>OX382371.1:3522024-4829286 GCA_947508005.1 Amphipoea lucens
GAATTTTTTTTTATTGGCTTAATGTACTGAAAGGAATATTTGACGAACGACAAAGGAGACTAGGCGTATGGGAAGTGGTCTACGGACCAATAGATACAAAAGTAAATCATTTCCACTCCGCAATTATTTATTTTTGTTTATTGTCATTTGCCATTGTCGCAATGTATTACGCAGTGACACGATGACAAATACTTTAAAACAAACAAAAAAAAAACATGGCAATAATAGTCTAGTTTTTCTGTGTGTTGTGTTTTCTATATTGGCGATTCGGTGGTGTCTAGGTGATATACCTACTACACGGTGTTTTGGGGTATCCTTCATGCATGACGGCCTTAAGATATTCGGAAACTTGCTGATTAGCTGATGATATGGCTGGAGGGCCTCATTCAAAAGGCAGTACTCGTTGATACGACTCGTATTGTGAGGAGATTCCTGTCTCTGGAGCTGTAATAACTGGTAGCTTTGGACCCTGTTCCCGACATCGGTGGATCACTATTTTTTTATATCTTTTTTATGTTTTTGTTTTAAACTTATTTTATATTTTAAGAAATATTTAAAAATATAATTAGATGAGTAAATAGATAAATAAACGAAATAATAATTTATAATTTTATTTAATAAAACGTTTACAAAAGGTGTACAGTTAGCCAAGAGTAGCCCCATGCAATTATAGTACATACCTCAAAATAAACTAAAATATTTTTTATTACAGGTGCAAGTAATCATGGTTCAGAATTAGAGTTGTTCTGTGTTTAGCAATAAGTGAGCACATTCAATCTATTGTAGCCATTTCGTTCCTGTAGTAAAATTTATCGAGAACACCGTACGACTACAAGCATCGCTCCGTGCGAAGCAAAGTATGTCGCTAAAGGTCTACTGCGTAACGGACGTGATAAGAGCCCTAGAAAAGGAGTTCGAAGAGCACAGTACGGCGAGTTTGTTTTGAAAATGAACATCGATAGTATAAAAGATCTTCATGTATCGCCAAACATAAATATTGTGTCATGGTCGGGTATCAGCTTATTACCTACCACTGAACATAAGCACTGAGCATAATAATAGTCCTCGTGACCGGACCACCGTTACTACCAACCCCGCTACCACAGCCGCTATGAACACTTCGCACACCCCGCGGTGATGCTTACACGCTGCGATCGTTCAACAACGGGAACGCACGTACCGTGTATGCATAGCCGCCAGGAACTGCGTCATCGAGTACGTCATCGCCGAGGACGTCGACGTCATCGAGTGTGTGCTTGTTGTCCTTCACCGCTACGAGAAGTCGAGAGCCCCGGGCGTCTCCGGCGCTGGCGCTACTTGGGGTGGCGCGGCGCAGGCGGCCGTCGTACAACCGCCGTCAGACGCCGAGTCAGCGACGAGTATGGGTGAGCGATGTCAGATCACAGAAACATTCTTAAAAATTGTGCCTGTTTGTTGTCATGCATTGCTCGATGTTAGCGCCATTGATTCTAGTGTTTGTAATTTTAGTGGTCGTTAATCCAATTGAAAATTGTTAGTGCACGCGGCCATGTTGTTATTGATAAGAATTCTTTCTTGACGG
Source organism: Amphipoea lucens (assembly GCA_947508005.1). Taxonomy (NCBI): domain Eukaryota; kingdom Metazoa; phylum Arthropoda; class Insecta; order Lepidoptera; family Noctuidae; genus Amphipoea; species Amphipoea lucens. Next base: position 3,523,586 of record OX382371.1, read on the forward strand.
GTTGCTGCATTAATACACGCGGGCCCAACGGTTTGTGTCATGATATCGCTTCATGTAGGTACTATCGATAACTTAGATTTACCCACCCAAAGTGTGCCCGCCAGAGTTTTAGTTATGAATTAACATTTAAATACGAGATTTATTTTTTTTATTTCAATTATTTGTACGAGAGATCAGATCAGGGCAATTCTCGTAATTTTAAGAACGTTCACAGTCTGATCTCAGTCTCAATCTGTCAAAAATACCTTTAATTTCCCTAAATTTTAACAAGTTTTTGACATTTATTTGTCGCCTAGATGAGACTGCGACTAGATTTTTAACGTTTTAAATTACGAGAATTGGCCTATTGAAATCAAGTGTGACTTCAATTTTAGAATTAATCCTGTCGCATTATGGTATTGGCACTGTTCGGAGAATTTTAGTTGTTCTGTGTTTAGCAATAAGTGGGCACTCCTACACATTCAATTTATAGCCAGTTCGTTCCGTGAGCCAAAATTTTGAATTGGATGAATGTGCAATCACATACAGAGATACTCGAATGTTTCTGGGACCTTCTGTTCTGCTTCAGGAGTTAAATTGTTTACCAAGGCGAAGACTGATTAATTATTAATCCAACCAATGCAACGAAAAATAAAATAATCCTCTAAGGGCTGATTTAAACGAAGTCAGATAACTTTTATCAGTGGAATAAAATTGACGTCTGATAGTTCTAATATGGAAAATCTGTCGAAAATTCTTATTATAGGTATAAATGTTTGGTGGAACTCACCCTAAGGCTTTTAAAAGTAAACATTCGATCAGAATTTTGAGAAAATCACAAAAAAGGTGAAATTTTCTCAAGTCTTAGGACTCCTCCAAATAATGTAAAGGCTGAAATCAATACAATATTTTGTACAAAAACTTTTTTACAAAAAAAAAAAAAAAACCGACTTCAAAAAAAAAACACTACAAAGTGATAAATAACTTTAATTTCGGATGTCGGTGTCAATAAACGAAAATGTGGAACCAACGACACCGACTTCGGAAATTAAAGTTATTTATCACTTTGTAGTGTTTTTTTTCAAGGTTTTTTTTTTTTGTAAAAGTTTTTATTATTTACTTTTTAGTAGTACCTATCCCACACAAATTCAATTAACACTAGTGCATTGAAGACACCGACTGGAACAATCATCAAAATTCGCATAGAAAAGCCGGAGATGCAGTACATTTATGCATATAACTTCGTACATAAGAATAATTACTCAATGTATTGTATACTAAAACCTTTCTGAAAATATGCAGATCACATTAGTGAAAGAATCATTAAAATCGGTTCATTAGTTTTTGAGAAAATCGCGGACATACAAACATACATCGGTACATACATACATAGGTACATACATACGCGTCGAATACAAAACCTCCTTTTTTGAAGTCGGTTAAAAAAGGTTAATCAATTATTTCTGCAAATCATTCCAATAAAGGCTAGTTCTGCATGCGATTGTTTTAAAATATAAAAAAAAGGTTTTTAAAAACAAAAAAAGATATTTACTACAAAAATAATAAGGCAATTTATAAAATATCAGAACCTCCTTTTTTGAAGTCGGTTAAAAAGAGGTCCAAGTTATCTCGATGCTCCAGTGGTCGCAAGCACGACTGTTGAGCATGTTAAGGTTCCGATTCCAAGGTCATGCAACGTGTATATTGGGGTTTTCCATCAGGAATTTTCCCAGTAGCAGCCCGAGAGTCTGGATTTGGGCCCGGTAGATGGCAATAAGCTTGCCCCCTATTACCGGGACTTGAACATGACTGGCGAAATGAGGGTGTTACCCGTGTTACTATATACTTCCGTCGAACCCTTTGGGGAATTGAATAGTGAAGTGATGCTAAGTTATGTTAAGTCCAAGTTAGTGAATTTAGTTGGATCTTCGGCAATTGCATCTTGTCTACTCACCGCACAAAACTATTGCACGACTTATAATGCGAAGCATTAGAGAGTGCTTTACGATCGAAATTTTGTTTTTGCCTCCTTTCTGCAACTGTTTCTACAGGGTGTTACGGAAAGGGTATATCAATACAAACGGGTTCAAGAGTGTATCTAGTCTAGAATCTCTGTACAAAATTTCAGCTCAAAAGCAGTAACTTTAAAAATGATTAATATTTTTTATTTCGATTGTTTATTAAATTGAAATCATAACAATCGTGTCACCGCACTACGAGGGTCATTATCCATTACCTGTAGTGTGTCTGTGCGTCTAGTACACGCACATCACGCCGCCGCACGCCAGTGCAGCGCCGTGATGTCGAAATAAAAAAATATTAGGCATTTTCAAAGTTAATGCTTTTGAGCTGAAATTTTGTACAGAGATTCCACCAAATACACTCTTCAACCCGTTTGTATTGATATACCCTTTCCGTAACACCCTGTATTGTTATAGAAACCGTTGCAGAAAGCAAAAGCTCAGAATCTCCATTAAATTATCAAATAGATATATAGATAATGGAGATTATGTGCTTTTCAAAATTTTATTTAATGCAGTAGAAACGAAAAAAACATCAAAATATTTCTAAAAAAATTCCCGTCAACTAAGTGTGACACCTGAAAACATTGTAGCTTGCAAAAAATTCAATGAATTGAGTCTATTTTTTTTAACAGATTCGTTCACCCACAGAAGGAATCCTATTAAAAATGGCTCTTTCATTCAAAGTAGTTTAATTATTATTATAATTAATAAAAGACTAACTAATATAATATCTATATCTATGGGTTTTTATACGATCAAACGAGCATTATGAATTTATGAGTCGTGCACTTTTGGATTTTCCAAAGTTTTGATGTTTTCAGAACGAAAAGACTAAACATATTGCTTAAAACTGCAAAACAATCTTTGAAACTACTTTCATTAATCTTCGTTTCGTGTTAGAGCGGATCTCGTTGTCAAGTGCGATCTGTTATTGATGCACCGTTATATTTAAAATAGTCTTTCACTGATGCGTTTTCAATCCCAAAGGCAAACGGTACATTGTGATCGTACGGCTCTACTCCTTTTAAAAACGTTTTACAAGAATTAAATGGATGCATAGAAGCGCTACTTCGCAGCGGTATTTCGATAAACTTTCTTATGCCGTTGTGGGAATTGAAGAATAACTTGTTTAACATAAGCTTGGCTGCATAAACTTTTTTTTTCTATAATGTCATCATCTGCCTAGCCTTTTCCCAACTATGTTGGGGTCGGATTCCAGTCTAACTGGATGCAGCTGAATACCAGTATTTTGAATGGAGCGACTGCCTATGTGACCTCAACAACCCAGTTTCTGGGTAATACGATACCCCTTGGTAACTAGTTATCAGACTTTCGGGCTTCAGCCTATAATGTTCCCACTGCTGGGACTCAGGCCTCCTCTCTTCGAGAGAGAGTGGGCTATAATCTACCACGCGGGCCCAGTGCGGATTGGTAGATGTCAAATATCTTAAAATTTTTGGTTTTAGGAAATGCCGGTTTCCTAACGATGTTTTCCTTCACCGATTTGAGAGCAGTGGTGATGAAATAATTTACACAAATTAAAGCGCCTGCCTGGGTTCGAACCCACGAACTACAACTCGTAAGTCGGGGTCGTTACCACGGGGCCACCACTAATCAAACTAATATTATAAAGGCGAAAGTTTGTGAGTGTGTGTGTGTGTGTGTGTTTATATGTTTGTTACCTCTTTACGCCTAAACCACTGAACCGATTTAGATGATCACACTAATATTATAAAGGCGAAAGTTTGTGAGTGTGTGTGTGTGTTTATATGTTTGTTACCTCTTCACGCCTAAACCACTGAACTGATTTAGATGAAATTTGGTATAGAGATAGTTTGAGTCCCGGAAAAGGACATAGGATAGTTTTTATCCCGATATTCCCACGGGATCGAAACTTATGCGGGTGAAACCGCGGGGCGCAGCTAGTCTAAAATAAAACACTGTTAAATACAAAATCGATAGTACAACATGTCTTACAACATACACGTGCTAAACTCCCAATAACCGCTGAAAGCGTTGGCAATTTTCATCGCCGTTCTTAATCCAAGCAATTGTTGTGGTTCAAACCGAGTCGATATCCCATTAAATTCATGGGATTAGCCTAGGAATTAAATAGTAATTTAAACCCCATACGTTTTAACGTATGTCGGTACAAGCCTTTGAGTTGCTTCTTTGATGTTGTGAAGCCCTTTTGGAGCTTCTTCTAGTTATAACTTCCAATTACAAATCCTGGCGCGGGAAAGGAGTTCCTAGAAGGACTTGGGGGAGGCCTTTGTCCAGCAGTGGGAAAGTGTAGGTATGCTAAACCAAAAAAAATATAACATTTTTTCGTTCTTAAAAACTTCCTAATTAAAATTTATACACTGACAGGCAACACAGCCTGAGCGCTAAGTCTAGAAGCATAAAATTTTAAACAATAGTTCCTTATACATCGAAAGATTTTTGAAAATTCATCCCCTAAAGGGGTAAATTTGACGATGTAAGTTTGTCATTTTTGCCGATAGGAATTCCCTTTCACGGCTTGTCAACAAAAATTTACATCATAAATAACCTGTACCCTTCAAATATATCTCTTGTATGAAGAAGAAACAAAACACATCGCCCTTAGAGATAAGCCATGATCGACATATCCTACACGCTCCTGTAATCCTGGTACTCGTACATTATATTAAACCAAGTCTTTGATGCTATTGTTAGCCTCACCGTGCTTCTTTCTACACATTGTTGAAGAAAAATCAAACTTTTCAATACTTTAGACCTTAAATAATTGCGATAAAGAAAAATTTTTTGGAGTGTTATGATCTTATGGTTTCCTAGTAGTCTACTTATATGGAGGGTGCTTTATTCTGCAGAAATAATAAATAGCCTATTTATAAAAAATCAATAAATCTGGCTAGCCTTTTCCCAATTATGCTGGGGTCGGCTTCCAGTTTAACCCTATAGACCCCTTTAGAAAGACTGGTTGTCAGACCTTTCGGGCTTCTGACTACCCGTAACGACTGTTAAAGATCTACGAAAGACAGCCGAGACCAAGGGCTTAACGTGCTTTCTGTGGCACGGAGGGTCTCAATATGAAATGGATGGTCACCCAGACACGAACCGACCGAGCCAGGCGTGGCTAACCTTTGATCGACCCGTGTGGCTGTTAGTATGTCAGCTACGAGCCCCTCTAAACAGTTGTATATAAATATATGTTCTAAAATAGTCACATCACACTAATCACATATCACACTAATATTATAAAGGCGAAAGCTTGTGAGTGTGTGTGTGTTTATATGTTTGTTACTTCTTCACGCTCAAACGGCGGGACCAATTTGAATAAAATTTGGTATGAAGGTAGCTGACACCCTGGATTAACATACAGGCTACTTTTTATCCCGATATTCCTACGGGATCGACACTTATGCGGGTGAAACCACGGGGTGCAGCTAGTTATATTGTAATGTGTATAAGTACCATAATATATGTATGTCTGCCTATCTTTTCAGGAAATACAGAGGTATAATTATGTTATTATGACACTCTGCCAAAATATTACTAATATAATAAAAACTAAAACTAATTACGCCACTATTCCGAAGAAATAACCTCCAGAAAAACTAGAGTTTTCTTGCAAAAACTTTCATAATCTTATTTTGATTCAGTGGACGCCTTCGCTTAGGCCCAAGCCAGTCTGAAACAAGTAAGTTTAGATAGACAACATTTTGTAACAAATCTACGAGGCTAAAAATATTCTCAAAATGCCTGACGAGAATCTCATGTTATTTTTTCAGTGTCATCACTTGGAATAGTAATTCAGGTTTCTATCCGATGATAAACAAACTTGAACTTTATAAATATGAAAAACTACACTCCAAATGATTTTTTCTGCCTTTCAAACTAATTTGTTTAGCTTAGGAAGCCCTAAGTTCAAGCCAAAAATGCTCACGAAAGTGCTTCACAATATAGTCATGTACCGTGTGTGTTTTCGTTTCGTTATTATTGTAAAATATGATTAAATATTGTCAAGAATAATTATGGGTTTTAAGGAAACAATGTACAGACGCCACCATATCAAGCTACTACAATCTGTCAAATCTCTTTAATAGATTATCAACTTTATCGCTATAGCATAAGGTTCAAAGTTGATAGTGAAAATTTGACAGTTTCGGGTAGCTTGATGTGCTGGCGTCAGTACCAGTAATTTCCAAGCCTTTTCTTCAGCTTCTAGACTCTGCTAAAAAACTACGACCTTTCGCAATAACCTCCTTTCCAAACTCCGCTAAAACAATATTAAGCTTCATTCGTGTCAATAAACCTAGAATTAAAAAAAAATCTTCATCTATTCAAAATGGCTGATTGAACTCTCCATAAAACAGTTCTAAAGAACAAATTGTGCAGCTCAATTAAAATGAACTTATTATAACTTCACAACCAGTTTGAGCACGTTTTCAGAAGTATCTACAACGTAGTTTGTACTGTTATTATTTAATTTGAAAAGAATACTATTACTTTTTCTGAGCACTGATCGGAATAGTTATGAGTGTTGGAGGAATCTTAGAATACGTAATACTAGCAGGAATATCGGGATAAAAAGTATCCTATGTCCTTTCCCGGGACTCAAAATATCTAGATATCTGTTTTCATCTAAATCGGTTCAGCAGTTTAAGCGTGAAGAGGTAACAAACACACAGACAGATACACTTTCGCATTTATAATTAGTACCTATGGATTATTATGGATAATAAGTACAGAAATTCACACACCAACAAAAACAACAGAGATTCCCGTATTTATATGAACGGTTGCATTATAATCTCAGTCTCATTCTGTCAAGAAAATAACTCTTATTTACCTAAATTTTTGACAAGTTCTGTTTACAACTGAAGGCTATTTCCGTATTATATAACCGTGTCTACATCAACAGTACATGATTTTCACAGCTACAAATCTTTCCCGGGTGTAATGAACGTTGACTATGGTTTGTTAAAAGAATAGAATTTGATTGCAGTTTCTTATTAGCCAACTCCTTACTTGTAATTTGTTTCACACATTTTACCAAATCTGCCAAGAGCTGGTAGGGAGTCTATATTTTTTTACAGATCTTACAATCCGGTCGTATCCATTTAAAACATCAAATCGGAAATACTACTGACTAACTGAAATAAACTTCGCATGGGAACATTGCCTCGTATTAAATACAAAACCAGGCGATCAGCTGGCCTATTCTGTAAAATCTCACTTGAAATCTCACTCTCACTATCCCTTAAGTGAGTTCTCATTTCACCTCATTCTAGGGATTGAAACTAATGACAGTTCCCTTCAGTTACGTTTTCACGGTGATATTTTTAACCTTTTGAACGCCATTGTCACATATATGCGACAAACGAAATCTTACCCTGAACGCCAACGTCACAAATATATGACAAAATACACGTCGGTCGTCGTCGTCGAAATATTATGAAATAAACAATTTAATCATTACTTTTGTGTGTTTTTATTTATATAATTTAAAAGTTTAAGCTTCCGTCTATATTGTATTGCATGAAAGTAATATAAATAAACCACCAATATCGAGATATTTGTTGTTTTAAGTGTGTGTGTGTTGTTGTGTTGTTAAAATGGCCTGGCGTCAGGGGTACGGCGATACGTTTATACTCTGGCGTTCAAAAGGTTAAGGAACACACCGGCTGTAGTATGGTATAGTCCTACAAAGAAAACAACAATAACCTCACAATTCTACTTCTCCGAAAAGTTCAGATTATTCTGAAATTCTGAACCAGATTACATCGGAACGCGCGGCAAAAATCCGTATGCAATCGTTTCCATCTGTTTTATATGGACTGTCACGCAGTTGACTTTGCGACCCGTCCGATCTATCATCGGTGAATTGTTGGCTTACAGTTGTATTCTCAAAGCTTTGCCGGCTCGAAATATAGCGTACTGGTTATGGGGATTGATTGTCGAAACTGAAATCTGTTTCAGATATCTACGTTGATGTTAGGAAATATTTAGATGGGTACCGTCAAACGGGGTGAATAGGGATGCAGGGGTGAATCGGGACGAAACTTTAAAATGGATTTTAACGTTGAAATAATATAGTTAGTTGTCAATAAGGGCACGTAATCGTTAATTCAATTACAGTAAACGCATTAGGGTCCTTTTGGCAACAAACTATATTATTTTATATTTAAATCCCTTTAAAAGTTTTGTCCCGATTCACCCTGCATCCTTATTCACCCCGTTTGACGGTACTTACTTGCTTTTGCGGTTTTTCTCACGTGGAGGTGGGAAATTATTCAACGGGAAAGTAGTACCGGGATAAAAGTATCTTATATCCTAACCCAGGCTATGGTCTATCTGTATGCCAAACATCGAAATCAGTTCAGCCGTTAAAGCGTGAAAAAAAAAAACATACATAGTTACTTTCGCATCACACTAATATTACAAAGGCGAAAGTTTGTGAGTGTGAGTGTGTTTATATGTTTGTTACGTACTTATTCACGCTCAAAAGGCGCGACCGATTTTGATAAAATTTTGAATGGACCTCCATACAAAATTTTATCAAAATTGGTCCCACCGTTGCACAGCAGCTCAGCTGGCGCGTTGCGCAGCTGCGTTGCGCCACAGGGTGTCAGCTACCTAGCTGACACCCTGGATTAACATATAGGCTACGTTTTATACCGATATTTCCACTGGATCGACACTTATGCGGGTGAAACCACGGGGCGCAGCTAGTTTATAATAATTAAGTATCGGTGGAAAGAGTTTTCTCTGAGACTCTTTCCACAAGGATTGGCGTGTAACAGCACTGGATAGGGATAAGTGGAAGGAGGGAAGGGAGGCCTTTGCCCTGCAGTGGGACACAAATGGCTGATAATAATAATAAAAGTATCGGTGGCCTGTTACACCATCTCTCGATAAGTTACTGATACTTTAACTGGCTCATCGGAACTTAATGTACAGACGCCAACACATCAAGCTACCCGAAACCGTCACATTTTCCCAATCAACTTTGAACCTTATAATTTAGTGATAAAGTTGAAAATCTATTAAAGACATTTGATAGAATGTAGTAGCTTGATGTGCTGGCGTCTGTACCTACCTAATGGGCTTTTAATGTATAATTTTAAGAGGAGGTTATTATACCATTTACTTTTTATAGGTGTATGTATCTTTCATCCATATCATAACAATCCTTTTATCCGTATATATCTACACTAATAATAAATCTGAAGAGTTTGTTTGTTTGTTTGAACGCGCTAATCTTTGGAACTACCAGTCGGACATGAAATAGTAGATTGTACAACTAATGCATAAAAGAAGCTATTTTACCCCGAGACGTTTATATCCACCCGAGCCGCAGGCGAGAGTGGATAGTTAAGTCGAGTCACTCTGCTTTTCACTTCGATTGCGAGGAAATGAAACAGGCATAAAGTATTTATGTAACAGTACATAATTAAGCAAAAATGTTGCAAAGCGTAGCTAATTCCCGCCACGAAACTTTTTTTTTTTTTAATTTTCAACATGTGTCATTCGACTTGGGTACTTCATACTGCCAAGTCATAAAAACGTTTCTTTGCGTTTTTAAATAATAAATGACAACTATTTTATCTGATTTTATTAAATTAACGATAGAAAACACGGAAGTGGTATAAGCTAAAGACAATGAAATAAATCACGACTTTAATCTGCGAAGTTTTATTGTGCGTGTGGCTGTTGGGCCTGATTACCTTAGTCTTAGAAAAAAAAAATACTATATGCACTAGAACATAAAAAGCGATTTTGTGTCGCCTAAGCGACGAACTTTTAGAGCATGGAAACTGAAAAAATATTTTTGTATTTGATGACCCAATCCTTGAGGAACGAAAAAAGAAAATCATGCTAGGACTCTTTAGAGCCGAGCAAAAACAAAGAAATTCAGATAGAATAGAGTAATAGCGCGGGCAGGCGATGCGGGATGGGTCGCGGGAACAAGAAATTTCACGCGGACGAAGTCGCGGGCAGAAGCTAGTGCATTATTCTATCTTAATATGATTTCTCATGTTATCAACCACTTATAACGTCGAGAAAAATTAGACCAATATAATTATTCTGCACGTAGGTCTGAGCTAACTTATACATACTAATTATAAATGCGAAATTGTGTCTGTCGGTCTGTTACGTTTTCACGCTTAAACCGCTGAACCGATTTAGATGAAATTTGGTACCTATAGAGATTGTTTGAGTCCCGGAAAACGACATAGGATAGTTTTTATCCCGATATTCCCACGGGATCGACATTCATGCGGGTGAAACCGCGGGGCGCTGCTAGTACATAGTAACTTCAAAACTTGACCATGCTGACAATCTTTAAAAACCAAAACGGTATTTTGGTCTTTACATCCAGACAAAACAAAAGATAAATCAATAATATCAAAAGCAAAAACACAAATAAAAACTATTCCAATAATAGAAAACCAAAAACTCTAGTAAAAACTGAAAGAAAAACCACAGAACGTAAAGCACCAATTAAATGTCATTACAACACATATTTTCCACGAACCAATAATAAAAACGCGTCAATACGAATTAAAACGCAAAAGAAACGAGTAATAAAACGCATTCCATGTAAATAAAGCATCGAGTTTCACAACATACGCGTATCTATGGAGACGACTCATCACACAATACTGCACTAAGGACTCGAGCACTGCACAGGTGGGCTGACCGACCTCCGACTACCCGACAATAATAAATAATAAACAACTGGAAATTATATTGCTAGAACAAAATTATTGGAAAAATGTTTGTGGTGTAGAATATTTTCTGTAATTTTTCGGGTTCTTGTGACTATTAGTAATTATTATAGTGAGAGTTTTATCAGTAACCTATTAATAAGTACTACGGCACACGTGCGCGATAACCTAAACGACCACGTATAAAATAATTATGCTCTATCAAGTGTGAAATCTGGATGTTAACGCTGCAGCGATATGCTTATTATACAAAATAGTCCAGTTATCCTTAATTAAATGTAATTATTATAGGTTAGTGTCTTTGTTCGGCGAGTGGAGACGGCCTTATTGACTGGGCGGCGCCGGTCGCGCGCGTTCGGCCGCGCTCGGGCCTGCCGGTCGGACGAACTCGGCAAACTTCGCGCCCGCTCGTAACGTTTCACTAGAAATTTAAGGGCTGCGTTAGGGGTATTCCGACAGGCGCGCTGCGTCTGCGGGACGGCCATGGCAGCCGCACGGCGTTACATAACGCGCCGACCCCGATACATGACTGAAAACAATTTAAATATTATTCACCCGATCAGAAACTAAATAAAATACCTTCTCTTATACAATAAGCGACTCGCTCTGGACCTCCGGTCAAAGAGAAAGCGCCGCCGAAAGCAGGGCCAATTGTCGTCACGACAAAAAGACGATAGTAGCAATTTCCCTTTGCCGACAACCCTTTGCGAGGCGAGAGGCTGAGCGCGCTCCGGGCACATGGCGGGCGGGGTGGCGCGGGGGGCGGCCGCGGGGGGATGGAAGGGCGCGGGGAGGCTTTCCCGGGCCGCCCCGCCTCAGTGGCGGCCTGCAGTGGCAACGACGCGCGTGTCGCCTCCGACACTTCCGCCCCGCGCACCTAATCCGCTCATTTAGCTAGCAAACGCCGCATACGGTGTGGTGGCGTGGCAGCCCTGCGGCGCCGAGCCCCGGGGCCCATGCTCTGACGAGCCGGGGTCTCGCCCGGGCTCCTTCGATCCGCGGCCCACCGGCATGTGATATCGCGCCGCGCCACTCGACAAAATGATTGTGTGTTCAATTGTTTACGTTAACGGTAGTTGATAACCGGGAGGCCGACGCTGGCATGCTAATGTGAGTATACATAAACCCGATCAATTTTAACGGCCGCAGACACCACGTCGCGTCCACGCGAGCACGCAATTTTCCCCGTGAATAAATAAGCTAGCATGTAAAGTCGTATAAGACAAAGCGTAGTTAATGTCTCGGAGCGTTTTGGAGCGGTTTTTCTGCAATGCGACAATGTTGGGTTACGAAAAAGTTTTCATACATTATTAACGTGCGAGTGTGATGTACAGTCGACGCGGCGGCTGGTGGCGGCGACGTAGCAGTCTGAGCATAGTGACGATGTTGTGAATTGTCGGCAGTCGGACTGTTGGTGGGGAGTCGTGGACTGGTTGTCGTGGTCGCGCGGGCGTTGGACGCGCGGTTTTGTCGCGCGCGGGCAGCTCATCGCGCGGTTCTGGCGTGCCGGCGCCATGCGGTAGCGCGGCGGCGCGGCCGAGCGGCGGGCGAGCACTCGTGCGCTCTCGGCTATGTGCCCCCCTTGCGCTACACTGTAAGTACCATTACAAATGCATTTTCATAAAAAAAAATACATCACTACCACAAAAATACATTTTTCAAAAAAAATTGCCGTAATCACCGCATTTGGCAGGTGGACTGGTGATTTCAGTGCGCGCGTGTCATGCGCTAAAACATTAATGGTCCGTCTCATACACACGACCGCTAGCTGATTAGTCGGCTCCCATTAGAATAAGCATAATCATTTTCACTAACCACGACCAATTGCTAAACTAATACAACCACATAACCTGGAAAAACCGTCGGGACAACCACGCGAAGTGGTGCTCACGTACACTTAGTACTTTATGCCTGCAAAAAATAATCCCTGTACCGCTACTTATGCGGCTGACACCAGCCACTAGCTATTTTCTCAAAATGACCCATAACTTTATTCCCCATTGCCGTACTCCTGGCGTATATTTACGATTACGCTGCGACGTATCTCGTACAGACGTCGTACATAAATTTCGTGCGTACGGTTGTTGCAATTTGCCGTCTCAAACCGAAAGTAGGTTAAGTCAAAAATTGCGAATTTCTCTAAAGTTGGACTGGATGCTCGTTTTAAGTTATGGTGATGAGATTTTCTGTGGAAAATGTCTGAGGTCTGAGTGAAAATACATTTGCGACTGCATGTTAACCACGTTTTCAGTTATTAAATTGATTAAAATGTGAATGATAAGAAGTTGATTTTTTAAATCATGTTAATTGCCGCATTCCTTCTGTCATATTTATAAAACAGTTCCAGTTTTTCAATTTTCAGTAGGATTTTACATTATAGTATAAAATACTTCCAAACTCAATAAAATACTATGTACCTAAAAACTAAGTTCAGCCAATCAGAGTTGTGATTGAAATTCAATTCCGCGAATTGGAGAGCACTTACTTACTCTATGTCGTTGAGGGCCTGAACCGTGCACGGCTTTAGCCCTCGCGGCTTTGGCTCTTTTCACTATGGGAATCCACGACTAAAAGTTTTCGTAAAATGCTTGAAATATTTTCAACTTACTGCATTTCAACTGTAGCAAATTATACGCAACGCGACGAACTCGGATTTTTACGTAAAAGTATTTTGGTATTTTGGTACAAGTCCTTTTATAAAAAGACGTATAATCATAGAAGAAAAGGATCAAAGTCTAAGTTAAGGTCGTTTGATTAGTTTCTGTACATTTTAATGTAATAAAAAGATACTCCCTCCCACAAAATCATTGCTTTTATAATTAAATATGAAACGACTGGCTAGTTAATTACAAAAACCTCAATTACAAAGTATTAAATATACGAATATAAATCAGCAATTTCTGTAATATTAATTGGTATAAAATTTGGTACAAATTAATTTAATTGCAACGTAAAATGTTGTTACTATAAATAGGCCGTGTATGTTAACGTTAGTCCCAAAAATTAAGAGTAGGAAAGTTACAGGGTATATTAATGTATCCGCATATATACATATAAAGATACATTTTGTATACACAGTTGTAAAAGTTTTAGTCATGAATAGAACGCGCGCCCCTTATTTGTGCTACCCCATTTACCTCTGCTGCCGCAACTAAGTGTTGTGACGGAAAATATCGTGATTTTACATCAAAAGGGGACAAAAATAAATAATTTGAGGAAAAGGAGTGAATGGAGAAAATGTTGTTTACAGAAAACTGTCCGTTATTTGTGATATGTGTATTACACAGATCAATATGAACCGGTAATACGTTAAACACTCACATTATTATATTTTCTTGGGTTTCTGTCAAAATATTCCCGTTTTAAGATATTTATTTTGATACTAAGAGTTTTCATGAGCGTAGCTGAGAGTCTAGAAAAATCTCACAAAAAAACGATACATTTTAAGTTACAAATCTATCAGAATAAGCTTAAAACTGTTGGTAAGCACACTGTTATAACAACATATTACACACAAGTATAAAAAATGCTATAAAAGTGATACGTAATGAATAAAATGGCAATTCCGACGATCCGAGGGTCATTTTTTGATCACATTATGAGATACAATGTTTAACATTGTACCTTTTAATAAATATAAAGCAAGCAATATAAGCATATCTTGTTTGATTGCAAATCGGTTGAAAAGTAGATATTTAAAACTGGTGGGATAAACGCATTATGAATTTTGTAGTCTGATTGCGGAATATGAAAATTTTTGCCATACCAAATAATACAGGTTAGGAAATGGACGATATTTATATGAATAATCTAACATAGTGAATGGTACACATGAGGTAATAAAATAATGGCAAATGGCATTTGAGTCAACAAGATCAATAATTAGAGACTAGTACTTATTAGTACTGTCGGGACAGGTTACTTAAAGCTGCAAAGCTTTTTCGGACATGGCCCTGCATTGTTAGATTCACATTAAATCTTGATATTATTATAATTTTTCACTTTTAAAGAGATCACGACCTCTGCGTTTGTTTTGGAATTTCTTCTCAGGGATCAGTCAGCTGAGAAATGCTATCGACATTCTAGTTTAAAAAAAAATCAAGTGTAAAAGTTTTATAAAGATCTAGTTACAGAAATAAACATTTTATTTTCAAACTAGCAGTGTCCCGCGGTTTCACCCGCATAAGTTTCAATCCCGTGGGAATACCGCGATAAAAACTATCTTATGTCTTTTCCCGGGACTCAAGCTATCTCTATACCAAATTTCATTTAAATCGTTAGAGCGGTTTAAGCGTGAAGAGGTAATAGACAGACACGCTTTCGCATTTATAATATTAGTATGGTTGCAAATAACAATCCCGATATTATAGATCCTATGCAACTAGTAATCCCGTACGCAAAATACGCGCTTTGACGTGGAGTTCCGAACACCAGCCCATGTTATCTAATTCAATTCATGTATTATATCTGAAACTCAGGAGGCATAGACGCAGAGAAAGTTTTGTAATAGGTACTCATGATTTCTAAAAAAGAAATCAGAATTTCTATTTTCCAATTGATCATTCGTAACCAAAACTGAAAGCCATTGATTTCAATTTTGTTCTTGAAACGACCCGTTTTGTTTTCCTTTCTTGAATGTTAATACATAAGTACTTACTGCATTTAAGACAAACAATTATTTATTTTACTTCGCGTAAATAATTGCATCACCACTGCTCTCACAACGATGAAACCAGCATGTCCTAGAACCAAAAATTCGAAGACATGGTGACAATTACTAACTCGCACTGGGCCCGCGTGGTAGTTTTTAGCCCACTCGAAGAGAGAAAGCCTGTGTCCCAGCAGTGGGAACATTAGAGGCCGATTATGTAAGTTAATTTTTTGTACCATTTTATCAATTACTGCGTCAGTCAGGGCATTGTTGCATCAATGTGAAAGTAGCTACTGATTCGTTGCCATTGCCTTGGGGAAATCAAAATCATTCTGAATTTACAGAACTGTTAAGGTTTTCAGTATTTATCATGTGCCCAATATTTTATTTAGCTTTAAATAATTGTATTATTTCAATAAATAATTGATAATATTATTTATTTAAAGCCACATAAAATACATTGAACTTATGCTAGAAATAATCATACCCCACTCCCTGTTCCATGAATCATATAATTATGATTCAAGTTGATTGTTTAACTATTGTGTCTACTTTTTGGACAGTGAACCTGTTAATAACTATAGGACTAATGTACATGACAGTGACATTGTACATAACATTGATTACAATATCTTGCTGGCCTGAAATATAAAACATAAATAAGACGGGTAACAAACAAAAACAAAAAGTTTAGAAACAGAAATAAAAAATAAGAGTTGAAAATGAAATTAAAAACAATTTTTTTTGTGGACATAAACATAACTGCGAAATGTGGGGTATACTAGCACGGGTACACCTCTGCCTAACTCTTCGACGAAAACAGGCGTGAAGATAACTTCACGCCTGTCAAATAAAATGGAGTATGAGATAAACTGATATTGGTGCCGATTCTGTTGTTCACAAACTAAACTAAATATAGGTTCAGTGCATCTTTTTCTTTCTATTTCATTAAGAAAAGGACAAGATAAATTTTAGTTTAGTCCTGTCAAATTAATCAGCACCTGACATAAATTGACGTACTATTAGTAGGCAAGTATTTAATCACGAATAAACTTGTATGGAGTAGTGTCAAGCGCTGATTAATTTGACAGGACTAAACTAAAATTTATCTTTTGTGTTTTTCTTAATGAAATAGGCAGAAAAATATGTACTGAACTGAAATTTAGTTTAGTTTGTGAACAAGGAAATCGGCATCATTGTTAATTTATTCGTTGTAATTTTCTATTTCGTAAATATGTACACTTTGTTTTTTTTTTATTTTAACCAGAATGACAAGCTCTAGAGACTTGCGTTTTAAAATTATTCAAAAACCGTAACGTTAACGATAAAAAATGCGTAAAATCCTATTACCCTCCATTATTCATAAATATTTTCGGTGCGACGTAACCTTATCTCAAAAATGCTGAAACCCATCATCCCTAAGGACTGTTTGGCTGAGAACCTTCTCGACGAAATGATTCTTTAGGCGAAAGATGATGTCAATGGCTTATTAAGTACCAAAGAGAGGAGAAAAAATTATACGGGATCCCAGGAATGGTAATTGGGCGCCTGTCTGTATCCTCATCTATTTTAGTTGGTCTCGGTTCTTGAATTTATACTCATAGGATACGACGACGCAATACTGTAAGATACACTGCCCCAAAATGCTAGAGTTTCGTCTTTGAAATGCAGAAACGTACCTACGTAAATCGAAAGTATTATGATCAGTTATCCCATTTTTTTTTTTACATAGATTTTAGTAAGTTGTGGTATGCATAGACGCCAGCACATCAAACTACCCGAAACTGTCAATTTTTCCCAATCAACCTTGAACCTAAAGGTACTATTTGGAACCAAGCTGCCAATTGCAACTGCCGACAGCACGTGCAGCGACTGCATGCAATCGGCTAAGGTTGCCAGCCATTACCTTAGCCGTGGTTACCAGCCGCTGCACGTGCTGTCGGGATTTCCAGTTGGCAGCTCGGTTCCAAATAGTACCTTTATACTTCAGCGATAAAGTTGAAAATCTATTAAAGAAATTTGACAGATTGTAGTAGCTCGGTGTGCTGGTGTCTGTACATTATGCAGGTCCTGATTAATCAAGAATCAAACTCAAAGCATTTATTTCAAGGGATGGTTTGAGGTGTCCCACTGCTGGGCAAAGGCCTCCCCCAATGTATAGGCTAACAAATAAAACATTTACAGGCACTTTTGAATTGTCAAAGAGTCGGTCAGTTAGATACAAAGTTGAAGGTAGCTTCATTCCAAAACGCAGATGTCTATGGAGAAGAACGGGCAGGAAACTAAATATAAAAACCATGCCTGTAAAAAAAAACGCAGTTTCTGAAATCATACTATTGAAGTGATAACTTCTTAAGGCGCGTTGGGCATTATTTGAGATGGGAAAAAACCATTGAATTCGCGCCACTGTTACCGTAACCGACACCGCTTCGGATGTGTTCGGCTGTCCTCGGGATATACTCGATTTTAATGTATTTCTGATATGTCAGTGAGTGATGGCAAAGTATTCTGTTTATGTTTTGTTTATATGACGATTAAAAAAATATACACGTAATTATTCAAGTTTTCACTTCTATCGGCGCTCCTGGAGTGCCACTTTTTTATCTAATCAGCTTAATTAAAACTATGCTGAAACTAAAATATAGCCGAAAAATTCATCCGCATCGCTGTCGACTGGTAATGTACCCAAGAGACTGGAGGCATTACCACGTTGTATGGCAATGGGTCACGGGAAGTGTCAACCAGCCGTTTTCAAATATCCTTAAAAAGACCATGAGCACTCGGACCATCAGCTTTGGTTTAACAACACTACCTTATAGAAACCGAGATAGCACGAGACTTAGGCTGAGGCCAAACGAGCGTAATTTTTTGAGCTGTGAGTCACGAAAAATGAGTCGCGGAATTTACGCTGCAATCGGTTTCATACTAAAGTCCTGTTTGTACCACACGGCGACGCAAAATGAGTTGTCTGCTGCCACACGCGCGTTATTTCAACCGAATTGCGCTCGGGGTGAGGGAGGTTAGCGAGGCAAGCGTCAGTTATATTACAGAAAGCGACCGAAGTTATGTCCGTCCGTCTGGCAGCCTAACCGAATTTCAGTTGAACGTAAATTGCGATACTTAAAATACGCGACTCACAACTCAAAAAATTACGCTCGTTTGGCCTCAACCTTAAAGTATAAAGATTAAACTGACACTAAATCTAAAAGCTACACTCTAAACCAACGTCCCTGCATCACAATTTAAAATCAGTTAAGCGGGAGCTTATCACGTTATCGTTAAGAGGCAGTTATTGCGTCGCCGTCGCCAAAGTATCAAATATGAAGTTTTTTCAAGGGTCTCTATCTCCGAGATATTGTTTAGTCAGCGGTTAACGTTTATTGTTCGGGCGGGTATACAGGATGCATACTTGTGGAGACTTGATGGAGGAATATCCATAAAGTTGGTGAAATTTCTCGTGTTTTTGTGTTCATTGTTCTGTATCGGTATTCATTTGTTTTTTGAGAAAAAGTAGGGTTTTATTTTTAAACGATTGAGATGTTGTATCGAGTAAATGAAACGCTCAACTTTTTTAAATCCATGTTGTTCAATTGTGACGTCAAAGTGAAATCTAATAACAAAAAACGTTTTTTGAAGAGTTTTTAAACATCCAATTTTAAATACAATTTTGGTAAAAAAATATATTCGACTAACCAATCAGTGTTACCAACAAAAGACCTTTCAAGAAACTCAACCCTCTACAGACACCAATCAATACATATACTATTTTTTATTTTGTTTACTTGAAACCCGAAGTTACGTAAAAAAATAATGATCGGCCGATTTTTAGTTACAAAACCTTTCGACAAGCGTTAGAAAACCGGCCTTATTACTATTCAATTACGTTGTATTTTCGTCTGTTCGCCGTTCACCGCAGATCGACACATAATACGGAGTTCAGGGTTTGCGTCCGTCGTTGGAGCCCAATGGACCTCTTCCTTTATTTGAATATTTATTAAATCATCCCCCCTTTACCCCAAACGATCAGAATCCCCCCCTTAGTGTTGTGACAACGAGTTTTTCCTTTGCGTTTCATTTGGCTTATCGAGAGAATGTTTGTGATGAAACGTTGTTTTTCGACTTAGGAGGTTCTATTTTTGGACGGTGATATTTTATGAATTGCCTTATTATTTTTTTTAGTAAATATGTTTTTTTATTTTTTTAAACTTTTATTTTATATTTTAAAATAATCGCATGCAGAACTAGCCTTTATTGGAATGATTTGCAGAAGTATTCCCGTTTGAGCACCTATTTTTAAAGCACCTAGGAGAGACCCTATCAATGGTAGAAAAAATATATACGATTTGAAATAGGTGCTCTAAAAATAGGTGCTCAAACGGGAATACTCCAAATAATTGATTAACCTTTTTTAAACATACAACTTGCCTATTTTTTTTCACTAAAAATCTCTGCGAATGTTAGATTAGAAAACTGTGTGTGAAAAATTGAGTGCCATGAAAACGTTCTTCAATCATCCTTTTCGAAAAAGTAATAACGTTATTTCTTAATTGCCAGTAACATTCTCAAAATAACCGTTTCGAAATTATAAAACACACACACTGAATTCATTGCTGTCATTCGTGGAACTTTGACAGTCGTTACGGGTCGTCAGAAGCCCGAAAATCTGCCAACCTGTCTTACCAATGGGTATAGCCCAGTCACTGGGTTGTGGAGGTCAGATAGGCAGTCGCTCTAAGTAAAATAGATTAGACTGGGAGCCGACACCAACATAGTTGGGAAAACGCTAGGCAGACGATATTCATACTGCAGATAATGTTTACACTGCATTATCTACACCTGTAGTGGAAATCGGTAGGCTGTAACAACTACTAAGCAGCTTATTGACCAGTCACTGGTTTCTACAGTAACTTCACGCTAGGCTTCTTCGTGGTATAGATAGATAAGTATAGTTAGATATTTCAGTATCATAGTCAGACTTACTTTAAGGTTGATTTTTCAATAGTCAGATAACTTTTGTGTGAGGAATAAAATTTGCGGCTCGACGGTTTTTGTATAGAATATATTATGATCGTCTGCCATATTTAGCCTTCAGATAAAAGATATTCGACGATTGAAAAAAGCCCCTTAGTCGGTACGAATAAAAAAAATTATATAACATTGGAATCGTCGATTCCTATGTGAGAGATATGTATGAATTTTTTATTGTTTTTTCTTTACAGAAAGTCTGTAATTTATGTTTTTTGTTCCATTACTTAACGATTTTTATATTACTCAGTTTTTAACATGCTTTTATATAATCCGTCTCAGTGTTAAACGAAATAACAATTACGGATAACATTTTGTAGTAGGTAAGGAAGGATTAAAAAAATATTTCCCAGAATCCATACTTATGACACTAATATTATAAAGGCGATAGTTTGTGAGTGTGTGTGTGTGTGTGTGTTTATATGTTTGTTACTTCTTCACGCCTAAACCACTGAACCGATTTAGATGAAATTTGGTATAGAGATAGTTTGAGTCCCGGAAAAGGACATAGGATAGTTTTTATCCCGATATTCCCACGGGATCGACATTTACGCGGGTAAAACCGCGGGGCGCAGCTAGTAATATCATAAATTCGAAAGTTATCTCTCTGTCTGTCTATCTGTCTGTGTGTTACCTTTTCACGCCTAGACCACTGAACCGATTTAAATGAAATTTGATATAGAGATAGTTTGAGTCCCGTGAAAGGACATAGGATTGTTTTTATCCCGATATTCCCACGGGATCGAAACTTATGCGGGTGAAACCGCGGGGCGCAGCTTGTAAAAATATATATCCTAACGAGTAGTTGTTATTGTAATTAATTGGGATCGGACACATTTATTTACACCAAAATTAATATCTTTTTCTCCATGACAGACTAGCTAGTCTATTCTGAAAAATCTTACTGAGAAAAGAGCCGTTAGGTGAGGTGTTCTTTTTTTTTTATTAATTACCGCGGACTAGGTGGTCCGCACCCTTTTTTACATTCTTGGTTTGTTTATTGTTTTTCTTTTTTTTTATAGGGAACAGTTACAATTCTCCCACATCGGGCACATCCATTCTTATTTGAACTTACAACACTAGCTTATATCTACGTGAGACCATCTTACAATTTTTTTTTTATAATGTACATTCACGCATGCTCAATTGCTCATGCAGTTAAGATATAAGGTGAAGTGAGTAATTGTGAGATTGGCACTATTGATAGCTCCCTTCAAGCTCACTTCACCTTACAGTCTGACACAGTTATATTATTTCCAGCAGCAACCTAACAGCCACCTTTTTTTGATGAGAATAAAGATCAAAATGACTTTGACTGACTTGTCAGTGGCTCCAACTCAAAAGCAACTTTATTAGAACGAGGACAAATATCACTGTGACCCAATCGGTGGTTCTCTTAGCCCACTTGTCATCTGACATGCGGCAGACATGACAGCATCACACGTAACACATAAAAGGAAAACGGTGATATTTGCGTATGTGGCGTTTATAGACGCTTGAATGACGTTATCAAACCAGACCGCTATCCAGTACCCAGCCTCAAAGATCTCACCTACCTGTTGGGGAATCTTTAGTAGAATAATCAGCCTATAAGGTTCCCACTGCTGGGACACGGGCCTCCTCTCAGTGAAAGAAAAGAAAATCCACCACGCGGGCCCGGTGCGCGTTTGTAGATGTCACATGGCTTCGAATTTTCGGTTCTAGGACATGCCGGTGTCCTCACGATGTTTTCATTCGCCATTATGAGAGCAGTGGTGTAGAAATCATTGAAACAAAGTAAAGCGCCTGTCTGCATCAAATGAGAAAGGGTCGAATGGGATTCCATTAAGTATTGTCTAAATGACATGACTTTTCTCTATGGTCGGATAAAAGTCATGAACACCATCTAGCCAAAAATATAATTGTTACGTTTCATTGATTTTGTGACAGATGGACACAAAATAAACTTTTATACAGGTTTATCTACTCGTATACTTATAATAAATCTGTAGAAGTGAAAATTCTGTACATTGAAAATATCAAAAAAATAAATGGCAGGGGGTGTTACTAGACCGACACCGAACCCAAAAATGTGATTAAAAAATTTTTTGTCTGTCTGTCTGTCTGTTTGTTCAGGCATCACGCAAAAACTACCGGTTCGATTACGATGAAACTTGGTATAATTATTCTTTAATATCCTGGGCACCACACTGGGTACTTTTTATCCCGGAAAAAAGTGCTGTTCCCGAGGAAAACAACAATAACGGTTTTATGATAATAGATGGCGCCACGTGTCTTTCGAATCATGATTGAATTATATAAGAAACTTTAGAGCTTAGAGTCGAATTGATTGTCAAATTCTAAATTAACGCGAGCGAAGCCGCGGGAAAAAGCTATTTTTTACCTATAATACTAATATGAATGCTAAGAAGTAGGTACATGAATTATAACGAGAACGTATTTTATTGATTTAGCTATTATATTGATGTAAATCTGTTACAGATGCCTGATTTAATTGCTACAGTAGTGAATCGTTGTGACTAATTACATCTATCAGTGATAATTGCAGCACATAATTATGATGCTGCCTGTATGCGAATTATCGACACATTCATAGTATCCATTTCATCTATCAATTTAGTATCAGGGAAATGTTCTGATGATTATTTTTAGGCAGAAAGGTTAAATGTGTATACAGGTTGAAATTGAAAACATGCGACAAATCGAAATAAATAAATAATAACAATAATAAACAATTTGTATTTGGAAATTGTATCTACTCTCCAAGAGGGTGCACAGTAATAAATAATAATAAAATTTATTCAAAAATATAAGGACTATCGTTAAATACAGTTTTTCTTAAATCTATGTCAAGTTCACCATGGTTTGTGCCTGAACTAGGTAATCTTGTATTTCAGGCGATTGGAGGTAACATTGATTGACTAAATAATTTTTAAAAACTAATTAAATAATCACATCCTTATCATATTTATCTTATTGGTACTTACATATGTAAAAAGGTGTTTAAAATTATATAATGCGAACAATATTTACTTTGGCACAAGTAATAAATGGGAGATTGTACTCATGATTGTGAACAACTTTTACTATGGGACCAAACCCGAAATCGCGAAAAAAAATCAGCTGTTCCCTACATTTTGACGAGTTATGCGAACATAAATGTAGGGAACAGCTGATTTTTTTCGCGAATTCAGGTTTGGTCCCATAGTAAAAGTTGTTCATAATCATGAGTACAATCTCCCATTTCGATTTGTCGTATGTTTTCAATTTCATCCTGTATAAAACTTAAGATGAAATCAATAAAAATGCTGACTGACTAATGTATGAGCAATTTCATTCTTGCCAATTGCAATACCATAACAATTTTATTTTTACGACAAAATATACGGGAATATTATAGGACAGTTGCTTTAGAATTTACCTATAATATCGCAATATATTGTGAAGATATTCCCCCATTAATATTACAAAGTTATCTCAAAGCACCATTTACGACATCCATAAAATGTAAATGCAATTTTTGTTGCAACCGCGATAACGAGTGGCTACGAACTACGAGTGTCGTAGCACTTCTACGAAATTGCTACGCGCTACGGAGAATGCTACGGATAGTCTACGCCGTAGACACGCGTCTGTTTAAATTATAAATTGACAGTGAAATGTGATTTGTATTCATTTTGTATGTAAACATATAAATTATTTATGTGTTTTTTGTTAAAAATGTGCATATTTTCTCTGAACTACGTCAGCAAAGAAGGAGACGAGAATGTCGAATCGTGTGATTCATGTTTTCATGTGTCATCACTTATTTTGAACTGCATGACTCACACTTGTAGCAAACACATATTTTTTGGACAGCCTCGTTGGTTGCGACTACTAGGGTCGCAAGCGCAACTGCTAAGCACGACGTCCTGGGTTCGATTTGAGAATTGGCCAGCCAAATAAGGTGTTGTGTGTGACTGTCCAGGATGCACCGAGCACTCGGTTCAGTTGAGTAACTGGCGGGACAAACTGCGCTACACGAAGAGGCTTCTTCATGCATCCAAAAGTCCTTCATCCTACTACTCGATTGGCATCATATACCCATCATACTAAAATCACATATATACGTATGAATGAACGGTTCAAAATAGTCGAGACGGATTCACGGCGAAAGTGAAGAGGCCATGGGAGGCGAACCTGACGCACAGATGAAGGGTGCCGAGCGAATTGAAAATTGCTCGCTGTTCCAACCTCTAGTGTTCTTGATAATTTGTGTACGTCCGGGGAATTTCTGGTGCATATTTTGGCAGGAATTCAGAATGAATGGGGTATGTCGTTTGGCTTATTGGACAAACTGATCTTATTTTTGGAACGAAGTTCTTTAACGCAGCTTGTTGTAGGAGTAAAATAGTAGAAATTGTCAAGTAAGGAAAAAGCGTAAAGTGAATTTTTATTAAAAATAATAAAAAGAGTCAGAGAGGTAGTTTCTGTAGTTTTCGAGGGTGCTAAAGCAGATAGCGAGGTCAAAATGAAAATCCAAGATGGCGACAAAAAAATTGTCGTAGCCGTCATCTTGGATTTATATCTTGAACTTCGAGCCTGACGGGGGTTCCCCGACTCCACACGTTTTTTGTTTTTATGCATAAGTTGTTATAGAAAATTTTACAAATAGACACAGTAGTTAACTATCTTTCTACATCAAGTTTACGATTACCTTGGTGAGTAGCTTTGTTAGATAATCTGGTTTTCACAGTATTTTAAAAATAAATTACATGCGATGTTTTAATGAAAACGAACAATACAATATACAAAACATACAGTTGATAATAAGAACATCGTGGATGATTTCATATTGCAGTCCTTATGTTTGTAACTTAAAACCATTTGAATAATTATTATAGGCTTATGTTTAACTTATCACCACTTATAAAGTAAAATATAACATCAAAAAAACACTTTTCATTGTCAAAAATAGTAAATGATCACCAAAATTAAAACTCCATTTTGTTGTAAGTTGTAAAATACCTAGGTAAAGGTATTTGTATTCTCATTTGCTCGCTCTTGCATCCTATGTCGACAGAGCCCCCGCTTTGCGGGACTCCTATTTCTGTGTAGACGGTTTAAAGTAACCTAACCAAACCTAACCTCGGGGTGCCCAGCTAGAACTATTGTAATTTTAGACTTAATTTTATGGTGTTTAGTATATTTTTTTGGTGGTCATTATATTTAATTTCGTTACTATAATTAACATACTTCTTCTTCTGCAATCGGTCCCTCATTACTGAGGATCGTAGTCACTGGATCCTTTCAAACGGACAATCTGCCTCCGTCTACTCCGGTCCAAAGTTGCCATCACCACCTGCTGAAAATTGCTTGAGGACGTAGCTTCTTTTACTTGGTCGGACCATCGTGTTGGCGACCGGCCTCTCGCTCTCATTACATTCTCAATTAACATACTACATATACGTAAATAAACAAACAGAGGGGCGATTCCGGTATTTCTAAGGACGTTCGCATTTGAATCATTGGCTGTGCTGCTGGAGACTTGGTTGCACTACTTTTTCTTCCCAGCTACAGCACTAGGAAGTAGTGCAGGGCCGACGTTTTGGGGGACTGTCTTATGTCATTTTGGCGTTCAAAAAGTACTTATTCTCAGCCTAGTTTAAATAAATGACTTATGGTTTTGATTTAAATCAGTAAAAAAAAACCAAAGTCACAGTCAAAACTGGACAAAAATTTTGGCAAATTAGATAACATTTTAATCTAGTTTTTGACTGTCGTTGAGATAAGACTGCTACTTGAATTTGAACCTTTTTTAAGTAGGTACGAGAATTGGCCTTCAGATATATTTACATTTTTGTAAACTAAAATAACAATAAAAATGTTTATAATTTTCAGTTAAAATCGACTGTGCCTTGCTCAGTTTTCAAGAGACATATTATAGTGTAAATATTTCGTAAAAAATTTAAAAGAAATTGTGTTTGTTTAATATATGAGTGTTTGAGCTATTCAAAGTTTACGTGACTGAAGGCGTGAGAGAGAAGCTTATCGTAAAAAGAATCACATATTTTGAAGAAAAAAAAAAGGTTATTTTATTTAAATAAAATATTTTGCGTAGAATGCAAATATGAACGTGCAATATTACCTTCGGTACCGACTGTCAAATTTTCCCAATCAACTTTGAACCTTATGCTTTAGCGATAAAGTTGAAAATCTTAAAGAAATTTGATAGATTGTATTAGCTTGATGTGCTGGCGTCTGTACACGTCTTGTACCTGGATGTCAAAGACCTCAAGGTCGCTACTTAAAAAAATCCTCCAGACCGAAATTCGGTCATGGTGACCAGTCTCAGCGGAGACCAGCTCTTGACGCGGGAGATATTATAGCGCACAATTCACATCAGTATTATGATATTACCCACAAAATCATCACACACACGCTCAAATTATGCTTGCTCAAAATGATTATACTCTGTTCCAAAAGCGTTGCATAAACCGTAAACAAATGGGGTCAGAAAACGTACCTGTGGATGCTAATTTGTAGTATCACTTACAAATTGAGAGCTTCAATTTGATTATTTGAATACTTAAACACGAAGTTAATTTTTTAAAGCACCTTCATTATGTTTTTCGTTTGTCAACTGAGGTAAGTTTTATAAGGACTTTAAAAAAAAATCACGTTATCGAAACAATGTTGGAAAAAGTGCTTTTAAATACAGCAGAATATGTTACTCCCTCTCCTCTCTCTTGTTGTTATGTTGTTGTTGTTTTTGTTCCCTTTAGTGAATGATTGTGTAAGAATTTAACCTAACCAGGGTTTGTTTACACTTTTATTTAAATGCTTGTCAAACTTGAGGTGATATGAGTAACCTTTACCAAAAAGAACCAGCATCAATCAATATGCTTTCATAATGCATGTTTGCAGCTATCTTTATCGTTAATATGTAGATAGTTCCTAGATTATCTTTGAAAGTACCTACTTAATAATTATGACACCGCAAAAGTCTGAAAACATCTTGTTGTTTCAGCCAATTCCCGTAACTAAAAACTCTCAAAATCTAGTGCAATCTTATCTCGTCGACTATCAATGTCAAACATGTAGGAAAATTAGAACAATTTTTGACAGATTAAGACTCAGATCGTATGACGACTAAATGTTCCAAAAAATTACGAAAATTGCCCCTCTGAACAATTAACTAAAGATTTTTAATCCTTATACAAAATTGTCATCATCAGTTTTCCTGAATCTGCTGAACCTTTTACTCAAAAACCTCTAAGTGTTGTTTTTATACCAAAATCTTACACGAAAACCCTTAAAAACTACTCACTCTTTGCTCAACAGAACCACCGATCTACATAGATCAATACCTGTAGCATTCAATATTAAGTGTAGTTGTAAATTGACACGTTAGACATGTGTCGGTGTTAATATCATTAGCCTAGTTGTTACCCATCGAATAGTTACCGATGTGTGATACCTATTAGATTATCTGCAATGTTGTGAATTTACAGGTCATTATTTATGTGGGGTGTCTGTGGATTGGTTTGTTTGGGACAGTTGTGTTATTATCTGTTTATCAATTGGTATAAACCACATTTACTATAGAAAAGTTTTTGTTTGATATTTTTTATATCAGCTACATATTTTAAGTGCAACATAAATTTCTATGCGGTCGCCACTACAGAACCTTTCGGCCCCATTGGCCATCTGTTCTGCGAGGAAATTCTTCGGGCTATATCGTTTACCTTGGTTCTCCTGCGGATCTCCTCATTTCTGATTCGATCACGCAGTGAAACTCCAAGCATAGCCCTCTCCATTGCCCTTTGGGTGACTTTTAGCCTTCTAGTAAGGCCCAGCCCGGAAGAGGTAGCGTTGGAAGGCTTTCCACAAGGTGGGCCGACGACCCTGTGAAGGCCGCGGGAACCGGTCGAAGTGCTTGGGGGAGGCCTATGTCCAGCAGTGGACGTCTTTCGGCTGAGTGATAAATTTCTACTAAGCTTACAGGAGCCATATTCTTGTTCTTCTTCATATCGCTGGCACGACTTTTGTCAGATCTTGTTGGCCCAAAACTTCGCCACTTCCACGATGTCGTCGGTGGCAGCGCAGAGGTCACTTTGACTGCAAGTTTTGGGACACAGAAAGCAGGATAGGAGGTGGAGCGTAGAATGCGACATAGCCCCAAATCCACACCCTGTTGCAGGTCCGTTGGGGTAGCCTCACTTTACCAGGTTACACCTATATTTTTTTTATATTTCAACACAGCAGGAAGTATGATAGATTTAGCGCACACTATGTTGGTATCTATCATCATAACTGATCGTACAAGTAGGCCGTTGATCCGGAGTTTTTCTAGAATCCTTTTCTAGTAAAATATGTATCTCATCTATGGTAAACGTACTCTTTACCTTTTTATTTTTTTATTTCCTGAAATAAATTCGTTTTGTTGATAAGAAAGATTCCTTGAACATTGTGATAATCTTTTTTTTTTCACTTCAAGGCATAAACATTAGTGTAGTCCTAGCTCTTGTACAGTCAACAAAAGAGATAAGTATGCAGGATTGTCGAATATAGTTGAAGTTTACTAAGACATGGATGTTCTCAAACAAAATTTGATTTTATTAATAGAAAACAAACAGCTCATTTATTATATTCAATTTCAGAACAAGACAAGACATGTGCATGTCTTGCGTCTTGTATATTATGAGGGGGCATTCCAATTTGTCTGATATTAGTCTCAATCTGTCAAAAATACCTCTAATTTCCCTACATTTTTACAAGTTTTTGACATAAATTGTCTCTGAGATAAGATTGCGACTAGATTTTGAACGTTTTTAACTAAGAGAATTGGCCAATTGTATGTCAATCCCCGTTAAATAAAGTATTGAAGCATTTTTTCCCAATTTTCTGATCTTGTTGTCGCGAATGTTTATAAAGCCACAGGCTGACTGTTATCGCCACAATCGCAGTAGCTCAACGCCCCTAATTGGCGCGAACGAACGAAACTTCCGTTCGACGGTTTACGATTTCCCTTCTCAAATGAACAGCGATACGTCATTTCCTTGCGCACCGATTGGTTTGATCGCGGTAACGACTTATCCGGTATTAATTTGTTCTGACGCAAACTCGTCATTGACGCGTCAATGGTTGCTTTATATGTGGTTCCGTTAGGCTGTGGTTTGTGGCGTGTGTGAGTTCGGATTATAGTTTTGTTTCTGTTCCATTGCTTGCTTTGTTTTCATTGTTTCGTTTTATTTTGTCGGTGTGCAGGCAATGGAAGAGTCGACAGACGAGTTCATAGTTTATTTTTTTGAGTGATGGTTTTGTTTTTATTGAGTAGCATTTTATGCTGTAGATTGAAATCTTTCAGGCTCTTTTCGTGACGCTATATGATCCGATATAAATGTCAGAATGGTTGACATAGTCAATCGTTGAGCTCCTCAAGTTCTGAGTTGAGCTGCACGATTTTTGACAAATGCGTGCACAGACTGGACAGTCCGCTCAATCTGTGTGGTTCTTTCCTCAAAAGACCATTTCAGACACCAATCTACATGGTCTTCACATGATCTGACCAAGATTTTGTCTGGACTTTAAAAGAGACTGTGACCTCTGAGTTCGTTTCGGCCTTTCTTCTCAGAGTAGTCAGATAGGAAACGCCGACCTCATCTTGCTTTAAAAAATATGATTGACGTGTAAAAGTCTTTGTACAAACCTACTTACAGAAATAAAATCATTTATCATTGATCTAATATTTGCGCAGTTCTATGCAGATCTAAAATACAGAGCAATATTATTTTCTCCTTTTAAGTGAACCCTTGACCCAAGATAGAAATTCTTGAAACCCAACAGCCAAAGCGATTATTTTCATTGACAAATTCCACAAACAAAAACCCCCATTATCAAGCCATAGATAATCTAACACCATCCCTTCAAAACAAAGTAAAATCGATATGCTTTGCATCTTTTCTCCCCTAACACAAACATAACCACGGGATAAGACTATCTTTGTAATACAATAGTTATCTTTTGAACGATCTGTGCAAAGATTCTGTGAAATGAAAACAAGGTTATAGAATGAACCAAGACGAAGGGTTTCGTAGATAAAATTATACTGTTTCTTTCTATCAGAGGTGGAGTAAAAGGGAGAGGTAGCATTTTTGAAACTGCGGTTGAATTTGTAATACCTATCTAATGTTTTTTTGCCATTAAACATGTATTTTTTTTCACCTGACACGTGTTATGGAGCCATTAATTAAACTCATTAATTAAGATCAATTGATAATTTAAATAGATTGAATGATAAAAAAGGGAACCTTCTGATCTATCTACGCACACAGATGCTTGTGCATTTGTGCGTAAAATCAACAAAAGAGATAAGTATGTAGGATCGTCGGATATAGTTGAAGTTTATTAAGAAATCGATGGATGTTCTCGAATAAAATTTAACCAGCTCTTTTATCAAATTAAATTTCAGTCAAAAACATCCATCGGTTTCTTACTAAACTTCAACTATATCCGACGATCCTGCATGCTTATCTCTATTGTTGACTGTACGTATGGGGCACTTGGGGTTTTCTTTCTTTCTTTTTCCCAATCAGAAATCACACAAACCTACGTGCAGCGATTCCCACAGACAGTTACATACCGCTTCTTCCTCTAAAAACAAACCGATATTATCAAATTTTCCCAATACTCACACATAAACTCAAACTTAAAGCATTTATTTCAATTAAACCATGTACAGACACTTTTGAATTGTCAACATTAAATAGTCGGTCAGTTAGTCAGAAAGTTAAAGCTAGTTGCCCATTCCAAAACGTAGATCTCTATGGAGAAGAACGGGCAAGAAACTCCATGGACACTCTTTTAAATCAAGATATTACAAAATCCTGGGTACATTATTCTTGCTGCTTCTATATGATTGTGAGAACAATGTAAAAAAAACACACGAATGAAGAAACAATTCCAAATATAAGATTAAAAATAAGCCTTGGCAATTAAGAGAAGACCAGTCTCAACCGACGGCGCCCGTTCACGAACATGACGCGTGGATCAGCACCAGTAAGTAGCCTGACTGTCACCAAATGTCTCGCTGATGGTGGCGCATGTGTTGGATCATTTAGCTCCCTTCAAAATGGTTGAGCTGAATGGTGCTAATGCATGCGTCATGTTCGTGAACGGGCGCCGTCAGTAGGGACTGGTCATCTCTTTGCTGCCATGGCTTATTTTATTTTATTTAATATTTGAATTGTTGTTTTTTTCTTATCTTTTCATTATGGACGCTTTTAACGTTCTGCATCGTTCTCACATGTATAATTTTTAACATGAATGATGTAACCAAGACTTTGTAACTATATTATTTTGATTTAAAAGAGTGTCCATGGAGTTTCTTGCCCGTTCTTCTCCATAGGTACCTACGCTTTGGAATGGGCAACTAGCTTCATCTTTCTGACTGACCGACCCTTTGACAATTCAAAAGTACCTGTAATTGCTTTAATTGAAATAAATGCTTTGAGTTTGAGTTTGACCAAAAACCTCCAAAACCTATACAAATCAGGAAACTGATAGCAGACTTAGCCCCAATCCCGAGCACGTTGAGATTATCGCACGGCCCTCATGCTCTGTGTACATTAGCTACTTTGATGTGCTTATGAAGTCACTTTAGATGCAAAATTCTGTTATGGAACGGCTTTCCGAAGGCTAGTGTGTCGATAGCCTTATGAATTTATGTGTGGCTTCTGCGGAGTTTACTAAATCGTGTATTGATAGCGGTTTTTGGTTGGCTCGCAAGTTTGTTAGCCGTTTATGGAGAGGAGTTTGTGTTGAGCATTATTCTGAAGGCTTTTGTGTTGAGGCTGCTTATTTGTATAGAAGATTAGATCGTAGCTTAATTCAAAGTTAGTGTTGAAACGTGTCTGTTACAGTCAGGTAAATTATATGTTTATCGATTTGACACACTACGTTAATTTGTTGTGTTATAGCCACATCAAGACGAACAGTAACAATTGTGATTTGAATAACCGGACAATTTAAGTTGGTATTCAAAATAAACAATTCACTTTCCTAACTTTACATTGGTGACAATTTCGAGCTAATCGGTTTAATCATTACGATTTTCGTTTTACAAATTCATCATAATAACTTCAGTGGATTTCTAAAATGTTCGAATGTCTTTAGCTAACATTTTGAGTTACCTGTTTGCACTGAATCGCATATTTTCTGATCCATCTTTTACATACATATTTGTTTATAGGTAAGCAGAAATTACAGAACGCCACGTGCCCTGATCCTTAAATACTCCTTTTGCTTAGTTTTGCGTCCATAGATCTGAGGAGCAATTCTCGAAATTGCAAGAACGTTCGCAGTTTGATCTCAGTCTGAATCTGTCAAAAATACCTCTAAAATCCCTACAATTATGACAAGTTTTTGACATTTGTTTGCCGCCGATATGAGACAGCGACTAGATGTTGTATGTTTTAAATTACGAGAATTGGCTTTCTGGTCATCAACATATGCGTTACCAGTACTACGCTCTTACTTTTTTGAAGAACATAACCACCCAGCATAATCTTATCAGTTTCTTCTCAGTTTTAATTTTGTATTTTTTTATTTTTAAATTTTAAAATTCTAGGCACCTTTCTAGCCTGAAACACAGGTTCTAGTTCAGGCAAATGTGCAATGTGTGCAACTGTGTCCTCTACATATAATTGTTAAGTTATATTATTGTAAATCTGCTCCATTTTTATAAATAAACGATATATTATTATTATTTCGTTTATTTATCTATTTACATATTTAATTACATTTTTAAATATTTCTTAAAATATAAAAAATAAGTATAAAAAAAATGTAAAAATATAAAAAAATAGTAGTCCGCCGGTGTCGGGAGCAGGGTCCAAGCTACCGGTGGTTAGGACTCCAAAGACAGGAACCTCCTCACAATGCGAGCCGTATCGAGGAGTACTGCCTTCTGAATCAGGCCCTTGATCCAACCGCCTAACGAGAGCCGCGATAGATGTTGATCGAGGCTTTCGGCCATAAGGCCATTGGCCGATACGACGATCAGCAATCGCATATTATTATTCTATTAACAAATTATGCGAAGAAAACAAGAAAAAAAAACAACTGAATATCTCTCAGACGCCCATTATCGTCCATCTCCCCAACCATCCGAATAATAAGGACAAAATTCAAAACCAATTAATTGAAAACTCGTGTAAGCATCGTTCGATAACATTTATCTCCCTCAATATTATTCCGAACAAAATTCTCGAACATAAAAAGGCCCATTAATGGACTAAACGTGTTTAAATGAGCGAAACTTACCGCAATATTAATTCATTGTTATATTGAATAGGTACATTTATTTTCACTGTAATTATTATGTTAGTATGTAACTAAAATTGTGTAGGGTTGTCATTGTTGAAATGCACTAAGTATTCCGAAAATTTAAATTGCCATTATAATATTAGCTTGTAGGTACTATTGTATAGGCTGGCAGCGGCGCATGAGTTGTTGCTCGGAATGTTAACATTTTATAGATATTATATTTATATCAACATTAAGAACTAGTTATTGTGTATTTATTTTATTTCTTATTGTGTTATTTGTATCTGTCTTTGTATATCTGATACGAAGCACCGGTTGACGTATCACGTCAACGTCGGCTGTCGCTTAAAACCAGCGCTGTGACTCGGTTTCGCCTATAGGGTCATAGCATTATGCTGAGTAATGGCCGTTTTGTGTGGTTGTGACGCATGTTTTCCCCCAACTTTTTCTTTTTTGTGTTTGTGTTCTGCGTCATGTTTACCGCAAATAAGCGTATTGTCTATGCTTTTCTTTATTTTATTCAACAAGGTAAACAAAATTAGCTATGAAATATCTAGGCAGTTACGCTACGTTAAGCTCTTTGTAAAATTAGCATTGATTGCCACGTTCATTGACTGTGGGTTGGTGATTTCAGACGATTGGGTCCAGGCGCCTACGATGTTTTCCTTCACCAAAAAGAAAATAAGACAGTAAAAATAAAAAAAAAACACGTTCATGGCGATACGGTTTTAACTCAGAAAAAAAAAGAATGTCAATTATTATTATTATTATTAATTTAATTTCAAGCAACAAAGACTCATAGTGTTAGTAACAATATACTTACAAACTAAGTTAGTAATACACTTACAAAACACAGAAAACAGATTGCGACATCACTGCTGCACGGTGACAGGCCCAGCCGAAACCCTGCAGCAGTGGTTCACAAACGCACAATCAAGCCTGTCGCTATCATAGACAGGACAATCACCTCAACCTGGATCAATGACCTCAACCAAAGATTAAAATCTAAAGTTAGTAGGAAGCACGGATATCGAATGAGAAAAATATCGCCAAGAATAATGAAGTTAAAACTATAGACCTAACAGACATATTTAATGCACAGACGCCAGCACGTTAAGCTACCCGAAACTGTCAAATTTTCCTAATCAACTTTGAACCTTATGCATTAGCGATAAAGTTGAAAATCTATTAAAGAAATTTGACAAATTGTAATAGCTTGATGTGCTCAGTCTGTACAAAAAAACACGCATAAGCAACACAAGACCCTTCTTGTACAACGAGGTAATAATACCTACACCATCTTATATATAGCGTGCTCCGGCCATAAACGTCACGAGGAGAGTCGTAAAAAAAATCAAGAAATGTCATACATGTATGTAACATCGCCAAGTCAATATCAATAAGTTTTAGTGGGCTTACCAGTACCCATTACCAGAGACGTTACGCCATGGGCGGCTCATAAAATATGCCATAGCACGGCATAGTAAATGTTTCGGCTCCTTTAAGGTGCCAAAGGACAGGTCGTGTGGAAGAAATTAGAATTTCGATTATGGATGATGTATGGGGGCCGAGAGACGTGGGACCCGCTTGGGAATGGCACATCTATTTTTAACCTGTAGATATTGTAGGCTATCGATTATACTGTGAAGGAGATATAGCAGCTGTTATGCGGCTTTAGAGGAATATAAGACTTCTGTATTCAATGTATCTTAAAATAGGGTTTTAATTTTCAGCTGGTCTAAATGAGGCTTTATTTTTCCGGCGTTGACTCAAAATCCAAATTTTTTTTTTCACACTACTGCGCCCCGCGGTTTCACCCGCATAAGTCTCGATCCCGTGGGAATATCGGGATAAAAAGTATCCTATGTCCTTTCCCGGGACTCAAACTATCTCTAATTTCATCAGAATCGGTTCAGCGGTTTAGGCGTGAAAAGGTAACATACAGACAGACATACAGACAGACAAACAGAGTTACTTTCGAATTTATAATATTAGTATGTGAACAGGCTTGAGGTTCCCAGTCCTTTCCGTTCCCTCCCTGTTTTAAATTTACCGCCACTGGCACTCGCCCATCGGTGTGAGTGCGACAAGGACAACGCATCGCTCACGCCACCTGACGGCGTGAAGAAGAAAGCAGTTCGAACTCAACAAAAACGCCGGCCGGCCACTAACACGCGCGCGCGGTGGGAAAACACCAAAATATCGTGAATACAACTGCTAGTGATACAGTGTGATAAGTATATAAGTATGGATAAACTTACTTGGACACTTTCCAATATCAGTAAACTTCGCCGTCCAAGGCATGCTCTCTCCGAACCTGACGACCCCATAACTCTCCTCCAGGAGAAAAACAAAGCGACCAGTACAGTGCACAAACACAGAACTCCGTCATTCCGACCTCGCCGCCGAGGTCCCTCGCGACGTCCCCAAGTAAATGCTTCCCCCCGACCCTTGCTCGAAGAACGGCCAGCCCGCGCCGCAGCTGAGCCTGTAGCTTTAAATTCCCGACTGTGACCTCTGAGTTTGTTTCGGCATTTCTTCTCAGAGTAGTCAGATAGGAAACGCCGGCCTCATCAAGCTTAAATAATATTATTATGATCCAGCCTGTCCCATCTTGCTGCCCTCCCCCAGCGACGCCCTAAGCCGAGGTTCGTACCCCAAAGGGGGTGCCCTTAGCGTGTAGTCGCTTAGTATACTAGTTTTACGCCCCTGGCTGGAGGCTTTGAGTTTACTTAAGGCAACCACAGGATAGTCCGGTTAAGTAGTCACGACCTCTATAGGTCAACTACGAGATGCCATATAGGAAAAAAAAAAAAAAAAAAAAAAAAACTTGGACACTTATGAAACGTCAGAAGCTAGGTGCACGGTTCCAATTGGTCGTTCTCTATAGAGAAGAGCCGGTAAGAAATTACACGGTTATTCTTTTAAAAATAGTTGGCTTTTACAATGTTTTAAAATAACAGTGTTAATTCTTATGGGAGGACAGTTTAGGCCAGTCAACAAGTACTAGATACTTAATAAAATAGAAAATGATCTGCAAATCTACAGTTTACAAGGCCAACAACGTTTTCACATTCACAAATTATAAAAGAATCTATCTAGAAGATAAATAAAATATAAAAACCTATTTATACCAAATGATATGATTGCCATGACTGAAAATGCATGCGTAAAATGTTTGGATTGAGCCTAAAACCTGCCATAATCTCTCGTCTAATTAAAGGGTCATGTACGGAACCCAAGAGCAGTGGTGGCCTAGTGGTAACGGCCGCGACTTACGAGTTGTAGGTTGTAGGTTCGAATCCAGACAGGTGCTTTACTTTGTGTAAATTATTTCATCACCACTGCTCTCAAAACGGTGAAGGAAAACATCGTGAGGAAACCGGCATGTCCTAGAACCAAAAATTCGAAGACATGTGACATCTTCCAACCCGCACTGGGCCCGCGTGGTGGATTACGGCCCACTCCCTCCCACTGAGAGGAGGCCTATGTCCCAGCAGTAGGAACGTTATAGGCTGAATATGTATATGGAACCCTGAATGGCTGTATATCGGTCGATCGATCAGGATATGCTTGCTGCGGTTGGTCCGTAGATCGGTGACCATCTTTACTGTATATCAAGACCTCCGTGCCTCGGAAAGCATGTGAAGTCGTTGGTTCTGGCTGTTATTCGTGGATATTTGGCAGTCGTTACGGGTCATCAGTATATCGAATTACCCAGTAACTGGGTTGTGGAGGTCAGATAGGAGGTCCCTTCATGTAAAATACTGGTATTCAGCTGTATCTGGTTAGACTGGAAGCCGACCCCAACATTGTTGGGAAAAGTCTAGGCAGATGAGGGTGATGATATAGAACCCATTACAATATCAAACTACAGCACAAACAAACAACATTGACACAGTTTAATTTAATTCGTTACAACAACATTCGCCGCTCGATACCCAACACGGTACTGCAATTAATATTTAAATAAAACTGAACGTTTTCAATCAACAACGAGTAAAAGAAATCGTCAATATTTTGTATAATTAATTATTTTAATTGAATTCCGCCACATCTGAAGCCTTCGAAATGCGCTGAAAATTTTCAGTAACTGTTAATCCCGCCGATAAGCCTCGAGGAAGTACGGTCGAAAGACAAACACGGGATTAATAAATATAAAATTGGAAAATCCATTGAGAGTTTTCAATTATTGGTTATGGTTGCTGGGACACAGGCCTCCTCTCTGTGAGAGGGAATACAGATATAGATACACCTAGATAACGCAAGAGCACCTACTTCGCGTGCCAGAAATCGCACCAGTTTACGATCGAAAATCATAAGCCGCCACTTTCGCGCTCAGTCCTGCGTACTGCTGGCTGGGTGAGCGTGAGCGAGAGAGCATGAGCTTGTGACGTCATAGTAGGTAGACAAAAAGTGGTACGCTTCGTTTTCATACAGTTCGTGATACTTGCGTTATCTAGGTATATCTATATTTGTGGAGGGAATGGGTACAATTCATCACGCGAGCCCAGTGCGGGTTGGCAGATGTCACATGTCTTCAAATTTTTGGTTCTAGGACATGCCGGTTTCCTCACGGTGTTTTCCTTGACC
Organism: Amphipoea lucens; assembly: GCA_947508005.1. NCBI lineage: Eukaryota > Metazoa > Arthropoda > Insecta > Lepidoptera > Noctuidae > Amphipoea > Amphipoea lucens. The sequence continues at coordinate 3,561,883 of OX382371.1, forward strand.
GTTTTAAGAGCAGTGGTGATGAAATAATTGACACAAAGTGAAGCGTCTGTCAGAGTTCAAACCTGCGACGCGTAAGTCGCGACCGTTTCCACAGCGCCAGCACTGCTCCGTAGGATAAGCAGTTGGTTGCTTTGTCCAAGGACTCGAAGACGAGGTGTCGTCCATCTCGTCTGGCGGCGAGATGGGCAGACAACATTGTTACTATCGAAGGTTAAACCTGCATGAAACTGGCACAGCGGCGTGCCAGAAAAGAGAGCCCTATGCCCAGGAGTGGGTGAAGTCGGGCTGTATATGCTTTTGGGGTACTTAATGAATACATACACACATACATACACATCAAGCTGCTACAATCAATTTTTGAATTTTACTTGGATTGTTAATTAATCATTTATACTTAGTGCTTTGTATTTATATTTAAATTGCATGTGTATACAATATTCAACACAATGTAAATTGTTTTATGAATAAATGAAATGAAATGAAAATCTGTCAAATTTCTTTAATAGATTTTCAACTTTATTACTAAACCATAAGGTTCAAAGTTGATTGGGAAAGTTTACAGTTTCGGGTAGCTTGATGTGCTGGCGTCTGTAAATATAATCATACATAATTCATCTCTGCCTTGTTTTTTACCTACATTAAGGAAAATAGTTTTAATAATTTATGAATGAGGAGTTAAACTTAAATTCAAAGCATTTATTTCAATTAAACAGGCACTTTTGAACTGTCAAGAAGTCGGTCAGTCAGAAAATATGAAGCTAGTTGTCCATTCCACAGGGTAGTAGGTACCTATGGAGAAGAACGGGTAAGAAACTCCATGGACACTATTTTAAATTATATTTTTAACAAAAATATTAGTTACATCACTAATGTTGAATTTATAATGATATATGAGAACGATGTAAAAAAAAAGACGTACGCGTTAAATGCGTCCAGAGTACAATAAAACCAGTCAAGATATTAAAAAAAAATGTACGCGTCGACTTGAGAACCTCCTCCGTTTTTTCGTCGGTTTAAAAATCTCTGAAAAGAGGAATCAGAGAACTTATTTACTGCCTGACAGTTTTGTAAGATGTCTTTAGCACAATCACTGAAAATGCAAACGAAAATTATATTCCATTTAAATACAAAAAATAGGACGCGTTACATACTGGAAGCGACATCAAATTATTCTTCCGCGCCATTTTATAGTGTTTACATTAGCTTGGCCTTTTCCATAGAAAATAAAACGAGAAAAAAAATACAGCATATTTTTGTTTAACCGGTCAAGGACCGCGGGACACCGATCGGTGACCAAACAAAAATTTATTTTGAAGTACAAAAGTGACGCGTTGTGTAGCATTTGGCATGAAAATTAGCAAATGTAGAGACAACGTAACTTGGGACGGAGTAATAATATACACACTTGTGTGCTCAGTAATTTATACAAATATACAACATTATACAATCTTTTTGTACAAAAATTATACACCGTGTTCCGGACGATATACATAAACTTCGACCAGATGTTCAGACCTTGGAAATAAGCATTTTTCATTATGAACACATTAATGAATTCTTATTTTTTATTTTTTGTTAATTTTCATATACCTAAACTAAATACCTTGACGTAAATCGCCCGATATGCATGCCTCATTATCCGAATTGGCAACGATGACGTATTTTCATTCATAAGATTTGGCGGGCTGCAACTTGTCAAAGCTGAGTTAAGACCCTTTCTTACATGCTCAATTAATTTTCACTAAATGAAAATACAAATATCTTTGTAACGAAGCCTTTTTAAGTACTACTTCCGTTGTTAGATTTTATTTGTAAAAGCTATAGAAGCATTTGACAAAGTTTATGGATATCGTGAAGAACACGATGTATAACGTCTATGAAATTATACAAAAAAAAAATTGTTGGAGTTGATATGTACTAGAATAATGCTATATTATGTCGTAATTTTTGCGGTGAAGATGGAAACATACTTTTTAAATATCAGCATTTGAGTGGTTCTTGTCATCTTTTGGTTTAAAATCATGTACAGACGCCAGCACATCAAGCTACTACAGTCTGTCAAATTTCTTTAATAGATTCTCAACTTTATCGCTAGTGTATAAGGTTCAAAGTCGATTGGGAAATTTTGACAGTTTCGGGTAGCTTGGTGTGCTGGCATCTGTACCTTGTACGACTTGTGTAGGCGTCAGAAGGAGAAATCTTATCCACACGTTGCCACTATGTAAAACACCAATACAAGCACAAAACATAGTTCGACAAATAGGTACACTGAACACTGGTAATTGCTTATCTTTTTGAAAATTCGACAACATTTATTGCGTTATTGGCGTTGTCGAGCAGAAGAATTTTTTAAACATATGAAGCAATGGTTTAGGAATTTGCTTTAAAATACATACTTCGGATTGTGAACTGGTAAAGCTTTGAACTGGGCCTTTTTAGCGCGCAGCCGTGAGGCACACTTTCCTGCTAATTACTAACATCGGACTTTACGCTTTTTATTTGATCTTTGTTTTGTTTTTTTTTTATCTGATATATCTGGTGTATTGTGTGTATTTTAGTCTGTGCTAAATAAATGTATTTTCTTTCTTCTTTCTTTGATTCGCTTGAAAAATCGTTTGATTTATTAGTCTGATATTCTCTCTAATACCATTAGGTACTCTAATCCATACTAACATTATAAATTCGAAAGTAACTCTGTCTATCTGTATGTTACCTTTTCACGCTAAACCGCTGAAACGATTTCGATGAAATTTGGTATAAAGATAGTTTGAGTACCAGGAAAGGACATAGAATACTTTTTATCCTGATATTCCCACGGGATCGAGACTTATGCGGGTGAAACCGCGGGGCGCAGCTAGTATTCTATAAAATGTCAATTCATGACACGGTGTATGAACGTTGGTTATGGCCAAAACGGACACCATTGTTCGATAATACATTTGAGCTCAGGCAGGCTTACTTGACGGTCGATTAAGTTGTCTTTTGTTTATTGAAATCAGTCTGAAATACAGTGGTTAAGTTTGTAATTAGATAAACATAACATCACGCCTATGATCCCGAAGGATTAAACAGAGGTATCTATAGTACACCTGTAGCGGTATGACAACGCCACATGCGAACAACGCGTCATACTGACGTCACGCAAAATCCTGCATCTCGCAAGCGGAGTTTACCGCGCAACTAGCATAGATACAACGGCCCGACATGAATCATTGGGCAGTTGCCCGCCAGACACAACACCCGTTTGGTCGGAGGATCCTCCCTTTTCTATAGAGTATGAGTGAACTTTACACCCTGTTTCTCATACCTCCATACACCCACATTTCGTCATTTATGTTTAAGTCTCATGTTATAGAGGACGAGCTTATTGCCAATAATGATCAGCAGTAGCGTTTGCGACTACTAGACCAAGGAGATAGTTGTAATTAGATATACTTGCTATTTTGTGTTACCTTAACTTCGAACGCCTTTGATGTAGGTAAAACACGCAAAATCATGCCTTTTTTCTATTTGAATATGAAATTTTTTGTAACAAAAATGGAAAATGATTTTCATGAATACGCTGTTAATATCCGTCCGATAAAATCAAAAGCAGTATTCTTAAACTTTTTAATTACTAAATTGAGTTTGCGAAAACATTTTGTTTATTCGTTTTAGCTTATACGAAATTCTAAAAACCAATTATTAGAATTGGGCTGAGAATCAACACTTTAAATCAAAAGTTACAAAAGACAGCCCAAAACGCTTAAACATCTCTTGTCTTTGTTATTTGAGCTGGCAAGAAAAATTCGCTATGCTACTTCTCCTTGCCAGCCTTAATATTTTGTGCCAGTTAATATAAACAAAGTTTAAACCTCTTTCACACCGTTCTAACATCGTAACTTGCATGTAAAACATTTACCGTTTATGATAGTAGACAGTTTTACTGACATGCATGTACCAGGATTGCATACGAGCTACGGCGGTCAAATTGCGGCACTAAAAATAATCAAATATGGGCGCTGTAAACCGTAGTGATGGATCGTAGTGCCGCGATAGTGATCGGGTTTGTCGCGCTTTGTGGGACTGACATCTCTAAGATGCATCGATAGGTTTTTTGTGAAACAAATGCTAATGTTGCTGAAATATATCCCGTAAAAACCTGACTGCTATAAACGGTTTAAAAATACTGTAAACTGTGCTTTTTACTTTCATGATGATTGAATGTGAAAACAAGGTACGTAATCTGCATTCGAGATTTACTTGCCAAAAATGTAAATAAATATGAGTTTATGGATAAACTAGCTGTGCCCCGCGGTTTCACCCGCGTAAAAGTCGATCTCGTGGGAATATTGGGATAAAAAGTAGCCTATATGTTAATCCAGGGTGTTAGCTACCTTCATACATTTTTTTCTAAATTATTTGACATTAAAGCAATTCTTATTTTGTGGACCATTTTACGAATCTCCATACAAAACAAATAATATTATGAATTGTCAGTTTGTGACCATTTTACGACTTTCATTATGATTCATAATGTTATCCTTTTATGATTCTGCCAAAGTGGCCCTTTTAGGCCCCCTGGCTTGTAAGGATCGTAGCAGTTTTGCCTCGTTTACGTTCAAACATCTGGTCATACACGCACGCTAGTTGAAAGTACTATGCACTTGACCTATTTATTTTATATTATGGATTGCTTGTGATAGCCCAATTCTTGAGGAAGGCTATAGGCTATTAAACATCACGCTAGGACCCTTAAGAGTTGAGCAAAAAGAAAACGCGAAAACGAAGTAATAGCGCAGGCTGGCGATGCGTTGCGACGGGGTGGGTCGGGGGAACAAAAAATTTTACGCGGACGAAGTCGCGGGCAGAAGCTAGTATCAAATGAAAATAAGGATGTTAGTGAGGATCTGGAATCATAGTCGCGCCCCTACGATGCCTCTAGTAGTAGATATCTATAGTCAGCGCTGACCATTAAGAGGTTAGCCTGCTTGCTCCGGGCGTCGGGAGCCGCACGACGACTCCCGGCCACCGTAGGTGCGGGCCTGCGGACGGAGAGTAATGGGTAGCTCACCGTCCGATCAGGACCAGGCCTGTGCCGGACAGCGCGTATTTGTTCCACGCGCGCCTCAAAGAGATGTCAGCATAAAGGAAGGGGCCTGTTAGGGCCGAAGCCTGACGGGGAAGCGGGATTGTCCGAAAAGGTTACCGCTACCCCGGAACACAAAGGGCTAAGGAAGGAACACGGATAGGTTTTAGTCAGTAAAAGTCTGACACTCCCTTCCGCTCCACCCAGAGCGGGAGGGATCATTTGATGATTTCCCATCCAAAAAAAAAGCCTGCTTGTTTGCCATTCAAGTTCAACTTGTTCATCGTTCACAGAAAAAAATGCTTAAAAAAAAGACGATCAATTCCATTTCCACATATTTCTTGCAGAATCCAAAAGTATTTTTTCCGTCCACGAGCCAACGATAATTGTGACAAGTTACCTTCGCATTGTGCCGTCAATTCGATGACAATGGGAGTATCCCACAGTTCCAAACAGGCCCAAATCATCTATTTGTCACGCACCGCTTTGTAAACGAAACCCTTTTGATGCAGAGTCGAACAGGTGGCATTTAATAGTTGTGTCTGTTTGTTAACGGGATCTTTGTTGACTGTTTGTGTTCATTGAAAATGGCAGTGGTTGTGGTAAGACTAGGGTTGTTCTGGTCAGAATAGCTAGTGCTATTTCTAGCGCTACATGCAGTGGCGTGCATTGCATAATTATAGGCATATAAGCAGTGCCTACCTCGATATATCAACATAGCCTGTTCAATTACATTTTAGTGTGTGCCTCACAATTAAGAAACTCACTAAATTATCATACCAAACAAAAAACAAAATCTTCATACAAACACGCGCGGCAGTAGGCAGTCGCCGGACGGCCTACTCCCGTACTATTCGCACATTGTCATTGGTCTTTACTCGTTCAAGTTAATACCTACGACAAAATTAAAAATACGTACGTCTCACGCGTAATGCCATGACGTTCGACCTTCGCAATTTATCACCCTTAAGTAGGCATGCCTACTCAAATAACCACACTTTTGACCTCACTTTTTTTTCTGATTAGTGACCGCGTTTACCTAGACTAGACCCGGCCTAGTGCCTACCTATTCTGAAAACCAATGCACGCCACTGGCTACATGCAATGTTATATTTTTCGGATATTCTGTTGTAATCCTTTGATTCCTTTGAGTTTGTTTCACAATTTCTTCGCAGTGGTCAGAAAAACAGTAAATGCCGACTCCTTCTAGCTTTTTTATTACTATGACAAGTAATAATCACACTAATAGTTTGAGTCCCGGAAAAGGACATAGGATAGTTTTTATCCCGATATTCTCGCGGGATCGACATTTACGCGGGTGAAACCGTGGGGCGTAGCTAGTTATAGATAAATTACACCCAGACACAGAATAAATGACCGTGCTCATCACACAAACATTTGTCCTGGGTGGGAATCGAACCCACGACCTCCGGCATAGCAGTCAGGGTCACTAACCACTAGACCATCAGGCCTGTCAATCCGATATCCTATCTAAAGAATAAACAATTCCATTTCAATTAACGAAGGGTTACACATAGAAATCCTAAAACTATAAAGTCTTCATCAATTTCCCAATTTACAAAATCCGCCGCAGGATACCTCAAAGTGTATTACTTGAACTATCCATACTATAATCATCACACTAATATTATAAAGGCGAAAGTTTGTGAGTGTGTGTGTGTTTATATGTTTGTTACTTCTTCACGCTTAAACCGCTTAACCGATTTAGATGAAATTTGGTATAGAGATAGTATAAGTCCCGGTAAAGGACATAGGATACTTTTTATCCCGATATTCTAACGGAATCGAAACTTATGCCGGGGAAACTGCGGGGCGCTGCTAGTATCAAATAATTAATTCTAAGCCTATTATATTAATTTGTGGTGGTAGTCAGTGGTATCGTCCCCGACTTACGAGCAGGTCGTGAGTTCGAACCCAGACAGGCACCTTGCTTTGTGTCTTTAATTACATCGCTACTGCTCTTAAAACGGTGAAGGAAAACATCGTGAGCTAGAACCAACATTTCGAAGACATATGTGACATCCACCAACCTGCACTGGGCCCGCGTGGTGGATTATAGCCCACTCCCTCTCATAGAGAGAAGGCCCGTGTCCCAGCAGTGGGAACATTATAGGCTGATTATGCTATTAATTTGACTTCTTGGTTCACTTCTACAACACAGTCGTCAAATTGATTACCAATACACTATTTAAGTTACCGATATCAGTAACATCAAGGTTATCTTACGAGTAATTTCAATAATTACGCCATTATCTAAGTAATTAAATAATTATCCTGCTTCACGAGGTGTTTAATCTCATTAGGCCATAACTGTTATCATTCCAGAGTTTATAGCGAAATAATTACATTACTACCGCAGATAAATGTTATAATTATGAATTATGTCTGAATTATGTGTATTCACATAATGTACCCATTTTAAGCTTGAAAATGTTCTTTTAATAGATATCTATACAGAGAATAAAGACATGGTCTGTTCTGAAAGTTTGTGACGAAATTGTAAACAAACCTTTGTTCAGGTTAAATGCTTACTAAAGGATTACCTTTAGTAAGCATTTTTTATAATTTCCTTTTTTTGAAGTCGGTAAAGATATGTCCGATGTACTATACTAATCCATATACCTATAATTGCTGTTTGTTAGATGATAGGAATCCCTTTGAACTTTGAACCATTTTGAGTTAGTATTCGATGTTGACGCTTCATCCAATACAGGGTCTTTAAAGGTGTCAAAACCCATTTAGATCCAACGTTCAGCGGATACAATAGTATCATTTCATGAGTTTCAGTTTGTGATCATTGTGTATGTGTGTGTATAATGCCCGGGCCACTCCAATGGCAAACTCCGATAATTATCGCGATGACACGTTAATCGTAGGTGCAGCCACAACTTATCGCGACAATTATCGGCGTTTCCCGTTAGTGTGGCCCCGGCATAACTAATCTGCATTCGCGATTTATTTGCCAAAAATGTAAACAAATATAAATTTAAGGAAAAATAACTTTACTTCCTACACAATAAAGTTCAGTTTACGCTACAACTTCAAACATTTTTATAACTTTTTCAATAGTTAATTGTCATTTCACGTCGCTGTCGCCATACCAGTGCGACCCCGGCCTAAGCCTCTTATTTCTTGTGCCAATTCCCAAGTTCATGTGCCAGCCTTATCCAGGTTCTACCAGCGATGGTAACAATGTCGTCCACCCTCCTCGCCGCCGGACGACGTACACTCTGATTTTCGGTCCTTGGACTCCACTCGGTCACAGTCTTACTCCACGTAAGACACATCACTGCGCCTTGCCCGGTGTCCTGCTAAACTCCATTTGAAATCCATAATTCGTTTTCCGATATTGAAAACCTTCATACGTCCTCGGATCTCGACGTTTGCCAAGTATATCTATGAGCTTTATGTATGCCAAGCATTGAACGCTCTATGGCTCTTTATGCAACTATTCAACCTTATAATACCTATTAAGTACTTATTAACTGATCAAGGCCGGCGTGTCACGATAAAGGCCCATTACAATAGAAAATCAATTGTGTCTCATTAGCGGTAATTAAGCGGTTCAAGCACCTTAGACACTGTTTTACTAAACATGTGTATGTATGTACCCGACTACAGCGAAGCAAAAAGGAGAGTTATGAATTGACCGGTATGTATGTACGTATGTTCATCTGTTCCCTCATAACTTCTAAACTGCTTGTCATAATTAGACAAATGCGGTATCGTTGGAAGCGTCTTGATCGTCCGCTGGTTATAGGCTATGTGACGTCACATTAAATGAATATGGCGCCCTCTAACGGACATGTAGTCATGATCTAAAAGATTTTTTTTTTAATCATACCTTGTTGAATATCAAATGAATGGGCTTAATTAGTACATTTCAAAAATATAAATATTACCGAGATAAGCCCCAAAATAATTAAATAAAAAATAAGTTTTAAAACTAAAACCCGACTACTGAAAAGGATGAAACAAGAACGCACCTTCCCGTGGTCGCATGCTACTATGGCTTATAATATGTTAGTACAGCGGCATGCGACCACGGGAAGGTACTTTCTTGTTTCATCCTTTTCAGTAGTCGGATTTTATTAAGTAAGTACATATATTATTAAAGTTACTTCACTGAGTTAGTTTTCTCCATCAAACTAAATACTTCGCTTTGCGTAAGTGATGCAATGCTTCTTTTTCATTTATCCTTAACTAGCTTTTGCCCGCGGCTTCGCCCGCGTGGATGTCGGAAATTATTCACAGAAAATTCAACCTTCTTAGGGGTAGAATTTCGAAAAAACCTTTCTTAGTGCATACCTTTTTTTTTTCTTAATGCATACCTTCCTACTCTTCACAAAGACCTTCCCTAGGACCAGCGGTTTAGACTGTGCGTTGATGTATCAGTCAGTCAGGACTTTGAATTTTATATTTAGATATTCTTGAGAAAATAATCTACAAATGGTATAAAACAAAATCGCGTTTCATGTCTATCTGTGTGACCAAATTGTTTTTCTAAATTGTGCAACGTATATTGATGCGGTTTTTGACACCATTTAGACAATTTACTTCGAAAGGTTTACGTGTCATCGGTCGGCTTCCAGTCTAACCGGATGCAGCTGAATACCAGTATTTTACATGGAGCGACTGCCTATCTGACCTCCACAACCCAGTTATTGGGTAATACGATACCCTTTGGTAAGACTGGTTGTCAGACTTTCGGGCTTCTGACTACCCGTAATGACTGTCAAATATCGAATGACAGCCGGGACCAACGGCTTTCCGTATTTTCCGAGGTTCATGTGTTTAGTACAATAATATTAAACTCTTATGTAGTAAAGAAATCTCGATATTTTCGACGTCGCAAAACTGTACGAAGCAGGAGTAGTCCGCTAGTAACCAGTAAATAAATCGACAAAAAATAATACAAGAATCAGCAAATACTACAAAACAATACAAATAAAACTATACCTTCTTTGTCCACACAGCAATCAAGCGTATTCATATTCTTATGCCTAATATTGGCATAGCATTGTGACCCCATTCGTCGTTTGCCAGTTATGTTCTGCCCCATATAAAGAGCAGTAACTATGTTATCCGTATAGGTTATGGCTGGACCGCCACTAAATATGATAAACAGGGCGTATTTATACAAATGTTTTACAAACAATGTAGAATGATATGTGGAGGGGCTTTTCGGGGGCTGACTGTTGGCTTGAATGAAAAGTGAGTTTGGATGTGTGATGTTGTTTTGTTTTATTGAAGTGAAGAACTCTTTAAGGCGCGTTAGGCATTTTTTGTGATGGGAAAAAACCATTGAATTCACGCCACTGTTACCGTAACCGACACCGCTTCGGATGTGTTCGGTTACGGTACTCGGTGTTAATGTATATCCGATATGTCAGTGAGTGATGGCAAAGTATTCTGTTTGTGTTTTGTTTTCACTTCTGTTGGCACTCCCGGAGTGCCACCGGTTTTTAATTTTTTGAAGTGTAAACTTCTTTAGCGGCGTTGCACACTTTTTTGTAATGGGTAAAAAATGTTAAACTCGCGTCAGGACATCGCGTCAGGACACGTGACCGTCAGGAGAGACTACACAGCTCACAGGGGAGAAGTACTACTCCTAACTACTAAGTATCCCCCTCTCTTTCTACGGCGGCGCCAACCGAAGTGAACCAAGTGACACACGACAATGGATGGATGGATGGATGGATGGGTGGATGGGTGGATGGGTGGATGGGTGGATGGGTGGATGGGGTGGATGGGTGGATGGTGGATGTGGATGTGGATGTATGGACGGATGGATGGATGGATGGACAGCTGATGGCTCGACCGTCTGTGTAGTAGCCACACTGCTGTGTATTCGTAAAATTCGTGTATAAAGTGTTTAAAATATGGAAATTGAACAAAGTGCACCTATTCATGAAAAAAGTGACGCAGAAGTAGTGAAAAAAAAAGAGTTATATTAAATATTCAAGTTTTCACTTCTGCCGGCACTCCCGGAGTGCAACCAGTCTTTTTTTTTTAAGTTTTAATGCTTGTTTCGATTAGACAACAGCTCGCTTTGCTTATAAAGGTAACATTTTAATAATTCCTAAAAAGATTTTTGTAAATATTCTGAAGATATAATGATGCTGCAGAACGCAATTTAGACTTTACACGTTTTCAGATATTGCTTATTATTTAATATTCATTTATTGCGGATTTTCAAATACATCCATAGTATATTTGTTAGTAACACAGATTGTGCAAGACACTTTAAACCCTAAACATAAACATAATTATAGTGTTATGTTTATATTTAGGTCTCAAAGAGAGCTTGGAAAGTGGCCGTGCTTATGTTGATAAATGATAGATAACACCCCTCAGCTGTCATGCAGACTGAATTCAGTTCAGCGGCCATTGTTTTACTAAGTATTGTCTTTTATATTGTGACCGATAAAGGTTTATCAATCTTAAATGTCGTAACCTACCATTAGATGTCGATTAAATTCATCTAGCAATACAATACTGTTCAATATTCCACAGAAGATATTAAAAAAACACAGATATAGATAGACCTAGATAGCGCAAGTATCACGGATCTGTATGAAAACCAAGCGTGCCATTTTTTGACTACTTACTATGACGTCACAAGCACTATTTGGTGATGGGAAAATCAAATCGATTTAAAGACGTCGCCGCGTGCGGTACCTGTCTCGCCCCACCCCTGGGGCCTAGCACCAGCGCTCACGCTTACCCAGCCAGCAGTATACATTACTGAGCGCGAAAGTGGCGGCTTACGATTTTTGTACGTAAGCTGGTGCGATTTTTGGCACCTGAAGTAGTTGCTCTTGTGTTATCTATGTATTTTAAGCGACAGCCAAAATTTAAATCCATAAAAACTTCCACCAAAATTCTCAGTCACCACAAAATTTTTAAACGTCGTATCATTTTTGAAGCGTTGACAATAAATAAAATAAGTGTTTAAAAAACGTGCCCGCAAAGTGCAGAGGCTGATGATGCCGAAAATAAACTTTAACGCTTAAGGTCGTATCGTAAAAATAAATGGGTTGTAGCCCTTGCGAATATTCTGTTTCGACCCTTGAAAATTAGCATAAACAGTACGCCCACTCGAAAGATTACGCTACAGGGTGATGCGTAAGCATAATTAATATCAAGGCTGTACCTACAGAGTATAGTCCTCTTGGAGGTTAAGGCGGTCATCTTTTCATGGGTGATCTTGTGAAAGTCCTTGGAGTCGTTTGCTTAGTATAAGTTACTATAAATATAAATAGCAGTTGGATTTTTGTAAAATAATAATCCTAATCTACTAAAAATAATTTTCACAAAATCGGTCCACAACTGACAGAGTAACCGGTGTACATACATAAACAAAAATAATACGCGACGAATTGATAACCTCCTCCTTTTTAGACGTCGGTTAAAAAGGACGGGTAACTTGGTTTTTGTATCTGTATACCTAATTATTACCCTGTATAATTACCTATTACTCTGTAGGTAATATTTTAACTTAGATACTTATGATCGTCTCAAGTTGGTGATAACCTGTGGACCTGCTTGCTGAATTACGTGATCAATAAATAGAAAGAAAGAAATAAATACATTAATTTGCGGCAAACATGACGCAAATAAATGTATTTTATAAAGTATATTATAATTCGTGCATTTAGTATTGAACTAAATGTAGAACGCCACCTGTAGGCTATGGGATAAATACACCCAAATAGGCTCGGATGGAACAGTCGATATTAGTGCAGGATATCAACTCAGGGCAGCGGCTGATGAACATCTAGCACGTCAAAGGCGGCGCCCAGGGACCCAGCCAGGCGGTCCAATGTACACCCACCAACTCGCACTAGACAAACGCAGTGAGTTAATTTGTCTAAACCCCTACAGTGGGGGGAGGTCACAGGCTAATAATAAATAATAATATAATAATCATCTGCCTAGCCTTTTCGCAACTATGTTTGGGTCGGCTTCCAGTCAAACCAGATGCAGCTGAATACCATTATTTTACATGGAGCGATTGCCTATCTGACCTCCACAACCCAGTTACTGGGTAATACGATAACCCTTGGTATTATATTCTTATTATTATATATTTTTTTAAATTATTTTCTATTGCCATAAGATTCACTTGTAGACTATTACGCTATAACCCAAAACATTAATGCCCTTACTTATAGACACTGCTTAAAGTTAAGATAAGCAACTTAAAAATAATATGGTTACTCTGACTTTAATAATAGGTAATGTTACTTTTAACAACGTTGTGTTTAATAATATTGTATTATATTTGGGAAGATTAAGTTAGTATTTCATAGCTTTGCAGGCAAATAAACAGGCGTGTTTTCTATCTTAAAATTACTTAACACTAACGCAGACAGAAATGATTTGATTATTCAACCTGCTTTGAAATATTACTGATTTCCACACACTTCTCATCAACATCATCTGCCTAGCCTTTTCCTAACTATGTTGGGGTCGGCTTCCAGTCCACAACCCAGTTACTAGGTAATACGAAACCCCTTGGTAAGACAGAGACAGACAGTCGGACTTCTGACGACCCGTAACGACTGTCAAAGATTCACGAATGACAGCCAAGACCAACGGCTTAACGTGCTTTCCGAGGCAGGGAGGGGTCTTGGTATGTAAAGATGGTCACCCATCCACATACCAACCGCGGCAAGCGTAGCTTAACCTGATCGATCGAGCTGTACGGCTGTTATTATTAAGCCACGGGCCCTTCCACACACTCCTATTCTAACGTATTTATAAATTAAAGTCGCTAAGTTTGGTACAAGTCTGCCTATTCCTAGGGGAATACAATCACGTGTTGTTATGTTATGTGTGAAAGTCGCTTTTCGTGGTCGCGTTGTTCTTCTAAACTCCGCATCGGATCTTGTTACGGTTCTCACACTCCTTTAAAGAATTTATTCTGGAAGGTTTATGTGTATTATTCATTAATATTATTAAACTTACATAATTATAATTAGGCCTTTGCCCAGCAGTGGCACAGTATAGGCTAACAAAAAAAAAAAAAAATTATAATGAAGAAATCTCAATGTTTTGTCAAGTCGGGTGAGTCGGTGACCCTAGTTATATTATAAAAAACTATAACATTCTACAATATCCAAATTCCAAAATCAAACATCTAAACTCAACATAATATACAAATGTACAAAATGTATAGACAACGTTGCGTTTGTGCTGAGCAGCAACTTTCAGCGCACAGAAGTAAATACGCGAATAAACATTAATAATTTAAGGTTATATCTGATACATCGGGGCTCGGACGATGTTGGCGAACGTTTTCTGTAACTAGGGTATGGTGCAAGTGGATGAAATAATTCGGAAAATCGTCTAAATTCACGATTTACTTAGCGTTGTCAAACTTTGGAATTCATTGACTTCTATCAAGGTAGTTAGAAGTCAGTAAATTCTAACCTTAACTCTATCTAATATACGGTTCAGGGTGCCTAGTCTATAAGTCCGTCAACGAAGATATGCACCTTCTGAAAATATTTCGTTACTACGAAATCAACCCTACTCCCGATTTATTAACTTTTTCGGTCGGGCAAGAGCACGTCGGGAGTAAGGACTACTGTCAAATCGTGTTGTCTCGTCAATCATTCATAGTTTGGGCTCCGAACTAATCTTATGTCCGTAGGTGACACGGGGGTGCAAATGCCCATAACTTCGGCCAGAACTACGGTGTTCGTGGTTAGAGAGTAGACCTCCAGCTGCATCCGCACCCTAATTGCGTAACACACTATCAATCTAAATCTGAATCATTTTGAAGGATATTGCTAATCCATTGCGTCATATGTTCGAAAAATGTGTCTGCTCAACAACGTAAATAACGCAATGAATGTTGATGAACTGTCAAAATTAAACCAATTGCTACTGATAGTGTGTTACGCAATTACCCCGCAGGTTAGACTGGGAGATGACCCCAACATAGCTGGGAAAAAGCTAGGCAAATGATGATGATAATTATATGATTTTGTCATGTTATTTTAAGGCGGCCCCGTGGTAATGGTCCCGATGTAAGAGTTGAAGGTTGTGGGTTCAAAACCAGGCAAGCGCTTTAAATTGTGTAAATTATTTCATCTAGAAGAAGTAAGCTGAGATTTGTGTGTGCTAAAAAATAATTTTAAGTATTAACAGATCAGTACTACCACGGACTAATTTATTGGACTAAAAGCGGAAAACTAAGACTGAATAAAAAAACAATTAACGCGCTTTAATCTAATTTTTAAATGTATAAAAGAGCAACAGTATAAAACAAACAGCAAGAAATCCATACTTAATATTATAAATTCGAAAGTAACTCTGTCTGTCTGTATGTATGTTACCTTTTCACGCCTAAACCGCTGAACCGATTTCGATGAAATTTGGTATACAGATAGTTTGAGCCCCGGGAAAGAATATAGGATAGTTTTTATCTCGATATTTCTACGGGATCGAAATCGGGTGAAACCGCGGGGCGCTGCTAGTATAATATAAGTACAGACAGCTCCGACCATCTAAATTCTATTCATCCAAAATAATATGATCCAAAAGAATCCTGTCTCTTATAACTGGCACCACACTCCCTGTCGGCGTACGGTCGCGAACTACAGCCCCCTCCCACACAACAATGGGCGCCAGAAAATGGCTACAATAAACTGATGGGGGGGGGGGGGAGGAGTGGATAAATTTTGTCTTACACAGTTTTCGTGAACACTTTTAAGCGCGAAGTTTACTTGCGACGGTTTTAAAGAATGTTGCTTAGGTACAGTCACATTTGAAAATACGAGTATATGTAGCGAAATTAGCAACACACACGTTGTAAGTATAGGTTTAATATTTATACGAATTTGTAGATGTGTTCAAAGTAGGTCGTAGACGCTGTGCCTTATTCTATAAAAGCGATGATTAAATGTTAGACTAAAATGTCTCAAAATCTGAAACACCACAGAAAAAAGGATTTTATTTTCTTAAAAATACAACAACATTTCCCGTTATCATAAACCAACACCTCCCCAGATATTTCAGCCCCATATTTAAAACAAGCTCATCACAGGCTAAACACACAGAACTAACCTACTTTCAACATTACAACTAGTCGTAAAACAATCCCGCCCGACCCTAACTTCAGAGCAATGGGCTCCCACGCCAAGAAAAAATAGAAAAAAAAAGAAAACACATTCGCTCATTTATTTACGAGTGTGCCTTTGGCTCGCCTGCCCCAAGCCATTAGCAGGACCACTATATCTGTCTCTTTCTATCTCCAGCAGGCTTATATTAAGCTGTTTCGCCAAGATTTTCCAGCACTATTACTCCACGGGTTAAAACACTTAAACTTTGAACTGGAGAAAATTGTACGTACGTTTTTTATCAGCGTTCAAGATTTTTATAGCATGTTCAATTGTTTTTTTTTTTTTTGGGAATTTAGGTAACGTTGGAACGGAGGTAACCCCAATATGGGTAGTATGGGTACCTGGTTTTATAAATAGGCTTGCGGCGGAGAAGGTTTAATATTTTCGGCAGGCAACGTATGCGTCGTTTGCAAGTCGTTTAACCGTTATTAAGGGTGATGAATTTTATTTATTTTTGCGCTTGAATATTTCTCGTGTAGGTTGGAATGAACAATTTTCTGCAAACTCGCAGATTCATAGTCTTTGTGTTGGTTTTCTTAGTTGTGTTCATTCAAGTATTTGAGCATTTTAATGACGTCACCACTTGTCTAGTAATTTTCTCTACACGTTTTTCAACTGAATAATAAATATTCACTTTACTGTTCAGTTTGTCCAGTTCATTCGTAAATAGTACGTCAAAATTTGCAATCCGGGCAGTTTTAATAAAAGCACATCGAAACAGAGTGGGTATTTTATTATATTGTAGGCATTAGTAAATATCCACAAACAAATAGCGTCAGTTTTTATCCAAAAATATTAAAGTTAATCACAGCTTTGCTACGTTGCTGTATCGAATATCCGTACCCATACGTATTATTAGAGCAGTAATGGCAAAGTGGTAACTGCCGCGACTTATGAGCTGCAGGCCGTGGGTTCAAACCCAAGCAGGCACTTTACTTTGTGTAAATTATTTAATCACCACAGCTCTCAAAACGGTGAAGGCAAAGATCGTGAGGAAATCGGCATGTCTTAAATCCAAACATTTGAAGACATGTGACATCCGCCAACTGGGCCCTCGTGGTGGATTACAGCCCACTCCCTCTCACAGAGAGGAGGCCTCTGTCCCAGCAGTGGGGACGTTATTAAATCATTTTTTGTGTCTGTCTCTGTGACCAAGTTGTTCTCCTAAACTACACAACAGATTTTGATGCGGTTTTCAGCATCTATGAGAGAATTTATTCCGGAAGGTTTCTGTGTTTATAACACTAATATTAAACTTACATATAATGATGAAACCTCGATGTTTTGTAAAGTCGTAAAACCCGTATGAAGCAGAACCGGGTCGCTAGAAGAGAATAAAATAGTCATACTCATGGTTCGGTATAAAACTGCATAGCAACAAATCTCCAGGGAAGTTTTAATTATAAATTAACGTCGTATTTCACTGTTTATAATAAACTTTACCTTTTAAAGGCTCGTCGTGGGATTAGCCTGACCTCGCCTTATTCAAATATTTGTTTTCCTTTTTTTACTTTATTTTTCTTTTCTGGTAATAAGATTTGATGATGAGGAAGAGCAAAATGAAGGTAAACAGTTACTAGAAAAACCTGTTACAGAAGGTTTGTCGAAGTCCCACTTCATAGTAGTAAAGAATTTGAGGAAAACTATAGCTAATAATGATCATTCTGCATGAAAAAAGTAAAAGGTAGATAAAGTCCCCCAACTGAAATTTTTCGTGTATTCAATTCACAGCTGTTATTACTTGACAGTTGTTTGCAATGGCTATAATGCTGCAAATTAGCGTAGGTAGTGTGTAAGATAAAGTTTTGATAAAATTTCCTGAACGTTCATAAATCTAAAAAAACAGGGGCTCTACTTTAAGTCCGCCGACTTAAATTAAATTTTTCGAACGGCCAAAAACACATCATAAATGATAAATGATTTGTTTTCTGTAAGTAGGTTTGTACAAACACTTTTACATATCAATCATATTTTTTTTTAAGCTAGATGAGGTCGGCGTTTCCTATCTGACTACTCTGAGAAGAAAGGCCGAAACAAACTCAGAGGTCACAGTCTCTTTTAAAGTCCAGACAAAATCTTGGTTAGATCATGTGAAGACCATGTAGATTGGTGTCTGAAATGTCATGTGTAGTGACAACTGTCAAATCCTGATATCATTCATTCTAAGTTCGGAAACCGAACTAATCTAATGTCCTTAAGTGATACGTACCTAGTAGGAAACAACGGAATTGCCTTTGGATTAGACCTCCAGTCTCATAGCTAACTGTTCAAACTTACGCGGACGATCAAAATTTTCGAGCTTCATACTATTTACTTTAACACAGATGTCGCTAGTTTCCTGTGCGCCTATCTCTTTTACCGAATGTACAGTTCCTACTTTAAGCTTATCGCAGTTATTACACTCGGGGAAGTTCAATCTGTTTGCTTGATGCTCCGTCTCACTCTTGCAGTATAATATTTGTGAAGTGAGAAAAGGAGAGCGTGATGAGGATTAAAATGTTTTGTTTCAAGTTTGTGGTGGTAAAGTATTGGGTGTAAGAATCATAATAACAACGGTCCTATGTGGAAAGATAGAACTTACAACAAATATAATTCACAAGGATATTATGAATTTTGGAGCCGTGCGTGAATCCCCTGAAAGTTTCGTGTGTTTTTGGTGGAAACTGATTTCCAAAGAAAATACCCTTAGCCCCATACAAAAAACAAAAATCTATAAATAAATAATCCATTGAATAAAAAGATATTTATGAAAAAAAACAAACCCACACTTTTCTAAATCTGGAAACGTTTCAAAGAACCTTTCCGGATATCCGAATTCGCAGTAATATTTTTCTTTTGACCGTCAGCAGGGAATAACAAAATCAAAGAAAAACTACCGTATAATATTGTTCGGTAACAATAAAATATTCATCTCGTTTACCGTATCCGAAACGCTAACATTTTCAAGCGATCAATATTTCATCACTCAAAAACTTGATACTTAAAACGGTCCAATGCGTGTTAGAGCCCATTTCGCTATATGAATAACAAGTATATATATTATTAACCTCACCTATTTTCTAATATAGTCAGGGAAATTAATTGTTAAGTAAATTGACACATGCGATGCGGAAGGCGGAGGAAAGGGTACTGTGGCGCAGTCTGGGAGAGGCCTATGTCCAGCAGTGGACTGCGATAGGCTGAGGTGATTGAAATTGACACATTACCGTATTTATTACCGTTATAACCATTTCATACAAGTACCTATCAAAGAATGACGTTTTGAATATATACGAGCAATTTAGGTTGGTAGTTACATTATTTAACGATTAATTTCTTAATTTCATTGACTTACATTCAATGAAAGTTTGGGCCAACTTTTTGGGTGATTTTATAACTTTAACGACCTTATATATATACAAAACAAGGTTAATCTTAGACCCAGGTTTAAACCTCCGAGCTATTTTTAAATTTCGAACAACTTCAACTTTTTCGGATTATACCGACAAAGTTGAAGTTCTTATTACAAAAACTGACGTTAAACTCGAGTATAAGTTGTCAATTTTGCATTAGGAACTTTTTTTCCGTTAGCCTGTACTGTACCACTGCTGGGCAAATGCTTCCCCCATATTCTTCCACATTTCCTTGTGCTGGCGTCGTCACCGAGGCATGCCTATGAAACGCTGCAGTGACGATTTGGACTCGTTCCTAACCGATTGGACCGCACAAATTGAGTGCATAGACACAATCGTAAGTATCTCTGTTTCTAGTCCATTTAATATTTACGTGATGTTAGAGAGTGCCCTATCTTCCTATTTTTAATACATCAATGGTTTTTCTTATTTCTTATTAGCCTGTGACGTCCCACTGCAGGGCAAAGGCCTCCCTACTCTCTCATGAGAGAGTAGAGGTTTAGGCAAATTAACCCACCGCGCTTGTCTAGTGCGAGTTGGTGGGTGTACAGTGGACCACCTGACTGGGTCCGTGGGCGCCGCCTTTGACGTGCTAGATGTTCATCAGCCGCCGCCCTGAGTTGATATCCTGCACTAATATCGACTGTTCCATCCGAGCCTATTTGGGTATATTTATCCCATAGCCTACAGGTGGCGTTCTACATTTAATTCAATACTAAATGCACGACAGTTTAAAGTCATATCGAGGACATTGAAAAATTTAAATGGATGCAGTACGTGCCTTGATGTTAAAGTTATCCCAAATCAAACTGTATGGCGACGGATTTGTCAATATTAAAATCACTTGACCTCATTGATACAAAAACATCATCTTATGTCACTCCCTGGCCTACCATAAAAACAAAAATAAACAACACAATAAAACAAACCATAACAACGACCAAACACTCCCTTTTCTGCTAATCTCTCATCGTTTACACCGTAATACCATTTATAAGGCGATTCTTACTTCCTGTTTGTTCAAATTCGGTGACTAGCTGCCCTCAGACGGGATATATTATGTTGATAAAATAAATCTAAAACCAACTGCTCTTCGATAGCAGTAATTACGATCCGTAAATACAGAATAACCGTTTTTTTACACTTCTTTTGTTGACTCACCCAAGGTTTAGGAGGGTAGTATAAGTTTAGTTTTGCTGACTGTACAAGATGGAGGCTGTTGTATGATACGGTTATTGTTATTGGAGTTAATTGTGTTTAGTCGAAGTTATTGTCAAATGAGTGTTATTGAGAAAAAGTAGCTTTTTTATGATGAAAGATTTTCATGCGTTTTGTGAGAAGAAATCTGATCGTGATACTTGATATAGGTATAGTCATTGTGGCTTTACCAATGATGAACGCAAAGGCCTGAATGATAATAAGAAGATTTCTATAATGACTGTTTTTATCTGAATTGGCATTTATACGAATTCATACATTATTTTCTTTTGAAGCAATCTGCCGTTAATTCACGAGTTCATACAAAAAAAAAAAGACGGGTTGCACTCCGGGAGTGCCGGCAGAAGTGAAAACTTGAATATTAACGTTGAAATAAATCAATTATTAATTTAATTAATATTACTCATTTTTTTTTTCAATATATCTGCGTCACTTTTTTCATTAATAGATGCACTTTGTTCAATTTCCATATTTTAAACACTTTCGGTCTTATTCATAAAAAAAGCCTATTGAAGGTTTAAACCATTCATTAGTTAAAATGCTCAATAGGCCTTTAAAACATTCGATAAAATTTTGTATTCATAAACGCTTCATAAACGTTCTATAACTAGAATGTCCCACAACTTCTAAATGTTGCCATTGTAATGAAGTCATCCAACAAATTGGCCAACACATTAAATCGGCATACGAGAATATCTGTCTACGAACCGAATATTTGTGTCCATAGACATTATTACGTATGAAAAACTAATTTATTGTCTACAGTTTCAACAGTTTTGACGCGACAACGTCATGGTCGTCATGGAAACAATATGATTTTGATATTGTATGTGTCAAACTAAAAAACTTTTGAATATTCTTTTTGTATTTAAAATGAATGAAATTAAGACCGGAGACTAGTTGCAATAAAGGGCAAAGAATTGAATATTGGTTGGAGGAGGATAAGGTGTGTACCTACTGTTACAGCTAAAATGTGTTCAAAGTAAGTTATGTTTTGTAAACATTCTCAATTTCTTATACTTATGCTTGCTTTTGCTTCTAATCCTTAGATTTTTTGGAAGAATTGGTCAGGGAGAGGTCTCCATAATAGAAAATAAAAACACCGACACAAGCACTAACGCTAAACAGGGGCAGCCTGGCATGATTTACGAATTAGGTGCCTATCCAATTTACAATTTTACGAAGAACTTCGTTTGCCTGTACAAAACTCATTGTAACAAAAAAAAAACCCGCCATAAGAATAATAATGACTGTTATTTTGATGCCGCTACTGATTAATTAAATCAGTATAAATAAGATAATGAAGAGAAAGAATTTATAACATCAGTTTTGTATTTCAGGTCAATAGGACTAGTAAGGATGGTGCTTCACTACGAATAGCAGAAAATGAAACGGCCTACAGAAGAGATGGCACAGATGGCAAATGAAAAGCAAACATTTTAAAAATGTTGTTCTGCTTGCACAAGTTTTAGAAGCCAAATTAGAGTTTAGAGTATTGTTCAGCCGTGAACAGGCAAGAGTTACATACGCCAGCGTCAGCATCAAGAGCGACATACATTCGTTCCACATAAATTAGTAATTAGTAAATGAATAAATTAGTCATCAAGCTGGAGTAGAGTTTGATTCATCTTCCATAATTCCTCTCACTATGGCCAAGACACCTTTAGCCATCACCAGTTCTATGAGTCTGTGGGACCGGCAATGACAAAACTATTTCCTGTGTACACATTGCACGACGTACACAAACCCCTATTCCTACCCAAATTCTGTCTGTTCCCGTAAGTCTCCCGTAGGCTTGTATGATAGGTTAGGGTGTTAGGATAACTAGGGTGTTAAGTAGTTGCTGTAGGTTTATAATCAGTAGGGTGAGGTAACCATAGATACCAGGCTCAATTGCAAACTTAGCCACACTGTATGCATTTGGAATAACAGCCGTACTAAGCTGTAAGTCCCGGTGCGTACAAGTATTATAAAAATAAACTGATATTTGTATACAAGCTTTTTATTAATGAACTACTCCCTAAATTTCTTCTCTTTTACTTTAGAACTTGTTGGCTCAAAATATTGCCACTTCCACGTTGTCGTCGGTGACAGCGCAGAGGTCACTTTGACTGCATGTTTTGGGTAGGACAAATAAGGCAGAATAGGAAGTGGAGCATGTTTTGCAACATAGCTTCACAGCCACACCCTACTGGAGCATCTCCCTGCAGGGTGTAAACTTCCGTGGTCGACACGGAAACATTGTTTTCACACAAAAGCAGCAATGTCCCACAGTATTTCTTGTTGCTATAATGTGCTTCGTTATATTTTTCGTCGCTTCTATTTTGTATTGTAGGTAGGTATATAAATAGTAGGTAGGGTATAATAATAAACTAAATTGGTTAAACAGAAGTTCAAAATAAATTAAATACAACTGCGGCTCCTCGAAGTACTATTGTTTACGAAACTGACTTTTCAAACATTTGTACGTCAAATGTCATTTTCTTCGGCCATCTTTGTCGTGTCTCACTTGGTTCACTTCGGTTGGCGCCGCCGTAGAAAGAGATGGGGGGGGAGGGGGAAATCTCTCCTGACGGTCACGTGTCCTGACGCGATGCCCTGACGCGAGTTTAACATTTTTTACCCATTACAAAAAGTGTTCAACGCCGCTAAAGAAGTTTTCACTTCAAAAATCAAATCATTATTTTTTTTTTTTGCACGTGCAATTCATTCATTCATTCATTGCAATTCATTATTTTTGCACGTGTCTGGTACACACGCCAGTACATCAAGCTATCCGGAACTGTAAAATTTTCCCAATCAACCTTGAACCTTATGCTGTAGCGATAAAGTTGAAAATCTATTAAAGAAATTTTACAGATTGTAATAGCTTGATGTGCTGGCGTCTGTACTTAATTAAAAAACCTTTCCCATTAGTTCTACCGTAGAACTGTTCAGTAGAACTAGTGGGGACAAACGTTTTGTTCAATGAAAGACGCGTAATATAATACTATATGATTCTATGTGCGTAACTAACAAGGTTGGCATAGAGTTCAAACATATGGCCTCTTCAAACAAACGATCTGACGGTCTTTTTGACGTCGTGATAACGTCTTATAAAAACGCCGAACTATACCACTACTCCGTCTTATGAACGCCGACTGCAAGCACGAAAAAGCATGACTCATTGTCACGTTCCGCCTGAGCCGAGCGTGCAAGCGAGAGCGCGGAACAAGCGATAGCGAGGCACGATCAGCCTAAGCGTTCGGCTTGTGACGCATTGTTTTCTTATGACGTTATCACTTAAAATTATCCTCCGTAAATCGACTTGACAGACAACCAATTTTTGTTAAAATGTCACTGTGAAAACAAACATATTGCTGCCACTGACAAGGCTATCAAAATCACAATGACCTTTATTCTCTATTTAATAAGGGTGCTGTTGGGTTGCTGCCGCTGGCAAGTCTGTCAAAATCATTGTGAACTTTATTCTCGTCACAATAAGGTTGCTGTTAGAGGCAAAATATGAAATAACTATACACCTGTCTGACAGTCTCTTTCTACAGCCCGATGTGCCGTATACAAACGCCGAGAAACTGTACTTAAATCTCTGTTTAAGAGGAAATGCGGGTGGTCTTTTCTCCATAGAAACGCTCTCGCCTGTTTTCTTTCTGGTTAATGACCATAAAGCAATGATTTTTTAAAGAATAATAAATATTAACTACTTGTATGTCCCTATGTTTTCCTTTTTAATGATACATTATTATATAAGCACTAGAACCGTCAAAAAATGCTAAAAATTTCCGCTGTCAACAGAGGCCTAGTGTACAAATTTGACAACTATTAACGAAAAAATAAAAACATAGAGATACAGTGTATATCCATCTTATTCAGTTTATGAAATATCTTTTAAATTGGCCCAATATTGGAGGAGGAAAGAGGCGAGAGCCAAACCTCGAATTATGTCTTTTTACTTAGGCTTTTTCAAAAGTCTATCCTACCGCATTTCCTCTTAATATGCTCTGGAAAATATTCAACAAACACAACCTTCCATGTCTCCTACACACAACCCTTTATCGCTAACACAAAACCGATATAAAGGGAAGCTATGACCCTGAGTACATATCATATCGAATATTATCCACATCGTGGAGCATACGGTTTATTACGCCAGAAGCCAGTTAGTGAGCTGACACAGTTTACGCAACAGCAAACTTTAACCGACTGTGGGTATATAGTAGTAATAGTTTCTAAAAGACCAAACCAGTCTCTTTCAACCAAAAACTGCATTTCACATCGGAATTAACATCTATACCCGCAATATAAAGCGTAGTCAGCGCTGTAATATTTATCAAGCGCACTGCGTGCCTCCCCAGAGAATCTTACGTTGACCGCAATAGGTACGTCGGGTTTCTTTGCTCAATCCTCTGGAAGTCCGCTGCTTCGGTAATTATAAATGTGCTCGACTGAAATGAATGTTAGCGTTTTATGGCTGGGCCATTGGTATTACCTATCGACTGTTTGTTTTGTATTGATTTTTTGTACTGTTTGTTTTGTATTCAATTCGTCAGCGGATTAAAAAAATATAAGTTAGCGTAGTGTGGAGATTTTATCCTTTAATATTTAATTATTTTTTTTTAGTTAACTAGCTTTGGCTCACGGCTTCGCCCGCGTGGATATCTGAAAATATCCCACGGCAACGTAAGTACTACCGGGATTAAAAGTACCCTATGTTAATCCTGGTTATAAACTATCTGTGTGCCAAATTACATAAAAATCCGTTCAGCCGCTTTTGCGCCAATCGGTATGTCACATAATAATATGTGCATCCAGACAAACGGACAAAAATTAAAAAAAAAGAAAATCGGCATTATAGTTACTCCTTTCCACATCTCATAACAACTACTTTTTACCAAAAATATTCAATAAAAAAAATATAGTAAAGTCAAACCAGTAGGTTTTTTTGGTTACTATTCTATATTGTAAATAGTAAAACAATGCCACAGAAATAACATTGTTTAACATAGAAACATAAAATAAATAACTTAGAATAAGGGCAAGATAATGATGATAAACATACACATAAAAACGTACCTGCATAATGTTGAATCATAGAAGGACTTGAGGAATCATAGGGATCTGCTAGCGAGACTGAGAACCATTTGTAAATGACAGACTGAAAGATTCACAATGATTTGCTTCAGAAAACTGTAACTGACTTCGAAGTTAGGAGAATTTCTTATAAGATGGTAATTAACTGCTGTACATATATACATACATAATCAGCCTATAATGTTCCCACTGCTGGGACACAGGCCTCCTCTCTGTGAGAGGGAGTGGGCCGTAATCCACCACGCGGGCCCAGTGCGGGTTGATAGATGTCACACGTCTTCGAATTATTGGTTTTAGGACATGCCGGTTTCCTCACGATGTTTTCCTTCACCGTTTTGAGAGCAGTGGTGATGAAATAATTTACACAAAGTAAAGCGCCTGTCTGGGTTCGAACCTACGACCTACAAGGCTACAACTCGTAAGTTGCGGTCGTTACCACTGGGCCACCACTGCTGTAGCTGCATAAAAAGTAAGCAGTAAATCAACAGTATTTGGAAAACCTTATGAATAAAAATTACGAATTTCTTGACACGCAGTTCGATTTTCCAATTTACAATCATAATATACAGGGTTACTGAAAACTCGACCACAAAGGGGTTTGAAGGTTTTGGCCCTAAAATCAGCCGCCATTTTGATTTTTTTTCAGAATCGCGGTGCACAACAAAAGTTATATATTTAGATAGAGGACACTTATACGAACAAAAAATGTTACATAACATAATATCCTAAAGCGTCAGGTTTCGGAGTTATTCACCGAAATATAAGTCGAAAACAACAAGGATTTTTTTCCCTCCAGGTAAGCATATTGAACTGTTGAGGTAATAGAAACGTTATGAAACCTTTATGGAGAAGAAACAAATGAAGAATAGACATTTTTTAAATAAATAATTAAACACGGCAATTTATAGTTCGTTTTATAATCCCAGAGACTAATCTGACAAGTGTAAAGTCAAACTTCTATACTAAAAAAAAACGAAAACACAATAGACTTAAATGTCAGATTAGTCTCTGGGATTAAAAAACGAACTATAAATAGCCGTTTTTAATTATTTGTTTAAAAAATGTCTATTCATCATTTGTTTCTTCTCCATAAAGGTTTCATAACGTTTCTATTACCCCAATAGTTCAATATGTTTTCCTGGAGGAAAAAAAAAACAAAAAAATCCTTGTTGTTTTCGACTTATATTTCGGTGAATAACTCCGAAACCTGACGCTTTAGGATATTATGTTAATTACATTTTTTGTTTGTATTAGTGTCCTCTATCTAAATATATAA
Organism: Amphipoea lucens; assembly: GCA_947508005.1. Lineage (NCBI taxonomy): Eukaryota > Metazoa > Arthropoda > Insecta > Lepidoptera > Noctuidae > Amphipoea > Amphipoea lucens. Next base: position 3,589,084 of record OX382371.1, read on the forward strand.
CTTTTGTTGTACACCGCGATTCTGAAAAAAAATCAAAATGGCGGCCGACCTTAGGGCCACCCTCCATACAAAAATCTTCTAACCCCTTTAACCCCCCATATGTATGGCCGAAAATTAATACTTTTAAAGACATTTGAATTTTTGGTCTTTTTTAAATTACTTCGAATTTTCACACAAAATTTTTAAGTATTTGATATTTTTAGATATTTTACTGCTGTATTAGCTTTGTTAGAATGTTAGCTATAAATAAAAATAAAAATGAACCCAACCAACATGATTTTTTTTTTATTTTTTTTTTTATTAAAAGTTTAGTGTGAAAATTTGGAGTAATTTATAAAATACCTAAAATTCAAATATCTCTAAAAGTATTAATTTTCGGCCATACATATAGGAGGTTAAATTTGTCACATTTTAGTACCTCCTGCAAGGAAGTGGTCGAGTTTCCAGTTACCCTGTATATTTAATTTTGACATCATTGAAATAACCCTACAAACGGACACTACATACTCCCATAAAAAGATCCCATACCTAAGCATCGTAATCAGACACATACACACAGTCACACACCCCTATAATACTAAACGCACACACACACCCCCATTCACTTATCCGTGGCGTATTGAAGCACGAAAAAGAATCCTCAAAGCATTTCTATATTTAGTCGAACAATGCCAAATTTAAACCGTATGGCATTAATTCTGGCCCGGGATGGCAGATACCTGACAAGACTGGCGCCGCACTGGCAATTTTGAATTGGTGCCAACGCCATACAATACGCATGTATTCTTACTATGGCAGTCTTTGTAATCAATGCTTGGTCCTGCAGTATTGTTGGAACTAAAAGTATTATGAATGTTGGGAATATTTATGGTTTCAGAGCTGTGGTATGTGTGTTTGTGTACACACACAAACAGACACACGTGTGTGAGGTGTGGGTGTGTGTGTGTGTGTGTGGGTATATGAGACGAAAGAATAGTAATAATGCGATTATTAATTAATTGGATGTGTAATAATAAAATGATAATTACATTGAATTTGGGTGACGCTTTGGATTGTAATGCTGTTACTGGACTTACTAGGAATTGTCGTACAGATCACTGGATCTGGACTGGAACGTTTTTTCTTAATTTTATATCATAACTAGCTGACCCGGGAGGGAGCTTGTGGCTAAGTATAACAGCCGCACGAGTCGATCGATCAGGTTAAGCTACGCTTGCCGCGGTTGGTCCGTGGATGGGTGACCATCTTTACATACCAAGATCCCTCCGTGTCTCGGGAAGTACGTTAAACCGATTGTCCCGGCTGTTATTCGTGGATCTTTGACAGTCATTACGGGTCGTCAGAAGCCCGAAAGTCTGACAACCAGTCTTACCAAGGGGTTTCGTATTACCCAGTTACTGGGTTGTGGAGGTCAGATAGGCAATGGCGCCATGTAAAATACTGTTACTCAGCTGCATCCAGTTAGACTGGAGGCCGATCCCAACGTAGTTGGGAAAAGGCTAGGGAGAAGATGGAACTAACTGACCCGGCAAACTTCGTTCAAATTAGTTGTAGATAGTATGCAACAAAAAAAATCCGAACATTGTATCTGTATATCTAATTGTCTTATACTCGTAAAATATTAAGGTGTACCTAATTAAACATGAATGTGAGCTCACCTTGGTTAACCTGCAGACACAGTATCGCATCGAATCAATAAGTATTCCGTTTTATGATTCTGTGCGGAACCCTATAAACGTTATACTCAATTCAACGGAAAACATTTCGGGCCCTAATGTATACAAGCTCCCTTTTTTCTCACACTCCAAACGTTCTTATTCGACATTTTTCTTTCCGTTACTTCTGTACTGGCATTTCATTTTTATAGCCGTGTCTCGGAATATATCCCGTTGCCTCACCCCTGTGCGATACCAAAGAATTTTCAAATACTTACCGCTTCGTAACCAATAGTTCAGAAAAAATAAAACGAAAAAAAAATGAGGCAACCCGAATAACTCAAAATTTATTGGGAAAAGTATGCAATCACGTTAAGGTGGGACGGTTCGCTTCGAAGATACTAGTAACCACGTTCTTCTCTTTACAGCAATCCACGTCCTTGATTATGATTTTGAGTTTTTCTCTCAGTTCATTTGTAAATAAAACGGTTTCGTAGGATACCGATCTCTTCACGCGCAACAGATTAGGTAGAATGCTTTCATTGCCCGTCAGTCTTTTGGGTTGCGCTTGAACTTGCACTGGGTGCCTTTGATTTTCCGTGAGCACAGTCAACCTAGCAGTGTATTCTAACAGAGATCTTACACCGTACATGACCACCACCAAGAACAAAGAGAAACCAGCAGTAATATAGTTCTTCTCGATGTTGTGCAGCATATTCATCTTATCGTATTCGTGTAGATCATCGGCGAAGATTAACGTGTGGATACTTCGAAAAGGTAGAAACATGCCGAGGTATAGAATAGACGTGAAGTAAAATGCAATAAAGAAAAAATACGTTAGTCTGTAGCCCTTCGTTAAGTTATTCATAAACTTCGTCAGCTTCATGGCATCATAGATGGGGTTAAGCATAATCAAAACCACGGTCATTTGGATTAGTAACAAGGATCTTAGTACCATGCAGCTGGATGCCATCATCTTGATCTTACTAGAAATGGCTTGGAATGTACTGTTCCTATGGCATTTTACTTGTTTCTTTTTGTTTAACTTTTCTTTTTATTTTCTATGGTACCATCATGATACGATACCATGTCTTATGACAAGTGCATGACAATTTGACAATCATTCGTTTTGTGAATTTATTGTTTTACTTTTTTGTGGGCTTTATCTATCTGTCAATCTGTTATTCGACTTATTCGGCCAAGACTACATGGTACTTAAAATGTTCTTTGTTCATAGTCAAAAAATACTCTGTGGTTCACAGTAACCGGGCGGAAAGGCTTGTTGGCTTATTTATTAATTAAATGGACCCCTTTTCTCATTTAGAGTTTTTTTGAGTGACATGTTTGAGTATTAACGTCTATTGAATTACTATCACTTAAATTGACATATCTATCAGAAGGGGCTAATTTTAATACATTTACTATAACAGCTGCAGTGTAGGTGACTTGTGTGGTCTCGTCTTTAGTTAAAACGGCATGTCTGCACATAAGTTCGAACTCGAGCAGCCGAGCAATCCTTATCGAGAAATGTATTAACCAATCAATCAAAAATAAAAGGTACGTCTGCATAATGAAACAAGTATAGCATAGTGAAATTTTGGATGAATAAAATTCCAAAGCGAGATTTGTATTCACATTCTGAAGCAGGCGGTAATGGGCGTGACTTTCCGTAAAAATTTCAACAATAGTGCATATGAACGAAATAGTTACAAGCAACGCAATGATTTTGGGTGGTTGAGGATATTTTTGTTTAAACTTACACCAGTAATCTCTTAAATAACACGGCTGCTGAAAAGGTTTTAAAAGTGCTATTACTGCCACTAGTTCCACGAATAGGAAGAATCCCAGAAAAATTTGACATACACCCATCATTCTAAGATTATTTCTTTTTCTTTCCTTGAATACCAGTTATGTCTGCTGCTTTTAGCGAGTCTGGGTCTGGGTCTATGGTACTTTGAGTCTCGATTTCTTCGACTGCTTCAATCTGCTCAGGAATAATTAACAATGACTCGTGTTGTTTCACAGCATACGCATGAGGTGTTTGTGCTAAAAATTGTTTTAGTAGTAGCGTCTCTTTTGAATCCAAATGAACTACTACAGGCCAATGAGCAGGATCTTCATCTTCATCTTCCTCATCGCTGTACTCTTCAAGTAGTCCTAGTATGGGTTGATCAAAATCGTCACCTTCTTGAGAAATGGCTATATCGACCAAATTGTAGTGTCCCATCAAATCAGAAAATTCGTGAAGCCTCGCTGAAAATATGATTAATTCAAGTACTCTCCAAATTACTACAAGAAAGAAAAGTGAGAGGCATGCGAGCAAGTAGTTCCTGTTCGCGTTTGTTATTGTTATAATGCGTCGTACACTCTCCGTTGCTGTTTCAACTGGTCTGATATGTTTTGGTATTCTAACTCTAAATAATGTTTGCATTGGACTGTAAATACCAAATATCCCTATTATAAAAATATACAGATATGCTAAAGCGTGGCAATAGGGATTTGTTAGATTTAATTTCAGAGTTCCGTAGAATTGTTTTACATATTTGGATATGGTAACAATATCAGTAATTGGAAACATCAGACACGCAATTAGCGACATTTGCATGAAATTAGTTACTAAGAGTAATACCGTGGAAATAGAAAATAATGTTTGCATTTTTGCTCTAAAATTTATCCCATGTTTATTTTATAACCTAATGTTTTTGTCCGAATGCCACAGTGACAGAAATATTTACAGATTAAACATCAACCATAGATATTAAAGAAAACTCTGTCCTATAATCATTGCGATATTCCTTTTTGGTGCTATCGAGGGAAACAAAATCCCTTTACGATCGTTTCCTTGAGGCGTATGAACGCAAATTGCGTCACCTACTTCCCCGTGATTGAATTCGTTATCAAACGCCGCCTCACAATGGCGTATCGAAATCGAAACTTGTAACAAAAGCCTATTTACGTACGTACGTACCTATGAAACAAAATAACGGGACGGTATGTGGCATTTATTTGGATGTGGAACATATGTTGCGCCAGACTCCTGGCACGGCACGCACAGCTCCCACGCTACCTGTAAGCACACGTATACGTCAGCCATTAGTGTGACCGAGAGAGCGTGTTGGCTCTCGCTCGCACAGTTTCTGCACGTGGTTCCCCCCTTACAGGTGGCAACCGCCTTCCTTTATCACAGCCATTACCTATGTCGATTCAATTATGCTGAACTGTTGACTTTGCGGACACCGATATTTTCAAAAGTTGTGTAACAAGCTCTTGCTGAGGAGCCCAATATGGTGTCGATAAAATCTTTTAATTAATAACATGGTACGATGAAATAATTTACACAGATTAATATTAAATTATTTTCCATGTGATACGGGATCGATTGGTGCTCACTACCTTCGCTTGTAATTAGGAGAGTCTTTCAAATATTATTATTTAAGATCAAACGAATGAATATCCGATGATCTGGTGAAGGCCGCAGGAATCCGCTGGATGCGGAAAGCACAGAACCGGTCGAAGTGGCGGTGCTTGGGGGAGACCTATGTCCAGCAGTGGACATCTTTCAGCTGAAATGATGATGATGATAATGAATGGATATTCAAATATTGACTGTCGTATTTTGATCTGGACCTGTACGACGGTATAGAACTAGTTATAAATGCGATTTATTTAGAGATAAAAAATTATGTGGTAAACGTTACAGATTAAAAATAAATAATTTAGATATTGTTTTTCAATATATTATCTTGGGGTATCATAGATAATGCTGCAATCTTTTTTTTCAAGGGACATACAGTAACTATTTTGTGTACCGAGTGCAATAAAAAAAAAAAACATTCTTAAAAAAAAGAAGCTTAATGAAAATGGGTTAATTTAATAGTTTTCGCTGTAAATACAAGCTATTATTTTTGTTATAAATTTGAAAGTGTGTCTGTCTGTCTGTTACCTCTTCACGCTTAAACCGATTTAGATGAAATTTGATATAGAGATAGTTTGAGTCCCGGGAAAGGACATAGGATTGTTTTTATCCCGATATTCTCACGGGAAACTTATGTGGTTGAAACCGCGGGACGCTGCTAGTTGCTTCCGTAGTGAATACCGTAATTAATGTCGTTGAACAGTCAAAATGAACGCCATTGCTACTGCTAGTTGTGTTTTTGCTGTATTCGGTTGGTACTAAGTATAAATGCAACAACTAGCCATACTCCTAAAGCACTATATATTTTCCACCAAACGATGTAGGTATTTAGTAAACTCCAGTACTAACTCTCAAAGATTAATAAGCTATTTTAACTGTTATCTCTGTGGACTCGCAATTAACTGAATACTTCACTGGCAGAAAATGTTCTGCAAATGTTTGGATATCGTACAACGTTGCTTTTGGGCCACTTAAATATAGCTAAGATTTTCAAAAGGAGTTCGTAATATCCCAGTAGATGTTGACTGAGGAGTACCTAAATTAATGGTATAGTTTTTTTATACTAAGCTTGTGTTGTGCAAAATGTGGTCTATAATAATCATAGAGTACTTTAGAGGCGGACTTCGAAGCCTCACCTCTTTTTGGACAGGCTGGTTATATTTGAAGGCGTGTTCTATTCGAACTTTCAAGCGTGTGTCAGATATTCTGGGCCAAAGCACACACGCTACTTTTAGCATCGGCGATCGGCGATTTAGCTGCTTTTTAGAAGCTAAATGCAGCGACCAAGCATTCCACACCTCACACTTAAAACGCCAAACGCGGCGATTCAGTCGCTTTTCGGAAGCTCGACACAGTGGCAGAACGCTACACTCTGCACACATTTGGATGCCGGTCGCAGCGATTTGGCATCTGTGCCAGCATCGGAGCAGTCGCTGAAACGCGCGATTCCGATACTGTGTCCGAGCGCAGGAAGTCGCGAAATCGCGATGCAGCGTCGATCCAGCGTCTGAGCAGTCGCTAAAACGCGCGATTCCGATACCGCGTCCGAACGCAGAGAGTCGCCAAAACGCGATACAGCGTCGATACAGCTGCAAAATCGCCGATCGCCGATGCTAAAAGTAGCGTGTGTGCTTTGGCCCTTAGTGTTTTTTCTTGTATTTTGAAACAGTGCTAGTCACAGAGTACTTTTTGATAGACTGTGCTAGTTTTATCGTTGAACAGTAAGTTATTCTTAAAATAAATGCTGGTCAAAGCTTAACGCCTATTAATAATATGTCCTAAGCACACACCCTCGCTACGTCCCCCTCTACATTACGGACAATAATAATAAGGGCCTATGTACGTCACATTAAAAATCAAACAAACATGATAAACACACATTGTTTATAAAACTAGCCTCGGCCAGCGAGTTCGTTCGCGTGGAAATCAAACCACAATAACCATGTGACTGTTCCTAAATTACTTAAGGATGATAAAACATTCGTTTTTCCTAATTATGTTAATATTCGTGTTAAGTTCGGTTTCCCCTGTGGGCAAATGGGAAATGGATCGTGCTCCGGGAAAGCCCATCTTTAAACTAATATTAACATAATTAGGGAAAACGAAAATTTCATCAGCCTAGGGATACCAGCCTAAAGGTCGGATTTGATTTGATATACTTTATGTGAGTACGTATTTAGTTTATTATGTAAATAGTATACCACAGACCACCTACAGTATTTTTCTCTCCTTCCCCTTTTTAATCCATCCAAAGGTTGTATTTAAAAGATCTCTCTTAGCGATAAAACCGTCTATTGTATCACCCTTTGTATTTCTATATTTATGTCTGTAATTTATATGGTATACATAATAAAGAGTTTTCTATTGCATGTCTCATAATGCGAAGCATTAGAGAGTGTTTTACGATCGATTTTTTTTCCATTGTTATATTCCTGCTATTTCAAGCTACTACAATCTGTCAAATTTCTTTAAGAGATTTTCAACTTTATTACTAAAGCATAAGGTTCAAAGTAAATTGGGAAAATTTGACAGTTTTGGATAGTTTGATGTGCTGGCACAGAGGTTCTGTGTACAAGCAGGAGTACTTAATTTATATACCATTTTATACAAAATTTAATTAAGATTAATTCTGTACTTTTCAAAAATCGATTCAATGCAGTAGAAACAAAAAAAAAACATCAAAACATTTAAAAAAAAATCCCGTCAATCAAGTGTGAAACCTGAAAACATTTTAGCTTGCGAAAAAAATCAATTAATTGAGTCAATGTTTTTTAATATATGAGGAAACCTATTGCAAATGGCTCTTTTATTCAAAATAGTTTATATTATAATTCATAAAAAACTAACTTATACCTTTATCTATGATATTTTTTTATACGATCAAATGAGCATTATGAGTCGTGCACTTTAGGATTTTCCAAATTGTTTCCATTCTGTTCTTTGCTATGGGTCACTAGTTACGCAATATATTACTAAAATATTAGTATCTTATGTAAACTAGACATAAATTCACACACATAACAAATTCACAACACTTCAAGACCAAAACTCATGTCATTCACCCCAATCTTGTTACTATTATGTACAAGTTAATATTTAACACGTAACATACGTAACTAAGCAGTCTATTCCTTTGTTTCAGGTAAGTTTGGACCTCCATCAAAACGGACCTGTGGACGTACGCTTTTATTTATCTGCATTATTTGCGTAATAGGATCTTTGCAGGGTGTGACCTCCTTAATCAGTATGTAAAGATATACCTAATGTCTATTCAAACTTATCTTGCAAATTAATATTATTTCAAGTTAGACAAATGTCAACTTTATTATAATGGAAATTAAGTCGAATAAACCGCGAATGCAGATTATATGTGATAGCTACGGTGTGTTGCGTGGAATGTTTGTCAGGATCTGGATCAGGATCTGTGAGAGGAAGTGGGCTGTAATCCACCATCCAAGCCCAGTGCGGGTTGGTAAATGTCACAATCTCTTCGAATTTTTGGTTCTAGGACACGCCGGTTTCCTTACGATGTTTCCCTTCACCGTTTTGAAAGCAGAGGTGATAAAATAATTTACACAAAGTAAAGCGCCTGTCTGGGTTCAAACCTACGACCTACAACTCTTAAGTCGCGGCTGTTACTACTAGGCCACCACTGCTCCATATAGATAATACGGGCTGGTGTCCGCAAATCCACGTCAATGCGCGTATTTTGCGTACGGACTGCTCCATATATCCACAGTATAGACGAGTAATTCTTTAACCGGTCAAGCAAATAATACATGCGTCATGTTCGTGAACGGGCGCCGTCAGTAGGGACTGGTCATCTTTTTGCTGCCATGGCTTATTTTATTTAATTTAATATTTAAATTGTTGTTTTTTCTTCTCTTTTCATTATGGACGCTTTTAACGTTCTGCATCGTTCTCACATGTATAATTTTTAACATGAATGATGTAACCAAGACCTTGTAACTATATTATTTTGATTTAAAAGAGTGTCCATGGAGTTTCTTGCCCGTTCTTCTCCATAGGTACCTACGCTTTGGAATGGGCAACTAGCTTCATCTTTCTAACTGACCGACCCTTTGACAATTGAAAAGTGCCTGTAATTGGTTTCATTGAAATAAATGCTTTGAGTTTGAGTTTGAGCACCGCGCGTCGCCTATTGGCGAAGAAACAATAGAAAATCAACTGTGTCTCATTAGCGGAGCTCAACAGATTAAAAAAACCTATTTCACGCATTGTAAACTCGACATAGTTACCTAAATAATAACGACCAGTTTGTCGCGACAGAAGCTAAACTAGTGTGTTTGTAACTAATTTAGCAGCTCATTTATATTAGCAGATAATTAATTGGCGGCATGCGGGCTCTATCAGAGGGAAGCTAATGTAAACGTATGATCAATTGGATAAGCCCTTTGTAATTGGGGAATTGATATTGCTGATATTGGAGTATTTCAACTGGAAGGATAATGATAATTCTCGTCTTGAGGGTTTTAGGGAGCTAGGTATCTTTTGTGTAAAATTTTGTATAAGTTTAGGTACTTACTGGCTATTTGTATCGCATCGTTTTCAGCTTGAAATCGCCGTGTTTTTTTTTTTTGTTATTTACCTCTATACATATAAAGATTCAATGTTCTGACTGACTGATATATCAACACACATAATAGAATAGAATATTCTTTATTATGTACACCATATACACACACACACAGCCTAAACCACTAGTCCTAGAGACATGAAATTTGGAGGGTGTGTTCTTTGTGAAGAATAGGTGTCCAATAAGAAATGGTTTTTCGAAATTCATCCCCTAAGAAGGTGAATGGGGGGAGGTTGAAATTTCACGCGGACGAGACGAAGTCGCAGGCAGAAGCTAGTCTTTCATACTTTTAAAGAAAAATTCTGTACCTATTTCAAAGTTTATTAGATGGGTGTAGCCTATTAAATTTTTTATACCTAGTTCTGTAGCGGCAGACTGCAACGTTGGTACTTATATATATTACAAGATTCAGGATGGAGTATTTAGTTTACAATATATTTTATTCCGCCATAGCTTGATAATTGTAGCAAAATATCACAACAACAATTTGATTCTTCCATTTTCACTCCATGAAAAACTCCACTAAAAAACTTTTTTACCAAAAAAAAAACAACCGACTTCAAAAAAAAACACTACAAAGTGATAAATAACTTTAATTTCGGAAGTCGGTGTCGTTGGTTCCGCATTTTCGTTTTTTGACACCGTCTTCCGAAATGAAAGTTATTTATCACTTTGTAGTGTTTTTTTTGAAGTCGGTTGTTTTTCTTTTGTAAAAAAGTTTTTATTTTTCACTTTTTAGTTGTACCTGCCCCACAAAAAAATAAACGAAAAGATCGTTAATGTAGACAATGAAGATAATTTTTTAGATTTTTGTTGATTTTTCAAAAACGGCTTGTCCGATTTAGATAAAATTTTCATGGGACTATTTGGAAAGTATACCCTTTCCAACAAAAAAAGAATTTTTCAAATCGGTTGGCAAGCGACGGAGTTATGCGCGAACAAACATAAAAAAAAAATACAAACATTCGAATTGAGAACCTCCTCCTTTTTAGAAGTCGGTTAAAAATAATGTCACCCGTGCTATCGGTAACTAAAAGGGTCATCGTATGTACCTTCACATGTAACAAGCACCTTTAAGGACCCCTATAAGGCCCAGCCATCTACACTTCTGTAAATCCCGGGTTTAAAGGTCAAAATCAATCGCCAAAGAAAAATAACCATAATCGGTACCTCCTAATTTTTCTCCAAGAACCTTTTACCGAAGGCTATTGAAAGTAATTTCGTAGGTACTAAAGGATAATAACAATTAAGCTAAATGAGTCACCATTACGGGTGCCTTTACCTTAGTCACAATAACGGGTGCCCTTACCTTAGTATCCCTGACCAATGGCGTGATCGGGTTACTCTTTGTACTTACATGTGTACCTCGTTATGGTCACTACGTAAACTATTGTAGGTACCTAAGGTAGAGTTATGTTTTGTCGTTCGAGAGTATGGAAGTGGCGAAGAATGTGACAGGTGTAGGGCTTCATTTATTATGTAAGATGATTTGAGGGGGGAGGGGTCCGAACAAGTCTTATATTTTCTTACGTGGGGGTGCGAGGAGTCTAGATTATTCTTACGTAAGATCACAAAAATAAGCAAATATTTGCTACTTTTTCTTTGCATTTTTGGTAGATACTGACCTTACGTAAGATTCAAAGAGGGAGGGGGTTCATTCAAGTCTTATTTTTTCTTACGAAGGGGGGCCCCTCCCCCCTTCGTTAGAAAAATGGTCAGAAATTTAAAATCCATTGCGTAATTCAGAAGGACAATGTTGTCACACAGACAGACACAAAAAGCTACTTTAATCCTTATTAGTAGGTACAGACGTCAGCACATTAAGCTACCCGAAACTGTCAAATTTTCCCAATCAACTTTGAACCTTATGATTTAGCGATAAAGTTGAAAATCTATTAAAGAAATTTGGCAGATTGTAGTAGCTTGATGTACTGTCATCTATACATAGTATAAAATAAAGTCGCCAGAACGTCTGTACGCGCATAACTTCCGAATGATTGCACCAAATTGGATAATACTTTTTTGTTGTGTTCGGTGTTGCCAGGTCAAGGTTTGTAGGAAAGAAAATTTCAGAAATTCGAAAAAAACAAATTGCACCCCTCGACCTATCTCGTCGTATTGCATCACCTGCCCGCGTCTCCTGCTCTATCACTTCGTTTCCCCATAGCGCTTTTGCTCTGCTCCTAAGGGTCATAGCGTGACGTTAAATAGCCTATAGCCTTCCTCAAGAATTAGGCTATCAAATGCAAGAAGAATTTTTCAAATCCGACTGGTAGTTCCAGAGATTACCCCCTACATACAAACTTACAAACAAATTTTACCTCTATATAATATTACTAGCTTCAGCCCGCGACTTCGTTCGCGTGAAACTTCTTGTTTCCCCCGAGCCACCCCGCCGTATCGCATCACCCACCCGCGCTATCACTTAACGTTCTTTTTGACTTTTTTTTCTTTTTGCTCGGCTCCTAAGAGTCATAGCGTGACGTTAAATAGCCTATAGCCTTCCTCAAGAATTAGGCTATCAAATGCAAGAAGAATTTTTCAAATCCGACTGGTAGTTCCAGAGATTACCCCCTACATACAAATTACCTCTTTATAATATTATTATTATTATATTATAGTATAGATTAGTCAGTTTTGGTAATTAGGCGTAAGGATCATCAAATTGGTAATTTTATCAACCACACGAGATAAATAATGGTTAATTTAAAATGTGAATGGCGATTCGTCAAGGGTTATAACTTTTAATATGCTCTCCACAATATGCTGTGTTTGACTTACAATCTAATGAAACATAATTTCAGTAGTGATGAACATCAACCTCTTCCATTGTAATTTAATTACAGAAATATTTGATGAGACAACAAAAAGCAAACAAAAGCGTTTCAGCGTAAAAATTGGTACGCAAAAAAGTATTCCATAATTACTAAATAAGTATCAGTATCTTCAAAAGCGAAAGATGAAAAATTTAATTAAAAAATAACACTGGCCCTGCGGCCGCGGCGCTAACAACCGCTATCAATTTTATTTTAAAAAGTTTTCGCTCGCAAATTCATCTGATTGCGACCTCCTTAGGTTTACAAGAGTTTTTAAACGCTTTAGGCTGCGTTCGTCTTGATGAGTTCAGTGTTGCCAATATTAAAAAAAAATACTTCAGAGGATTCGTTACCTTGGGTCGACGCTGTACAGGAATTTGAAATCGGAATACAAGTTCCACGACAGTATCACGATATTGGTTTGGTTTTATTCGAAGAGTTTGCAGTTTCTGATTATTTGAATTTGTAATAATCTTTTTTAGGCGATTTGGTCACGGCGCGGTAATTCGCAATGATAGGACTGAACTAAACTGAGACTGAACTGAGGGGCTCGTGGCTCAGTAATAACAACCGCACGGGTCGATTGATCTAGTTAAGCTACGCATGCCGCGGTTGGTCCGTGGATTGGTGACCATCTTTACATACCAAGACCCCTTTATGCCTCGATAAGTACGTTAAGCCGTTCGTCCCGGCTGTCATTCGCGGATCTTTGAGAGTCGTTGGGGGTCGTCAGAAGCCAGAAAGTCTAACAGCCAGTCTTACCAAGGGGTATCGTATTACCCAGTAACTGGGTTGTGTTGGTCAGATAGGCAGTCGCTTCATGTAAAATACTGGTATTCATCTGCATCCGATTAGACTGGAAGCCGACTCTAACATGGTTGGGAAAGAGGCAAGGCAAGGCATGGCAAGGCAAGATGACGAGGAAGGCTCAACTAATATTCAATGAGCCAGCACACACTTGCGATTTTTTGTTGCACGCATTTGGCGATTAAAAATCGGCCGATCAAACGCGTGCACTTCAATATAGCTCCATACTAATTCCCTGAATGATCAAACTATCGGTCAACAAAAAGTGCCTAGTGCGCGCTGGCTCTAAAAGGATTTTCCCTGAGATACGTTAAAAGAAGCGTTATTATTTTCGTTGCTTAGTTCGAGTGGGCTTTGTGATTTAGAAATACGTATGGGAGGCCCCTCCTTTTGTTGTGGTTATTACTCTTGGGGATCAAGTATCGGCAGTTATCAGTTATTACGTCCTGAACCATGAATTATTATAAAAAGAGTATGCTACTTATTTGAACAACAATAGCTTTTTTTGAATATATGTATTGATAGCATTTTTTCAATAAAGAGAGTTTAATCAAAAAACTGCTCGCAATATTCTTTTTTAGAGCGCAAAATTGAGTCAAAGCGTGTTTGAAAAAAAGCGTAGCTCAAAAATGCCTTACACTACACAAAAGTTTTATTTACTGCAAAAATAAAGCCACTATAACAGCTAAACTGTAGGCTCATAAATTCTGCCGACAAAGCCTTCGGAATCAACATATTTCACGTACTTACTTAACAAATTTTATGTATGTCACGTTCAGACCGAATTCCAGCGCCGAGTTTACAGTACCTACCAGGCTAATTCAGTTTCCGTTACTTCCCTATGCCCACTTCAATTCAGTTCGTACATTCGCTTTTTAGAAACATCTTTGTTAATGTTGGCCGTTTGACTCAATGTTTTGACCAATTTGCCGGATTTATTAATGTGTGTTACGGAATTGGATCTTATTTCGTTAAATTGTACAAATAAGTGGGTTGATTCGGGAATTGGCTGTATTTCTGCTCCCGACCTTCACGGTGACAAGGTTAAATAAATTATGGTAGTATCGAATTTGAGATGAAATAAATAAATCAATGTGTCAAGAATTTTTCAATATTTTTGTAGTATGATTAATCGGTTGAAGGATACTGAACGAGACACGATAGACTGAAGTTTTATTGATATTACGTTTATAGGTGTTTAGTGCCCCCAAAGTGTTAATTATAGGTAGTCCGGCATTTACGTTTTGAATAATTTCAAAACTTCTACATTATTCTTTACTTAATACCAATAACTGTATCTAAAAAAAAACTGTGGCACTCTGGGAGTGCCGACAGAAGTGAAAACAAAACACAAACTACTACTCCACCATCTCTACTTTGCCATCACTCACTGACATATTGGACATACATTAAAACCGATTATATTCCGAGGACAGTTGAACACATCTGAAGCGGTATCGGTTACGGTAACAGTGGCGCGAATTCAATGGTTTTTTCCCATCTCAAAAAATGTCCAACGCGTCTAAAAAAATTTCGCATTAATATACACATAACATTTTTGAACTCAAATATGAAAATCATTGCACCTCTGAGAGATTGAACTCCTTTTGTTCTTCCCAAGCCCAACCCCAACTTATAACACACGCCACGAGTTTTACCAAAAGTATCTAACTACCACGCGAATCCTTCCCGATCCAGGGTTGACATTTGTGCAAAGTTTTGTTGACCTTATCCTTTCTGGTTTCAAAGTTTAAGTTTATTTTTGGTAACTTCGGATATCGGCCCTCGAAATCCCGAAGGTACATGTATATCGGTTTCGCTTTCAACCCTCAAGGGGTAAACCGAGCCTTTTGCCACCTTTGAAGACCCATTCATCAAGACCGGTGGCAAATTATGTTATTATGGCAAATCTGCATATTTTATATGAAAATGTTGTTGTGTTAAGCTTAAAGACATCGTATGTGATGTGGATTTGTTTATCTAAAAAATATATTTTAGCACAACTAATTATTTACACTAGGTAAATCAAATTTCTAACTTACTAATTATACAAATAAATACAAAATCAAAAGGACACTTAGGCATCAAAGTACTGGTCCGCATCGCTGTCATTCAGAATCGTGCCCAGAAGACCAGCAGCATTGCCACGTTGAATATCAATGCTAATACTTTGGCCAAAGAATGACCCAGCCCTCCCACGCCATGTTCTAAAAGAGTTTAATGGCAATTTTATTTGGTGAAGCTACAGGTTGGGTTGCCTAGAAACGTCATACTATGACGACGGTCAGAAAAACCTGTAATTTTCAACAGTATTTGACATTAGGGTATCAAAAAACGCTAAGTATTTGGACAGCCGCTATTGTGTGACCGTTCATCGCGTTCTTATGAAACCGAATCCTTAGCTTAGTATTTATTGTTATTAAAAGGAACTTACCCTACCTATAACCATATAAACATTTAAAATCAACGTTACCCATCACACTAATATAATAAAGGCGAAAGTTTGTGAGTGTGTGTGTTTATATGTTTGTTACTTCTTCACGCTCAAACGGCAAGACCAATTTTGATAAAATTTTGTATGGAGGTAGCTGACACCCTTTTTTTTTTTTATGGATGGGAAATCATCAAATGACCCCTCCCGCTCTGTGTGGAGCGAAGGGAGTGTCAGACTCTTACTGACTAAAACCCATCCGTGTTCCTTCCTTAGCCCTTTATGTTCCGGGGTAGCGGTAACCCTTTCGGACAATCCCGCACCCCCGGCAGGCTTCGGCCCTGGCAGGCCCCTTCCTTTATGCTGACATCTCTTTGAGGCGCGCGTGGAACACGTACGCGCCGTCCGGCACGGGCCTGGTCAGGTAGCTGACACCCTGGATTAACATAAAGGCTACTTCTTATCTTGATATTCCCACGGGATCGAAATTTACGCGGGTGAAACCGCAGGGCGCAGCTAGTAACAATATAAAAAAACCTAATGCGTAAAACTTAGAATTACGTAACTGGTAAATTACGTAATTGTAAGTTTTCGTCTTTTTCTTGTTTTACTAGCTGCGCTCCACGGTTTCACCCGCATATGTCTCGATCCCGTGAGAATACATAATCAGCCTATAATGTTCCCACTGCTGGGACACAAGCCTCCTCTCAGTGAGAGGGAGAGGGCCGTAATCCACCACGCGGGTCCAGTGCGGGTTGGTAGATGTCACATGTCTTCGAATTTTTGGTTTTAGGACATGCCGGTTTCCTCACGATGTTTTCCTTCACCGTTTTGAAAGCAGTTATGCTGAGCGACAGCCGTTTTGCGTGGATGTGACGTATGTTTCCTTAACTTCTTTTTTATTTATTTTTTGTGTTTATGTTCTTTATTGCGTCATGTTCACCGCAAATAAACGTATTTTCTTTCTTTCTTTCTTTCTTTCAGTGGTGATGAAATAATTTACGCAAAGTAAAGCGCCTGTCTGGGTTTGATCCTACGACGTACACCTCGTAAGTCGCGGCCGTTACCACTTGAATTACCCGTGGGAATATCGGGATCAAAAGTGATGGTCTATGGCCTAATCCAGATCATGGTCTACCCATAAGCTAAATTTCGTTCATATCCGTTCAGCCGTTTTAGCGTGAAAGCGTAACAAATCAATCAATCATTTATTTTATGAAACATAGGTAGGTATGGTTACAGATAGTATTGTTGACAAACAAACATTCAAACAGAAAAAATCAAATATTTTCTCTTTACAATATTAGTTTAGTTACAGGAGATTCTTAATAACATAGTTATATAATAACATACGTTCGCCGTCGCAGAAAGGGTAATTGCATTTACCAAAGCAAACAACATTTGCTCAGCGACTTTTGCCAAGATCGAACTTTTTTTGTCTCTATAAATATTGAGTCGGTGTGTGGAAAGACAAAAAAACTGTCCTTGGCCAAAAGTCTTTTACGGAAATTGATTTTGATGTGGCTTTAACCTTTTATCGGTTGTGGGGCGAAGTTTAATCACACCCCGGACACTCCATACAACGCTCGCAAAATAATTACCTACTACTACTACTACATTAAAAAATGACGTTTGAATACGTATGAATGTGTGCGTGAGGTACTTGTGTTTGCGAGCGCTCTTGTTAAAGAACTGCGACGAATACGCCAAAGTGCGGGGTGAGGTGCGGTAACTGATGTTAGTGCGGGGAAGGGAGTGTCCTTTCTGTACGTAGTACTTTAAGTATTCTGTGGTTTAATCATGTGGGTTATACTTCATCATCATCAGCCTATAACAGTCCACTGTTGGACATAGGCCTCTCCTATTCACGCCATTCAACTTGATTTTCGGCAACTCTCATCCAGTTGCTACCAACCATCTTGCGAAGATGGATTATTATTATTATTTTAATTATAATAACGATCTCCAATAATCTAACACTGTTTAAAAGTATGTCGATAAAATTAAAGTCAATTATTAATGAAAGCTTTGTTTAAAACTGTTTATATGTAGGTACAGATGCCAGCACATCAAGCTACCCGCAACTGTCAAAATTTTCCAATCAACTTTGAACCTTATGCTTTGGCGATAAAGTTGAAAATCTATTAAAGAAATTTTACAGATTGTAGTAGTTTGATGTGCTGGCGTCTGTACAAAATGTATCTGAAAAAATAAGGTCCTTAGGCTCTTTGTACACACACGTTTTTCTTGCCGTGAAAAAGTACAGTTTATTCACCGTGTGTTGCCTACACACGGCAAATAAACTGTAGTTTTTAGTCGTCAGTGTTGTATGGCTCACTATGTAAGCTCGTTGAGGAATACGTTTTTTCTACGGCACGGTTTATGCACCGTACCATAAAGAAACCGTGCTGCGGTACAAAGGGACCAAGGGGGGAAGGGGAGGGGGAGGGTTGACTGGTAGGAAATGCCTATGGCATTAGGTCCGCCTCTGTACATTTATGTGCTTGAAGTATTAAATAAATAATAAATAAAGGGCCTTAGGCCGTTTCCAAGCAGTTTATCTCAGCCTTTTCAAATAAACTCAATAAAGACCAAAACTTTATTTTAACATCACCAATTTTTCTGATTATCTATTTTCTTCTCAATATCCAACTAACATAGAAAATGCAATCTAACCCGAACCAACATAAAAATATAAATTCCTTAATATCGTTATATTTAATAGAAATTACCTAGGGACTCTCGACATCTAGTTATTTAAAAGTAAATAAGAAGCTATTCTTAGCTAAATTAGCCCAGAAAACTGTTTACCTGGAACTAATCAAGGGATCGAGGAGGGTCTGAAACTCAATAAATGTAGATAAGTTTTAAGGGTTGTGTACGTGCGTTTACGCGATGCAAATTGGCCTGTCGCGAAAGGGTTACAAACTTGTACTGACTTGCTTTTAAGCTCTTTTGTAAATAACATTTTACATGTCGTCTTGCTGTGTTCGGAACGAGTTGATTGGAGAAGGAAAAATAAGGGAGACTTGCTCAGTTGATAATTATGTAAATGTGTCACCTGCCAAGCTTTTTCACAACTATTTTTGAGCCTCGGATTCCAGTCTACCCGGATGCAGCTAAATACCTACTTTACGTAGAGCGACTACCTATCTGACAGTCAAAGCCATCCACTAATGACAGCCGGGACCAACAGCTTAACGTGCTTTCCAAGGCACCGAGGAGTTTCGTTATGTAACGATGGTCACTCATCCGCGGACCAACCGCGGCAAGCATAACTTAACCTGATCGATCGACCCATGCGCATGTTATTACTTAGTCACGAGCCCTATGTGATCACATTAAAATCAATAAATAAGTTAAGCATTTTTCTAGAAAAGTCATTTGTGATAACATGTAAATACAGACACTAGCACATCAAGCTACCCGAAACTGTCAAATTTTCTCAATCAACTTTGAACCTTATACTTTAGCGATAAAGTTGAAAATCTATTAAAGAAATTTGACAGATTGTAGTAGCTTGATGTGCCGGCGTCTGTACAACACACAAATCGAGCAAAATAAAGGTACCAGGTAGGTAGGTAGGGGAGTATTCTATTCTATTCTTAAGGTTGCATTTGCAACACCCTTTCAAATAAGTCGAATCACTGAGTAGCTTTTAGCTTTTTACATACCTCTTTACCGTCCACTTAGTTTCGCTCCAACGGACAACCATTTACTCGCTATTACAAACATGACACCATTTTTCTCTCTCTACAAATCGTTGTACCTCCTCCCGCTGGAGGAGCCCTGGTATAGCTATAGGTACCAGGGCTACATTTAAATGCTAGAAACGGCTCCACCACAATAATTAATTCAATATTTGTACCGTCGGGTCACGGGAACCGCTTACTCCAACAGACATTCACGGATCAAGAATTCACTTTTGCAACTTTTGCGTCCAAAATTTCTTAACTCGCAAAAACGTTTAGAATACAGTAACGAAGAGGAAAGTTTTCTTCTGTATCACATTGATATTCTAACGATACAAGAACTTTGGCCGGATAGACAGGAAAGTTACTTTTATTCGTGTTTTTCTGGGTTTTTTGTTGGTGAGGTCAATAGGGGCTAACAAAGTGTTCTTCAGTCTGGTAACTAAGTGGATTTGGTAAATAGGGGTCGATGGTAAATAAATTGTGGTGAATTTGATAAAATGTTAGTACATTAAGGCAAGTATTTTTATCATCTTCATAGATTTTTTTCTTGAGGAAGTCTAGTTTTGTGACTATCAGGTTCAAATAGAAACGCTTTAGAGAAACAATTTAATTTATGGTTTAATACATTTATTTCTCACTAGCTGCGCCCCGCGGTTTCACGCGCGTAAATGTCGATCCCGTGGGAATATCGGGATAAAAACTATCCTATGTCCTTTTCCTGGACTCAAACTATCTCTATACCAAATTTCATCTAAATCGGTTCAGTGGTTTAGGCGTGAAGAAGTAACAAACATATAAACACACACACTCACAAACTTTCGCCTTTATAATATTAGTGTGATAGTGTGATAAACAGAATGAAATTATTCACTTGGAATGAGAAACACTAGTTGCATATTTATAAACGTTCATTGGAACGAGTATCGGAACGGATATGTTTAAAGTTAGACATAGGTACAATAATTGTTAGTTGTTAACTTATTATTGTGTTAGTAAAATAAACTTATACCTACACTAAAAGTTAAAAAATAACTACACAAATTTAGGTTTTTTATCCACTCAATTCAGTAACTTAAAGGATAGATCGTCACTTACGTTATATCCAACTATCTGGTGCTATACCAAATGTTAAAAAAAAAATCAATCCGCCACTTTTCAAAAACAAAAATACTTGTACAAAGCCGCACTCATACTGCCACAAAAAACAGCTTTGTGCAAAAAATAACGCAAAAAAAAAACGTTCGCAAAAACCGTACACGGACGAAAATGTCCAAGCCAATGTATCCTATTCCGCCCCACTAGTTATATTCTGATAAATGATTGTGGGTGATATACTGTTTTGTGGAAATTGTGCCTTTTTTGTTTCAACCTTTTCTGTTTTGTGTGACTACGCGTTTCGGTCGGGTTATACGGGTTGACTAGTGATTTTAGTGGGGTCGACTACGTGGCGTTGAAAATCGTTTTGGTATTAACTAATCTCACTTTTTGTTTTGTGTGTACCTACATATAACTGTTTACACTGCGTGTTTCATCTTTGTGCTGTTTTATTTTTATTGAAAGTTTCCCGTGCATTATCTTTTAACACAATATTTTCTCCATGGGGACAGGATCAAACTACAAACGAAAATAATACTTCCCCACATCCCAGGGGATTCGAGTTAAAAGAAACCTCTTGTCCTTTTTGTGACGTAAGCTACCGCTGAAAGTTTTGGCTCATTCTTACGTTGGATGACGAAAAGGAACTCATTACATTTATTCCAGTATATTTATAAAACTTACCAATAGCAAACATCATCATCTGCCTAGCCTTTTCCCAACTATGTTGGGGTCGGCTTCCAGTCTAACTGGATGCAACTGAATACCAGTATTTTACATAGAGCGCCTGCCTATCTGACTTCCACAACCCAGTCACTGGGTAATAAGATACCCCTTGGTAAAACTGTTTGTCAGACTTTCGAGCTTCTGACTACCCGTAACGACTGCCAAAGATCCACGAATGACAGCTTTAACAATAGCAAACATGGTCGTCAAATTACGTCTCTAAAAGTAATTTAAGGTTACACTTAAAAGATTTTACTACCCTTGGGCTCTTCTTACCACATTACCTCCCTAATGTTTTTCGCCACACATAAGGAAGTATTAAATCCCTTCTTAGCCATAATAGCTGTTTAACAACTTATGTAATATGACGAGACCATTTTAACCTTGTCACTTTCCTTAATCCGGTCTTTAAAACGAACATTAACCTGCAACCACATCGTAAATATTAACTAGAACTTTTAATTCAGTCCCATAAATTCGTCCGACATAATTTGTTACAACGACCCTATAAAACTTGCGAATAATCGTCCAATCTATTGAAACTACCTCCTTCGTTATACGCAGTCTTAGCGTAGTTTAAATCGTTCGTATAACTTTAATAGATTCTTGAGTTAGAGTTAAAACGAGCAAGAAAGAAAGTCTGTGAGAAGTAAGGGCTCGTTCAAACAAGACTTACTGTTGGACCACACGAAGCTACCACGTTATTATGGTCTATAAGTAAAAAACTTATTAAATTCTTTGTGGTTCGCGTCTAAAACACCTTCAACTGGCGTAAGACGTTAATTAATATTGTCTAAAAGCTTCTGAGCTGAAAAGAGCAGTGGTGGCCAAGTGGTAACGGCCGTGACTTACGAGTTGTAGGTCGTAGGTTCAAACCCAGACAGGTGCTTTACTTTGTGTAAATTATTTCATCACCACTGCTCTCAAAACGGTGAAGGTAAACATCGTGAGGAAACCGGCATGTCCTAGAACCAAAAATTCGAAGACATGTGACATCTGCCAACCCGCACTGGGCCCGCGTAGTGGATTACGGCCCACTCCCTCTCACTGAGAGGAGGCCTGTGTTCCAGCAGTGGGAACATTATAGGCTGATTATGTTATGTAAAAGCTTCTACAATACGAGAGAAGCTACAAGAATATGAACAGTAGAGGTGACAAATTAACACCATATTTGTTACCTATGTACATTATTGGCAAATAAATGATTTCTATTTCTAATCGAGATTATTTAAAGCAGGTGTGTCAGTACTTCAGTAGTAACAATTCAGGCATTATAGTGGAATTCTGGTAGCGCTTAAAACTCGTATGCATATGCACTGAGGCTATTAGACAACCAAAATGCAATTACTTTAAAATATTATTTTAACATAACAAAAACCTAACTTAACTAAAACTATACGCAAACTAAAATTAGTGTAGAAAAATTCATCCGCATCGCTGTCGAATGGTAATGTACCCAAGAGACTGGCGGCATTACCACGTTGTATGGCAATGCTTAACCTTTGGCCAAGGTAAAAGCCAGCCCTTGGGTCACGGGAAGTGTCAACCAGCCGTTTTGAAATTTCTTTTAAAAGACCATGTGCACTCGGATTCCACGGCCCGAGGGTTTCAACCCCAAATGGCTCGAAAATATCATTTCCGATAAGGTTATTATATTTCGCCACTTGAGGTTTAAAATTAGTTGAATTCACATGCCATATTTCATCGTTATCAAATTATCAGTTCGCCATTCATACACTTCAACATTTGAAATGTACCACAGTTTTGTGGTTCAAAAGAGGTTGTGTCTAAACACGTCTTTAGATTTTGCATGCAAGCACGAGCGTCTACACACGGTCGGCTAACTTCGCGTACACTCGGCAAAATTCAATTTCCTATTTACACTGCATCGGAAAAAGTGTATAACTTGAATAATGTAACGAATGTTCCAGAAGTATGTGACAAAGTTGTATCTACGACTGCTTGGAAATGTTCACGGAGTTCTTCGAAGTAAATTTAATATGAACAGCGTATGTTTTGATGTAATTTTTTCGTTAGAAAATTGAATAATTGGAACTAATTGGCGTAAATACATTTTTGAGGTGGTTCGTGTAATATTTCTGTGGTTTGAATTCCGGTTCGATTGATTGCTGCATTTTTCAGTTGAGTTGGCTCATAATCAACGCAATAAAATATTCCAAATGGGACTTCGTTTTATAGTAGTACTAGCAGCGCGCCGCGGTTTCACCCGCATAAGTTTTGAAAGACATGTGGCGCCATCTATTATCATAAGAACGTTATTGTTGTTTTCCTCGGGAACAGCACCTTTTTTTCGGGATGAAAGGAACCCTATGTCCGTTTCTATACACCTGACAACGTATATGAAAAATTTCAGGATGATCGGTTCAATGGTTTAGGCGTGAAAAGGTAACAAACATACTTACTTTCGCATTTATAATATTAGTTAGGATAAAGTTCATGTAAATATTGCGACAAAATAAAGGTAGACGAACGTTTATTTCCGGAAAAAAGATTAAAATTAAGAAAATAACTCACCTGAGGGGCAATTCTCGTAATTTTAAGAATGTTCACATTCTTAGTCTGTCAAAAATAACTCTAATTTCCCTCCATTTTTGACAAGTTTTTGACATTGTCACTGAGATAAGATTGCGACTAGATTTTCAACGTTTTTCATTTCAGGAATTGGTCTTCTAATCACTAAATAAAGTCTATAGATGAAAAAAACCCAGCAAAAATGTGATTCCAGTACAAAGTCAAGCTACAAATGTTCACCATTCAGCCACTCTTTTCCACAAACCCAAGCTACGCACTATTCGTCCAAGCTAACACAACAAACAGCACCAGATGTTTCCGACAGTCCATTTTTTCCATCCATCTGTCAAACACATCTGCTTTTGACTTTGACTTTGCCATCAATTAACGGCCCAGCGATTTGTCAATTAATTCCCGTCAAGACGACAAAGAACGCTATTGTAATTGCAAGATGTGTGGAGCGCCCTTATATTAATGGATCTTGAGGGACGGACGCTGATGGATAATTGCTTAGGCTGGTATGTGATGATATAATTAGAGTATGTAAGTGTTGGATTTGAGATCTCGAGACCTATTTCTGATTGAGAGGATCAGTGGAGGAGTATTCTATTTTATTCTATCAGTGAATGCTAGATTTGGGTATGTGGTTTCTTGTGCTTTACTGGAAGACTTTTAAAGTGGGGCATACAGTTCTGTTTGCTAAAGAACTACAATTTAGTCCTGAGTCAAAACAGTTTTATCAGTAAATCTTTGAAAAGTTTTACAATGAAACTGTTTGCTGTCAGTGTCCGCATTACAGTCTCTTCGCAGTTATTTTTTCTCTGACAGCAGCTACCCATATCAACCTTATTGAGACAAAAATAAAGATCACTGACATTTTGACAGACTTGTCAATGGCAACAATGAAATAACAACCTTATTGTAACGAGAATAAAGACGATTCTGATTTTGACAGTGACGCAAAATCATAGTTAAATAAAATAAATATGAAAGGAATGTCAGAGTCTGTCTTAAAACAGTCCTGATGAGTTCTGTTTACAGCCTTATAGATTTAGTCATGTACCCCTTTATTCATTAACGTTATTCATATACTTTCCAGCACTTGTTTTTCGAAATGCATGAACTGATTTTAATGAAACTTCATACGCATAAACAGGATACAAAGGTCTAAAAGGTTAGTAAAGAACATTTTCGAAATGTCTTATTTTAAAAAAGATAACTGGAAATCTCTGTTTCGATGGAAAATTTTAAATCGGTCTAATTTGGCTGTAACAGTATTTTTTGAAAATTTTCTTAACTAACTTTTTAGACCTTTGTATCCTGCTTATGCGTGCGAAGTTTCATTAAAATCGGTTCATACATTTCGAAAAAAAAAAGGCCTGGAAAGTTTGTATGAAATGCCGTAGGTACGTCGTAAAGTAGTGATTAGCGACTGTTAACCATACATTTTTGACGTTTAAACGTCACTAATCTTTAATCATCCATGCTACTCGTAATATTAGAAATTCGTAAATAACTCTGTCTGTCTGTACGTTACCTTTTCACGCCTACACCACTGAACGGATTTTGATAAAATTTGGCAGAGAGATAGATTGCATCCCGGGAAGGACATAGGATAGTTTTAATCCCGATATTCCCACGGGATCGAAACTTATGCGGGTGAAACCGCAGGGCGCAGCTAGTCGTTTATAAATAAACCTGTTTAAATCTATTAGTTGCACTTCATAATAAATCGATTTTTACAAAAAGAAGCAGTTAGTAGAAATCAATCATTAGCAGAATCGATTTCCGCAAAAACACCGACTTAATAAGATGTTCATAACTATTAAAGGAGAGAGCTACCCGAAACTGTCAAATTTTCCCAATCAACTTTGAATCTTATACTTTAGTGATAAAGTTGAAAATCTATTAAAGAAATTTGACAGATTGTAGTAGCTTGATGTGCTGGCGTCTGTACTATTATTTCTTAGTACAAGCCATTGTATAAGTCTACACATAGAAATATGAGTCTACAGGACTCCTTACTCGAACCTTTGCATTCGCTCCATTATTTTTGCTCCCTTCATGCATGAACTAAGGCGGAGTCTTCACATCCCGTATTCACTGTGAACGCGTCCTATTTGATTACTGGAAGTTATTTTTACTTTTCAGTTCGACCTCCTTTTTCTTTCCTTTTGCATCGTGACTATGTTACGTGAGTTTTTCTTGCAATGAATAACGTGCAAGGTGGAAATGGTGTTGATATAGGAAAGCGATAGAACGTTGGAAACATAAAAGTGTAATTTTTATTTATTTGTATAGATATTTACATAATATAAGCTTACATATAACCTGATTGGGAGTTATTATGTTTGAGCCGTTTGGGGTTGAAACACTAGGGCCATGGGGTCCGAGTGTCCACTTGGTTTTTCGAGATATCGCCAAGCGGTTAGTCAACTCTTTACGTGACCAGAGGGCTGTCCTATTTCTTGGTCAAAGAATGTGGCAATGCTGCCAGCCTTTTGGGCACTAATCCTGTTGACAGCGATGCGGACGAATTCTTTGA
The DNA here is from genome assembly GCA_947508005.1 of Amphipoea lucens. Taxonomy (NCBI): domain Eukaryota; kingdom Metazoa; phylum Arthropoda; class Insecta; order Lepidoptera; family Noctuidae; genus Amphipoea; species Amphipoea lucens. The sequence continues at coordinate 3,615,398 of OX382371.1, forward strand.
TGCCCTATGATTATTTTGTTTATTTTTTCATATAATTGTGCATATTATTATAGTTTATGTGTTAGCTTATATTATGTAAATATCTATACAAATAAATAAAAGAGTTGAAAACTATGAACATGCAACTAATGAAAGACTCAATAAAACAATCCCTGCGGGGTAATTTTGTAACACACTATCAGGAACAATGGCTTTCATTTTGACGGTTCAACAACATTCATTGGGTTATTTACGTTGTTGAGCAGGTGAATTTTTCGAACATATGAAGCAATGGATTAGCAATATCCTTCAAAATGATTCAGATTAAAATCAATAGTGTGTTACGAAATTAGGGTGCTGATTAGCAAGAACAACGCCATACTAATAAGGCATCAATCAAAGGTTTTGAGAAAAAAATACACTACGGCGCGCCGTAGTGTATTTTTTAAAAATTTATCTGCTCAACAACGTAAATAACGCAATGAATGTTGTTGAACTGCGGCGCGGCACTATGAAACTGGAAAAATCTATAAAAAAAAACCTGATGTTTCTACATTTTGTTTTGTCGAACCAATCAAATAATTAGCAACAGTATAAATATAAGGCCGAGGGGCTTGTGGCTAAGAAATAACAGCCGCACGGGTCGATCGATCAGGTTAATCTACGCTTACCGCGATTGGTCCGTGGATGGGTGACCATCTTTACATGCCAAGATCCCTCCGTTCCTCGGAAAGCACGTTAACCTGTTGGTCCCGGCTGTCATTCCGTGGATCTTTGACAGTCGTTACGGGTCCTAAGAAGCCCGAAAGTCTGACAACCAGTCTTACCTAGGGGTATTGTATTACCCAGTAACTGGGTTGTGGAGGTCAGATAGGCAGTCGCTCCATGTAAAATACTGGTATTCAGCTGCATCCGGTTAGACTGGAAGCCGACTCCAACGTAGTTGGGGAAAGGCTAGGCAGATAAGTATAAATATAAGGCCCAAAACACCATACACTGTCATTAAAACCATACAGGGTGTTACGGAAAGGGTATATCAATACAAACGGGTTGAAGAGTGTATCTGGTCTAGAATCTCTGCACAAAATTTCAGCTCAAAAGCATTAACTTTGAAAATGCTTAATTTTTTTTTATTTCGACATCACGGTGTTGCACTGGCGCGCGGTGGCGTGATGTGCGTGTACTAGGCGCACAGACACACTATAGATAATGGATAATGACCCTCGTAGTGCGGTGACACGTTTGTTACGATTTCAATTTAATAAACTATCGAAATAAAAAAATATTAAGCATTTTCAAAGTTACTGCTTTTGAGCTGAAATTTTGTACAGAGATTCTAGACCAGATACACTCTTCAACCCGTTTGTATTGATATACCCTTTCCGTAACAACCTGTATAACCCCATAAAATCCTCCTAACCCCTTAGAATATTCCTATTCATTGGAGTATGTGAAGATTTTCTAAAACACGTTCTGGGTCAGTGATCAGTGACACCCGTGACTTCTGACACGTGTGATTGGATTCAAGATTGAGGCCAATCTTTTGACAAGTCTCGCGAGCAAACCCATTCAGCCGTACCATGGGGCAAAGGTTGCGAACAAATAAAATGTCTTCGACTATGAATGTATAAATATGACTCGAATATGAAGGAATCTGAAACAAAGGTAGGCGAGCGTGAATACGGGGAATTTGATTTTGAAATTGACGTATGGATGAGGGGAGGGACGCACGCAACAACAAACAAAAGTACCTATGGCAGAAAAAAAAGTTTAAAAACTAAAACCCGACTACTGAAAAGGATGAAACAAGAAAGTACCTTCCCGTGGTCGCATGCCGCTGTAATAACATATTATAAGCTATAGTATGATTTAATCTTTTATGTTTCTTTTGTGTGTGTCTTTTTGTATTTAATTAATGTAATTGGTATTAAATGCGACCACGACTTTTTTTTAAATTAATTATTTTGGGGCTTATTTCAGTAATAGTTATATTTTTGAAATGTGCTAATTAAGCTCTTTCATTTGATATCCCACAAGGCACCATCCCAAAATATTTATTTTAAAATTCATTACTTCTACTACATTGACGTCACATAGCCTATAACCAGCGGACGGTCAAGACCCTTCTAACGATACCTCATTTGTCAAATTATTATAAGTAGGTACTTTTGAAGTTATGAGGGAACAGATGAACATACATACATACAAATGTACCGGTCAAAATCATAACCCTCCTTTTTGCCTCGCCGTAGTCGGGTAAAAAAGGGTTTATTCCAGAAATCCCCACTAGTTCAATAAACTCAGCCTAGTGGGGATTTTTGGAAAAATAATTAACAATCCCCACCAGGTGTTGTTGTTTCTAAATTATTAAACAAAAAATGTTTGTTGTGATACAAGCGGCTTACAATGAGAACGTGACCTTATTACAGTAAAGACCAATAAACTCTATAGAAAAGAAAATCTATTTATGGAAGGCTGGTTTTATGTTGCCAGCCAAAGCCCAGGCAATCAATACAGTGACTGTTTTGACCGGTATATGTTATGCCAATAGATAAAAGCGCTTTACTTTGTGTAAATTATTTCATCACCACTGCTCTCAAAACGGTGAAGGAAAATATCGTGAGGAAACCGGTATGTCTTAGAACCAAAAATTCGAAGACATGTGTCATCTGCCAACCCGCACTGGGCCCGCGTGGTGGATTACGGCCCACTCCCTCTCACCGAGAGGAGGCCTGTGTCCCAGCAGTGGGAACATTATAGGCTGATTATGATGATGATGATGAATAGATAAAAGAATATTTCATAAAAGTATTATGTGCAGGCACTGAACCACACTATACACAGAAATACTCGATATCCGTGGCTGGGTACATGCCTCCTCTCAGTGAGAGGGAGTGGGCCGTAATCCACCACGCGGGACCAGTGCGGGTTGGCAGATGTCACATGCCTTCTAATTTTTGGTTCTAGGACATGCCGGTTTCCTCACGATGTTTTCCTTCACCGTTTTGAGAGCAGTGGTGATGAAATAATTTACACAAGGTAAAGCGCCTGTCTGGATTTGAACCTACGACCTGTGTACGCATGTACCCAGCAGTGGGTGATTCCAGGCTGAAACAGTCGTTATGTAAATGATGTTTCGAAATTAAAAGTATTTTCTATTCTTTGGCAGAAACTACAGAACGCCACGTGGCACGATCTTTAGATACTCCTTTTGCCTAGTGGGTACACGCATACAATAAAAAAAAATAAACATCAAATAATGTTGTGTTCAATCTCAAAGAAAAGACAAAACATTTTGTTTTATTAATACATATATAGTTCATGATTCCTCATTATAACGTTATCTTACATGAAACCACACCAATTCTGACATCACATTAATATTATAAAGGCGAAAGTTTGTGAGTGTGTGTGTGTGTGTTTATATGTTTGTTACTCCTTCACGCTCAAACGGCTAGACCAATCACACTAATATTATAAAGGCGAAAGTTTGTGAATGTGTGTGTTTATATGTTTATTACTCCTTCACGCTTAAACGGCTGGACCAATTTTGATAAAATTTTGTATGGAGGTAGCTGACATCCTGGATTAACATATAGGCTACTTTTATCCCGATATTCTCACGGGATCGACACTTATGCGGGTGAAACCGCGGGGTGCAGCTAGTTTGAAATATTTTAAACAATTATTTTCAAAGCATCCCTTTTCATTGTAATTCTCACTTAGATAAATACAATACAACAAAATACTTTCAAAAGCCCCAAAACAAATGTTTCCAGTAGCAATACCTAACGAATTCATTTGACTACAAAACGACAGGCTCTTACTTAATATTTCATCCCTTTCAGTCAGATATCGAGAAACATGAATTCATCATGATTTCACAAAGACTTGTCTTGTTGTTAGCGGACGAGGTAACTGATTGTGGTGCAAGTTATGAGGGACTCTGGTTTCTCTTATTTATTAAATGGACAAACTTCTAATCTATATACAGGGTTATTGGAAAAATACCAACAACCTCTTAAGAGGTTATTGTACAGTCAGCTTCAGAGAAAAGCAACCCCCTTTGGTAATGACATCAATAAATCTTGGGGTGGTTCCTTTTCTCTGACGCTGTCTGTACTCATCACTATGAACAACTATTACTATGGGAGCAAATTAATGTGAAATCGCGAAAAAAAATCAGTTGTTCCCTACATTTATGTTCGCGTAACTCGTCAAAATGTAGGAAACAGCTGATTATTTTTTTCGCGATTTCATGTTTGATTTCATAGTAAAAGTTGCTCATAATGATGAGTACAATGACCCCTTAAGAGGAAAACGGTGATTAAAATTTCACCCTGTATAATACAATTTTTTTGTAAGCCTATACTGTCCCAATGCTAGGCAAAGGCCTCCCCCAAATCCTTCCAGGAACTCTTTTCCTGCGCCACTTCGAACCAGGGGTACATATTTGAATGTCGAACATTAAAATACCTACGTGTAAAATGTCAACGTTCAAAACATCGAAAATTTAAATATCGGTTATATCATAATATCGAAAATTGTTATACCTAAGCATAAAATGTCTAAAATTGAAATGCCGAGTTATAAAAATATCTAATGATTAAAAACATCGATAATCATTATACCTAAGTTCAAAATGTCAACATTCAATACACTTTAGTTCATTATATTTACGTTAAAAATACCTACTAGTTAAAATATCGAACTTGCAGGCAGGCATGGTTGCAGGATGCAAGAGAGAGCGAAGGGCACCCCGGTGTTAGGTTAGGTTAGGTTACTTTAAACCCTTTACACAGAAATAGGGGCCCCGCGTAGCGGGGCTCCGTCGACATAAGATGCAAGAGCGGGCGCGGCCTACAAATGTGTTTTTTTTTTTTTAAGTTATTTATTATGTGAAAATAATATTACTTAAGCATGCAGAGTGCAAGCGAGCATGCATCATGCAGCAGGCATGGTTTCTGTCACGGCTCCGGCGCTGCGGGGCTCCGGCGGTCCCACGCGAGCTTATCGTCGTCGATGGTTTCAACGCTCACCACCTCCGCCTCAGCTCGCGGGCCGCCTCGCCCCTCTGCGCCTACGCGGGCTTAAATTACACTCTAGGGGTAGGGCAGACAAGACCACGTGGAGTCGGTTTTGCAGCGATTTGTTTCTGTCACTAATTTTTGTAGCACAACATTTAAATAAATATCGATATTTAGGACATTCGATACTCTGTACTTCGATATTTACATCATTAGATAATCTGTACTTCGATATTTAAGCCTTTCGATGTCATGTTTGTCGATAATTAGATTTTAGATATATTAGACGTAGGTTATCTAACCATTCGACAATATAAACTAACGTTATTTTAATTTTCGGTTTTATGGTCGTTCGATATTTAAATTTTCGATGTTTTGAACATTGACATTTTAACCGTAGATATTTAAATTTTCGAAATTCAAATATGTACCCCGAACCAGCCCTCGCGGTACGCGTCCAGGTCATCTCGGCACCGCTTTATTTTTATATACAATATACTCGTACATATAAGTAATGAAAAATAGTAACGAAGTCAAAACATTACATTGAATATTTTTTTTAAAAAGTAATTGCTACGAGGTGTGGAAACGAGTATGATGCTGAAAATTTAGTTATTAGATTTTTTGTGCGTTTGTTTGTTTAAAACACAGATAGGCACACTTATTTGGCACACAGATAGTTTATAACCGGCACCCTAATTTCGTAACACACTATCAATCTTAATCTGAATCATTTTGAAAGATATTGCTAATCCGTTGCTTCATAATGTTCGAAAAATTTGTCTGCGCAACAACGTAAATAACGCAATGAATGTTGTTGAACTGTCAAAATGAAAGCCATTTCTACTTATAGTGTATTACGCAATTACCCCTCAGGATTAACACTTAGGATACTTTAAATCCCGGTAGTACAGTCACGTCTATAAGTATGTTTACACTTGGCTTTATTCAAAGGCGATTTTCTCCTTTATTTTTTAATGAAATTTTATGTTATTAAGAACATAGTATTTTCGAACCCATAGGTTTATGTTAAGTGTCGTATTTTAACGTTGCATTCGTAATTTCACGAAAAAATCGCAATTGAAAATTGCCAAGTGTTGACATATTGGTGCTTGTGACTGTACTTTCCCTTGGGATTTTTTCCCGACATCCACACGAGTGAAACTGCGCGCAAAAGCTAGTAAATAAATAAATAAATACAAATTACAATTACCTAACTCCTCTTAAAGCGCATCACAAGCCCAATATCTAACACCAAGACTAACAATCACCCGCTGATTACTTGAACCAATTCCTGTATTATCGAACACCCAGCAACTCAAGCTTTCAAGGAAACTTGTCGGTTGCTAACTGGACGCATTATCTACACAGTGAACTTATCCCACGAGATTCAGTGAATCTGCTGGAAGTTAAGTGTTTCAGTTACATCTTGATAAGGATTAAATGGAAACACAGTTGACGGCTCTGCTGTTAAACACCCCGTTAGTTTTGTTGGGAGTGGATGCGACTTAGTGGGAGAGGATTTTCTTTGAAAGGGGAGAAAAATAAGACATTATACGCTAGCTTCACGGAAATAGTTCTTGTAACTATAAGCTGGGATTGTTTTTAAAACTTTTAACATTATTTTTTTTAACAACCCAAAAGCTGGAAGCAGTGTTTGTTTACTAAATTAAGATTTTATTTTTTTAATTAAAAGTTATTTTTCAAGCATTCCAATTATAAATAATACCTGATTAATTAATAAAAATAACAAAATTTAATCCTAACTTAACTATAACTATACAGAAATTAAAATATAGCGTCGAAAAATTCATCCGCATCGGGTGATGTAGCGTTCACAAAGAAAGTAACACATTTTCTAGCAGATAAAGCTTATTAACTATAATGCAAATGAGTTTTTAGATGAGAGATTTTGATTATGTTGTAGAAATATTTATTATCATAACATTTTTAAGTCATTTTATCGCTATTAACATTGTAAATTATTGTATAAACATTTGAATGCTTTTGTTTAAGGCAAACGTGATGACCTGTTTTTATCTTTACTTTTAACATCACTTGCATGCTAACTATTTTTGTTGAATATATGTATTGTACTCATGTTTGAGCAAATATATAAAGACAAAGACAAAGACAAAGACAAAGACATTTATTCGTCGGATATGGTAGTACAAAGTTGGTTGGTACAAATGGATAAGTTCAACACATCCGCCGCTAATAGCGGCATACGAATATTTACAACGTGAAATTAATGTATTAATGTACACGTGGGTAGGTATAAAACCTAACTTAAACTCTAATAAACAATAAAAAACTCTTATAACTATGGACATATTTTATACTCTAATATACAATATCAAATAAAAACACAACAATAACAATTTTTCTATTTTACAACTAAATAAATCTAGGTACCTTATTATTTAAAACAAGAAAAAAATGTATACATATATGTATTATTTACCCTTATAATCAAAAAATTCTTTTAGAGTGTAAAAATTATTTTGGAGAAGCCAATTTTTCAGAGTTTTTTTGTAAAGATTAAATGGTAGCTCTCTTATTATTTTTGGGATATGGTTATAAATTTTAATGGACATAAGGTAGCTGTTTCTGTAGTGGAGAGTGCTATTACAAAATTGGTTTTTTAATTTGGTGGGGTCCCTTTTTGCAAATCTATTGTTTTCGGCTACTGTGGAGAAGAAGTGAGAGTTTTTCTTGACAAATATGGCTATTTCAAAAATGTAAGTAGAGGATAGAGTTAGAACCTTTAGCTTTTTAAAAATTGGTTTACAGCTCTCGTATGGAGGCGCCCCAGTTATTGCTCGTAAGCATTTTTTTTGCGCTATGAATGCTCTTTGTATGTGTGATGAGTTACCCCAAAGGAGTAAGCCGTACCTCAATACAGACGCTACGTAGCCGTGATAGGCGTTGAGTGCAGCTTCTTCGTTCGCTGTTTTGCGTAGTTCTCTTAGTGCGTATACAAATCTGTTTATTTTTTTACACAGATTTTCAATGTGTATTCCCCAATTACAGTTTTCATCTAATGTTAGACCTAAAAATTTTATAGTATTTTCTTTATTAATTATTTGGTTATTATGATTTAAAATAATTTTTGGTGGATTTTGTTTGTAGTTTGCAAACTGAATGAATTTTGTTTTAGATAAATTTATTTTTAAGTTGTTTTCGTTTAGCCAATTAATTATATCGTTGATGGTTTGATTTACTTCTTGTTCATGTAATGTTTTGTTATTTTCCGGTATTATTACTGACACGTCATCTGCAAATAGTACGCACTTATGTTTTGTTATGTTTGGCAAGTCGTTAATGTATAACAGAAAGAGAAGAGGCCCAAGGATGCTTCCTTGGGGCACTCCGGACCCATTATGTCTAAATAAAGATTTATATACCATCGCAACAAGTTTATCATCAATACGGGATACTTCAACACACTGTTGTCTATTGCTGAGATAACTTTTCAGCCATTCTAACGCTGGACCTCTGATGCCGTAGCGCTCACATTTATCTAAAAGTGTATTGTGGTTAACGAGATCAAAAGCCTTGCTCATATCTAGAAAGATTACTGAAACAGAGCGTTTTTTATCTATATTATCTGTTATGGACCTTACTAACGAGAATGCTGCTAGAGTTGTTGACTTACCTTTTTGAAACCCATTTTGTTCTTCATTAATAAGTTTATGTTTGTTTATATATTGAACTAGACGATTATGCATTATTTTCTCATAAATTTTTGAGAATATTGGAATGAGAGTGATAGGTCTATAATTATTTTTATCTAGTGTACTCTTACTTTTATGAAGGGGCTTAACTATTGAAAATTTTAATCTATCTGGGAAAGTTCCCTCAGATAGAGATAAATTAATTGTGTGGCACAGTATTGGTGATATGATTTCGGCACATAATTTGAGTACGTGCGTAGAGATCTCATCATACCCTACAGACTTTTTATTGTTTAGAGATATTATTATACGAAAAACTTCGATATCAGAACATGGGTTCAAAAATATGCTGGAACTGTTCCTATTGGGTTGAGATGAACAGGTATTTCTTGCAGGTTGAGGTTTTATATTAGCAATATCAATAAAAAAATTATTAAAAGAGTTAGCTATTTGACTCGGATTGTTTAAAATACAGCCATCGTGATCTATTGCATTTATTTGATTAAATGTTTTATGCGTGTCTGTTCTATTTTTGATGATATCCCATGTAGCTTTGTTTTTATTTTTAGATTTTAGTATGTGATTAAGGTTTGAACATTTTTTTGAGCGGAGGACGCAGGATTTTAGTATTTTATTATATTTTAAATATCTAGACCGTACATCATTATTTTTATTTTTTATGTAACACATTTTCTTAAGCTGTCTTTTATAAGCGCACGATTTCCTTATACCTTTAGTTATCCATTTGGGTGATGTATTATTAACGTAAACTTTAGTTTTTCTTAAGGGAAAACATAACTTATAGAATAGTAAGAAGTTTTCATGAAAATTATTAAAACTATCGTTTGCGTCAGTGTTTTCGAGAACATCAATCCATGACAAATTCCCAATAGCTTCCACAAATTTTTTGATGTTATCATCTGAGTAATCCCTGTTTACATTGTACCAGTATTTTAGGGCAGGTTTCCTCTCTTCAACTGGGAATGTTAATGTTTGACAAGTGTTGTGATCTGATAGGAAAACTTCGTGAGTGTTTCCAGTTGAATTTTCTATGTTACTTATAATCTGATCTAAGCAAGAAAGCTGACGTGTTGGTTTATTTATGTGTAGTCTTAAGCCATAGTTAGATATAAGATCTTTAAGTTTATTTGTATCGTTGCTTTCTTTTAAGGTATCAATATTTAGGTCCCCTGTAATGATAATGCGTTTTTTCCGTTTGAGCAATTTGTGCAATAGTAGGTCTAATTTTTCAAAGAATAGATAAGTGTTTGAATTTGGAATTCTGTAAATACAAATAACAATACATTTTAAAGACGGTATCTCTACTCCACAACATTCAAATATTTTTTCAGTACATAAATCCTTAGGTAATTCTGTGTTCTTAAAATCAAACATTTTATTTATTAGAATACAAACACCTCCACGCTTTTCCCTTTTCCTTGAGAATGAGTTTGCAAGGTTAAAGTTTTTAAAATTAATATTTAATTCATCGCCTGCTCTTACAAACGTCTCAGAGAAACATAGAATATCCACGTTAATATTTTTATCTACTAATTCATTTAAACATAGTTGGACAGAGTCCGTTTTATTGAGCAAGCCAGCGATATTTTGGTGTAAAAGAGTAGCGGTACAATCATGATAAGTGCAATCAGTATTTTTATTGATCACGAAAAAGATTATTATCTATTTTAGAATCTAGTTTTTGTTGTGTACAAGCAGAACTTCGTTGAGTGTTTAACGAGAAGTAAAAGGGAATAGTGCCCCTTTTTGGAAGCGGATTTGAAGCAATTTTAATTACTTGAGGTTCAGTACTAGGACAATGTCTTATAGCTAAGTTCTCATAGTCATTTCTGTCTATCAAATAGTTTATACGGTTGCTAGTGTTGTATAGGAAGGCTTTCTTATATTTTGTGACGTTTGATAATGATAGGAAGTTACATTGCTTAAAATTATTACAAATACCTTTTAATAGATTATTGAGCTTCCATTCATTTAAGTATGGGTTGTGGGTTACACTTAAAATTATAATGTTTATAAACTGTAGCTTACTTAGTAACGCAGCCAAATCCATGGTAATTTTTGTAGGATTTTTATCATTCTGTGCAACACTCAGGATAATATAGTTTTCAGGTGAATCTTCAATATAGTTGCAACAGTTTTTGAGGATATCTGGAGTTTGAGCAGATGGTTTTACTGTAGAGGATATTTTGTAACGTTCGAATTTTGTATTCTGTCTTGTACGCACCAGTATGTCTCCTAATCCAGCACATTGTTGACCACCAAAAATGAATATCTTTCGGCATTTGTTGAACTCGGAGCTATTATCTCCATCTATCGTATTTTTCTCAAACGAATTTGCTTCGGTCGATCGTTTGCATGCAGCGGCAGCGCCATCCGTTGTCAACTGGTCGGAACTATTACTGTCATTGAATTGACTTTTTCCCTCAGTATTTTTTTTGGTTAGCCTGCATGTGGCGCCATCTATTATCGTGTTGTTAAATACGGTTGTGTTTTGAATATCACAAGTCTTTGGAGGGTTCTGGTTTTGGTTTTCTGTTTCCTCTGCATCGATGACATTGCCTTTTGTTTTTTTATTACGACGACGTCTTGGTTCAGGTGTGCTAGTTGAAGAGGAAGAGTATGTTGTCAAACATGAAATTTTAATCTCCTGTTCTTCAATTTTTTCTTCCAAGGATTTTTTTTCTAATAATAAATTATCAATTTGTTTTTGAGCATTTTCTAATTTTGCCTTTAAATCAAAAACTGTTTCTTGAAGTTCTACAGTTTCTTGGCAGTTCCATGTAGATAAATCGGGTAGACTTTTATGAAAGTTGTTTGAGTCTGTTGACAAAAACGACAGGTCATCTATTGACGATTTATTAGAATTGTTTGTTTTTTGCTTTTTGAGTGCCATTCTCGTTGAATATCGAGTTTCCATTTTTGTTTGTTATTAATTTTTATTAAAAAATATCAAAAAGATATCGTAGTGTGAGAGGTTCGAAGACACGATCAATTAGCTGTAGTTTTAGCCGATATTTTGTTTACAAACAATTTTCACTATTCCAAAAAGAAAAGCATAGTCCACGGTGCGAACCTGCTGTCTAGTAGTTAAATGCATACAGCGCATACATTATGAGCCACGAAGTTTGATAAACTACTGGTTGAAATAGGTCTTCTGTTTATTATAAAAATATGAAAAGTTCGTTAGGACGCTAGTTTTAAAAAAAAAATGTGTATGCGCGCGCACTGTTTAAAATTTGTTTGGTTTGCACTGTTATTGTTTATATTTTATTTTCTTTTTTCTTTGCTGCTATTAACACTTGTTATCAATTATTTGGATCACAGAATGTTCAACGAATCGTATTTTTTCATTGTTTATAGAGATTTGTCACTTTTTACTGTTTTGTTGTCATTATTTTATGGCACAGTTTATGAATAGAGACTTTTAGTAATAACTTCACTATTTGTGTATAAATCTCCTGAATAACACTGGCACTAAGTTATTGGTTAATGTTTTATCCGTACACTTATTTTTAAACACTTTATATACACTTATACTATTTTTAAAATATATTTTACAACAGAGCGTTTTTTTCTTACGTTAGGCTAGACACAGCGCCATCTAGCGACTATCTTATCTTAATCTAAAATCTTAAATGATTATCTTATCTTAAATTAGAATTTGCGATTAGCCTTTGTCCAGTATTAAAGATTTCTGCAACATCTTATTCGATTTGGTAAATTATATTGCTACAATACGGTTTATTTCATGTTATTTACATACGTGTGTATGTATCTCTCCACGCTTTCCCATGGGGATAGGCAGTAACCACAGAACGCCAACTGCTACGATCCTTACATACACCTTCTGCATCATTTACGTTCATTCATCTGGTCAAACACATATTCATGTTATTTTATTCTTGTTCTCTATGGTTACTGTCCCGATCGTTGGTTGGATCATTTAGCTCCCTTCAAAATGGTTGAGCTGAATGGTGCTGATACATGCGTCATGTTCGTGAACGGGCGCCGTCAGTAGGGACTGGTCATCTCTTTGCTGCCATGGCTTATTTTAATTTATTATTTGAATTGTTGTTTTTTCTCATCTTTTCATTATGGACGCTTTTAACGTTCTGCATCGTTCTCACATGTATAATTTTTAACATGAATGATGTAACCAAGACTTTGTAACCACATTATTTTGATTTAAAAGAGTGTCCATGGAGTTTCTTGCCCGTTCTTCTCCATAGGTACCTACGCTTTGGAATGGGCAACTAGCTTAATTTTTTCTGACTGACTGACTTCTTGACAATTCAAAAGTGCCTGTAAATGGTTTAATTGAAATAAATGCTTTGAGTTTGAGTTTGATCCATTTAGCCGACTTCATAGAATAGAATAGAATACTCTTTATTATGTACACCATATAAATTACAGACATATATATAGAAACTTTACAATGGGTGACACAATGGGCGGTCTTATAAATAAATATAATAATAAAAATATATATACATATATATATATAAAAATATATAATAGTAAACATGAAACAGGAGCAAAGAAAAAATAATTATGATGTTTAAGGAGAAATGGAGTGCTTTCTTATCATAATTTTAACTCTGACTTCATCCTCGTATTTTACATACTCCAGCAAGAATTTCGCAGCTTAGTCAGTGAGAAAACTAGAAGCACTAACAAGACGCATTATCTATGCCGTAGACTCATTCCCACGAGTACTGTGTGTTGAATCAGCTGAGTCAACCGTTTCTGTTCCATTTGTATAGAAATTGAACTTAGACTTGGTAGCTTTATCAAGCGCTGGTGCGAGTAGAATTCCTTGTCTATTGTTAGTTTGTTCGTCGGGGTTCTTTTATTTATAGATGTATTTTCTTATTGATTCGTTTATTTAATTGTTTTATCATATTTTCATCTTTCTAGACATATTTGTTCATCATCATCATCGTATCCTTCGTAGATTGTATTTCCACCTTCCCTTTAAAAAAAATTGGATATGCATCTATCAAACATATTGAAAAAACTAGGTGAATAATAACAGAACCGATTTATGCCACTTTTGCTTTTTCCAAAAACGATAACTATGTAAATAGTAACACAACATCAACGACAAACCTTGATTCAAACACAATATCACTTGACACTGACGTCAACGCATATCTTTAGCCTTGGGAAGCCATTCTGTCACTAACGTGTTTAAATCGAGGGCTGCCCACTAGAACACGTTCGTCGGGAAACGTTATAGAACACTTGTTTGATCTTCAGTAGAGTTTCTGTTTGGGCTAGTAGTTTCTGTATTTTGGGTAGCTTCTAGTTTTGGATTGTTTTCTTTCAATTTGTTATCATTTTAATTGCTATCGTTATCATTACCCTTACTTGGCATAAACGCAACGTCTCTTTATCTAACGTATAAGTATAATAACCTTATCTTTAATTATATCTTCGAGCCGTTTGGGGTTGAAAGGATCGTGGGGTCCGAGAGTGCTCATGTCTTGTTCAATGAAATCTCCAAAAGGCTAGTTGACACTTTCCGTGACTCAAGGGCTGGCTTTTACCTTGGCCAGAGGCTAAGTATTGCCATACAACGTGGCAATGCCGCCTGTCGCTTGGGTATATTATCAGTCATCAGCGGTGCGGAGGAGTTTTTCGACGACATATTTTGGTTTCTTAATAGTTTTAGGGTAGGATATTATATTTTTTATTTTAATAGTTTGTTAGTATTAGAAGTTTATCCAGTGTATATATTTTATCCTCCTAAATATTTTTCCCAATATTTATCCCATTTACATGATTTTTGTTTTAACTGGTTTGAATATATTCCAAACTAGCTGCTGCCCGCGACGTCGTCTGCCTGAAGGCTCTACAGCACCAAAAACACCTAAGATGCCAGTGTCGCTATAGCATTATAAGTAAACAACTTTTAAAATAGCATTAAAATATAAGTTTTTTTTGCAAGCGAAGCAAGTGAAGAGAGTTATATGGGAGTCCTGCTGAGTTCAGTGTGGTGTGGGGGATGTGACTGAAGGAAATAGAGAAAACAATGCAGGAATACATTCCAGGACACAAAAGAGTAAAAATACGTACAAAGGCATCATACCTTAAAACACTTCCCTATAAACAACGTTGGTAGTTATGCTGCCAGGAGCCAAAATGTAAAGAGAGTCAGGACTGGTGACGCGGGAGCAAGCGACGTACAGTTGTCCGTGTGAGAAGCAACTCGTCCTGAGGTCGACACCCGCTGCCCTCAGTGTCTGCCTCTATTGATGGTTATCGCGAAGCGAACACTCACGGGGAACTGTACGCGCTTGAACTGGAACGGGAAGATATGAGGTATGAGGGGAATGCGTGGTATAAATACTGCCTCGCCAACGCCACAACCCGTAAGAATTTCCACCTCAATGGTGTGTCTGTAGAGCGAAATGACTTTAGGGTGGGTCCCGTTACACAACTTCAGAGGAGATAGGTTCCGAAGAAGCATAATCGGGACACCGACCTTCAGCTTGATGGTATGCGCTTGAAGTCCACTTGCTGACAGGGAGTTCAGAAATTCCACGGGATAATGTGTGGCGTCATCTTGCTCGACAACAGTGTTTATCGAGGTGTAGACCACTTCATTCCCCTCAATTTCCGAGAGAATGCATTCGTTAATTGCTGCAGCCTGATCATTTTTGGACGTCAAAATGGCCCGCTCACACACCCAAGAATTCTGCAGGTGCAGTATACGACTGATGTCCCCGTACACACAGCAAATGAGTTCTTCTAAGCTGGATACCACTCTACCGAGAGACTGGAAGCACCACCTGTCCACCTCTCTCTACTGGTAGAGTGCCTTCGCCAAGATTTAGAAGGACATTGGAGAATTCTTGAGCACGTGCATTGCCGCCGAGCCGAGCTCTCATATTAATGGTCAAGCGCAGCGTACGAACTCGTGACCACAACGAAGATAGTTTCAACGAAGCATTCACCTCGTCAGCCCTCGATCCCCGTGTCACCACGGGAAGCGTTTGCCGGAAATCGCTGAACAGAACAGCTGTGATACGACGCATCAAATGTTCGTTCCTGCGGATGTCCTGCAGGGTTCCGTCCACGGCCTCAACTGCCTTCCTATTGGCCATCGTACACTCATCCCATACGATCAAAGAGCAATCCTTGAGCACGTGTCCCTTATCGCTGTTACGTGACACACCACAAACAGGCGTTTTGGCGCTCTCTAAATCGATAGGAATTTTAAACATGGCATGTGCTGTCTTGCCACTCGGAAGCAGTGTGGCAGCGATTCCCGACGACGCTACAGCAATAGCAATTTTGCCTTGCCTGCTGACCTCTGCAAGTATGCAAGTGGTAACAAATGTTTTTCCTGTTCCACCAGACGCATTCCAAGAAAAACATTTGACCCTGGTTTTTTCCCAACGCTTTCAAGGACGGTGTCATAAATTTGTTTTTGCTCTGAAGAGAACAAAGCGACATGGTCATTTCGCCCGGATCGTAATTTGTCTCAGCGTTATACTCCCGATTTACACGGTCTTGATGCGGTGATGATTGGGGAGCTGGTAACCCATATTCGATCAGTGGATTGCCGCCGATAGAAATGACCACATCTTGAAGTGAACTGAGACAGGTGTTCAGCACGCGTTCATCAGTTACTCCGACTTCGTCTCCAGTAGAAACATAACTTTTTTGTAATACTTAACACCGCATTTTTTTTAATTGTCGTCCTCAACTCTGTTCAAGATTTTAAGGGTTTTGTTGGAACTTGAATTTGTCAAAACGAACTATACGATACATTTTTTATGAAGAAAATGCACATTGCCATCCATGAATTTTAAGAATAACTAACTACTAACCTCGCCAACATGATCAAATTTAAATTATTAATTTCCAAAAAGTGTCAACATGTAACTTGATTTGATTTTTATGAAATCTCATAGATAGCGCTGCTTCAAAATTTTCTTTATACTACTAAAATTCATTAAACTATGTTTTTTCTGCCCAAGTTACTTAAATGGCGTAGTTTTTATAGTGTAAAGCTAGATAATAGCATAGCTTACTGAAAAACAACATTTAAATATGCGTCGTTAGATTACACGCTGTCACAGAATGCGTAAGAAAAATAAAGATTCACAGCTCCTCCCCCATAGGTGATAGCGTGATAATATGTAGCCTATATGTTGACCCGACCTCTTAGTAATATTCATGCAAAATTTGAAGTAAATCCATGCAGTACTTTTTGAGTTTATCCCGGACATACATATAGACAAACAGACAAACAGACAAACAGAAAAACAGACAAACAGACAAAAATTCTAAAAACTATATTTTTGGCTTCGATATCGATTGTAGGTCACGCCCCAAGTATTCTTTTAAAAAAATATTCAATGTACCGTTTTGACTTTCCTACGATTTTATTATATGTATAGATATCCACAGTAGGTACCTAAGTCGTTGGTACAGATTGTAATCAATAATTGTTGTCGTAACATGTCATGAAACCTTTTTCATTAGACCTAAAAAAGATAAATCCATACTAATATTACTTATAAATTCGAAAGTAACTCTGTCTCTCTGTCTGTACACCTTTTCACGCCTAATCCACTGAACGGATTTCGATAAAATTGGCAGAGAGATAGATTGCATCCCGGGGAAGGACATAGGATAGTTTTTATCCCGATATTCCCACGGGATCGACACTTATACGGGTGAAACCGCGGGGCGCAGCTAGTAGGTTTATATTTACTCAATTTCACACATTGGTCCAACAAAATAAGCAACCTCAGCAATAATTAAATATGGGTTATATCCAAAACACTGAAATCAATCACTAAAATAAATTCATGCCTCCTACATAAACGACCAAAAATCAATTATTCTCTCTCGCAACATGCTGACCACAACTGGTCACAGTTGTGTGGTACCACACACGATCAGGGCACGGTCCGGTCATCGATACGGTGCGGGACCGCAACGGGAATGAAATGTTGTGATAACGGAGGCCATGTTGACAGGGTACGGTATTGTTTTGAAAGGAGCGAGGTTGTATATTGGAAAAAAAATGGAGGAAACGGTGCTTCTTTTACTTTAAAAGAACCATTATTGTTTGGAGTGATGAGACCTTTTTTAAAAAAACAATGAATGTACACACAAAAGCAAAAATAAGAGTAGCTAGTCCAATCAAAACTTCACTAATAACTACTAGCAAAAGTGATATAATATAAGAAACTAGCAGCGCCCCGCGGTTTCACCCGCATAAGTTTTGATCCCGTGGGAATATCGGGATAAAAACTATCTTATGTTCTTTCCCGGGACTCAAATCATCTCTATACCTACCACATTTCATCTAAATCGGTTCAGCGGTTTAAGCGTGAAGAGGTAACAAACAGACAGACAGACACTCTTTCGCCCTTATAATTTACTAGCTGCGCCCCGCGGTTTCACACGCGTAAATGTCGATCCCGTGGGAATATCGGGATAAAAAGTAGCCTATATGTTAATCCACGGTGTCAGCTACCTTCATACAAAATTTTATCAAAATTGGCCCAGTCGTTTGAGCGTGAAGAAGTAACAAACATATAAACACACACACTCACAAACTTTCGCCTTTATAATATTAGTGTGATATAGTGTGATTAAGTATGGATGAATGGGAAAGCCAGAAATAAGTAAACAATGCATAACGTTGGTAGATAAGAAAATCTGTCAACTGCTAAACAATATACAATCTGATATAATATCCAGGGGTGATTACTATTTTATTCGTCTACAAAAATAGTCCATTGGATATTGCAGGCTGTGTATCGCTGATAAAAAGTTTTTTCTAAATCTACGTATAGGTAATTACTCTTACTTTCGGACTGCGTTAGCGATCTTGCTACTGATATACAACAGTGTTAAACTAAAAAGGGTTGTCGGGACGTTAAAAAAACTCTCGACCAAAACTTATCGCGGCTGAGAGGCCGATAGACAAGTGTTACTTGAGCGACCGAGAAAGGCAAACGAGTAGTGATGGGAAACCACTCCAACTAAAATTATGGTAAATCGAAAAAAAAACCAGTGGCACTCCGGGAGTGCCGTCAGAGGTGAAAACTTGAACAATTACATGTGTATTTTTCGAATCGTCAAGAAATATTTCGAAATATTTATTTGGTGTCGGTAACGGTAACAGTGTCAAGAGTTCAATGGTTTTTTCCTATCTCAAAAAATGCCAACATGCATGTGTATCTATGTAGTACGTGCATACACAATATATGTACATACTTACTTATATACAAAGGTATCGGTTACGGTTACAGGTGTTGCGAGTTCAATGGTTTTTTCCTATCTCAAAAATTGCCCAACGCGACTAAAGAAGCTTTCACTTCAAAAAATACCCTGCATAATTTAATGTGTTCACTTATGATTCCAATATTGATTTTATCCATGGACTTGGCAATAAAATTGTTGCTCTAGTTGAATCTACATTTTCACAGTATAACATCTTATAATACTCAGCTTCTACTCAGTGTATTGGTTTAGGCCCTTTGTACAGACGCCAGCACATCATGCTTCTACGATCTGTCAAATTTCTTTAATAGATTTTCAACTTTATCGGCTAAAACATAAAGTTCAAAGTTGATCGGGAAAATTTGACAGTTTCGGGTAGCTTGATGTCTGTACATGGTACGACGTATAAACTGCGCCGTAGAAAAAACGTATCCGTCACGTGCCTACACGCGGCGAATATACCGTAGTTTTTCTCGGCAAGAAAAACGTCAAAAGGCCTTAGTCTTTTACACATTGACAGTTATAAGCTATTGAAGTCGTTAACTTAGCCGAGGTAATTAATAATGACTACAGACAACATTAGTCAAATTTCAAAACGGCTGGTTGACACTTTCCGTGACCCAAGGGCTGGCTTTTACCTTGGCCAGAGGCTAAGGCATTGCCGTACAACGTGGCAATGCCGCCAGTCTCTTGGGTACACTACCAGTCGACAGCGATGCGGATGAATTTTTCGACGGTATATTTCAGTTTCTGTATAGTTTTAGTTAAGTTAGGATTTACATTTGTTAGTATTATTGTTTTCAGATCCAAAGTCATATTTAAAAGCAATTCATTCAAAGTAAAATTACAAAGAATTTAATTACTGAAATATTGAAAATTGGAAATACAGCAATTTCCTACAAAATACCGCCGTAAAAGCCAATAATAATGTCACAGTGATCAACTACAATATAATAAAACAGTTATTAAATTCATACTTCACGGAATTGCGAATCATTTGCAGTAATCATGCGAATGTTATTATAATTACTACCGTAATGAATGTTTATTTAAATTCTCTGCGCAAAGCATTTCATCATTGTGTATGTTTCTTTGAAAGTGTCGGTACATTTAGTTTGCTGGTCGCTACGTTTTCAGGCTTAGTAATGAATTGATTCAAATAAACAGAACTTCAGTTCAGGTTCAGTTAAATATTTTTGTTTTTGCATTTTATGCATTTCAGTACTTATAAACTTATTCAAGATCGGCTCGGAGTGTAGAATAGACATTTATTTTGCAAATATGGGTAATACATAACAGGTGTTAAAACTTATTTATTTATTTAATACTTCAAGCACATGTATACATGTACAGAGGCGGACTTAATGCCATAGGCATTTTCTACCAATCAACCTTTTTTATTATTATACTAGCTGCGCCCCGCGGTTTTACCCGCGTAAATGTCGATCCCGTGGGAATATCGGGATAAAAACTATCCTATGTCCTTTTCCGGGACTCAAACTATATCTATACCAAATTTCATCTAAATCGGTTCAGTGGTTTGAGCGTGAAGAAGTAACAAACATATAAACACACACACACACACACACACACACACACACATACTCACAAACTTTCGCCTTTATAATATTAGTGTGATTTTAATTTTATAATATCTATCTATATATCACTCTAATTATTATATTGGCGAAAGTTTGTGAGTGTGTGTTTATATGT
The DNA here is from genome assembly GCA_947508005.1 of Amphipoea lucens. Classification (NCBI taxonomy): domain Eukaryota; kingdom Metazoa; phylum Arthropoda; class Insecta; order Lepidoptera; family Noctuidae; genus Amphipoea; species Amphipoea lucens. The sequence continues at coordinate 3,636,069 of OX382371.1, forward strand.
TTGTTACTTCTTCACATAAAATTTTATATGGAGGTAGCTGACACCCTGGATTAACATATAGGCTACTTTTGGATCGATATTTACGCGGGTGAAACCGCGGGGCGCAGCTAGTCATTTATATTATTAACATTCACTTAAGTTTAACCAAACGCCAGTAGGCCAGATCCATCAATGCAGAGCAATTCAGGCAATTCTTTTCTCTGATAAAAACTCAGTCACACTGTAGTACGTTTTATCTATCAAAAATGTACGTAAACTACTCTTAAACAGCACTGTTGTCAAGTCTTTCCAACCACTTGGTAATTTATTGTAAATATTTGAGGCCGTACAGTAAACACTTCTGCACGCCAAAGTAGTTTCACACGTAACTTACTATTGTCATGGCTATTTCTTGGAAATACTTCAGCTAGACGTTAAAAACTACTTGGATACTTATAAATAATTATAACGCTCAACCTCATAGCGAGTGGGAGGGACTAATTCAGTTGCTCTCTGAGTGATTTCACAAGGAATGCATTATTTATAATAAGTTATAGATTTTAGCATAATTTAAGCTAGGATAAGCGCATTTACCGCATTGGATTGTATCCTGTAATGCTATTCTGTAAAAATCTCACCGTGAAAACTAAGGTGAAGTGAGCTTAAAGCACACCCCGGACACTCCATATAACGCTCGCAAAATAATTACCTACTACTACTACATTGAAAAATTACGTTTGTATACGTATGAACGTGTGCGTGAGGTACTTGTGTTTGCGAGCGCTCTTGTTAAAGAACTGCGACGAATACGCCGAAGTGCGGGGTGAGGTGCGGTAACTGATGTTAGTGCGGGGAAGGGAGTGGCCTTTCTGTACGTAGTACTTTAAGTATTCTGTGCTTAAAGTGAACTGTCAATAGTGTCAATCCCTAGCATCAGGTGGAATGACAGCTCACTTTAAACTCACCTCACCTACGTTATCACGGTGATCTTTTTACAGAATAGCACCGCTGTAACGGTACATGTACCTAAGTAGATACATAAATAACTTGCTTTCTTCTCTATTTTTACCAATGAAACAAAGTCACAATAGCAATGTACGCATGAGAAATTTCTCATCCCGATTTGCTCACTCATCATCATCATCATCATTTCAGCCGAAAGACGTCCACTGCTGGACATAGGCCTCCCCCAAGCACCTCCACTTCGATTTGCTCACTATTTTATGATATTTCTCTTTTAGTCATTTTTGTGAGCAGTGGTGGCCGAGTGGTAATGGCCGCGACTTACGAGTTGTAGGTCGTAGATTCGAACTCAGATAGGCGATTTACCGTGTGTAAATACTTTCATCACCACTGCTCTAAAAACGGTGAAGGAAAACATCGTGAGGAAACCGGCATGTCCTAAAACCAAAAATTCGAGGACATGTGACACCTACCGACCCGCACTGGCCCCGCGTGGTGGATTACGGCCCACACCATGTCACAGAGAGGAGGTCTGCGTCCCAGCAGTGGGAACATTATAGGCTGATTATTCAGGCATTTTTGTGAACGTATTCGGTATTACCAGTACTTTATCGTTTAAATAAAGCGTTTTCTGTATATAAACCAGACATGATCAGGCATTATTTAATACCACTTTTCGAAACACTGCCGAGCTAACAACCACGCTTCGTCAACTACGCTCAGCAGATTTAATGCCACGTCACTAAACAGGCCGTTTTAGATTTCAATAACGCCACAAGCGGGCCAAGGCCGTGTTTCACTGATCCCACACACTCCACCATATTATACACAGCTATTTTTATTAAGCTACCCCGTGTGAACTCATGTATAATGCATCCAGACTACAGCTATTATTCATAACGGTATCTTCCAAAACTTGTGATATTAAAGATTCGTGGACTATTGGATTACGTAAAGTCTGATTCACTCCCTGCCTAGTCATGTGTAGGTATGCCTGGTTTAAGCGGATTGAAATCTGATACAAGGACGTTATGATAGAAGTATTGAATGAGCTTATTTTTGGGAGAGATTTTATTCCGGCACTGCATAGAGATTTCTGCTGCAAAATGTTTCTAAGCTTACACAAGTCCGATTGAATGGCGGAATATCATGTTTTAACAAACTTGAATTCCTTAAAGCCGCAGTTAGACGGCGCGAAAAATTTCATGCGGCGATCGCGCGGCGGCCGTGCGGTGGCCGCGTGCTCAATTTATGTTTTATTAACACATCATTGAAATTCTTAGTAATTAACTAACCGCGCGGCGGCCGCGCGATGTCGACACGGTCGGCAGGCGGTCGATTTCGCTCGAATGTTCACGATGTACGCCCCAAGCCTGCGTCTCCGCATTCTCCTTTCCTTCAATCAGTCACTTCAAATTTGCAGTTACTTAACAAATTTACGCTTTTTTTTTTTTTAAGTTTGCGGCGTGCAGCCGCCGCGCGGCCGCCGCGTGGCGGCTGTGCGGTGAAGGCGCGAAATAATTCGTGTCATGCGTTCTACGAGTAGGTCTATAGGGTGTTACACAACCTGTATGGATTCAAAACTTGATTCTAAACTCTGCGTTGAAATTTTTCGTCAGTTAATTATTAAAAACAAATAACTATTCAGTACATTTTAATCGCGTAGGTCGGACGGTTCGGTCGGGTAACGGCCGAACCCAATTACTTATCTATCACCAGTTTTAGCATACTGGAGGTAAAAAAAACCTATCTATCTCTGGTTTTAACGTTCCAATAATGACAGTTAATGATTACACTGGCTACCATCAGTAGCAATCTGTCTTTATTCTTTTTTTGTTGGAAAGGGTATTCTTCCTAAATGGTCCCATGAAAATTTTATCGAAATCGGACAAGCAGTTTTCGAAAAATCAACAAAAATCTAAAAATTTATCTATATTGTCTACATTAACGATCTTTTCGTTTACATTTTTGTGGGGTAGATACAACTAAAAAGTGGAAAATAAAAACTTTTTTACAAAAAAAACAACCGACTTCAAAAAAAAAAACACTACAAAGTGATAAATAACTTTAATTTCGGAAGTCGGTGTCAAAAAACGAAAATGCGGAACCAACGACACCGACTTCCGAAATTAAAGTTATTTATCACTTTGTAGTGTTTTTTTTTTAAGTCGGTTGTTTTTTTTTTGTAAAAAAGTTTTTATCTACGAAACAGTAGATTTTCTTATTGGTAACCGACGAAAAATGTCTAGGACAGCGGTTCTCAAACTTTTATGGCTAAGGAACCCTTTTGAGAAGCGGAGTATTTGACGGAACCCTAAAATAAACAAACACCGATTTATTTGTAATTATTTATTAATAATCAAATTATGTTCATAATCATGTAATAATAATTGAAATCATTAATGGGAGGTATGAAATTGTTTTTTAGTTTTCATCAATTGTTTGATGTCAGGCTCGATGGCCGAGAGTTGAAGTTTTATTATGATCAGTACCTATTTTCGTGGACCCCCTAGAAAGGCTTCGCGGAGCCCCAGGGCTCCGCAGAACACATTTTGAGTACAGCTGGTCTAGGGGGTCTAGAATCATCTGAATTACAGTTTTCGCTTTGATGACCCTGCTACGTTGTATATAAAAATAGGAACAGGTGGTCATTGAAAAACCCTGGGTTTCGATTCATATAACGTAATAAAAGAACACAAGGGAATCATAAACATAAACGTTTTAGCAAGAACATTACCAACCTACATAACATTATGTACTACAAGCTCCAGTGTCCCTAAAAAGAAAATGGTCACACAATGGCACACAGTAACAACAGTACAAACATTAGTTGAAATTCAAACACGAAATGATTCCTACCTGAAACGGTCTACGCCCGAATGGTACGATAAAATTCAACATAAAAATTCTAAGCGTTCACCAAACTTAAAATACAATAAACAGAAGAGGCAGAATCGTTTTCATTCACCTCACAATAAAAATATCATAGGACCTCTGGAATGGTCCACGTATATAAAATAAACAATGTCTGTACAGAAGTAAAAAGGTATGAGGAGATATTTAGGTTTCACGTCGAAAGTTTATGGGGTAATATCGTTATTTCTCATGATTGCCAGTGAAATTGCCTTTTTGGAACGGTTAGTTTCTGTACGCGTTTTTTTCTTTCATTCTTGTTTTTTTCCCCAATTATTTTTGGGCCGCGGCAAGGAGTTATTTCATAGAAATAATTCAGGGGCTCATGAAAGCTCCCGGGAGTTACGGACAATTCTATCAAGAAAGGGACACGGACTCAAAATGATTTTTGTGGAAACTGGCCGGTTATCGTTTTACTTTATCGCTGGCCTGTTACGTGGCTCTCACAAGTTTCTGTTCGCCTGGTACTTTCTATTGAACTTGCCTTACTGCTTAAATATAATTCGCTCGATTGAATTTCGCTATTTCGATTGGTTTACCTATCGATGACCTAGTTGGCTTGATCTAAAACGATTTCGGAAACATACTTCGTTTTGCTTTTAGCTCAAAAGCGATGTTTGCAATTCTAGTTTATACTTATTAAGTTTGCTTCTCCGGTTACCTACTACATCATGTTTAATTTATGATTTATCTGGTATGGCCGGCATGCCGAAACCTTCCGCGGCAATCCGTAGCATCCCATGGTATCCTTAAATCCCCAACCGACGATATCAACGAAATGTACGTGAAAATAAGGTTCATAATCAATTCCGCTTTTGAAAACCCGTTGCCATGGCATGCCGCGTCGTGCCGCCTGGTGAACCGCCTGCCTGTAGTTTCTAGATTAGGCTAATATTAATGGATACCAGAACTAATCAAATTAGTCTTTGCTGGCGATGGAAAATTAATAACATTGCACTGACCATTATATTACATGTTTCAATAGTTCCATATAATACGTAGATAACGATATTAAACTCATTAAATCCACACGCGATCGTCGATGAAACCGCTTGTAAAACGAGATATTTCTATTCAACAATAATTACTAATGGAATGTGGTTTGTGGCCGACACTCGGCTGTGGTACAGCTGTCGTTAATTATACACGAAGTAAATTCGTCACTATCATTTGCTAGGTTTGAAATGTCAATCAGTGAGTTATGAAATTGCGAGTATGTCGGTAACTTGATGGATTATTTGGGTAGTTGCTGCGAAATTAGCGGTTAGAAATCAGTTTTTGCATATTTTAGAATAGATTTATAATTCACTAGCTACGAACCGCGGTTTCACCCGCATAAGTCTCGATCCCGTGGGAATATTGGGATAAAAAGTAGCCTATGTCCTTTCCCCCGGGAAAGGACCTAGGCTACTTTAACAAAAAAAAAAATATATTTTAAATTCAAATTTAATCTAAATCAGTTCAGCGGTTTAGGCGTGAAAAGGTAACATACAGAAAAACAGACACATAGACAGACAGAGTTACTTTCGAATTTATAATATTAGTACGGATAATTGACTTTATACATACCTTACTTATTAGATTTAGATGACATGATAAAATTGGCTGAATAGCTGTTTAAACAAGAAAACGTTTTGGATTGATTGATCGTGAGGAAACCAACATGTCCTAGAAACAAAAATTTGAAGACATGTGACATCAATCAACCCGCACTGGGCCCGCGTGGTGTATTTACGGCCCACCCCTTTCACTGAGAGGAGGCCTGTGTCCCAGAAGTGGGAACATTATTGGCGGATTATGTTTTTATGTTATGTTTGGTTCGATTTAGTTTATCTTTAATATTTTGAAGTGAAACTTCTTTACGCACGCTTGACTTGGGGAGTAAGCTGGCGAACGCGTTACGAAAAGTGTGATCGGGCGAGGCGAACGAAATTTGAGTAGGGGATATAAGCAAGAGAAAGCAGTGCGCGCGCACATTTTCTTTCTCTCTTCGTCTCATAGCCAAATACGTTTGAAGTTTCACTTCAGTCGTGTGGTCATAAGCACACTCGGTTTTTTTTTTTTATAATGGTTTTATGATGTTTTCTATTACTAAAAGAAGTGATATTTGAGCCTAACTTTGTTGCAACACAATAGAATGAATGCAAACGTTAATAAAAAAGCTTGTGACTTGAAATTCAATTAAAATTTTCATGTAACAATATCGTCCAAATTATTTCGTAAAAAAGTATCATTATCAATTCACTCAAACATTTCCTTCAAACTTTAAACATTAGATCCGAATTTTCCGATATACTTTTCTTTTATGACTTAAAAGAATCAGAACTTGCGAACCATCAAGTTGGCTTCAAGTAACTTTGCCTCAAAGTCTTGCCTCTGTGCGTCATGATCGATGGACTGTCAATCATGGGCGGTGCTGTGACAAATATTTTGCGATACTAAACTTAGGTACTTACGCTTTAAAGAATCTGGCTGTCTTCTTTGTGATACGGATTTGCTGATATTTTATTTGTTTATTAATGTCTTTAAGCAGTTTTTTCGGTTAATGGTGCGGAAATATTTGAACAATATGCTTTTTGGTGTAATTAGTATTGGTTACTTTGATTATTAGGGACCCGTACAAAAAGGGTGCCAACGGAACCCTATTACTAAGCCTCCGCTGTCTGTTCGTCCGACTGTCTGTCAGCGAGCTGTATCTCATGAACCATAATAGGTAGACAGATGAAATTTTACAGAATGTGTATTTCTATTGCCGCCTTTCGTGTGTCCCATCCTGTATTTTTTTGACTAAAATAATCATCATTCTCTTGTGCTTATCCCAATTTATTCAGGGTCGCCGCAACTTGTCTTTTTCACCCACACTTCTCTATTAGTCGTCATCTCGGTAGTCACCCCCTTTCTAACCATAAATCATTGTCGTACAATCCATCCATAATTTTTTTGACTAAAACATGTTATTTTATTATGATTTTTCTTGTTATTTCCAGGTAAGTCTCGATCTGTCGATGGCGCAACCAAGGAGGACCCATGTCTTACTGGTAGGCCTCACATATTATAATATTATTGTTGTGTGTATACATAATTGCCACAGTGGTGCGTATATATAATATTTTCTTTAAAAACACCAGCGAGAGGGGTAATTCTCGTAATTTTAAGAACATTCACAGTCTCAATACCTCTAATTTTCCTCCATTTTTGATAATGATTGTCGCTGAAATGAGATTGAGACTAGATTTTGGACGTTTTTAATTACGGGAATTAGCCAGTTGGTCATGTTTTATGTTGTGTGTTGTCATGTACTATAGAAACCATTACCTCTCGAAATATTGAGTCGAGGCTTTTTTTAATATGTCTGTATTATATCGTTGCTAATCTAAGTGACGTAACTGATTCGAAGCATATTTTACAGTACGGTATTACTACTATTGTTATCGTGTTAATATTGTTTTAATCACACTAATATTATAAAGGCGAAAGTTTGTGAGTGTGTGTGTGTGTGTGTTTATATGTTTGTTACTTCTTCACGCTCAAACGGCTGGACCAATTTTGATGAAATTTGGTATAGAGATAGCTTGAGCCCGGAAAAGGATATAGGGTACTTTTTATCCCGATATTCCCACGGGATCGAGACTTATGCGGGTAAAACCGCGGGGCGCAGCTAGTAATAAATATTTTCACAGATACGTCAGTTCGTGAGATCTTTGTTTTTATTTTGTTCGGAATACATGAACAGATATCAAATTCGACTTAGAAAATGAATCAAAATGTTATAGCTAGGTCAGCTTAGTCCAAAATGTCAGATACGTTTAGATTAGCGACGATATTACCTATCATTATACTAACCGTATTACTAAAAATGCGGGTTTTTTCACCATAACATGTTCTAATTTGGTTTAAAAAATGTATAATTCTTTCACTTAAAAAAAAAAAAAATATTCTCGCAGTTTCTGAAACAATATCTTCTGAATAATTTCAACTCAATTCAAAGAACAAACATAATACCAAGAAAATATAATTAAAATTATAAGCCCAGTACATACTTTTAGGGCGTCGTTCTAATAAAAGTTTTCAACACCAATTTTAAATTAACAACTTTTAAGCTGTATTGTGATAATTAATTCACGTAAAACTTTGCCAACTGGTTGTACCACTTAAGGAGTCATGGTTCCCATAGGCACGTGTTCATCTTTCGAGTTACGAGCTAATTATAAGCTAGCATTCCTGTGAGCCTTTAATAAGTAATACTGCGCTACTACGCCCCGGTTTTTAGAGCCGCTACTCACACCGAAGTGGTTTGTTTCTTTGGTATCTTTAAAGAAATCTCGAAACGGCTGGTTGACACTTCCCGTGACCCAAGGGCTGGCTTGTACCTTGGCCAGAGACTAAGCATTGCCATACAACGTGGCAATACCGCCAGTCTCTTGGCTACGTTACGAGTCGACAGCGATGCGGATGAATTTTAGGACGCTATATTTTAGTTTTTTTATAGTTTTAGTTAAGTTAGGATATACTTTTTTCTATATATGTTGTTTCATTTTCGTAGCAACAACTAAAAGCAACTTTACTATTCATTAAGTCTATGGATAAAGTTTTAAAGAGATATTGTCATAGGGAGATAAGATGAACAAACCGCACTGCTTGGTACTGAATTCATTTAACAGTAGTTTGGGAAACATATTAAAAAACTGTAACGTTTATAAAGTATTATGTCAATATTTTATAAAAAAAATCAAAACAACCACCGATTCCTACATCTATTACAAAAATCGTTTACCATTACACGTATTCGTTTAGTCCATAAGAACCTTTTTAGCTAAACGACCTACAAGACATGTTCGAACGTGACCTACATTCTAGTACCAATAAATAAATTCCCACGTTCGGTACGGTGTGACACAGGATTAACTTTAATATGAATCGAGCCTAAACAACGGGCTTTTAATAAAACAGCAACACAGCGATAGCTTGGCTCATGAAATTTATATTAACACCCGAGATTGTCCCGCGATGTTGCCAGTACAAGCGTTTTTTTTTTTTGCTTTTAAGGCGAGCTGGAACAAAAAGAATACTTAGTAGGTTAAATTAAATTCTGCAATGTGTCTCTGTGATTTATGTTAGCCTGGTAGCGGTTGTTGACCAGGAAATGGTGATCGCTGATCGCCGATTTTTCCATAACATTAATTGAACTTTAAATATACGAGTAGTATAGTAATCGTGGATTTTTCTATGGAAACAAATATAATTTTTATTGATCTTATTTATAGAAACCTAATTTCTCTTCAAAACAACCTGCCTTGTATTATGATTTAGGTAGGTACAACATGGCTTTTACAGCAAAAACCTATGAAAAATAGTATTTTAAGAATTCTACGAGGTATAACGTTTAATACCAACAATCAATTTATTAAAAGCTACTATCCTCATTATTTTCGTCCAAACAATCACTTTAACAGATTTAATTAAAACCATGTAATCGCTCTTTTTGATTTATGGAATCCTGGTACCGTCAGATGCGTTGATCAGGTTCACTTGACAATATTGATTGATGAACAACCCCGTACTCATGAAGTTTCAGACTTCGCGTCAACAATCTTGAGAAAAATAACAATGAAGCTTCGTTATTCTTACATATTGGTGTATTATTTGTTGAATTCTTTAGTTCTATTTTATTATAATCTGGTGTTTATTAAGTTCTTGACAAAAATCGCGTTTTATATAGGAATAATATTGAAACCATTTCTAGTAACGCTTAAAATTACATAGAAAAGCAAAAAGAAGATTTGTATCCATTTTACGATTAATGAATATTCGTCTAGGCTTCAGAAATCCGAAGCCACTTTATGACTCAGCAAAACGACTATTCGCCGACATACTAATCACAGAACAATACTTAGGAAACGTCAATAATTTTGACTGATGCCAAAACTTTCGACCATCCACAAAAACAAATCCAATCAACTTCACGCCATTGCACACACAAGATAATAATAGGAACGACGTAAAAACTTTTATAAAACACCAATATCCGCTATCGAACTCTCCTAGTACTTCGTCCCAAGTTCCTAACTAACTTCTTTCGTTATATTTTGCTTCGTCCGTGCCATCGTTACTGGCGATCGTGACTGCGCTGATTAATTCATTTCTAGAAAGGAGAAGGGGGCTATTGTTTTTCCCTCTTTTTAGGTTATTTGGCTTTGATAAATGAATGGGAATTTGTCTATTGTGGTGTAGACGGGAGATAAATTGTAAGGTAGTAGCGGCCTATTGGTGTCCAGCTAAGACAGTTTTGTTGTCCGTACTTATTTAAGAGTAACTTGATAATGATGATCCGTTTTGTATGGTTGAACACTCAATTTGGGGTTTATCTTTATTTCTTTTCTTTTTTGGGCCTTTGAAATAGGCTTTGGGATTATTTCTTTTTAGTGGCTGGTCTCTATTTTGGCATGGTGGACTCTGTCTAATCAAACATTAAATTGAGTCCTTGTATTTTTAAAGAACAAAAACAAATTAGCCATAGACGTTTTTACAGTCTATTAGAAAATAATTTTTTGAATTCGTAATTTTAATAACGACTAGCTCCGCCCCGCGGTTTCACCCGCATAAGTTTCGATACCGTGGGAATGTCGGGATAAAAACTATCCTATGTCCTTTCCCGGGACTCAAACTATCTCTATACAAAATTTCATCTAAATCGGTTCAGTGGCTTAGGCGTGAAAAGGTAACATACAGACAGACAGAGTTACTTTCGAATTTATAATATTAGTATGAATACCTAAGTTCGTTACCATTTAAAAAAGATCTACCAGTGTGAGTCCATGCCTCAAAAGCGGTATATATACGATTACATACGAGTAATTCAGTTTGCTACCCATATCGACACAACCTATTGTCAAGAATCCAAAATTTTCCGAGCTAGGTATTTCTAGCCTCCCACTAAACAGTGTAGTTTATGTTACACAGCACTGAATAGAATACAAAGTTAGATTTTCTTTTGAAATGGGTACTAGGAGAACAGATCCCTATTGAGATCTTCCGCGTTTTCTCACATTTGTATTCAAATATTCTACCCTTTGGGAATATCAGTCCAATGATTGTGTTTTGAATTCTGTGAAGTTGGAGATCTTTAATAAGATTAACTGCTGTATAATAATAGTGTCACTTGTTATTTGAACAGATATTATCTTTGGTGCAGTTTTATGCTTTGTTTGCTGCAAAACATTGACATCAAATTTTATTAAGAAAGATTTATAGCTTTGGGAAAAGAGTCAACAACTTACCTACATAAAATTGAAGTTAATGGTACACGTTCCGGTTGAATGATTTCCAGTTATTGCAGTATAGAGAACTACTTGCAAATATCTCTATGTTCTACGCTAATTGGAAGCAAACGTCATAACATAATCTTTTAAACAAATAAAAATTAAATGCTAGTCGTTGGTAAGGTCATCACTTGAGAAGGGATGAACCGATTCGCTACTTTTTATTTAAAATGTTCGTAATAGTCCAAATAAGGTTTTTAGAGAAAGCAAAATTGGATAAGTTTCCCGAAAAGTTTGAAAAATGGAATGAACTGGAAGTCTTTTTTCAACAGGATTTTTGGATAAAATATTTATTTTTGGGATATTACGTCTATCGGGTCAGCTAATAAGCTAATAAAATTATAAATAATACTAGCTGCGCCCCGCGGTTTCACCCGCATAAATTTCGATCCCGTGGGAATATCGGGATAAAAAGTTATCAACATTGGTCTAGCGGTTTGAGCGTGAAGAAGTAACAAATAAATAAACACACACACACACACACTCACAAACTTTCGTCTTTATAATATTAGTGTGATTATGGCACAAAAATAAATGGTTAATACCTCTAATCAATCAGCCAAAAACGTTGTCCAAATAATTGTATACAACATGGCATAATCCCGCAATATGCTGAGTCATGTTTTACTGCTCAATAAAAACATCAGACGACACGAAATATATGGTTTCCAACAAAGTCCATTGTTCAGTCCTTGTCTAACAAACATACTGGAAATTTTTCATCGAAAAACAATATCCGTCAACGAAGGCCTATTAAATCGTGGTCCTAAGTGCAAATATCAGCTTTGGACGGTTAGGCCATAAAAACGCCAAGCAGCATGACGTATGGTCGCTGTGTACGACCAGTAGGTATCATATGATGACGTATAACAGCGGCAATGTAAACGGCGCGATATTTAAAAATCGTTTGCGTTTCGTTTTTGTTTTTAGGTGGTTTTTGAAATGTTTTATTGGTTTAGATTTTAATAGGATTACACAAATATTGTTGTATTGCTGTCATGCGTAAATCATTGACAGTCGTTACTGGTCAGAAGCCCTAAAGTCTGACAACCAGTCAACTAAAGGGTATCCTTTTACCCAGTAACTGGATTGTATATAGACAATTGCCCCGTGTAAAATACTGGTATTCAGCTGCATTCGGTTAGACTGGAAACCGACCCCAACATAGTTGGGAAAAAGATAGGCAGACTGACTGACATGAAATTTGTTGTAACGGCTGTAATATGCGCAGGCAACTAAGATTTCAAGAGATGCTTGGATTCATAGATTTTCTTATCAGAATAAACATGCAACAATGTGTGGCGTTCTACATTTAGTTCAATACTAAATGCACGACTCCTCGATATGACTTTAAACTGTCGTGCATTTAGTATTGAACTAAATGTAGAACGCCACCTGTAGGCTGGTTTATTATTAGTACGCATAATTGAATCGATCTTATTAAATTTTAAATACTCCATGTTTTATCAATCAAACACCTTCGCTGTCAAAACACAGTATCTATTATTCCACCCAACATCATTAAAAAAAAACACATTTTTTTAAAAAACGCACGTTCATAGAAAACCGAATAAAACGATTTGATACGTTCTGTAGCTAAAAAAAAATCTTAAACGGTCGAGTTTAATATAACCTTTGTCAAAGTAACTCTGTGAACGCTTTGACTCTAACTGAGGCTCGACTACCACATCCATCATTTCATTTGACTTGTATTTGTTACATAAACCTCTGTGGTTTTTAGTGATGTACAAGTTCGATTAGTCGATGTTTTGGTTGACATATTGGATATTTTGTATGCTTGCTGGTTTTAATGTTTGATGTGGCAATTTAGGAAGGATATTCGTGTTTTAATTAGATAGCCCAGATATCGAAAACAAATGAATCTATAGAGCGAATGTCTAGACTACTCTGTAAAGAAAACATTATTTAAATTTTCTATCTCAAGGCTTACGAGACCAATGTAAGTAAACTCAATGACTGAAAGAAGAATATTATAAAATCAACAAACGTACTTAAAAGTTATGATACACCTTCAGAAACACATACGAAACAAATATACTTCGACGTTAGTAGCACATTCCCTGAAGAGAGGACTTTTAAGGATACTTTGTGGGACACCTCGACGACCAGGACCGGAGGTAGTGCGAGATTTAAGTCTACTAGCAGCGCCCCACGGTTTCACCCGCGTAAGTTTCGATCCCGTGGCAATATCGGGATAAAAAATTGCCTATGTGTTAATCCAGGGTATCAGTTCCCGCGGAGGCACTGAGCCGGGGGGAAACTCCGCTTCCGCGGCAAATCGCGGCGGAGCGGACAGACCTCCGGCGCGATCTCATGGTGGCATGGAAGGAGCGACTTTCGCAACCCAGCGCAGGGCACGCCACGATAGTGGCGATAAGACCCCTCTTTGAGGAGTGGCTAGAGAGGCGTCACGGCGTCCTCACCTATCGCCTGACGCAGGTCCTCACCGGACACGGATGTTTTGGGAGGTTCCTGCACATCATCAGGCGGGAGGAGACGCCCGGGTGTCACCACTGCGAGGATCGCCCAGAGGACACGGTGGAGCATACGGTGGAGGTCTGCCCCGCATGGGCGGAGCACCGCCGTGCCCTCGTAGAGGCGATAGACAGCGGCGGCGACCTCTCGCGTCCGGCCCTGGTTCAAGCCATGGTCCGGGGCGAGAGGGAGTGGGAGGCGGTCACCTCCTTCTGCGAAGCAGTCATGCTAGCGAAGGAGGTGGCTGAACGGCTGAGGGAGAGAGCCTCACACCCCAGCCGCCGCGGGAGACGCTCCGGGCGTCGGGAGCCGCGTGACGACTCCCGGCCACCGTAGGCGCGGGCCTGCGGACGGAGAGTAATGGGTAGCTCACCGTCCGATCAGGACCAGGCCCGTGCCGGACGGCGCGTTGTGTTCCACGCGCGCCTCAAAGAGATGTCAGCAGAAAGGAAGGGGCCTGCCAGGGCCGAAGCCTGCCGGGGGTGCGGGATTGTCCGAAAGGGTTACCGCTACCCCGGAACATAAAGGGCTAAGGAAGGAACACGGATGGGTTTTAGTCAGTAAGAGTCTGACACTCCCTTCGCTCCACCCAGAGCGGGAGGGGTCATTTGATGATTTCCCATCCATAAAAAAAAAAAAAAAAAAAAAAGGGTATCAGTTCCCCCCATACAAAATTTTATCAAAATTGGTCCAGCCGTTTGAGCGTGAAGAAGTAACAAACATATAAACACACACACACACCCCCCCACACACACTTACAAATTTTCGCCTTTATAATATTAGTGTGATGTGATAGTGTGATAGACATTAATAATGTCACCTGAATAGCGTAATAGTAACCGTATTTGTTTTTTTTTTTTTTTTGCTGTGTGGAAATTTATCAAATAACTTCTCCCGCTCTGGGCGGAGCGAGAGGGCGTGTCAGACTTTTACTGACTAAAACCCACCCGTGTTACTTCAGTTGCCTGTGCCAGGGGCCACGGTAACTCTTTCGAACAACCCGCGACCCTGGCAGACCGTATTTTTTCATACATAGAAATTGCTACGAATAATTTAAAATATTAAACCTTTGTGAAGAGGCTAGCAACACCCCTTACCAGTAGAAAAGGGCTTTTTGCAAACGAAGGAAATAAAAGAAAAACATAATTATTATGTATCACAAAGTATGTGTAAGTACTGCTACAAATGTGGCAAACGATCTCTCTTTATCACATTCTATTTTTTATCACTGATACATAATTTTACTTTTTTCTTTTATTTCAATTACCTTAACGGCCTCTTGAACTCCAAACAATTACTATCAGTCAGACGAATCAAGCGGCAATCAGCATCAATTATTCCTTCACAATGTGACACTCTCAAGTCCGGTCCTGCGCCTCTTTACGTTAGAAAACTAGATCATACTTAAATCGAGACTCGATTCTTATCTAAAAGTTCCCAACTAAAGGTGTTTCTTACTTTTAAAGTGTTAAGAGTATATAAAAGCAGTTTTATTGTAGACGGCACGGAGTGCAACGTCAATAATGGTTTATTCGTTTATTTTTATAGTCTTGCGCGGAGCTTGGCATTATATTTTCTGATGCCGTGAATTTTACATTGTTTGGTAAAAGAAAAATATAGTTTACTAGCTGCGCCCCGCTGTTTCACCCACGTAAATGTCGATCCCGTGGGAATGTCGGGATAAAAAGAAGCCTATATGTTAATCCAAGGTGTCAGCTACCTCCATATAAAATTTTACCAAAATTGGTCCAGCCGTTTGAGCGTGAAGAAGTAACAAACATATAAACACACACACTCACAAACTTTCGCCTTTATAATGTTAGTGTGATCGCCTTTTATTTTTCTTTAATTCATCTGAATTCATCATCATTAGTTCATCATCATGGGCATAGGCCTCTCCTGTGCCAACCCTCACGTTCCTCTGCCAGACTCATCCAGGTTTTGCCCGCGATGGCAACAATGTCGTCTGTCCATCTCGCGGCTGGACAAGCGACATCTCGTCGTCTTCATGGTTGGTTAATTACGATGAAACAGACTATACCCATTTTTAATTGAGGAAAAGTGGGCTTAATGACTTAGGCATTATGAACCATTTTCGTAATCACTAGTAACGAAGATAGTCTGATAAAACAAAAAGAAGATAAAAATCTTTAGATTCAAGAACTGTAACTTTTAAACTATGACGACAGCCAACGAAGCCACAGAGAAAGTTCCAGATTAAACTAGAAAATTCAACGTAACAGAAAACTTAATTATTCTATCGGCCAATTCAGCAAAAACATTCCTTCTATAATTTATTCGCTCCGATAACTCTGCGACGAACCAAATTTGGTGCAAGCGTAAGCCATGCACCACTTTTGACAGTGTGCCAACTTCGGAAACCGGTTCAGACCGGTTAAATTCGGATATAACCAGACCAATCCAATGTAACAATGCAAAACTTTGTGGATATAAAAACTATAAAAAATGTTTATTTAACTTTTGGAGTCGTTTCAAATTAATTTCTGGTTGTTATTTTTGGCAATATCGTGAATTTATTGTTCGTGTTTATAGTATTGGGGATAATGGAAAATACATTTCAAGTGGCATTTGGCTATCGCGATCAAATAGACAAATTATTGTATTCACTTGTTTCCGTTTTTCCCGTGCCCTATATTTTCAGCCTTTTTAGTTATATTCCTCTATAGAGCACATTCAGATAACTTGCTTTCAGTTATTTTTTACCCAACTGCCAAGAAAAATTATCTTTTTCGCGCATATCATTTTGGGAGTCAGTAACAGACATGTCAATTGTTTCTCTTTGATAGTGCGCATGCGTGACCACATCTAACCACAAGCAATACAAATTACCATTACCATCCCTTCGTGTGAAACTGCCCCCTATTTCACTTAACCTAGCCTAACATCCCACACACACCAACATATTTATTACAAGTAACATTTAGTAAGAAAGTAAACAGCCAGAAAGTGTCTAAGAACACGATAAATCCAACTTAAGTTTACATTGACGATTTTATATGAGCGCGGCCTAAAGAGGGCTAATGAAACTTCAGAGAACCGGGATGGAACTTTGTTACTGGCTATACTTCATGATTAGTCGGGAGCGAACGGGATCAAGACTGTCACAATATAGATAAGATTTCATCAATTGACTTTCTAGGAGATTATCCTGAGTTTAGACAAAAGAATATTGTTCTTGGATATTTTTTTAGGTTAGTATTATTTGGCTGTGTTGTCATTTAGCACAAATCTTTTGTATTGGGAGTTTTACGTTTAAATTATCTGTCTATAAATAAATCCTCCGTCATATTTTGCTAAAAAACACAGTGAATATCATATACGAGTACATCAAAGCCTATTTTATAGAAAGAAAATCAAAGATACGCTAGCAACATTAGCAAAATCAGCGAGTGAATTTTATGACAAGTTGGGAGAATTATGACAGGTTTTCTTAAAAAAAAAACTTAATAATTAAATCTGTCTTATTTAATTACGGGAACTATATTTTCTATCACCAAAATTTATATTTGTCATCAAGTTGTATCACCTAATAAATAGATCTATCGCCACGAAATATTTGTATCACCTAATAAATAGATCTATCGCCACGAAATATTTTCGTTCTCAGATAGCGGGGCTCCGTCGACATAGGATGCAAGAGCGAGCGAAGGGCACCCCGAGGTTCGGTTTGGTTAGGTCACTTGCATTGTTTGGTGACTACATTTTGGTGACAGATCTACTATTTGGAAGACAAACCCTATTATTTAAGAAACACAAAACTAATTAAATTGGTGATAGCTTAAATGATACCCTTTAATTACGAAGCCGCCACTGCTTCGCACAGTTTTTACCTATTATAATTTTGTAAGTTTAATGTGAATGTATACAAATAAACCTTTCAGAATTAATCCTCTAAGGGCTGATTTTTTAAAATCATCTGAAAACTTTATTCGAGGAATAATTTTGAAATTTTGACAGTTATTTCATACAAAAACTGTCAAACGTCAATTTTATTCCTAGAATAAAAGCTATCTGGCGATGGAAAAATAGCCCTTAATAATGTTGAAAACCGTATCAAAATCCGTTTCGAATTTCGAAGAACAACGCGATACACAGAGATACATGAAAAGCGACTTTAACTTATAATACACAAAGAGCATCCATAAATATAATAAATGTCTGAAAAATTTATATGGCGACACATACATTTTAAGAGGTGTTTTTAATACACTTGAAAGATGAGGAAAGAGCCCGTCACATTTTCATCGTCTTTGATGAATAGAACATGTTTTCTGAAGATATTATTTGTTTGTAAATTGATGCCAAGCAACGCGTTTTAAAAGGAAAATTGTATTTCTCAGTATCTTTCTATACAATGTACAGAATACAAGGCTTTTTTTCTTTTTTGTGGGTACTCATCAAAGCCATTTATGTTTTTTAAGAAGATGTACTAATTGGATTTCCTTTCACAAGCACTTTCACAGGCAAAAAAAACCTGACGTCGTTAAAAGCGTCGTTGAAACTGCCCACGCAAAAAGCCCTAAAATTTGGAAGGTCAAACGTTGCTAATCTGAGCTCATCTCCAGAACAAACGTAGTAAAAGTTATTCCTGCAGATTTCCGGAAAATAAAACAGCATTACTGTAAAGCTGGGTCCGAATATGGGTAGGTACCTAATTACGTCATCGGGTCGCCATAGCCGAAAGCCAGCGATGCGTGAACACCGTTGGACAGCAATTGTATCCATCGGACGGACGAATGCCGGATTTTATTCCTGCTACGTGTTAAGAATGTTTTTTTCTTACTTTTTGTCTCAAGCCATGTCGGATAATATTAAAGATTTTTATTGAAAAAGGTTATTGTTCTCTGGCGTGAGACGGCACTTCGCTTTTTGATACGGAAGGTGTTTTAGGAGTCATAACTCGGACTGGAGGCTTGCGACGTGTATTTTATTATGATCGCTGATATTTCTTAGAAAAATGAATCCTAAAAATTAATAATAAAATGTTCATCATGTTTTTGAAGTGAAAACTTCTTTAGCGTCGTTGTACACTTTTTTGTAATAGGTAAAAAATGTTAAACTCGCGTCAGGACACGTGACCTGATCGAAAATTCGTAAGACGGATGGAGAGTATACAGCCGGCGCGACGTAGGAGAAGAAGTATCCCCCTCTCTTTCTACGGCGCGGCGAAAATGTATGCCTGCTGTTTCGTTTAGGCGGCGCAGGGCGCTTACGCGAATGTTCGTGTGTGTTTATGTTACAGCGTGCCACGCGCATCCATGGATGGTGGCAGCTGATGGCTCGACCGTCTGTGTAGTGGCCACACTGCTGTGTATTCGTAAAATTGAACAAAGTGCATCTATTAATGAAAAATATCAAAAATGCACACCGTTAATATTCAAGTTTTCACTCCCAGAGTGCAACCCGTCTTTTTTTTTTTAATTTTTTCTTTGTGGCAAAGTATAAAAGATAACAAAGTTTTCTCGATATTCGTAGCCATTTCAGCTAGGGACATCACATAACAAATATTACCTGCGCTTATAAAATCAAAGGCCTTATAAAGCAATGCCTTTACCTCTTAAACACGCAATCTTGTCCTGATCAACGACATAATTAGTTCCAAATGTCAGAACACAGACGATCCATCTCCACTCATTTTTCTTACTTCGCCATTTTCTATGTTCCTTACCCCGGTCTGTCAAAGCTATTTATTAAGATGTATAGGCCCAAGTGACGATCCACCGAGACTTATAGTTTGTCGTACATTTGAGTGAAAATGTCCTTTTTTACGTCAATCCAAATCTATTTGGGTTTGTAAATGTGTTTTGTACGTACGTCCTCTATTTTTTCCTTTTTTTTTTTTTCTATGTTAGATGCATGTCGAGTTGGGTCGGAGATTGTTTTGTACGGTTTCTATTTGGGGTGACTGAACTTTGGAGAGCGTAATGTGTGTGCTTTTCAATGGGGAATTGAGTATTCTTTCCTAATGTATGTCGAACGGGAAATACAAAGGGATCGAACACACCTGCGCACTTTGAGTCTGATTTGTAAGGGAAGAAATTTCTTACCAAAATTTTTTTTCGTATCTTAACTATGGGCTGTTAAAGAATAAATTTAAAAAAAAAAAACCGAGTGTGCTTATGATCACACGACTGAAGTGAAACTTCAAACGTATTTGGCTATGAGAGGAAGAGAGAGAGAAAATGTGCGCGCGCACTGCTTTCTCTTGCTTATATCCCCCACTCAACTCCCGTTCGCTTCGCCCGATCACACTTTTCGTAACGCTTACGTCACGCGTTCGGCGGCTTACTCCCCAAGTTAAGTGTGCGTAAAGAAGTTTCACTTCAAAAAAACCTTTATGACTTAAATCCACCTCCACTGTTTCCGCATTTCAAAATACTGTATCGGAAAATAATAAATTCCTATTAAATTTTTAGCGATTCTTTTTTGTGGTGACATTTTCCTCTCAGACTCATTCGCGACTTATTTGTACCGGCGACGGATTTTTCCAATCTGTTTTCCGGGAATTTCTCTTTCACTTTTCCTATCGTCTTATCAGATATTCCTAGGTAATTTTATAAGGAGTTTTTAAAAATTGTCGCTTAAACTCGGATTTCAGGAATCACAAACCTTTTTTTTTATTAACACGTAAAATAGTTACTTACTTTTGTAGTTAATCCTGTAATAAACTTCACCATTAAAGTTGAAGAGATTTTTATTTATTACAATCCAATTTGAATTCCTTTCTTCTGTTGAAAAATAAAAATTGTAAATTCCTACTTAATCTGGGCAAGATCCAAGACAAGTGAAACAAAAGAGAGGTCATGCTTTAGAATCACGGAAACTGAACATCGAGGTAAGAAACCACATCTTCTTCTAACCCATTTACTGAACCGACTAAGTTGTAGCTTAATGATAACTTTTTTTTCTAAAACTATTTATAAATCCATACTAATATCTAATATTATAAATTCGAAAATAACTCTGTCTGTCTGTCTGTCTGTATGTTACCTTTGCACGCCTAAACCGCTGAATCGATTTAGATGAAATTTGGTATAGAGGTAGCTTGAGTCCCGGGAAAGCATATAGGATACTTTTTATCTTGATATTCCTACGGGATCAAGACTTATGTGGGTGAAACCGCGGGGCGCAGTAATAACTAAATACAAGCTATTGCCTGCGCCCGCGTAGGTGTTGGAAAATATCGCACGGAGATATTCTACCGAGATTAAAAGTACCCAATGTGTTAATCGAGCTTATAAACTGTTCGCAAAATTTTATCCAAATCCGTTTTTGCTCAAATCCGGAACATGCCTCCAGATAAACGGGTAAACATTCTAAAAACTATATCTTCGGCATCAGACTCGTTCTGACACCTCTTAACAAGTACTTACTGTAAAAAAAAATTACAGTTTTGACCTCGTTACTATTTTATTATATACTAGCTGCGCCCCGCGGTTTTACCCGCAGAAGTGTCGATCCCGTGGGAATATCGAGATAAAAACTATCCTATGTCTTTCCCCGGGATGCAATCTATCTCTCTGCCAAATTTTATCGATATCCGTTCAGTGGCTTAGGCGTGAAAAGGTAACATACAGACAGACAGAGTTACTTTGAAATTTATAATATTAGTATGGATTTAGATGTATAAATTACTGCTTGAAGTTTGTAGTGTAATTCCTTAACCGACATTCTAGTCATTTTTAAAAATGCACGATCCAACATTGTCGAATGGGAGGCAAAAATAATTATGTATACGGAAAATCGAAGGCAACAGATAAGAATTAGGCCTGAATTTTTCTTACGCTGACGTCGGTTGGGTTCTATCGGACACGCGTACCAAGATGCTGACGATAAAGGGATGTGTTTACTGTAGCACCGACGGTCAGCGAGCGCGAGCCCATATAAATCGGTAGGCGACCGACGTCCGACTAAATCCAGCCTAAATCATATTATATCCAAGGAAACGAATCCAACGTCAACAGCCTCCAATCCCAAAACATAAATACCCTCACATGCGTTTGGTTTTCCTCCTACCTACCAATCCGGAACGGTCCAGTCAAGTGTAACATAGAAAAACATAGCTTTCTAGGAATGTGTAACTACGAGTAAAAATCAGTTGTGTTGAGCGCCCCTGATGTACAAAGTCACGTTGGACAAACAATGGGCACCCCTGCTGTGGATTTTTATACACCTGCCGGGGTCGTTGCTCTGGCTGCTGAATAAGAATGCCTATGATACACAGGGTGGGGAAAGTTGGATGATTTTAATTATGTTTCGACGTTGCTCGGTGATGTTTTAATAACGTTTGTACGTCGTGTGCTTGTAACATGGCTATAGCATATTTTTTACTATTAAGGTCTTGTTGAACAATAAAGATATTTTTATCTTAGCTTTTTGTTTTTATCTCATTTGATCAAAATAGAATACTTCACTTATTTTATTTTATTACTTCAGTATGACCTGAAAGCACGATTTTAAATAACGAATCCTGCACTGAAAAAAAAAGTAGTTGCCACAATCAAGATTTTGTTTAGATTGACTAAGTAACTTTTTTGCATCTGAGCCTATCAAGCACAATGATCACAGCTACTACTTTTATTCGATTGAGATTTGAAACGGGATCTTGATTGGAGTTATCACAAAACCTATTTGCAGCAATCAAGTTGATCAAGTCGCTTGATTGACACAACTAACTTACTTTGTTGTTTTAACTCTTCTACAATGATGTCATGTTAAGGGTAATCAAGAAACTTGTTTGAGCGTTCAATCATTTGAACTAGTATTACTGCAATCATGTCGTGATGATCAACTTAACTAAGATTTTGATTAATCTAAACAAGATATCGTCAATCAAGCTAAAAGTCACATGATTGGAATGCAATTTTTTCAGTGTCTGCGAGATGCGGAACGAAATTTTCTCGCATCGACTGTGTCAACTAATTTCTACAGAGGTGATCAACCTGGCGTGGATATTCAGAAGACTTCCTCATCATAAAAAAAAAACGACGCATGCAGTCTACTCGCGCATTCCGCGCGTGATTCACCTCCTTATGACCAGAGGTTAAGGCTTTCAAAGTCACGAATAAATAAAGTCTTAATTACCTATGTGAATTTAGAAACTTCATTAATTTGAGTTCTCTAATATAGCCATAACAAAGAGAGAATATCTTACTTCTATAGATAGTTAGATCGATACCGCAAATAAATCCATCCTCATTTCAGCAATTAACTTTCCCCCTTTACCGGATTATCTTACCGGCCGTGTGTCCCAGTCCTTTGAACGGCGAGACGTACGAAAATAGGATGCGATGCAAACACGTCTGCTTTAGTGCACTGAACTCCACAGATATCTATTTAAGATCTTAGTTTCGGTTTTAAAAAGAGCTGTTTTTAGTTCGGCTTGCGGTTTTTGAAGACAATTTCTTTAGAATTAGTTTAATTATTAATTATACCTGTAATGTACATTATCATACTGTTTCGATTTAAGGATGCCCAGCTTAATGTTGAATGAAAAGGTAATAAAATTAATTTTATACCTTTACTAGGTCATAGCAAACAGTTTTTTCTCAAATCGTTCTCAAAAGGAAGTGTTCGTAAGGCGAAAATCCTCAAATAACAAGAAAAAATTCTGTTTTGGCAGAAACTGTCATTCAGCTACTGCAAAGTTAGTGTGGAGTATTGATCAGTCCAACTTTTGCCGGTATCAATGCGGGCTGTCTTTTATTCAAACGCTATGCTACGTGGCGCTACGCAGATTCGTAGCACTATTGCTACGACGTAGCAACAACATTACAGTTTTACGGTCAAATGTATCTCTGTTTTATTTATTCATCTACTTCAAAGTAATAAATAAACCGTTTATAAATCTCTTTATCAGTAAATAAATACTCCCTAAAGCATTAAAATACCCTATTTAAAGAAGGCTTCTAATTTCATTACTCATTGAATTTGCGCGAAGTCAACCCCTCTCGTTGGTATTCCGATAATGAACAGACGCCATTAATTAGGTGTTAGATCCTTATCAGATGGTGAATAAGACATTTTGTAAATACCTCTGGCCTTATTGAATAACTGGATGATGAGGGAACTTTTGTTTTTAGGGAGAATAAGTTTTCTATCTGAGAAAACTGTTTTGTGGAATGCAAATTTTAGTTTAAAGAAGTCCTCAATTATAATTTTATTATTTGCGTGGATGAACAGAAAAAAATAAACATTATAATATTTTTAAAGAGAGATAATAATATTTTTAAAGAGCATAAGGGTGTCCCCACATTTATCGACGCGAAATCGGCTTAAGCCGAGTGCGTATCACTAAACTACTCGACTTTTCGCCGAGCTAATAGGCAAACGACTCGTTTCACCGTCGATCGGCGTCGCGCCGCGTCGTCCGAGCCGAGCCGATGCGAATGGTATTAGTAACGCCCTTATTACGTAGACATAAAGGCTTTTTTGACCAGCGTTAGCCGATTCCGCGTCGATAAATGTGGTGAGACCCTAAGAAATAAGCATTTCTAGATCCAAAACATGCAGCAATGTTGAAAAAGAACAAAATTAAGATTAATATACACAATAATAACAAAGCAAAAATACTATTAAGAAAAACGCAAAATACATAAATAATAATTAACATTTGGTGACACGATGCAGGAAAAAAAAAACAGTGGCACTTCGGGAGTGCCGACAGAAGTGAAAACAAAACACAAACAGAATACGTTGCTCACTGAAATATCGGATATACATTACAACCGAACACATCCCGAGGACAGCCGAAAACATCTGCAGCGGTGTCTTTACGGTAACTGTGGCGCGAATTCGATGGTTATTTCCATCTCAAAAAATTTCCAACGAGCCTGACGAAGTTTTCACTTCAAAAAAAATCTTCGTGCTTATGGTTACCAAGTAACACATATAAGACATACCATAGCTATTAACACTTCAAAAGAAACTTGTACCAAAGAATTTACTTTATACAAAGAAACAATTTTTTTTATATACATAATCACTTAAGCTTCGTTCCCTCAGAAAGCGGTGAACGGTCACATAATAATGGTGCTGAGGAAAGATATTTAAATTGATATTTTATGTAGAGGATAAGTTGTGATCATGTTTTAGTTTATTTTTAATTTAGTTTTGATTTTAATTTGGATTTAATTTTAATTGATTTGATTTTGATTTAATTTTGATTTGATTTAATTTAAATTTAATTTTGATTTGATTTAAATTTAATTTTAAGTTAATTTTGATTGTGATATTGATTTTAATTTTAACACTAACATAGTTTGTAAGTTCTTATACTAACTAATACAATATGGATGATTTCCGAATTAAATTAATTGAATTGAATTGAATAATGGCTGCCCAAACACAGATACGTTTTTGACACTTTAATATCAAATACTGGTGAAAATGACAGGTTTTCCTGACGGCCGTTGTAATACGATGGAATCGGTTTCCTAGAAAACCAAAGCGTTACACATTCAATAATCCTCATAATTAAGATCACAAAAAAAGCGTAATTCTCAGAATTTACATTGTTATACAGACGCTGGCACATCAAGCTACCCGAAACTGTCAAATTTTCCCAATCAACTTTGAACCTTATGATTTAGCGATAAAATAGAAAATCTATTAAATAAATTTGACAGATTATAGTAGCTTGATGTGCTGGTGTCTGTACAAAATAATGAAGTATAAGGAATATTGACGGCTCTGAACAAGAGGCGAGTCACTGCGCAGTAACAAATTCATGGGTCAGCGGGGGTGAGGGGTGGGTTACTGCGCAGTGAGTACCACACTTCAGAGCCGCCATAAAGTTTGATCCGAACTATAGCAATGTTGAAAGGGAAAAATTCGATCTTGTGAAAGAAAATTGTTATAAGCGACGAAAACAGTTTTCACTAGGTTTTTTAGGGTCGGGCGAAGTATTATTATTAGATTTATTGACGTAGTTCTTAGTAAAATAGTGCCTTAGATTCCTATGCATTTATGTAGTGGATATATCGTGACTGGACTAAATAGTTTGAAGTAAATGATAGTTTTTTTTTTTACTTATGTTATGTGTTAAACGTGTGCCAAACGTTTTTATATTTTTCTTTTTTTGTGCTGACGTAAAATTTTGAGGGCAATTTCTAATTTCTAAAGTCTGTAAAAGAGTTTGCATGACATGCAAAAATTGGTAAGTTTTAATAAAATATGTTTCTTCAACTCGAAAGACTGAAGGGTAGGTCTAGACGCCAGCTGCATATGAAGCTACTACAATCTGTCAAATTTATTCAATAGATTTTCAACATTATCGATAAAACAAACAAGTTCAAAGTTGATTGGGAAAATTTGACAGTTTCGGGTAGCTGGCGTCTGTAAATACATAGTCAACCCAACATTTACATACCTACCTCCAAATGACAAGTACTCTATGTTATTTCCTTGCCACTGCAAGTTACTACCGGTCTAATATAAAATTTATGAGCCATAAACCTTAAAACGGGTGTAACGTAAGAAACGCCCACAAAATTGATTTGAAAAAAATGGCTCGCAATCAATTAAATTGGTTTTACGGTTCCTTAACGTTTATGTGAAAGTCGTGGAAGACTTTAATTCACTTCATAAGAATAATACCTATTATAATGGTAATTTTCTTCAAGAAAATGAGCAAATTGTTTGGAAGACTTAGCGGGTTTTCGTTGTAAATTTTGAGCGTCAGAATACCGTACTAATTAATGTCAGGCGATTGGAGCCTAAGCAAGATACACTAAATCAACGCAATTATCAGCCCCAAACCATATTTCAAAACGTACCGCAATAAAACCTATAGCTTGAGAAGGAATGAGAAAATTCAAAGTCGAAGAACACCGTCATTACTTAAACTTTAATGTTACAACGTGGACTTCGCCTGTGAAACATTGCCACTTAGAAAGGGGCTGAGAATTTCAATTTTAGGTCAGACCGCCCTCGAAAGGGATTAGACAGGCTTCTCCGAGGCGCTATTACTACTACCCTTCACAAACAACGGATTCGTCCTTTTCTCCTATAAAAGTAAAATATGAGACGACTGCGTGACCTACTCGACGTTTCTGATCTCCTGGTATTTTAGTCGTCTTAATGGCTGGTGATTTAGAAGCTTGGTGTTTTACATTTTTAGCTTATTGGTTGTTTTTGTAATTAATAATGTTTTGCAAATTAGGTGTAACATTGCAGTTGTATGATACAAATGTTTTTAAATTTAAAAAGTTATTGTAAATATTTACTTTTGGAATAAATGGAAGTGTTGACTGTAGTTATTAATTAAAACATTAATTTGCAACTTCAGAACTTCATTTTTTTAAGCACTGAAAGGCTTCTACAGTAAACATTCAACTTTAAATATTTCAGCAACATATTTTCGCTTATTTAAGCAAACAAAATCGTATCTCGCCATAAATACAAGCATCTTATTTCCGCCCGAAAGACACTAAATGTAACTAAACCCTTGACTGCCAAACTGTAAGGCGAAACACGTCGAAATATTGGCAGCACTTTCGACTGTCCCAAGCAATGCTCGAGCAGATATTTTAAAAACGTCTAGAGCAAACTGAAAATTCAATTTCCACTAACATCGCTTTCATAAGCTCAGATACTAAAAGACATTGGAAAGGACACTAAGTCGTAAAGTCGCAACGTTGGGTGTACGCGACAAATGTCAACTTTTGGCTTATTTTTTTTTGGAAATGCATTTACATCGCGTTGGAAGCTTTTAGTGCGTGAAGGCGCAATGGTTTTGAAAATAAGTGCATTTGACCATGCGTTGTGAATTGATGTGCGGATATTTTTGGGTATTTCGTTTTATGCTCGAATTTCTGCTGTTATTTTTTTAAATAACGTGGGAAAATGTACGTAATGTAAGGTACAGTAAGATTAGTATTAGACTGGAAGCCGACCCCAATATAGTTGGAAAAAGGCTAGGTTGGATGTACTCGTAGGTACAGCCACGTTTTTTTTTTTTGAGTTTTTCGCATAAATATACAATACAATATACAATCAGCTCGGCAAAAATATCGGATTTCTTGATTCATTCATTAGTATCTGTCGTCAAGATGACGTCAAATATATTATATGTCATCATTCATATATATGTCATCATTTGTGATATGTATACAGGATGGTCAAAAAGTCGTGAATCAAACGAAATAAGGAGATAAAGGAGGTCATTTCCAACGCATTTAAAGTGACAAATAATTTTTGGTAACGCTTCAAAATTTTTGGAAAAAAATTCATTGCTCTGATACCCAGAGCCGCAATAGAACCCACGGTCTACAACCCGTAAGTCAAGGCCGTTACCACTGGGCCACCACTTATGTGTTTTAAAATTCATATTCTTCATAATACCTACATTCAAGATTTTATAAATGATCTTTCATAAAGCTGTAAGTTCAGTATACATTAGATATTAACTTTTTAATTTTCTCTTCCACGAACACACTTCCGATGTAATAAATGTAACCCCAGAAGTTTAAGACCGTCCCGTCCAAACATTTAATCAAAAGAAACTGTAGGCGTAAACAAGGTAGGAAATTTATAGTGGCCATCTTCCTACGCCTGCGCCTACGCCTAGGCTAACTTAAATGTAGTAATTGGCCTCAGTCCAACTGTTGGTCTTAAACATAAACTTAAGTTTTTGTTGGGTTATCTCTGTTAACTTGCAGGAGAAGGAATCCTGCTGGAATTATACTGCAGTTGCAACGTACTTAGTTTGTATGTCTAATTTAGAGAGTCTCCTGAGATTTACGAATATAATTAGAAGCCTAGAGAAATAATATGTTTCGCCAGCTGGTGTAAAATTTAGAATACAACACTATCGCTATCGTCGAATAACGTCGTATCGCTATCGTGGTTATCGCTAGTTAATTCCGTTAGTGTTTCTGCAGACGAAGTCGCTGGCAGCATCTAGTTAAATAATGTGAAAAAGTTCAATAGACAAGTGGCGCCATCTATTATCATAATAACGTTATTATTGTTTTCCTCGGGAACAGCCCTTTTTTTCGGGATGAAAGGTACTCTATGTCCGTTTCTGTAAACCTAACAACGTATATGCAAAATATCAGGATGATCGGTTCAGTGGTTTAGGCGTGAAAAGGTAAGAAACAAACAAACAAGCTTACTTTCGCATTTATAATATTAGTTAGGAAGTTAGGATTAGAATTCTGAGGCGGTACGAAGTTCGTCGGGTGAGCTAGTAAAAAAGAAAAAAAAAGAAATAGCTCCTTTCTCAAAGTTGGAATTGTTGTTTAACAAAAAAAAAAAAGCGCTTTTGAATTTTACGTAACTGTAGTGGTGTTACTAATTTCATCCTTGTGACTGTACTTGTTTAACAATGACTGGCTTTATCAGTAACTACAATGTTTGCTAGTACGCCTTAGCAAAATATTTTAACATTTAGGACGAATTCCACCAATGAAATTGACCGCGATCAGCACATCTCAACTGCGTTCAAGAGCTGTCAGAGCATCATTGTTGTGGAATCTGTGGAATATTAATACTGACAGCGCATGAACGTGGTTTCATTGGTGAAATTCGCTCTTAATTGCATACACTCCAATCAAAATCTGCCTAGCCTTTTCCCAATTAGGTTGGGGTCGGCTTTCAGTCTAACCGGGTGCAGCTGAATATCAGTATTTTACATGAAGCGTCTGCCTATCATAGTCCGGTTAAGTAGTCACGACCTCTAAAGGTCAACTACGAGATGCCAATTAGAAAAAAAAAAAGCGTCTGCCTATCTAAAATCCACAACACAGTTAGGTACTGGATTATAATACGATACCCTTGGTAAGACTGGTTGTTATGCACTCCAATATTTACTGTTAATGGTTTGATATTTTATGTCAGTCAAAACCTTCCACTGCTGGATATAAAGGACCAGCTTCCCGCATCCATCCATTCTTTCTTTGTCCTTACCAACTTACTTACATCGAAAATGGCTATCCTTTAAAAAAAAACCTTGACATGCACCAATTCAATTCAATTAAATTTTATTTATTCTAGTAACCATGACTCATTTTTTAGTAAAAAACTTATCCTATGTTGGTAATTAATACGTCAAGCGTAATACGTCAAGCGCCGCTAATGAGACACAATTGATTTTCTATTGTTTCGTCGCCGATCGGCGAACCGCGCCGTTTGACCGGTTAAGATAATTTTATCTACATCCTAAACAAATTCCTGTATAATATATACAGCGGCAGTACTGTTCGAGGCTTCACCAATGCACTAACCCATTTAAAGAAAAAAAAATATCTTTTCAAACTTTCAACTTAAACACAGACTTCTGAAATTCCAATTCAAATATTAAAATAGTACTGAAACGAGTCACCATTAGTCATTTCTTAAAGATTACTTCCAAAGTGCAACTTAAAGATTTATATGCTGAAATGCTTAAAGTCAGCGAAGCGTTGTAAGAAGGCCCTGTGGATGTGAATAATCTTTATTGCAAGACGATATAAATGTGTTTGAATAGTACCTATCGAATTGGCTGGTGACGTCACATAAGCAATGATTTGGATGTTGTTACTATGTAGGTGGAGAGTGGAGGAGAGCAATGGTGGCCCAGTAATAACAGCTCCGACTTACGAGTTGTAGACCGTGGGTTCGATTCAGAGCCGGCGCTTTCATTTTTGCAAATAATTTCATCACCACTGATCTCAAAACGGTGAATACATCACACAAAACATCGTAAGGCGACCGGCATGTCCTAGAACCATAAATTCGAAGACATGAGACATCTACCAACCCGCACGGGGCCGCGTGTTAGATTACAGCCTACTTCCTCTCGAAGAGGGTAGTCCTGTGTCCCAGCAATGGGAACATTGTAGGCTGATTATGCTGCTATATAGGAATGGTATGTACTTTTGGACGATAAACATACTTTTCTCCTTTTAAAGAAAATAGATCCTGTAAGACTTGACAAGTTATTGTACAGACGCCAGCACATCAATTTACAACAATCTGTCAAATTTCTTTAATAGATTTTCAACTTTTATCGCTAAAGTATAAGGTTCAAAATTGATTGGAAAATTTGATAGTTTCGGGTAGCTTGATATGCTGGCGTCTGTACGTAGGAATGTAGAATTACTAGACAAAAGAAATAATCAAGTTTTAATGTCGCTTTTGCATACACTTTAAAAAAAATAAAGATCTATTTCACGACGTCTGAGTGGGTTCCGATTAGTTTATCCGACAGGTAATTTTATTGAAATTCCGTTCTATTTTTTGATTCATCAACTGATTTTACCAAAGTCAGATAACCGTGGAATAAAATTGTCGTCTGACAGTGCAAAATTTTACAAAAATTCAAATTTTATTCTCAGGATAAGACTTTGAATATATGAAAGTTTAGTGAAATTCGCCCTTAATAGTACTAAAATCTTGAAAATTGCTTTTATATTTACCATTACCATATTTATCCAACAAATAGTGAGTTATACTCATATCCCCGTTATGCGAAAGCATTATCAAGTAATATACGCGTCACGACGGAGTCAACAGCCCCATAAACTACTTCTAATCTGCCAATAAAGGACCAATTTTATCCAGAGACGGATTTACGACGTCAACCAACTTCATATGAAGAAAAATAAATCAGAATACCGGCCTAGAAAAATAGAAAGAGCTGAGTAGAAAATTCTAGAAGGTTTACTTATTGGGATCGATACGATAAAACCTATTCACCTAGAAAGAGAAAACAAGGTTAATAAAGGAAAGGCACCTTCAATAATTCGTCACCGGTTTCGTAAGACGCAAAATGCTGACGTCGACAACACATGTGGTGGTCGTAAACTGAGCCGGGGGCTCACGATTGCCCTCCGATCGAACAATGTTAGGGTTGCAAGATTTAGGCAGATTTATTGGAACACTTTCGATATTAAAATGGAGTTAATCCCATTAAAGTGTAAATGATAACCATTAACTTTGTTTTGATCTGTAAAGTTTAGGGTTACCTATTCTTTTGTGATTTTCGTAGCAATTTGGGAGAATGTGGCAACATTAAGGCAAGCAGTGGTGGCCGTAATTTCACATCGAGGCAGGCACTTTATTTTGTGTGCTTAATTTCATCACCACTGCTCTCAAAAGCGGTGAGGAAAAACATCTCGGGGAAATTGTCTTGGACATGAACCAAAAATCCGAAGACATTTATGGCATCCACCAACCCGCACTGGGCCTGTGTGGTGGATTATATCCCACTCCCTCTCATAGAGAGGAGACTTGTGTCCCAGCAGTGGGAACATTATAGGCTGATTATGTTGTGTATGTTCTTTAGGATGTTTACGAAAGTTTTTGACACATCTCTTATATAAACTAAGCTGAAAAAAAGCATTATGAGACAAGCATCATTTTAATCGTAGGCAAATTAAACTAAACCTTCAATAAAGTTTAAGATTTCTTCTTTAATTTCTTGAAAAATATAGTATTGCTTTGAACGCCCCAAAAATTCTAGAAGCTGCCCCAAAATTTTACCCCAACTAGCAGCCCTGGGGTAAACGCTCTGGTCACGGCTTCCCTCAGTAATTTATTGCTTTTATTGACCGTTAGCGCTGTTAAGTACGACCCTGGAGTTCTCTCAAACGTTTTCTTAGAGCATTACTTGTTGTAATTTAGTGGTCGAGTTTTTACGCGAATAGGATGTGAAATAAAACATATCGGCTGTTGCCAACTTTCGAAGAAGGTCGGAACTATGTAAGGAACTATTTGGACTTCTTAAAGTTGTCGAAACGTCCTACTTTATGCTGATGGAACGATAACTCATCGATCAGTGGGCCTAGCACAAACGGGCGAAGTAATTGTAACAGAAATTCTAAGGATTTTTAAATTTAAAATACTTTTATTTTTATCTGATACATCTGCTGCCTCGTTGGCTTAGTGGTTGTAAGCGCTACGGCTGAGTATGAGGTCCCGAATTTAATTCCTGTACGCGTAGCATGATCGCCGTAGAAACGGGTTTTGTCATTCTACGCTTCTAAGCATGGCAATGTGTCATTTTGTCTATTCTTCCGTCGACAAAACGTCGTCATGCTACGCGTGCTGGGTCGAGCAAAGTGTTATTGGATTTTTCCGTCTCGAATTTCTTAGTCCGGAGTCTCGATTGATGACAATAGGCTCGCCCCCTATTAAATGGGACGTAAACATAACTGGCGAAATTTGGGACACAAACTTGAAATCGCGAAAAAAATATCAGCTGTTCCCTACATTTATGTTCGCATAACTTATCAAAATGTAGGGAACAGTTGCTTTTTTTTTCCGCGATGTCTGGTTTGGTCCCATAGTAAAAGTTGTTCATAATGATGACCACAATCTCCCATTTCAATTTGTCGCATGTTTTCAATTTCAACCTGTATACACTAACCCCTTACTAATAAACGTATTATATCAGATAAATGGTTACACACCGATTTCTCTCTTTCAGTCGTCAGTAATTTGACTTTTGTAAGAAGAAGACAAAGCGTTGTGTAACTATACAGACGCCATACAACATTTATTAGTGAGGGGGTTTGTTTTCACACTTTATTATATCATGTCTATGGTTGAGTACTAACAATAGAGACGCCAGCACAACAATGAAATTTCTTTAATAGATTTTCAACTTTATCGCTATTAACATAAGGTTCAAGGTTGATTAGGAATATTTGACAGTTTCGGGTAGCTTGATGTGCTGGCGTCTGTACTTGTCGCAAAAATTTAAACCAAAATGCTATACAGTTCGTTCACAGTAATTTTACCTCTGATTTTGCATCACTGTCAAAATTACATTGATCTTTATTGCCGTGGCAATAGGGTTGCTATTGGATTGTTGCTGTTGCCAAGTCTGTCAAAATCACAATGATCTTCATTTCGTAGCTGTCAGTGTCTGATAACTGCCAATGGACTGTAGAATACTTGTATTTTCAATTTATAATTGTTTACATGGCACTTTCGTGCTTGGGGCTCATCTGGTGGCCAAAAGAATAAAGAAAAGTCTATGGCTTATTTCATCACCTCCGAATGTGTTTATGTTATCTTTTCTAGTCGTTAATTTTATCTGAATCATTTTAAAGCAAACCGCTAATCCATTGCTTCATAAGTTCGAAAAAAAAAATCTGCTCAACACTTAAATAACGCAATGAATGTTGTTGAACTGTCAAAACTAAACCGATTCCGATTGATAATGTGTTACGCAATTGCCCCGCTGTACAGGCTTAGAAAGGGAAGGGAATGGCCTGGCCTATGGAATAATAACGATTTTTGTTGTTTGTTCGTTATTTCGAAGTATTTTGCAATATTATCAAGTTATCATAAACATTGTTGTTTGAAACTCGTGTTAGAGATTTCAATTGTTTTATGAGATAACATTTATCTTTTGTCCCCCTTACTAGTAAAAGTTGTTTAGCGTCTATATAGTTAAACAACGCTTTGTCTTCTTCTTTCGAAAGTCAAATTACTGACGACTGAAAGAGAGAAATTGGTGTGTAACTATTCATCTGATATAATACGTTTAATAGTAAGGGGGTATATCAATAGAATGACGCTTTATTTTATCAAGCAAACAATTAACTGGCTCGAGTATATTTTGAACAAACAAAACACACAAAACAAACTAGTAATAACGGATTATTCCAATTTGCCCCACCGGCCGCCCCACTGGTGGGGTAAAGTGGAATGCCTAAAATTTTGCAGTGGAATCGTGTTAGTAAGTCGCGTCATATACGGACCGCCATTGAAAAACTATTGCTGTGACATTCTGGCTACTCATTAGCGATTTGAGTTTGTAAGTGTGCGTATACACGTGCGACATGCGTCAGGCATCGATGTCGCTCGTGTATTTGGGTACGGTGGTCACGCGTTGACGGTTGCAATTGCCGCTATCGTCGTCGACGCAGAAAAGCATTCGGGAAGTGAAGTTCAGGCAAGTTTCTACAAGTCACACTTCCTAACCTTACGATATAGTTAGTAGGTACCTATTACGTTCTTACATCATCAACCTACAGCAGTCTACTGATGAACAAAAGCCTCTCCTATTATACACCATTGCTTTTCGGCAACTCTCATCCAGCTACTAGCAGCCACCCTGCAAAGATCGTCGCTCAATCTAGCCTTAGAGCGTTTTCGCACTACATCCGATCTGAATCCGAATTATTCTGTCAAACACCGCTAATGAGACACAATTGATTTTCTATTGTTTCGTCACCGATCGGTAACGCGCGGGGCTTGACCGGTTAAGGATCCGACTTCAATCCGAATTGGTAATGTTCCAAATTTGGACGGATAGAGTTCGGATCTAGTACGCAACCCCTCATACAAACAGGACTATGGTCACGACGGACCGGCATTTCTCGGATTCGGGTCGAATGTAGTGTAGAAGCGCTCTTATGTCCTAGCCCACGTTTGGCGATTCGTGGTCTCCACTCAAGAACACGTCTACCTCAACAGTCATCGATGCTATCGATAATATTTCCGGCCCATTACCTTTTTAAAATGCCTGGTATTTTTAAGCTACCTACTTAAAGAAACTTTCTGTACTGTGTAGTATCACGGTTACTAGCTCATAATATTTTGAAACTAAAACTGTTTAGAACATTATATTTTATAGTCAAGTTTGCGACCTTTTCATATTTCGCAACAAAATTGCTACATCTTCAAGTAACTAACGGAAACCTTATTTTTATCTGCACTTAACTGTATACTGCATATTCCGTTAACTTCATTCAAAACTTCTACAAAGTAACACCTTTTCTCAGTAAACTGCACAGTGTGTCATCAAATTTAACTTGCCACTCTAGGGACACAAACTCGATTTTATCACCCCTAACGTGTGTATATTGCATCTAAAATAGCACACACTGTGCGTCCTAAACTGTTAAGTTATTCTGACTTTAAAGTGAGATATTTGTTTAAAGTTTTACTTTGAAGCAAGATAGGTACGGTACCCTAGTTGTCGAATTTTGTTTTGATTTTGAGTTTGAAAGTTGGTGGTGTGATACCCCACGGGTGTATTATACCGCCAATTTCCAAACTCTGGAAGCACGTTAAGCCGTTGGTCCTGCGCCTGATCTCTCTCCGGTCGTGTCGGATTGCCGTCCTATCGGACTATGAGAGTGAGGCAAGAAAGAGTGCACTTGTGCTCTGTAATATCTCCCGCGCCGAAGGCTAGTCTCCGTTGAGTTTGACCGCCATAGCCGAAATACGGTCTAGAGGACTATTATTATCGAATTTTTTTGCAAATCTTTTACAATTTTCTATTTTTTTTTTTGAGTTTGGTAAAATTTTTGGCAGAATCTTCCAATCGATTGGGTTGTTCGCAAGTATTCTTATTTGTAGTTTATGACTTCGAATATAAAGTAGTAACATTCAGCATGAGGGTGTGTGCAAAGTAAACAAGCTCGTCTGTCTATAAATCAACATACAAGATCAAAGGGTCAAACCCTCAGCTACCAGGCTACAATAAACTTCAAAAACAACATCAGTCCAAATCGAATCGCCATCAAACTTTATCTCACTTTGATACCGGAAGATTTAGGGCCTGAACAAATATTTTGCAGATACGTACGTATAGATACCGGGTTTTATCACATTGCCAACATGTGTTAGACTCATAAGCCGTGGAAAGTAGCGTACTGCCAGCTCGGAGCCTATAAGTCCGGACGGTCAACCCCCGTACTATTTATTGTTGCTCTGTAATGGTTTATTACAGATCGCCTTTTATCGTAATATATTGCTTACTTTGTTAGTTCCGAAACGAAAGTTTTAGTATGCGGTTGTATTGGAACGACCTTTGTGTGCTACAGTCCTTATCGCTAGACTGTCAAACGTACAAAATCGAACTTCTTTTTCTAAGCAGAAAAAGTACGTATTCTCGAATTGATATATTTGTCGCATCATTGGCTGGCCAAAATGCGAAACCTCAATCTTCTTCACGATCCAACATAGTTTTGATAGTTGTGGGCACTGCAGTGGGTACTCGAACGAAAAGATAATTTGAATTCAAAATAACTTTAATAAACTATCAATTAACAACCGAAACAAACACGTGCGTTGGTATTGAGCGTTTGCCAAGTAAGACCGTCCGACTCGACTGCCGACCGTAGACTGTCGCCACACTTGGTCTCTCCGCCAGTCCTCGCTGCATCCCCTCTACCGACGATCGTGTCCAAGCGGTAGGGCTCGCTTGCGTTTCCGATCACATGATTCCTCGTTTATCCATCAAATCGTTAGATGGCGCTGTTAGCTGTACTGTGGCGCCATCTATCCACGACATATTTATTAATAGCTTTTCCGTAGTGGTTTTCATAGTGTTTAAAACAAAGGAAATATACAAATCGCATAATCTAAGTAGAACTATGAATAACTCTGCATTTATTGTACAGGTTAAGTACTAACTTAGCTAAGTAAGTGAGCTTATTCGAGACAGTTAGAACGTCCCCGGGCTATTCCAGCGTTTTAGAGTAATCCTTTTACTGGAAAGAACATTGTTATACCGGAGGCAGAGATCAGAGGTCCAATTGTAGTTAGAGGAAATCCCTAAATGCGTCTTGTCGGTGCAATAAGCAACGAGAGTAAGATTGCTTTGCAGGAGACGAGTAACAAAGCTTCTACGTTGGCTATTGTCTTTTTTGCTTTAAGAAGAGATAAAAGTACTTAACTTTATTTATACACGATGATTTTACCGGTTCCAAATTTTTTACAGGGTGTTCTACCCATGTATATGAACAACTTTCACTAAGGAACCAACTCTGAAATCACGAAAAAAAAAACATGTTGTTTAATACAAAAATTCAATACCTACTTGACTAAAATGTATGAAACAAATGTTTTATCAGAGTTGGTCCCATAGTGAAAGTTGTTCATATTCATAGGTGGAACAGCCTGTAACAATTTGGAACCGGTAAAAAAATTATTCTGTATAACGGAGGGTGGTTTCAATATGAAAGGGTTTTTTTTAAATGTATAATCTCCTTTGAGGTCTCAAGCTTAAATGTATAAGTTTGGCGCACCCTGGACCGTCAGCCTTGGTATCACTTTACTGACTATTTTTACCACAGCGTGCGCAATTATTTTAAGGACGCACACTACGCGACCACGGTCACGACCAGTCGTGGTCGTGGTCGCTATCTTGGTCGAAGCTTCTGCGGCCAAGATAGGGAATAGAAAACGTCAAGCCGATACGACGGAAGCAGAAACTACTTCACCTTCAATGTAGCATTCGGTTTTTCCAATCTCCATAATATTTTTAGAATCTAATATAGGTACTCGTAGGTATTACGAACAGAATCGTTTTCTAATTTAGTCTACAGACTATATCCTATAGACATAGATAAACCTAGATAACGCAAGAGCAACTACGTCGCGTGCCAAAAATCGCACCAGCTTACGTTCGAAAATCATAAGCCGCCACTTTCACGCTCAGTCCTGCGTACTGCTGGCTGCGTGAGCGTGAGCGAGAGAGCGCGAGCTTGTGACGTCATAGTATGTAGTCAGAAAGTGGCGCTTAGTTTTCATACATTTCGTGATACTTGCGTTATCTAGGTCTATCTATATCTGTGCTATATCCCTTTGTAGCCGCCTCAAAGATAGTCCAATTATGCATTTATACAAAAAAGGTCAGAAATTCACAAAAGGATCTTATTGTAACGTTTTAGGAGTTCAAAAGGAACGACGCATTTTAAATCTATTGCTAAAAATTATACATGGAATTATTCATTTAAAAAACGCCGGACGGAAGAAATGCTCAATTTTTTTTCGGTCCCAAGGGGAGCCGCTTTTCATCTTTCCTTCTTATCTTTTAAATAATTAAAATTTGACCGGCCGTGTCTGTGTATTGGTGTTATAGGATTCAGGGCGTAATCACTGCTTTTACGTGTATTTGAATGTGAATGGAAAATTATGTGTAGGTGGTAATCTTATTTCTGAAAGGTCACTCGAATCAATGACGGCTTTTTAAAGGCACGTGATGTTTTAATCTTTTTAGCGATTGTTTATGACTTAAAAAAAAAAACTAATAATTAATTACATAACAAATAATAATAATAAGTAAATAAAACAATAATTAATTTAAAAATGTTTTTTACAAAGTTACTAAATAAATAAATGTGTATAATTCATAAAACAATAATTATAATTCTTAAATTCAAAAAACAATATAACTTACTATATACTTAACTAATATTAAAATTTATCATAATAAACACCCAGTGTTCTTCCCCCTCTCTCCTACATCTATGCTGTGCCCGACAGGGTCCATAATTGTGACTAATATAATTATTTCTCTACCAACTATATACATTATCGTACGCAATAAAGAATTGAGAATTGAATGTCAAAGGCCATCTAGGCTGTATCAAATCTGAAGCAGCCCACTATTCTTACAGAAACTACTAACGATTATCGAAAAAGAAACTTCAAACAGCCCAATTACGACTCCACACAAAAAAGCATTTGACATAAGCAAAACTTATTCGAAAAACATCACACGGTTCAAAAGAGCTGTGAAAAAACGGGTCGTGTTTGAAGCACCCGCGAAGTAGAGGAGGGGGGCGGCTCATCACATAACTTTGTAAGATTTCGCGAAAGCACTTCTTTGTAAGTAGCTGCTTTTGTCATCCGCCGTCGCATAGTTCCGAACTATCGTTGAGCACGAATACACTTGTTTTTGTTTTATATATACGTTAAGAAATCTTTTGTTGGTGTCGGATGAGTCAGCCTTAGTTGGGATTTAGTTTGTAATTACGCTTCCGTGGAAAACATTTTCGAATTTTTCGTCGCAAATTATTGTTGTATTTGAACTCTATAGTATGGGCTATGACCTCATGTTATTGTAGAAGGCTGAGGTGAGGTTAAGATAGCCTTGTGAGGTAAACTAAACCGCTTAGTGTTCGGACATGAATGGATCCCACACCTATTCATCCCAGGCACTCCCAGGTTCAAACAATTTGCTTGTAATTCCGTATTCATTCTATTCAGTATGAATACAATCTGGATCAATATTAATATAATCTGGATCAATATGGATTTGCATTGTAGGTATTTACGAACATAAACTTGTTTGTCTGCTACCAATGCCAAAGGTCTTATAAAATCTTGCTCTTCTCTTTTTACTATCTTACTTTCTTAGCATCTTATTTAACCTTTAAACCAATTCATAATTTCATCGTTCATTGCTTCCTTATCACCTCTAATATCTTCACTTTCTGCAACAATAACTGCAATGGAAAGTACAGCATCAATTAAAATCACACTAACATTACTTTTCGTAGCTTTCACT
Organism: Amphipoea lucens; assembly: GCA_947508005.1. Lineage (NCBI taxonomy): Eukaryota > Metazoa > Arthropoda > Insecta > Lepidoptera > Noctuidae > Amphipoea > Amphipoea lucens. The sequence continues at coordinate 3,675,999 of OX382371.1, forward strand.
TGACATGCAAAATGATATCCTGGTTGCGCAGTGGTCATTTTAGCAAATTTCATGTTGGCTACTAAAACAGTGTTAATATTTTAAGCCACCGCATCATGGCAGCTTTTAAATGGCGGCGTGAACTGGGGGAAATGAGTAGATCCTAGCTTACAATGATTCTCTTTAATAATGTTTTGGAGCAGAAAATATTCAGGTATAGATGACAAATGGTTTCGGTGTTATTTCTTATTGTTTGTAGAACTATGAATACTCAATACTTATTAAATTAATGAACACTGCATTTCACAGAACGTTGATCAGACATTGATATTATTTAATTTGGTTATATCGCATTTACAATGACTGTATTAACTGAATAACTGTATTCTCCGAAACTTTGAACTGGAACTTGTAGTACGAGTATGTTGGAACACGGTATTGTGTTAAGGTTTTATTTATTGCACGCCGTATTTCTAGTAAAACCACATGAGCTAAATCCATTCCAGTGTGTGTACATGATTATGACACCCCCTTGTGCCCAGCTCTTAATACAAGCTTTTAGCCTCAATTCAAAGCAAAATATAATCTGTTACTTTATTCATAGGCTTCATTTTCCAATACCAGCTAGCCTGCCTAGTAATATTCATACAATTATAGATAATAAAATGCAGCGATCTCGTCAATGGATTAGCTTTAAATAATATCTAATTTTGAAATGGAATACATTATTTGATATCAGTATCTAACAGATTTGTTAGTGTGAGAATTAATTACGAACCGTTGGCTTTTGGTGTCAAATCTGACGACACTGTTACGACTAGATAACAATTCAGATATCAATTTTAATAAGTAGCTATAAGACCTTGGTGACATAAATTTTATTTAAAGTAACTAAATAAAATTTATGACAAGATTTGTTTTTATCTATTAAAATTATTATGAGCAACAGAATATGGGTATGCAGATGCGCAGAGTGTACCTAGAATACGTATAACAAATACAACCAACTAACAAAAAATAACGTTCTAAAAACTAAAAATCTTGATCATAAACATCATATTCAAGTTTACTTAAAATTAGCTGATACAGTAACCGCTGATCACTTAGTTGTGCACACCATAAAGAATCAAGATCGTAAAAATAAATTCCTTCTTATCCATCCAGAAGTTTATTACTATCATCATCCCGTATTTTATGTGCTGCCATCTAGCCTCCGAATTCCCGAACCTCTCGTTACGTCATAGGGAATTTTGCGAAGTTTTCTTTGTACAAGGATTAAGGAAGGATATTAATCCTCCTAAGTTTGAAAGCGGATTGTGAGATGCAACGGGAGCTTTAACATTTTGCTTTTTAGATAGTTCTTTTCAGGATGTAGTTTGGTGTAGGAGCCGAAAATCGGAAGGGATTTAAGCAATATAATATTTTGTTTCTATATTCAATCATAGTTTTTATTTAGTGTTAATATGGAGTCTACCACATTGTACTCTTTAAGCTAAATATAATTATAGGTTGCTATTTAATGTTTATCAATCCATTCATTTTTGAAAACAGATTATCCCCAAACAAGCTACATCTGGCAAATCAAAACCCCGCTAATTATATTCGAGTAATCCCTGTATTGACCTATCGTGATACGAAACGCAATACATCAAGATTGGTTGAATGGAATCCACCATAACGAGACCTCTTCAACCCCTTTTCATTAGCAAGTACATCCCACCAAATCCAGGGATTCCCATATTTAAGAGAGATCATGTTTCCTGGCCAATTTCAAAAATAGCCAGATTAAATAGACCCCTTTGACCATGCGTGATGTTGGTACTTACAGGTCCCACGACTGGTCGTTTACAAAAACTGGGCAGTGTAATATATAGGTCAAAACATATTTCCTGTTATAAGTCAGTAGAGCGTTTTGCTGAATCGCTTCACTAAGCTTGGGGCTGATTTATGTTGGGCATTGGCCGACAATAGCTATATGGATTTCTATTTATCTTTACTTTGTAGATCTGTATCTGATTACGTTTCGAGTTCAGCAGTAATTTACCATAACTTGGTCTAATCTATATTTATTCATTCGTTATGAATGTTCTATAATTCTTCTTTCTTGTTAATGCTAATGTAGATTTCTATATATTTTCCTAATTCACATGTTCTTCTTATTTCACCATGTTTCAAGCCTAAAACGCTTGGTAAAATCATGACCATTTAACTGCATTCCATCACAAAGCAGGTGCTAATTTACATTTGTCCCCATGGTCTCTCTTATATCTGCATGGACCCCAAGCGATAGTTGGCAGTCAAATATCCTGCCATATATTAATGGTAATGATCCCTAATTATGTAATGAACGGTACATGTTAGCGCGGGATTGGCCCGATACACCCAATGCGGTGAATTATACTAACATTTGGCAATTTTGTACCGCTAATTATTTGGTATTAAATTTTCGAAATTCGCATACAATTTCTGACTGTAATGCTCAAGTTATTAGGTTTCAAATTGAGTGTGGAATGCCGTAGGAGTTATATAACAATAACAGCTTGACTGCATTTTGTTGTAGTACAATTTGTAGAACGACGCTTTTATTGCGTTCTCTGATAATGTATTAGGTGTTTGTTTATTGTTCAGAAGTATTTGGGATTACGTATTAATGTAATAAAAGACGGTAATTGACTGTTTGTATCAATTTAACTTCACCATCGTTATTTGCTTTAGGCGTTATAGCATTATCTTCTATATCCCTAGTAACTGTAACGACTTCTCTAAAAGGCCTATTGCGAGGTCTTTAGTGGTGGGTAGATTAGTTATTGTTAATTTTATTAGTACGCAGGTGAAAGTTGTTAGACGTCTTCCTAATGTCTAAAATCCCTTAGTCGCTCCTAACGACACTCATGGGGAGTAATGGAGTGGTCTTTGTAGCCCTGGGCTATTACCCTTTAATAGCTGTGTGCTTTTGCTCCAATTTAATGGATATAATTAACAATGGGACAAATAGGTTGGGAGCATTAGGAATGTGTTCGGTCAGTTAAATGATTGTTTATGTAAAAGGACAAGAGAAAAAAAAAATACTATAGACAATTTTGTTTTTAGTTGTCCTTAAACCAGTGGCACTATGATGGCACCTGTGACAGCTTAAAAAATTATTATAAAAATACAGCTTATACATTCGATAGTTCCAGTGGTAGGTATGTTATAATTGACGATTCGTACAACAATGTAGTATGGCATTTGTTTCCACAATATTAACGGAGATTTATAAACACGTCAAAAGCCTTTATGCAGTGCCGCCATTGTAATAGAACATTTTCTGTTTTTTTTTATGATTCCGTACCCAAAGAGTGACAACGGGACCCTATTACTAAGCATCCGCTGTCCGTCCGTCTGTCACAGGGCTGTTACTTTTGAATCGTAATAGGACGATACCTATTTGAAATTTTCAGTGTATACTAGATACTATGGCAGCTATAACAACAACTAATGCAAATAAAATAAAGTTAAACATTACAGGAGGCTCATACATGGAACGTGTTTTTTTTAATATGTGTTGTGAAATATTGTACGGTGCTACGGAACCTTGGTGTGCGAGTTCGAATCGCACTTGGCCGCTTTTTTTTACTGTTTTGAAAAGTATTCTTCTCCAGTCGTATCGACGCAAACTAAAATACAGGGTCCCATTAAAATACATATATGGACTTTTAACACAGCCTTCAGTACGTCTTACCAAAGATATCCAAGCAAAAAAAAACACTAATTAAAGTGATTTTATTTTGACCTAAAATAATAAATTGCCGGTGTATTTTCGCTGTATGGTGTATGGTGTACGCAGTTTTTGTATGGTGTACGCTGTATGCTGTATGGTGTATTTTCGCTAGCTGATTATTTTTATTGTAAGTAATATATTTTTTTACCATGGTCCATAATTTGGTGGTCTGAATGATTTCTAAAAGTTTGTCTACCTATTTAAATGGAACCTTACCTATATAAACAAACAACTCATACGTACAGTCACGTCTAAAAGTATGTATACACTTGGCTTTATTCAAAGGCGATTTTCTCCTTTATTTTTGGATGAAATTTTATGTTATTACGAAAATAGTATTTTCGAACCCATAGGTTTATGTTAAGTGTCGTATTTCAACGTTGCATTCGTTATTTCGCGAAAAAATCGCAATTGAAAATTGCCAAGTGTATACATACTTTTAGACGTGACTGTAAATAAATTATCTAATCAGGACGATGGTAGAGAGACTAACAGCTCAGTACGTGTTAAGTGAACAATACGTCCCATGTCACTGGTAAAACTTTAATCTTGAGCTGGCCTTGTACGGAGTTTAAATAGAATGAGAGGCCAGCTTAAACTAGTTTTGTGATCACTGATGTGCCTACAAAACTCATTACACTCGTGGAGTAATTAGTGAATAAAATTAACGAAAACAAATCATAATCTATCATCCTAAAACTAAGTTTTTAGTAATTACCAACTATTATTCGATTATAACCTATCCTATGATAGACGTGTAACCCAAGGACGTAGTTAATAGGGGACAAAAATGGCACAATATGTTACTTTTATATGTGTTTCGTTCCCCAACGGGTCGTATTAACGCGATATCACAGGAAAATGGACCTCAATGAGATTGTGTCCACTGCTTTCACACGATATAAGTTTATTTATTACTATTTTTATGTGTGCTTCTATGATATTTTTATTTTAGTAGAGTGACGTGCCGCTTTTGTTTCAATTTTGATTATTATTGTTCTGAGGGACGAATTCCGTATTTTTGAGAACGTTCGCAGTCTATATCTCAGTCTCAATCTGTCAAAAATATCTTTAATTTACCTACAATATTGACAAGTTTCGGCTAGATTTTTAACGTTTTTTTTTAATATGGGAATTGGCTTTTTGAGTTTTAATATCCAACGCATTCATTCTTGACTTTGTATTAACTAAATGGCTGAAATAGGTTTTTTAATTCCACAATTAAGAACATTTGTTTAATAAACTGTGTAATATCAACCAAAATATCGCTTAGAGTTTAGTCAAAAAAAAAATGTTTAATATTATTTATGCTTAATGAAGCAAGCAAAATATTTAAAGGTCAACCAGTTTTTAATATACCATGAAAATTATAAACTTGACTAACACCCTGAATATAATACAGTACATTTACCGTCAAATGCTACACCCAACGCCATCTAGCGGCATTAAGCGCAACATACACATATTCCTTACCTTTTAATTAATTTCGACGCGCCCGTTGTCAACATCTAAGTATAATAAAGCCTTCCAAAATTAAAAGACGTCTCACATAAACTGAGCGATATTTCCTCACAGTTTGCTTAGTACTGTGAAAATTTTCAATTTTCACAAACAATGTAACCGCGTTGACTTCTGTGCTTACAATTTCGTGTGGTGACATGGCGACAACGCGACACGTTGCTGTTGTTGTGTCAAATAAATTCTTTTACGAATGAGTGTTTCGGAAGTGGTGCGTTTTCTTTGTTAGTTCAGTTGTTGAAGTTATTTGACATGGGGAATTTATGTTTTGGCGTTAGTGCAGTTTGGTTGAAGTAAATGTTTTGGAAATGGTGGAATTTGCAGTAATAAATGCATGTTAGCTTAATTTTGTATAGATTAGTACTTCATCCTCTGTCATTTCTATTTCCTGACTTATTAGCGTTATCTGGATTCGCTTTCAGACTTGGCTGTGCATTTTTTCGCAACTCCTGCAAAGCAATATAAATAATAATAAATTCCTATATTCTATTCACTGTCCATGCATAATTTTGTATTATATTATTTGGTTATATTTAGCGGTTCCTAACAAGTTTTCTTTATAGTTTATCTTCAATTTTGTTGCCACTGGTCTCACAGTATTTATTATCCACATAAAAGCCTTCTTATTCTTTAATTTCTCATCCATTATGTTTACTACTTTGTTGTCGTCTGATATAACACAAAATGTTACCGTCATTATCTTTTTTAACACGTGGCATTTGGATAATCAAAAACTTGCCTTATTATCTGATTAGTTAAAGTAAATTTTATTGTACCTGACCACATGATAAATTTACTCCTGAATAGGATATATTATAAGTTGGAGAATTCTAACTACATCCAACACATGCAAATGAGGAATTAGAAACTTTATTTAATATAACTTTTGTTGCAGCCACAAGCACTCAAAGTGCTTCGTCATTAATTTATTGTGCTTAGAGGACAATTTTCGTAATAGGAAAAGTTTGGGTGGAGCGGAATTGGTTTAAAAAATTGTCTCATTTGTCTCTTGGGAGTGAAGGAAAGAGTGAGTGAGTGGAAGGTTTGTAAATAGCTAAACAGTTATCATCGTACAAGCCATAGTTTAGTTAAGCGTCAGCTAAAAGTAATCAAGAAAGTATTGTTTTCTTAAAAGCATTAGTTAATTCTCTTCGTAAACAGAATCTAACATCAAAAGAAAATTTTTAAAACAATCTCTATATTACAATATTAAATGTTGACCAAAAATGAATAAGCAAGTGTCAAGGAAAATTTTAATAGAAAAGATGAGAGAAAATGTCCTGTAAATATCCTTAAGAATGTTTCGCTGGAGATAACCAACGAATATCTTTATTGCGACGCGGGAATACTTTCATTTGCACTTAAAAATAAAGACTTGAGACGTTATTGTAAAATTAAATGGAATTTTAAGTTCGTTTATTATGAAAAATAGTGGTGTCTTTTTCTAACTGTTGTCTTTTTCTTCGAAATGATTTTGGTTACGAATTTATGTGCCTTGTAAATTAAATAAAGTAAGATATGAGCATTTGCACTGCAGTAGTAATAATAATATGTTTGTATATGCTGTTAAGACAGCATTTATGTAGTTCTAAAGACGTTATATACCATCTAGAAGATTATAAAACACTAGAAGCTTAAAATAAAACCGTGTAACACTTAAACATCAAACACAATCCAAACGACGAACAATTATTAAAAATTCTGCACAAAAATCTCAGAACAGAAAATCCACGGACACTAAATCCAGCGTTTCGTGGAATGAAGTAATAACGTGTCTACTAGTAAGTACAAGAACAGAAAAATTTCTCAGCGCAGTGTCGGGAAAATTCTCAGGGAATAGGCGAACGAAGAATTCCGAGGGAGGAATGTTCCCCATTAACGCTAACTGCACCAGAACTGCCCAGTTCGGGGAGTTACTTAATTTCGCGTAAGCTCTAAGGTGTTTCTGAAGTGCTGGTACTGCGGGTTTTAAGGGATTCGTAAAGTGTTTACGTATTACTTGTAGGGTTCGGATCGAAGGAGGGTTTTATTAGCTTTTGGAGATAGTCAAATGTTCCCTAAATAAATGTAGGTAGTTATTTGTTTTTAAATGACTGCCGAAATACTTTTTATTGTTTTATTTTTGATGTAGTTGTTTTAAAATAGACTGTATTATATGATGGATTTCTGTAAAAATTCCATTAAAAATTTTTCAGATTTATTTTATTTTCATTTTTTTATAAATTTAATTTTAAAAAATCTACTAAATTTTTAGTACGGTAAGAAGTTTTGTTGATTACTTACCAATTCATCTGCATCTTTACTCTAAATACTTACCAAAAGTCCACAAAATTGCTTTACCACAAACCCATTACAGCAGTATGATATAAGAATACATTTTTAATTATATTCTCAAGACATAAAGCCCGCATTAAGCAAATCGTACATTTCTTCATGTATCCCTGGTACCGCAAAAACTTACATAATTACGGAAACCTCAGACCTTCTAATATGGCAGAACGAACGTGTTTTAAACCCTTTTGGATGGCACGTCGAAATAAGTCCTTATGTTTCTCAAATAGGATGTATACTTTGATGATATTTGCAATTGTTTTGCATATATTATTATTTATTTGTATTTCAGACAACATGATCCATTTTTTTAGTAAAAATAATGCTCAAAACTATGTTAGTTCACACATAAACGCATACAATTTTTGAAGAACGGACAGTCATACCTGTCCGCTATCACACTCAGGATGCTGTTGCTACTCACACGCACTCTGTGCAGCAGTGACGCCGCTTTCTTGCGTAAGATTGCCGCGAAATCATCTGTGCGTGCCTCCATGAACATGGCGGATGCGCTGCAAAATGGAGGGAGCCTCAGCAGCATCCTGAATGCGTTATTGTATTGGACCCGCAGAGCATTGACAGCCCTTTGCGTATATACTGTTCACAGACTGCTGGAGTAAAACGTCTAAAAAAAGTATTTAAATAACAAAATCTTTACCTCTCTTGAACAGCGGGCAAATCTGCGGGCCAGCATATTATTAGCCCTGACCGTCAACGCTCTGCGTTCCCTTTCCATATCACATTCGTCGTTCAAAGAGTCCGTGACTATATGCCCCAGATATTTGAATTCACAGACTCTTCGCAGTTCCGTTTTACACAGCATAACGCAGCATAAGCAGCAATCAATCAATCAAATCAATCAATCAATCAAAAGTCATTTATTCAAACTAGGCTGAGAATCAGCACTTTTCGAACGTCAAAATTACAAAAGACAGTCCCCCAAAACGCCCGCCCTTCGCCACTTCCTAGTGCTTTCGCTGCGCAGCATAATATAGGTTCATGCTAAATAGTTTATCAATTACTGATAAAAAGCCCAGTAACGTTGATGAACTTTTTCTTTAGATTTTCATATCGCCTAGCCTGTATAGCGCCACTTTCTTTGCTTAGAAATTCCCTTTAGGTTTAACTTAAGTTTTGATTTCCTATCGTTGTCGATTTATCAAATACTGGTATTCAGCTGCATCTGGTTAGACTGGAAGCCGACCCCAACATAGTTGAGAAAAGGCTAGGCGGATGATGATGATGTCTATTTATCAAATATTTAGCACTAAGTTTTTACATTATGATTTTACTTAGTAGTGTCATAAGAAAAGTTGCTCTTGTTCGTTAACTGTCAGATAAATTGTATCTTAGTCGCAGATTCTAAGTTAGCTTCACACTTCTGTGTCCAATTTAAAAAATTCATTGAGCTGAAAACTAACAAAGGAAAAATGAAATGTTCCGTCTTCTGCAACGAGTAAAGCAAATTAAGTACATAAAAGCCAAAATGGGGTCGAGGACTCTGTCAATGGTCGCGGTCGCTTGGAAGTTGATTCAAATTTGATTGTGGGTAATTTTTTACCCGACTGCTAAAAGGTCGGTAATGTAACTTATGAAACAAATGGAGAGTGGAGAGTAATTTATTTGTCAACCAGTTGAAAATGAATATTCATTTTGATTACAGAGTTTTTGGTAAATTATACATAATATTTGGATCTTTTAGTAATGGAAGTAAATTGATTTCGTTCCTACAGGAGATATTGTTGTAATATCAGGAATATTTTAATATCATTGTTCCAATTATTAAAGAGGCTCGTGGCTAAATAATAATAGTAGCATGGCTCGATCAAAGGTTAAGCTACGATTGCCGCGGCCGTTTCGTGGATGGGTGACCATCCATTACATATCGAGACCCCTCCGTGCCTCGGATAGCTCGTTAAGCCATTGGTCCCGGCTGTCATTCGTAAATCTTTGACAGTTGTTACGGGTAGTCAGAAGCCCAAAAAAGTCTGACAACCAGTATTACCATGAGGTATCGTGTTACCTAGTAAGTGGCTTGTGGAGGTCAGATAGGCAGTCGCTCTATGTAAAATACTGGTATTCAGCGCTTCCGGTTAGACTGGAAGGCGACCCCAACATAGTTTGGAAAAGGCAGGCAGATGATGAGATGAGTGAGCAAATCGGGATGGGCAGATTGTTCCAATTATATGAGGACGTTATTGCTGTTAATACCGACATTGTAATACTGCGCTAAATTAAATTAGCTACTGTACGGCCGTCGAGAAAATACATTCCCGACACCTGTCCGTGCGACAATTCTCTTAGATAATAAAGATCAAATTCGCAAAACACGTATACGTTTGTATGAAACTGGTGTCAAGAACGCATTCTCTCGAAGGCTGCCCTGTAACGAAATTCCACACACGTAGTATCTATATCATAACATGCAAACTTTTTTATTTTTATTTTTGTGTTTAGATATCAAAACTCATCAAGTCTGCAAAGTTTTACTAGCTTATTTTAATTGACTTCGTATCCATACTAATATTATAGAATAGAATAGAACACTCTTTATTATGCACACCATATAAACCGAAAGTAACTCTGTTTGTCTGTCTGTCTGTCTGTATATTTTGTTCTTTTTACGCTTGTGCTTTTCACGCCTAAACCGCCGAACCGATTTAGATGAAATTGGGTGAAGAGATAGTTTTATTCCCGGGAAAGGACATAGGATACTTTTTATCCCGATATTCCCACGGAATCGAGACTTATGCGGGTGAAACCGCGGGGCGCAGCTAGTATTTATATATTTCTCTATGAAAACATAAGTTCCACTAACAATTTCACAATAAACAACTTCAAACGAAAAATTTCAAACACCCACGTCAAAACAATTTATCCACTTTTCAAAATCCGTACTTTTTCAAGCTCATTCGAAAGCTTGTGACAAGAACATACACGCTTGGTTCTCGCTCTATTGGGACCCGAACTACCCGCGTTTAAGAGCCAGTGGTATAAATCAAGAGGTTTGGCTGCACATTACCGATTGCTCGCTACGACTTGTACTGGTTCTAGAGTTTATTGTTTGAAATTGTTTTTATTTGCTGTTATGTGTAATATTTTTGTTTAGTAAGGAATTTGATGTGGTTCTTTATGTAAAGGTAAAAATGATCACTGGTAATTTAATTTTCTTTAGTTTCCACAGTGATAATTAAGCTTAGGTAGGTAGACGCCAGGACATCAAGCTACTACAATCTGTCAAATTTCTTTAATAGATTTTCAACTTTATCGCTAAAGTATCAGGTTCAAAGTTGATTGGGAAAATTTGACAGTTTCGGGCAGCTTGATGTGCTGGCGTCTGTACTTGCATTTTTTTTTCCATGCGGTCTGCATATTAATTTTAAACTATCACAAGCTAGCTTCTGACCGCGATTTCGTACGTACGAAACTTGTATTAGCATAAAATTTAAGTATCCTATGGCACTTGGAAATTGTGTAGCTTTCTACTAATTCTATTATTTCTTTTATATTTTACTTTGACTTTGACTTTGAAAAAGTAGCCTACATGTTAATCCGGGGTGTCAACTTCCATACAAAATTTTATCAAAATTGGTCTAGCCGTTTGAGCGTTAAGAAGTAACAAACATATAAACACACACACACTCACAAACTTTCGCCTTTATAATATTATTATTGTGATAACCAAAGGGTTATCACACTAATATTATAAAGGCGAAAGTTCCAGAGATAACATTTTACGAACATAATACAAACAATCAATTTTACCTCTTTTTTATAATAATGATATGAGTTGACACAGAATATTTAATAACCACTTAGAATATCCACCTCATATAAATATTGCAAACTAATTATTTTATTCTGAACGCAAAACTATAACTATTTACACTTCTCGAACATGTTTCTCAACTAATTAGATTATAAACTAAACCCATGAATGCAGTAATGCATAAGTACCTACAAGAGGGTCTCAGCTGGTTACCATGGCAACCTGTTTCGCATCGTTGGGTCCTACGACGTTGCACCTATGTGGAGATATGTAGAAACAGACAGTTTAACTGCAGCTGTATCTTTAAATTTTTTTTTTATTGCTGATTAGGCCCGATCTTGACCTCAATCACGCCTTATGGAAAGCGATGGATGAGGTATATGATGGAACCAGCGTGCCCAGAAGATGCCTAAGGCACTGGAACTCACACGCATCGACGTAACACAGCAGGCTGCTTGACGCCGGACTCTGGGAGGGTTGTCGCAAACCAGGCGGGCGTTAGCCCTACCACAGCGCACCGCAAGGGAAGAATTGGCCAGTAAAATAAGGTGCTGTGTGTGACTGTCCAGGATGCGCCGAGCGCTCGGTTCAGTTGAGTAATTGGCGGAACAAACTGCGCTACACGAGGAGGCTTCTTTATGCAACCCAAAAAATTATTTACTTCGAGACAAGGTTTTATTGGCATTAACAAGGTATCATAACCATTGTGCATTGCAGGTATGTTCACAGTGGCGTGCATTGCATATAGGCATATAAGCAGTGCCTACCTCGATATCAATATAATCCTGTCAATTACATTTTAGTGTGTGTGACCCGCAATTAAGAAACTCACAAAATTATTATACCTAACAAAAACCAAAATCTTCATAAAACCACGCGCGGCAGTAGGCAGTCGCCAGACGGCCTACTCGGCTCCGGTACCATTCGCACATTGTCATTAGTCTTTACTCGTTCAAGTTAAAACGACAAAATTAAAAATACGTACGTCTCACGCGTAATACTGTGACGTTAGACCTTCGTAATTTATCACCCTTAAGTAGGCATGCCTACTCAAATAAACACACTTTTGACCTCACTTTTTTTTTATTAGTGACCGCGTTTATCTAGTCTAGACCCGGCCTAGTGCCTACCTATCCTGAAAACCAATCCACGCCACTGCATGGTCAAATAATCTAGCTACCTCTACTCTGCGGATGTGATGGCTATCGATATTACAAACTTACCCTCACTTCGACCAAATTCGAACTACACATACAAAATTACACCAAAAATTTTGCCAAAACATAGTCAGCATTTTCCCGTCCGTCTTGCATTATCCCGGTCCCCCAAACTTCTGAGATAACAAACAGCGTTGACATTGTTACAAGGCAGATTCCGCTGAAGAATTTTGTGCCAACTCAGTGGAACCGTAAACAGATACATTATTTTTATCTTACGAAACGACACGCGCTTTACTTATGGTTACTAAGTGTACATAATGATACGCTGTGAATGTGTTTGTAAGTGCAGGAGCTTATGGTACCGTCCGAGACAATGGCGATTTCGGAAATGCGTGTGTGTGCGTGTTTTTGTTATGTGTTGACGCTAAAAACTACGTTGTATGTGTATATTTTATTACTTTTTTTATTTGTAACTATCTGCGCCCCGCGGTTTCACCCGCATAAGTCTCGATTCCTTGGGAATATCGGGACAAAAAGTAGCCTATATGTTAATTCAGGGTTTTAGCTACCTTCATACTAAATTTTATCAAAATTGGTCCAGCCGTTTGAGCGTGAAGATGCAACAAACATATAAACACACACACTCACAAACTTTCGCCTTTATAATATTAGTGTGATTAGTGTGATATGCATTTTGTTTGTGCAGAATAAACAATTTATCTTTCTTTTCTTTCTACTCGTCCTTACACACCATTCACAGCGTGTTTAAAAATACTTTACTATACGCAAACATTAATATGGCTCTTCAGGTTTTAGCAAAAAAAAAGTCGATAAAAGATTTTTTTACTAAAACTAGAGTAGTCTAGAGCATCGTCCCTATCAGTCATACAATACTTAGGTACATAATAATATGTAATAGTTTCAATTTAAAGGTCTATTCAAACCTAAGCGGTATTCGCAGCCGCTGTGGATAGTGATACATACCGCACGGGTTTCGCTCAGATATTTAGTATCAAGTTCCGAGGCTAGAGCGACCTAAGCGGTATTCGCTGCCGCTGTGGGTAGAAGTACATACCGCTCGGGTTTCGCTTATTCCTGAGCGAAACTCAAACTCGGTATTCTACCCACAAGGAAAGCGAAGTCCGCTTTAGTGTGAACAGTAATATTATTGCATCCACTCGGTTTTCTCTACCGCAGACGGTACTCGATGACATCTTGGTTATTGAAGTGACTGGTATGTTGCCAGTACTGAGTGACGTCACAATGACTTGCTATTTCTTAAAATATTGTAGACATTGTTTTGTTTTTTGTGGTTTCATTTTTTTATTTGAGAGTGGTGACGAGGCTTATAATTCATTGTTTTTTCTGAGCAAAATTGAAGTTGATCTTGAAGTTTTTTCTTGGCAGTTTTATAGTCTTTTTCAGTGAGTGACGTCAATTCGAACTTATATAACAAATTAGTTGTTTGTTTAGAGTCAGATGCCAGCATATCTAAATACTACAATCTGTCAAATTTCTTTAATAGATTTTTAACTTTATCGCTAAAGCGTAAGGTACAAAATTGATTGAGAAAATTTAACAGTTTCGGGTAGCTTTGATGTGCTGGCTTCTGTACTTAAAATGCTACTTGCAAGAAACTGTAGCAGCTTCTTAGATAGAACATCGAGACTTTAATCATCTAATTTTACTAGCTTGTATTGCCCCACTGCAGGGCAAAGGCCTTCCTCTCCCTTTTCCACACAATTCTGTCTTTTCCTACGGTAGGAATCAACCTCGTCCCGCCATCTTCGGGACCCAATCGGTGGTTTTCTTAGCCCAATTGTCATTTGACATGCGGCAAACATGTCCGCCCCAGTCCCACTTAAGTTTATCGGCTTTTTGGGTAACGTCTCTTATCTTGCTTTTGGCGCGCAGTATTGTGAGACTTTAATTATACAGGGTGAAATTGAACACATACGCGAAAAAAAAATCAGCTGTTCCCTACATTTATGTTCGCATAACTCGCCAAAATGTAGGGAACAGCTGATTTTTTTTTCGCGATTTCAGGTTTGGTCCCATAGTAAAAGTTGTTCATAATGATGAGTATAATCTCCCATTTCGATTTGTCGCATGTGTTCAATTTCACCCTGTATTATGTACTAGCTGCGCCCCGCGGTTTCACCCGCATAAGTGTCAATCCCGTGGGAATATCAGGATAAAAACTATCCTATGTCCTTCGCCGGGACTCATACTATCTTTATACCAAATTTAATCTGAATCTGTTCAGTGGTTTAGGTGTGAAAAGATAACATACAGACAGACAGAATTACTTTCGAATTTATAATATTAGTATGGATGGTATGGGTGTTCTAAAGGTGCACCTTTCACTGCCTAACCCCTTGGGGAAAACGCGTCGTGTTGTGTTAATATTTGTTAGATTTTAATTGGATTATACCAAATTGCATAGCAAGCAAATAAAAACACAACAACTCTATTTATCTACCATTGTTCAAACACGATACCTAATCCATTAAAATCAACAAAAATTTTCTACCACGATTTTATACAAATATTTGCTCGTACAAGAGCTCAAAATCAATGTTCAATATGAACAACTCGGTCCATTTGCTTCAATACTCGTACTGTCCTCCGTACGAACAAATCATGGTCACTTTACAGAAATGAAATGTCCCACACAAAGCTTGGACAATGCTCGGGACATTTTGTCTTAGTTTATGACATGACGTATTTTTCTCGCTTCAACTTTGTATTTACTGCGTTAAGTACGTCTTTTGTGTTCTGAAGTAACTTAGGGGATACGAAGTTTAGTTCTTCTTTCATTTATTTACTGTAGGTAAGCAGAACACTCACTGCCCTAAGTGTACTGCTTACTGAAAACGCCCAAATTAACCTATCAAAAATGAATTTTTAGTAGTTTCATTTGTCCGTTTTCTAAAGTAAACCTGTAGAAATTATATTCATAAAGTTCTCAAGCCACCTAAATTCTAATAATAACGACCAATTTTAGTTTTCAACTAAAATGGCTTACTTATATATTTTTATAAAGAGGCTAAGTAATAACAGCCGCACGGGTTGATCGATCAGGCTAAGCTACGCTAGCCGCGGTTGGTCCGTGGATGGGTGACCATCTTTACAAACCAAGACCCTCCGAGCCTCGGAAAGCACGTTAAGCCGTTGGTCCTGGCTGTCATTCGTGGATCTTCTACAGTCGTTACGACGGGTCGTCAGAAGCCCGAAAGTCTGTCAACCAGTCGTACCAAGGGGTATCGTATTACCCAATAACTGGGTTGTGGAGGTCAGATAGGCAGTCGCTCCATGTAAAATACTTGTATTCAGCTGCATCCGGTTGGACTGGAACCCGACCTCAACATAGTTGGGAAAAGGTTAGGCAGATGATGATTTATTTTTATAAAGCCGCACCTATGTCCTATGGGATTTCCTATCGGTAAAAATGACAAACTTTTATCCCCTATTAAAACCCTTTAGGGGATGAATTTTCACACTACAGTGCTCATTATTATGTTCATTGGGGATTTTATTAAATTAAAAATAAACAAAATTCTAAAACTCAGTCAAAATTGCCCCCATCATACTACTCATAATTGCACAGTAAACATTGCTTGAAGGCTTAAATGTTCCTGAATACGGATTATCGATACCAGGGCAACATGACTCCGTAATAACCAAGCTGTAAGCTAACGCGTTAATCGACTATCAAAATCAGCTCTCAATGCTTGTTGTGCGCCTAGTCCTCGGACTGTTAGTTAAATGGCTTAACAGGATAATTATATTACCTATATGGGAAGCGTGGTATGTATGAGTTAAGCTCTAACTATGAGTGCGGCTGTGGGTTGACCTAAGGATATAGATACAGTGCCAACTTTTCACAAAGTACCTTCAGCCCTTTCAGTTATTTTACCTCAAACTTTGCATCGCTGACCAAATTACAGTGATCTTTATTCTTAATCTAATAAGGTTGCTGTTGGGTTGCTGCCACTAACAAGTCTGTCAAAATCATTGTGGACTTTATTCTAGTTACAATAAGTTGCTGTTAAGTTGTTGCTGTCAGAGGTCAAATAACTGTAAACGAACTGTATGCACGTGTATCGAAGTATATCAAAGCGACTGTTATGATCGCTTCTAATTTCTCCTTCTTTCATTAAAACATAAGAAAATAAATCAGAATGAATACTTTTTATTTATATTTCATTCAAAGGTGACATACCTTTGAACTTATTCCCAAATTATACTCATAAAAATACAACGCACAATGCCAGACATTCCCATCGTGCATTTTCCTGAAGGCCTGTATCCACCGCACCGGTTTCAGCTAACCGAAACTAAATTTAGCCCGGGGTTGCAGCCCGTAACTGTCCCGATATAATTAATGTAAGCCGACATCTCACGTCACCGTCGTTGGCACCATCTGGACGGAGCTAAAGTGATGTCAAAGCGAATACAGAGAAAGGACTATTTTGAGGCGAGCATGCGGGCACTAGAGCGAGGACTAACTTTATACACGGCTGCTGAAATGGTTTAATTGTTAAAGGGACTCCTATAGGTATTTTTTTTACCTTGAGTGTGTCACGTAATGATTGGTCAGATGTCTTTTTGCACACTTGATTTTTGAACACTTGATTTAAATCTTTATGTTTTGATCAAGTTATCGTTTTATTCTAATACGTGATATGTAGTTGAGAGATTTGCTAAAGAAAATAACGTAAAGTAAAAGTAAAAGTTAAGGTTCGCGAGCACATTCGCAAGAAGCTGGCAGTATCGTCACAACGGTAATATTTTCTCATTGCTTGTCTTATTTTTTTTTTTTAGTTAGTAAGTATATTCATGTATTTATGTATATTTATTTGTGCTTATATTTATATATAATTAGTTATATATTATATTCATAGTTTTAATAGGTTTATGCGTATCTTTATATTTAAAATATTTATTCCTTCATTTTCATGATTGCAACTACCGCTGTTTGTCTCTGCATCACCCAAAGGTTGACTGGTAGAAAATGCCTATGGCATTAAGTCCGCCTCTGTACATTTATGTGCTTGAAGTATTAAATAAATAAATAAATAAATAAATAAATAAAATAGTAACGAAACGTAACCATAGAAAAATATCTGCATAAATAAAACAAAGTCGGGTTAGTTACACCATTTATATGTAACTCAAGAACGGCTGGACCGATTTTTATGATCTTTGATTAACTATTTAATAAGAATTGAATAACTATTAAAAAACGAGAAAAAAATACGAAAAAGCAATGCAGATAATTAATTTTCTCTTACATTTTGTGTGGAACGGCTTCTTTGATGATACCTCGAGAACGCATTTATTGATTTCGATTTTTTTTTTTTAATTTCGGCTAATAGGTTAACACAAGATTTATAAATTCTGGGGCGATACGAAGTTCGCAGGGTCAGTTATGAAAAAGTTACAGTAAAAAAATATAAATGCAAATTGTATATCTATACAATACAATAAACCACACCACACAATATTCAATGTAACGTGTCTAGAACACATATTTACAAGAATTTCGATGAAAATATGAAATTAATTAATTGTAACATTGTATGTCCTGACCTACTTGTTACTTCACCCCAGGGGAGCTCGAGATAGCTGACATGAAACCAAATAACGTGAAACACGAAACAGATGAGCTTTGTACTTTAAAATTAAACAACGATTCTTAGTAACGGTTTGTTATAATAAGGTGTATTTGCTCATTGAAGTTCTCTTTTGAAATTTAGAATATGATTATCAGAGAAAAGATAAAAATGGTTCATCGACAGGCAAATTGTTATGCATAGTAACAAGTTGCCCATCGATGTAAATGATTCGGAAATTTTTCGACGATTGTAAAAAAATAATTGTTCCATGACTTTTGGACAGATTCGCTACGCGTAACGTCCGTTTGTGGCCCTATTGTATTTTTGAAGGTGATTTTTTCGGATCAGTCGCGTTACAGCCGTTCTACCTAAAAGTACACTCAACGCCAAAAATGCTTGTGATTAAAAAAAAATCACACTGATCAAATTAACATTTATTGAAGCATGGTACTAGGCGAGCAGACTTATCAGGAGATACTTTTTGTCACCCGCACACACGCACATTTTTCATCGTCTGTATACTAGATTTATTTTTACTTACCTACTAAATCTTACTAAATCTTAGTCATCTCATTTACGAGTAAGGAAAAGATCACAAATAAACCTAGACTTGATATTGTTTCTAAGTCGTTCTATTTTACTCACTGTTCCTACAATTGCATCATTCGGATGTAGATAAACCAAAATGTAGATTTGAAATCCGACGCTTTGAGTACAATATGTTCCCGAGGTTTAGAGTGTGTGAGGCAGACTTGCATGAGGGTAGTACAAATAAAGTTATCCTGAATATTGTAACGGTAGTTGTTGGTACTGAATCTGTTAAGTTTTGAGATGCAGATGTATGTAGAGTGACAATACAGACTGACACAAGCTTTCAAATACAAAGTCAGAATTCATCAAACACAAAGAAACACAATTCCACAGCAAACTCATTTGATTCTGCAGATAAACGATGGTTCAGTTTTACTTACAGACACTAAAACACCCGAAATTCCTTCCTTCTTTTCTGCAGTGTGCATTTCGACAGAACCGAGATACAGAAACAAAATTACGTTCAAAATCTTCGCAGTAGCAGACAAAAATAAAAGAGCAACTGCTGGTGCTGCAACTTCTAAATTTTGTACAGTCGATGCAGTTGCGCCCTCACTAACGCCATGTGTCGCTATAAAGTACGTCGTGCCACCGGTTTGGCACTAAGCCGATAGTACATCGAGTATTCTGTGGTGTTTTTACTTAGGAACATGTCGATACCGCAAATATTAAGATTTCCTTCCCCAGATTTATATGTTTGCTTATTCTTATGATACGTTTTCGAGACTTGCATTCGGGTTTACTGCTTTCTTGAATGTAGAATTCTGAATTCCTGAATGTATTACTTGGAACGCTTTGTGAATATTATTTGAATAGTTCAAGCCCATGTGCGACTCTAAAGCAGTTTCTTTTACGCATTTCATACGGAAGAGGTACCTACAAAATATAGAATTTTAAATTTCATCTTGGCATTCGCGTTGGCAAGGAATACTGCAGTGCTACATAATATCGACTGCCATGTTTTTAGTTATTACATATAAAGTTTCCAAAACTGACTAAAATCACAATGTTAAACAGTCGTCACAACGTTAGTGAAACGAATCGTCTTATTAGAAACTAATTTGATATGCACGAATAAATTACAAAAGCAGTAATAAATGACGATGGAATATATCTTTATACAAGTAAAGAACATAAAATGAATACTAAACAAGCCTCCTAATTATGTTCCTTAATTGGTGATTTGTCCCAATTACAGGAGGAAGAAAATTGAGTTTTTGACGGCGACCAAAGAACCACACTTTTAAGAGACAAAAAGATGTCTGCCGTTAATGCTAATTACGCAATCATAAATTTGAAATCTCTCACTGATTCTCTTTTTTTCTCTCCCTTTGAATTTATATCATCCAATTGAATTTTAAATTCTACCGAGCATAAAAATGTCCACCATCCTGATTTTACACACAATTCATGGATAATTTTATGTGGATTGCAAAATATATTTCCATATTGGAAAGGGAATTGAATGAAAAGGGAATACGATTGATTAAGTTAACTGACTTTCACTCCATATATATATCGTGGCGATGACAGTTTTAGAGATATGTTCAACCTCTGTGCAAACAAGTGTGTGTTTCTTTATTTATGTCTGTAATTTATATGGTGTACATAATAAAGAGTATTCTATTCTATTCTAGATTTTTATCAAATAAAAGGGTATTCTGATATTCATGTTTTTAATTTCATTTCAACATTGCGCACAACACAGCTAATGGCCTTTTTTTTTTTTTTTTTTTTTTATGGATGGGAAATCATCAAATGACCCCTCCCGCTCTGGGTGGAGCGAAGGGAGTGTCAGACTCTTACTGACTAAAACCCATCCGTGTTCCTTCCTTAGCCCTTTATGTTCCGGGGTAGCGGTAACCCTTTCGGACAATCCCGCACCCCCGGCAGGCTTCGGCCCTGGCAGGCCCCTTCCTTTCTGCTGACATCTCTTTGAGGCGCGCATGGAACACGTACGCGCCGTCCGGCACGGGCCTGGTCCTGATCGGACGGTGAGCTACCCATTACTCTCCGTCCGCAGGCCCGCGCCTACGGTGGCCGGGAGTCGTCACGCGGCTCCCGACGCCCGGAGCGTCTCCCGCGGCGGCTGGGGTGTGAGGCTCTCTCCCTCAGCCGTTCAGCCACCTCCTTCGCTAGCATGACTGCTTCGCAGAAGGAGGTGACCGCCTCCCACTCCCTCTCGCCCCGGACCATGGCTTGAACCAGGGCCGGACGCGAGAGGTCGCCGCCGCTGTCTATCGCCTCTACGAGGGCACGGCGGTGCTCCGCCCATGCGGGGCAGACCTCCACCGTATGCTCCACCGTGTCCTCTGGGCGATCCTCGCAGTGGTGACACCCGGGCGTCTCCTCCCGCCTGATGATGTGCAGGAACCTCCCAAAACATCCGTGTCCGGTGAGGACCTGCGTCAGGCGATAGGTGAGGACGCCGTGACGCCTCTCTAGCCACTCCTCAAAGAGGGGTCTTATCGCCACTATCGTGGCGTGCCCTGCGCTGGGTTGCGAAAGTCGCTCCTTCCATGCCACCATGAGATCGCGCCGGAGGTCTGTCCGCTCCGCCGCGATTTGCCGCGGAAGCGGAGTTTCCCCCCGGCTCAGTGCCTCCGCGCGCCACTCATACAGGCGCGCTAGGACTATCGCCTCCAGATCCCATGGCGGCAGTCCGGCAAGGAGGCTTGCCGCCTCGCCCGAGATCGTGCGGTACCCCCGGATCAGCCTTACGGCTACCACCTTTTGGGGCGCGTTCAGATAGTGGGCGGCTCGCCGCCGCAGAGAACGCGCCCACACCGGGGCCCCGTATAGGGCCATGGACCGCACGACCCCCGCGTAAAGCCTCCGGCAGGAGGTGTTTGGCCCCCCCAGGTTAGGCAGGAGCCGCTTGAAGGCGGCCCCGGTCCTTTCCAGTTTGGGGGCCAAACGTCGGAAGTGTACAGCTAATGGCCTGACGAAGCTTAAAACTTCGCGTGAATTTCAAAAAAACGAGAGAATGAGGAAGACCATGAAAAACAGTATCTAACTCGAAATCGCGGAGGGTTCAAAACTCTTGACAAAAACGGCTCTTATCTTTAATTTCTCAGGGTTAGAATACAGAATGATCGACCATCGTCACTCAGTTTTAACGGTCATGGAATTGATTAAACTTCGCAGCACCCAACCTCGTTAAGTCCAAACTAAGTTGAGTTTTTATTGTGAAATAAAATGGTGGAAAGTTTTACTTAGGGCGAACTTTCCGCTATTCTATAAAGTTAACGAAGAATCGTTAATTCCGTCCTTCGGTTGTATTTATTGTTATTTTTTTTCATTTTTGTTGTTACCTATTGTTTTTAAAATTTTTAGGTTTTTCCTTTCCTCTTCTACATGGTTTTGTTTGATTTTGAATTGTTTTTCACCGTCATGTTCTGTAGCATTTACATATGTCTTTACATTCTTAAAGTTAAAACATTCTTCATACTTAAGTTTCTAGTTCTCAGTATTTATATCTGCTTTCTGATTCCCAACGTATAAAACTATAAGTATCACTTCACAACACTGTATTCAGATTTACTGTCATCGTTGTTGACATCTCCTTAATATCGTTCGTAAATGTAATTTCCGCCTTCTACAAAGTCACAATCTAATAATATAAGTCTCAGCCATATCTGCCGATGGCATTAGGTTTTATTATGGCCACATTATAGTGCCACGTTGCACAGACGTAACTACATCATAGGGCAACGTTGCACAAGCGTCAATGTTATTTTGTAAAGTGCAGTAGACCTGAGTTTATGTCGTCTGCTACATGTGGATGATCGTAAATTTAACATTGTACAACTTAGAGGTTTTGGCTTCGATGTGAAGACGATAAATAAAGCGAGTTTCGTGTGGAGAGTACGGATTTTGACGTTTTGTGAAGTGAAACATACTCAGCTCAGCATTGACTTATTGCTTAGTGTTCAATATTGAAGAAATGATGGTCTTATCAGAGAGTTCAATAGTAAAATGATTATTCAAGATTAGATTTTAGAAAAAATAGAAGAACGTTTTCAAAAGTACTACAAACTCATATATAAATACAGTAAGATACACTTTCCAAAAGCGTAAGCACTAAGCAACATGCACGTTGACACTTCAAAAGTCGCCTAACAGAGTAACAGCACAACAAAAACTGTCGGAGGCCCTTTACAAAATATTCTAAAAATGAAACGTTAGCAAAGTGCTAAAAGTTTTCGCTGGGACAGGCCTCTTTTTGACATGTCTGCCGCTGTCCCAGTGTTGCGAGTTCACGGGACATGTCCGATACCCATTGTGTCGGATGTTTCATAAATGTGTATTTCAGTCGCTGGCTGCTATTTTAGCGTGTTTCGTGAATTTCGACTGTGGTAACATTTAATAGGTATTTTTGATATTATAGAGGTAGAATAAAAATAACCTGTATAAATGTTACTGAATGTTCTGCCATCGTATTACCAAGCAAAAATACTTGAATCGTTCCAAATTCACATACAAACGAAATAACAATAATAAAGGTAACACTAAAAGCTTATTTAGAACGAAAATTGACTAAACTGTCCTGTCCATAAAAACATAAACGATTGAAACAAAAGAAATTAATCCTCTTAGCATTAACATCGATACACAATACAAATTGTACCTTACCATAGAATATAATAATATGGAAAGGACTCAGTCGTTCAAATATTCTATTATTATGTAAAACCGAGTAGCCACCGTCCTCTGCAAATATAATAAAATCATTAAGTGATGTTAATTCGCTTAGTGACCACAGTAAATATGATGAAAATATGCAAATGTCCAAAGTTGCGAGGTTGCTTTAGTTAAAATAAATTGCGACTGGCCTGGCTGTTGGGGATTTGAAGATGACCAAACTTGAAATATATGGCTGTACACTTGTTTTTGAGGTGTGGGCAGGAGGGTACCCCATGTATTTTGAGCCACTTTGAAATCAAGGTTTTTAATGATAATTGTTTTTTTGTCTTTAACGATACACACACTACTAATCATTATAATTTTTGCTACAAATTGGTGATCATTATATTTAACCCCATAATAAACATTCAATTATTTAACATCCTCCAATTCATTAAAATCCCCATCAAAATACTCAACCATATAATTAATTGTATTACAATCGTACAAAAAGGCATATCAGTTTTTCATTTATTATAATGAAGAAATAGCCATGTTTGTGATTAATTGGTGCAGATGGTAAACGGCATTCATTACTTAACGAGATACATTTTCGAAATTAAAGATTTTAATTTCAGTAACACGGTGAACAATGGCTACTGCTAATTAAGTCACTCAAAATTTGATGAGGCAATTCCGAAATTAATCTGTTTATCAGAACCAATCTGATGGTCTTTTAAGTTTACTTGTTTTGTGTTACGTTAATTTTCAAAAGGAAAATTATTTCAATTGTATTTAAAGTGGTATGATTTCAATTGCGTTTAGTTCATGACTTTTCCTACATATTTCCGTATTTTTTTTAAAGTAATGCTCTATTTTCTTCGTTATCTTTCTCTTCGTATTCTTTGTTAATTGTCGTTAGCTTTGTTATCTTTAGAATTTAACACGAACAATTGTGTTACTAGGCACTTTTTCATATTATAAAGTCCCTAGTAACAAAATTCTTCTTTTCAAACTATATAAATATTCTCTGTCTTATTCGTCACATTATCGTAGAAAGACCTTAAAACTGCTGTTAACAAACACATCACTCACAATATGAATTCAATATGTCCCAATGAATATATCTCCATAACTCGTGACCACGACTTTATTAAAGAAGTTATTGCTGTTAAATTTTCCCTATTCGACATAAAAGGAGACTTATTTCCCTAATACATCGCTCCAGCGGACGTAACACTTAAATATAATGTCATAAGACTCCATATTTATGATATGCGAGAAGTAACAGACAATATTTAACGTTTAAGGCAGAATAATGTTGATGCTCTTCGTCAAAATTGGTTTTTGAAAATGTTTCTAAGTCACCCAAGTGTCAATAAATGTTTATGTCCTCCACCTAAAGACCAAAGTAGATAAGGAAGATCTTTTAATCTTTGTAGATGAGAGTTTATGTAAGAGTAAAGTAATTCTCGACGCAATTAAAAACAAAATCTTCTACGGTCATTATTGGCCGGGTCGGGAAAAAAGTGTTCAAAAAACTGGCCCGTCCCTTTCAGCCGTTTTCGAATAAAAATGCAAATCTACCTTTGCGTCGTCCTACGGAGTTGTAATTGCAAAAAAAAAAAACTTCACCAAAAGGTTACTATGTTGGACCATGGCAGAACAGGTGCTTATATAGAACCCAGTTTTGCATCACAAACGTGTTGACATCCAATTTATTTTAACTAAGGTCTGAACTAGCGCAACCAACTTTTTCGTTCACAGTTTTTGTTGATTTGCATATTTTCACTTTAATGAAAGTTGGGAGTTCTATAACGTATGTAAATACATTAATATTTATAGTTGATTACAATACAGAACCTCTGGGACAGTCCATACGGAGGGTTCCTTTGAAACGATTTGGGTTTGTAATCAAGTTAGGATTTGATTATTTGCATACGAGTGGTGTACTTAATTTATACAGTGGTTCAAAGGAATACTTATTTTTAGTACTGTATAATATTATAAGGGTGGTGACCAACAATACTTACCATAAGTATGTTTAAAATTCACTGATCAGAATCACATAATAAAAGGGATCATGATAGAATATCGAAAGCTTTACACCGAGCGAAAGTTATAAAATACGATTCTGCTCAAAGCTGTCGAAGAATAATATTCACCGTTTTAAAAATCCAGCGTAGGTAGGCTTAAGCGATAAAACGGAATAAACAAAACAAATTCATTTAATTCTAAATGTCCAAAAAGTTTGCTACATTTTTTGGAAACTCCTCTTTTACGTTTATTGAAATTTCCGGGGATTACGTCATTGCGTAGAGTTTTAAAGAAGTCAACCGAAATCTGGGACAACGCTGATAAAATATTTAAAACGTTTTGTTAAAAAGAATTAAAACTCTTCCTAAAATACTCCTATTGTAACCACATCTCCGCTCAACACAACAGCACCAAAATCCGGCTCGAAGGACCATAAAATGTAGGGTTCGTACACTTGCGGTGTTGTCGTTGTTGAGGATCTTTTGTCTACTCACTTCAACCTGAACCACAAGTTTAGGTTGAAGCGCGTGGAGAAAAGATCACTTAGTTCCCGATGGGTTTATTACGTATAAATAGTGTTTACAAGTAAAACTGTTGACGATTCCTTTCTCTAATATTAGTCACCACGTAGCAGTAATCGCACTCGCTGATTTGTTGTAAGGTATGTGTATATTATATAGTAATACTAGCTTCTGCCCGCGACTTCGTCCGCGTAAAATTTCACCCTCTTAGGGGTGGAATTTCGAAAAACCCTTTCTTAGTGGATACCTACTCTTCACAAAGAACACACCCTCCAAATTTCATGTCTCTTGGACCAGCGGTATCAGTCAGTCAGGACTTTGAATTTTTTTATATACCTAGTAATAAAATGACGCACGTCTGATGCAAGCCACCGCGTCAGCAAAACATGTACAGTTTAAGACTGTACATGTTGAAAAATCAAAATTTGATTTATAACAATTGAGATTCAATTGTGTCTCATTAGTCACAGTGCCTACGGTTCAGCTACTACTACCTATTATTGTTCAACTGCAGGGGCAAGACCTCTTCTCTTACGAAAAAGGCATGAACATTGATAATCACACTTGCTCAAAGCAGATTGGCGATATTTTTTACACTAATATTATAAAGGCGACAGTTTGTGAGTGTGTGTATGTTTATATAATATGTTTGTTACTTCTTCACGCTCAAACGACTCGATCAATTTTGATGAAATTTTGTGTGGAGGTAGCTGATACCCTGTATTAACGTATAGGCTACTTTTATCCTGATATTCCTACGGAATCGTCATTTACGCGGGTGAAACCACGGGGCGCAGCTAGTTAATTATAAATGTTTGTACCACACATAATTTAATGAAATTGCGTTAACCAGTATCTCATTAACATTACGTTGAATGAAGTTCACAAAAATGTGATGGTAAAATAATTTTGGCGTAATTTATTTGAATATGCAAGTTCTCCACCTGAAGTAGCTCTTAACATTTCCATCACGCTTCCCGTGGCAAATTTCGTGTCTAGTAACATCATCAAAATTAGCGATATAACTCAAAAGACCTCATCTTCAGAAAGCAACAGAAAAAATGTAGGCAAATTCAGTCCTTTTTTCTCGTCAAAATTTTCATTTTGTTTAAAGCCGAGTGGATCCCGCAAATTACTGAGGATTTCTTTTTTTGGCTTTTTGTAAAATTGCCTACGTCCACTTTAAGATATTAAAGGAGGAGACAAAGAAGCAAATGTAAGTTAATCGTGATAGGTACCCGTTTCTATTTATTTGAGTTGCTTAACTTTGCCAACCGTTCCGTGACCGCCTCCATTATTATTTTTATGTCCCGTTTAAATTTCACCTCGTTAAGCATCTCTTGGTTATGATAGCTCGTTATTGCTACAAAGATATAAATCAATAACAACGACATGCCTTTTCAATTTGCAAAAACAATCGTAACATTGGACATCAGCCAATGTTAATTTTGAATTAGCCCGAACAGCTCAAGGGTGGACAAAATAGAAAAACTTAATAACTTTTTCACTGATATTGCAGTTTTCTGTTTGATCGCACCTGAATGGCAGGCTTTATTAGAAATGTCTGCTTGTAAAAACAAATTAGAGCGCAATATTGCGCCTATTTTGTTATAAATGTCTTCTTAATCTTGAAGAAGACTTATATAGAAATAATAATAAAAAGCATAAAATCCACAAACGAAAATTCGAATGAAAATGTCAGCATGCCTGTATTACCATGAAAGCGTATTTAGGACGTGTATTAGTTTTATTTTATTTATTCGGAAGAACAAACAATTGCACATCATATATTAAAAATAAATAGAACATGTTTGGAGTTATACAAATGTCTAATCAATAACGTTTTCCACAGATACAAATAAAGTACACTCACACGTCGCCAATGTTTTTATTACTGTAAATAGGTTTGTACAAACACTTTACACGACAATCATATTTTCTCTTTTTAAGTCCAGACAAAATCTTGGTCAGATCATTTGAAGACCATGTAGATTTTTAAATGTTGCAGCATCATGCTGAGATAGGAGCCTTTTAGCCTCGTATAGGACTTTCTGTTCATTTTTATGACTTTTTTTTATATAACTCGGTTTTTTTTATGTGTTTAGTTTGTGATCTTCCTATACGAGTCGCAATAAATACTTTTTCTTTCTTTTTTCTAGATTGATGTCTGAAATGGTATTTTGAGGAAAGAACGATTGAGGGGACAAATTAAAATAGCCAGCGAAGCCACAGACGTGATGGAAATCGATATCTAAACACAAAAAAAAACAGATTTTCTCAACTAAACTTCATGTAACAATGCAAGGGACAAAATTGACAACTTTTTTATATGCTTGAGTACGAGGCTTTCGACTACTCTGTATGTGTATATTTTATGTCTTTTTTATGGTAATGTGCGTTATGTTTGTGCAGAATAAACAATTTTTCTTTCTTTCTTTCTTTCTAACAACACTACCAGCGCACGACCCCAAACTAAAACTTCATCAAATATTTTTTTTTGTTTTATCATGGATATATATCGATTAGCTAATTAAATGTGACCCTAGATCAACGAAAACAATTAAAAATTCGAATGAAAAGGTCAAATAAAACTGCAATATATTGACGTCACTCTGGACCAGATTTAATTTTCCGCCCCGTAGATTAACTGTAAACAATAATTTTGATGCTTCAACCAATTTCAGTATATGTGTCGTGGATAAATTTTCAATTACAGCAGATATGGGTAATGAATGCCGTGTGACAAAATTGTGTCAATATTAAAATTAAATCAACAGTGGACACAAACGGGATTATATTGGATATCAGCTGTCGTAATTTACGTTTTTGGTGCATTTAACTTATGATGTAAGTACGTAAATAAATAACTTGGTTATGCGAGTTTTACTCTTAAGAAAATTTAGTATAGTATAAAGGATCGTATAAAACCTAGAAGAAACAATTCTCACAAAACCTAAGCAAAGAGAGAAAAGTTAAAAAAAAATTATAGTGAAAAATAGGAATCAACACAGCGAATGTAAATAACATTTTCCAGAAACCGCGTTAGCAAATTTTGCACTCTTATAACACATTATAATATTAGTTATAATACTTCGTAAATGTATGTAGGTAACTTTACTAGCAAACGAAAAAATGAAAAACCAAGAAAGCAATAGGAGTTATGCCTTAATTTATAAGGTGCCATCACCACTGCTTTTAAAAACTTATCCACTTACTTTCAGATGCATTAGAGTCCAAAGTAATGTAATTACTAAAGACTTTGATTACTAGTCAGTACTTTCCGTCAATATCGTTTGTCTTCATTCATTATAATGTAAATTAATTTGAAATAGAAATATCCTTTTATCAAATTACTTCTGGCACGATTTGTTTTTACATTTCTCTGTTCCTGCCATGTACCTACTTTATTGCATAGGGCTTTACTGAAAAAGAGATTATTCGTTTCCTTTGTTTACTTTTATTATTAATTCTGTTGATACATTACTAACTTTACTAATAAACGTTGTCGTTGTCTGTATAGTTAAACAACGCTTTGTCTTCTTCTTTCGAAAGTCAAATTACTGACGACTGAAAGAGAGAAATTGGAGTGTAAATATTCATCTGATATAATCCATACTAATATTATAAATTCGAAAGTAACTCTTTCTGTCTATCTGTCTGTATGTTACCTTTTCACGCCTAAACCGCTGAACCGATTTAGATAAATTTTGGTATATAGTTTTAGTCCCGGGAAAGGACATAGGATACTTTTTATCCCGATATTCCCACGGGATCGAGACTTATGCGGGTGAAACCGCGGGGCGCTGCTAGTACGTATATAAGAGGGATAGTAGATTAAACATTTTAAAGGAGAGTTTTGCCAAAAGCCACTTTGTTGTAGGGGAGAGTGGGGAAATTACGGACGCGGGGTAAATACGGACTAGCAAGTATCTACTCATTCCCTCCCCCCGCGGCAGCCCGGTGCTGTCATCTGTTTCTTTCCGCCATTTTAGTGCCACGCAAAAACTTACGACAGCCGGCTGCGCACAGTTTGAAAGGTAGGTAAAATTAAAAGAAAAAGTGTATATTGATCTAATTTTTAGTGTTTTTTAATTCGAGGGACGGGTCTGTATAATAAGTGATGGTAAAAAGTGATATTTTCTATGGATAGCTTCGTCAATGGAGTTTGAATCGCCAATGTATGTTTTTATGGAACGTTTTCATAACCTACAAATTTCTCTCTTTGATTTAAAAATTTCCAGTTGGGTTAATTGCGGACAACCCTTGCGGGGTAAATACGGACGTCCGCAATTACCCCTAATTCAATAAACTATTATGAAATTAATCAATAACTGCTCATTTTTAGATGCCTCGGAAATATATAAGAAAAAAAGAACAATCATACACCATCGAATCATTACAAAAAGCTGTGCAAGAAATAAAAGACCAGAAGATAACTTTTCGTCAGGCGGAAGAAAAATATGGTATTCCTAGAGCTACTTTGTTTGACCAAGTGAAAAAAGGCAGTGTTTCTACAATACCAAAGAGAGGTAAAAAATCTGTTTTTAACGAAATACAAGAAAACGAACTGGTTGATTTTATTTTAAAGTCATGTAAGGCTTTCTTTGGGATAACAATACCTACTCTGAGAAAGATAGCTTTCGATTTTGCCACCGCAAACAACATGAAACATAATTTCAATAAAGAAACTGGTATGGCAGGAATGGATTGGTATTACAATTTTTTGGCTAGACATCCAAATATATCACTTCGAAGGCCTGAAGCTACTTCCATAAATAGAATTACCGCATTTAATGAAGAAGAAACCGATATATTTTTTGTGAATCTGAAAGCTCTCATGATTAAATACAAATTTAAATCTGATTCAATTTACAATATAGATGAAACTGGGATTAGTACGGTACAACGCAATTCCAGGATTCTTGCACCAAAGGGACTAAAACAGGTTGGAAAATGTACCAGTGCAGAACGTGGTTCTGTAACTACAGTTGTGAATTGCTTTAATGCTGGAGGCTCGTACATTCCACCATTTTTTATTTTTAAAAGAAAAAGGATGAATGCTCAGCTTATGAAAGACAGTAATAGCAACATGGTAGCTTGTGTTTCAGACTCTGGTTGGATCAATGAATCGATATTTGTTGATTGGCTCCAGCATTTTAAAGAATTCGCTAAACCATCGGCTGACAATCCCGTTTTGTTACTTCTAGACAACCACGAGAGCCATATTAGTCTGAAAGCTTACGAGTTTTGTCGTAAAAATTTTATCCATGTTTTGACATTGCCTCCACATACATCGCATAGAATGCAACCATTAGACTTGACCTTTCATGGACCACTAAAAACAGCATACAACAGAGAATGTGAAACCTATATGGTTAACCATCCTGGAGCAAAAATTACAGCATTTGATATTGTTGGTCTTTATACAAAAGCTTTTAACCGATGCTCGTCTATTGATAAAGCTATAAATGGCTTCAAGAGTGCTGGAATTTTCCCAGTTGATCAAGATAAATTCAAGGGCACTTTCGAAAGTTTCGGTGATATAATTACACCAGAAACTCCATGTGATACCAGCCATGTGGGTCCTGATCATAACAGCCAAAGAGAGTTTCATAGCGAATCTCAAATTAGTGATGCAGCTAATAACAGCATTCCTTGTGAAGTAAGATCTCAACAAGAGTCTCAGCCCTCTAGTAACATAAACACTATCGATGAATCCGTTCTGAATGTACCTGATCAAGACGAAATAAATGAGAATAATGCTATAAGTGAAGCTGATTTAAACCAAAGCACGACAAGTCAAACAAGTGAATCTTCATCAGTACCGCTTAGTGATTTAATAAAGGTCCCAACTTTACAAATTCATCGTAGCAAACGGGCAGTAAACAAAAAGCATTCCATTATTTTTACCAGCACACCGGAAAAAAAGAATCTAGAAGAAAAGAAACAAAAGAAATTGGACAAGAAAAGAAAAGCTCAAGAAAAAGAAAATAAAACTACATCTAATAAGCTAAAAAAGTCAAAACTTTCTACAGGAAAAGGATCAAAGGGTGTAAGAAATCTGAATAATTTTGAAAATGAAAGAAATGTTGATTACTTTTGCATTTATTGTCAGGAAAAGTACAGTGATCCACCCGCCGAAGACTGGATTATGTGTTCAAAGTGTAACAAGTGGGCTCATGAGGCCTGCACTTCAGGAAGTTCTTCTAAAGGCTTTACTTGTGATTTTTGTCGATGATGTGGACCTAGTCCGTAAATACCCCATGCTGTCCGTAATTAACCCAGGGTCAGTCCGAATTTACCCCGAGCGCTACGGGTAATTACGGACAGACAAGGTTTTGTTTTTGCTAAAAATATTCTATTTGTTGATTGATCTCGTTTAATAACTATAATTGTTTTTGTAAATGTATAACAAAAGATTAATAATTAATAAAGACAGACTGATTATTACTGATAGTGCGAATGTAGTGCGTTATTTCCCTTCAGCGTCCGCAATTCCCCCATCCTCCCCTATATTAACCGGTCAAGCGGCGCGCGTACATAGAAAATCAATTGTGTCTCATTAGCGGAGCTTGACAGATTAATAATATTTTGCTAGAACTTCGACCGGTGTTAATCAGTTTTACAAATATTGTTGTTACTTTTAGCCCCAGCATGCAACTCCAAAGTAACTTGTTCTCAAACTCGAATCACTAAAGAGTACCCAGAATGTCAGCGCTCGTATTTTAATGGCAGTTCGTACATGAGGCAACCACACAAACTAGTTAATACGTCGCGTCGTGGAATATGAGGCTTAAGCTGCTGTAGAATTCAGATTATTATTATTGCTTTTTAATATTCAAATCTTATTGTGCTATTTTCAATTCACAACTAGTAGTCTCATATTGTCCAATAGCAAGTTATAGTCAGTGGCGTACATTGCATATAGGCATATAAGCAGTGCCTACCTCGATATATCAACATACGCCTGTCAATTACATTTTAGTGTGTGTGCCCCACAATTAAGAAACTCGCAAAACTCAAACTCAAAGCATTTATTTCAATTAAACCATTTACAGGCACTTTTGAATTGTCAAAAAGTCATTCAGTCAGAAAATATGAAGCTAGTTGCCCATTCCAAAGCGTAGGTACCTATGGAGAAGAACGGGCACGAAACTCCATGGTTGTTAAAGTTATATTGTGGTACACATGGTGTAGATACACTCAACGTGCGAAGAGTATTCAAATCTTATTGTTCTATTTTCATTTTACAACTAGTAGTCTCATATTGTCCAATAGCAACTTATAGTAACTATAGGTACTATAATCCTGTTCTCAACTAAACTTGAATATGAATTCGATTTAAGGCTATTAATGGAGTTCAGTAGCTGACGAGAGGACCGGATGCGGGAGTGTAAACGTTCATTACACGAGATGTGACGTCATTGACACGGTGCGATTGACAACCAACCGGAATTAGGTGGAGCGAGAATTCGATCCGATATTTGGGATCGAGCTCATTTATGTGTTGTTGAAAAATAGTGGGAAATCTGAGGCACTAATCTATATTCGCGACTTATTTGCCAAAAATGTAAACAACTATAAGTTTATGGAAAAATAATTTAATTCCTACACAATAAAGTGAAGTTTACGCTACATCTTCAAACATTTTTATAACTTTTTAAATAGTGCTAGTCAGTCTGAAATCAATTTAATTGCCATTGTAATAAAGTTGAAATTTGTTTAGCTTGAAATAACATCAAATTGAAACATTTTGAATAGACTTTAGGTCAGATATATACCAAATAGTAACATAAACAAAAAATAAAAACAAAAGACTGTCAAATTGAACACATTATCTACCTCTGACAACAGCAACCTAAAAGCAACCTTATTGTAATGTGAATAAAGATCATAATGATTTTGACAGGCTTGTCAGTGGCAGCAACAGTTCCAGACAGTGATTCAAAATCAAAGGTACCTAAATAACTGTGAATGGGTTGCAAGATACGATTGAACGCAGATCAATACAGGCAGTCTAAATAAATGATAACAATACAAACGATATAAACAAAACGTTATATGTAACAGTTTCACATATCACAAAAACAAATTTAAGCGCACCGTTTGAATTTGCAAACCCATATTGAAAAGAGCTGAATTGAAAAAGGTGTGAAATACAAATGGAATTTTAATACCGGCCGGATTTAGAGAAGCATATCATCGGAGTATCATCAGAATTCGGAACGATTCGGCAGGTGTCGAAACAATTCCAAACCGAATTTGGACAGTGTAAACGTTCATTATAGTGTGGGATGTCATTCGGTCCATGCATTCGACGCCGATCGGATTTAGGTGAAAGGATCAATACAGTTAATCCAATGCCACTTACCACAAATTAAATACGATTTTAAAACAGTGTTTTGTGTGAATATGTTGTGAAAATTGGTCTGTTGATGGGTGACCATCTTTACATACCCAGATCCCTCCGTGCCTCGAAAAGCACGTTAAGCCGTTGGTCCCGGCTGTCATTCGTGGATCTTTGACAGTCGTTATGGGTAGTCAGAAGGCCGAAAATCTGACAACCAGTCTTACCAAGGGGTATCGTACTATCCAGTAACTGGGTTGTGAAGGTCAGATAGGCAGTCGCTCCATGTAAAATACTGGTATTCAGCTCCATCCGGTTAGACTGGAAGCCGACCCCAACATAGTTGGGAAAAGACTAGGCAGATGATGATGTTGTGAAAATTGGTGGTCAATGTTCCTTTGATGAATATGATAATATTCTCTTTTTACCTCAGTATAACAAAGTCATTCTATTAATGTGTATTTTACTTCTTGCATTTTTGAAGTGAAACTTCTTTACGCACGCTTGACTTGGGGAGTAAGCTGGCGAACGCGTGACGTAAGCGTTACGAAAAGTGTGGTCGGGCGAGGCGAACGGGAGTTGAGTGGGGGATATAAGCAAGAGAAAGCAGTACGCGCGCACATTTTCTTTCTCTCTTCCTCTCATAGCCGAATACGTTTGAAGTTTCACTTGAGTCGTGTGGTCATAAGCACACTCGGTTTTTTTTTTTAATGTGGGTGAATAAGTATCTCAGATTGAAATTTGAAGACAAAGATCTAGCTCAAAATCTTCTGTCAATCGTTTTGCTTGATAACTTAAGGGCAATTATCGTATTTTTAAGAATGTTCGCATTTTAATCTCAGCCTCAATCGGTCAAAATACTTGTAATTATACTTCAAACTACCGTCCGGTCGTCGAGACTAACAATCATAATAATCATTGCCTAAAAATTGAAAAAAATGTAGGTAACATTTTTGTAAATTTTTTGACATGAATTGTTGCTGAGATGATATATTGACTAGATTTTGAACGTTTTTACATACGAGATTCGGCATCAGATATTACCTATCCGCCACTTTTGAAATAACTGTCAAAATAATCTCAAGACACGTCCCCATCCCCAACCCCGGCTAACCAATTAAAACTGTGCACTGAAACGGACATGACGTCACATAGAGTATAACTGTCCAATCAAACAAGGGAGTTCATTTAGCATTGTTCGCCATATTTGCGTTTCATGTCACAGGATTTTGATTTATGCCAGCTGTCTGTGATTCAGCGATTGTTGCGACTTGTATTTTAAATGGTACTTGATGGTTACATACATTTTCGGTGCGACCGGTTAGTAATAACTACCGATTACCAGAAGGCCAATTCTCGTAATTTAAAACGTTCAAAATCTAGTCGCAGTCTCATCTCAGCGACAAACAAATGTCAAAAACTTGTCAAAATGTATGGAAATTAGAGGTATTTTTGACAGATTGAGACTGAGATCAGACTGTGAACGTTCTTAAAATTACGAGAATTGCCCTTCTGATCGAGCAGTGTTATTGAGTTTTTCCATTAGGAATTTCATAGTAACAGCCCGGAGGTTGTAAGTCGGCGGTTTGATACCTTCTTGCCTCGAAAAGCACGTTAAGCCGTTGGTCCTGCGCCTGACCTAGAGAGATCAGGCACAGGACCAAAGGCTTAACGTATCCACGACCAGGAAGTCATGTCGGATTGCCGTCCCATCGAAATCCGACTTAGAGGACTATCTTGTAGGCGCATCCAGCAGTGCGAGGCATGGAAAGCCACACCTGTGACTCATACCTCAGGCTGAGGCATCTGATATTTAAACAAAGCCCAAACACGATGATTAGCGGCTGTAAACTGTCGAGGAGCTCCCTCGACTGTCTGTCGTCTCTATCACCAGATGAACTCCAGGTCTCTATTTCGTTGAAGCGTCATTAGAACATCATATTTGTGCCAAGTTTCTACAGAGAGTTTCTATCGGTTCACAAGTGACAACTCAGTCCGTGAAAAATTCGACGAATAAAAAAAAATCACCAAAATCGGACTACTCTGTGTTAAAAAAATGCATTTGCGGGTTACAAGCCCCGCACTACTGGACACACTTCTGCACGTCAATTCTATCTTCTGGATTTTGATTGACGCAGTGAATTTGTTGGAAGAATTTAAATTCGGTAAGTTAGATCGAAAAATTATTATGGATTATAATTTTTTCAAGCTTAAGGCGATTCGCACACTGCACCGCATCGCGCAGCGGGGTGCAGATAACGCACCCACGCGCGTGATTTTTTACATACAAATTCAATAAAAACGCACTCACGCGCGTGGTATTTGGCTCCGTTTCCCGCACACCGCTGCGTGAAACGCAGCAGTGTGCCAATCGCCTAATATTAACTTTTTGGATTAGCCCAGTCATTTCGACATCAAAAAGATATTTGATAATATAATTTGGTTGTTATCACTACAAAAGCCCATTCTTCTAAATATAGATCCTCCTTGCACACTGTCACAAGATTGCAGACATTTCTATCTCAGCGATCACTCACAGCGGAGCCCAGACGGGCTAAAGACCGCAATACCGTGGCGCATACAAACGAGGATGTCACCTGACATCACAGGGCTTCCTAATCAAATACCAGCATTGGTACCGTCGAGGTGTGTTTGTGTTCCATATTGTGGCTATTGATTGACTAGGCTACACGCTTTGGGTATCGTTTTGAGAGCTCTGCAAAGGGTATCGTCATCGCACAGGGCAACGGATAGTGAAGTATTGGTGGTTTACTTTATACCTACAGTATTTTTATCTCACGGAGCGACGCGCGCTTTACATGTGGCAACCAAGTATACAGGTTGAAATTGAAAACATGCGACAAATCGAAATGGGAGATTGTACTCATCATTATGAACAACTTACATTATGGAACCAACCCTGAAATCGCGAAAAAAAAATCAGCTGTTCCCTACATTTTGACGAGTTAAATGCGATCATAATTGTAGGGAACAGCTAGTTTTTTTTCGCGATTTCTGGTTTGGTCCCATAGTAAATGTTGTTCGTAATGATGAGTACAATCTCCCATTTTGATTTGTCGCATGTTTTCAATTTCACCTTGTATAAACACGCTGTAAATTTAAATAAATAAATTAAATAAATAAATTCTCCCATTTCGATTTGGCGCATGTTTTCAATTTTACCTTGTATAAACACGCTGTAAATTTGTGCACGAAGAGGAGGAGCATCTACATAAAATACACACGCACCCTTTCGACTTCGCCACTGACTCGGACGGTACCAAGAGCTCCTGCGCTTACACACACATTCACAGCGTGTTTTTACACTTGGTAACAACAAGTAAAGCGCGTGTCGATTCGTAAGATAAAATAATCGTACTATATCTATACATGGTGGCAGAGACATCCGACGCGCAACCTGTTACAATGGATTCAGAATATGATTCTGGATGCCCCTGCGCCCCCATGTGCACCCCAATTCATGGTTACAGTTTACGCGTCGATGT
The DNA here is from genome assembly GCA_947508005.1 of Amphipoea lucens. NCBI lineage: Eukaryota > Metazoa > Arthropoda > Insecta > Lepidoptera > Noctuidae > Amphipoea > Amphipoea lucens. The sequence goes on from OX382371.1 coordinate 3,713,765, forward strand.
CCCGGCCACCCTGTATTTATTTTGACATAAAATTATAGAGTTATGAGGAACAAGATGTAAAGTTTACTAATACTCCATAGAAAAGGGAGGATCGTCCGACCGGACGGGTGTTGTGTCTAGCGGACAACTGCCCGATGATTCATGTCGGGCCGTTGTATGCTAGTTGAGCGGTAAACTCTGCTTGCGAGATGCAAGATTTTGCGTGACGTCAGTATGACGCGTTGTTCGCATGTAGCGTTGTAGATACCGCTACAAAATAAACACCGCAGCCGTCACAAACTTATTCAGCGTTCAGCAGCAATATTTTTTTAAAATTGGTTACTAAGTAGGTGTCAACTGTTATTTCTTCATCAGATTTTGTGGCACTACACAGAATCTGAAGTTACGCGGCACTCGGTGTAGTGATTACTTTTATAATGACTAGCTGCGCCCCGTGGTTTCACCCGCATAAGTCTCGATCCCGTGAGAATATCGGGATAAAAAGTATCATTTGTCCTTTCCCGGGACTCAAACTATCTCTATACCAAATTTCATCTAAATCGGTTCAGTGGTGTAGGCGTGAAAAGGTAACATACAGACAGACAGAGTTACTGTCAAATTTATGATATTAGTATGGATTACAGATACAATTCTATTCAAGCAATATTTCACCTAATCCAAAATATCTAATTTCGGAATAGACTTGCGCAGACAGATTAATTGACTCGAAGGCCTTTTGGGAATAGAATGAAGTTGTTAAAATCTCTGTCTACATTGTATTTCTGGCTGAAAACAATACAGCGTCAAAAATATACTTAGTCGAAAGTTACAACAATGGGGCAGCTAAAATAGATTAAGAAAAATATTTCCTTCTTGTTGATAAAAGATGTCAGAAGATCATCAACCTACATAATTGATTAACACACTTTCAATCACAGACAGTATTTTGAAGGTTTCTAATTCATTGCTTCATATGTCTGAAAACATTATCTGCTGGATCAAGAAAATAACGCAATGAATGCTGTTGAATTTTCAAATTGAAAGGCATTGCCATTATTAGTCTGTTACACAATTACTTCGCAGAATAAATTGATTACCAATATTCGTACCTGCAATTTGCAATTTATGTAGTAATAACGTTACATAACCTTATTACACTGCCCGCCATTTTTAAATTCAAGCCTATAATTGCCCCCGCTAAACCCTAATCCAATAGCGAATTGCCTGATAAATGTTCATAATTTATAAAAGAGCGAGCATGACTATGAATTATTAAACTTATTAAGACGTTAACTAATTTAAATCGATTTGTATCGCTTGCGAAATTGAAATTTTGATTGTTCAGGTAATTAAATAAATATTTAATTTGGTGTGGCTGTTTGAATTGTGAGGGTGGATTGACGGGCTATTACCCGGCCGTTAGGCGCTAGGATTTTTATTGATTGAATCTGCAAGTAGAATTATTTGTCTACCCACTCAAACTCAAAGCTTGTCTAAGATATATTTCAATTAAACGATTTACAGGCACTTTTGAACTGTCAAGGAGTCGATCAGTAAGAAATATGAAGCTACTTGCCCATTACAAAGCGTAGTAGGTACCTATGGAGAAGAACGGGCAAGAAACTCCATGGACACACTTTTAAATTATATTGTTTCAAAATTATTAGTTACATAATTACTGTTAAAGTAATTTTATGTGAGAACGATGCCGGTGTACTGCATAGAGTCTGACATCTACTTATAAATCTCCAACCGTTTATGTAGTATTTAATTTACCGCTTCTGCAAGTCAATAAAATAATGTCGTAAGTAACAGAAATAGATTGTTGTCCATTAAGTTGACGTACATAATTAAAGTTTCTCTCCGTATTAGAATCAACCAAAATCCGTAAATATTGCTACACATTCTAGGTACCAGGGCACCATATCTGCACACTGCATTGCCGTTCCACCCTCTGAGACTTACACTAAGCCATTTAATCGCTCTATGCACACACTAGGCGATTCCAGGATTGGATTTGCAAAACGTTGTCCAAAGTCGGTTACTGCATGTTATGTTATGATAGCATAAATCTATATCAGTGATGTATGTGTTTTATGGTCCCAGCTTCCTACCGTATGAGTTTTCTATGGCTGTGGTATATTGACCGTTCTGTCAGTTTATGGGTTTGCAGTCGATATCTATCCGTCGATATATCAATGTGCTGGAACAGTTTGCGTTCGATTTTAGAGCGATAGTGATATAAAACAAAAGCGGGGATTGATTTTAAGTGGATAAGGCGCTTTGCATATGGAGCAACTATTGCAGCAACTGGCAACTAGCTGTTTACATACATCTCGGGCTATTAGCAACTGGCAACTTTTAAAGGAAATTTTCAAAAAGTTGATAGTTGCCTCAACTAAGTTGCCCCGTCTGCAAAACGCCTAAGACAGAGATTAAAACAGAATAACAACTAGCAGGGGATCCAGAGGGGGATGGGGGATCCAGCGAGGCAATTGCGTAACACATTATCAATCGGAATTGGTTTAATTTTGACAGTTCAACAACATTCATTGCGTTATTTACGTGATGAGCGGACAAATTTTTCGAACTTATGAAGCGATGTATTGGCAATTTGCTTCAAAATGATTCAGATTCCGATTGATAGTGTGTCACGCAATTAGGGTGCTAATTACATCAGGGGATCAAACCGGAACAAATCGGTTAAAATGCATTTTAATGTAACCAAAACTTTACTCTTATGAAGAATAAACTATGTCTCTCTTTTTCTTCTCTAAATTCTTCATTGGTCTAGTGGTCGCAAGCGCTACCGCTGAGCATGAGATTCTGGGTCCGGTTCCCAGGTTGGGCAAAGTGATTTTTGGATGTTCCATAAGGAATTGCTCAGTAGCAAGCCGGAGTCCGGATTTCTGCCCGGTTGATTGGAATAGGCTTGCTTCCCATTACATGGGACTCAAACATTATGGCGAAATGTGGGTGTACCTACTACAAATACACTTATGCCTAACCCTTAGGCGATTACAAGCGTGATGTTATGTTATACAGGGTGATTTTGAACACATGTGACAAATCGAAATGGGAGATTGTACTCGTCATTATGAACAACTTATACTATGGGACCAAACCTTAAATCGCGAAAAAAAAATCAGCTGATCCCTACATTTATGTTCGCATAACTCGCCAAAATGTAGGGAACAGCTGATTTTTTTTCGCGATTTCAAGTTTGGTCCCATAGTAAAAGTTGTTCATAATGATGAGTATAATCTCCCATTTCGATTTGTCGCATGTTTTCAATTTCAACCTGTATATTTTCTTTTATTCAAACCAATACCTTTATAGAAACGATGTCAAAACAAATCAGTACACCATAACAAGTTAAGTTCTCATCCAAAGCAACCATTATAGCTAATACCAAGAACGTTACTCTTAAATCTCAAAGAAAATGTTAAAAATCCCCTTTTTCCCCTATTAGCGGTAGAAGCCGTGTTGAACAAAAATGAAGGCAACCCCTTAATGCGACATCCAAAGTCTTAAGTTATTAAAAGGAGTTCCTTTCTCCACTTTTACAAGCTTTGTGTCTTGACAAATTCTTTCGCCGTGTTTCAAAGTTAATTCGTTTTTTCCAACAAGATTATTAGGTCATTACAATCTATTTTGTGAATCATGATTTAGCAAAAGTCGAAGCCATTTATGTCGATCTTACAATGAGGTGATGGATGACGGGAACTCTTTCATTTAGCTGTTCGTGGACAAGCTAATTATTATAACGACCTGTTTTTATTTTGGTCTCTGTTAAATTGTATTTTAGGTGTTAATGACTTTTGTGTTGTTTCTTTTGAGGTATTTAGAATATTGTTATTTAATTCTATAAATAATAGTGTGTGTGTACAGTATGTTGAAGTCTTATTTCACTTTATTTTACTGATTTTTTACCATTGTTACGCATTTATTGATTTACTTGTATTTTGGGGTGCTATTTATGTAAAAAATGTAAATATATTTTAATGTGCCTCTTTTTTCTTTTCAGGTAAGTATTCGAACAGAAAACGCAAAAATAAAAAATGTTTAAAGCAGTATATTATGTAAGTAACTACTAAGATTTTAAATTTTTCTAAGCAACGTGATACTTAAAGTTGTTTTAAACTAAAAAGTATCATGTTAAAAGGTGAAATAAAGAAAAGGATGACTTTCCTCTCATAAATCCTGCAACGAACTTTTATTAGATTTCGCCCAACCGTGAAAATAATAAAAATTTTATAACGACATTTTTACGTATACACATTTTAAACTCTAGCAGTACCTATTTTAAAGATGTACCCTTTATAGCACTAACGAGATTAAGATCTCGTCTTCACAAAATTTGCCGTGTATTATGGTAATATTTTTCTGTTGACTTAGTATTTTTAAACCTGTTAGGTACTTTTTCTATGAAGTTTCACCGTTGAGAATAATATGAGTGATGTGCTTACCAACGAACAGCATCCTATTTTTATTTATATAGACAGTTTACTGCTATTGTGCAAGATTTTGTCATCTTCAAGGATCTCTTCTACGTTTCTATTGTATTCATATTAAATAGTTATACGTTATTAATAATTCTATTCCAATTTATGCTAATTTCTATCTAATTTTGTCTAATTTTATCTAATTTTTATCTAGTTTTGTCCAATTATGTTTCACTTTATTTCATTTCATCTTTTTATTATGTGATTTAACCTAATTTTATGATTGTATGACATGTCTAATTACTAACATTGACCAATAACTTGTATGTGTGGTGCAAATTGTCAATATAAGTTGGTTATTAATAAATAAATAAAATAAAACTTTTACTCCAATTTCAAATTCAACTAAAAACAGTTTCGATTTTTGAATACGGACCAGTTTTGTCTTGTCACAAAACAAAACAGGAATGTCATAAAGTTTTGTTGTGAATGATGGCGTTCACCATCATTGATTTCAAAGAACAGATAGGTTTGAAAACAGTCTTTAGTCCGATTTGCCAGTTCATCCTTCTCAATTTCGTAATTTTTTTCATGCCGGTTTTCATAAGAACCTTCTTTATTTTTATTTTAAACGGCTCTTGTATTTACAACACAACTTGCACCTTTTCTAGCTTCAACCTCCTTAATTCGTTCATTTGTTTCATGCCTATATTCGTCAGCACCCTCAACATTATTTTTATGTAAAATCTAATCTCTTTTATTTTCAAACTCTTTTCTATCATCGTTAATTGCTTACCCTTCAAAACATGGACCGTCAGTATCATAATACGTAAATATTTTACGACGTACAGTAACGTCGGCTAAACTTTATAGACGGGCCGTCGGTTCAAAATTTACTGTGTGGGCCCAAACCGCATCACTTATAAACTATACTTGATGCTGCTACTTGTTTTTGATGGCTGCTTCACAGGAATTTTAGTGCGGTACTGTTGATTAATTTTGTTGATAATAACTTGCTTATAATGTTATTTAGGCATCGTATACATTTTGAAGTATTGGATCGTTGTTTACTTTTAATATGTTGTTTTACTCTGCTAAAGGAGATTGGGGTTTAACATGTTTCTAAATTAGTAAGATGAAAGCAATTGGTTTTTGTAAAGGAACCGTGTACTTACAATTATTATAATCGTAAACACAAAAGTAAAAAAATGTTAACACATTACAATCATCATCATCACTAACCATAGCCCGACTTCACGCAGTGCTCGGCATAGACCTCTCTTTTCTTCTGCCTTTAAAAAGTTACAAGATTGGCAAAAATGCCCGACTTTTAAAACGAGTAATGCTCGCACATTCACAATAATATTCCTTTTTACTCTCGCTAACGGCAACAAGTCACGTTTGGTTTTTCTGCTGAAACGTATATTATTCTAAATAATGTTAGCTCTTCAGTCACCTACACTTCGTCGTAATTTTTTTTTTCTAAAAATAAAATCGTCACCCAAACAGAATTTTCATATTTCTCACGCCTCATCTTTTATTCAGTCCTCGTTTAAAACTCCATAGAATGTTTAAGACAAGCCGCGTCATCTACAATTCTTTCGCTCTTACTTCTTAATATAATAATCGTTTAAATTTTCTGATACTAGGAGTCGTTGAGGAGCTGAGGTACCTCGGTACACTCCATTATGGTACTTGTCACAACCCCGTTCCGTTATAATGGAATATTAGATTCTCCATAAACCCAGTCATGACGGCGTGGCCGATAAAAGTTGATCTTTAAAACTCATAGTCTCAACCCCCGTCTACTTGTGTTCGCCAAAGATTAGGAGAAAGCGAGGTAGGTCATCTCAAACTGGTGGCGTTAAGCAACGTGTTTGCTGACGTAAACACCGTTGTTGAAGGGAAATTGCCGAAAGATGTTTGCTTCCACCAAAGTGTTGTTGAGACTCGAGGGGCGCAAATAATTGGAAAATTCAATCTAAATTCGTTCAGATTTTGTTACCAATCAAACATAGGAGGCAAGGAGTTTATTCGATTGGATCAGATGCTTCAGTAATAGGAATCAGGGAAAAGGAAAGTAGTGTCAATTAGATTGCCGGTGCTGACTCCGTGGATCTATCCTCCGTTCCAGCTCCGGCTAGAGGAAGCTATTTACGTTTGAGTTTATACAGGGTGTTACGGAAAGGGCATATCAATACAAACGGGTTGAAGAGTGTATCTGGTCTAGAATGTCTGTACAAAATGTCAGCTCAAAAGCAGTAACTTTGAAAATGCTTAATATTTTTTTATTTCGATAGTTTATTAAATTGAAATCATAACAAACGTGTCACCGCACTACGAGAGTCATTATCCATTACCTGTAGTGTGTCTGTGCGCCTAGTACACGCACATCACGCCACCGCGCACCAGTGCAGCGCCGTGATGTGCGAAATAAAAAAATATTAAGCATTTTCATAGTTAATGCTTTTGAGCTGAAATTTTGTACAGAGATTCCAGACCAGATACACTCTTCAACCCGTTTGTATTGATATACCCTTTCTGTAACAACCTGTATACCACAACGCGATTTTCTTTTTGACATTTAACTTTGACAATAATTCTTGCTAATGTAAACCGACGTGGAGGAAAGGGAAATAAATCTTTTGTCGTAAAAACAGGAACGGTCGTTGTTTTTTATATGCCACGTTTTTCGTAGTTCCTTTTGTGTTGTTTTACGTTTGTTTTTGTATTAAGATGTATTTTTAAGGGCACTAAAGAAACAATTATGGCTATAACTTGCACTTCTTGTTTGTAGTTAACAGTTTTATCTAATACTTGTTATCATTTTTACGTCACGTTTTTTGAGCTTTTCAGCTTCACACTATAAAAAACATTATCACTATAATTTGCACAATTTTTTGACACAGTTTTCCCAAGAAGTAAGTACCTACCTAGTAGTTTTGACAAGTTTTTTTTTTTCATTTCTAATATTAATATAGAGCTGACGAATGAACATTGTCATGACTGTGATTTTATCATAAACTAGCTGACTCGGCGAACTTTGCACTGCCTCAAAATCAATAAGCATGAAAGTATGAGAAAATGAACTTGAACATATTAATTTTTTTTTCCTGAAAGTTTTCCATCTTTTGATAGTTTTTCTGCTATTCGGTTCGGAGACAAATCCAACAAATCAAAGATCCAAAAACATCGGTTCAGCCGTTCTTGAGTTACTAACCCGACTTTGTATTATTTATATCTGATGTTTATAAAGCATAAAGCATGTCGTAAATGCTAAAGAAACGCTGAACAAAAAAAAAATAACAAAACAAATTGACTTCCCAAATCGTTTAAACGTCAGATTCATTAACCGCATTTTTCTTTATTTCCTCGAAAACAAAGAAAGCATTTTTCAAGAAAATATGCTCATATGACGAAAGCAACCCCTATATACTTTCTCGTGTAAATCTCTTAAGCCGATGCCCATATGCGCATATTTTTTTCATAATTTATGACGGAATGTGTTCGCGTTGCTCTTGAGTAATCTTATACATTCTAGGACATGCCGTAACTTAGAACAGTGTTATTTATGTACTTGTCATAACGCGTGTGTGTGAGTTATATATGGGTTTTTGTACTTTCAGTTTATTTCCTTCTTGAGTCGTTACTGGTTGTAAGTGTGTTTTGTTGAAGAGCTGTTGTAAGGTACTTACTGTTTTTCTTGTTACTGGGTTTTTGCTAACTCTCTTTGTCATCTTATGTTCACTACAGTCTCCTATCTATCCATTCATCGTTCAGTAGATTTGGGATTTAAAAGTGTTTCGGACTTTTTTATACAGGAAGATTTTTTTATCACCATCCAAATTTTTACAGGGTGTTCTACCCATGAATATGAACAACTTTCACTATGGGACCGACTCTGAAATCACGAAAAAAAGTCAGCTGTTTCATACATTTTGTTCAAGTAGGTATTGAACTTTTGTATGAAACAGCAGATTTTTTTTTTCGTGATTTCATAGTTGGTCTCATAGTGCAAGTTGTTCATATTCATGGGTAGAACACCCTGTAAAAATTTGGATGGTGATAAAAAAATCTTCCTGTATAGGTACAATTTGTTTCCTACAGATCCATTTCCATTTCAATGGATTTTATAAAACTTTTTCTAATAAAATGCGTGTATACACATTTTAAATTTTGTGCAGTCTTTTGTTTTTGAAGTGAAAACTTCTTTAGCGGCGTTGAACACTTTTTGTAATGGGTAAAAAATGTTAAACTCGCGTCAGGGCATCGCGTCAGGACACGTGACCGTCAGGAGAGATCCCCCCCCCCCCCCCCAGATTAATGAAAAAAGTGACGCAGAAATAGTGAAAAAAACTTAGTTATATTAATTCAATTAATAATTGATTTATTTCAACGTTAATATTCAAGTTTTCACTTCTGCCGGCACTCCCGGAGTGCAACCCGTCTTTTTCTTATCCTCGCTTGATTATCTATTCTAAAGGTAGGTTTTTCATTTGTTTTTTTTTATTCCAATGACAATGTCAATCCATTCAGTATTTGACGTAAAATTTCTATTTCCTTCCCCAAAAAAAATAGTCCCAACCACGAAAACTTACAAAAATATCCAAATTAAAGCGCCCAATATTCTCAACAACCAACAATGACCTACTTTCGACCCCCGGGAAGTAGCAGCTGTATCATTATTTTCCTTTAATTCCCATGTTCCAGACAAAACCATGAGTAAATTACAAGTACTACAACCGTACAGAATGTTGCCTAAGATAACACGGGAGGAGGTAGGTAGGTTCATTGTCAACCGCTCTCCTAGTCATGGAATATTATATGTCTGTTAACTAGCCTTCTTGGTTTAACCGATTCTATCGTGCTGCTTGATCTCATGAGTTAGTGCTAGAGTTTAACGTTAACACAGTCAGGGAAATGTATTGTTAAGAGAAATTATACTATCAATTTGCATTGTATAAGCCATTTCATACAACTGTAAAAGAATGACAGCTGCGATTTAAATGTAATGACAGTTTAAGTCGGTATAGCATTGTTCATAATCTCAGATAATTCATATTCCATCGCTACAGACATAATCAGTTATCTACTTTAAATAAATGCATTGTAAGTTGATTTTTGAGTGACCATTAGTAACAAAAAGGTTCTAATAAGTTTTTGGTTGCAATGGAATTTGAACTTTGTTAAGTACGATATTCAGTTTGTTGTTCCATTACTTGAAAATTATCTCAAATTCTTAATTAAAATACAGTCAATTTGCTCTTTGCATTCTGGAGTCATTTTTATTATGTGCATTTCTCCGAACATCTTTCGTCTTCAAGATTCGTCTCCCTTTGTCTTATCTTTAACGTGTTTTAAGATAAATTTCTAGGTAGCGTCTGGATTTTGTGAAATAGGTACTGTCTTTCATGGACTTGATGTTCTGTAATGCTGTATGATGGTCCACATTTAGATGATGCTAAAATACTTATATAAGACACACTCAACCCGTTGGATGCGAGAAGCACAGAACCGGTCGAAGTGGAGGTGCTTGGGGGAGGACTATGTCCAGCAGTGGACGTCTTTTGGCTGAAATGATGATGATGATGTATAATGGATGCTCTGAAGTATACTGATTAACCTATCAAGCAGCGCGCGTCACCCATTGGCGACGAGACAATAGAAAATCAATTGTGTCTCATTAGCGGAGCTTGACAGATTAAAGTAGGCATGCAGATATTTATAGCTCCGAATAACAAAAAAACCGGCCAAGTGCGAGTCGGACTCGCCCATGAAGGGTTCCGTAGCAGCAAGTAACATAATATAAAAGTTCTTGTAGTTCGTTGTAACTTTGTGAAAGGTAAATTGCGGTTTTCGATTTATGACGTATTAAAAAAAAACTACTTACTAGATCTCGTTCAAACCAATTTTCGGTGGAAGTTTACATGGTTATGTACATTATATATATTTTTTTAATTTTATCATTCTCTTATTTTAGAAGTTAGAGGGGGGGACACACACATTTTACCACTTTGGAAGTGTCTCTCGCGCAAACTATTCAGTTCAGAAAAAAATTATATTAGAAACCTCAATATCATTTTTGAAGACCTATCCATAGATACCCCACACGTACAGGTTTGATGAAAAAAAATTTTTGGAGTTTCAGTTGTAAGTATGGGGAACCCCAAAATTTATTGTTTTTTTTCTATTTTTGTATGAAAATCTTACTGCGGTTCACAGAATACATCTACTTACCAAGTTTCAACAGTATAGTTCTTATAGTTTCGGAAAAAAGTGGCTGTGACATACGGACGGACGGACAGACAGACAGACAGACAGACAGACAGACAGACAGACAGACAGACAGACAGACAGACATGACGAATCCATAAGGGTTCCGTTGCCATTTGGCTACGGAACCCTAAAAAAGAATAAAATTAATGGTCTGAAAATAGCCAGTCTCATTCAAAGTTTCTGCGAAAAACACCCATTAAAATCAGAGTATGACGTGTCGATCATAGGTAATATCGTAAGCCATAAAATCCATTAATAAACCTCTATAGATCCTAACCACATATACCGTCAATACCATTACCACAAAACACAAACAGAAAACGCAACTATAAAAACGTATTATGGCTCATAAAGTTATTTTATTCGATTCTTACTCATTTATGACATGTCTAAGAACCTACATACATAAATTAGTTTATCTACTTTTATTACATATACTTTATTTTACCACTCTAAGATATTATGGTGGGAATGACCGCTCTGCGGAGGGAGGGTCCACTTACATTGGCTTTAATGTTCGTATTTACTCCAACCATTATAAGTTGGACCCCCGGCAATTTGCTATTGTGTATTATTTTCAACAGTTCGCGTTTTAGTTATTAATATTGTTTGTGATTCCGAAGTCAGAGTTTCTGTTGTCTAATATTTGAATATTGTTAAAGTTAAACAGTAAAATTATCTGAAGTGCAGCCATTTCCGTTTGTGTTGCCATCTTAAAATGGTGGTACTAGCAGTTCGGAATGCTCACTTCCTTCCGAATGTTTTAATTTACTTTGCAGAAGTAGTTTGGGTATTTTAAATAAATTACATGGACCTTGGAATGGTCGATTGTTAAGCACTTTATTAACTAATTGCAGCATTTCGGAATCATTTAACATTCACGCTACCACAGATTACCTATTTATTTATTTAAACTTTCCGCACGGAAAGGTACAAAGGTGGACTTAATGCCTATTTATTGTCGTTTTCGCAATAGTCAAGCTTTTCAAGCTTTTTCACACGCTTTCCATAGTTTCCTTTCAACTTGTCCCTTCAAAGGAAACCACAAAAAGTCCCGAACACAAAGAATGCGAATTACTGCGGCCAGCACCAATTCCCACATCGCACAATAAAAAAATAAAATCATAAAAAGGAAAAATCCCTCCCTTTTTTCTTGCGTTCCGTTTCACAGTTAGTTTTTCACGAAGATTAACGTTCCTGGCGTTGGTATGGCTGTTTGTCGTTCACCTTTGCCACTATTTACATGTCACCACTTTTTTTGAGCCATTTCGTGAAATAACAACGTGTAGAATAAGAAAGTCTTTGGCTGTTCATTTTAGTGTATTTTTTGTCTGGAAAAGATCTATATTATTTATTTTATAATGATTTGTACCCACCTACGTTACGTAAACTGACGTGTGTTTAATTAGCAAATGAGACGTTAATATAAAAAAAAAATGGGTCAGCTTTTTAGCACAACAAATGTCAGACTTTCCATCTATTTGACTAAAATCAATTGAATAGTAAATAGGTAGTTTAGAAGTCAATTAGGCAGAGCCTAAAGCTGACTGAATAAATTACGCTACAAAATGTGCAATCATGACAAATGGCACTCAATTAAGACTTCCATTTGACTGAACATCATAATCAAACATCAAAATGCTTATTAACTTTGCGCATATTAATTTTCCACACGAAGGGAGATTTTAACAAATAAACAGCAATTAGTTGGATATATTCCTGTCTGTACAGTATTACCTACAAACGTTACCATCGGAATTAGAATCTGCGAGACCAAGTCACATTGAAACCACGCGTAACATTACCCTTTCATACAAAAGTCAACCCTAATTCAATAACTCTTCAGTCCAATTCACTATGTCACCTTTTCACAGGACTCTTCAGGCTAAAGTGACACGTCATTTCTTGAGAATAAGGTAGGATATTGTGTGTTTTTGATGGATAAAGGAGTTTTGCTTCGTAGTGACACTCGTAATGAATTCGTCGCCGTTGATACAGGGCCGCAATCAGTTGTGGGAATGCAAAATGTTAATAAGATAATTATGGTAAGTTTAATTAGATTTGAATAGATCATGTCTGGCTTTGATAGTAGTGTGACTAGGAAGGGGGTTGTCTTGAATTATTGAGTGGCGAACGTCTGTATGTAACTTTATGAAATACTAGCTGCGCCCCGGGGTTTCACCCGCATAAGTCTTGACCCCGTGGGAATATCGGGATAAAAAGTATCCTATGTCCTTTCCCGGGACTCAAACTAAATACCAAATTTCATCTAAATCGGTTCAGCGATGTAGGCGTGAAAAGGTGACATACAGACAGACAGAGTTACTTTCGAATTTATAATATTATTAAGTATATTAAGTTTTAAGTATGGATGTGAAATGAGCTTTTTGATCTTAGTATACATGGTGTCCCGTATTTAATGGATAACCTCTTAAAAGGTCATTGTACTTATCATTATGAACAACTTTTACTACGGGACTAAACATGAAATCGTGAAAAAAAAATCGGCTGTTCCCTACATTTATGTTCGCATAACTCGTCAATATGTAGGAAACAGCTGATTCTTCTTTCGCGATTTCAGGTTTGGTCCCATAGTAATAGTTATTCATAATGATAAGTTCAATGACCTCTTAAGAGGTTATCCATTAATTACGGGACGTCCTGTATAAAATATCTTGTAAGAAGTGATTGATTACAAGATAAACGATTTTTCAAGTAGGTAATTGCAAGAAAATGAAACACCATGTTTCTGAAACACACTAAGTACTTGATATTAATTGAATTCCAAGTCTAAGAACAAATGCAAACACAATTTTGATAAGCAAAAACAACAATCCGAATCTCAAAATCAATGACACGTTTATTCTTAAGGGATAAAACTCAAACAACTACAACCAATACCTCCACCTCTTCACTCTAAATGCCTCCCTGGTAGCTGCATGCGGCGTTCATTTAGAGACACCTCAGCATCAAGTACTTTGCGCGTTGAAGTAATAATTACTCCTGATTCCCTCGCTAAATTACACCGCGCAGTTTCCACCGGCACTGCTGGATAGGGACGAGCGGGTAACGGTTTGTTACGTGGTTTCATAACTTGTTCTGGTTTTGGCTAGAAAAGGGAAAGTTGGTCGTTAAGCGAAAAGACTTCTTTTTGTCTCATGTTAGCCTAGTACGTTGCCACTTCGATAGCGCTTTTGCTAGCGTTCAACAGTTCTTCCTGAGTGCCAGGTTTTAGGGTAGGCAGCTGTTACTACAGGCCTGTCACAGATATTTTACCTCTAAGAACAGCAAACTAATTGTAACGAGAATACCCTGTGATTTTGACAAACTTGTGATTCTGGCAGCAACCCAACATCAACTTTATTGTAACAAAGATAAGGGTCACTATGATTTTAACAGTAATGAAACATCAGAGGTAAAATTACTTTGATAGGACGGTAAGCAACTTGTCATGAACTCAAAAGTGGTGGGGACTGTAAAATCAACCATCTTGTCAAAGAGGTGTATAGGCTACCCGAAAGTGTCAAATTTTCCCAATCAACTTTGAACCTTATGTTTTGGCGATAAAGTCGAAAATCTATTAAAGAAATTTGACAGTAGCTTGATGTGCTGGCGTCTGCACATTAATTTAATCCAAACACAAAACTACAACAAAACAAAAACAGCAACACAGTTTGTATCAGGTAAATTGACTTTTGGTTAATGGTTAAACAGCCGAGTTTAACCATTCTATGTTCATATCATCGTCAGAAATCACTCTCCTCATCCCATCAAATATTTCCTTGCGATAAACCACATAATTTACACCATTCACACAAGCACAGAACATACCGAAGTTTCAAAATGGCGACTCTCAATCAAACACAGCGCAAGTTTCATGATTATCGTCAACTTATCTGGAACTAAGTTTCCCTCGCCATTATACCTATTTCCTCGTTTGAGTTGGAGGCAAATAGGCTGATCAATATCATTATTTGAAGTTATCCCTTATATTTATGTTACATGGTTGGAATTATGTTCTCCTGGTATATTCTGTAAAAATCTCATCGTAAAAACTTAGGTGAAGCGAGCTTAAGGTGAGCTGTCATTTCACCTAATGCTAGGAATTGACACTACTGACAGCTCCGTTCACCTAAGTTCTCATGGTGAGATGTTTTTCGAATAGCCCTATTGTTATTCCACCTCATGCAAGGGATTGACACTTTCACGTTAACGTTGTGTTTGCGATGTGGCCGGCCGCTAGTTCGCGGTGTCGCTGGTGGTTGCGTTGTGATTTCGACATGGCTGCGATGTGGTCGGTATCACACACGCGGTCGATAACGACGGCAAAATGTGGTCCGTGTGAATTTAACTTTCATTTTTTTTATTTTATTTCCAAAACACTTAATCTTGATTTACATTTTGGTTTTTGCCACACAACGAAAACCTCTCAAGGTTTATCTGTGTGTTGGCAACTATAAATTTTCATACAAATTAGCGCCCGCCCACGCATTGTGGTTGTGATACGTGTGCAACAATCCTAAGACCCCAGGCTGGTGGTGTTTTTCAGTCAACCAGAAAATAAGACAGAAATAGTAATAATGCTGTTTTCACCCCCAAAGAAAATAATTAACTTCATCGTTTTGCATAAAATTGATTATATCGAAGGTTGACCCAATAACTTTGGCTTGATGCTCCTCGCCTCTTGAATATTCTTTTGAGTAAGCTTTCTTTGATTAACTTTGCAGGGAAAACACACTGAGATGGATATTTTATCAAATAAAACGAATTTTCGGAGTCTGATGGCAAACAAACAATACGGCGTAATTTGTTTATATAATCAAAAAGTACTCGGATTTTGTGAAGATAATTTTGTTATTACAAATTCCGGTGGTGTTATTTCTTGTTGTATGGAGACTTACTTTGTTCTAATGAAATGTAATCGTATTTACCAGCAAAAAATCAATTTTCGGACAATTATCATCAATTCAAGGTTAGTTAAATTTACATAACTTTTAATCAGAGTTTTATTGCTGATCGTTTATAAGATAAGATAATGGTTTATTTCTCACTAGAATATATAAGTTTATCAAAAGATCAAGAACAATACATAATAGTTTGTGGGAGACTGGTGCCTAAGCTAGGCGTAAGGCCTGTATTTTAGGACACCAGAAGGCCAATTCTCGTAATTTAAAACGTTCAAAATCTAGTTGCAGTCTTATCTCGCAAATGTCAAAAATGTAGCAATATTAGAGATAATTTTGACAGATTGAGACTGAGATCAGACTGAGAACAATCTTAACCGGTCAAGCGTCGCGGTTCGCCGATCGGCGACAAAACAATAGAAAATCAATTGTGTCTCATTAGCGGCGCTTGACAGATTAAAAAGACTTACGAGAATTGCCCCTCAGGTCTCCACCCCTTCAGAAGTAGTTTATATTTTGTACCTTTTTAGATACCTTATTAATGTTTATTTAGAATTCAATTTGTTTTAATACAAGTCAAATCATCCTCGTCCTTTTTAGATAAAAATTACACTTATTTAAGCAAACATAAATCAACAAAAAGTTCAACAATCTTAAAATCCAACACATATTGTTGTCATTTTTCAACCAGCTCTGTTACTTACAACCCGTGTTCATGAAAAAGCGAGTCGTGACAAGAATAATAGGCGTGAAAATCACACCGACACGAAACATCCATCATAAAAACAAACAACATCAAATTACTTTGTTTCTTTCGAGAGCAAAAACTTTTCAATTCGCCCCATCCGCAACATTTCTAAAGACAGACGAAAAAAATAGGGACGGTGACAACATTTTTGCTCTCCCCGCCCCTACTTTAAACATCCCCGTTTGAAATACAAATAAGCGGAATTAACTACATGTCGGCATTCGACCGACAATTATTCTCTGTCTGGCATTTACATGTCGTTATTTTTCCCTACTGTAATTTCGACGTCTGCTGTTTGCATTCACCGTACGTATTGCGAAGTTCTGATAATTTATTGCACCGTATCCACATTTATTGATAAACGACAGCGCGAATCGTGACGCGTTCGTGCAATAACGATTTAAAGCCGTAGCCTTTTGTCCGTAGTGAATTTATTGTATTGTGAACTGTACGGATTTCGTTCGATGCTAAAAATTTTTGGTCCTGAGGCTGAAGTATGGTAGTTGAGTTCTATTGTTTATTGAGTTTGAAGTTAACATCTGTTTTTGCTGAGAGTGGAGTTGCAAGAGGCTGTAAGTTTTTAGGTGGTTGAAGGTAGCATGAACATTGACGAGCAATTAGAATAGGGACGTTAAAGTGAAAAGCGTGAAAGTGACACGCAATGCACTAAAATGTATTTTATAGCACTGTGTGACCTAAACCCGCACTTAAGTCATGCTTTTCTGTGACTTAGGGATGATTTATACTAGACCGAGCCGTGCCCGGGGCGTACCGTGGCATGACAGTGCATGCTCCGTATCACAGCAGTTTATGCACTGTGTAATATAAACTGCTTCATAGAAAATTTATGTGACGTTTCAAATCCGTGCCCAGTTCGGGCTACGTACACGGCGCGCCCCGGGCACGGCCCGGTCTAATATAAATCATCCCTTAAGTAGGCCGTTTTTACACAGAAACGCGTGACTAGGTCACACGAACTATAAAATAGTATACGATACGTGTGACTTAAGTAATCCATAATTAGACTATTTGAGTCACACGTGTCGTAATTTACTTTTTTTAGAATTGCCCATTTATATCATTACATAATAAAAATCACTATGCACATGACTCACGTCTAGAACGAAACCATATCAAACTCAAAAACTGAAGTCCATTTAGATCTAGAAGATTACACGTCCAAAGCTGACACGGCAATCAAACGGTACCTTTTGAAATTCCACAGAGCCACTACCAAATTCGAAATATGAAATTGACAATCGCACACGCCGCATTGTGCCCAAGTCGGGGATAGGATCGATGGATTGTAGAACCGCAAATCTGGTCAGTGTGCTGTGTGGAGTAGAGAGCTGTCTAATGCATACCCCGGTTTCGGCCAAGAACATTGGCCTTATCCGTTCGCTCCATTTAACGTTCCGGTATTCCACCACCAATGTCATCGGTCTTTGACGTTCATTCACAGGTTTATTGGAGCTAAATCTGACACCAACGTTTATTACGATTGGTTCTTGTTACAAATGGCCGTAGTTTTAATTGAGTTTGCAACTGAAGGAGCGTGTGTGCTTGATTGTGGACAATTTGTGATGAACGAATGGTGACTAGTGACGTAGTTTGCGTTTATGACGTCGGCTATTTGACTTTGATTGGAGTAATGAGTTGTAAAATTGAGTTTCAATATTAATGTAGGTGTTTAATTGTCTAGTTATGTGATTTCGTCTTGGTAAGGCGTTTGTGACGGTGAAAGAGATAGTTTTACCTTTCTAGATATTTATAAATATATATACAGGGTGGCAGGTAGATCGATGCGCAAACTGAAACCATAAATTCAGATGATTCTAGACCTCATAGCGTAGAAATTTTTCGTCCGTGATAAAAAAAAATCTGTTGTTTCTAAGAAAAGCGCTGTACCTACGTGGTCAAACTGTATGGAACAAACATTTTTTTTTAACCGACTTCAAAAAAAGAGGTTCTGTATTTAATAACCGACGAAAAATTTCAACACATGGATTCAGAATCATGTACTGAACCCTTAGTTGGATACGATCGTCGATTTCCCTGACACCTTGTATTGTCGAAAGTTTTCCTGTTTATAATTACTAGCAGCGCCCCGCGGTTTCACCCGCATAAGTTTCGATCCCGTAAGAATATCGGGATAAAATGTATCCTATGTTTTAATCCAGGTTATAAACTATCGGTGTGCCAAATTTGATCCAAATCCGTTTAGCCGTTTGTGCGTGAAAAAGTAACAAACAATTCTATTCCAATTTATCCTAATTTCTATCTAATTTTAATCTAGTTTTGACCAATTTTGTTTCACTTTATTTCATTTCATCTTTGTATTATGTGATTTAACCTAATTTTATGTATGACATGTGTAATTACTAATATTGACCAATACTACACACACACACACACATACACTAATATTGACCATACTGTCAGTATGAGTTGGTTGTTAATAAATAAATAAACAAAAAATATATATATATTAGTGTGATAGTGTGACATAATCATCATTTCTCAAACAGGATAGGCATAACAACAAAGATATCTATTATTCCAAAAAAATCCGATTCCGACACAAAAGGAAAAAAATATAAAGGAAAATAGCATAAACCACAAAGTATTTAACAGACAACTCACTCACTACCTTCACAAAAAGTTCGCATATTAAAAAAAAATCTTTTAGAAGATATTTTCTTTTATTGTGTCGTAAGTAACACGTTATACTTTATTAACAGACACCAACAGGTGTTGCTACCCTAAATCCATCACGGCTTTGACAATGTCGAGTAAATATTGAGTTATCATTCTGATACGAACAAAAATCAAGGTACCGGTGTTATTCAATATCTGTGATATTTTTTATTTATGATTTTCTTTATAGGAACTTTGCATATCGAAAGACACATGTCCCTGGAGTATGAGAATATGGAAATCTGGTTGCGATGAGATGATAAAGCATGCTGGTAATTTCTATGCAAAGTTTAGAGCCAAAACGACCAAAAGAGTGCCAGCAATACCCTATTATACTTTGGCTCCGATGTCAGAGGGCTGTATCTTTAGAGGTTATAAACTATCGGTGTGCCAAATTTGATCCAAATCCGTTTAGCCGTTTGTGCGTGAAAAAGTAACAAACAATTCTATTCCAATTTATCCTAATTTCTATCTAATTTTAATCTAGTTTTGACCAATTTTGTTTCACTTTATTTCATTTCATCTTTGTATTATGTGATTTAACCTAATTTTATGTATGACATGTGTAATTACTAATATTGACCAATACTACACACACACACACACATACACTAATATTGACCATACTGTCAGTATGAGTTGGTTGTTAATAAATAAATAAACAAAAAATATATATATATTAGTGTGATAGTGTGACATAATCATCATTTCTCAAACAGGATAGGCATAACAACAAAGATATCTATTATTCCAAAAAAATCCGATTCCGACACAAAAGGAAAAAAATATAAAGGAAAATAGCATAAACCACAAAGTATTTAACAGACAACTCACTCACTACCTTCACAAAAAGTTCGCATATTAAAAAAAAATCTTTTAGAAGATATTTTCTTTTATTGTGTCGTAAGTAACACGTTATACTTTATTAACAGACACCAACAGGTGTTGCTACCCTAAATCCATCACGGCTTTGACAATGTCGAGTAAATATTGAGTTATCATTCTGATACGAACAAAAATCAAGGTACCGGTGTTATTCAATATCTGTGATATTTTTTATTTATGATTTTCTTTATAGGAACTTTGCATATCGAAAGACACATGTCCCTGGAGTATGAGAATATGGAAATCTGGTTGCGATGAGATGATAAAGCATGCTGGTAATTTCTATGCAAAGTTTAGAGCCAAAACGACCAAAAGAGTGCCAGCAATACCCTATTATACTTTGGCTCCGATGTCAGAGGGCTGTATCTTATAAACCGAAATAGGTAGACACTTGAAATTTTCACAGAGTGTGTACTAATATGACTGCTATTTTTTTTTTGTTTAGCCTGTACTGTCCCACTGCTGGGCAAAGGCCTCCCCCAAGTCCTTCCAGGAACTCCTTTCCCGCGCCACCTCAAACCAGCCCTCGCGGTACGCGTCCAGGTCATCTCGCCACCGCTTTCTGGGCCGACCTCGGCGGCGCCGTCCATCTTCAGGCACCCATTGTGTGGAAACTTTTGCCCAGCGGTCATCCTGCATGCGGCTGATGTGACCCGCCCAGTCCCACTTGAGTCTGGCAGCTTTCTTGCCTACGTCTATTATTCCCGTTTTGGAACGCAGCATGGTGTTTCGAATTTTGTCCTGTCTTTTTACACCCAGGATGCTGCGCTCCATTGCTCTTTGGCAAACGCCAAGGCGGAACTTTTGCGACTTGGTGAGTGACTGCTATAATAACAAATAATAAAAATAAACTTAAAAATTAAACTCGTACAAGAAACGTGTTTTTCCGGCAATCTTAATAATGTTACAATAGTTATTTATGCAACTGTTGTATAATAAGAGGCAATAAAACAGCGTTTTAATGCCTAATTATGTACAGTTGCATGCAAGACTTTATCTACACCCATGATATGAATCCTCTATAAAAGGTTCTGAAACAGTTTTTTTTGCAATACTAATATGGAACCAAAATGGCGGCCGGCGGGATACGACGTGAATTCGAATAAACTATAAGTTCCTTTTTTTAAATTACTGCGCTGTGGTAGTGAAACCCGCGTGCATGACAAGGTTCATTTTTTAAAACGAGTTGCATAATGACATTTAGTACAACATAATAACACTCGATTGGATGATATTATGGTTACTATGACACTGGTTGTTTTAATATTGGCAATAAGCTAACTGTTTCAGAAACTTTTACCGAGGATCTATAGCATGGGTGTAGATAAACCTCTTTATAATATTTGTTTATATAAAAAGAACCTAATAAAATTTTTACTATTTACCTACACTCAAACGTCAAAAATCTCAAGAATCCAATACCTCAAACCCGCATTCCTCCTCCGTTTACTTCTATTTCCACGCGAATATTGAACGAAAAACTATTTCCTTAGTAAAATTATCCCGCCGCGGTCCTAAAGCTCACGTACTGTAGAGGGCTGTGTAAATAACGGTTTAATGGATATTCTGGCTCGGCGCGGATACAGGGCCGTATTCCGAACGAAAGTGGTGCTAAATTCTCATAATATCCGGCTACTTGCGCGCGGTATGAAAGATGTGTTTCGGGATTAGATAGGTACCTAGTTGTGTTTTGTTTCGTTTTTTTCTTATGAGTGCTATTTGTTTTATTTATGTAATACATAGGCGTTATTCTTTCGAATAACATATTAATTTAACGAATAGGAATATGTATCTTCTGGCTTTGTTCGTTCCACCATAGACCTAATCCATCGCTTTCCACGAAGCGAGATTAAGGTCAAGAGCTGGTCCATTTTGCAATAAAAAAAAACAATACTTTATGCACAAGTAGAAAGTGTGCAAAGGCGGAATTAATTCCTTTGGCATTTCCTACCAGTACACCTTAGGGTGATGCAGAGACAATACACAGTAGGTGCAATAAAAGAAAAAAAAAAAGAAAATATTTATAACTTAGATATAAGAATAGATATAAGAATAAATACATACATAGGTATAACTAATTGCGACCGAGAAAAAGCTAGACAGATCGACCGACGTTTAAAATAGACGGAAATAGGTAAGATATTGTAATAACGTGAAACTGAGAAGAATGGTACGATAAAGAAAAGATTAAAATTCTCATAAATAGCCAGTTTTTATAAGTAACAAACAACAAACATAAAGCATCGTCATTAATTTAAAACCAATACACCCACAAAAACGAAAGCTCATTTACAGAAGCACCCCGATGGGTGTATTTATATCCGTCCGTCCCTGTATCCGTATAAATATCCGTATCCGCACCGACTGAGCTACGTGACACGACGCAACACGTCTCCAAATTCGTATTGGGAAAATACGAATGGGTATTTCAATTGGTTTTGCGTATTAACGTCACTTGTCTTTCCAACACTAGTATATTTATGTTTATTAAATTAAGTACAAAGGGTTCAGATTCGATCGATCTTGTATTATCCAGAGAGGCAAAGGGAGGGTATAATCTTTGCTTTGATGGTATTATGGTATAATCTATCGATGTGATATATTATGTACAGATGTATTGATAAGTACTGGGCGGATAATAGTCTGATATTATTATCTACTAGTTGCGCCCCGCGGTTTCACCCGCGTAAATGTCGATCCTGTGGAAATATCGAGATAAAAAGTAGCCTATATGTTAATTCAGAGTGTCAGCTACCTCTATACAAAATTTTATCAAAATTGGTTCAGCCGTTCCAGTCTGGTATAATTTTTTTTTTTTACTGAATGGCGGGCCCATTCAGTTCCATTCAGGCCCGCTCTTGACCTCGATCACGCTTGAAAAGCGATGGATGAGGTCTATGATGGAACGAGCGTGCCCAGAAGATGCCTAAGGCACTGGAACTCCCACGCATCGACGAAACACAGCAGGCTGCTTGATTCCGGCTCCGGTAGGAGGTTGGTCGCAAACCAGGCGGGCGTTAGCCCTACCACCGCAAGGGAAGAATTGGCCACTCAAATAAGGTGTCGGGTGTGACTGTCCAGGATGCACCGAGCGCTCGGTTCAGTTGAATAACTGGCCAAACAAACTGCGCTACACGAGGAGACTTCTTCATGCATCCCAAAAATGATTGGTATAATACACATTGATTTTGAGCTGATTCATCATCATCATTTCAGCCGAAAGACGTCCACCGCTAGACATAGGCCTCCCCCAAGCACTAGACACTTCGTGTTCTGATTAGCAAACTCAGTTAGTTAACTGAAAGAACACTGTAAACAAACACATCAAAGTATGTTTTCAAAAGCAAACTGAAAAACTTTATTTCGAAAATAATGTGGCATCCATAAATAAGACGGAATGCAGAAAAGTTTTAATGCAAAAAATCTAACATAATGCAACTTTCACTCGGCGACAGTCGTTACACTGTTGAATAAAACATATGAATGTATTTCATTTCACTATTTCATCAGTGCTCGCTATAAGGGGTGAAGGAACTGATTCAGGGCTGCTGGCTTCTATTTAGAACTGTTTTTCGACGTTTTTAGAAACGTCAAAAGAAACAGCTAGTGGCATTTGATGATAACCTCGACTCGAAATTGTTTTTATTAGATTTTGAATACGGAAAACTTGGCTAACATTTACATATTTTTTTCAAATGACTTTGTGACCTCTCAAGCTCCGCTAACGAGACACAATTGATTTTCTATTGTTTCATATCAAGTAGGATACGCGCGGAGCTTGAATTTAGCATGTCTAGACCTACTGTTCAGATAAAAAAAAAGAATATGGTAGCCCTAAGACGTTTAGTTCGAAATATTCATAATTTTGTATAGCCCGGGAGCGTCAAAAGAAACCTTCGCCGGGACTTACATATTTATCAGCATACTTCGCGAGCCGCGGGCAAACTCCGGGAATTCAATTTGGCGCGCGAGGGTGACGCACGTTCTTTCACCAATTTAAATTTTTGAGACACCCCTCTCTGTGTCTCATCGTGGTCACCTCAGTGCATGACCTGAGTTCTAAATGTATGCTGCAAAATGTTTGCTGTTTGCAGCTTTGAGGAAATGTTTGTGAATTTTATGTTGTATGAATGTTAGAACAGTTAATGTGAGCACTTTGAGAAAATGTGACAGAATGTATCCTTATTTTTTTTAAAGTACCTGCACGACGTTTTATTTTGTTTATAGTCACAAAAAATTATGACATTTTTAATTTCACTTACGAAGCCAAATTGAAGGAAATAGTTAGTTTGATAATATTCTTTATTTTATGTATAGACTGGCAGCGCCCCGCGGTTTCACCCGCGTAAGTTTCGATCCCGTGGGAATATCGGGATAAAAACTATCCTATGTCCTTACCCGGGACTCAAACTCTGTCGATACCAAATTTCATCGAAATCAGTACAGCGGCTTAGGCGTGAAAAGGTAACATACAGACAGACAGGCAGAGTTACTTTCGAATTTATAATATTAGTATGGATAACTAACTATTTATACTTAACAAACTATACAAATAAATATATAAACAAAAGGACACTGAGGCGTCGAAGTACTCTTCCGCATTACTGTCATCCGGCAATGTAGGTACCCAGAAGACTGACAGCATTTCCATGTCGAATGGCAATGCTAATTCTTTGGCCAAAGAACGACCCAGCCCTGTGGTTGATAATATTAGTTTCACAATCCAAAATTTCGCAGTAACAAAAATATACCTAACACTCATCCCTATTAGGGCAACAAGTTAAAACAGATCCTTTATACCACAAACAGAAACCCTAAAGCGCTTAACGTTAATATATTATATTACGACATAGGGTATAAAATACGGATATTAAGCTACAAAACAATTGTAAGAATTCCGGCGATAACCAACAAAAACAATTTTGTGATTCAACGTATATACTCTTAAGTTCTTTTTCAGTTTAAGGCTGTGTAAAGTTTTTCAATTAAGAGAAAAACGATCGTGTTAGACGGAATAAAGGAGATTTCAAAAGACATATTATTTAGGTTTAAGTGGAAGTCATGCGACAATTTTTAGTTATTGAATTAGGGGCTCCCTTGGGATTTTTACACTTTATTAGGAGTACCTATTATTAACAATATACATATCGTCGTCGATAGTCCAATTCCGCGTAACTAACGTTGTTAAATGCCACATATGCACACTTCCGCTAGTTTTACATGAGGGTCAAAACACTAACCCCCTTATTCATAAAACTTATCAAACCTATTTTAGTTAAAATGGGGTTTGTCTCTTTCTTACACACAGAAATGACAACGTGACAGATAAAGACGAAGAACGTTCTATAAACCTATTTTAGCTAAAATAGAGATAAAATAGGATTATGAATAAGGGGGTTTGTTTCTTAAAAAAAATAGGCCGAGTTTTGAAGGAACTTGAATATAGGACCGTTTCGTTCTCCTTAATTCAAAATTCAGCCTATTGTTTTTTAGAAACTTATGCCGTTATTCATAATCCTATTTTATCTCTATTTTAGCTATAATAGGTTTATAGAACGTTTGTCTTTATCTGTCACGTTGTCATTTCTGTGTGTAAGAAAGAGACAAACCCCATTTTAACTAAAATAGGTTTGATAAGTTTTATGAATAAGGGGGTACTAGCGAACGTGTACATACGCGGTATTTATCAACGTTAGTTATGCGGATTTGAACTATCAACAACGATATATGAACTTAGAGAGTTGTATGATTTTAATGATTAGAATTCTGAAAATAATACATTCTTGTTACGGTCGCAAATCAAATCATATTTTGTTTATGTACAACCTGACACCGACCTGCAAATTGCGAAAAACGTAAGAAAATTGGAATTTCACAGGCTTCCCTGACGCTTCCCCCTTAATGAGACGTATGTACAGACGCCAGCACATCAAGCTACCCGAAACTGTCAAATTTTCCCAATCAACTTTGAACCTTATGCTTTGGCTATAAAGTTGAAAATCTATTCAAGAAATTTGACAGATTATATTAGCTTGATGTGCTGGCGTCTGTACAACTACATACAGGCACTTGAATAAACTTTATCCAAGTGGACCAACTCATTTTATAATCAAAGTTAATTACGCGATGGGGTCGTGAACAAAACTTTATGCTGGTCACCTCTATTTCATTAACATGTATGGTGCTGCCCCTTAACATCTTTGATGTTTCAAAAGCAGACTAATAATTAAATTATGGGTTGCACTAACAAGATGGCTGCATCTTGTTATGTCATGTTTCTTCCTTATGTATAATAGCGTTTGTACAGTTACACAATGCTTTGTCTTCTTCTTTCGAAAGTCAAATTACTGACGACTGAAAGAGAGAAATCGATGTGTAACTATTCATCTGATATAATACGTTTATTAGTAAGGGGGTAAATGTATAAATAGCGTATACTTCACTAGTTATATTATCTTCCTTCTTGTTTGACTTGTTGGCAAAGAAACTTTTATGTTTTTTTTTTTATGTTTGTTCTTTTATTATTCAGTAGGGTTTTCTCATAAAAATATATTTTATCCCATAAAACAAGTTCTGAATATGATAGGCATCCTTCTAATATCATTAAAAATATTGAACCATGTCTTAATTTTCTCACAAAAAAAATCGTTACCTCAATGAATATTAAATTTCTAAAAGTAAAAATTTTACGAAATTCCCTATTGCTTGCCTATGACATGATTGGGTCCGGTGTTACGTTTAAATTTCCGGTGATTTAATTAAGGCTAAAAACTTTGCAGATTTTCGATTTTCCGCTCAAAGTTTTTTCGTGGTAATCTTTAAATCCTTGTTAGGCTGAGAAGAACGATTTTATTAATAAAAACATAATGATCTCAATTTAATTTATCGAGCAAAACAGTTTATTCAGACCCATCGTTCATACACGTTACTCAAAAATAACGTGATAAAAACTCAAATCACACTCATTGGTGATTTGGTAAAAAAAAAAGAAAAAGAAAGAAAAATTGTTAATCCTACAAACTAAACGCACATTACAATAAAATTCATACATACAAAGTAGCCAAAAGCCTCGTATTCATTACCTAGTATTTTAATGACGTTTCGCCCGTATACTCTGCAACTAATCACAGACTAATTACTAATAATAACGCCTTAGTAAACATCTCTAGAGTTTGACGGTCTATATAGAAGCATACACGAACATTGGCAAAAAAAAAAAATTACGCACCTAAGTGCAGGCGCCAGTAGCATCAAGCTACCCGAAACTGTCAAATTTTCCCAATCAACATTGAACCCTATGCTTTTAGCTATAAAGTTAAAAATCTATTTAAAAAAATTGACAGATTGTAGTAGCTTCATGTGCTGCCGTCTGTACCTACAAAACCTTGACTTGTCAAGGGATCATAACATTGTCATTATCATGGTACATGCCTTATTGTGTTCTCGTAATAATATCTAGTAATAATATGTATAAGTATATAAAAAAGGGAGAGGAAAGAATCACAGGGAATAAAAAAAAAATTGTGAACAGGAAAAGTGGCCAAAAGGCTTTCAGCATTCAAAATCAAAATATTTTATTTCACACTAGCTTCAGCCCGCGACTTCGTTCGCGTGAAACTTCTTGTTTCCCCCGAGCCACCCCGTCGTATCGCATCACCCGCCCGCGCTATCACTTAACGTTCTTTTTTACTTTTTTTCTTTTTGCTCGGCTCCTAAGGGTCATAGCGTGATGTTACATAGCCTATAGCCTTCCTCAAGAATTGGGCTATCAAATGCAAGAAGAATTTTTCAAATCCGACTGGTAGTTCCAGAGATTACCCCCTACATACAAACTTACAAACTTACAAACATACAAACTTTACCTCTTTATAATATTAGTATAGATAAACCTACATGGGCACTTATGAAAGGCAGCATTGCCACATTATATGACGGTGCTGTCATTTAAATTGGTAAGTATATCTTCTAAATATTTTCGGTTTACTCTTTGTTTTTAATAAATAAAAATATTCAAACGTTCACTGTACTTTCAAAGAATATAAGCCGGATGCCCGATGGGATTTCCCATCGGCTAAAATGACAAAATTTCATATTTTATTTTCGTTATTTAAGTAACTTGTGCAAAATTTCGTGTTTCTGGACCCAACGGTTTAGGCTGTGCATTGTGTGTTAGTGAATAAATGAATTCAATAATTTTATTTTGTAGATAATATTCTTATTATTAAATATTTTTTTTTTAATAAAACCAGCTATGTACCAATCTAGTCACAAAAAATGGAGCCTAAATTGAATATTATGTAACTAACTTTAAATCCATCGAGCCGAGTGGACTTAACCAAATTGGAACATCTACCACGCGCGGCTATATAACTTGCCGAAAATTAAGTTTTTCATAATAAAATTGGTGAACAATTTTGCATTCACGCCAGAAGCTTTTATTGGCATCATAGTTAATGATTCTGAACGAAATAATTAACAAACGGACATTAATTAAATTGAATTCTGCATCTATATTTGTGATGATCGTAACGAGAATTTTAATTTGGTACAGGCAGCAACGATAGGCGATGAAAACTATTTTTTTAGTCAACAAAAAAATCAGGCCACTAAGAAATACTGAATACCAAAATAATTCGTTGTTTGTGTCAATTTGTGTACAAGTATAAGGACTTTTGTACACGCAATATGTTCTTGCCGTGAAAAACTACGGTTCACGCGCCATGGCCCGGTTGCCAGTGTTGTAAAGATCACTATGGAACCTTGTTGACACATTTTTCTTACGGTTTATACGCCGTACCGTAAACTCAAACTCAAAGCATTTATTTCAATTAAACCAATTACATGCACTTTTGAATTGTCAAGGGGTCGGTCAGTCAGAAAGATGAAGCTAGTTGCCCATTCCAAAGCGTAGGTACCTATGGAGAAGAACGGGCAAGAAACTCCATGGACACTCTTTTAAATCAAAATAATATGGTTACAAAGTCTTGGTTACATCATCAAAGATACCGTAAAGATACCAGTGACCGCGAACAATAGTTTATATCGTTGCTGACCAAGTAGGGACATCATTGTCATCAAACATCATAATATATCCACCGATTGTTAAATCGTAAATCGGATACATTCATCGACACAATAGTTATCTTTACCAATAAGGAAATAATGTTGTTCATCCAGTTGAGGCAATAATGAAAGAAAGAAAAAAAGAAAAATATTTTTTCTGCACAAACAAAACGCACATTACAAAAAAAATACACACATAAACAGTAGCCAAAAGCCTCGTATTCAAGCAATAAAAGTATGTCAATTTTGTTTACTGCTTGATGTCAGATCCAGGGACCAAAGACAATATATACACATAGATCCGTGTTGCGACACGGGAAAATTACAACAAAAATAATCGCTTATGAACCTCTCACAATAGCTGTAGAGACATAGACATAAAAGCTTTAATAGGCCACAGACTAATAATGATTCTTCTACTATAATAAAGTATTAGCAAACTGCAATTTTATTGTTACCCCGTTCATACTCTGTGAAGTACCAATCCTCTGTTTCCTTTGCTACCGGGGTATTGCCAGTTGGGTTTTATTGTTAAATCCTTATTTTACGTCAGGAATCTTTCTTCCTTTTATTTTTTTTCATTCATTTCTACTTTGTGACTTAGTCATGTTCTTTATGTAAGTCGCCTTAATGTTTTAAGTTACTGAGTCTAATCAATCTGCCTAGCGTTTTCCCAACTGTGTTGGGGTCGGCTTTCAGTCTATCCAGATGCCGCTGAAAACCGTATCTATCTATACACACATCTATATACACCGTGTTCTACACGATATCCATAAACTTTGTCAAACGCTTCTATAGCTTTTATAAATTAAATCTAACAAAGGAAGTAGTACTTAAAAAGGCTTCGTTACAAAGATATTTGTAATTTCATTTAGTAAATTTAATTGAGCTATGCAGTAAGAAAGGGTCTTAATTCAGTTTTGACAAGTTGCAGCCCGCCAAATCTTATGACTGAAAATACGTTATCGTTGCCAATTCAGATAGAGGCATGCATATCGGGCGATTTACGTCAAGGTATTAAGTTTACATGAAAATTAACAAAAAATAAAAATAAGAATTCATTGATGTGTCCATGATGAAAAATGGTTATTTCCATGGTCTGAACACCTGGTCGAAGTTTATGTATATCGTCCGGAACACGGTGTATAATAAAGCTGAAGAGTTTGTCGGACAGTCGGATTTGAAAAAAAAAATCAATGGATAGCTAAACTTTTGAGGAAGGTTATAATATTATATTAACATGCTACGACCCTGAGCCGAGGAATAAGAAAAAACTCAGAAAGAACGCTAAGTGAAAACGAAGCAGTAGTGCGAGCGGGCGATACGATGCGAAGCGTTGGGTCGTGGGAATAAAAAAATTCACGCGAACGAAGTCACAGGCAGAAGCTAGTTTTACTCAAAATGGCTGCCTATATGACCTCCACAATTCAGTAACTGGGTACGAGTAACATGGCGACTAATCCTTCTATAGAATTAAATATAAAATTTTGAGATTTCGTATTTTCTTGTTTAAATCCAAGCAATTAAATATCGTACAGTCTAAAAAAGAATACTGTACATACCCAACGTTTATAAAAATAAGCCTCCTCCAAAAACCTTTATTACGATCTCTTTTTATTTTTCATTTAGCGAGCTACAACCGTTTTTTGTGGGTGTGAATATACAGATGGAGGTTTGACCCCTCCCTTCACCCCTTTTCAACCCCATCGATACAGATAAAGGCCACTTTGACCCGTAAAGATTTGTGGGGGATTATCTCTTTTATCACACTCAGTTCGGAAAAAAAACAATTTTTCTGAAAACAGTCCTATTTGAACTCCATTGTTGAAACCTTCATGGACTATGTTTTCATGTGAATGTTTAGTGATTGTAAAGAGATTTTGTTTGGGCAGATTATTTTGGGTTGTTGTATTGAAAGTTATGATTCATTTTTGTTCCATGGTGTAAATAGACAGTTTTACAGCTAATTTCCATTTTCTTTTACGTGCCTATATTTTTTCATTAGTCTATATTATGTAACGGCCTCCTCGTTTTCCTACCAAACCTCACTGTCTTGAGCGATCTCTGGATAATTTGTACTTATTATTGTGAATGTTTTGCAATGGAGCAAATCGGTTTCAACATTTTAAAAGTATGGGTCTTGTATCCATACTAATATTATAAATGCGAAAGTGTGTCTATCTATTACCTCTTCACGCTTAAACCGCTGATACGATTTAGATGGAATTTGGTATAGAGGTAGTTTGAGTCCTAGGAAAGGATATAGGATAGTTTTTACCCCGATAAGCCCACGGGAAACTTATGCGGGCGAAACCGAGGGGCGCAGTTAGCATCATAATAAACGGAAGGTCTTTAAAGTAAGTGAAGTAAAAGTTCTTCAAGTTGAAGACTTTAACTATCTTACCCTTTAAACGACAATACCACAAATTTCAACATAAACCTAGTACGGGTAACCCGCAACACTATAATTTCTCCTAACCACTACTTCACTCCCACCCAACCACCACTGTCTCCTGTTCTGACGCTGTTTTTGTACAATAAATACAGAATAATCCAGTGCGTGGATAAAAAAGTAAAAAAAGAAAAACCATTTGCGACGGCCATTATCCTCGGCCAGCATGCTGACGTAAGCTCGAATTAACTGCCTGCCCTAGTCAACAAGCGTATAGAAAACTGGGCGAATAAAATGGCGCTCGCTGTACATTTTTAGCCGGTTCACCCCTAATGGGGCAGATTGGATGTATTTTATTAATGACGCTTTTTAATTTGATTTTCGTGTTGGTAGTTGTTTTAACTTTATGGTTTTGGTAGGTAATATAATGCATGCTATTCACACGACGTTGTGTTGCTACCTGTTGGCTTTTTCGTAACATTCCAGCCTGATTTGAAACCTATCCTGTCCAGACGTTGCTGGAAATTGTGTTTGTACAAAGTTAAAGTCAAAGCATTTATTTCAAATAGGCACATAAAAGGCACTTTCGAACGTCAAAAATTACATTAAAATAGAAATGATTCTGGTCGCCCCTTCCAAAAGGTAGTTTAAATGTAGTTTTGTACCTATTTTATAGTCTTGCCCCGTACATTCCAATTTGACTGTATATCATTAGGTATCAATTTGCCTTTTACTTAGGAACAAGACCAATAGGAAAATGAAAAAAAAACCAGTCCTGTACTAAAACTAATGCATTCGTAGTAAAGATAAACATGAACTAATACAGCGTCAGAAATATTATTAACACAACTTATTTGTATAGTGTGAGCAGATTTATCATCACTGTAACTCCCTTTTGTGACCGTTATATAGCCTCGTACTATTTTATGGAGTTCCTGCAAACAGTTTTATGTATACTAATCCAGTTAAGTGACTGCTTGTTGGCGATTTATGGCTGTACACAAGAAGTATTTGAATGTTATGCTAGAAAAAGCAGCTGTTTTTATTTTCAACTAGCTGCACCCCGCGGTTTCACCCGCATAAGTGTCGCTCCCGTGGGAATATTCGGATAAAAAGTAGCCTTTATGTTAATCCAGGGTGTCAGCTACCTCCATACCAAATTTTATCGACATTGGTCCAGCCGTTTGAGCGTGGAGAAGGAACAAACATATAAACACACACACTCACAAACATTTGCCTTTATAATATTAGTGTGATGTGATAGTGTGATGGATAATAGATATTATGGGTATATAGTATGGATCTAGCAAAAGTGTATTTTATTAGAAATAAGATAGATATTTTTTATCGGTTCTTATCGATCTTACTAGAATTTCTACTACATGGGTAAATAATGCATTGAAAAAGTACATATATAATTATCAAAAAATACATTGCGAGTACAAGTTAATTATATAGTACTTTCGGGTATCTACCATCTCTGCTCACCCCATCAACATAATGAACAAACGTGAGCTCATTATTCACTAGCTAGCTTCAAACCCTATTAAAATCTGGAGGAAAGAATACCCCTCCAATTTTTCTCCTAATTTAAACGAGTGGCTGTCTCCATCTAAAATAAATTGGCAACATTTTAACGGCCCTCGGGGCCAAACACGATAAATTCTAAATGAACCCGTAAATTATCTTGTTTAAACTCAAAAAAGGTAAAAGTAAATTAATTTCCAAACCGACCACACATTGCGAAGGTATGCTATGGGTAATTGAGCAATTCTTTACAATGCTCCTGTTTTTAGAGATTACTGTAACAGATTTTATGTTGCCTACTGTAAAAAGAGGTAAAAAAAAAGTTTCATTTCTTGATAGTTTATCATTCTAATTACATAACATACGATTACATACAAAATCAGCCTATAAAGTTCCCACTGCTAGGACACAGGCCTCCTCTCGTCGACAGGGCTGCCATCTACAATGCGGGCCCAGTGCGGGTTGGTAAATATCACGTCTTCGAATTTTTGGTTCTAGGACATGCCGGTTTCCTCACAATGTTTTCCTTCACCGTTTTGAGAGCAATGGTGATGAAATAATTTACAAAAAGTAAAGCACCTATCTGGGTTCGAACCTACAACCTACAACTTGTAAGTCGCAGCTATTACAACTGGGCCACCACTGTTCATTCTAATTACATGAAGGCATTACGTTATCCTGAGATAAATCGCAAGAAAAATCAGTCCAATATATCTTACGGTTTCCAAATGGCCCTGATACAGCGTGTGGTCCGGAAGGTCTAGGGCGAAGTTTATTGGATGTTTTGTAAGGGAACACACATAAAAACATCTTATTCGATTGGTATAAATCCTTAACTACCGGATAGCTGGTACCCAGATTGTCCTAGGATATTTACGATGGTCATCCAATTAAATGGCTTTGTTCGCGCTTCAACGAGGCAAAAACCTGAAATAGCCACTGTTCCCTTATGACGATTCATTATGTTAGATGATGAGCAATATTTCTTCTTAAGGGAGGGAATGACTCGTCTACATTAATCAAACACAATTACAGGGTCTGGCTGTCATGTCAGCGAAACTCATAACCGAAAAACCCACAATGCTTGAATTCTGGTATCTCACTTGTATTCAGTAGATAATCAAGCTTATTGTCTATATAATATTTCGTTAGAATTCTAAGGGCCGAAGTTATTTGAAGTGTTGAATGTATATATGTGTGCAAAAAAGCGGTTTGACAGTACTTGTGTAGTAAATAAGTCAAATCGCCAGATTAATTTTTCAGATAAAAGTTATCTGATTATTGAAAAATTGGTCCCAAGTGTAGGAAACTTCATTCTCTGAACGATGTTCCACCACGAGTCTAGATTTTATTTTATTCACATTAAAAATCAAGTACCTATTATTATACCCTACCCTGTTTTTCCCTTCAGGAAAAGGTTTCATTCAAAAGAGATTTCTGATAGATTCGTGCATTCAAACGATCCTCCTGTCCGGTCCAGCCAGTTCCAATTTGCACAGAGGTTTCAAATCGTAGCGATCTGCCTGCGGCACGTCCCCACATCGCTTGGACAGTTTTTGATTGATTTTTATTCCTATCTCGGTAACGATTCCCTTGTTTACTTTTAACTGGTGTTTGTCTTAAAAAAGTACTGGGGAATTGATTTAGAATGTTTTTGTGAACTTGTTTGTGTGTCTGCAAGAGTAGTTTTTGATGAAAGATTTTGGAATCGACTGTAGTGCATTCGGAAATTGTGGACTTGCAGAAGGGTGAATTTGAATAGTTTTGCCCGTCGTAAACTGCTTTTGAAGGCCAAAAGTCGTAGTTAAATAACGTTTTCAACGCAACGTTATTTAAGTACGAGTTCAAGTCACAATCTTATCTCAGCGACAATCAATATCAAAAACTTGTCACAAATTGTATTTTCGACAGATTACGACTGATATTAGAACGCGAAAGTTCTTAAAATTACGAGAACTGCCCCTGTGATGTCAAACAATTATATTGCTTACGAAACAGACTGTACTTCGGTGAGTGTGCCCAAGAACTCCACGACCTCATTCCACCGGCCCCCTTCTACCTTCGGACATCCAGGCGCACTGCAAGTTACCATCCCTACCTGGTTGCTGTTCCACCAATTCGCACTAAGCGTATGCAAATGTCGTTTATAATGCGCACAGCAAAAGAGTGGAACTCTCTACCTGCGTCTGTTTTTCCGAGCGCATACAACCCGAATCTCTTTAAAGTGAGAGTGAACAGGCTTCTTCTGGGTAAGCTCGCTCCATCGTCGACTTTGTCTCTGTCACCTTTGACCTAGGCTAGAGTCAAGAGCAAGCCCATTTCAAATAAAAAAAAAAAAAAAAACATTTGATATTTTGTCTTTAAAACAACTGCAAGCTGGCTAATCCTCTTGCAGGCATTAGGTATAAAGCGAATTTTAAGATACCCATAGGAAGAAGACGGGGTTGTTCTCTAAGTACTTTATTGTAACATTAGCCATTGACTATTGTAAGTTAATTTCACTATTCTTTTCATATTATATTCTTATTGCCGTAAATAAGATTATTGTGTTAACTTGATGACGCAAAACGAAAGACGACTGATGTTTTTACTATAACATTGTTCCTTGTCTTGCGTGCACTGACCTCACAGCGAAAAAAAGACGATATATCATCAACTTTTCTTTTCGTATAAGATCCATAGATTAATTGAGGAAAACGTCATAATATCGTGATAAAAACAGTAAATATGTCTTCGTGAATGTATGATCTTTGGATCATTAATGGAGTATCTAATATCACTATCTTATCTACGTCATATTTATGTTCTTTGCACTTGTTTTTATGATTATTATTGTATATATATGTCACCGGAAAATAACAAGAACCGCAAATTTATAAATTTCCTAGGAAATTTATAAACTTTCGTAGGATTCTAAACGAGAGATAAATTGTATTATTTTACGCCCACATTTTCGTAATATATTGATAAGTATATGTTTTGGGTAAGTATGTATTTATTGTATATATGTAAATGGTACACCACAGATTACCTGCAGTATTGTCTCTCCTTTCATCCTTAACAGGTTGAATGCCGTAATTACAGACACAATTAAAAAGCCATTGTGTCTCGCGTGGATCCACGTTTAAGCATACGAAGGGTTAATCCACCAAAAGGTTGTCGTTTAAAGGTCGCTTTTAGCGATAAGACCGCTCATTGTGTCACCCTTCGTAAAAATTCTACATTTATATCTATGGTGTAATATTGTTGTGTGGTGTTGTATTGTATTGTGTATTGGTGTTGTATGGTGTAATATTTAATATTTATGGTAATAATTGGTCATCACGATCATATTGCGTACATTTAACGATAGGGGGTTTATTTATAAAAGTCAAAGTCAAATCATTTATTTCAAATCGGTGCATATAAGGCACTTTTGAACGTCAAAAATTAGAATGAAATAGAATTGATTCTAGTAGCCCCTTCCAAAAGGTAGTTTTCGTATGAAGCAGAATGGGCAAGAAACTCCACCGTTACTCTTTTAAATTTTTTTACAATATTTTGCATACATCTATATACTTATAATAAATCTGTAGAGAGGTAAATTCTGTACATGAAATATATTTTCAAAATAACTATCAGGGGGTGATTAGTGATCAATACTGATGCCAAAAATGCAATCAATAAAATTTTTGTCTGTCTGTCTGTCTGTCTGTCTGTCTGTCTGTCTGTATGTTCCTTATAGAAACAAAAACTACTCGACGGATTTTAACGAAACTTGGTACAATTATTCTTCATACTCCTGGGCAGGTTATAGTATACTTTTCATCACGCTACAATCAATAGGAGCAGAGTAGTGAAAGGAAATGTTGGGAAAACGGGAGAAGTTACTCCATTGTTTATGCTTCCGTCGCGTGTGCAGCCTTAATGGTTAAAGTTACATAGAAATCATGTATGACGGAAATATTCTACATAAAGTTTTCTAAAAAATATCCTTCTACAGCATATGTCTATCTTTTATGGTTGACTCACAATAACACGTGTAACTCCTGATAGCTTAGCAGTTCGGAGCATTCTGATTATATTTGTTTACTCTTACGTTTATAATACTCTCACTCATCCCTAATTTAAAAAAGTTAACATTATTACCTATTCAATAAAAAAAGAATCATAGAAATCGGTATAGAAACACCAAACTTATACATGAAATAAGCCATCGCGCCGTCACACGTCTGAATCATGCTATAAGGATTATTTTTGTGTAACGGTTGTCAGAGCGTTCGACCTTATTGACAGACAATAATTGATATTGAGAAACCGTGCTTATCAGCGCGACTTTTAGTCTTTAAATAGTTTATTTGAATTTCTTTTGTTGTTATTTTGTAAATAGGTATGAGTTGTTTTGGTAGTGTTTAAATATTCGTTCAAATTAAAAATTATTAAACGTAGGTACTTTTATTAATTAAAGTAGTTATAAGTATTTATTTTTAAGTGAAGTAGATATAGGTAGATAGTATTGCACAGGCGTTATGTTCACAAATAAATATTGATTGATTTGATTTGATACATGATGCTCACATATTTACAAACATGACAAAAGTACACGATTTTCATTAAAAAAAATAAAATTAACAAGTAATAAATGTTGCTTAAAGTAAATATAGTTGAGTTTCTAACACGCGCGCTGTTAGATTTTCAACTTTCGGCGTTGACCCGAGCGTTGAAAATACAACAGCGCGCTTTTAAGTAAGTAAAAGTTAGTGTGACCAAGCACTGTGTAATAATAAACGTCTGTAACCGAAGATTTTTTTGACGTTTAAACGTCTCTTAACTTTTAACAATGTATATAAACAAATGCGTAGATATTGTTTTGCATGTAAATCTAGAGTTATCGTAAGGACTTACCCCTCAGACGGCATTATACAGAGGTACGTAGAAGGAGGGAAGGGAGGCCTTTGCCCTACCGCTAAAATGATAATAGTAATATACATACTCTTCCAATAAAGCCATTTCATCCGGTTTCACAAAAATAAAGTATCAAAGCTGAACACTATTTCTATGAAACGTGCTCAGACGATGCAATCTTTCAAAGGAGACTGTAACCCTTTCAACGAATTTATCTCATATTTTTAGGAGATACCTACAAGACGAAAAAGTAATGAAATATTCATTCTTTGCCACAACGTCGCTTGCTCATCGTAAAAACTTAACGTCGGCATTTAATTTTCAACCAATTTAAATATTTATCTAACCTAACTTGCAAACTTGATGTGAAAAATTTGTCTTTTTGATTAGCTACAGGTTTTCTCAATGTTTTCGACCTGTTTGTGTATGCGTCTGTCGTATATTTTGATCTCAAAATGTCATATTTTCACACGATCTCAGAATGTGACAAGAATATTTTCATAAATGCTCAATGTCACATGTGAATAAAATGCAGGATTATTTATTAGGATTTTTTCTTTAAACACTCTTCAATTAAAAAACTACTGTTACTAAGAATCCGTGTACAAAACATACTAATAATAAAACTAACTATAAAACTACTAGCTAATAACTTCGCCACTTGCAAGAGGAAAAGAGGACTCAACTCATAAATCCAACTTTTTGACAATGGCGAACTCTTTGGCGAAAAACATGGTTTTCTTTCACCCCAAAATTCCTCAGATACAGAATGTTGACAATGATTTACAGTTCATGCTTACATATTTAGCAGTTTATATATTTATGATGAGCGACCCGGAGTAGCGGGTATTATTTTGTAATTACTTATTCATGTAAATGGGCTTGTGTTGTTTTCATAGACTGCGTCGTGTTTACAACAATGTTATTAAAAAATGCTAACTAATTAATAAGGTTTTTTCCGTTTATGATTTACACGAAATACTTGTTACCTGGCTTCAGCCTTCCTAATCTCGCTGTTCGATAAATTGGTTTACTGTCCTAGATTTAAACCACGAAACTCTAGCATGACGCATATTCTAGAGGATTAGAAGCTCTATAACCTAATGGATATTCTTCACTACCAGTGTTAAAGGATTATAAGCTTCAGTGACAAAATGATTTCATCCCGTTTATTTTATCTAGCTATAAACCCAACAAAGCAACAAGCGGTTTACTCGTGTGAAACCCGATAAACAAATTTTAAACCTAGCTCTTAAGCTTAGCACGCCATCAAAATGTAATGACATAAAACTTTATTGTTTAGTGGAATAAAAAGTGGCGAAGTACCACCCGACATTACGGTGGATGGCACAGCCACCTAAACGACTACATTGTATGGTAATCTGTACTAGGGGTAAATGAAACAGACTAGCAGATGGTTATGAAAATGACGCAAATAAGGGGACAAGAGAGATGGTAGAAGAAAGATTTTATGTTCTTGTAAACGATTTGTTTGAAGGTATTGGAAACGTGTGCTTTGAATAAATCTCCCCATATTTATGCTTTTTGAAGTTGAGTGAATAGTCCGATTCGAGATATTTTTGTAACCGATACTTAAATAACAAAAGCTATAAGTAAGATATTGATTACGTTTTGATTTCTTTTTTAATTTTATTTTGGTGTTTGTAAACGGACTTATAACGAGTGATCTCTAGCTTTTGTAATACAGTTCTTGTTATGGAATTAATAAGAATGACGCTTTTCCCTGACAAACGTTTATTTTAATATTATTGAAATCTTCGGCGGTGGCCTACCAAATGTTGCATTCGATATTCCAAAAAAAAAAAAATCTGGTACAGCTTTAATTGTTAATTCCGAAGCGACGCCCCGACGTGGTACCTATGTGTTTTTAATTAAATTTCGCGCCCGAAATCTTTTCCATTTCTTTTGTTACGGCGAAGTTAATAATTGCTTTTGCAATATGCGACAAACAAGTGGAATTATGCGTGAATAGATTGGTTCCATTTGTGATTGGGACAAAATGGTATGTATGATATGTCTGTGTTTAGTCGCATGAATAGAAAAAAGTACTTTGTTTTGCTTCAATATTTATGGTCAACTTTTGCCAATCACACTAATATTATAAAGGCGAAAGTTTGTGAGTGTGTGGGTGTTTATATGTTTGTTACTTCTTCACGCTCAAACAGCGGACCGATTTTGATAAAATTTTGTATGGAGGTAGCTGACACCCTGGATTAACATATTGGCTACTTTTTATCCCTGTATTCCCACGGTAGCTCCTTCAAAGGAACTGCTAAAGGAACTAGTGAGCACAAAGGGACATTTACGCGGGTGAAACCGCGGGGCGCAGCTAGTCGTGAAATAAATAGGCCTCTCGTTGCCAACCGAAGTATGAGTTGTTGGAAATAATTATGACAACCTCTTTGACTAATTTTGCTTGCTGTTCCTGTTTGAACTGCCAAGAACACTATTACGGCCTTATTATAAAACAAGGTTTATGTTGAGGCCACTGACCTGTATTTGTGGTACGGAGCCATTCGTGTGCGATTCCGACTCGCACTTGGCTGGTACTTGTTTAATAGAGGTCAGTGTGTTGAGGCCCAGATTTAAACCATTGTGTAATTTTTTGATTTGGAACTTCATTCCGACAATGCTAAAGTTCAAATTACAAAAAAAAATCGTTTAATCTAAGTCTAAGTGGTCAGTTATGTATTAAGAACTTTACCTTGCTCGGAACAATGCTCAAAATATAATAACAGGCTCTATGGTTTATACTTGGATTTCTTACCAGAGTTTTGATTAAAAATAGTTTTCAGCTATCCACCAAAATATTTACACCTCATTCAAACTCAAACAACAGGAGAACTAGATCTGATAACCATCTAACTAATAACACTGGCAACGAAAAATGTAGCTTCACTTCTCCGCTTCACCGCTTAGCAAGCCATGAAAGCGCTGTTTGGTAAAATAAAAATACCATGTTACCGTAACGGCGGCCAGCCCGGGAGATTACATTGTACTATTACCAGAGATAATAGTAGATTGATGACAGAAATGGGATGTAAATTACGTTACGGTTTCTACTTTTTTCAGAAGATGAGAATTTAACGTTATTAGAACGCTGATTGAACTTTATAGTGGATTGGGAGTGGACTGAAATTGTGCGGTGTTGCTATATAAATGTTGTGTTGTTATCCATCGTGTTTCAGGCTGATGCTACATTAGGCCACGACGCGATTTGCGACACATGAGCGATTAAAACAAATAAATGAATACTCACGTATATGGCTACACCGTATATGAAATATTACTAGCGATCTTTGATTTCTTTATGCGATAAGAACAACATTATTGTAATCACGGCATCGGCTCCATCAACATATAAGCGAAATTGAAGCGAATTTATTTGAAAATTTCTCACTTGCACGACTAGTTCAATAGTGCTACTAAATATGCTTGTAGCTACATTATGCGTATAGTAAACCGCGATGAATGATTTGATAGCATGTGCACTGTAGCCACGTCATCGTCGAATATACGCCGAATTTTCGCTTATAATGTAGCCATACCATGTTTATCTCGTTTCGCTCTTCCAGTCGCATCGCAAATCG
This sequence comes from Amphipoea lucens, assembly GCA_947508005.1. NCBI lineage: Eukaryota > Metazoa > Arthropoda > Insecta > Lepidoptera > Noctuidae > Amphipoea > Amphipoea lucens. The sequence continues at coordinate 3,755,176 of OX382371.1, forward strand.
CTGCCAACTGTAGCCTCAGCCTTAGTGAGAGGAAACTCCTACTGCAGGTCGATCTTTTTCTGGCACATATTATCTACTAAAGTACAGTCGTTACGGGTTAGTCAGAAGCTCGAAAGTCTGACAACCAGTCTTACCAAGGGGTTATCGTATTACCCAGTAACTGGGTTGTGGAGGTCAGATAGGCAGTCGCTCCATGTGAAATACTGGTTAGACTGGAAGTTAACCCTAACATAGTTGGAAAAGGCTAGGCGGATGATGATGATCATCATCAGCCTGCCTGTTCCCAACTATGTTGGGGTCGGCTTCCAGTCTAACCGGATGCAGCTGAATACCAGTATTTTACATGGAGCGACTGCCTATCTGACCTCCACAACCCAGTTACTGGGTAATACGATATCACTTGGTAAGACTGGTTGTCAGACTTTCGGGCTTCTGACGACCCGTAACGACTGTCAAAGATCCACGAATGACAGCCGGGACCAACGGCTTAACGTGCTTTCGAGGCACGGAGGGGTCTCGGTATGTAAAGATGGTCACTCATCCACAGGACAACCGCGGCAAGCGTAGCTTAACCTGATCGATCGTTATTATTTAGCCAAGGGCCCCTCGCAGATGATGATGATATTATCTACTAAAGTATTACTACCTTGGCTGATAAAGAAGTAGATAATTATATTCATAGGACAAACAATTGAAAAGACCCTCTATTCCGAATAAAAATCATGTTTCAGTTAGGAATGGTTTCAGATTTCATAGCTCATTAAAAATTTACACAATGCTGTAAATTGACATACATTTCTGGATAGATTGTTACTCAGCGTTTGTGTTAAACGGTGCGTCAAGGTATTCATGTCCTTTGTAACAATTCCAGGTTACCCCTGAAATACATACCAATTGGATGGAATGACGCCTATTTATGGTTATGACAGGCTAAAAATCGATTAAGCTGAAAAGAACAGATATACTACACTTTGATCTTAGCCAAAAGGCCGAAAAGCGCCTCAGCGCGATTGTCCGAAAGGGTTACCGCTACCCCGGAACGTAAAGGGCTAAGGAAGGAACACGGGTGGGTTTTAGTCATTAAGAGTCTGACACTCCCTTCCGCTCCACCCAGAGCGGGAGGAGTCCTTTGGTGACTTAACACCATCAAAAAAAAAAAAGGCTAAAACACGATTGTGATTTTGAGGTACTCGTAGATTCTGTACCAGATTCGTGCCATTGTCTTTTTGTTTCTACTTTATCCAAGGGTAGCTTAAAACAATAGATGTTTTTTTTTTAATTTTGAATGTGGGTCCAGTTGACCAATAAAAATATAGAAAACTAGCTGCGCCCCGCGGTTTCACCCGCGTAAATGTCGATCCCGTGGGAATATCGGGATAAAAACAATCCTATGTCCTTTTCCAGGACTCAAACTATCTCTATATCAAATTTCATCTAAATCGGTTTAGTGGTTTAGGCGTGAAGAAGTAACAAACATATAAACACACACACACACACACACTCACAAACTTTCGGCTTTATAATATTAGTGTGATTAATGCTTTGGTCGACTGGACTCGCGGGTCCAGTTCGAGTGGGTCCAGTTGACCAAAGACTCTATTATCCAAATGAAGGACAGTACGGCGGACATTCATTATTACAATGTTTGCAAGCCTCATTTAGAGTAGATTGTACAGGGACCACAAAGTTTTATAAACACCCTCATTTTATGTACAGAGGCCAGCACATAAAGCTACCCCAATCTGTCAAATTTTCCCAATTGAATATGAACCTTATTACTTTGTGGTAAAGTTGAAAATCTATCAAAGCAATTTGACAGATTGGGGTAACTTGACGTGCTGGCGTCTGTACCAACTTTCTAACCAAATAAAAAAAATATGATTACGACTGAGTTTACGTAAAAAGATGATTTTTTATTAAAACAGGAAAAGAAACCTCAAACAGATTTTTAACCATGTAACAGCAAAATGAAGCTGTAACAATTTTACTTCGATAGTTTAAACAACGCTTGACGCGCTCAAACGTTAACAAGTTTGAGGGATGTGCAGCCAACGTTGCATTGCACGTTTTATGAGGCGTAAACGCGCAACAAGCGGTCCTTGCCTGACAGTCTGAAGTAAAAGGTATATTGTCATGTAGGTTTATAAAGTTTTCACGTTCCCATGTTATCTAAAAAGCTGGTCATCGACAAGGGTGCCATCCGTGACTATTTTCTTTACAATAGAACTTTAGTTCATAATTTTAATATTTTTTGAGAGGCCTTTTTTTAAATCATCAACTTTTGCTACTAGGGTTGAAGCAGTGGCGAAGTGGTTCTGCGTTCTACTTTTCAGGGATACGTAGTAATCTTAATCATCTCTAAGTTTCAATCGACCGATGTTCATAAATCCACAAATTGCCTATTAAAAACATCTGTCCCTAGAAAAATCTTCCTACACCCAAAAACCCAGCAATTTTTCATTAAATCCGATGAAAAATTCAGACTCAATGATGAAAGTACCAGGCACACATACAAGCGAAGCGGTCAAAACTCAAACACGAGCGAGCTCAGTATGAAATAGTAGAAATGAACTGAATAATCTTATGATCCCTAGATTGAAATCGTCCGATGTTCGTGCCCTCACATGGTCCTCGTGGGAAATAAGTGAATAGTTTCCTGTTTAATTTACTACAGACGGGAGTTCAGAGTACGCTGACTTTGCTATATTAGTGGACCGCATTCACCACGTATCTCTAAATATGGTTCATGATAACGGCAAGGTCTTTTGTTGGGATGTAATAACATTGGTGGACTGGTGTTTCTATATTTGGACGTTTTTGTTGACCGGGGTTAATATTAGATGCGTATATATGAAGAAGATACAGAATATAAACGCCATATTGGAGTTATTGTATATGAGCCCCCATGTGGACAGTTGTTTGTCATTTGAAAGCTTAGAAAGATCGTGATTTGTGCAATAATTACTATACAGAGTGATTACAAAATATTATATGTCATCATATTACAATGTTTGGTAATTTTATTAGAATTAAAATAATAGGTATATTACTCACTCTATTAACATAAATCTAAGTCACCTTTTTTCGACTCCTGAGAAATATAAATAATTATGTAGCCTATAATTTTACGATCGCTGTCGGAAACAACACGCCAGGAGATGTCTTTCAATATTTATTTTATTTATTAAATATTCTTTTATGACATTTAAACACTTTTTCTATCAATCTTACCAAATGTCAGTCAATATTACGGATGAAGATGGGGCTCGAATTTATCTGTTAGGCGGGCATTCTTGTAAATTAAATTACTCCTTCTTCTGTACAGCATATATCAGAAAAGTGAGGACATATTTAAGAAAGAAAACACATTTATTTAGCACAGACTAAAAGACACACAATACACCAGATATATACATAATTAGCCTATAATGTTCCCACTGCTGGGACACAGGCCTCCTCTCGGTGAGAGGGAGTGGGCCTTAATCCACCACGCGGGCCCAGTGCGGGTTGGCAGATGTCACATGTCTTCGAATTTTTGGTTCTAGGACATGCCGGTTTCCTCACGATGTTTTCCTTCACCGTTTTGAGAGCAGTGGTGATGAAATAATTTACACAAAGTAAAGCGTCTGTCTGGATTCGAACCTACGACCTACACTCGTAAGTCGCGGCCGTTACCACTTGGCCACCACTGCTCTCACACCAGATACATACATCAGATAAAAACATTAAAAAAATAAATAAATAAAAGTCAAACAAAACGTGTAAAGTCCGATGTGAAAAAAATAAGCATGAAAGTGGAGGTGGTGGGTGGTGGTGGGTGGTGGTGGTGAAGTGTGGTACAGACCATCAAACTGAACAACTTTCTCGATGGGACTAATATCGTCATCATTTCAGCCGAAACACGGCCACTGCTGGACATAGGCCTCCCCCAAGAACCTCCACTTCAACCGGTTTTGTGCTTCTCGCATCCATCGGGTTCCTGCGGCCAATAATAATCATACTAATATCGTAATCGCGAAAAAATAATCAGCCGTCTCACAGTTTATAATTTATTCGCGATTACGATGTTGGTGCCACCCAGAAAGTTGTTCAGTTTAATGGTGCACGCCATACTTAAATATAACCACGTAATTCTGATATACACTCTATATATGCGACTTGTTTTACAAGACACGTGGCATCCACCACATACATCCATTTCCTCGGAATTTTGTGGCACTAAACTAATCCTATGTCTCTACTAGGTATCCATCAGGGGCTAATGTCATGCTGACGATCTTGTGACAAAGTTTAAAGTCCTTCCAAGAGACAACTACTCACCACAAAAGATCGACCGCCAGCTTCGAGGAAGTACCATGACATTTATTTACTTCAGTCACAATACTCGTAACGATGCGGAGTACGGATGCGACATACATTAGCGGTTATAAATGACGTAAGTTGAGAATTTATTTGGAAACCACGCAATGGAGAGCGCGGAGAACGGACTGCATTAAAGTGTCAAAGACAAAGTCGAGACAACCTCAGGGCATAAATTTATTTCCTTGTTGTGAAGGATATCATGAACTGTGACACTAACAATGTTATCTGCGATTATTGCCAGTTTCTAGTTTAGGTCTTGGCTTTAAATAGGAAGTAACTGTGGATGGGCTGGCTTTTCATTGGCAAAAAGAAAGGATGAGTTAAATATGCATAATCAGCCTATAATTTTCCCAATGCTGGGACACAGGCTTCTCTCGGTGAGGCAGTGGGCCTTAAGTCCACCACGCTGGCCCAATGCCTTCGAATTTTTGGTTCTAGAATATGCCGGTTTCCTCACGATGTTTTCCTTCACCGCTTTAAGAGCAGTGGTGATGAAATTATTTACACAAAATAAAGAGACTGTCTGGGTTCGAACCTACGACCTAAAACTCTTAAGTCACGGCCATTGCCACTGGGCCACCACAGCCTGAGTTAAACATAATCCCCCTTATTTATAAACGTTGTTTAAATATAAGAACTGTTTAACCATACATTTTTGACGTTTAAAACGTCTCTTAATTAACAATAAGCCACGTTTATAAATAAACCACAACACTGGACCCGCAGGAGATTGAGATGTTATCTATCCATACCTAATCACACTATATCACACTAATACTTTAAATTCGAAAGCAACTCTGTCTGTCTGTCTGTCTGTATGTTACCTTTTCTCGCCTAAACCACTGAACCGATTTAGATGAAATTTGATATAGAGATAGTTTGAGTCCCGGAAAAGGACATAGGATAATTTTTATCCCGATATTTCTACGGGATGGAGACTTATGCGAGTGAATCCGCGGGGAGTTCATCATCATCATCATCAGCCTATAATGTTCCCACTGCTGGGACACAGGCCTCCTCTCTGTGAGAGGGAGTGGGCCGTAATCTACCACGCGGGCCCAGTGCGGGTTGGTAGATGTCACATGTCTTTGAATTTTTGGTTCTAGGACATGCCGGTTTCCTCACGATGTTTTCCTTCACCGTTTTGAGAGCAGTGGTGATGAAATAATTTACACAAAGTAAAGCGCCTGTCTGGGTTCGAACCTACGACCTACAACTCGTAAGTCGCGGCCGATACCACTGGGCCACCACTGCTCTCCTACCGCGGGGAGTTGCTAGTACCTAAATAAATATTTTACACCTATTTATTGCGGTGAACATTGGCATGTCAGTGATTAATTTGGAGCGATTATGAGCTTAAATTCATATGGTAATGAACGATAAAAGTCGCGTGGTGAATTAATGTGAATAGATGTTAAAACATAGGTTCTCATTTGGGTCTTCTACAGGCCCCCCTGTAAGTCTCAAACGCCCACGACGGGGCGTTATCGCCCACGTTGAGAACCTATGCATACAAACCATGTTGAGTGGTGGAGTTTCTTGCCCATTCTTCTCCATACGAAAACTACCTTTTGGAAGGGGCGACTAGAATCAATTCTATTTTAATGTAATTTTTGACGTTCAAAAGTGCCTTTTGTGTGCCTATTTGAAATAAATGTTTTTTTAATTCATTGAAATTCGTTTATAATACCAGAATATTATCTAAAATTAAATTGAAAAGATTTAAGATTAGTTATTTGTATCACAGTAATGTCTGGAAGTACTGATAGGCAGCCTAATTGCGGAACGTCAAATCGTCAAATGATTCTGATCAGTTGGCTTCATTTCTATCAAAATTGGCTTCATTTTACGATTTTCGAATTGCGAAACTCTAGTTTATTATGAAACCAATTATGAACGTTAAGGCCCTGCGCAGAAACTAGAGTTTCGCAATTCGAAAATCGTAAAATGAAGCCAATTGTGATAGAAATGAAGCCAACTGATCAGAATCATTTGACGATTTGGCGTTCCGCAATTAGGCTGCCGATTACAAAAAACCTTTCAATAGTAGAAAATTGCACTGTTTTCGAGTGCGTAGGTTATGACATGTTTATTCCACACGGACGAAGTCGCTGGCAGAGGCTAGTTTATAATATAACAAATGTAATCAATTGTGTTATATCTGTTGCTACCAATCTTCTTTTATTCCGTTTTTTATAACGCAAAACAATAAAAGATTTTAGAATTTTTACGGAGTGCAAACATTGGTGATAGACATAGATTTTTTTGTCGGGCTTCACACGGATCGGAGTGGCATTTCAATGGGATTTCGTGAAACATATCTCGCATAGATTGGGTTTTTTAGTCGCCTACACGAACTTTACACATTTTTTTTTACTGTTGTGAGTGGGAGTCGAGGGTACTTTGCTCTGTTATCGTTTAAATGAAAATTGGTTTATCATTTTAACCTTAATAACTAGTTATTGGAGCCTTCTTTTAAGCAAATAAGTAATACGAGATTTCGCTTTTCCTCTGTTTTTCTTTCTTTTTTTTTAATCCCCTAGAGGGATTTGTTGATGTCCGTCAGTGTGTCCGCGGCATCACAGCGGGCCCTGTCAGAATACCTACCAGCGCTGCGGTATTTATTTTTTAAATATCGCAGCATTATGCTGAGATAGGAGCCTTTTTGGTCTCGCACAGCTCTTTTTTTGTTGTTTTTAATGTTAATTTTATTACATTTAAATGTTTTTTTTTTCTACTATATTTCCTGTACGTGTCCTAAATAAAACATTTTATTCCTAAATATAATATTATTAATATTTTTATTTCTCTCTTTCTCTTCCAATATCCTAACCACAGATTTTGCTTCCATTTACTTGCACATACACTGTGTATACAGGGATATTTTTTATCAACATCCAAATGTTTACAGGTTGTTCTACCCATGAATATGAACAACTTTCATTATGGGACCAACTCCGAAATCACGAAAAAAAAATCAGCTGTTTCATACATTTCGGTCAAGTAGGTATTGAACTTTTGTATTAAACAGCTGTTTTTTTTTTGTGATTTCAAAGTTGGTCCCATAGTGAAAGTTGTTCATATTCATGGGTAGAACAACCTGTAAAAATTTGGATGGTGATAACAAAATTATCCTGTATAGAAGTTGATTTAAAACTAAACTAAACACTAAACACATTAAACTTTTTGCTATTACGGCTATCACCTACTTCGTTCAAGTCAAAAGTTCAACGGAGAAATCAGAAACTCAGGGCCAATTTCACCAATAAACTAATTACGATCAGCACATCTAAACCGAGTTTGAGAGCTGTCAGTGTCATCATTGTTGTGGAATTTTGACACTGACAGCTCTTGAACGCAGTTTAATTGTGCCGATCGCGTTCAGTTTTATTGGTGAAATTCAATCGGTGTTCTTCACAACTAATTGGTAGGTATGATTTAATGTATAGGTAGGTTTAAACCAGAACATCTGGAAAAAGCGTTCTATCAGTTATAAAACTAAAGCCCGGTTGGTCAGAGCATTAGTTTTCCCGATTTTCCTCTATGGAGATGAAACGTGGACAATTCGAGCAAGAAAAAGACAGAGGATAGATGCTTTCGAAATGTGGTGCTGGAGGCGGATGCTCCGAATACCATGGACAGCCAAACTCACAAATGTGTCTATCCTTTCCCAACTCGATGTCAAGACCCGATTGTCTACAATATGCCTACAGCGTATTCTATCCTATTTCGGCCACATAATGCGAAAGGGAGATAGCAGCCTTGAAAAGCTGGTTGGTGTTGGCAATACCGAAGGAAAGAGAGCGTGAGGCCGGACGCCAACATGATGGTCCGACCAAGTAAAAGAAGCTACGTCCTCAAGCAATTTTCAGCAGGTGGTGATGGCAACTTTGGACCGGAGTAGACGGAGGCAGATTGTCCGTTTGAAAGGATCCAGTGACTACGATCCTCAATAATGAGGGACCGATTACAGAAGAAGGTTTTAACCGATTGTTAATTGCCAACACGTAACCTAACATACAATTTCCAGTTACACCTTCTATTATCTTAGCAAAACTAATTATTCGTCAATAATGTGCTCTAGTCTCTACATAGAGCGTCTCTACGGAGGTAGAGCATTGTTGTGCGTTCATGTGCAACGTTGTAGAGTTCAATGCACACATTAACGTTGATTGTATGCATTTGTGATGCTCTGCATGCCGATGAGGAGTTTTTAAAATAATAATGTTTATGTAGAGCACCTATTTAGTTTCCAGTTCAAAAGAGAGAAAGAGAATTAGGTATTTTGTTTGGGACACACACAGGAAGGAGAAAGAGAGGTTAGAAGTCAGAGGTTAATCATAGAAATTGTACTAGGAATTCGACCTAAAAAAACCGGCCAAATGCGAGTCGAGACTCGCACAAACTCAAACTGGCATTTAATTTCAATTAAACCATGACAGGCACTTATGAATTGTCAAAATTCGGTCAGTTAGTCAGAAAGTTGAAGCTAGTTGTACATGAAGGGTAACCACCGTACAATATTTACCACTACTTATTAAAAAAAAACACGTTTTTTGCATGGGGACCTCCTTTAATTTTAAAATCACTAGCCGCCGCTTCGCTTTTAGTCACTCATGTTCACAAGGGCCACGCACTGTGTAGCATGTAAGGTATAGTTAAGTATATTTTAAGTTACTTTGTCGCATTAGATTTATTATTATCTGTAATGGCAAAGGAAACATGTGATGTGATAAATAAAAAAATAAATAATGTTCCCACTGCTGGGACACAGGCCTCTCAGTGAGAGTGAGTGGGCTGTAATCCACCTCGCGAGCCCAGTGCAGGTTTGTGGATGTCACATGTCTTCGAAGTCTTGGTTCTAGAACATGCCAGTTTCCTCACGATGTTTTCCTTCACCGTTTTGAGAGCAGTGGTGATGAAATAATTTACACAAAGTGTGTTCGAACCTACGACCTACAACTCGTAAGTTACGGTCGTTTCCACTGGGCCACCACTGCTCTAATTTTTTTTTTTTAATTTTTATAATTTTTCGCTAAAGCGACAATAACTCTGTAAAAATGTCAACTAATTATCACGGTTCATGAGATACGGACGGACGGACAGAGGAGGTTTAGTAATAGGGTTCCGTTGGCACCCTTTAGGTACGCAACCCTAAAACACACCACTGTTATCTTTGAACTTTCATTTGAAATAAACTTCAGTTAATCTAAATAACCTAATCAAAAGAGGGACAGACAAAACCAGATAAATGAAAACACACAATTGACTGTAGGCCGTTCACAGTTATTTTATCTCCGACATCAGCAACCTAAAAGCAACCTTATTGTAACGACAATAAATATCACAATGATTTTGACAGACTTGTCAGTGACGGCAACCGAACAGCAACCTTATGAGAATCAGAATAAAGGCCACTGTGATTTGGATAGTGATGCTTCACAAAACATCTCCTCTTACCTACTAAAAGGTACAAATTAATTATGCCATGACCTCAATTGCCTCCGTTGACCCCATAATGTAAGATACATACGAACACAACCATATCAGAGGAGCAATTCTCGTAATTTTTACCCTGAGCTAACATTGTTATTTTTTGTTATACAACTAACATCGCGGGGTAGAAATGCACCCCGAACGGAATATTGCAAAAATAGAAAGAAATTCTTTAAATACGTATAGGTATTATTCTCATGACGTAATAAGGGTAATCAAGTAAAATTTACAATTAAAAGAAACGTAAGTATAAACACTTCGAAAACAAAAAAAAAAAAAACACTACTTTTATCTATCTTGACTCCCTTAGCCTTACAATCAATTTATTACGAAACTCTTAAAAGTAGTCATTACAAAACTTATAGTAATCGAACACAGACAAGTTGGTTTACACTGCTAAATCACAAAAAAAATAAAAAATACGTATACAAGAGACTTGTGGCTAAGTAATAACAGCCGCATGAGTCGATCGATCAGGTTAAGCTACGCTTGCCGCGGTTGGTCCATGGATGGGTGACCATCTTCACATACCAAGACCTCTCCGTGCCTCGGAAAGCACGTTAAGTCGTTGATCCCGGCTGTTATTAGTGGATCTTTGATCTGTCGTTACGGGTCGCCAGTAGCCCGAAAGTCTGACAACCAATCTTACCATGGAGTCGTTATACCCAGTAACTGGGTTGTGGAGGTCAGATATGCAGTCGCTTCATGTAAAATCTGGTATTTAGCTGCATTCAGTTAGACTGGAAGCCGACCCCAATATAGTTGGGAAAAGCCTAGGCAGATGACGTATACAATCAGAAAACAAAAATGAACCTCTTTTTTCTAACAAAAATATTAACTGTATGATGTAAAAATAAATACTTCTTATCTCCATTTTTTTTTTTTCTGAACATGCAAGATGTGATCCACTACTACTAGCTTGCATGTTACATCGTTGTCGATGCTCAAATTGCGATCATCATCACTTTCTGTGTCAATTTCCGTGTCAGATTCATGATCTGATGCTGAATCTTCATATTCACTTTTAAAATTACGCAATGTCATGCAGGATGTTAGCAACTTGATCATCTGAAAAAACTTGTCAATATTGAGCCAGTGCTGAAAAAAAAAAAGGAATTTTGTCAAAACAAATTACAGACGTATTTGACACCGAGGGCTGTAAACTTGAGGAGGTCGAAGGGCACAAGCTGCACTGACAATATTTTTAAAAGGAGAAACGACTAGCTTCGCTGGAAAAGACAATATTTGTTTTTTTTTCCGCGGCTGGAGTTAAAATCTGCCCTACGACGTCAGATAAGGATTAATCTGTCTAGTTCCGCTAATGAGACACAATTGATTTTCTATTGTTTCGTCGCCAATAGGCGACGCGCGCTGCTTGACCGGTTAAGAACGCTCACAGTCTCAGTCAGTCAAAAATATCTCGAATTTCCCCACATTTTTGACAGGTTTTTGACAATGATTGTCGTTGAGATGTGATTGCGACTAGATTTTTAACGTTTTAGTTACGGGAATAGCCTTCAGTTTCCACGAGACCGTACGTAAAGATAATTTACATTCTAGCCACATTTCCCTAGAAACCTTTGGCCCTTTAAATCATGGGCCAAAGATAAAGGTCTGTATTCTAACTCACGTCAGCTTAAAGGCTTGTACGGGCTGAAATCAGTTAGCACAAACCTGCGAGTAAGCTTCAAAATGGCGGCCATTAAAAATATTTTTAAAGACCTCTGTCAGAGTCCAGATTAAGTCGCGGGTGAGTTATTTGTCAGATAACGCCGTAAATCGGGTAACCTTTTTGGAAATATTTCATCTGCTTTCATAAAAGGCGGTAAAACGATTATGAAACAACTGAAATGTTTAACTCTCGAAGGATTAAACAGTTTTTGTTTTAATTTTTTATCTTGCGTTATTTTAATTAAATTGCTTTTAAAATATCGTGGTCGGAAATCTTTAAAAAAAAAAAATATCGAACACTACCTTAGATTTTTGACAAGAAGGATGTTACTTTTATTATTCTCTACGAATTCTTTTATGTTAAGGGCTGCTTTCCCCAGATAACTTTTATTCGAGGAATAAAATTGACGTTTGAGAGTTTTTGCATGAAATAACTGTCAAAATTTCAAAATTATTTATCGAATAAAGTTATCACATGATTGAAAAATCAGCCGTTACTTAATTATATTATTTTCATTGGGGAAACACATTTATTATTTACTTCCATCCATCGCCCCACAATGAGCACCATTGCCTTTACATTGGACATCATTCAATTCGTATCCAAGAACTAAAGTGCCGGCCAGAAAAAACTTTTAATTGAATGTAACATCCCGAACACGATAGACAAGCGGACCGTCTGTTCCTGCTCTTATAAGATGTGTTTAGTATGGTATGTGAGTTTTGCAAGACATGAAATTCACATAATGATTTTTGGTACTTTCAACCTCAAATAGCAGCCAGAGGGTTAAATTGTAGATCTACGTTGTAATAGTTAGAACATGTTCGGGGTGTATTATTCAATTAAAAGTTGGTATTGTTAAATGTTGTGCTTAAAACACTTGTTATAAAAATGATTTTTGGCATTTTCAATCTCAAATAGCATCCAGGGGTTAATTGTAAACTTTCGCTATAATACTAAAAAAAAGCTCAAGATGTTATTTCCCATAAGAAAATACTTATTACTTTTTTTTCTTTTATGTTTTGGGTATAAAATGATAGACACTTGAATGATGTCCTTTGATTTCTTACTGGAAGGTGCGTTTTGTCATGTCAAATCAGAAATTCTATAAGTATCTACTCTATGCTTTAACAAAATCAATTTCTTTAGTAAAATGTTTTGAATATCTGAAGTCAATTCTTGTAATTTAAAATGTTCAAAATCTAGACGCAGTCTCATCTCGGCATCAAATAAATGTCAAAAACTTGTCAAAAATATAGGGAAAATAGAGGTATTTTTGACGGATTGAGACTGATATGAGACTGTGAACGTTCTTAAAATTACGAGATTTGCCCTCTGACATCTGCCTTCGAATCTAACGTTCCATTTCTCTTGTTACAGGTAAGCTTCACAAATCGACCTGTCACCTACAAAACACGATTCGGAATGGGTCGCAACATGTCAACCGTCACGGACGGCCGAAAATCCATAAGCGAATTCTGGAACGTTGACCAGAAACTCATTTTCACATTTTGTTTGCAAATAGTTACACACATACCGCTACACGAATTACATTTGAAATTCGAACACAAGCTCTCGTTCGGCACGTTCGAGTAGAATTTCAATTCGGCATGTTTCGCCTTTGCTCGGCTGTTGCCACGTACGGCCACGAGTTAAGGATGAATTTTAAATAAGAATTCCGAAATTTAAAAAGCGTGCGCTTAGTTTTGGAAGTGAATCAATTAGTTTTGCCTTTTTAAAGAAGGTTGTGCCATTTTCGTATTCCGAATTCGAAAGATTGATGCTACGAAATGTATGGAAGCTGGTACCTGCTCCAATAGGAATATAAATGATGTATCATTAGAAAGGTATTACAATTTAATACAAGAATTCCAATGACCCTTGTCTTGATTCCTTGTCCGATCTGAGTAATACAGTATGGAAGTTGAGACGAGACATGCATTAAGAGAAGGGAAGCTACCTTAACCGTTCCCTAATGATGTTCAAATGAATAATTATGAAATATCTAAAAAAAAACGTATTTTTGTATTATTAATACTAACATGTTTGCCACAGTATAACTCTGAAAGGACTAGGTAACTTCTATTCAGTTTAAAAGAGCTATCCAACGGTGTACACATGATTATGAGAGGGGGTACAAAAATAAGCATCATCCTTTTTGATTGAAGAACAAATTCACAAATTCTGATGCATTTTGTTCGTCTATCCGTACTAATATCAAGGACTAGAGTCTTTAGTTTTAAATATATTGGCTGGCGTGCAATAGAGATTTTCAATTGAACCAGCAATTTGAATATTTCACCGCATTTCAGCGGCAGGGCAGCAGTATTTTACGACGACACTGGTAGCATGGAAAACGATTTTGGAACTAGATTTATTTTATTCAGTCAGACCGGCTGGTTTTTATATCTGACGGAAGATTCGATTTGGAAGTCTACTTATATCTTGATTAGGTCTTTCTGAGCGTCTGATCTTGTGAGTTTTATATTTATGACTCAATTTGATTGATTCGCTTAAGAAATTGCGGAATTTCGGAATTTTTATTGTTATTTTTTTCCTGTGGATAATTATATGGGTCGGTAGTCAATCAAGGTTGATTGGGTTTTCCTGTAAGGATGTAATCGGTTGTTATTAGTCCTAAGGTTGATATTACCTGAAATATTTTGATGGATTTGCTGTTATATTGAGAATGTTCAGCAAACTATGTCGTTAACTTATACATATCGTGATATTTGGGCCATGACGGCCAATCTCAATGGAGACTAGCCTTTGGTGCGAGACATATTATAGTGCACATGAATGGTTTTGGCAATTTTATACCATTGTACAGACGCTAGCACATCAAGCTACCCATACATAATCAGCCTCTAAGGCGCGCCGCCCACACGAGCTAGAGTCGAGGCGGCGTCGAGGTGCGGGCGCACGTTTTCTATAGGAATTAATATACGTATGTCGTCTATACATACATACCTATATTTATTCCTATAGGAAACGTGCGCCCGCACCTCGACGCCGCCTCGACTCTAGCTCGTGTGGGCGACGCGCCTAATGTTCCCACTGGTGAGACACAGGCCTCCTCTCGGTGAGAAGGAGTGGGCCGTAATCCACCACGCGGGCCCAATGCGGGTTGGCAGATGTCACATGTCTTCGAATTTTTGGTTCTAGGACATGCCGATTTCCTCACGATGTTTTCCTTTACCGTTTTGAGAGCAGTGGTGATGAAATAATTTAGACAAAGTAAAGCGCCTGTCTGGGTTCGAACCTACAACCTACAACTCGTAAGTCGCGGCCGTTACCACTTGGCCACCACTGCTCTCAAGCTACCCGAAACTGTAAAATTTTCCCAATCAACTTTGAACCTTATGCTTTAAGCGATAAAGTTGAAAAGTTGAAGCTATTAAAGAAATTTGATAGATTGAAGTAGCTTGATGTACTGGCCTCTGTGCCAATTGTCAAAAAAAAAAAAAAAAAAACTCAGCGAGCTCAACTGTCAAAAAAAAAAGTATCATAATTTCAAGAAACTTATTTGACACCATTCACCTTACCGTCAGTAGAGCCGCAACTAAAAAACCAATTAAAACCGGGCTCAGAATTAAACTCACGTATAATAACATCGATGCGGCTCACCGGCAGAAGATTAAACCGAAGTAATCCTTCAATCCTTACCGTAATGGAACAACTATGCCGCGCTGTTGGAATACTATAGTATAGTTAAAATCTCGCTGCAGACTCGGTCATAAATCATTCGTGTTTCGCTCTCTTTCCCACTCACGAGCCTTATGGGCAGGCCGCGCCCACACGTAGTCCTGTGCATTACTGCAGTCGATGAGTGATATCGATAGTTTTATATATTTATAAATGGGTGATAGAAATAAATACACATTTTTATTTTATTTTATTACCAAATTTACTACAAAGCATATTAAATATATAAACAAAAGAACGTATATATAAAACTAAAAATAGAAAATTAAAATTCTTCGTCTGAGTCATCGTCATCATCATCCACATGAATGATGAACTCTTCGCATAAATGTGCTTTTCTTAAGTCTTCATCTTGCAGCAATTCTGCACGTTCCACACATTTTTGCCAATTTTCAATGGAGACATTGGAAATGGCTTCATCGACTAACTTCTCGACATTATCGATAATGGCCTTGCGCGCGCGCAACTAGCGCACATCCCTACTCCAATTATGATTTATGACCGAGTCTGCAGCGAGATTTTAACTATACTATAGGAGAGCAACACAAGCTGGATCCAATACAATAACTACACAACACAAACAAACAAACCAATTCTCAATTCTTTATTGCGTACCATAATGTATACATTGGTAGAGAAATACACACATCAACACGGTCTAGGGATATTTCATACTCAATTAAATAACTCGAAAAGTACTGGCCGCATTGGAATCTTTTATACACCGATTTGTTTGTAATTTATCTCAGACTAATTCCATTTTTGAAAATTCTTTTGTTTCGGTGGCAAAAAATGTCTTGATGTATAGGAGAGGGAATTTTCATTTGTGCGAAATTTAGAAAACAATACGAATTACGTTTAGTTACAGTTTTTTTTCATTTTTAAACGAAAGATAAAGTTAAAATTGAGGTATTGTAGCCATGCAACGCCGACATTTGACGAGGGCGGAGATGTTACGAGCTGTGGGAATGCTGGAAGCTGGATCTGTTCAGCGTAATGTTGCTGAGGCCATAGGGACCCATCAAAATGTAATTTCAAGATTGTGGACACGCTATCGTGCCACAGGTGAAGTAGCGGAGAGGCACCGGGGGCCAAGTCGCATCACTACCCCCAGACAAGACCGATTTTTGCAAATTACTGCGCGAGCACAACCAAATGCAACGGCGACTCAATTGGTCCAAAGGCTGCGAGTGGAACACCAAGTGCTTGTGAGTGACCAAACTGTAAGAAGGCGACTGCATGAAAGCAATCTACGCTCTCGTAGACCACTCCGGGTCCCACCTTTACGGAGAGGCAATCGTGGACGACGATTAGAATGGGTTCGGAACCACGTGGACTGGGGCCGTGAGCAATGGTCCAATGTGCTGTTCACGGATGAATCCACGTTCGGCTTCCATCCAGATTCACGAAGGACGCGTGTTTGGCGAGTTCCTGGACGATGGAGCCGTCTCCAGAACCCTCAGGAAGTTCACCCATACCAAGGAGGAACAATTATGGTTTGGGCAGGAATTCGTCTTGGAGGACGGACGGATCTCGTTTGGGTGCGGGGCAATATGACGGCAGAACGATACGTCCAACAGGTGCTGGGGCCCGTAATCTTGCCCCACAGAACACAAATGGGGCAAGATTTCCTGCTCATGCACGACAATGCCCGGGCACACACGGCGAGAACGGTAGCAGCTTGGTTACATACACATAATGTTAGGGCCTTAGACTGGCCTGCTCAATCGCCAGATCTAAATCCCATTGAGCATGCGTGGGATATGCTGCAAAGAAGAGCTCTGAAGGAAGTTCCTGAAAATCTGGCTACAGAAGATCAACTTTTTGCGCACCTCAGAAGGACATGGGACAATATTCCGCAGCAAGACATTGACAACCTTGTTCTGAGCATGCCGAATCGTTGCCGATGTGTTATGAACATCATGGGCGCTTTCTCAGACTACTAACTTCAAGTTTATAAACACAAATTAAATGATTTTTCAATTTTTTTCAGTTTTTACTCACAAATTAAAAGTTCATTCATATACGATTTCCGTCTATGCTTCATTTTTTTCCCATAAAATCCTGAAATTTTAATCTAAGTACCTTAACCATTATTAAAGAATGGTAGAATATTAAATAACGTATCTTTTAAATATATACATGTCATATAAATAATTAACACATTGATAGTAATTCGCTTTTTTAAAAATATCCATAGACCGTGTTGATGTGTGTGTTTATATTAGTCACAATTTTATTATGGACCCTGTCGGGCACAGCATAGATAGTAAGAGAGAGGGGGAAGAACACTGGGTGTTATTATGATAAACTAGCTGCGCCCCGCGGTTTCAACCGTGTAAATGTCGATCCCGTGGGAATGTCGGGATAAAAAGTAGCCTATATGTTAATCCAGGGTGTCAGCTCCATACAAAATTTTATGAAAATTGGTCCAGCCGTTTGAGCGTGAAGAAGTAACAAACATATAAACACACACACACTCACAAACTTTCGCCTTTATAATATTAGTGTGATAGTGTGATTTAATATTAGTTAAGTATTTAGTAAGTTATATTGTTTTATGAATACAAAATTGAAACCTTCACACACACTCATCACATTCAACAATTTCTGCATTTATATCTGTAATTCGCATAGTGTACAGGCAATAAAAAAGATAAGTATGCAGGGTCGTCGGATATAGTTGAAGTTTAGTAAGAAACCGATGGATGTTCTCGAATAAAATGTAATTTTGTTAATAGAAAACAAACAGCTCATTTATCAAATTAAATTTCAGTCGATACTATTATGTAAAACTAGCTCGACACCTCCATGCAATAACATCGTAACTCACTTTTTGTGATTTTACAAGAGAGCGATTTTAAAGTTTGAAAAATTATAGCAAATTCAAAACACCCCGTACATTTTTTGAAGCTGGCTCTATTTAATATAGTTTAGGCGGACTATAAATAGGTATGGTTAAGTTGTAAAAGAAAAATTGTTTTCATGGGTTTTCATGACTTACGTGAAAAACAAAACAGTGAAATGACATAATACTTTGACGTTGGTTTATTTTAGAAACGAAAGGGAATAGAATTACAATGATAGTACAGAAAAAATACATAATTTTTTTACATAACAATGCCGTTGTAACTCAATTTTTGGAAAAAAGTAAGTTACGATGTTATTGCATGGAGGTGTCGAGCTCACTAGCTACGCTTGCCGCGGTTCGTCTGTGAATGGGTGACCATCTTTACATATCAAGACCCCTCCGTGCCTCGGAAAGCACGTTAAGTCGTTGATCCCGGCTGTCAATCGTGGGTCTTTGGCAGTCGTTACGGGTCGTCAGAAGCCCGAAAGTCTGACAACCAGTCTTACCAAGGGGTATCGTATTACCTAGCAACTCAGTTGTGAAGGTCAGATAAGCAGTCGCTCCATGTGAAGTACTGGTAGTCAGCTGCATCGGATTAAACTGGAAGCCGACCCCAATATCATCATCTGCCTAGCCTTTTCCCAACTATGTTAGGATCGGCTAATAGTAATAGCACAGTATAAGAATTTTTAGACTGTGGTAATAGTGTGTAAAGCGAAAGCCGACCCCAACATAGAAGGGAAAAATCTAGGCAGATGATAATGTAATACTAGCTCAATTTGCATCACTCAAAGTGAGTAACCAAAATCACGTTGAATTCGATTTCATAATTACATTATGGCGGCAAACCAGCACTGGACGTAACAGGTCTACTCAATTTATAAAATTATGAATTCTTTTTGTTCGATGCAAATTGCTCCGTAACAATATTATTCATAAAGCCGTTTTTCCTATAAAATACAGAACCAATTAACAATGTTTACATTGCGCCAGACACCAGACAACATCATCGATCCAATTATACAGAAACTGGCACAAACTGAAATAAAAGGACACGAATACACTCAGCAACAAAAGTCGGTTAACACTTTTTTAAGATTTTTTTCTTAGAATAGTTTTTTTTATGAATATTTTGTCTATTTATTTTCTTTCTTATTAAATACATTTTTAAATATTTTTATTAAAAAAAAAACTTTTCAAATAGTAGTCCGCCGGCTTCGGGAGCAGGGTCCAAATTACCGGTGGTTAGGGCTCCAGAGACAGGAACCTCCTCACTATGTGAGCCGTATCGAGGAGTACTGCCTTCTGAATCAGGCCCTTGATCTAACCGCCTAATCTCGATCAACATTTCTCGAGGCTCTTTCGAGAGATGTTGATCGAGGCTTTTGGCCATCAGGCTATTATTAATATCATAATTATTAAACACGACACTAAAAAACAAAATCGCCAGGTTGCAGATGAAAACTTAAAATAATAATAACACTCCTTTTCATGCGTAGTTGTGTAAAAACTCTTAATCATGACAACACAACATCAATCATGATAACAGTTATATATTATACATGTAGAAAATTAAAAGTGCCAATTGAATTTAGTTGCTGACCGTACAACAGCGCCAGTTTCCATTGTGACGTCACAACAAATCGTTAGAATTCTAGGAATATTCCAACCAGCGGGGCAATTGCGTAACACATAATCAATCGGAATCAGTTTCATTTTGACAGTTCAACAACATTCATTGCGTTATTTACGTGTTGAGCTCACAAATTGTTGGAACTTATGAAGCAATGGATTAGCAATTTGCTTCAAAATGATTCAGATTCCGATTGTTAGTGTGTTACGCAATTACCTAATAACTGGTACCTACCAGTTCTTGGAATATTACGTCGGAAATGCATAGTAATATTGTGTGCATGAATTCCGAGAAATTACCTAGTGCCGTAGTATGGGGAATTACGTCTGTTCGGCTTAAAATGGATCTCAGGGTCAAGGTAAATTTTACGGTTGTAGACGTAGTAATTATTAAACAGTCAATACTACGGTCGAGCGTCCAATACGTTTTGATACTTGAACGCACTTGGTCTTTCATTTATACTTTTTCCGCCTTACCGTAACTTTGAGTCTTTTTTTACTTATGATTCATTTTGAAAGAAATAAAGACTTTCAGGTAATTAATATAAAAAAATCAATACAATTTATTTTATCAAAATGTATAAATCATTACTGGTTTCATTCTGGTTATCTACAATCAAGTAGGTACAGATACGATGTATCAGAAATACCTCTCCTTTGAAGTTATCGTAGCCCTTGATATTAATTCAAGCCATACCTAGAATTTCATCAAATAATATGTAAAATGTGATCTGAATCACAATAACCAAAATCCTAAAGCATCAATTTCTGAGAAGTACGTATCAGAAGGTTTACCTTCTGATACGTTGTTGTAGTTATTTTAATAACTTCGCTCATCATTATCGATTGGTAACTATTGGCCGAGAAAATCTAAAACTATTAATTAAACCAACTTCAGGAATCAAAATAAGCTTGCACAAAGACTAAAATCCCGATTCTCTCTCACCCGACTCCAATTTACAAACTTCATTCCAAAAGATTAACATAACCAACATTCAAACGAAATTCGCGAGCACCGAAGCGTTCTGAAATCTATTCTAAATTTCAAACCATTCTAGAATTGGAATCCATTCTGGAACAAAGACTCATATTTGGGAATCCACTCCCTGACTCCACTATGTAGTGGTATAAATGCCGCCGATGGTACTGAGTCGTAACAGATATACAGGGCGGAAAATCGGCATTTCCTTATCTGGAATGAAAGTGAGAAGCGGTGAGCGATGCTTCGGCGCGCTTGGTAACTTTAAGTGTCAAGGTATTTGATAATGTTTTGAATAGGGCTGTTTTGAATGTTGTTCTTGGTTTCAATCATGTCTCTTGATTGTTTAGTCACAAAGGCAATAGAAATAAAGATGGACAGTAAAAAAACGATATGTCCAATAAAACTAAAGGTAGCCTACATAATCTACATATGCACGTCGACAAACGTTTGTTTTGACATAAAAACAGAGCACTTGAAGTTGTTTTGAACAAAAATATACGGTGTCCAAAAAATATTTTTTGTGCATTGACAATTGGCTTTATTCCAAAAGTAAGTTGGCTTGTTGACATATCGCTTGTATCGTACAACTTTTAGGACTTGTAGATGATAAGCAGCGACATTTATGCTCTATTTAACTTTTAGATCTTGCCAAATTTTTTTGACTCCTATCTTGTCATATTTTAGTTCCGAATTAATGGTTGTTGAGCTAAATAATTAATTTAAACCGAAACAGAAGTAAAATTGAGAGACACTCTCTCAGCAATTATATGAAATGCTGAAATACAATGTATTGTATAATTTTGTGTCAATTTAATTGATGGGTAAAAGTTTCGGACGTACGTTAACATTTATGTTCATCGGTGTCAAACTCAAACTCAAAGCATTTATTTCAAATAAACCAATTACAGGCACTTGGATTATCAAGTGTCGGTCCGTCAGAAAGATGAAGCTTGTTGTTTGTCAAATCAATTCTTATGACAATATGAATTACTTTTTCAATAATTGTGTTTTCTGCCTGTTTTTTCGTTTCATTTACTTCTCTTCCTCAATTTCGAATTATATAAATACGATCGTCTTATTAATGAAACTCATTCTCTTTTCACTTACGCCGTACTCCAACAATGCCTAGGATTGCATGTAATTTGAAACTTGATCAATGTTTAGCCCGATAGTCGGAGATAACTCCCCTGCGTTAATCCCTTTTAGTTGACTATTAGTTACATACGTAGTATTGTCTCTATTGGCTGCTGCTTACTCTCTCTCTGTAGTCGGTCCCTCATGTCTGAGGATCGTGGTCAGCTTCGGAGTTGCATCTGGAGCGAATGATCCGCCTCCACCGGTTTCTGTCAAGCGCATCTCTTACCACCGTGTAGAATTTAGAGGACGATGATTCCTTCACCTGATCGGTCCATCGTGTTGGTGAACGACCGCGCGATCGTTTGCCTTCGGTGTTCCCAACCACAATCAGTTTTTCTGCTTACATACATAATCAAATATATTATTTTTTTCCATTAGTAACTAAAGACCATCCTGTGACATTATTGTAGGACTAAAACCCACTAAAAAAGTTTGGTATTTTTTGCATATATATTTTGAAATATTGCGGACAAATGATTGCGAATTATTTGGTTTTTAATTCTCTAAAGATACACTTTCTCGATTTATAATAGGCTTTTATATTCAGTAACTCGGGAACGGTAAGTCCTACGGTTTAGTTGGTTTTAACATTAGATAAAGAATCAAATGCCGATTCGAATGGTATATTAAAGTGAAAAACTGAAAAAAATCGCAGATAGTTGGTTTTGCCTTTAACCCGGCGATATCGTTAATACGATAAATACTTTAATTACTATGTATAGGCCGACCGCTTGACTGAGACGTTGCCTGAGGTAGCAGCACGGTGCGGGAGGGGTGTGGTGACGTGATGCGAGAGCTCAGTGATTCGTCAACTTGTGACAACTGTCACCCCTCCTATCTAGACAGGCATTGTTTAGTATTCCCTAGTTATATTATAATAATATACCAACGCTGCGGTATGTATTGTTTAAATATCGCAGCATTATGCTGAGATAGTACAGGAGCTTTTTTGGCATCGCGTCTTTTTTTTTTCTCTTGTTTTTGTTTGTTTTTAAAGTAATTTTGTTAGTTTTAAATGCTCCTTTTTACGGTTTATTTCCTGTGCGTGTCTTTAAATCTATATAAATAAAAACAAAAGGCCTGACTGACTGACTGACTCATCAACGCCCAGCCCAAACCCTTGGACCTAGAAAGCTGAAATTTTACACAATGGTTCCCTTTATATTGTAGACAAGGAATAAGAAAGGATTTTTCGAAATTAAACCCCTAAGGGAGTTAAATAGGGGATGAAAGTTTGTATGAAAGTCCGTCAGTTTTAAAGTTAGGATCTTCAAATTTTGTATTTAGGCTGACGATTGAAAATTAATTTTTACGTGTCTCAGCGTTTTTGATAATTCTACCCCCAAAAGGTTAAAAAGGGGGATGAAGTTGTGTATGAAAGTCCCTCAGTTTGAAAGTTAGGATCTTCAAATTTCGTGTTTAGGCTGACGATTGAAAATTAATTTATACGTGTCTCAGCGTTTTTAATATTAGGTCCTTACATATGAAATTGGCGTTTTGTATGGAAGGAACAAAAAGTCGAATATTTTTTAATATAATATATTTAATTAATCAAAGTATGAACCATTGTTTTCAATGCACTTTTGCCATCTTATAGGTAGTTCATTGATCCCTTTACTAAAAAAACCAGTCGGACGGGAATCAATAAAATCTTTGAAGGCGATTTGGACTGCCCCATCGGAGTTGAATTTTTTCCCTTGCAAAAAGTTATCCAAATTGCGAAAAAAATGGTAATCTGTTGGAGCAAGGTCCGGGGAGTACAGAGGATGTCTAAGACATTCCAATTCAAGTAATGTAACGCAGCAGTCGACGCGCGTTTGCCGGTTTGCTTCAGTCAATTCGTGAGGTACCCACCTTTCAAGCTTTTTAATCTTCCCAATTTGCTTCAAGTGAATTAAAACAGTTTTATCACTAACATCGAAGCCTGCAGCTAACTCGGACGTGGTTTGCGATGGGTCCGCTTCCACAATAGCCTTCAATTCTCCATTATCAACTTGGGTCTCAGGCCGTCCACGGGGCTTGTTCTGCAGGTCGAAATTTCCAGAACGAAAACGTTGGAACCAAAAACGAACTGTGTTTTCTTTTGCAACATGACCGCCATACACATCATTCACCCTTCGAGTCGTTTCCGCAGCACTAGTGCCACGGCGGAACTCGTACTCGTAAATAATGCGATATTTTAAATTTTCCATTTTGTAAAATGAGTGACGCAAACAGAAAAAACAGAAGAAAAAAAACAAATGAATGACGGTCATCGAAGCACAAATACATGAGTAAATAGCTGTACAAATTTGAATTTGGAATTCCTTACCAAAGAGGAGAAATTCGTGATTAAAGTGGCCAGTACGAAAAACGCCAATTTCATATGTAAGGACCTAATAATTTCACCCCCAAATGGGGATGAACGACCTGACTGAGATATCAACGCACAGCCTAAACCGCTGGTCCTGGGGACATGAATTTTGGAGGGTGTGTTCTTTTTGAAGAGTAGGTATCCAGTACGAAGGGGTTTATGGAAATTCAACCTTTAAGGGGGTGGAAAGGGGGGATTTTGTTTGCATGAAAAATCTTATTCCTTGAGTCAATAACCTTGAAACTTGACACGAATACTTATCTAAGTAAACTATAAAGTTTGGCATTTTTCGTTTTTCTAAACTACCCTCTAAAGAGGTATTGGGGGTGTCAAAATTTGTATGGAAGAATTTTTTCGCGCTGTCCGATTACCTCGAAACTCGGTATTTATATTTAAAACCAAAAATAAAGAATAACGTGTATCAGGGTTTTCCGAAAATCAACCCCTAACGGGGTGAAAAGGGGTAGTTAATTATACAGGGGAGAATTTTAATGCGTGGCTTGATTAGCTCGAAAATTGGCATAAATAATCTTTGAGTCAAGTTATGAACACACCTTAAAAAAAAAATCATAATTCCACCCATGTAGGGGTGAAAAGCGGGAATACAGTTTATATGAAAAATCTTATTCATTTGGTTAATAAACTTGAAACTTTGCACGAATATTTATGTAAGTAAATTATGAAGTTTTGCATTTTTAGTTTTCATAAACTACCCCCTAAAGGAGGATTGGGGTGGGGGTGTCAAAATTTGTATGGAAGAATTTTAACGCGTGGTCCGATTACCTCGAAACTCGGTATTTATACTTAAAACCATAAATAAAGAATAACGTGTATCAGGGTTTTTCGAAAATCTACCCTTAACGGGGTGAAAAGAGGTAGTTAATTTTACAGGGGAGGATTTTACTGCGTGGTTTGATTAACTCGAAAATTTGTATAAATAATCTTTGAGTCAAGTAATGAACACATCCCAAACGATTTTACGGAATTCCACCCCTGTGGGGTTGAAAAGCGGGGATACAGTTTATATGAAAAATCTTATTTATTTGGTTAATAAACATGAAACTTGGCAATATTTGGGTCAGTAAATAATAAAGAATGTCACTATTATTTAAAAAAAACCCCTTACAGAGGATTTAGGGGGTGACAAAGTTGATAGGTTAGAAAACTATAATGTAACCTGCTGTCAGATTAACACGAAACCCGGTACTACTAAAACAAAAAGTAAAACAAGTATGTGTTTTAGGGTTTTTCAAAAATCGTCTCCTACCAAGGTGGAAAAGGGTAAGTAATAAAGTTTAAGGGGTGGATATATTACTGCTTGCTTCCATTAATTCGAAAATGAGTATGGGTCTTTAAGTCAAGTTATGAACACATCACGAACGATTTTTTAAAATTTCACCCCTGTGGCACCCCCACAGCGCCCCAAACGCGGGATACAGTTTATTTGAAAAATCTGATTCCTTTGATCTATAAACTTAAAAATTGGCCCGAATACTTATTTATCTAAATAAATGATAAAGACCATACCTACATACATTTTCGAAATTTTTAGAGGAAAGTACGAATTTCACGCGGACGAAGTCGCGGGCAGAAGCTAGTAAAATATATTTCTTCTTTTTTCCTTTCTTTCTAGTTACCTACTTAATGAAAGAAAAAAGCATTAAAGCTCATTTTCTAGGAATTTTACTTTGATGTTGAACTTAAACAACAGACTCCTTGATTCAATGAATTTCGATTCAAGGACGCAAAACTTTAATCTAATTAATACAGTATTTTACTCCTTTACACTATGGTGTTCTTTTGACAAACTCTACTAATTCGATTAAACTACAACACGAGAGCCTAAAACGACTAATTAATCAATTTGCTCTCCTGTACATATGTGTAAAAAGAACTCGGACTCCGAAACGTATAGCAAACTGTCGATCCTAGTTCGGAAAAGCATTACCTAGACAAACAAAAACTGTTTACTCGCCAATGTAACGAGAACCTAGAAGATTAATAGACCCGTATTTGCTGTATTTCATCAAGCCTAGAAGCTAGGCAGCGTAATTATGTGTAACGGATCGACCAGTCAAAGACGAACGTTTGAAGTATGTGTGTTCGTACATACTCGGTTGTATCTATGTGTGGGTGTGTTTCTACACGCCACGAGCAGGCACGCCGCGTTCCTAAATTGAAATTTGAACAGCGATTGCAAGTTGTTTTTTTTTAAATCAGATGTATATGCTAAAGGTTTATTGAAAAAATCTCTTTGCTTTCACTTCACTCGAAGAATCTTTACTTCACTTTTGACGTTCACAAAAATAATAACTAAATATGATATTTTTGTTACGAAGAAAATACAAGTTTGGGTAACGAACTTGTCAGCATACACAATAATCGACTATTTAACTAATATTATTTGTGGGTTTGCAACATTATCATTTTTTTAACATTTTATGCTTTTTGGTTTGTGGCAAACCATAAATAAGTCACTGATGAAAAAACGGCGGGAAAAGTGAAAAAATTGCATTTTTCCTCTCCCAGCAAAAACGATGATGAAAGTGGTCTCGCTTGAGTTATAATTACTATTTTACTGTGTTGAGTCTTGAGTACTAATAAAGTGATGTGTACAAGTGTTCGAGTTTCCCCATTAATTCTAACAAGTCAATGCAAATTTTCAAATAATTAACAAATGATTGACAGAAATATGTATAACGATGCGATGTTTTGAACTGCACGTTTAGCGCTAAACGTATTTGAAACATCATTCTGTCTCTGACATTTTCAGACGATTGATAGAAACAGAACGATGCGACGCGCTAAACGTATTTAGTTATTTGTGGTGCAAGCGGGCCTTAGTCTTAATATTATGCAAATCTCTAACTAACTTAAAAAAAAATGGCATAAAGTTCTATTAATAAACTGATGCTACTAAAAATATGTATAGTTTTTCGTCTTCAAGCAGTAATTGATACGTCACCACAGACATCACCTGCCTAGCATCTTCCCAACTATGTTGTGGTCGCACTATGCAGCTGAGTAACAGTATGTTACATGGAGCAACTGCCTATTTGACCTCCACAACCCAGTTATTGGGTAATACGATTACCCTTGGTAAGACTGGTTGTCAGACTTTTGGGCTTTTAACTACACGTAACAACTGTCAAAGATCTGCAGATAACTGCCGGATCCAACAGCTTAACGTGTTTTCTGTGGCACGTTAGGGTCTCGATATGTAATGAATGGTTACTCATAAAAAAAAAGACGGGTTGCACTCCGGGAGTGCCGGCAGAAGTGAAAACTTGAATATTAACGTTGAAATAAATCAATTATTAATTGAATTAATGTAACTCATTTTTTTTACTATTTCTGCGTCCCTTCTGTGTGTAAGAAAGAGACAAACCCCATTTTAACTAAAATAGGTTTGATAAGTTTTATGAATAAGGGGGTTTATATACACGAATTTTACGAATACACAGCAGTGTGGCTACTACACAGACGGTCGAGCCATCAGCTGTCCATCCATTGATCCATCCACTTCCACTTCCACTTGCACTTCCACTTCCACTTGCACTTCCACTTCCACTTCCACTTCGACTTCCAATTCGACTTCCACTTCGACTTCGACTTCCACTTCGACTTCCACTTCCACTTCGACTTCCACTTCGACTTCCAATTCGACTTCGACTTCCACTTCGACTTCCACTTCGACTTCCACTTCGACTTCCACTTCGACTTCCACTTCGACTTTGACTTCGACTTCGACTTCGTCTGACACTTCCACTTCCACTTAAACTTCCACTTCCACTTCCACTTCCATCCATCCATCCATCCATCCATCCATCCATCCATTGTGTCGTGTGTCACTTCACTTCGGTTGGCGCCGCCGTAGAAAGAGAGGGGGGGGAAATCTCTCCTGACGGTCACGTGTCCTGACGCGATGTCCTGACGCGTGTTATACATTTTTTACCCATTACTAAAAGTGTGCAACGCCGCTAAAGAAGTTTACACTTCAAAAAAACAAAAAACCATCAAAAAACCACAGCAAGCGTAGCTTAACCAACGATTGACCCGAGCGGCTATTATATATTTACTACCCACAAGCCCCTCACGCCAACACAGACGCTATCCAAAATATCATCAACTAAAATACTCATCCAGCAATCACATTACAGCATGCAATCATTCATACTACCGCTACAAATTGGATTCCAACACAAAATAGTAATTCGATTACTACCCTGCATTTCGCGCTTTATGTAATTCCAAGTCAAGGGGAAACTTTTGCTACAATATGTGTTATGTTAACGAATTCACGTTTGTTTCTGTTTCTCTTGAAATTTTCACAATTTCTCTTAAATATACTGAAGAGTGCACAGTCATTGGATCGATCAGAGGGGTACTAAAGTTATTGTGGTAATACCTATTAGGCAATTTGGATTATCTAAATAGTTCTGTGTGCCATTTTTGGTACCTAACTGGAAAAATATTATTAGTTTTATTTATTTACTAAAACTTTTCGCAAACAAAAAAGATAAAAAGGCGGACTTAACGCCTTCTCAAATGATTAACAAAAAATACTTTATTTGAATGTTTTCAAATAAAGTATTTTTTGTTAATCATTTATTATTTATTTATCTGCAACCTGAATGCGTAACCCAAGTGCGTCACTGCGTTTTGTTGTCACTAAGGGTTATTATGGAACTGTCAAAGTTAAGCTATTGCGATCACGTGTGTGTTACGCAATTTTAATGTTGGTTATGCTTAATTAATAAGCAAACCGTTTTAAAAGTTCTTTCATCAATGGTATAAGAACTTTCTGTTTTTAATCAAACCGCATACCCTTATAATTAGTTCTGTACATATAATTAACACGCTTTTCATCGACGGTTTCACATAACACGTAAGTTTAACTCGGAATTATGTTGGAATTTTAATGCTATCGACCCAAGAGTGTTAATTGAAAAAGTTTCGCTCCTCCACTGTAGAATGTGCTGGCGATGTGTTGAATTAATAAACAGCTCTGTCAAACATTCCGATTGAATAATTGACGCGTGACATGAGTTCGGAACGAGTTTTAAATGAGTTTTCTTAGTGCGGCCCTGTATTTCATGATTATTTAAATAAGAAATGTCACCGTTCGTGTTGAGATGTCGTTAATCATAATTAAGTTTAATGGAGGACTAATATGTTTCTAGAGAGCTGTTAGTATTTACATGAAGTAGGTACTTCATTACCTACTGATGAAATTTGTGACGACAGATATTAACTTGAATCGAGTTAAGTATGAGAAACTTAAGATATATAATTGGTATATCAGGAGCTGAGTATTTCCAATACGCGGTATTTTTTTTTTTGCCTTGTATATTAAAAATTTATATTGGTATTGATTTTGCTAGTGTTGTTAGTCATTGTTTTTGTTTTTTTAATAGTTTTAACCGACTTCAAAAAAGGAGGTTATGTATTCGACCCATATGTATGTATGTATGTAGGTATGTATGTTTGTATGTCCGCGATTTTCTCAAAAACTAATGAACCAATTTTGATAATTCTTCACTAATGTGATGTACGTACTTTCAGGAAGGTTTTAGTATATAATATATTAGGTAATTATTCTTATGTACGAAGTTATATGCATAAATTTACTGCATCTCCGATATTTCTATGCAAATTTTATTGATTCTTCTAGTCGGTGTCTTCAATTCTTCAATGCACTAGTGTTAATTGACTTTGTGTGGGGTAGGTATGTACAATAAAAAGAAAAAATTAAAAACTTTTTTACAAAAAACAACCGACTTAAAAAAAAGCACTACAAAGTGATAAAAAACTTATTTTCGGAAGTCGGTGTCAAAAACGAAAATCCGACACCGACTTCCGAAATTAAGTTTTTTATCACCTTGTAGAGTTTTTTTTTTTTAAATCTGTTGTTTTTTTTTACATCTGTAATTTTCATGGCGAACATAATAAAGAGTATCCATCCATCGAATTGTAAAAGCCTGACTTTTATATGTCAGCCTAGTTAAAATAAACCTTTACTTGTTTATTTTTTTCCTGTTGCCATTTACACAATAACAAGCGTAAACGTTGCAGCGCTGAAATGAAAAAATAAATAACACTTCGCGCACAGTGTTTCAAAAAACAAATTTCGTAGTCAAAATATTGGTGACGAGAAAACAATAAAAATAATCTTTTATCATCGAATTTTCCCGGATATCCGTTAAAATGTAGCGGCTGCTGGAAATGTTTATACATCCCGGGGATTTTGACAAATCGCTCCTTTGATTAATTAAGTACATTTGTTAAATAACACGACGTCCGGACATTTGCGATGGAAACATTTTTTTTTGTTGCTAAGGAATAATTAAATATAATGGAACTGTGTTAGCTGTTAGAACATTTACTTTCACGTTAATATAATAGCTAAAATATTATAAAAATGGAAATGAAACACAAAACAGCTTCAATAAAACTCAATCTATACAAATACAGTTAGGTACATCGTAACCTTCCCACATCGTATGCAAAATACGCACTTTGACGTGGAGTTGCGGATACCAACCTCCTATTACCTACCTAACCTTCTTATAATTTATGATAGCCTAGTACTTTAACCTTTTGAACGCCATTGTCACATATATATGACAAACGAAATCTTACCCTGAACGCCAACGTCACAAATATATGACAAAATACACGTCGCACGGGTCGCACCATATTATGAAATAAACAATTTAATCATTACTTTTGTGTATTTTTATTTATATAATTTTAAAGTTTAAGCTTCCGTCTATTTTGTATTGCATGAAACTAATATAAATAAACCACCAATATCGAGAAATTTGTTGTTTTAAGTGTGTGTGTGTTGTTTTGTTAAAGTGGCCTGGCGTCAGGGGTACGGCGATATGTTTATACTCTGGCGTTCAAAAGGTTAACGTCTCACAACATATTCCTTAACTAAAATATCCTCTCAAGTATGCTATATCGCCAAAATAATATTGGAACTAATATTTCATAAACTGGCCGCTACAGACAGAATAAATCAAAGTAGTTTTTAATAAAAATATGCCATACTTCACGAGGCAGCGTACATAAAAGTTACTATGAAATGGTCTATCTGACGTTTATATAGGTAACTTCGCCGTACTTCAACGCTTTATATTTTCTGTACAAAAATTACATTTGATTTACTGTAGTTATGTTAACTGAGTTTGTTTTATGTTTTCTTTTTATACACCGTTATTTTTGTTTAAATTTTAACGTTAGCGTTTATTTGAGTTAGTTGTTTATAAGTTTATTGTGAAATGTGGTGTATGTTGTGTTCTGTAACTGGTGTTCGTACTGGCAACTTTAACTGCATTAGTGGAATGGAATTAGGTACGTCTAGACTAGCATTTATTCGCTCAAAATAACAGAAATTAACTTGTGTTACAAAATGAAATTGTAGTTGTTGTGATGATAAAATAATGTTGACTGCAAACACGTTAACGTTAATTAAGTATATTACAATGTAAATAATAAATATAAGAATACTATTTAGGGACTAACCACACTAATTCAGCTCTATTCAGCTTTTTTTCCCAACCACATTCAACCCAAACAACCTCAGAAGATTTATTTATTTATTTTTTATTTATTTATTACTTTTAAGAAGGCTGAAGACTAATTACAATTGATAGGTAACAACAACACATTATCAAGTTGCTAATAACAAGCCTCCACAGATATATAACATATCGATTACTTAAAGCCCAACAATTAAAGTACATTGTGTATCTACATAAGATGCCAAAAAGTTATGTCATTTCATAACAGTCTTTCATCGGTAACTTCTATCTTTTATCGCAAACTGTTTCATAGATTGTTGAACTCTTAAGTATAGTTTATGTGTTAAAATTATTATAATTGTTAATGTTACAGTGGTAAAAGGCACGATGGGGTTGACATATCTGTTTAGATAAAAACCCCAAAACAAATAGAGGAAAATATTTTTTTGAAGGCATCATATGGCGCCAAAAATCTGCCATTTTTTTTTTATTTCGATATAATATGGCACCAAAAATCCGCCATTTTGGTTTTTTTTTATTTTGATATACCCAGTGTCACTCTCACAGTAACTACAAATCTAACGACACCTCTCAAGCTAAAATCCATCGAGCCGTTCAGGCCGCAGAGCGTGCCAAACAATTATACATACATACATACTCTCGAAAAACATAACCCTCCTTCTGGCACAGTAGGGTACAAAAATAAACATTTTTTTCATAGAAAACAACAATTTTGTATGGAGTCCGTTCAGCTTTCCGCGGCTGAACGAATGCGTACGCATCTCATACAAAATCTTTGTTTTCTGTGGACAAAAGCTGAACAGAGCCGATTAAGTGTGTTTGTGTTAGTCCCTTAACATGGTGCTTGTAGCTGTAAGGAAACATCGGAACCTCCCTAACCACAAAATCCGTAGTATCGGCCAAAGTCACAACATTGTCCTACTCCGTATCTCTTACGGACAAGACTAGTTCGGGACCCGAACTAAGAATGAATGACAACATGACGTGACACTGACAGTTGTAGGCACAACTGTCAGTGTCATGTCATGTCGCGATTAGGCAATCGCGATGTCTTTTTGAGGTATCCCACTCAGACCACTGATTTCAACCGCATTTGGACGAACCACACCTGAGCACTTCCACTAACCGCACTAAAACATTTTTTTTTTAACTTGCGGTTCGGTGGAAGAATATGCCCGTCTGAATAATTGAATTTGTCACTTGTTTTGACCGATCAACTACTAATGGACGGGCCCGTATCTTCGCTAATGGACTTAGAGAGTAGACCCCCTGACCACAAAGAAAAATACAAGATAAATACCGTTTTATGTGGTAAATAATAAATTATTTAGGTACCTACCATCATTCAAATTAAAAACCAAAAAAAAAAGTTCTATTTTTTTTTCTAACTCGCAAAAAAGACCGCTGGGGACAGAGGATTCATAGCGAATGTAAAACAAGGAATATTCGCGCCAACTTCGCTCGTCTGATTAATTAGGCAAACTTTAATTAGCGAGCACCCCATAACTCATGACGTCACGCGCTCAACGTGACGTACCATTGAGATATTATGTTTTATATAGATGTAATTAATTAAGAGTCAGTTTTTGCTTGCTCTTGCCACTTTTTGGAGCATAATTTTCGGTTAATTTAGAAATTGGAGATGGTTGGAGGTCGTTATGATTAATTTGTAGTTAGAAATAGGTACCTAAGACAAAGAAAAAAGAAATTTTAGATAGATAATTCGCTTTTCTAAAGACAGAACAAATTAGCTAACATTTATTTCACCATAATAGGGAAGAATAATAATTATATAAGCGACACAACTCCCAATAACTTTTGCTATAGAGTTTTTTTTATAGAATGTCAAATAACTTTCTTATTTTTTTAGACGTCAAATATAATTGATGTGCACTTTTGTTCATCTGTCATCGTCGTTGAAAACCAAATGTATTATATTTTTCTGCTATTTTTGTAATTAAAGTTTTTTTATTCGTTTTGCTTATACAATCGTCATTTTCTTTCATTTCGAACCTAAGAACATTACAAATTATTCATTTTTTTGCTTAATGTTTTAGCAAAAGAACCATTTTTAAAACTTACTTCTATTTAATATAGTTATCAGACGTATATTGAGATCAATATATATCTGATAGTTATATAAAATAGAAGTAAAGTTTTATTTCTACTCTTTACCTATACTAAAACCTTACCTAATCAAATAAGGTCTGTACTCAAAGTAACTTAATTCATTCATCTTATCCTCTAACAAAATTAAGGCCCGCTTGCACCATAAATCACTAAATACATATAACGCTAAACTAATTTAGAAGATCGTGCTGTTTCATTCATTCGTTTGAAGTTGACAGAGACAGAATGATGTTTTAAATACGTTTAGCGCTAAACGTATTTGGGGATTTGTGGTGCAAGCAGGCCTTAATCTTCCATAATAAGAAAATGGATCCATAACTCCGATTCATAATTCGAACGGTTGCTTGCTATAAACTGCAGGTCTCAGTGGAGGGTATACCCAATTTACTATGGAATATTCAGCTAATCCCCAGCGTGTAGTCGCTTCAAAGATTCAAACCTGACCCGTTAGACTAGAACTTAGAATTTAACTGGAAGGTTATCTGAATACGTTTTTGGAATAACTTTATAGGATTTTATACTATTTTAAAATAGTATTTGTATAATTAGGTAAGTATCATTTAAAATCATTCATCATTTAGCAAAAGGTCTTGCCAGCAGTGAAGTATAGTACTTAATAGAGCTTGTTTAATGTTTTTTTTTTTTTTTAACACGTAACTAAAATGGCTGATTTTCTAAAAACAAAACCTTACCTATAACCATCGCGTGACCTAGGCGATTTGATTAACTCCTCATATTTTAAAACCAATTACCAGCCCACGAATGATAATATAATAATCTACGAAGATTATAAATCTAATATAGGTATTTATAAACTTGTAACTTCACTTGCAACGATGACATTGACAAATGTTATTATACTGTAGACGAATTTTTGAACGACCAATTATTATAATGATGCATTTTTTACCTTTTGATAATAATTACTTTGACTATTATTTTTATTGATTTTATTGTATTTGATGTTTTTTCTGTTATTTCTGTTCATGTATTTATAATCTGATGACTCCTAGTATGTCACTTATAAATTTGTATGTCTCAATTATGACAAAACATAGCGCACCCCCCGATTTATTTATGTAAACACCTATGTAAACACCTATGTTTCACAAATAAACGAATTGATTGATTGATTGATTGATGCTACACACATTACACCGTTCAATGGAGCGGCGACTCGATGGTGTTATTTTGTGCAGCGTGACGCGTCGTCGCGTGAATAGGTGGTTTATAAGTCTTTGCTAGGCAAGGCAAGATATTTTTACTAGCAGGCTAAATTATCTAAGGCTTTTAGAGACGTCAATTTACTTACGAGTCTTTGGTCAACTGGACCCGCGGGTGTAGTCGACCAAATCAAATTTTGAATTGTTCGACTGGACCCACTGCCTAAATTCATTTATTAGTACAGTCAAGGAGTAAAGCCGAATCTTTTAGTTTTATTTCTATGACTTAAAATATACATAATATTATTCATCTGAAGTTTGCACAATAAATCGCAGTATTCTATTCAATATTCCACCTATTACAAACAATAGATATGCAAGATCACAACTCAATTTAACGGGGTTTGTATAGTGCTACCCAGTAACTGGATTGTGGAGGTCAGATAGGCAGTTGCTCCATGTAAAATACTGGTACTCAGCTGCATCCGGTTAGACTGGAAGCCGACCCCAACATAGTTGGGGAAAGGCTAGGCAGGTGATGATGATAACACATCATTTCAGCCGAAAGACGTCCACTGCTGGACATAGGCCTCCCCCAAGCACCTCCACTTCGACCGGTTTTGTGCTTCTCGCATCCAACGAGTTCCTGCGGCCTTCACAAGGTCGTCGGTCCACCTTGTGGGAGGCCTTCCAACGCTACGCCTTCCGGTACGCGGTCGCCACTCCAGAACCTTTCGGCCCCATCGGCCATCTGTTCTGCGAGCAATGTGCCCTGCCCACTGCCACTTAAGTTTGGCAATTCTTCGGGCTATGTCGGTTACCTTGGTTCTCCTGCGGATCTCTTCATTTCTGATTCGATCCCGCAGGGAAACTCCAAGCATAGCCCTCTCCATTGCCCTTTGGGTGACTTTCAGCCTTCTAATAAGGCCCATTGTGAGCGACCACGTTTCAGTGCCATATGTCATCACTGGCAACACGCACTGGTCAAAGACTTTCGTCTTGAGACACTGCGGTATGTGGGACGAGAAGATATTGCGTAGCTTCCCGAACGCTGCCCAGCCGAGTCGGATTCGACGATTGACCTCTTTCTCGAAGTTGGACCTACCTAACTGGACAGTTTGTCCTAGGTAAATATACTCGTCCACGACTTCGAGTGTAGCGTCTCCGATCTTCATGAGAGTGGGTGTTACATGGGCATTTGACATGACCTTCGTTTTGTCCATGTTCATTTTCAGACCCACTCTTTCAGAGGCTCTACTGAGGTCATCGAGCATTGTACTGAGGTCCTCCATAGTCTCAGCCATGACTACTATATCGTCGGCAAACCGAAGGTGAGTTATGTACTCGCCATTGATGTTAATGCCAGCTCCTTTCCAGTCCAGAACCTTAAAGACATCCTCCAGAGCAGCGGTGAACAGTTTCGGAGAGATAACGTCTCCCTGTCTCACACCTCGCTGCAGAAGGATAGGTTTCGAGGTCTGGTCTTGGAGTCGAACTGACATAGTGGCGTTTTCGTACAGACACTTCAGCACCTCGATGTACCGATAGTCGATCTGGCACCGTTGAAGAGACTGCAGTACAGCCCATGTCTCGATCGAATCAAAGGCTTTCTCGTAGTCCACAAACGCTAAGCAGAGAGGCAGGTTATACTCTTCGGTCTTCTGTATAACCTGTCGCAGCGTATGTATGTGGTCTACGGTGCTAAAGCCTTTACGGAATCCGGCTTGTTCGGGAGGCTGGAAGTCGTCAAACCTGCGCGCGAGACGGTTCGTGATGACTCTCGAAAACAGCTTGTAGACATGGCTCAGAAGTGAGATGGGCCTATAATTCTTAAGAAGGGCATTGTCACCCTTCTTAAAGAAAAGTATCACCACACCTCTGTTCCATGCCTGTGGTGTTTTACCCTCGAGTATGACGGAATCAAACAGCCTCTGAAGGGCCTTAAGAACGGGTTTTCCGCCGGCCTTCAGGAGCTCGGCCGTAATTCCGTCATCACCCGGTGCCTTGTTGTTTTTAAGCTGCTTCAGAGCCATCCTAATCTCGTACAGGCTGACGTCCGGGATGTCTTCGGTATAGTGTCGGGTCAATCTAGCTCTTGGGTCGTTTGCCAGATTCGTAACGGGGTTGCTTGTTGACGTGTATAACTGTCCATAGAACCTCTCGATCTCTCTCAACAGCTCAGGTTTGGCGGATACGATCCTGCCATCATCAGTCTTCAGTTTCATAAGCTGGCTCTGCCCAATAGACAGATCTCTAGCAAAAACCTTGGAGCCTCTATTTTGCTCTATCGCTTCCTCAATACGATCTGTATTGAAGCGGCGAAGGTCGCTTTTCAAGGACTTAGAGATCTGTCTGTTGAGCCGCCGGTACTTTAGAACATCATCTGAAGACTGCAGGATCATCTCGCGCCTCTCCTTCATGAGCCGCAAAGTAGGATCAGAGAGCTTCTTTTTCGTATTCGTACGACGGGTCTTGAAGATCTTAGACCCGACCGTATGGACAGCTTCCACGAACCCATCGTTATATTCGTCCACGGAGCTCCCCAGGCACTCGAAACGATTCTGAAGTTCGAGCTGAAAGCTCTCGGGGTTTTGAACCTGGATCGGCGCTGGGCGGAGCGTAGACCTCATTAGTCGAGACCTTTCCAGCTTTATATTTAAGTTCAATGTGCCTCTTACCATGCGGTGATCACTTCCGGTTTTCACCGCGTTGATCACAGATAGATGATAACACAGTTCAACATATTTTTTCATATACATGTACTATCACTAAAGGAGATAAGTAACCAGGGTTGTCGGATATAGTTGAAGTTTAGTAAGAAACCGATTGATGTTTTCAAAAGAAATTTAATTTGATAAATGAACTGTTTGTCTTCTATTAATCACATTAAATTTTATTCGAAAACATCCATTAATTTTTTAATAAATTTCAACTACTTATATCCGACGACCCTGATTAGGTACTTATCTCATTTGGTGACTGTACATATTGTCATTTTAAGTCCGTTAGCTTATGTTAGCTTATTTTATGTGAATCTTATCTTGATTAATAAAAATAAATGTCAAGATAGTGCATGAAGCAGAAGAAAAAAAAAAATAACATCAATATTAAATGGAATTCACTTTGATGGCGCGTTCTGAGCCGTGCTCGCTAAGAGCCTGCGTCCACCGGCCTTTTCGATTTTATTTTTCATGCAATTAAGTTATATAAGGTCCCATTAAAATAGATGGACAAACTTTTAGAAATCATTCAGACCACCAAAATAAGGACGATGGTAAATAAGAAAAACGCATTAGATACTTTACAAGAAAAATAATCAGCTAACGAAAATACACTAATGTCGGTAATTTATTATTTCAGGTCAAAATAAAATCACTTTAATCAGTGTTTTTTTTTTGCTTGAATATCTTTGGTTAGACGTACTGAGCGCTGTGTTAAAATTTGTCCATCTATTTTAATGGGTCCCTGTATTGCTATTCGTCGCATAAGAATCCCTTTCCGTGCCATGTTGCCAGTGAGTGCAGGCCCTAAAGCGCGTCGCCCACATGAGCTAGAGTCGAGGCGGCGTCGAGGCACGGGCGCACGTTTTCTATAGGAATAAATATAGGTAAATATAGGTATGTATTTATTCCTATAGAAAACTTGCGCCCGCGCCTCGACGCCGCCTCGACTCTAGCTCGTGTGGGCGACGCGCCTAAGTGTCTTATAACATTGAAGAATAGGTATTATTTTGTACTTACGTCCTGCAGATTATTGTTTTGCAATACACTAGCTTCTAGTGTCTGGAAAGAACCAACTTTGGTTGATTGTATCTATACTAATAATAAAGCTGAAAAGTTTGTTTGTTTGAACGCACTAATCTCTGGAACTACCAGTCGGATTTGTATAAAAGCTTTTGCATTTGATAGCCCAATTCTTGAGGTAGATTATAGGCTATTTAACATCACGCAAGGACCCTTAGGAGCCGAGCAAAAAAAGTCAGAAAGAACGCTAAGCGAAAACGAAGTAATAGCGCAGGCGGGCGATGCGATGCGACACGGTGGGTTACGCGGACGTAGTCGCAAGCAAAAGCTAGTTTCGAATAAACTAAATATTAAGTTTATTTCGAGCATCAGTCAAAGTCAAAATATTTATTTCAAATAGGCACATAAAAGGCACTTTTGAACGTCAAAATTTACATTAAAATAGAATTGATTCTAGTCGCCCCTTCTAAAAGGTAGTTTTCGTATGGGGAAGAATGGGCAAGCAACTCCACCGTTACTCTTTTAAAAATGTTTTACAATATTTTGCATAGGTACATTCATTATATAACAAAGATAGTTCATTATATCGTATCACCAGTGTAAGATAAAATACCTACATCATATTCATACTATGGATAAGAACTTCCTATACCTATTTCCTTTTCGCAATTTCGCTGTTTCAAAGGACCCTTATAATTTCGTCATGTCCGTTCCGTTCACTCCGTTCGCTCGCGTTTCCGTCAGTCCGTTCGTTTGCACGCCCGACCTTAGTAGATTATCATGACATCTCATCATGTGAAGAAAAGCTTTCAAAATGGAAAACGTAATAAAGACAGAAGGGTTATGCTCAACTCCACTGTCGTTTACCTACCCATAAGGGCATTAAGGTTCTAAAACCAGACCAGAAAACATCCTACATAGTAATGTTGTAAACGCGAAAGTTTGTGAAGACGGATGTTTGTTACTCTTTCACGCAAAAACTACTGAACGGATTTGGATGAAGTTTGGCACACAAATAGTTTATAATCAGGATTAACACATACAATACTTTCTATCCCGATATTCCCACAGAATCTAAACATATGCGGGTGAAACCGCGAGGCGCTGCGAGTATACTATATTTGGACTAAAACAAAAATCACGTACATAGTGCACGGGTTAAAATGTTTTTTTTTTTTTGCGCAGTTATATAAAAACAGAGACAATACATAATCAGCCTATAATATTCCCACTGCTGGGACACATGCCTCCTTTCTTCGAGAGGGAGTGGGCTGTAATCCACCACGTGGGCACAAGTCTTCAAATTTTTGGTTCCAGGACATCGCACGATGTTTTCCTTCACTTCTTTTTTTGAGAGCAGACAGATGCGATGTTTTTTTTAACCGACTTCTAAAAAAGGAGGAGGTTCTCAATTCGGATGTTTGTATGTTTTTTTTTTTTTTTTTTTTGTGTTTGTTCGCGCATAACTCCGTCGCTTGCCAACCGATTTGAAAAATTCTTTTTTTGTTGGAAAGGGTATACTTCCCAAATGGTCCCATGAAAATTTTATCGAAATCGGACAAGCAGTTTTCGAAAAATCAACAAAAATCTAAAAATGTATCTATATTGTCTACATTAATGATCTTTTCGTTTACATTTTTGTGGGGTAGGTACAACTAAAAAGTGGAAAATAAAAACTTTTTTACAAAAAAAAACAACCGACTTCAAAAAAAAACACTACAAAGTGATAAATAACTTTAATTTCGGAAGTCGGTGTCAAAAAACGAAAATGCGGAACCAACGACACCGACTTCCGAAATTAAAGTTATTTATCACTTTGTAGTGTTTTTTTTTGAAGTCGGTTGTTTTTTTTTGTAAAAAAGTTTTTTACTTTGGAGTTTTTCATGTTTATTTTTTTTTCTTTAGAAACAAAATCAATTTATTCTCACTCCAGCTTACCAAGGCCCAAAATCTCTCAATAAATTTTCGAACGCGTGACTGTTAAAAGTTAAAATCTTCTTCCAAATCAACTACTACATGCAAATACTTTTTGTTCTTTTGACGTTAGTGAAAGTAGTTCATTGGCCTATCAATCACTCACCCTGCGCTCGACAGTATTCATCAGAGACGAAAGAGATAGTCGAAAAGTATACCTATATGAAGATAGATCCAAATTGACTGCAGCGGATGGAAAAAGTTGATTGTGATAAAAGTTTCAATCGAATTTTTCCAACCATCAAAATTGGTCGTACAATTTTACGTGTCTGTGATATTGTTAATGAATTTACTGAAAACTCCGTTTTGTAAACTGAATTTAAAATAATACGATTTTAATAATAATAATTAAACACGGATTTTCACGTACAAAAACCCAACTGACGTTTAAAATTCCATCCGCTACATTTTTCATTTCATCGAAAAAAAAAACAAAATCGATTCAAATAGAGAACAAATGCGCATTTAACGGGAACGTTATGCAAATGAACGAACGCCCCCGCCGACGTATCGAACGATTTGAAATTTAAAAAAGTATTCATTGAATTTTATGCGTCGTAAAATCTAGCATCGTATTTCATAACTAAAATTCCGTAGTTAGAAATGGAATTTTTGAATTTACGCATTCTGGTGGAGGCGCGCGTGTAGATTGGACGTATTTTGACATTGAATTAATTGGAAAACTTTACTTTCAGGACTTCAGGAGTTATCTTGTTGGGCGTGCCGTTCGTGAATTTTTAATTTGAATGCTTAAGTTTGGCTCCGTTTGATCTATGTAGTAGGTTTGCGGGTGTGTTCGCGACTTGTTGTGATTATGTTTTGGGGTGTCATGATATAGCGAGTTTGGAATTAATCAAATCGCTATGAAATATAGATGTTCGAAGTTGGACCTGCGACTGTTGTTGTTGATTTAGTAACTTTATAATCTTAACCATTCATAAATACACAAATAATATACCTATACTTTTGATTTATTTTTCTCTTGTCATATTTTGAGAACTTGATATCTAAACCAAGGACTTGTGCCCGGTTGATGGCAATAGACTCGGCCCCTACAAGTGGGAGTCCTATAGGAATTAACACCTTTGTCAAACCTTTCGAGGATAACAGGCTTGATGTTACGTAATGTGATATCTAGATCTACTAATTATTGTATTCCAGTCACTAGAGCACCAATCAACATAATTAAAATCACGAACAGATCAAACCCGAAAAATGATTATTCAGCCAACAATAGGGGAGTACTCCGCCAAAATACAGGCATACATAGGCGAGGGGTTAATTCGCGTTACGTGGACTAAAATGACATTTAATTAAAATCAGAAGTGGCCCAAGAGCTTGACAAATTGCCCTCGACGTCGCCAGCAGCTGAGTTTAAAACAGAACGCGTTTTAAGACTAACTAGCGTTGATTTGGTTTAGGATGTACTTAAATGAATTATTTTGTTGGTAATTCGTTTGCTTTTGTACAATTTGATTTTGGGTTTGAGTAAGAAACAGGAATTATGTAGTTTCGAGTTTTGGGAATGCTTGATTGCTGTGTTTTTTTTTAATTCTTTCCTGCAGCATAGACTAACATAAGCCTTTTTTGTCGTGAAATTGGACTTATCTTTTGAAGTATGTTATCGTAGGCAACGAAAGAAAATATAAATAAAATAGATACTTTATTAATATTTTCTAAAAACGTAGATACGTTTTTCAACACATAATAAGGGTGAATATTTTTATTGCCTTCTGGTTTTTAGTATCACATTTAAACGAAATACTGTGTAGTTTTTTTACATTTCCAAATGTTTTAATTAATTCCAAACCTAAACATTACCTCCACTAAAACCTTTACCTCCTACATTAAAACTTGTTCAAACAAAACAATTATTTCCATCGTTCTTTAAACTAAGCCCCAAGTTGAACCAAAAACTGTCAAGCGTTTGAGAATGTTCACGAAATTCAAAGCCAAATTTTAATTATGCTTTCCAACCGTATGCGGCATTTCTTTGACAACACGTCATGGCATGAAGAAAGTCATTATTTCGTACTGAGACATGTTCAAGGTAGAAGCGTAGGTACGAATGTAAGTATTAATTAAATTACTGCTGGAATACTCGTATGTACGGTATGCGAGACTGATGGAAATGTTGTTGATGATGATGTAACAGGACATTCGAAAGCAATGTTATTACTTTGTGAAGAAGCGGCTTTTGTGGTTTATGTCTTCTTGAATGAAATGCAAGACACATTCAATTCTATCAAATTATGAGTACTGTTCTAAGACCCAAGTATAATGATAAAATGTGATGTGTTTAACACAATTCCTCTTGTTGCAAACAATTTTATTGATAACGTAATAGAACAAGAAGAAGATACTGAAGATACCAATGGTAACAAACACACAGCCACAGCAATTGACACAAAATCTTTACCTACAGTTGCTGCTATAAATCTTATCAATAATAAAATAAGACTACAAGAAACTCGTAACTTTAAAACAATCTCAACAATAGCTCTCTTGCCTGCAGAAAGTGAAACGTCAACTGAGTTAAATATTCAGAATGGTACATACCTCGTCCAGTCGTCGAGATCTCCTGAATGCGAGCATTCGGTAAATTTATAGCTTGTAGCAAAAAGAGGTGTCTGCCAGGAGCTGAAGTTGTTATATTTATGCTTGTGCTTGGTATAGGAGTAAGGTTTTGCACATTCAGTGTTCCAGTATCTCTTAGAGTCTATATTTCT
This sequence comes from Amphipoea lucens, assembly GCA_947508005.1. Classification (NCBI taxonomy): domain Eukaryota; kingdom Metazoa; phylum Arthropoda; class Insecta; order Lepidoptera; family Noctuidae; genus Amphipoea; species Amphipoea lucens. Next base: position 3,798,655 of record OX382371.1, read on the forward strand.
TTATCACGCATAGCTGGTGTAACAATGGACAACAAAATAACAATTGTACAGTCTAATTTGTAGTCCATGGATACACAAATTAATACTTTACTAATCTCTTGGTGGATCACTGTGGATTAATACAAATAATTGTTTTATGGTAGACTAAACTTTGAAATTTCATAATTTTATACATTTAACCTATGTTCAGCAGTAAAAGTTTTTCGGTTAAAATAATGATGATGATAATACGTTAAACATTGCAATACTTTCAAGCTGTCATTATAATAAATACCGGTAAACTGAGGTTACTTTGATCAATTTTGAACTTTATTAGACTGTAATTTTTGAATGTGTGGTTCTAAAAAAAAATAAAAAAAAATGTAATAATCGGTTTTTATAGTTCTCTCTGTAAAAGTAAAAAAAAAAATTAAAAAAATCGATTAGTTTTTCAGAAAAAAAAAATAAAACAAAGTGATAAAAGTTAAAATGATTATGGGGTTACTTTGGAACCCCCCGTTTTTAACATAGAATCTGAAAGTAGCCCCAATAAATAATTTTATCTGGTAAAAATCGGTATTGATAAAAAACTTACCTTTTCTTGCATGAAACAACGTGTCATCACCAGCGCACCCGCAAAAAGGATTGTGACAGTTTACCAGTGTAGTCATCCGAAAAAAAAATTCTACCAAAATTTGTTCCATTTTACGCAATTTGCAATTTTATGTCGATAAGAAGTTTCTATCAAATTAACCCCGTGATTCAAAGTAACCCCGGTTTACGGTACAATTTTAATATCAGCAATACCAAATGTTTCCATAAAAATAAATAAATATTAAACGAGCATTCCACTGATAGAAATAATTGAATTAAAAATTCAACATCGTCCAGTCTACATTCTCGAAGCGGCACGAACGAATCTCGTGAATGCTGCAGCATTTGCCAAATTTATGGCTCTCAGACCAGAAGACTTGGAGCTGGGTTAAAATTTAGTTGTTTTTGAGAATATAATACTTGAATATAACCTTTTAGAAGAGACAGAAAAGAATATAAAGGCGCTTTTGCTCATACATATTAACATTGTGTCTGACAATGTTTACGGAGTGCACCAAAATTGAAAAAAAGGAGATAATGAAAAAAGCCTGCTTCGTAGAATGGGAAATGACAAACATAAAAGTCACAACAATATTAATAAATTTATAATAAATCTATACTCAATAGCCAATAAACATGTAAAGATTAAAGTAGGTAACAATCTAACTAAAATGTTTCTCATCTATTGCGTAGATCTGTTTATCCTAAAGAGGATGAAGGGGAGATAGAAATCGGAACTGTGGAACTAATATCGGAATTACACTTCTCCATTTGATTCCGGTAAAGATGATTAGGAAATTAATGCAATTTCCAAATTGATGTTCAGATTTCGATGTATCAGTTTCAATTCGAATATATAAGCAGTGAATGGATTTCATTGCTTTATTAGTGTCGAATTTCTAACTGATATAGCACCTGATATGTTTCTGAGGGTGCGGAGATAATGAAACGAGTGTCTTCATTGAACGCTGGTTTATTACTGAAGGTCACAAGGATCTACTCACACATTCACAATATAAGAACTATGTGTAAGTAGCAAGCGCATACACATCAGTACCATTCAGTAGATTATTACGTATATTCCAAGTGACATTAATATCTAAAGAAAATTGATAGTCATCAGCACTTTATCACACAATAGCTTTCAAATGAGAAAAACTTTCGCAAAATATAAAAACATTGCTGCTACTATCTCTATTTCGGAATTCAGGCCAGGATTATTCATTTATTCATCTCCAGCCCTCCATTTACAAATTAAAAGTACAGATATTAGACAGATGTATAAATTAGTTTCTTTGTCTAGATGTTTTGAGACTGAAAAAATAACTGGCAGCTTATGAATTTCGTTTCATCTTATTTTAACGTTTGTAACTTTATTCATTATGCAAAGGTTCGTGTTCTCCGTGTCTTCGTTCCTTTCTCGAATTAAACTTGCATTAGTCTGGTCCACGAAAATCAAAAATATTTGATGTCGCAGTATTTCTACGTAAACATTTTGAATATCCATATTATGGTGTATTAGTGTCTTTAATTTGCCATTTAACTTAACTAGATGCACTATATATACATATATACACTCCCGGACTCCCTAAATAATTCCATGGTGTAAGGTATAAAGGCCTAAAATCATGAAAACAATGATGTCAAAGAAAAAGTTTTGATGCATTTTTGAAGCTGACATACTGGGCATAATTTTGGTATCATCATTGTTAAGAATTTAAATTCAAATAGTCATAGACAATTATACAAACAATACAGGATGGCTAGATTTAAAAGTCCTTTCACTTTATTCGTTACAGGCGTTATTTTAGTCAACTTGGAATATAAACAACACATCTAGATAAAATTTAAAGTACCTAGTTATAATTTTTCTCTAAATTGAACCACTTATCAAACCCAATTGGTGCAACCTTAAGACGCACACCGCATTTTGTATGTTCGTTATTTCATTATTTTAAAGTGTGACATAGCCAATAGCGTCATCACAATATGTCTTGTTTTTTTCTTTTCTTCGATTTGTATAATTATGTGCTCCTTGTAGCTATTTCCTAACATTCATGTAATTAGCTATGATCTAATCATGCTTTTGTATGTTGTGCTTTGTCTTTTGTGCACACCAAATAAACGATTTATCTATCTATCTATCTATCTATTAACCAATCAAAGTCATTCCATCCCAACAACACACAAATCCACCACATGATAGCTCCATTTTCTACAATCGGGCTCTATTCTACCAAACAATTCGACCATAAAATCCTAAATCCCGTGTTTCCTTGATTGGTTCATACAGTGTAATTCCGCGCAGACTCGCTCGTTGCCCGCCCGTAAGATAACCGCCGGTTGCATAAACTTCGTCTGTGTTGGTTTTAACAAAGATTTATACTACGATGTCGTCCGCCGTAGATTTCTCTATGTATATTTTAAAGTTGAATGTGTTTTACGCTGTTCCTTTGTGGATTATTCCAGATATTCGTATTATCGTGCTGTTTTTTGTGGAGTGAGGAGATGATGGAAATGTCTTAAATACAGGGTTTTTTTTTCGTTTTTTGTGTTTTCTGTGACAATGTAATTGTTGTCAGCCGGTCTATTCTGCAAAAATCTCACTACGGAAACATAGAAGAAGTGAACATGAAGTGATCCGAGCTATAATTTCACTTGAGGGCCAATTTCCGTATTTTTAGAAACGTTCGCATTGTAATCTCAATCCCAATCTATCAAATGTACCTTTAATTTACTTTTTTGGTAAAGTTTTTGACATTGATCGTCGCTGAGATGAGATTGCGACTAGATTTTGAACCTTTTTAATAACGGCCTTCATAGATTAACACTATTGACAGCTCGTTTATCCTATGTTTTCACGGTGATATTTTGACAGAATGATTCGTCATTTCGCAGGCCTGATGATCTAGTGGTTAGTGACCCTGACTGCTATGCCGGAGGTCGTGGGTTCGATTCCCACCCAGGACAAATGTTTGTGTGATGAGCACGATCATTTGTTCTGTGTCTGGGTGTAATTTATCTATAATATGTATGTATTTAGAAATATATAAGTATGTTTATCAGTTGTCTAGTACCCATAACACAAGCTCTGCTTAGCTTGGGACTAGATGGCGTTGTGTGATAGTTGTGTGGAATATTATTATTATTATTTATTTATATATACTTCATTGTACAGTCACGTCTATAAGTATGTATACACTTTTGAATGACATTATATGTTATTACCAAGATAGTATTTTCGAACCCATAGGTTTATGTAAAGTATCGTATTTCAACGTTGCATTCGTTATTTCACGAAAAAATCACAATTGAAAGTTGCCAAGTGTTGACATATAAAAAAATACGACTATCATTACAAAACATACGATGGGTGGCCTTATCGCTTTCTGCGATCTCTTCCAGGCAACCTTTAGGCATTTAGTCTTAACGATATTGCAAAAGGACTATCATTTCGTAACTATAGATTTTTATAAGACTCATTCTGAACCACTACTTTTTACGTTTTTCTTTACCTAACTTCGTTTGCGGCTGGTTTTCTTAAATTTTATGTAATTTCTAGCTGTTGCTCGCTACTCCGTCTAACGAAGCCTATGTCCTTCTCCAGGTCTACCCATGCACCAAATTTCATCCAAATCCGTTCAGCCGTTTTAGCGTGAAAGCGTAACAAACAAACTTAGTTTCGCATTTATAATATTATATTAGTTAGGAAGTTAGGATTCTACAAATTATACCTAATACAAAACTGCTGCATGGCAATCTAGAACAGAAACACCATTATAAGCGCAATGTTTTCAGTTATTTTAATTGTTAATATGATTATTTTAATTTGCCCAGAAAGTACTTAAATATTAATCGATTTCTGTTGGACACATATGACCTTTACACTTCCAAAAAATACTTGGTGGCATTTGGATTACGTCGCAATATTTACACGAATCGAAAATCTTGTAAATCTTCCTACACCCAATTTGGAAAATTCCCTTTTCCCTTCAATCAGTCTCCTCAATTCAGTTCACGTAATCAAATAACGTCTCATACAAATTCCTGTTGTGTTAATATCAGAAACAGGCTTACATTATATTATATGTCATATGACTGGCCATATATTTCTGTTATCATACTTGGCATAGTGCCATTTTGGTGGAATTCTTTCAAATGTTAAGACAAGATAGGGAGATACGCTGGTTTCCCGGGTGGAGCGAAATTAAGAATTATTGGAGCTTAGTGAAAGCTGACTGCGGAAGTCATAGAAATGGTTTGAAGTTTAGTCGAAGATATTCTTACTGTACCTACTAATATTGAAATATATAAGTGTTTTTTGACCAAGATTATCTTCGAGAGTAAACCATTCTCATGCTTAGGTAGCTATCGTCAGCCTAGCATAAACGTGCGGAGGAGTAGCGGTAACGTAAAACCTTTTTTTTTTAATAAAAAAAAAAAAACTTATTTTGCATCTTCTTAGCACATCATATTTGTTGAGTTTTCATACTTTATTCATATCTTTGGCTGGTTCTTATTGTGCTAGCCGTATAAATTTTAACCAAAGTGAGGTCAGTTGTATTTTTGAGTCAAAAAAAAATCGTTCGTATTTACGTAACGTTTACTTCGTACATTCGTGCTAGGGCCTCTGTTAAACATATTTGATAACCATTTCCAGAAACTAACTGGCAGTGCTAGATAACAATTATTTTTCTTCTAAAAATGTAGTCGGACACACTTTATGTATTAAAATAAAAAGTCCTCCAGACCGTATTTTGACCACGGCGGCCAATCTCAACGGAGACTTAGCCTTCGGCGCGGGAGATATTATAGTGCACAAGTGTGCGCGCGGACACAGGTGAACTCCCTGTTCCCTCACTCTCATAGTCCGATGGGACGGCAAATCGACACGAAGAGAGAGATCAGGCGCAGGAAAAACGGGTTAACGTGCTTTCCGAGGCACGGGGGTATCACACCGCCTACTGTGCATTATTATAATTATAAAGGAATACAACCCAGATCTCGCGAGTGCTCGACCGTGTTCGTCGAGGTTCGGCCCTGCGCGCTCGGGAGCAAAGCACCGAATCTTCAAAAATATTGATTAATCCTAAACCGTCTGTAAAAAGGCAAACAGAGCGAAATAGTTTTGACCTACATCCACATAGCCTGGTTTATTAACAAAAACACGTTGCACCCGATAGGCCATAAAGCCTATATCAGAAAGGGAGGACAAATTCTTGTAGGGTTAAACGGTTCTATCGACCTGTGACATTCAACCTTCCTCTTCGATTGGATTGCTATTGAACAAATATGGATATTTTTTCCTTCGCTTTTCCAATAAAGTATTGCTCTTTACGATGCCTCTGAATAAAAAGAGATCTCGAAATTATGAATATTTTTTCTCAAAGAATTTCGAAATGAGTCTTTGATTTTGTCTTTGATATGTTTTAATAATAATTTTGGTTTATTGCCTTTTATGTAGGTGAATTCTGAGATTGACAAAAATACCTTTATAGAAGCGGTATTAAAATAACATGATGTCGTTTACCTATAGCTTAAGCTTCCTCTTTTATAGTTCAATAATGTTATAGAAGAAATTCTAGGAAATCTTGTGAAATAAAAAGTTACAACGCCAATATAATACGCATAGAGACGTTCACGTAAAACTTATTAATTTGTATTTAAAGAAAACTGTTAAAAAGGACACTATCATTATACTATAGTGTATCGTGTCCATTAAAAACCTACGGTACATTATATTCGTAAACCTAAAGCGACAAAAGAAGAAATATAATAACCCCGTTCAATTCGCTACCTCCAACGCCATCTAGTAACACACAGCGCAAATACTTCTTTACAAAGTCCGCTGTTTAGCAACTACACCCTCGCTCAACACAAATAAATATAAAGACGTGTATGTATGTATGTGTGAGTTACATTATATTTCCCAACATCAGTGAGTCTCGAGGACCGATACCGGAAATCAAATGAACCGGTCCGTGTCGCGCGGATCTCGCAGATGATGTCATTGACAGACTTCCTGAGAACTATGCGGCGGCGACGTCTTGAATACGGATAGAAGGATAATGTTTTGTTATTCATACTCGTGTATGTATGTTTGAAGTGCAGTTTTGGTTGTTTTGTACCGTTTCTGGTACAGTTGGGACAAATGTGGCACGAATAGATGAGGGAAGAATACAAATGAAGATATTTTGACGCCTGTTTGAAAAATAAATATCTAGATATAATCCAATTAATTAAATGATTAAGCCAAACAAGCAATTGGTTGATTAAACCAAATTTTTTTAGAAACCATGGAATGGCGTAAATATTTTCGGTACCTAGAAAAAGAATTACTGAATATAAAATTGAAGCTTTGATAATATTCTTGATACTGCGGCATCTGTTGTATAGGCTGAAGATATACGAAAGTAGAAAGTTAAGCTAAAAAAATTTTGTCCACGGGACCGATTTTTATGATCTTTGGTTTTTTGGATTTGTCTCCGCCTCGAATAGCAGATGCGGTCGGAGAGACATTTGTAAAAGCCTAAGTAAAACGTCATAATTTGAGGTTTGGCTCTCGCCTATTTCCTCCTCCAATATTGGACCAATTTAAAAGATATTTTGTAAACTGAGGATATATACTGTGTCCCTATGTTTTTTTTTTGTCATTAATAGTTGTCATTTGGCCTCTGTTGACAGCGGTTTAAATCGGCAATTTTGAGCATTTTTTGAGGGTTCTAGTCCTTATAAAAATAATGTATCATCAAAAAGGAAAACAGGAACATACAAGTAGTTCATATTTATATTTTTTTAAAAAATCATTGTATTAAATCATGGTAATTAATTAGAAAGAAAACAGGCGAGAGCGTTTATATGGAGAAAAGACCACTCCATTTCCTCTTAAAACATGGGGAAAAATCAGCTAAAAAAGGAGTATTATTTTATTTAGACATAATATCATCACAAATCTCTTGCCCTTATTCAATTTGAAGTTGGTGCAGCATATCTTCTTCATCCATACTTTTCTATTGGTCATAAACTTAGTATTATTTTAGAAATCAATCGATTTGCCTAGCCAACTATATTGGGGTCCCAGTCTAACCAGATACAGCTGCATATCAGTATTTTACATGGAGCGACTGCCTATCTGACCTCTACAAACTAGTTACTGGGTAATACGATACCCTTCGGAAAGACCGGTTGCCAGACTTTCGGGCTTCTGACTACCGCAACTACTGTCTAATATGTTTTAGAAATATAATATTCAAAATATATGCAAGCTTACAACACCATTGCATCAATGAACAAACACTAACGGATATCATAAATGAGTTATCTGTGATAGACAAACACAATTTCATTGCGGAATTCATTAGCAAATAACAGCGGCAAACAGCTTTAGCTATCAGCAAAATTGATTGTGATTCAAAACTGACCGAACGTCGATTAGATTATGAAACATTGTACATTGGTGTTATGGAAGAAATAAACTATAATTGTATTTAGTTTCAAACAATATTATAATGATCCGAACTATACAAACACACTAAACTAATGAGCATTCATCAACTGTACACATTCAATTCCTGCATTCATATTAGAAAAATTCTTAACTAAACTATACATACACAATTATCCTTTAACACAAAAACATCCAAGTACAGCCGAAGAAACCCCAATCAAATACAGACGCACCCCCCGCGGACGCAATATGGCAGGAAAAACATAAAATACGAAGGTGTACAACTTTATAATAATCTACCGGCAGATATCAGTAGCACATCCTTTTTTAACATGTTTAAATCTAAATTCAAGCAGTACGTCATTAACAACAAAAAACTATTAAGTTAACGACATAAGCTAGTTTTGCACGCAAAATGCGACATCGCACGTACCTACATAAAAAAAGTATTAGCTACTGGACTACCTTACCTTAGTTATGTATTTATTTGCTAAGTGAACAATGTATGTTCTTTTAGAATAAATAAAGAATCTTTAAACCCATCTATTTCTGTTTTTCATTTGGACAAACTGAACAACACAGTTTGGATGTTTTTAATACAGCAGAGATTAAATGAGTTAATAAAGTTTTTCTCTTCCTCCTTGCTATTAAATCAGTATATTAGCTGTGTTAGGAGTTAAGGAGGGGCCCGTGGCTGAATAATAACAGTCGCATAGGTTGATCGATCAGGTTAAGTTACGCTTGCCGCGGTTGGTCTGTGGATTTGTGACCATCTTTACATACCGAGACTCAATTCTTTATTGCGTACCATAATGTATATAGTTGGTAGAGAAATAATTATATTAGTCACAATAATTATGGACCCTGTCGGGCACAGCATAGATGTAGGAGAGAGGAGGAAGAACACTGGGTGTTTTTTTAGTTAAGTATTTAGTAAGTTATATTATTTTTTGAATTTACGAATTTTAATTATTGTTTTATAAATTATACACATTTATTTATTTAGTAACATTGTAAAAACATTTTTTTTTTTAATTAATTATTCATTATTATTTTATTACTCCTCCGTGCCTCGGAAAGCACGTTAAGCCGTTGGTCCCGGCTGTCATTCGTGGATCTTTGACAGTCGTTACAGGTTGTCAGAAGCCCGAAAGTCTGACAACCAGTTTCACCAAGGCGTTTCGTATTACCCAGTCAGTAGCCATAGGCAGTGTTTGTGATTTGTCAGTCATTTGCTGTTAACACGATGTACGGCTTTTCAAATATTTTCAATTTCGGCATTATCATCTGTGTGTTGTTCTGAAGGCTAATTCCCGTAATTAAAAGTGTTCAAAATCTAGTAGCATTTACATCTCAGCGACAATCAATGTCAAAAATGTAGCGAAATTAGAGGTAATTTTGACAGATTGAGACTGAGATCAGACTGTGAACGTTCTTAAAACTACGAGAATTGCCCCTCCGGTTTTATCCCATTTTGACGGCGTATTTTGCATTCTGTCATAAAATAAAATAGCCACGTTACAACCGCAGCCTTTAAATTTTTCAATTTGTGTCGTGAAAAGCTTATTGCCATTCGATAAAGGGTTCCCTAGAATGTGTACCAAATTCGTGATTCCTTTGTGGAGCATTTGAGGCGTAAGAATCCAATATAAATCGGTCGGCAGTCCTCTCGCGCCGTACATACACATCAGTAACACAATTTTATATAAAAACTATTGGGACATCAGATAAAATTGGGTACTGGACAGTCACGAAAAGCGACTTTAATTTATAATATGTATAGATACTTCTATACGTCCACACTATAGGCATAGCGGACAGTCCCCTGTGCAAGGCTTGCATGGAGACTGATGAAACCATTGCGCATGTGCTCTTTGAGTGCACAGGTGTCACCCAGATTAGATCAGAAACTCTCGGGACACCCAAATCGTTCACAGATGTTCTCAACAGACCAGGAGACTTAGTCAGCTTCTGGAGGGAAGTGGGTTGGTTGGAATAACCACCGACGGCCGTCATGGCCCACGCACAATGGTCCATTTGAAGGACTAAGTGCGGAAACCAAACCCATAACACAGGACATAGAACATAGATACTTCTATACGTATTATAAACTAGCTTGTGCCCGTGACTTCGTCCGCGTGAAATTTCTTGTTCCCCGACCCACCCCGTCGCATTGCATCACATTGCCCGCGCTAATACTTCGTTTTCGCTTAGTGTTCTTTCAGACATTTTTTTTTTGTTCGGTTCCTAAGTGCTCTATAGCCTTCCTCAAGAATTAGGCTATTAAATGCAAAAATAATTTTTCAAATCCGACTAGCAGTTCCAGAGATTAGTACGTTCAAACAAACAAAATATTTAGCTTTATTACTTTTCTTGTCTGTCTGTGTGACTGTAGCCGTGTTCTTCTTCTAAACTACGCAATGAATATTGATGTGGTTTACACTATGATTTAGTGTAGAAATTTTTCTTACATTAATATTAAAAATCTAGTTTTTTTTTAAGTTGTTAAAACTGCTAGTTTTTTTTACATAAATACCTCCTTTTTATTAGTCACATTATTTATTTATTTAATTCTTCAAGCATATAAATGTACAGACGCCAGCACATCAAGCTACTACAATCTGCCAAATTTCTTTAATAGATTTTCAACTTTATCGCTAAAGCATAAGGTTCAAAGTCGATTGGGAAAATTTTACAGTTTCGGGTAGCTTGATGTGCTGGTGTCTGTACAGGGCGGCATTACGCTTACATTCGGCTCCGTTCGTGTGTTTTCGGGGAAAACGTTTACTGCGGAGTCCCCTGTAGATACAGGACAATGATAACAATCATTTTATTTGATTAAGGATTACAGCTGCGTTTCCGGGTTGTAAGGTAATAAACTTTGATTAAGGGTTTTGAGGGCTATTTGTTACATTTCCGTAGAATCGTAACAGCGTGTTTGAAAGATTTTTTTTTGTTACCAAGGGCCAATTTTTTCATCGCCAGATAACCTTTATTCGACGAATTAAATTGACGTTTGAGACAGTTTTTGTATGAAACAAATATCAGAATTTCAAAATTATTCCTCGAAAAAAGTTATCAGATGATTGGAAAATCAGCCCTAAGTAAAATGTATAATGTATTATATCGTCTTCTTTTTCTTACGCGTGGGGCTTAGTCATAATTTCTTTTGTGAAAATATTAATTTCAGAATAAATTAACATAAACAGCAATACAAACAAACAGAATGATTCAAACCGTGCCAATTTCAAGATGTCCTGTTATTTATGCTAACTAATTAAATAAAAGGTCCATTCAAATTTGTCGGTTAACTTGAAAATGTGCGTCAAAACAGGCCGCCTTAATTAAACAAAGAGGTTGGAAATTCAAATGTTGCTTTAAATAAATTATTATTTTGCCGGTGTCGCTTACGATACTGAAGTGCTGGTCATCTAAAATAGTTCGAAATACTCCTCTTCTTCACTCAAATCTCAAATCGCTTATTGCAATCTATAATGTACAATTACAGGCGGTCGGGAGTTAAAAATAGTAGAAACAATTATGGACCCTGTCGGGCACAGAAAATTTTTAAATAAGTAAGAGAGAGGAGGAGCGCTTTATCAATTCGCTTTTTTTTTACGTATCGATGGCAACAAGTTCAAGCATCTTTGGCCCAAAATTCAGCTACTGCTAGGGGTGTATGGCGGCATCTACATTGCCACACGCAAACTAAGCATCACACTGACGTCACGCGACTAGCATATATACAACGTCTCGACATCAATCTTCAGGCAGTTGCCCGCCAGACACAACACGCGTCTGGTCGAAGGATCTTCACTTTTCTATATAGAGTATGAGTGAACTTTACACTCTGTTCTTCATATCTCTCTCATCTAATGACATCATCATTTCAGCCAAAAGTCGTCCGATTGATGGACATAGGCAGTGGCGCGCATTACATATAGGCATATAAGCAGTGCCTACCTCGACATATCAACATAAGCCTGTCAATTACATTTTAGTGTGTGTGCCCCACAATTAAGAAACTCACTAAATTATCATACCGAACAAAAAACAAAATCTTCATACAAACACGCGCGGCAGTAGGCAGTCGCTGGACGGCCTACTCGGCTCTCGTACTATTCGCACATTGTCATTTGGTCTTTACTCGTTCAAGTTAATACGACAAAATTAAAAATACGTATGTCCCACGCGTAATACCATAGCGTTCGACCTTCGCAATTTATCACCCTTAAGTAGGCATGCCTACTCAAATAACCTCACTTTTGACCTCACTTTTTTTTCTGATTAGATTAGTGACCCGGCCTAGTGCCTACCTATTCTGAAAACGAATGCACGCCACTGGACATAGGCCTCCTCCAATCACCGCTTCTTCGACTAGTTTTGTGCTTCCCGCATCCAGCGGACTCCTGTGCCCTTCACAAGGTCAACGGTCCACCCGACACGACAACGAGAACGACGACAATGACATCAATTAACATAAATTCTTTCAAAATCCCTCTAATCCTTCAGATACTCTTACTAAAAAACTAAAAGCCGACTACTGAAAAGGATAAAATAAGAAAGTACCTTCCCGTGGTCGCATGCCGCTGTACTAACATATTATAAGCTATGCTAGCATGCGACCACGGAAGGGTACTTTCTTGTTTCATCCTTTTCAGTAGTCGGGTTTTAGTTTAAAAACTTATTTTTTATTTAATTATTTTGGGGCTTATCTCAGTAATATTTATATTTTTATATTTTTAATGAAGCCCTTTCATCTGATACCTAACAAGGCATGATTAAAAAAATTTTTTTTTAGATCATGACTTTATGTCCGCTAGAGGGCGCCATATTCAATATAACGTGACGTCACATAGCCTATATCCAGCGGAAAATCAAGACGCTTCTAACGATACCTCATTTGTCTAATTATGACAAGTAGTTTAGAAGTTATGAGGGAACATACATACAGGTCAAAATCATAACTCTCCTTTTTGCTTCACCGTAGTCGGGTAAAAAAGCAACATTCATATTCCACACATCGTCTTTAACGACAAAATGAATTGATCAACTATGTAAATAAACAAATTACAATACTCGACTAAAGCGCAAAGTTACATACACCATTGCACGATAGATTTTCAAACGATAGAAATTCAATTTACCGGCTATAAATTATTGTCATGTCCTTAGGAAAGCTATTACAATGAAATATAGGAGCGCTTGGGAACTGTGAAGATTCTGACAGTGATAAGACGATACAGAGATAAGAGGTACTCGATTATATGTCGGTACCTTTGATGTTTTATCGCAATCTTACGGAAAATCAAGGAAGAATGATGGTGATTACTCGTATCTGAGAGATAAGTTATGTTAGATAAATAAAAACTTTTTAAGAAAAAAAAAACCGACTTCCACAAAAACACTACAAAGTGAAAAATAACTTTATTTCGGAAGTCGGTGTCTTTGGATCTGTATTTTAGTTTTTTGCCACCGACTTCCGAAATAAAGTTATTTTTCACTTTGTAGTGTTTTTGTGGAAGTCGGTTTTTTTTTTCTTAAAAAGTTTTTATTTCACGCTTTTTAGTGGGTCTGCTTATAATTTATCTAAGTTACAATAGCCTAGTGATTATCGCCTTTTACAAACAAAATATTGCTTTTCCCGATGCAGGGAAGTTAATTGTTGAGGAGTTCTCCAGGTCCACCATCAGCTCCATATCACCATTCACATTGCGACGAGCATAAATTGCTTAGCAACCATATTAAAGTAATCGAATCGCAACCCGTGAAATACTTAGATATTATTGAGTACTTCCGATGGCCATCTGTGGTCTTCATCATCAGTTCCACTTCACCAAATAGTGCTTTCCGAGAGCAAATGCACGAGTTACTATAAAAAATACCCAAATCGCTATAGGTGTGCCTATAATATTTGAAGAGTTCCTTCGATTTCTCCAGGATCCCATCATCAAATCTTGACCTGATGCTTTTAGACTAGATGCTGATAATCCTGGCTGCAGCATCAGGCCAGACTTATGTCAACATTACATTGAACTTAAAATTTAGTCCTGTTTAAAATGAGCCCAAACACGACTACGGTGCTGTAATTTCAAGGTTGGTACTTTTTCTGATGCTCCTGGCTTCAGCATCAGGTCTTTATGTACTTCGGTGTTCCTCATTAACAGTACGTTTATCCACACATCGAACCCTTTTCAATGAGCCTAAACACGATATATCTGCTGTTAGTTGTCGAGGAGTTAGGTACTCTGCAGACTATCCTGACTGCAGCATCAGATCATGACTTGATGATCATGAGACCAAATGTGGCAAATGCCCTATCAAACATCAAAACAATTTACTAAAACAGTCCTTTCCTGTTCGAGTAACTTCTTACTGTTAAGGAGTTGTACCTTCCATCATCAGGACAACCATACGCAAATACACAAGATACTTCATAAAACATGCGAAAAACAATAAGTAAGCCTATAAAATTTGAGGGTTGCCCTCGATTTCTCTAAGATCCCATCATCAGATATTGAAATGGTGACAATGGGACCACACGGGAAGCACCAGCTTTCAAATAAAAAAAGAATCATGAAAATCGGTTCACCCAGTCGCAAGTTATGAGGTAACAAACATAAAAAAAAAAAAAAAAAAAAAAAAAAATACAGTCGAATTGATAACCTCCTCCTTTTTTTGAAGTCGGTTAAAAATAGCCATAAGATAAGATTTTTTCTGTTCTTTTGTCGTGTGAAGAAACTCAAACTCAAAGCATTTATTTCAATTAAACAATTACAGGCACTTTTGAATTGTCAAAATTAAGTAGTCGGTCAGTTAGTCAGAAAGTTGAAGCTAGTTACCCATTCCAAAGCGTAGATCGCTATGGAGAAGAACGGGCAAGAAACTCCATGGACACTCTTTTAAATCAAGATACTTATTACAAAATCCTGGGTACATTATTCTTGATGCTTCTATATGTGAGAACAATGTAAAAAAACACACAAATGAAGAAACAATATAAAAAATAAGATTAAAAAATATTTTCCATTTATTGCTTTGTTTTTGTCGTTTATTGCCCGTGGTTCGACCGCGTAGTTCTACTAGTAGGACCACGGGCATTTTTCTTTTCGGTGGTTCTATCAATCGGACCATCGTTATAAAATTATCAAATTTTATTGGCACTGGTTCTACTGGTCGAGTAGAACTAAGATAAATATTTTTGCCCATGGTACTACTTACGTAGTACTTATACCTAGATACATTATTTTGCTACGCAAAATACGCGCTTTGACGTGGAGTTGCGGACACCAGCCCGTATTACCTTCACTATTTTACAAAGAAAAAAAAAATACGTGTAAGTAAAAATAAAATTTATTGAATAAGGTTTTTTACATTTTAACACACTTTTATTAGTAAAATAATGATTAAAAAAAACTGTCAGGGCTATCAATTTATTTTTTTTAGATAGCCCTGATAGTCTTTTTTAAACATTATGCGAAATTGAGTCGTCATTGAAAATAACAAAACTTGGTCATAACTTTTGAACCGTCAAAAAATTCAACGACATTCTCAGGGTGTAAAGTTTAGAAATGACCTTGCCCACGCCCCTATTCGAGTTGATCCATCATGCAAAGAAGTTTACTCACTTAATAGAACCACGGGTAAACAAAGTTGCCCTTAGTACTACTGATAGAACTTGATTTGCCCATGGTCCGATTGATAGAACCACCGAAAAGAAAAATGCCCGTGGTCCTACTAGTAGAACTACGCGGTCGGACCACGGTCAATAAACGGTTTTTGTTAGCTTAATCTTTACACTGCTGGACAAAGGCCTCTCCCCCCAAATCCTTCCAGGAACTCTTTTCCCGCACCACCTCGAACCAGCCTTCGCGGTACGCGTCCAGGTCATCTTGCCGTCTCTATCTGGGCTGGCTTAGGCGACGCCGTCCATCTTCAGGCATGTGTGTGTGTGATATTTGTCAAAAGTAAAAATGTAAACACGCACGATTGACGCGAAACTTCGACATTAGATATCAAAAAACTTCATTACCACTACTTATTTTAACTTGAACAATAGATGAATTCGTCAAATAATTAAATGATGTATTATTCATTGCCCCTGTGGTGGAGTTTGGATGTTCGAAATCCCCAATTTTTATGTTTTTTAGCCTTCTGTCAACAAAATGGCGATTATCGCATTTACAGACTTGAATTTAATAAAGGTAAAGTAATACCCATTATGTGGAGACTTTTGCCCAGCGGTCATCGTGCATGAGGCTGATGTTTTTGATTAATAATATTATATCTTAGTACGATTTTACCTGGCCTGATCCCCTGAATGATCCGACACAAAGTTACATGACACCGTATTCACCGTATCGATATTCCAAAAATAAAATACATTCACCGAAGATTTCCGAGAGACATCAAAAAGAATCCGACTCTTTTTACCACCATTTAAGCTTCCATACAAAAAGTTCGTACAAATATAATTTTATTAAAACTCGTAATTATCACGTATTGTCGAGGTTTCCCATCCCCCTCACCCCTCCCACAGGAAATTTTAATTCTAAACGAGGGATTATATGGTCTCAAGTCGGTTCGGGTCCTGTTTCTGACGTATTCGGTATCCTGGCTTAAGTCAGGGGCTTTCGGGGTCAATAATTATACTTTATGGTATTTTTGTCGGCAATTTTTGTTAATTGGGTGCTTTGGCTTGTGATTAGCGGCTTAAGATTGTTGAGATGGTATTTATGATGTATTTTAATGCAGTGAAAAGCTTTGGGTGGAAATATCTTGAACTAGGATTCAATTTTGATGAAAGCAAATTAGGCTCAACTCTCGTTTTTAGGGTTCCGTAGCCAAATGGCAAAAAACGGAACCCTTATGGATTCGTCATGTCTGTCTGTCTGTCTGTCCGTCCGTATGTCACAGCCACTTTTTTCCGAAACTATAAGAACTATACTGTTGAAACTTGGTAAGTAGATGTATTCTGTGAACCGCAGTAAGATTTTCACACAAAAATAGAAAAAAAACAATAAATTTTGGGGTTCCCCATACTTACAACTGAAACTCCAAAAAATTTTTTTCATCAAACCTGTACGTGTGGGGTATCTATGGATAGGTCTTCAAAAATGATATTGAGGTTTCTAATATCATTTTTTTCTGAACTGAATAGTTTGCGCGAGAGACACTTCCAAAGTGGTAAAATGTGTCCCCCCCCCCCTCTAACTTCTAAAATAAGAGAATGATAAAATTAAAAAAATATATATAATGTACATTACCATGTAAACTTCCACCGAAAATTGGTTTGAACGAGATCTAGTAAGTAGTTTTTTTTTTAATACTTCATAAATCGAAAACCGCAATTTACCTTTCACAAAGTTACAACGAACTACAAGAACTTTTATATTATGTTACTTGCTGCTACGGAACCCTTCATGGGCGAGTCCGACTCGCACTTGGCCGGTTTTTGAAAGTGTGTAATAGATTTCTTCTACGTATCTAAACTAATATTATAAAGAGGTAATGTTTGTAGGTTTTGTAAGGTTTTGTAAATTTCTATGTAGGTGGTAATCTCTGGAACTGCCAGTCGGATTTGAAAAAATATTTTTCACTTCTCATGCTCTAAAAGTTCGTCTTTATGTTGTGCATAGGCGACATATAGTCGCTTTTTATGTTCTAGTGCATACAGTATTTTTTTTTTTCTAAGTCTAAGATAATCAGGCCCAACAGCCACACACGCACAATAAAACGTCGCAGGTTAAAGTCGTTATTTTATTTAATTTGCTTTAATTTATATCACTTCCGTGTTTTCTATCGTTAATTTAATAAAACGAGATAAAATTCTTGTCATTTAATATTTAAAAACGGAAATAAACATTTTTATGACTTGGCAGTATGAAGTAGGTACCCAAGTCGAATGATACAATCACGTTGAAAATTAAAAAAAAAAACTTTGAAAAAGTTTTGTAAAGGTAATTAGCTATTTTCTTCTTCAATTTTGCAACATTTTTGAACAGTGAAAATACTGTTCAAAAATACTTTATGCCTGTTTCATTTTCTCGCAATCGAAGTTAAAAGCAAACCCCCTTATTCATAAAACTTATCAAACCTATTTTAGTTAAAATGGGGTTTGTCTCTTTCTTACACACAGAAATGTCAACGTGACAGATAAAGACAAACGTTCTATAAACCTATTTTAGCTAAAATAGAGATAAAATAGGATTATGAATAAGGGGGAAAGTGTTTAACTCGGGCATAAACGAGCCATTTTACCCCTCGACTTAACTATCCACCCTTGCCTGCGGCTCGGGTGGATATAAACGTCTCTGGCTAACATGGCTTCTTTTATGCGCTAGTTGTACAATCTACTATTTGCATTGGGTAGCCCAATTCTTGAGGAAGGCTATAGGCTTATTATTTAACATAACGCTATGGCCCTTAGGGGCCGAACAAAAAAAAAAGTCAGAATAAACGCTAAGCGAAAACGAAGTGATAGCGCGGGCAGGTGATGCGATGCGACGAGGTAGGTCTGTTGAATAAGAAATTTCACGCGGACGAACTCGCGGGCAAAAGCCAGTATTTTATAACTTTTTTATCACATTCTGCTACTGAAGTATCCATCAGATCCAGCTCAAGTTCTGAAGTCTCTTTTGTACCTTCGCATAATCTATTCGCTACACTCGAGTGCAAATGTAACTTTATATTTTGTTTCTCATCCGAATAAGGTTCACGGATCCTTTCCTTTGTACCACGCATCATTCAAGCAAAAGAAACGTAGATACATAGTCATACGACCCCTAATCTTCAAATCACATTCCTCTTATTCAACTAATCTTCCCGCCGTGTCTTCTGAACCAGGGCGACGCTCAAAGCCACGGAACGCCCATTCATATTTAATCTTTAATAAGCCGATTTTCATTTTAGTAATCCCCGAATTCCAACGATTGTACTTGCTAACCTAACAAGGGCAGTAATTAACAATAATTTATAAGGGTAAGTGAACTTATTTTGAGGCCTGATCTTTGAACTTAAACGCTCAAACATGAGACCCTTGGAATTGAGCTTGAGGGTAGTAAATTATTCTGCACTGATTAATCGTAGTTTTAATGGGAGCTACCTGGATAGCAAAGGTTGGATTATCCATTTTGTGGTGTTTTTACTCGGGTACGTAAGTAAGTATTGGAGCGTTCATAACATGTTAAAACCTCCTCGCGGTCCATCAGCCCTGGTAGCTATACGAATTACTATTACTGTTATGGTGGATACCTATTTTAGGAACCCGAAAGTTTGACGAAGCTGTTTGAGGATATTAATATCTCTCATTGTTTGTATAGGTACGTAAGTCAAATAGCAATTAATTATGTGTAAAATACCAAATCCATATCTATTTTTAATGGCGTCCCAGCCTACCACTGTGAAAAACCTGTGTGTTAAACTTAACCTCTTTGCTGAATTGCTGATACCACGAAAAAGTCTGCATTAACAGAATCTTTTTCATAACCTATTTCATTCGAGGTTTTAAATTAAATAAGTAACCCTGAATTATGGTCAAAGGGGATGCCAATATTGCAAGACTACCTTTTTGTAACAGCAAAATGTGTTATTGGCGTCGGCAAAGAAGATTGATGATAATGCACTTTCTTCTTTTGAAAGACTTTGATTGAAATATAGCTTCCGACTTTATGGTTGGGAGAAATCAGGAAGTTTTGCAAGAGATAGGTGTAGTTTTTCCAGTGAAATACAAACTAAAACCTAATGCATTGGAAGTCTAAAGCAATGTTTTCCAGATATCAGAGTGAGATAGTGCCTTTGACATATCTTGGGTCCCTGAGGTCCCGGACCTTTGGAAAGCGAACGAGGGGCCGAAGCCAACTCGCTCGTCCATCAACCCGTTAGACGCTTTCAATTAAATTAGGCATCAACAGACGATTGTCTCTGTACGCACTATGCAACTGCACATCCAAGGACCACCCACGGTTGATGTAGGACTATTGCAGGATATGGAAACAAAGATATTGGATAATAGATTTGGGTGGCTACAATGATAGTGTTATTATTGTGAAAGGAATAGACGATGCTAGTCAAAACACCTTTCTGTATTTTGCTCATCAACTGTTTTGGAAAAACTTTGAAACATTATGCAGATATGCTATATCTTAAATCAACCAACTTCTATATCTATACATATTATAAATTAACGTCGCTTTTCGCGTGTTTCGGTCTGACTGTGTAACCGTGCTGTTCTTTAAAACTATGCAACGGATTTTGATGCCGTTTTTCCATCATTTAGAGTATTTATTTAGGATGGTTTATGTGTATATTAAATTAATCGCTCCGGCCCGGCGCATACCACTGATGGCAGATTAAAACAGAAAATCAATTGTGTCCCTTTCTTACTTTTTTTTTTTTTGTTTATTATGTTCTTTACTGCGTCATGTTCACCGCAAATAAACGTATTTTCTTTCTTTCTTTTCTCATTAGCCGGCCTTAACTAGTTAATATGTATCCGCTGTATGCGTGAAGCACAGAACCGGTCGAAGTGGCGATGCTTGAGGGAGGCCTATGTCCAGCAGTGGACGTCTTTCGACTGAAATGATAATAAAAAAATCTCGATGTTTTGTCAAGTCGTTAAAACCATGCAAAACAATGGCAGATCGCTATTTAAAAATAATCTCAAAACATTAAAGGAAGTGGAATTACTCTTGATTGAATAAAAAAATTTTTTCCGACCACTTTGGGACTAAAAGCAAAAGGGAAAGACAACGAAGACCGACTTTCAAATAGAATTTTGGTTTTAGTTCGTCTCGTAAAAATAAATCAAACGACTTTAAAATCAGGATTCTACGTAATCTCTCTTTCTATTACCCCGAAGAGTTCCCGGTCCATTCGAAAATAAACCTTGAATTTATGGCGCTAAGAATCAAAACGGCTCTACATGACACCAATTCAATTTAACTCGAAGAAAAATGCTTAATCGCAAACAAGACCTTATTTTATAGACGATAAAGTTTAACTTTGAATATTTTGTATCATTTTATGAGTAAATATTTTTCTTGAATTTCCTCATCTTTTGTACAGTCAATAATATTTTCCTTGTGTACATTAAATACGTATAAACTTTATTTACATAATTTAGACTTTATAATTTGTACTTAGTTATATAACAATGACATTTGAATATTTGTACTTACACCATATGTTATAGTAGAGTGTATAGAACTTAAAAATATTAACACCATAATATGTAAAACTACATTTTTTCAAATAAATAAATTCTAATTCTAGATTTACGACAGGTTAAGCTTATAAGATGATAATTTTTACAGAATTAATCGCCGAAAAACTTCGTATTATTCAGAAAAATTAAAGAAGTAGTGTATAAAAATAGAGAACTCTCCAAAAGGATTTGGAGTCCTCTTTTTTAGACTCATTATTTTTTTTTATAAAGACATTCTTGTCTTAGTACAGTCAGTTACTGCAATTAGCTGACCCATCTTTGCATAAATGGTTGAGATTTTTTAGAATACGAATCGATAGAATTTTATAATTCTTTAATACTTTATTTACTTTGCTCAAACAAATAAAATATAAAAGAATTATAAAATTCTATCGATTCGTATAGCTAAAAAATCTCATTCATTTATGCAAAGGTGGGTCAGCTAATTGCAGTAACTGACTGTACAATATATAATTTATAAGACTTAATTATATTTTCCTTTTCAAATTGCCGATTGCGATATTACCACACATTACTGTAACGCAAAACGAAGTACCTAAATGTAAAACAAAAAATAAGCTCCTTACAAGAAATACGTCCATAGGATCCCTAAGTTATGTATGGTGTTTAGTAACTTAATGTTTTTTGGCAAAGGAAAACGTTAGGTGAAAAAAGAAGGTATAAAAAGAGTTTTTTTTGTGAAAGATACAGGGTGTTACTCTGTTATAATGGCTCGGTGCGGTCGTTAGTGGGATCCCACCGCGCGATATGTTTAACGTAAATTTTTTTTTTTAATTTTTTATTGCTGAATGGGCCCGCTCTTGACCTCGATCACGCCTGATGGAAAGCGTTGGATGAGGTCTATGATCGAACGAGCGTGCCCAGAAGATGCCTAAGGCACTGGAACTCCCACGCATCGACGAAACACAGCAGGCTGCTTGACGCCGAACTCCGGTGGGAGGGTGGTCGCAAACCAGGCGGGCGTTAGCCCTACCACCGCAAGGGAAGAATTGGCCAGTCAAATAAGATGTTGGGTGTGACTGCCCAGGATGCGCCGAGCGCTCGGTTCAGTTGAGTAACTGGTGGAACAAACTGCGCTACACGGGGAGGCTTCTTCATGCATCCCAATTCGAAATAAAATTACTTAAACATAGCAGAACTTGGTTTAGTACAGTTTTCATACAATATGTTGGTAGAGAACATGATTAAAACTGTAGGTATGTGAAATATATTATATGTAGGTACATTTCTTGTTTTTAGAATATTTACGAAGTGCTAAGAAACGCCACTCTTCCTGATTGTATGTCTGAAGAATGTTGGAATACACAATTTTTTGAAGTGAAAACTTCTTTAGCGGCGTTGAACACTTTTTGTAATGGGTAAAAAATGTTAAACTCGCGTCAGGACATCGCGTCAGGACACGTGACCGTCAGGAGAGATTCCCCCCCCCCCATCTCTTTCTACGGCGGCGCCAACCGAAGTGAACCAAGTGAGACACGATAATGGATGGATGGATGGTGATGGTGATGGCGATGGTGATGGAGATGGTGATGGCGATGGCGATGGTGATGGCGATGGCGATGGCGATGGTGATGGCGATGTGATGTGATGTGATGGTGATGGTAGACGCGGACGCGGACGTGGATGGATAGCTGATGGCTCGACCGTCTGTGTAGTAGCCACACTGCTGTGTATTGGTAAAATTCGTGTATATAAAGTGTTTAAAAAAATGGAAATTGAACAAAGTGCATCGATTAATGAAATAGTGAAAAAAACTTAGTTATATTAATTCAATTAATAATTGATTTATTTCAACGTTAATATTCAAGTTTTCACTTCTGCCGGCACTCCCGGAGTGCAACCCGTCTTTTTTTTTTACCATTCTCCCCCCTGTGTCCGGCGTCAAGTAGCCTGCTGTGTTTCGTCGATGCGTGAGAGTTCCGGTGCATTAGGCATCTTCTGGGCATGCTCGTTCCATCATAGACCTCATCCATCGCTTTCCATAAGGCGTGCCCATTAAGCAATAAAAAAAAAAAAAAAGTTTTAGTGTCAAAATCATGTCATTTATTCAAATTAGGCTGAGAATCAGCACTTTTGAACGTCAAAATTATATTAAAACAGTCCCCCAAAACGCTCGCCCTTTACGTGTGTCTTATAAATCATTTTGAGAAGTGGGCATTATGCGCCTAAATCCAATAAAGTGCCAAAATCTTTTGTACAATATTCTACTCAATTATGAAATAAGTAAATAAACAAACGAAACTAACACTTATAGCCAGCGCAGTAGGTATGTTATCTTCTTTCAAACATCTTTTTTACATAATCATTGTTTTATGTTTTTTTTTTTATATAATTTTATGGTGTATTATTTTGCTGTAATATGAATAAACGCATTTCTTTTTTCTTTCTTTGTATTCACCACCTTTCTAACCATATCATCTTTCACACAAGCAATCCTCCATGTTTTGATCTTCCTTTTCTATTATTATTGTATAAGTCCTCTATAATCTTCCTCAAAGCACCCCAGGCCACAAAAAACGGGCCTACCAAAATACAGCCCAATTTTCCTCATCCACACTAAAAACAAAACACTATCCGAGCTCTTTTATCTAAGTTCTACTGGATTGATTTATAGAGGTACGTTTTATTGTGGCTTATCCTTCTTTATCCCGTAATTAAGTCCGACTCTGACCGTAATCTGGGTACTACGGAGTCAACCTGTCTCTTAATTACAATTCCAATGTCATTGAAAACGGGAAAACAAAGAATGACCCTTGAAATGGTAGATTTAGTTGGTATGTGATGCGTGAAAATTCTAGAATTACAAAACAAAATTTATTTTTTCAAGGCTGGCAACAACAATCCAAAAACCAAACAACAACACAGAAACAGCAACAAACAACCTCACTTAATTACATTAAAATCATAAACTGAACAAGTACAAATTATGAAGTAGGTACTTCCAACAACATTCCTTCAATACAACTTTGATTATATCTTAATTTGAAGTTCGTTCGTTTTAATGATCTCCAAAACGGAAATACCTGTTAATTGAAAGGGGAAAACTCATTGGTTTCAACTTGAAAATTAACAATTAAATAATAAGTTGAGAAGGATGGTCAAAGCTGCCTAATAAATGAGTTTATTTGAAATAAATTGGTTGAACTGAAGCAATTTGTTGTTGCCTGTGTTAAAATACGTATTATTATATATTTTGATACTCTGTTAACAGTGTAGTATCGGAATTAGATAGTTGAAAGCCATCTATGACGTAATTAAAAGATCTACTATTTTAGTCTTTAGTGACTACTATTGTAATCATTATACACCGTGTTCCGGACGATATACTCGTACATAAACTTCGACCAGGAGTTCAGACCATGGAAATAAGCATTTTTCATTATGGACACATTAATGAATTCTTATTTTTTATTTTTTGTTGATTCTCATACAAAATAAATACCTTGACGTGAATCGCCCGATATGCATGCTTCTTTATCCGAATTGGCAACGATGACGTATTTTCATTTATAAGATTTGGCGGGCTGCAACTAGTCAAAACTGAGTTTCTCACTGCATAGCTCAATTAAATTTCACTAAATGAAATTACAATATCTTTGTAACGAAGCCTTTTCAAGCACTACTTCCTTTGTTAGATTTAATTTGTAAAAGCTATAGAAGCGTGAAGAACACGGTGTATATTGTTGTGATAGGACTCCCACGTACCCCCTACTGTCACCAAACTGCCGAAATTTCGCCGATGCAGTATTGGGCGAGGTCGAAATTGATAGAAAAACAAAACGGGTGCAGCCAACGGTGGGAGCTTCGACTCTTGGGCCAAAACAAATAAACGAATGCCGCCAAATCACCATTTTTACTAACCCCAAAAGAAGAATAACCAAACTGCATTTTCATTTAATATAGATATACATGCAACAATACACACACAAACAAGAACTCCCAACCAAACATTCAAAACGCACACGTTCTAAAATCGCACTGCTTCTAAGTCCCCAAAGACACATGCAAGCAAAACTACAATAACGATATTTCCTACACATAGCACTACCTGTACCCTGTACTTTAACTGTATGTGACTTCTGCATACGACTTCATTCAGTATTGAATCTGCTAAAAGCTCTGCTCATGAGGGAACTCAGGCGTGAAAAGCGAGTATATCCTACGCAACGATGTCAATGTGCTTACGTATACTTTATGGTGAATAAAAGGTGTTCTTGCTTACGATATGGTGTTAAGATGCGTTAATATTTTGATGTATCCTAATTTCCTAACTAATATCACAAATGCGAAAGTAAGTTTGTTAAATTTTCACGCCTAAATCACTGAACCGATCATCCTGAAATTTTGCATATACGTTGTCAGGTGTACAGAAACAGACATAGAGTACCTTTCATCCCGAAAAAAGATGCTGTTCCCGAGGAAAACAACAATAACGTTATTATGAAAATAGATGGCGCCACGTGTCTATTGAACTTTGTCACGTTAGTTCTGAAGCGGTACGAAGTTCGCCGGCTCCGCTAGTTTGTAATGATTGTTAAACATTGGCGCCGATTCTCTTGTTCACAAACTAAACTAAATTTAAGTTCAGTGCATCTTTTTCTTTCTATTTCATTCAGAAAAGGGACAGGAGATAAATATTAGTTTAGTCCTGTCAAATTAAGATACTCCATAGACAATTTAGACGTGATTAAAAAATTGGCTATTAAAAATACGTCAATTTACGTCAGGCACGGACTAATTTGACAGGTCTAAACTAATATTTATCTTCTGTCCTTTTCTTAATGAAATAGAAAGAAAAAGATGCACTGAACTTAAATTTAGTTTAGTTTGTGAACAAGGGAATCGACGCCATTGTGTTCTTTAAAGTGTGTGTATTGTTATTTAAGTTGAAGCGAAGACATTATTTATTCCACTGTGAATTACTTAATTTTTCGTGACGCAGATTATTTTACCTTTAAGTAAGAATCGAACTAAAACATTTTAATAAACTAGATATTTTACTTGGATGCTACTTCTTAGTTTTGTAATTGGGTTTTTTCCATTTAATTGGGAAATTCTCCATAGGAGTCGAGGGTCTACATTTGTACTATCCGGTTTTAGCCAACAATGTGCCTTTATGACAAGGGATTTAGAATACTGTTGAAATACATTCTAAACACATATGCCAAGTGCCTACTTATAAGGAACACAGGCTTGATTTTTTTTTTTTTGGTAATGGCATCTCGCAGTTCAACCTATGAGGTTGTCGTCTGCTTAACCGGGCTTGCCTGTGGATGCCTCAAAAATTAATTCCTCCAGCCAGGGCTTGAAACTTAATATACTAAGCGACTACACGCTAAGGGCACCCCCTGTGGGGTTCGGACCTCGGCTTAGGGCGTCGATGGGGGAGGGCAGCAAGGGACAGGCTGGATTGGAATTATTTTGGGGCGAATTTAATACTACAGGCTCAGCGGCGCGGGCTGGCCCGAGCAAGGGTTGGGGTGAACAAGTTACGGGGCGTCGCGACGGGCTTCCTCGACGGCGAGGATGGAAGGACGGCTGACGGGTCTTGTTTCTGTATTTCTTAATAATACTAGTGGCTTTACTACTCTCCAAGGCAATCATGAATTGCTGAACTGTGGGGATTCTGAGATCCAGGTGCAGATTCAGATTTCGGACATAGAAGGGGGCTCCCGTGACCATTTTTAAATATGTATCCGATAAGCTTCTGATAAGTGATATTGGGAACCTCATTCTTCAAAAATGACGCAATTTTTTTTCAAGTTCTTTATCATTCTAAAGTGATCTCTCTCCTTGTTGCAGGGGTGGTGTTAGCCTAAGATGGTGTTGGCGTTGGTGGTCGGAGTGCTGTGCGTGTGGGGCCGCCTGAGCGACGCAAACCCTGAAGCGAAGCGGCTATATGACGATCTGCTTTCCAACTACAACCGTCTGATCCGGCCCGTCGGCAACAACTCTGATCGGCTCACGGTCAAGATGGGACTTAGGCTTAGTCAGCTCATCGACGTTGTAAGTACCTTTTTCTATGACTTACATACTAAAACCGTTTATATCTGATACTATCTATAACTCTTTTATGGAAGTAACACAAATGTCAAACAAATGAACTAACTAGGTAGACAATCACTTGAAAAAATTCATATACCTACGAGTAAACATACTAAATTCCGTGTAACATCACATTTGATATACTAAAGTTAACTTAGTCCATCCAAATGGACCAAAAAACCTTAAATTACCTTCAATCCTTGTATAATTTAATTTATAATTCGCTCACGTTTCCAGCAAAATTATTTCGGAATGAGATAGCAAGCTTATCCGGACATGTACGTCAAATCCTTTCATTTAAAACGGGATTAGCTACACTATTGTGTTTCGTTTCAATCCTATTGCGTTTTGTATGTTACCTGAAAGGAACATTCTAGAATAACTGAGTTACTGTTTTTGTTGTATTGGTATTGATAAAGAGTATCCGTGAATTGTTTTCTCCGCTCTTCTCCATAGGATTCTACTACGTTTTGGGCAAGTAGCTTCAGCTTCATCTTTCAGACTGACCGACTCCTTGATGATTGAAAAATGCTGATTTGAGTTTTTTTTTTATAAACTCATTACTATTCTTGTAGTGAGATGATTTAAAATATTTTTTGCTATTGTGAATTAAAGCGATGTTCAAACCTGGACTTGCTGTCTCCGCAAATCGAAAACTATTTAGTCTTCTAATAATAACCACAAATATAGAATAAAAAATGTTAATTCACCTATTTATCATTCCACGCAACGTATGTCTGGATAGACCATACACTTGAAGCCAAAAAAACAGACTGAATTATATATTTTTATAAGTGAATAAAGACTGTTTTCTTTTAAACGCCTTAGCTTTTAACTTTTAAGATCTTCCTACTCTTAAGCTAATATCACACTATCACACTAATCACACTAATATTATAAAGGCGAAAGTTTGTGAGTGTGTGTGTGTGTTTATATGTTTGCTACTTCTTCACGCTCAAACCGCTGAACCGATTTAGATGAAATTTGGTATAAAGATAGTTTGAGTCCCGGAAAAGGACATAGGATAGTTTTTATCCCGATATTCCCACGGGATCGAGTCTTATGCGGGTGAAACCGCGGGGCGCAGCTAGTTTTAAAATATTTTTCACTTCTAACGGAACTGAATATTGCATCCACATAATTTCATGAATCCAGTTCTTTCCACATGTATCGGGAAAATGTTCGGCGACAAATTTTCATTTAGCTCGTAACTTTTGTTCGCAGAAAGTTGTACCGTTTGAGGGAAACTAGTTCAACGAAATTCTGTTTATTTTTGGTTTTTGAGTTTTCAGTTTGATAAACAGGTATTAACTTTTTGTGGTTAGGAAATTCCAACTTGACAGTTCTTCTTTTTCATAAACCGACGCTCGTTGATACAGGATTTTGTTTGGGCCGGCGTTACTCACAGGCTAGACTTTTTAAATGTTTTTTGCAACTTATACAATGCGAGAATTTGTATGTAAGGGTCAGCGTATATAAATACCAATGCTTTATGTCTTTCTTTGGTTTTTACATACACAGGAAACTACGATTTCCAAGGTAAACGATTCTGTCACATCACAATGGATATCAGGAAAATCTGTCACTTTCACAATTCTTTGACATTAAGTTGTCGAAAAACGCTATGTATTTGAACAGTATTTTTATGTGACCGTTGTCCGTTTTATTTATTTATATATACTTGATTGTACAACAGAAAAAACATAACAAAAAAAAAAAAAACGATTCGACGTTCGAACGACGTTTTCTTAAAAAAATAAGCTTTAGATAAAAATGAGAAACATTTCAGAGCCACAGAAATCAAAATTTTACTAACACTAAACTAACGTTTCCAATCACAGAAAATCAACACACGATATGATTAATTTAAACCATTCTAATCCATAAAATCCAGAACAACATAATTCCATTCCAACAATTTTCGATTCTATCAGCCAGATTCTATTTAACTTGGCTGCTGACACATGGGCAGAACTCATTTAACTAAGTCACAGCGATTTAAATTGAACGTAGCTATCGTTGCATTTATTGATAAATAAATTGAGAACCCAGAACTAGTGTACGAACGTGTATTGTTTCAGTTTTGATAAGTTGGCTCTGTAATTTTGACAGGTAGTGTATGTTGGCTATTTTGGCGCACGTGTTTTATTAATAATAATATTCCACAATAATAATAATATTCCACAACTATCACACAACGCCATCTAGTCCCAAGCTAAGCAGAGCTTGTGTTATGGGTACTAGACAACTGATAAACATACTTATATATTTCTAAATACATACATATTATAGATAAATTACACCCAGACACAGAACAAATGATCGTGCTCATCACACAAACATTTGTCCTGGGTGGGAATCGAACCCACGACCTCCGGCATAGCAGTCAGGGTCACTAACCACTAGACCATCAGGCCTGTCGATAGTGTGATGTGGTGGTTTTTGCAGTGGAATCACCCAATCAATCTGCCTAGCCTTTACCCAACTGTAATGGGGTCGGCATCCAGTCTAACCAAATGCAGCTGAATACCAGTATTTTACATGGAGCGACTGTCTATCTTATCTCCACAACCCAGTTCCTGGGTAGCACGATATCCCTTAGTAAGACTGGTTGTCCGACTTCTGGCCGCGGTTGGTTTGTGGATAGGTGACCATCTTCACATACCAAGTCGTACCACTTCGTACCTCGAAAAGCACGTTAAGCCACCGGTCCCGGCTGTCATTCGTGGAACTTTGACAGTCGTTACGGGCCCAAAAGTCTGACAATCAGTCTTACCAAGGGGTATCGTATTACCCAGTAACAGGGTTGTGGAGGTCAGATAGGCAGTCGCTCCATGTAAAATACTGGTATTCAGCTGCATCCCCTAAAGCCGACCGCAACATACTTGGGAAAAGGCTAGGCAGATGATGATATAACATATACGCGTAAACAAGGCGCTCTGGAACAACACAAACCAAATACCTGTTCTTAGCCATAGTTACATAATTACATATCATAACATCACGCTTTATTTCGCCGAAGGGTTGGGCAGAGGTGCACCTATTAGTACATCTACATTTCGCTAGTAATGTTTAAGTCCCATTTAATAAGTGGGGGGAATCTATTGCCATCAACCGGGCAAAAATCTAGGTTCCACCGGGTTGCTACTGAGAAATTACAAATGGAAAAACTTAATGACACTGCCCGAGCTTTTTGGGATGCATGAAGAAGCCTCCTCGTGTAGCGCAGTTTGTTCCGCCAGTTACTCAACTGAACCGAGCGCTCGGCGCATCCTGGACAGTCACACCTAACACCTTATTTGGCCAATATTCTTCCCTTGCGCTGGTAAGGCTAACGCCGGCCTGGTTTGCGACCACCCTCTTACCGGAGTCCGGCGTTAAGCAGCCTGCTGTGTTTCGTCGATGCGTGGGAGTTCCAGTGCCTTAGGCATCTTCTGGGTACGCTCGTTCCATCACAGACCTCATCCATCGCTTTCCATTAGGAGTGATCGAGGTCAAGAGCCCATTCAGCAATTTAAAAAAAAGCTGGAAATTGTACCCAAGACCACGTGGTCAGCAGTAGCGCTTGCGATCACTAGTCCTACCATGCAGGTACATAATATTACGACCGCGAAAAACAAAAGAATAACCGATTGAGAGGAGTTTTTGAAGGACTGAACATAGAACCTATTGAGAATCAATGTATTCCAATAATCGTAATCTTTCAAAGTATACCTACAGTAAAAAATATTATTGTTTATTTCTCAATAGACCTTCGCTCAAGTTTCATTTGAGCAAAGTTTGGAATCAAATAAAAACAAACCTCTTTTACTTGAAGCAGTATCGTGTAAAATTACAAGGATAAGAAGTATACGTATATGTTTGAATGGGTACGACATTATTTTCATAAAAAATATGCTTATTTGAAACTAGCTGCTACCCGCGACAAAGATTTATTGCATAACTGTGTGCATTAAGTTCATATTCATTACATTTTTTTGTTTTAACAGTCTACCCAAGTCGGATATGCAATAGTATTTTAAGAAAATAATTAGAAAAAAATTAATTACAAACAATTATACAAATTACTTACAAACACTAAAATAACAGCCACATTTTTTTAAAACTCCCTCGGCCCTACCCATCGTGTCGCATAGCATTGCCTGCCCGCGATTTTACTTCGTTTTTGCTTAGCGTTCTTTCAGACATTTTTTCTTTTTTCTCGGCTCCTAAGGGTCGTAGCGTGATGTTAAATAGCCTATTACATTCCTTAAGAAATATTCTATCAAATGCAATCAATATTTTTCATATCCGACTGGTAGTTACAGAGATTAGCGCGTTCAAAAAAAACAAACTCTACAGTTTTAATATAATAGATACACACTAGACAAGCATTTTTTTTTAATTATTTAAATAACTGTTCCTTACAGGCGAATGCAAGATTAGGCGGATATTTAATGATATCAATCTGTATAAATATTACTCACATCACTATATTCAATTTGGTTTTTGCTTACTTCTCAAGACTGCGGTCAGCAAAAAACTAATAAAAAGAACTACTTCCAAAGAAAATGAAAGAGAATTTATTTGTTTAAAAAAAAATAAGCACTCCACAGCAACTTACCTTTGCTCTTTGGGCAGATTGCATTCCTTTTTCAAACAAGCCTTTACACTGATTGGGCCTGTCTTTCAAAGGTATCGGTCTGATTGCTTGGTTATTTTTTTTACATCTAACGTTCTAGAATTTAGTTTGAATGTTTGAACGTTTAACGGAATTTTATGATTACGTAAAGGAATTCGTTTGAGTTCTTTGTAAATAAAAATGCTCGCTATTCCATCTGCTTTTAAGAAATTGTGTTTATAAATTATTAAATAAAAATGCCTTGGGCTGTTTCTGTGAAGTTTAAGCAAGAAATATCGATAACCATGTTACTTTTACTACAGTGGAAGGTACAAATAATGTCGTAAAAGGATTTTCTAACCTATTAATTACGTAGTAAGTACACAAAAATAAACGATGAAAACGGCTACGCCGTTGATGGCAATAATCAGCCTATAATGTTCCCACTGCTGGGACACAGGCCTCCTCTCGGTTAGAGGGAGAGGGCTGTAATCCGCGGCCAAACGGGCCCAGTGCCGATTGGTAAATGTCACATGTCTTCGATTTTTTGGTTCTAAGACATGCCGGTTTCCTCACGATGTTTTCCTTCACCGTTTTGAAAGCAATGGTGATAAAATAATTTTATACAAAATAAAGCGCCTGCCTGGGTTCAAACCTACGACCTGCAACTCGTAAGTCGCGGCTGTTACCACTTGGCCACTAATGCTCTCATTGGTGACAATGATGTTCCAAAAAAAATTAAAGAATGATGAACGGCTCTCCTCACCTCATTAGCTGCAAAAAGAACTGCTCTTTTAATTTTAAACATTTCTAGTCTAAATGACCTTTTTCTGGCTACTATGAACAGATCGCCTCTGATTCGTCAATTTGAATATCGATAAAAACGAAGCTGCGATATTCCAATTTTAAAATTCATCACGTTTCCCCCCTTTCTTGTCGTCCTCGGGGGCGCAGTCGTTGTCTTTTTTGCTTTTTGATGCAAAGTGACGGTTATTTTTATTATTGCCCTGCATAATTTATTTAAAAAAGATACCTACAACGTTAGCCCTTGATAGATATTTCGATTGTTTTTTTTTTTATAATCTTCATTTTTGATGTTAATGTCGATCCACTAGGTTATTATTCTTTAACGAACATAGAGCATATTCCGAGGTCAATAAATACTGTAACGTTTTTCTCAAAAATATAGCTACTGATCTATTCTGCAACATTCTCACCATGATATCTTAGGTGAAGTGAACTGTCACTTCACCTAATGCAGTTGAAGACCCTTGTAATTATTACAGGACAGTTATTAACAATTTTTTATTTCTCTTATATTATTATTAACCCTTTTATTCATAAATATTTAAAAAATATTATAATTACAACTAATCATTTTTTTTTAAACAATGGAGTTTTCTAATCTATTTAATCTAACCAGCCTGTATTGTCCCACTGCAGGACAAAGGCCTCCCTCTCCCTTTTCCACACAATTCTGTCTTTTGCGAGTGCCGGCCAGTCCCTACGGTAGGAGTCAAGCTCGTTCCGCCATCTTCGTCTTCGCCTGCCGCGATGGCGTCATGCGTTTAGTGGGACCCAATCGGTGGTTCTCTTAGCCCAATTGTCATCTGACATGCAGACAGACATGTCCGGCCCAGTCCCACTTAAGTCTAGCGGCTTTCTGGTAACATCTAATGTAATTTTATTTTCTAGGGTTTGACAGCCCAAATCAATCTCACCTCACCTAAGTTTTCACAGTGAGATTTTTACAGAATAGACCTGGCTGGTATTGCTGTTCAAGTTAAGAAACACTTTCCTATTTTACATACTTAACCTTTTGAACGCCATTGTCACATATATGTGACAAACGAAATCTTACCCTGAACGCCAACGTCACAAATATATGACAAAATACACACGTCGCACGGGTCGCACCATATTATGAAATAAACAATTTAATCATTACTTTTGTGTTTTTATTTATATAATTTAAAAGTTTAAGCTTCCGTCTATATTGTATTGCATGAAACTAATATAAATAAACCACCAATATCGAGAAATTTGTTGTTTTAAGTGTGTGTGTGTGTGTGTGTTGTTTTGTTAATGTGGCCTGGCGTCAGGCAAACGGCGCTACGTTTATACTCTGGCGTTCAAAAGGTACATAGCGGAAAAAAAAATCTCAATAAAAATGTACCCATGTAAATGTAAACTTACTTCCATTATGTACACAATACACAGATACCCTACATGGCAGCATAAAGTAAACACCATAAATATGTAAATAAGTGGCGCTCGTTACAAAGCTAACTGAAATAAAAACAAGAGGCATAACTTACGAGATTTTCTTAACAAAGGGGAGGACGATTTAGTTTTAAGCACTGCACCAATTATATTTTACTACAGCTAGCCAGACATGGGGCTATGAGATAAGCGTTTTAGAATTTTTTTGAGATGGGAAAAATCCATTGAATTCGCGGCACTGTTACCGTAACCGACACCGCTTCGGATGTGTTCGGCTGTCCTCGGGATGTACTCGGTTTTAATGTATATCTGATATGTCAGTGAGTGATGGCAAAGTATTCTGTTTGTGTTTTGTTTTCACTTCTGTCGGCACTCCCGGAGTGTTGTTTTTTTTAACATTGTAAAAAATGCGAAAATTTAAAAAAAGAACTCTTTTAAAATTTTGTACTCTTATTACGCGACTGCCCCAGAAGGAGGGTAATGTTTTTCGAGAGTATGTAATATGTAAGTATGTATATTTCTTTGGCACGCTCTTTAGCCTAAAGGGCTTGATAGATTTTTTTAATAAGTTAAGTTAATTTTTTTTTTGTTAAAGCTTATTTCCTAGAAATGAGATCAATGATAATTTATGGTAGAGAATGTAAGCGAAGGCTAGGATGACTATCAATTGAGAGTCGCTATATGAAATAACTAGCTGCGCCCCGCGGTTTCACACGCGTAAATGTCGATCCCGTGGGAATATCGGGATAAAAAGTAGCCTATATGTTAATCCAGGGTGTCAGCTACCTCCTTACAAAATTTTATCAAAATTGATCCAGCCGTTTGAGCGTGAAGAAGTAACAAACATGTAAAGAAACACACTCTCACAAACTTTCGCCTTTATAATATTAGTGTAATGGTTATATGTCACTGCTATAAAACTAAATTAGCTTAACTTAGCTACCAGTTTATTGTCAAAGTTCGTAAATAGACCACTTAAAACACTAAAATATGTATATCCACGAATGCATTGACTCGTCCAGATATAAATGTTCCTCTCTTCCCTACATAATCGCTACCCGCTACATCCTCCGCTAATTTCGTGGCGCACAGTAGTCGTACACTAACCCCACATTTTCCCGTGGATGCTGAAAGCGGGACATTTGTGTAATTACACCCGAATGTGCTGAATTTACGCTGGTTGTAAAACTGACCGGACGCAGGTTACTGCACTTATTATATTCATGCTCAAATCGTTAAAAGATGGGTAGTTTTGCATTTCCTTTATCATTATGAAGTTATTGAAGTGAAACTTCTTTACGCACGCTTGACTTGGGGAGTAAGCTGGCGAAGGCGTGACGTAAGCGTTACGAAAAGTGTGACGAACGACGGCGAGGCGAACGGGAGTTGAGTGGGGGATATAAGCAAGAGAAAGCAGTGCGCGCGCACATTTTCTTTCTCTCTTCTCTCTGAAGTTTCACTTCAGTCGTGTGGCCATAAGCACACTCGGTTTTTTTTTGTCGACTAAAGTCTATTCAAACTTATATTTCAAATTAACATTATTTTTTAAGTTTTTTTTTAATCTTTATTTATTTTATAGAAGATTTGATCAGACATGATCATGCCACCCTCGTAGGCCTCACAAAGATTGACTTATTTACGCTTAAATGGCTACTTCAACTAAATTATAAATTGACAGCCTCATCTGACAGAGGACGGGCCAGAATCAAGTTACACATGCCCACTTCCCGCCCATCGAGCATT
Source organism: Amphipoea lucens (assembly GCA_947508005.1). Lineage (NCBI taxonomy): Eukaryota > Metazoa > Arthropoda > Insecta > Lepidoptera > Noctuidae > Amphipoea > Amphipoea lucens. The sequence goes on from OX382371.1 coordinate 3,834,511, forward strand.
AAGCTGACACATTAAGCATTAAGTTAAACAAATATCAACTTTATTTTAATGATAATTAATTTGATTTCAGAGTGACTAACACTATTGAAAAAGTTATAAAAATGTTTGATGTTGTACCGTTATTTGAATTTTATTGTGTAGGATTTAAAGTTGTTTTTCCATAAACTCATATTTGTTTATATTTTTGGCAAATAAATCGCGAATGCAGGTTACATACATACATCAATTCACGGCTTAGTCCTATGAGGGTCGGCAGAAACTACAGAGCGCCATTTGCTAAGATCCTTACATATTATAGTCCTTTTACTTTGTTTACGTTCATGTCACTAGCAGCGCCCAGCGGTTTCACCCTCGTAAGTTTCGATCCCGTAGGGTTATCGGGATAAAAAACACAACTTTTTCAACTTCTTGCATCGCTAGGTTTATCTCGGAAATGGTGATTCTTAGGAAAAAAGTGTAAGAACAATTTTTGTAGATAATTGCATGATGAACAATTTTCTCTTACCTATTGTTATGATAAAACTTACCGTTTAGCTGAAAAATGCAAAAAATCGATTTTTGCAACATTTTTGCTCGAATACATTTTTTTGGACTGGGACGGGATGGGGACTTTTGACAATTTATTTTTAATGGTGTTCCCAATTTCCAGGTTTACGCAAATTAATGTAACCTTGAATGTCGATTTTGTCCGGGCTATGAGCTGAATTCATGCTCATGATTCTAAGACACCCTGCATTTCATTTCTAAGATAAAAATTATTCGACTATTGAAAAATCAGCCCCGATATACTTAAACCCATTTAACCCTAAAACCTCCCAAAGAATAGTCCATTCTTTCCTCTAACATCTTCCATAAAATGTAGCACCCCAATAGAAACGGTGCATCGTAAACCAGCTTCGAGTACCACCTGAATAAGAGATCCGCTATAAGCAAAGTGCATGCATTACTATTCAGGGAACTTCTGTGCAATGAGTGGAAAATACTGGGAACGTCGATCGCGCAATGGATTTAATTTTTTATTTCTATTGTATTGAAGGATATGGGGGAGGCCTTTGCACAGCAGTATGACAGTGTAGGCTAAATAAAATGGCACTCCGGGAGTGCCGACAGAAGTGAACAAAACACTAACAGAATACTTTGCCATCACTCACTGACATATCGAATATACATTAAAATCGAGTACATCCCGAGGACAGCCGAACCCATCCGAAGCAGGCAAGGTTTGATTATCATAAAAAACTTGCAGGGAGTCAGTTTCATCATTTTCTTCACAGCTGACCTACGCTTAGGAAGCGATAAAATATTTTCATAGAAAGTTAACAATAGGTATTTAGGTAGATACTTAACACTTTTTCTTAACTTAATTTTTATCGACACCTCGTGCGTTTTTTTAACCAGAAAATCTATCTAACAAGAACTTACTTTAGAAAGACAAAATCTATCTACCAATCTTACTTCATATCCCACTTCCTTAATAAACCTTTTCATCTCACAAACAAAGAAAGAACCTGAAACAATTACTGATACTTTTACTAACTACCCACAAGACAAGATATGATTACGTCACATAACATCGTCAGGAAGACTTGAAACCCATTACGAAGCCTCTCGAAGCCTCTACCACTCGTCCCCCCCTCACACGAATAGGATAATCCAATAAGACGGAAGCTATAAGAAAGATTTTTTCTTTTAGAAAAGTTCCTCCATTATTTTGTTTGTGGTACACGGTAAAGTAAATAATAAAAATAAACTATTGTATTTTCTTGACGGTTTTTTTGTTTTCTGATATAACAAAACCATAGTGACAATAGGCGGCTATTAACATTCTTCATCATCGCAATATTGTAATTTTTAGTTAAATTTTATTCACCATCAACTGCTTTTTTAACATCCTTTTTCCCAACTATGTTGGGGTCGGCTTCCAGTCTAACTGTACGTAGCTGAATATCAGTATTTTACACAGAGTGACTGTCTATCTGACCTCCACAACCCAGTTACTAGATAATACGATGCCCCTTGATAGATTTTTGATTACCCGTAACGACAGTCAAAGATCTAGTTACCTACTTATATTAGGCTTTCATAAATCGCCTAGATATTAATTATAGTGCTATACTAGCTGTGCGGTGTGTGTTTGTGTGTGTGGTAGCTGTGCTAGTGTGTGTGTTGTGTTTAGTTTGTGATCTTCCTGTATGAGTCACAATAAATACTTTTTCTTTCATTCTTTAGCTTTTGGCCCTCTCATTGTAGTGGAATTTTTTCAACCTTTACTGGGTGTGAGAAGCACAAGACCGATAGATGTGGCAACGCTTGGACAAGGGCTATGCCCAACAGTGGCCTTCTTTCTGCTGAAACAATGATGATGACTAAAGGACGATTTCCACCAAACGGCTCGCATCGCATCGGATCGGAAAGTACACGAACGGATGCGGCGACAGCCGTACGCGTCCAGCAGGATGTCGACGCATACGATCGGATCCCTACCATCGCGCACCTAGTCAAACAGTTTCATTCGATCGGATACGACGACAGGCGAACGGAGCCGATCGCGTGTCGCAGCATACTTTCGGTTACGATCGCGTGTCGCGGAAGACGTCCGCGGTCAAGCTGCTGTGCGCGGCTTGGTAATATAGACTTTAAATCCTGTGTACACGATTTAATATCATTTAAAGACTGTAAAATCCGTTCCGATCCGATGCGGTGCGAGCCGTTTGGTGGAAATCATCCTTATGTCTATGCTACTTCTGGTATAGACACCTTCTTCAGCATGCCATTCTCTTCGATCTTCACTCCAGTTCTGTGTAAGTTACACTCAAGTATTTTTATTAAATAAAAACAAACGAAAAACGTCTTAAAACAGTTGATGCTACAATTTTGCACTACTTCTGAAAAGTACTGAAAAATTTATGACCAAAACACAGTAAAAAGATAAGAAAAATACACAAACCTAACATAAATAGATATATCTATCGTTCAATGGAACAGTACTCTGGTCTCCTTTGATCTTTAATAAAAGAACAATACTTATTTGGGAAGGACAAAGGACAAAGTCCGTTTGGAGGTTATTTTTGTGTCTTGTGTCTAATTAAGGGGAATAATTGGTAGCTTTACATAATAATATACCTACCATTTGTTTTGATAAATTAGTGCAGTTATTTGATTAATTAATATCTGAATTATTTTATATTTTTTAACGTGAAGCGACTGCTTATCCGACCTCCACAACCCAGTTACTAGGTATATACCCTCTTGGTAAAACTGGCTGTCAGACTTTTACGCTTCTGACTACCCATAACGACTGTCAAAGATCTACGAATGAGTAACGGCTCTACACGCTTTGTAATATGTAATGCATGGTCACCCATCCACGGACACACCGCGCCAAGCGTAGCTTACCCTTTGATCGACCCGTACGACTGATATTATTTAGACACGACCCTTTAATTTATTGTTTAGAAAACCCTATTTTCTTGTTTGCCTCTAGGGTATGCCGTTTCCTCACGATGTTTTCCTTCACCGTGTTGAGAGCAGTGGTGATGAAAATATTTAAACAAACCGTCTGCCTGAGTTCGAAGTCGGGACATTTAATCTGTCAAGCGCCGCTAATGAGACACAATTGATTTTCTATTGTTTTGTCGCTGATTGGCGAACCGCGCCGCTCGACCGGTTAATTTTGTAAAATATGAATTTTTAATCTTCTCTTGACTGTACTTACCTATCAAAAAAATGACCTAGATAAAGTGGATAAGACAGAGATTAAAACAGAAGACGAACTAGCAGGGGATAGTGGAAGGGGTTAGGGGGCGGGGGGGGGATCAGACCTGCATAAATCGCCATTACTACTAGGCCACCACTTTTCTATAACAAAGTAATAACTCCATAACTCTCTAACAATTCTTTTGTAAAACCACAACATTATCCTCAACGACAATTCAAAGCTAAAATACATAATATAATGGACCGATTCTATTCCATCCACATTTTACCAGCTAACGAAAACCTTTCTTCGGCGCGCGTGACTGCGAATAGCAATGTGCTGCTCTGTGGCTAGGAAACCCGCTAATTTGTGGCGCAGATTCTAGTATAAATATTTAAGGAACTATGTTAATTTGTTGTAGTATTACACAGTGGAAAATAAAACGGTTTCTAAGGTGCTTGGTTGGGAAATTGTTCGTTTAATTTTATAAGCTGCCAGAACCATGCTTGAGAAATAAAGAATGAATATTTCGAATGATTATTATTCATTATCATAATCAGCCTATAATGTTCCCACTGCTGGGACACAGGCCTCCTCTCGGTGAGAGGGAGTGGGCCGTAATCCACCACGCGGGCCCAGTGCGGGTTGGCAGATGTCACATGTCTTTGATTTTTGGTTCTAGGGCATGCCGGTTTCCTCACGATGTTTTCCTTCACCGTTTTGAGAGCAGTGGTGATGAAAATTATTTACACAAAATAAAGTGACTGCCTGGGTTCGAACCTACGACCTACAACTGACAATGCGAGCCGTGTCCAGAAGTACTGCTTTCTGAATCAAGCCCTTGATCCAGCTGCCCAACGAGAGCCTCCTCAGGTGTTGGTCGAGTCTCTTGGCTATCAATCCATTGGCTGTAACGACTATCGGTACAATGATTGCTGAGTCAACATCCCACATTTCGTGAACCTGATTAATGATTATTATAATAATTTATTATTTCATTTATTTATCCCCTCGTCTATTAGGTAAGTTTATTAAGTTCGGTAACAATAGAAAAAGTGATTGTGTCTCATTAGTCTCAGTTGAGGTGTTATTGAATTCCTTATCTTATACATTTGTTTAAATTTAACAAAATAAGGATAAAAAATATTTAAAAATATAAAAAATTGTGGTCTGCCGGTGTCGGGAGCAAGTACCGGTGGTTGGGACTCTAGAGACAAGAACCTCCTCACTATGCGAGCCGTATCGAGGAATACTGCCTTCTGAATCAGACCCTTGATCCAACCGCCTAGCGAGAGTCTCGAGCGATCTTGATCGAGACCTTCGGCCATCAGGCCATTGGCCTTGTTATTATGTTTATTAGAATATTTTTTTTTTTTAATAACCGACTTAAAATTTCGACTCAGTGGGGATTAGAAACGTGTACTGAACCCATGGTAACGGGTTGCTGCCAACCTGTATTATTCAATCCATTAAAAAAAAAAACAATTCTTGTTGCACAAAAATTTCAAGCACGTCCACGAAATATCGCCAACATAAAACTAACAAACAAATCGCCCGTTTCCTAGCCACACAAATTCACATGCATTTCCTTATCGGAATTCGTGCGAGTTTCGCGTGAAAAACTACCGTCAGTTAACTGAGTAATGGTACTGTACATAATGTGGCGTATGTTCTTGCTAGATAGATGAGCAGCTTTGAAAAGCGGAGAGAATTCGTCGAAGATAGAACGGTCATTTTATTCTCTTTTAAAAGCAGATTCGTGGGGTTATTTAATCAGTCGAGGTACGTACGTATGCACAGGCGCCAGCACATCAAGCTGCTACATTCTGTCAAGTTTCTTTATTCTTTCTCTATAGATTTTCAACTTTATCGATAAAGCATAAGGTTCAAAGATGATTAGGAAAATTTTACAGTATCGGGTAACTTGATGTGCTGGCGTCTGTATGTACGAAGTATCTGTGTGATAAAAGAAGTAATGATTCTACTTGAGAGGTAAATAAAAATATCTGATAGCATTATGAAAAGATTAGCAGCCAATCAGCATGGTAGAGAATAGTGGTAGCCTAGTGGTAACAGCCCCAGATAGGCGTAGGCGCTTTACTTTGCGTAATTTATTTCATCACCGCGGCTTTCAAAACGGTGTAGGAAAACATCGTGAGAGAAACAAATGTCCTATAACCAAAAATTCGAAGACATGTGACATCTACCACTGGTCTTGCGTGGTAGATTACAGCCCGCTCTCTCTCACAGAGAGGAGACCCGTGTCCCAGCAGTGGGAACATTATAGGCTGATTATGCAGTAGTGTAACACATCTAATTACTGTTAACATTATTATTATTGTTTAATGTATTTCGCCACTGGCGCCATCTATGTATAAAGCTGTGAACTGTTATAATTACGATTCCATAATGTGAACACAACTAACAAGTAAGCGAAGCAAACCCACTGTCACTTCCATTGATTGCCTTGTAAATAGTTCACTAAGTTGATAATAGATGTCGCTGTTCGTTTACGTCACTTTTGTGAATCGCGGTGTCAAGATTCTCAGATAGTCAATGACCCTCGCTACCACCGTTGATTTAAGTGACTTCTAATCAGGTGCACCTACAAGCTACATCCTACTGGAATAGTGACGTAAGACACTCTGGTTATTAGTTAGAAGAAAATTGTCACGTCTATACGTATACATATTTTTGGCTTAGAGGTATTCTGCCGCTATCCTTGTCCAAGCGGGCGAGGTGTTGTTGGTGGAAACCTATTTTAATATATTTTATTGTAAAACTATCTTCGTAACGTGTTGTGTAATCATCCATCACTTGGAAATTACACCAAATAAAACTGCATTCCTGTGAAAACACCCCTGGAGTTTCCTTTCCGCCGGAACGAGTGACGTCATCGACTTGAAGTTCAACAAACCCCCTTACAATCTGGCGACCAACGGTGGGCACGACTGCAAGCCGAAGTACATAACCCGCTCCGGCCGAATCACTACGACTACAGCAAGAAGGAGGAAAGCAGAGATGTCCGTCAACCTGTCCGACGCGCAGTTTGAAGCGCTTCTGACGAGATTATCACCTGGAAGACACGGTTCCTTTGCTTCCTGTAACGCCCAATATGACGGAGTAAGGAATCCAGAAGTGGTGGAAGCATTTTTGGCAGCGACAAGTGTCTTCAAACAAATAGAAAACATAAGTGATTCAGAGGCTCTTACCGGTGTACCACTTATACTTAAAGGAGAAGCTGCAGTATGGTGGCAGGGAGTGAAACAGCAAGTCACCACCTGGGATGACTTCAAAGAGCGTCTCTGTTACGCTTTTGCTCCTAAAAAGCCTGCGTATATAATATATCAAGAAATAGTACAAGTTACGCAGGAATTTGCAACGCCTACTGAGACTTTCATTGCTCATAAGCGGATGTTGATAGCTCAGCTTCCGGGTCCTGCGCCCACTGAAACACAACAGCTGGATATGGTGTACGGACAACTGAAGCACAGAATCCAGGAGAAAGTTCCGCGACATTCCATCTCCACTTTTGATGAGCTACTGAAAGCAGCACGAGCCATTGAACAATTATGGAGCAACAGGCCAAAAGAAGGAGATCATGAAAAAGCAACCAAGAAAAACAGACAAACAAAAATAAAATGTGGGTTCTGTCATTTCCCAGGACACAGCGCAGAAAAGTGCCGAAAATTGAAGAAGGAATTGGGTAGTGTGGACGGGGATCCAGGTTCTCTAGCACAGATTAAAGCTACCCAGGCACCGTCACCTTCTACACCTAAAGTATCCTGCTATGGATGCGGTGCGCCCGGCGTTGTTCGTACCAATTGCCCGACGTGTTCAACAAAGAAACGGGAGCCCGCCAAAACCGAAGTGGTTGGCCTAAGTTTCTGCCCAATCAACCTTCAATACGATCTCAAAATGAGACCCATTGTATTTATTGAGGTCAATGGGATAAAGGGCACAGCATACATAGACACATGTGCGAAAGCTAGTGTCGCATCTTACCAATTATATAAGGAATTGGTGAGAAAAGGCAGCAAATTTGAAGAAGAAATGGTTCGTGTCACCATGGCCGATGGGGTCGGGAAAAGGCAACGCGTCTTATCAACCGCAGCCGCTGTGACGTTGGAAGGCCGCACATTTATTACTCGCTTCATTGTGCTTCCAGAGGCGAGAGACAACCGTACCCTGTTGGGGGTCGCCTTCCTACAGCAAGCAAAAATGGTCTTGGATCTGGGACAATATACCTGGAAATATCTGGACAGTGACCATACAACCTTTGAAATGTACGAAGAAGATTTCGCGCACTTTGACAGTAGTGCTGTGAATATAAATAGTTTGCCGAGAAACGCCGATACAGCTGGGACGACACCACAAGAAGCTGCCTACCCTGATGGCACAGGCTTTAAGTTAATACCGCTGGAGCTTTCGCCACCAAAGCGTACGCGAAAGTTATTCGACGGATACACGCCTGCTTTCGCCGAATATATGATGAGGGATGCCGAGAAAAACATCACAGAAGCGGACGTTAAACTTTCTCCCCACTCTGAGCAACTGTTTACCTACGATGCCAATATTGAAATAGGTTGTTTGGATATTGAAATAAATAAATTGTTAGTAGAGTACGAAGATGTTTTCACTGGTAATAACCAACCATCCTTGCTTGGGGAACATTGTATAGTTACCAAGAGCGATGTACCCATAGCGGTGCCTCCTTATCGATTATCACCGAGTAAGAAGGAAATTCTAAAAAACGAACTAAGAGATATGCTCAAGAAAGAAATAATAGAACCTTGCTCTTCCCCTTGGGCATCACCAGTTGTAATGGTTCCGAAGCCGAATGGAGATATTCGGGTATGTGTCGATTATCGACGCCTAAACGCTATAACAGTGCCCGATACTTATCCTATTCCTCGAATAGATGACTTACTACACGCTGCGAAGCCCACTACTTTTATGACGTCATTGGACCTCAAGGCAGGATACTGGCAAATTAAAATTAGGAAGGAAGATGAAGAGAAAACGGCGTTTATAACACCTTTTGGGCTGTATAAATTCAAAAGGATGCCGTTCGGACTACGCAACGCACCGGCTACCTTTCAAAGATTCGTTGACAGAATGCGTGTTACGTTAGAACACGTGAATATGTTGGCTTATTTGGACGACCTGCTTCTGTTTTCCAATACATTTGAAAGCCATCTCTCCGACCTAAAAGATGTATTACAACGAATGAGAGAATACAACGTTACTGTGAACAAAGACAAGTGTAGATTCTTCTGTTCATCGATCAAGTACTTGGGACACATCATCACACCTGACGGGCTGAAAACCGACCCAAGTAAAACCGAAGCAATTCTGGCAAGACCGACTCCTAAGAATCTTCAGCAACTCATCTCGTTTCTCCAAATGTGTTCATGGTATCGTCGATTTATACCAAATTTCTCTGCCATAGCACAGCCGCTCACCAAATTAACGAAGAAAAAGGCTACTTGGATATGGGAAAAGGAACAAGAAGATGCCTATTCTACACTGAAATCTTGTTTGTCTACAGCCCCTGTATTGCGACAGGCAGATGAAACAAAACCATATATTATAAAAACCGATGCCAGCAGTTACGCACTCGGAGCTGTTCTCGTCCAGGGGGAGAAGGACGAGGAACATCCAGTAGAATATGCGAGCAGGTTGCTCACATCAGCTGAAAGAAACTACTCCACTACTGAGCGCGAAGCTTTAGCCGTTGTGTGGGCGTTGAACAAATTTCGAGCTTACATCGATGGTTCACCCGTGACTCTAGTAACGGACCATCAAGCCCTGAAGTGGTTGATGAATTTGAAATCTCCTACAGGCCGTCTAGCACGATGGGCACTACAACTTCAAGCTTTCAATCTTGATATCAACTATCTGCCTGGTAAACTAAATACTGTGGCTGACGCGTTGTCTCGACCACCATGTTGTGAGGATTCTTCCGCTTGTGCTTTATGTGCAGTAGAAATAGATATGCCTACAAGAAGTAGTAAAGAAATTCGGGAAGAACAAATAAAGGATGACAAAATCAAGAAAATAATAGACGCCTTGGAAGAATCAAACGGCAATGAGGCAGCCGTCTATTGGAGTAACAAAGGTTACCTAATGAATAACGGTATGCTATACCGGCTACATCCTGACACGGAAGTGGATGATGCACAACTCGTAGTACCTTGTCATGAGTGGCAAAATGTTCTCAGTGCTTATCATGACGATCCCTTAGCAGGACATTACGGTGCTGAGAGGACATTCAAGAAGATTGCCAATAGATACTACTGGAGTGGTATGCGTAGTTACATAGCAAGTTATGTAAAGAATTGTTTAGAATGCCAACGATATAAACCTTCTAACCAGAAACCGGCGGGACTCCTTCAAACTACTACTATGAGCCAACGATTTGAAGTAGTATCATTTGATTTGTTTGGACCGCTCCCAGCCACCGAAGATGGTAAGACTTGGATATTGATAGTGGAAGACGTGGCTTCACGATGGGTAGAACTATTTTCCCTATCTTCTGCAACCGCGGAAAACTGCGCTGTGACTCTCATCAACGAGGTGTTCCTAAGATATGGGGTGCCTAGACGTCTAATTAGTGATAACGGTACCCAATTTGTGAGCGCTGTAATGCAACAGGTTACTTACAGCCTGAACATTAAACATCATTTTACTCCGTTATATCACCCGGAATCCAACCCTGTGGAACGTCGAAACCGAGACTTGAAGACACAGTTGGCCATATTGGTGCGAGGAGGAGAACATAACCGATGGTCTGAGTTGCTACCAGTAATAAGATTTGCAATGAATAGTGCTCATTGTTCTGCCACAGATAGAACTCCAGCCTACTTAACGTTTGGGAGAGAACTACGGTCCCCACGGGATAATGAAGTCGATTTCAAAAACATAATGATATCTGAAAACTTAATACCGGAGATCACCCCGTCGCTAATACAGTTGGCAGAGACTCTACTGAAAGCGAGAGAAGTACAGGAAATGAAGGAAGAGACTCGGAAAGAGTATGTTGATAACCTTAGACGGAAACTTCCCCTGTACCAAACGGGAGACATGGTACTTGTTAACCTGCACCCTGTTAGTAAAGCAGCACAGGGCATTACCGCAAAATTTGCACCCCGCAGAGACGGGCCCTATATAATTAAAGAAAAGCATAGACCCGCATCTTTTAAGCTGGCTACTCCAACTGATCCTGAAACAACAGTTGGACTCTATCATGCATCCGCTTTAACTCCATACGAGATGGACTCTCACACTACTGTGCCAGAGCCTGTTCAACCCCTTCGTGGAAGAGGACGACCCAGGAAGAAAGTGGACGACAGCAAGACATCCTCAGCTACCCGACGAGGACGTGGACGTCCTAGGAAACAATAACTCCTCTCAATCCAGTCCCTCTCGCCGAGACGTCTTCGGGGACTGAGGGGGAGATTGTAACACATCTAATTACTGTTAACATTATTATTATTGTTTAATGTATTTCGCCACTGGCGCCATCTATGTATAAAGCTGTGAACTGTTATAATTACGATTCCATAATGTGAACACAACTAACAAGTAAGCGAAGCAAACCCACTGTCACTTCCATTGATTGCCTTGTAAATAGTTCACTAAGTTGATAATAGATGTCGCTGTTCGTTTACGTCACTTTTGTGAATCGCGGTGTCAAGATTCTCAGATAGTCAATGACCCTCGCTACCACCGTTGATTTAAGTGACTTCTAATCAGGTGCACCTACAAGCTACATCCTACTGGAATAGTGACGTAAGACACTCTGGTTATTAGTTAGAAGAAAATTGTCACGTCTATACGTATACATATTTTTGGCTTAGAGGTATTCTGCCGCTATCCTTGTCCAAGCGGGCGAGGTGTTGTTGGTGGAAACCTATTTTAATATATTTTATTGTAAAACTATCTTCGTAACGTGTTGTGTAATCATCCATCACTTGGAAATTACACCAAATAAAACTGCATTCCTGTGAAAACACCCCTGGAGTTTCCTTTCCGCCGGAACGAGTGACGTCATCGACTTGAAGTTCAACAAAACCCCTTACAGTAGTAGGATACAGTTTGCTGTGTGGTCGAAGTTCTCATAATGCTCCTCCAACACCCTAAGTTATGATTAATGGGCAAAAACCGAAAACAACCTTTAGTGCCATAAAAAAAAGAGTGACGAAAAATTTTGTATTTTAATCTAAGCAATCAGATGAAGCAATCCCATTCATTTTAATGACCGCAAGTTTCTCTAAATATATTTCGTATCCAATTATCAAGATCAGGCAAATATTAGAAACCAAAACTTTCGTCTCGAATCGACTCGCGCATCCCGTTGTTTTCCAGTCCTCGGGCTCTTAGATTTCGACATCAAACGTTTCAGATCTTCGATTTTGACGACCCCGTTGTCGCTGGCATAAGCAACAGGATCCGCGTACGAAGTCGCGGGCAGAAGCTAGTTTTAAATATATGTGATGAACAGTAGAAAAAATAGGGTGCATCAATATTATACGAGTAACATTTTAACCTCCACGTAACGACAACGTACTAAAATATTACTAATTTTATTTTTTTATCTGAAAAGATTTCAGGTTTAAGAATAAAGCTAACAAAATGTTACAGCTGCTTTCGAAGCATCGTTGTGAAATTTAAAGGCTATGGCAACACTATATTCGATGCATGTTATCAGTATTTAAATCTTGATTTAGAAATACCTACCTACCTTTTTTTTTTTTTTTTTTTTTTTTTTTTTTTTTTTTTTTTTTTTTCTCGCGGTGGAAATCCTCATGGACTTCCTCTATCGTGGGGGTGACAGAGGGGCATGCCGGACTCTTACCGGCTAAAACCACCGCGGTGTTCCACCTCTACCTATAGCCGGGGGTGCGGGATTCGCAACAGCATTCACCGCTCCCCCGACAGGCCTCGATCCGCTGTTCCTCAGCGGGTCCCACCTCCCCGTGCGCCCATTCCTGTAATGGCCGCACCCACTCTCGAGTGGCGCGCGTGGAACACTGCAGCGCCAACTCGGGCCTGTCTGATCGGACGACGGACGCCCCTAGTCCGCCGACCGCAGGCCACCTTTCATGGAGGTCGCAGATCGTTTTGCACCCTTCTCGGGCGCCCGGTGCGTCTCCTGCGGGAGGGGAGAGAGGATGCGGCTTCTCTCTCCCGCTCGGCCGCCTCCTTTGCAGACATGACATCCTCGCAAAAGGAGGCAACTCCGTCCCATGCGCTCCCGTTCTCGACCATCGATTGAACGACGGCCGGGAGCGAGAGATCGCTCCCGCCTATTGCCGCGATGAGGTCACGGCGCAGCCCTGCCCAAGCTGGGCACTCTTCCAACGTGTGCTGCGCCGTATCCTCAGGGCAAGCCGCACAGTGGTGACACACCGGCGTCTGCTCCCGACCTATACGACACAGGTACTTCCCAAAGCAGCCGTGGCCAGAGAGTACCTGCGTCAGCCGGAAGCTGAGGGCGCCATGCCGCCTCTCGATCCACGCCTCCATGACGGGTCTTACCGCCGCTATAACGGCGTGCCCCGCAGTGGGTTGCGCAAGTCGCGTCTCCCATTCCGTCCTCAGGGCCTGGTGGAGCTCAGACCGCCGTGCTTTGGTAATCCGAGGCAGGGGTCTCTCGCCACGCTCCAGCACCTCCCCGCGCCACTGATATAGTGACGCGAGTGCTCTCGCCTCCAGGTCCCAAGGCGGGGATCCGGCCAAAAGGGTCGCCGCCTCGAATGAGATCGTGCGGTACCCGCGAACAATAGTTACTTTACTGCACTAGTATCTATATATTTTGACACGACATTGTCCAAAATTAGTACCTTCAGATTTTACCTCCAGAAATCGTACATTTTCCCTCACGACCCATTCTCGCCTTGTATGTTAACAAAAACAAAAATAACGTATTTATCCAAAATGATAAGATTATGTAAATCGGTTCCGTTTGCGATAATAACAACAGTAATATATAGAATTTAATACGAAACTGTATCGGATGCCAGATGGTACCACTTACAGATATATATATGGATTTATATATGACTGTAGGAGAAATAGGGAAGTCTGTGCTAAAACACGCTTGTAGTAAGGAAACTCTGGCATGTGCTGTGTACGTTTCCGCTGTATATATTGATATTTGAAAGGATATATATTGCGATATATATGTAGGTGCTGCTAAGTTAGGATGTGCGTGCTTGCGAGTTTTGTTGTGTCATGTCCGTTTCTTTTTGTTTGATAAATGATATTTATTTCGGTAAATTGGTTCAAAAGTACATTTACACGTAAAAACTAATAACCAACGACCGAAAATAACTAAGAGGTCACGATCTCTTTTAAAGTGTCAACGAGTTTATACATACAATGCAATAAAAAAGTATTTTCAAAAAAATATTGGTCTTACATTTGCATTGGGTGTGACCATTTCCATGGCATGAGCCTTTCCTATAATCATAGCTTGTCAAATACCATTGTATGGAATGCTATTACCGTCACTCAAAGAGGCTAATTAAATCCAACCTAATACAAAATAGTAGATTGTACAACTAAGGCATAAAAGAAGCTATTTTACCCCAAGACGTTTATATCCACGCGAGCCGCAGGCGAGGGTGGATAGTTAAGTCGAGGGGTAAAATGGCTCGTTTATGCCTGAGTTATACACTCTGCTTTTCACTTCGATTGCGAGAAAATGAAACAGGCATAAAGTATACAGTACATAATTAATCAAAAATGTTGCAAAGCATAGCTCTAATTCCCGCCACCACAGATAAAACACCAACCAACCACGAAACTTTTTAAAAGTTTTTTTTTTTAATTTCAACATTTGTCATTCGACTTGGGTACTTCATACTGCCAAGTCATAAAAACGTTTCTTTGCGTTTTTAAATAATAAGGCTGATTTTATAGTCACGCGTTTCAGCAGCGCCGTCGGAGCGCGCGCGCTCGGATATGTATTGGGGTAGTAGTAGCGTTTCAAATTCGCGAAAAGAAGTATAAATTAAAGAAAATGAAATAAATCACGACTATCTGCGAAGTTTTATTGCGCGTGTGGCTGTTGGGCCTGATTACCTGTCTCAGAAAAAAAAAATTACTTTATGCACTAGAACATAAAAAGCGATTTTATGTCGCCTAAGCACAACATAAAGACGAACTTTTAGAGCATGAGAAGTGAAAATAATCTTTACGTCTGCTTTAGAGTGATTACTTCCAAGTGTCTTTACACCAGAAGACCTCAGCCTTCAATCCATATTTTCTAGACTACTTTGCATCTTAAAGAACACATTCTAGAAAGTTCTAAAGGAAGTACATCTAATAGTATTAAACGACAACGGAGCATAAGCGAAGGCCTTGCTTCCAAATATTCAGAGGCAACGTTATGCAAAATGCAGCAACTCTACACCTATTTCGGTAGCGATGTGAATAGCTATTGAATTTACCATTGAAAGCACTTAAGATACTACTTCTATTGAATCTGAATAAGGAACTTTTATATTCAAATATTTTCGGAGTGAACCTCAAAATATCAGGTCTTCTCTATTTACTGGAAGCTTGCTATAAAGTTCACTTTAATTTAATTATAGTTTCAGGTTCTGTTCGAAGAATCTTCGCTGTTGTCTCAAACAATTTGGTTCGTTTATTTTGTCCTTTTTTGTTTTTGTAAATTGTCAGATTGGATATTATTTTCCTTTTGTAGACCTTCCTTCGTAATCATTTGTTGGCCTGGTTTCTTTTGTGCTTTTGCAAGTACTTTTTTGTTATTGTTTTTAACTGTAGTAGTATTCTTGCTATTAAAACAGTTTATTCTTCATACTAAGGCATTTAAAAGAATACTAGGCACTTACGCGGATCGCCTCCGTCGAGGGACACTTAGAAACTCGACACGGGACTCGAGACATTTTAGCATTTCGTAGTACAGCCCCAAGTGAGGGGAGTGGTGAATATGACATGACACAATTTCGTAAAAGAGCACCGAGTGAATGTGTGGCCAATGGTATCTCGTATGGTAATCTTTTGAGAACACTTTCCGGATGGGCTCGCAAAATTAAGCGGAGAAGATTCGTAAGGAAATTCGATTGCGAAATAAAAATGCAGTTTTATTTTTCAAATGGATCCAATACATTGAAAAGTAGATGAAGATACTTAGAATAACCAAAGCAAATAAAATTAAACGACGACAAACATTACTCAATACTTTATTGCATTCCATAATGTGTTCATATATAACAGTTGCTATGTTAAAACATCGAATCAATTATGGACCCTGTCGGGTACAGCAAAGTTAATTTTTAATAGGAAAGAGGATCAAAGCGTTTTTTGGAAAGAAAAAATTATTATTAACGTTCTGTCCAAGTCTCGTAGCACGAGTATATACCTACCTACTTCTATATCCAAGTCAAAAAATTTAGTGATCATTTGTCCGAGTCGTTGTGAGTGAAATATTACCTGTCTTCAAAAAGCAATTTCGAGTTACATGAAAAATACAGTGGGTACTTTGCCGGTCGCTATCACCGGTGTCATGTACGAAGCCATTACTTAGTGAAATGCAGCTGTTACCCCACTTGCAATAGCAGAAGATACACGTTCTGAAGTTTCTGTACCTACTATAGTACGTGTTAGAAGTTGCAAATATGTTAACAGGTACATCGATCTTCTAGTTAGCGGTCTAGGGAATTGCTCGGTTTGAATTTATTAGGGGCTTGTTCTCCTATGGGGTTGTTTGTGTCTCGTGTTTAATAAGTTCTTGGTGGATACTAAAGTTTTCGTTTTAATTAGTTCTGGTTTTTGTGTGCGTGAAAGGATAGTGTTGCATTTTTTAAGGCATTTGTATTTGCCAAATTGTGTTATTTAAAGGCGATTGACGTAACACTAATTTAATTATATAAATAAAATTATTAATTTTTTAAGTAGGATAAACTATAATCTCACAAATTTTACAATAATATAGCACAATTTTAGAACCATTACGGATTTACACTATTAAACAAAGTAAAAAAACTTTGCAAACAAATATTAAAACTGTAAACTCAACGCACATACTTGTATTCACAAAAGAACTTGAAGACACAAAAACAAAATGCATAAAAGCAGCAAACAAAAGTACAGTTCAAAATTGCTTGCTCCTTCATTTCAAAATTAATCTTATGTATTTATTGAACGATGTCAATAATTTATTTATTTTTCACTTCAAGACAGTGTAGCCCAGGCTTTTATACTAGGAGTTCCTGTCTCCTAAGAGCCAAAATAAGCATGCGAAGATTGTCGATTAGGGTAAAATTTTCAACTCGAGATAAAAAAGAAGACAGATATAACCAACAATAAGAATTTTATCCCTCTGAAGACGGACGGCGACTGATGCAAGAAAGTGAAAGCGAAAGATGAATTACTGCCACATCATAAAGACAGAAGGTGATATTTTATAATAAAGATTTTAAGTAACTTGGGTGCTTTATGATCCTGAATATTCCATTGGGCTCGAGATAAATTAGAACAGAATAGAATACTCTTTGTAAATTATCATCTTATGAAAAATTAAATTGTAGAAGAAGTTCAATAGAAATTTTACACATTGTGACACTGTGGGCGGTCTTATCGCTAAAGCGATCTTTTAAAGATAACCTTTGGATTTAAATAAGGAAGAGACAATACTGCAGGTAGTGTGTGATATATAATACAATTTACATTATACTATAAATACATAAAGCATATACTAATAATATGTATATACCAAATAATGATGAAACAAGAGCAAAAAACTATTAATATATAATTATGATGTTTAAGGAGAAAGGCATAGTTTTTAAATTAATTATTGTTACTAAATTCATCGCTATTACTGATCTTGCGAATTGATTTGATTTGTTAACATAAGTTCACCCTTTATCATTTAAAAGTGACATGATAAAAGATCAAACAATGGCTAATGCCAATAATGTTCAAAGTTCCTTTTAATACCACCGAACCCCTTTTATATACCCCAATGAGCAATCAAACAGCAAATCAATCTAATTACACAAAATTGGATTACAATCAAAACAACATAAACAACGAAAAATCAGCACACAAAAGCCAAACAAATTGGGCATACATTCGAGACATCAATGAGATAATGGCGAACTCAACCGAAATTAACTTTAGTCATTAAACAGGACATCGGAGCATTTGTCACGCTCAATTTAACTACGAAAGGGAAAGCAGGAAATGGATTGTATCGATCGAGCCTGAACCTGTAGGGTTTAAGTTTAATCAAGATAAGTGTTTTGTAATGATAATGGACGATGGGACTGGTTATCTATTGGCTGCAAAGGTAGGTTGATTGTGAATTGGTTTTAAAATAGACGATTAAAAAAAACAACAGTGGCACTCCGGGGGTGCTGACAGATGTGAAAACAAAACAAACAGAATACTTTGCCATCACTCACTGACATATCGGGTATACATTAAAACCGAATACATCCCGAGGACTGCCAAACACATGCTAAGTGGTGTTGGTTACGGTAACAGTGGCGCGAATTCAATGATTTTTTCCCATCTCAAAAAATTCCCAATGCGTCTTAAGAAGTTTTCACTTCAAAAACATCTTTCGCATCATCAGTTTCTTGCATTACTTAATTTTTTGAAAAAAAAATATAATTTTACATTTGATGCGAAAACGTCTTTACACTCAGTGCTAGCACGGACGCGGGGAGTAAATGTTACCTACGTAAATTCGAGCGATTTTAAAATTGAAAATTACTCGTTTCACACATAGGCTGTGCCCGCGACTTCCTTTGGGTGGATATCGGGTATCAATAAAGTGTCGCTTAGAGAATGTGAAGTACCGATCTTGCATTAAAAACGGAAAATATCTTTTCAGTCTATTTAAGTTTTATTACGTTTTGCGCGGAATCCTAAGACTTTTTTCTAAAATAAAAGTAGTAGGTTACTCCTTATAACATCAGTTATCAGCCAGTAAAAGTCCCGTCAAAATCGGTCCAGTCGTTTTATTTATTTATTTAAGGATCTCCAACAAAAGATATACACTAAGCATTAAAATGTTAATGGACGACAAAGTATTTGGTAGGGGTACTCTTTCAATTACAGGAGACCATAGCACGCACAATAAAATTAACAACTAAGCTAACAAATTAAATACCTAATACATAATAATCGAAAAATTTTGACAGTGGAACATAAATGCACAACAAATTCTGTAAAATATTCAAACATAGAATAATTGAATACCTAACATTAACATAAAAAACATAAAAATAAAAAAACAATCACAATAATTTTTTAAGACATTTCTTATTATTTATCGTTTATTTGTATAGACGAGAAAACATTATACGTTTTAAAACGAGCAACCACATTTCGTACTGATTTTCTGCCTTTCATAATGATGATTTCTGCTTGATCTAATTGAAATAAATGGTTCGTTAACTTTACACTGAACAGATTTATTATTTCAAGCCATTTTCAATCACAAAACATTCGAAAAGGTCGCAAAGCAAAAGACTCCCAACGAAATTCACGAGCCAAAATCCCATAATGTACCGATCAGAGTCATCTGCCTAGCCTTTTCCCAACTATGTTAGGGTCAGCTTCCAGTCAAACCGGATGCAGCTGCATACCAGTATTTTACATAGAGCGACTGCCTATCTGACCTCTACAACCCAGTTACTGGATAATACGATACCCCTTGATAAGTCTGTTTGTCAGACTTTCGGATTTCTGACGACCCGTAACAACATCCAAAGATCCACGAATGACAGTCGAGACCAACGGTTCAACGTGCTTTCCAAAGCACGGAGGGGTCTTCGATGTGAAGATGGTCACCCATCCACGGAACAACCTCTCTCGAAAGACCCACTCAGAGTAACAGTTGGGAATTAATTGAGAAATTAGTTCAGCGGTCATTAAGAGTATATAAACTATATATTAGGTCCTTACATATGAAATTGGCGTTTTTCGTACTGGCCACTTTAATCACGAATTTCTCCTCTTTGGTAAGGAATTCCAAATTCAAATTTGTACAGCTATTTACTCATGTATTTGTGCTTCGATGACCGTCATTCATTTGTTTTTTTTCTTCTGTTTTTTCTGTTTGCGTCACTCATTTTACAAAATGGAAAATTTAAAATATCGCATTATTTACGAGTACGAGTTCCGCCGTGGCACTAGTGCTGCGGAAACGACTCGAAGGGTGAATGATGTGTATGGCGGTCATGTTGCAAAAGAAAACACAGTTCGTTTTTGGTTCCAACGTTTTCGTTCTGGAAATTTCGACCTGCAGAACAAGCCCCGTGGACGGCCTGAGACCCAAGTTGATAATGGAGAATTGAAGGCTATTGTGGAAGCGGACCCATCGCAAACCACGTCCGAGTTAGCTGCAGGCTTCGATGTTAGTGATAAAACTGTTTTAATTCACTTGAAGCAAATTGGGAAGATTAAAAAGCTTGAAAGGTGGGTACCTCACGAATTGACTGAAGCAAACCGGCAAACGCGCGTCGACTGCTGCGTTACATTACTTGAATTGGAATGTCTTAGACATCCTCCGTACTCCCCGGACCTTGCTCCAACAGATTACCATTTTTTTCGCAATTTGGATAACTTTTTGCAAGGGAAAAAATTCAACTCCGATGGGGCAGTCCAAATCGCCTTCAAAGATTTTATTGATTCCCGTCCGACTGGTTTTTTTAGTAAAGGGATCAATGAACTACCTATAAGATGGCAAAAGTGCATTGAAAACAATGGTTCATACTTTGATTAATTAAATATATTATATTAAAAAATATTCGACTTTTTGTTCCTTCCATACAAAACGCCAATTTCATATGTAAGGACCTAATATAATATTACATCCGGATGTTAGGGACAAGATTAATGGAGTGTCGTGTGGCTCCTCAGATTTGGTTGGCTAAACAACTGAGCTTTATGTACATACAGGATAACGGTGGATATGACTAGCTTGCTGGCGAAACAGGAATTAATATTTTCTGGTTTATGTAAAGGGAATATGATATAAAGTTGCAGGATGACGGTTTTCTAATGTCTAGTTGGAGTGTACTGAATGTCTCATTCCTACTTGAAAGAAAGAAAGAAAGAAAAAGTATTTATTGCGACTCGTATAGGAAGATCACAAACTAAACTAATAACAGTAAAAAATAAAAAAACCGAGTGTGCTTATGACCACACGACTGAAGTGAAACTTCGAGAAAGAGAGAAAGAAAATGTGCGCGCGCACTGCTCTCTCTTGCTCCTACACTGTGATACAGACAATAGGCCTGCACTGTGCTTAGATATACGGAACGTATTTGGCTATGAGAGGAAGAGAGAAAGAAAATGTGCGCGCGCACTGCTTTCTCTTGCTTATATCCCCCACTTAACTTCCGTTCTCCTCGCCCGATCACACGTTTCGTAACGCTTACGTCACGCGTTCGCCAGCTTACTCCCCAAGTCAAGCGTGCGTAAAGAAGTTCCACTTCAAAAACCAAGTTATATAAAAAAAGTAACGAAAAGAAAAATGAAACAGAAACTCCTATACGAGGCCAAAATGCTGATTTATTTCCGTTGGATCCCGCTTTTGAATCCCATTTTAATATTTTTGGCGTTGGATCCCGCAAAACATTATTATGTATTTCCGTTGGATCCCGAATTTAAAAAATGCAAGATAATTACGTTTTATTGTCGTTGAATCCCGAAAAGTATTTCCGTTGGATCCCGAATGCTTAAAAAAATCTGAATGCGGGTACTTTCAACAACAAAATTGTTTATAATAAAATGAGGGGTTCACTAATATTTCACCAAAACTCCATTGAAATTTTTAGTTTACAACCAACGTTTCGTATACTATTTATTTCACAAACAACTCATTTTCTATATAATCTAGTCGTTCCTGGCTTCACAGACTTCACACCTGGGGTCACAGTTTTAACCTAACCTAACCTAACAATGTTTTTTTTTTGAAGTGTAAACTTCTTTAGCGGCGTTGCACACTTTTTGTAATGGGTAAAAAATGTGAAACTCGCGTCAGGACACGTGACCGTCAGGAGAGATTCCCCCCCCCCCCTCACTTTCTACGGCGGCGCCAACCGAAGTGAACCAAGTGAGACACGATAGTGGATGGATGGATGGTGATGTTGATGTGGATGGGGATGTGGATGGGGTTGGAAATGGGGATGGGATGGTGATGGTGATAGTGGTGGTGATGGTGATGGTGGTGGTGGTGGTGGTGCTGGTGGTGATGGTGGTGGTGGTGGTGGTGCTTGTGGTGGTGGTGGTGCTTGTGGTGGTGGTGGTGGTGGTGGTGGTGGTGCTGGTGGTGATGGTGGTGGTGGTGGTGGTGGTGGTGCTTGTGGTGCTGGTGGTGATGGTGGTGGTGGTGGTGCTTTTGGTGGTGGTGGTGGTGTTGGTGGTGGTGGTGGATTTTCCCTTTTTATATACTTGTACATATTATTATTTTAAGATTGTTAGCTTTTTAAATTAATAATTGATTTATTTCAACGTTAATATTCAAGTTTTCACTTCTGCCGGCACTCCCGGAGTGCAACCCGTCTTTTTTTTTTAATAATTAACCTAATCTAACTAGTTCAGTTCCGGGTAACCCACTAAAAATAATCTCCTTTTAGTGTTTGATAAAGGTAAATCACTTTTCTTCTGAAATGTACACATGTTGTTATAATATGGGATTCAACGGAAATAGCAAACGGGATCTATCGTTAATACCTAAAAAATGGGATTCAAAAGTGGGATCCAACGAAAATAAACGAAAATGCTCCTATCTCAGCATGATGCTGCGAAATTTAAAAACTAATTGTCGCAGCGCTGTTACAGCTGCGTTAGAATTTTCTATGATATTTGTCAGTCGACACGGATGGCCACTCGTAACGACTGACAAAGATCTACGAATCTGCTTCGAACTGAAAGTCGAAAAAGTTGGAAAACCAGTTCTAAGTTCAAAGTGGTATCGTGTTACCCAGAAACTGGGTTCTTGAGGTCAGATAGGCAGTCGGTCCATATAAATTACTGGTATTCAGCTGTATCCAGTTAGACTAGAAGCTGACTGGGTAAAGGCTAGGCAGATTGATATAAGGTTCTTGTAAGCCGTTTCTGCCGTTGGATAGAATTCAGAATTAAATATTCTAAAAGATATTATTATGATAGATGAAGACAGTAGAGAATTTCAAGCATAAACTGACAAATGATTAATGTCTCTATTTATATACCCCTGCACTAACCAAACAATTTAAATTGCTTATTAGTTTGTATCTAATTAACATTTAAACAACGTCTTCCATCTAAACTATAACTTTAAACGTTAAAGCATTGCTTTCCGTATAACTAAACGTTTAAGTTTGTGTAACTTCGGCAGATAATGCCATCTATTCTATTGGGTATAAACTATTTCAAACACGAATACATTTGCAGCGTCAATTTATAAATAATGTTGTTATAATAATTTGTTTTTTATATATATTTTTTTTTATTTTTCTAATTACAGATGTTTGTTCAATAATCCATTCTAATCACACTAATATTATAAAGGCGAAAGTTTGTGAGTGTGTGTGTATGTGTGTGTGTTTATATGTTTGTTACTTCTTCACGCTCAAACTGCTGGACCAATTTTGATAAAATTTTGTATGGAGGTAGCTGACACTCTGAATTAACATATAGGCTACTTTTTATCCTGATATTCCCACGGGATCGACATTTACGCGGGAGAAACCGCGGGGCCCAGCTAGTATATTACAAATGCGAAAGTGTGTCTGTCTGTTACCTCTTCACGCTTAAACCGCTGAATCGATTTAGATGAAATTTGGTATAGAGATAGTTTGAGTCCCGAGAAAGGACATAGGATAGTTTTTATCCCGATATTTCCACGGGATCGCAACTTATGCGGGTAAAACCGCGGGGCGCTGTTAGTAATAGATAATATCAGCGTATAACTGTCCTACAGCAGTGCAACAGCCTCTTCTCAAACAAAGAAGGCCTGAACGCTTGCTCAAGGCGGATTGGCAATTTCAGCCATATATTAACTATAAGTATTGCCTGCGATCCAGGATAAAAAGTAGCCTATGTAGGTCCTTCTTCAGGTCATGGTCTACCCATTTGCAAAATTGCATCCAAATCCGTTCAGCCATTTTAGCGTGAAGGCGTAAACAAACATACAAAATTAGTCTCTTTATAATATTAGTTTAGATAAGTTCAGGTTTGTTCAGGATGTTTTTCTTTACAGATGTCAGTGATTTGCGATACCAACTTAGAACGCACCTAAGAATTAAAAACATCACTTTCCCAGAGTAGAACCCATAACGTGCATTAGGACCATCACGACATCACATTTGTTAAAAATATTCTTTGGATACTCAGGTACCATGGATGTTCGATAGTGTATAGAACACTTTAGTTTTTTTTAACCAAAAAAATATTGTAACGATAATTTAAATAACATCTGTCGAGGCTGTCGTTAGGCGGTTGGATCAAGGACCTGATTCAGATGGCAATACTCCTCGATACGGCTCGTATTGTGAGGAGGTTCCTGTCTCTGGAGCCCTAACCACCGGTAGCTTAGACCCTGCTCCCGATACCGGTGGGCTACTATTTTTTATATTTTTAAATGTTTTATATATTTTTTTATATTCTAATATTTAATAATATAATTTATATGTATATAATGAGGTGAGGAGGCCTGTGTCCCAGCAGTGGGAACGTTATAGGCTGATTCTGTTGTGTATATAATGAAATAAAGGATTTAAATAATATGTTGAGTTAACTCATCGAAAAATGACTACTAAATTATAAAATTAGTGTCCTATTCATTTGTATTTAATTCGTAAATCACAAAAGACATTACATTTATCAGTACGAGTTTGTTATCGACGGCTATTCCCATTTCGACAATACCGTTAATTTTAATCGCATTGTTAAAAGCTGTCGGTGACCATTAAAAATTTACGACAACAGCTACCGAAACCACGCAGTTATTTAGTCAAAACAACCAACGCGGAACACAACTAAATGCGGTTAGCACTTTAAATATTAAAACTAAATTTAGAAACTTTGCTTTTAGGCGTTTATACATGTTTAATGGTACGTAACTAAATTTAGATTGATAATTTGCTTGACAGCGTGAAACGCAGCTGAGTTTCAATTACGCATATAAATAACTAGCAGCGCCCCGCGGTTTCACCCGCATAAGTCTCGATCCCGTGGAAATATCGGGATAAAAAGTATCCTCTGTCCTTTCCCGGAACTCAAGCTATCTCTGTACCAAATTTCATCTAAATCGGTTCAGCGGTTATTGTGTGTATTGGTAGTGGGGAAGGATATAAAATAGTTTTTATCCCCAAAATTATCCCTTAAGGGTGTATAAAGGGGTCGAGATTTGTAAAGGGAATCAATAAAAAAGGGCTATAATACTTTAATCGCGGGTGAAACCGTGGGGCACAGCTAGTTATATATATACAGTGCAATTAATTTATCTCAACAAGTTTATTTTGTACGGATCCGGAAATAAACGTAGACAAAAAAGTATTATATGAGTAAATACTTACTTAAACAATTACCTATACAAATATTACAGGAGAAACAAAACGCAAGCTTGTAAGTATTCCACTAATTAAATTTAATGATATCTATTAAACAATTAATTAGCTTTATTTTCATTTGCCAACCCGGTCATTTATACTGGAGAGTTGAGGAACAATATTTTCTTTCATCTGAAACGATTTTAATAACCTTTCACCTAAATGTGGAGACCAAAGTTTCTGCCTTTGACTATAGACAAACATTGTTTAACAAAATTAAAGTATCTGAAACATTCATTTTGCCCATCCGCATCAAAAATATCTCTTTGATCTGTTACTTGAGGCTGGGCAAAAACGAGAAAACTTTAAACGAAGTTAAATATAGCCGAAATCTTCGTTTTTTCAGTCCAAAATAAAAAAATGTAATTGATTTTAATAACTTTTCTGCAAAGATATATATTCTGTATTTCTATCTGCGCTTTACTGAGTAATTTCGGGTCAAATTAAAAAAGTACTTTTACCTAATTTGAAAATGGAATATTAAAGTGATATTAATATTTATATTAAAGTTATCCCCACTATTTGACAATCAACAAGATATTATGTACACTATTTTTAAAAGCTAAAAAAAAGTATTTGACATTTTACTAAAAAAGTCTGTAACAAGAAGTTCATATGCGAGTTGCGTCACTTACATATAATTATAAAAGTGAAATATAAAAGTGAAGTGTAAATCTATAATATATTGATTTATTGTAACATTGTTTCTTAGTTGTATACCTACTAGGTACCTATCGAACAATAACACTAACTAACTAAGAAAAACAAACCGTTATAATTTAATAACGGTACCAAATGTTTGCATAAACATGTACCAGGGGACCAGAAAACTGACGGCGGTCGATCGATACCGCCAACACTTAAAGCCATCATAACGTACAAGCTCCAGTCAATTTCGATAGTTAACGTATTCCCAAGCAGGACATGTTCGTCGTCGTTAACAACGTCTGCGATGTCCCACGAGACATGTTTGGCAACAGCATGTTTGACAGACGCCATTCATAGACTGGCTTCATACTTGTGCAATACCAGGGCAACAGTAGTATAGAGGATGTTTACTTTTGTGAGGATCGATAGCTTCAAAGTTTCTGATAATAGTCAAAGTGTGTTTAAGGCACGTTCAAGGCAGTTACTTTTATGTTGCTGCTTCTGCTTGAAATAATTAGTATTAGAGACTTTTCTAGAACGATTTACATAATAAACTGTAAGACGTCATTCTTAACTTTCTTTGGGGTTGTTCGTCGAATCGTTGTACTCCTTTTTTGAGTTGAGCTGCACGATGACTGACAAATGCTGACTGACTGGACAGGTCCACTCAATCTGTATGGTTCTTTGCTCAAAAGACCATTTCAGACACCAATCTACATGGTCTTGACATGATCTGACCAAGATTTTGTCTGGACTTTAAAAGAGACTGTGACCTCTGAGTTTGTTTCAGCCTTTCTTCTCAGAGTAGTCAGATAGGAAACGCCACCTCATATATAGCTTTAAAAAAATATGATTGACGTGTTAAGGTGTTTATACAAACCTATTACTTACAGAAATAAAACCAATTATCTAGTTTTCAATTGAGATCTTGCTAGAGAAATTACAACGCAAGTCTATATCGATATCGCTAGAACCTTATAAAATCGATACCGTACCATATATGAGGTGCTGTAACAGATGACTTAGAAAATCTACTCGATCTAAACACCAACATCAGGCAATGTTAAGAGCTACTGTCTCCGAATAGTTTACCCGACACCAATATCGGGCGACCGCGGCGCAATTTACTATGTATGAGCGCGCGTTCAAATGTGTACAGTCACTTGAAAGTAGAAACTTTTAAACTTCTCTGAAGGTTCCTCGGATGGGATTTTTATTACCTTTTATATATCAGCATTGATATACCTCGGGAGAAGTTTGATACAGTTGTAACTGCCGTTGTATGTACAAGTTTTTCGAACGAGGATATTGTTGTTTCTTCGGGCACGTGCTTCGTTTCTTCAATGATGTTATCTTTTCTCAAATAAGACATGTTAATGCAAAGGGATTGTAACTCTATTGTGTTTTGTTTGTAATTATCTTCTTTGTTTTGTCTTGCTTTTATTGTTTGAGATACGAATAGGTGGTATGTTTCCATTATGGGTACTTTTCTCATTACTGCCAGATTCTAGTCGTTTTATAGGAATACCTTCAATGTTTAGTGTTGTTTTAGTTTTATTGTCGTATAAATGTTATGGCTTCTGTTTTACAGTATAAAATGGGTATTATTTCGGATTGAACTACCTATAGCAAAATCATAAGGCTTTTAACCAGGATTGAGAGTCTGGTCTGCTATTCAAATGACAATGGCAAAAATTTTATTCACGTTTACTTACAAGTTGTTAAGTATAGACGCCAGCAAATCAAGCTACTATAATCTGTCAAATTTCTTTAATAGATTTTCAACTTTGTAACTATAGTATAAGGTTCAAAGTTGATTGGGAAAATTTGGCAGTTTCGGGTAGCTTGATGTGCTGGCATCTGTACCTTCATTCCACTGATATTAGTACCCAAGCATGATAACTAACTCATAAACGAAAATACTTAATGAATTAGGTACACAAGTCAAATACCATCTCAAAGATCATACAGTCTAAAAAACATTGGTTGTCTGTAAAGTCGGTTTACGGACGATAATTTTATGTGATAACGTCATAAGAAAACATCCGATCGTGCCTCTCTATCGCTTGTTCCGCGCTCTCGCTTGTACACTCGGCTCAGGCGGGACGTGATTATGAGTCATGCTTTTTCATGCGTGCAGCCGGCGTTCATCGATTTATAAGACGTTATCACGTCAAGAAATCCCAGTATTACACGTACAAAGATCTTTTTCCTATCTAAATAAATTACATTTACCCACTTAGATAGGAACTTACGTGCGCTTTGAGACGTTCCTGTACAACTAATCAAAACAAATATTTTCCTTCCATATGGTTGTATTGTACAGTTTGTTTGTATGTATGTGCATTGTCTTCTGGCGTTAATGTAGTGCTACCTGTATGCCCTTATCCCAGGAGAATGATGACGGCCTAGTGATCGCTAGTAATACTATAAATAAGTAACGAATACAGGTAGCACAACTAACGTTAGAAGACAATGCCGTAAAGTATTATATTATCTGTGACAATGCACATACAGACATACAAACTTAACACGTTCGGTGCGGTATCGGGTTGATTATATCCGATGCTCATCTTTCCTCCGGTGCGGGGTAAAAATTACTGTGCCAACCACTGGTGCGGGACAGATATATTTGGTGTCTCTATGAATATGAATGAGACGGGCAGTGTTTTGGAACTGCCTCGATAAATAGATAATATAGGTAACAAAAAATTGCATCGGGTTCTTACGACCCGGTGCCGACTGAAGCAAATTTTTTTACGTCTAGTGCGTTTATCGGGTCTAAACGACCCGATGCCCGATGACCCGATAGCCGCACTAGATTACATGCTAGTTGAGCTAGTGACGTCCGTGTGTTTAGATGAGTTTTTATGCAAATGCGAAGGGAAAGTGAATGGAACATGAAGCGATCCATGTGAGGGTGAAAAGCCAACGAAAAATAAAGTAAGCGAAGGTTCTCCAGGACAAATAATATTGGGTAAGCGGAATATCCTATCTGATAATGTATATACTAGCCCGTCAACTGGTCACACATTACAAGTCCTACAAACTGCAGATGCAGCCATCAATCCCCAGCCACCAGATTCACCCACACCATCAACCAGTACAGCTCATAGTGAACGAATACAAATATTGGAACACAAAATTATTCAACCAGCTCAACAAAGTTTCGATACCCCAATAATTGATGGCCATTCTCTTATATCCAGCGATGATGAAATTTTTTCAACACCTAAGAAGCAAACACCGACATACAGCTTCGTAACTGAAATATATCGCTATCGATGTTTTTTTTTTATCATCTACAACACTATAATGTATCGACACTTTTACTAACCAGTGCGGAGAACGGGTCGTAAAGATCTGATAGGCAATCCCTTTATTTACAAACAAATGATTCAGTGCATCTACCTACGATTTCAGCCTTTTATTGAGTGTTTATCTGTCAACATATTGCTATAAAGGAATATGCTTTAATCATTATACCTATAAAGATAAGTCCTCCTAAACAGATGGAAGTCGAACGGGTCTTTTCGACCCAGCAACGCACCAGGAACAAATCGTGCTTCGGATATAATAGACCCCATGCCGCACCAACTGAAAGTCATCAAATTTGACTAACGCAGTGAGCCCACATACCGCTGTGTCTCAAGACGAAAGTCTTTGGCCAGTGCGTATTGCCAGTGATGACATATGGCACTGAAACGTGGTCGCTCACAATGGGCCTTATTAGAAGGCTGAAAGTCACTCAAAGGGCAATGGAGAGGGCTATGCTTGGAGTTTCCCTGCGGGATCGAATCAGAAATGAAGAGATCCGCAGGAGAACTAAGGTAACCGACATAGCCCGAAGAATTGCCAAACTTAAGTGGCAGTGGGCAGGGCACATTGCTCGCAGAACAGATGGCCGATGGGGCCGAAAGGTTCTGGAGTGGCGACCGCGTACCGGAAGGCGTAGCGTTGGAAGGCCTCCCACAAGGTGGACCGACGACCTTGTGAAGGCCGCAGGAACTCGTTGGATGCGAGAAGCACAAAACCGGTCGAAGTGGAGGTGCTTGGGGGAGGCCTATGTCCAGCAGTGGACGTCTTTCGGCTGAAATGATGATGATGATGATGAGTGAGCGTGTTAACTAGCGATCACTAGGCCAATTCCCATAATTTAAAACGTTAAAATCTAGTCGCAATCTTATCTCGGCGACAATCAAGGTCAAAAACATGTCAATAATGTATGGAAATTCTATCAAAAATGTATGGTATTTTTGACTGACTGAGACAGCTCATACTGTGAACGAGAATTGCCCCCCTCTGATTCTAACTTCCACTTTCACATAATAATTTCCAAGATACGTGCCAACAAGCCACAATCTACACTAGATGCTCTTTTCATAGTTTATAATAGTAGAGTATTACTTTTTATTATCTCCAGTTCACTTGTTGGAGGCAAACATTTTGCGGCGCGAGCGTCCTCACCTGACGCCTTAGTAATTAAGAAATGAAACTTTAAAACAACTACTAAGAATTGTTGTGCAGTCTTAGAATGATA
This sequence comes from Amphipoea lucens, assembly GCA_947508005.1. Classification (NCBI taxonomy): domain Eukaryota; kingdom Metazoa; phylum Arthropoda; class Insecta; order Lepidoptera; family Noctuidae; genus Amphipoea; species Amphipoea lucens. The sequence continues at coordinate 3,864,983 of OX382371.1, forward strand.
GGTAGTCTTTTGTCTTTTGTGGGAAAAGGCTTTCGTTTGTTTTGTTGATCTTTCTTTTATTTAGTTGATTATGTAATGATCTTGTTCTGTTTTGGCTTTCTGATTTAATTTGAAAGGGTATCTTTCTCTCAACAAATTTAAGACAACTAGGAGCAGTTTGGAACACTTCTCCACTTTGCTATCTTTAGTATCTATGATTATCCAGTAATTCAATCTTCTCATTAATTTTAACGGGAATTTTATAACTTTCTTTTGCATGTTTTATGTAATATAGGCGTAATCGCGGCTACATAATAGGTACTTAGTACTTCTGTAATCAATCGGTGGTCAGAGAGGCAGTCGCTCCATGTAAAATACTGTTAAACAGTTATATCTGGTAAGACTGGAAGCCGAACCTAACGTAGTTAGGGAAAGGCCAGGCAGATAATGACTTCTGTAATCAATCAGACAACATTTTGATTAACATAAAATCTGTTTTTTTTATGTCGCACTCATACCAAAGGGGCAATCTACTGATGTGGTGACATGACAAAGTATTTAGATTTTCGCGCTAGATTTCAGTTAAATATCAACGCATTAAACACATTAATTTCCCAGAATAAATTCTCTAAATGAAGCTAAAAACCGCATCGGAATCCATCGTCTAATTTGGAAAAAATAAGCGATCTCACAGACATACACGAAAAGCGACTTTATTTAATACTATTTATAGATAACCGTGGTAGAACCAAAGAATTCTTCCACTATCTAGCCAGAATTCTAGTCACACTAACTCCTCGTGATAAAAAGCTACGCAACACTTACTTGCCGTAGTTTCTAAGTTAATGAGAAAATGTACGCCGCGGAAACTTTACCATCCCACTGTTTTATAGTTTTAAACGACTTAGCCGACTCCGTAATTATGACTAAACAAGCATCCTTCGGTGCTTTGTCTACATTAGTGTTAGAATTTAAGTTTGCAACTTCGTGGAAACGTTTTTAAAAGGTTGGTGTAGCTTTACGAGATTTTTTTGTGTTGATAATGTATGTGAAAGCCCGAAAGTCTGACAACCGGTCTTACCAAGTGTATCGTTTTACCCATTAACTGGGTTGTGGAGGTCAGATAGGCAGTCGCTCCATGTAAAATACTGGTACTCATCTGCATCTGGTTAGACTGGAAGCCGACCCCAACATAGTTAGGAAACGGCTAGGCAGATGATGATAATGTATGCGAAAAAGATGATGATGAAATGTTTAATGGGTTAATGTTTTGGAATTTGGAATAGATTAGCTGTACCGAGTATACTAAACAGTTTTTTCTTCACCTTTTAAATGGCGTTGTTAATCTCGCACTGATCGCGAATGAAGAATAAATGCTAGAATTTTTTTTTACCATAACCTGCTTGATTATACGGCCTTTCCATGTTCAAAAGAAGTACCTAACATAAGCCTTAGCAACACTACAAAATCAGAACGCCCAAAACTTAAGGAATTTATCCAGCTAACATTGCATAACCATAACATCACGGCCGAGAGAGCTAGCCGTCTACTCGCTTAAGAGCATTCCACACCCAACCTCCAACTTTGAATTATGTCTTAACATAAACTATGACATAATTCACAAGTTAGAGGAAATATGTTGCTTAGACAACTCTCAAGTTATTCGAAACGTCTCTTGTCTTGAAAATAATTTACAGCAGCCATCTTATTTGGAGTCTGTGGATATAATAACTTGGAGATGTCAGTGTTGGTTGACATTGTGTGCATTCTGAGTATTTGTTGAGGAGAAACGTAAGGGATTGTTGGGAGTACGTTGCCTTTGAATTTGCATAGCGATTTTGAAGACGCTTTGATGTATTATTTTCGTGTTTGGGAATGGCATTGATGTCTGTGTAGACAATACTGTGTGTAGTATTATTATTAGATAGTCTGATTTTCATATTTTGAGACATCATTTTCTCACTTTGCTACTTTACGAATGTGTTGAATTTTATGAATACTGAAGGTACATGGGTATTTTTCGTAAGGCACATTATTTAACATTTTGCGTAAAAATTCTCATAACCTAAATATGCGACCTAAACCCGCTCTCCTAAATCTGTACACCTAATTTTAATACACAGCAGCAAATATTTGCCGTCGACAAAATTGGTCCTCATATCATACACCGCGACGGTGCTGTACACAAAATATAGCCGTATATTCCACACATTTGCACCCCTTGGGCCATATTCTATACAACAAACATTGTATATGAGATGCATTCCTCATTCTCTTGTTGATTCAATGGAAATTAGGATCTCTGCTGGTTTTAATAAAGACGCTTTCGCATTATGCAAGTGTTTATTAATAGTGACGACATTTGCATCCCTGAAATGAGGTTCTGGTGTTTGCCACCCTTTTTTATGGAAATCGGCTTCGAATAAATTTATTTTAGAGAGGTTTAATTAAGAAGGGATCTGGAGATTCTTTAGGAGCTCTTCGGGCATTACGGTTTTGTGTCTCATTGCAAATTTCATTTAACACCTATCTGTAGAGACGAAAGAAGACGTGTTACTAGTATTAATTATTTTCATTATTTATTTGCTATTACCACTTACATTATTTCGTTTATTTGTCTATATACATATTTGATTAAATTTTTAAATATTTCTTAACATATAAAAAATAAGTATAAAAAACATTTAAAAATATTAAAAAAATAGTAGTCCGCCGGTGTCGGGAGCAGGGTCCAAGCTACCGGTGGTTAGGGCTCCAGAGACAGGAACCTCCTCACAATACGAGCCGTATCGAGGAGTACTGCGTTCTGAATCAGGCCCTTGATCCAACCGCCTAACGAGAGCCTCGACAGATGTTGGTCGAGGCTTTCGGCCATAAGGCCATTGGCCGATACGACAATCGGTACGATAGCCGAGCTCACATTCCACATGTCAACAACCTCGTGTGCTACCACTTACATTTATTATTACAGGTGGAAACCCAATACAACAAATGTAGTCACAATTCCCACACTCGGGGACATCACCCAAACACCAATTTTATACCACCACCATAATTAAAAATGAAATGTATTAAAACTGTCCTGATTTGACTGACAGGATTCTGATACCAATAAATATAATAAAATACCTGCCGATTATCGTGACGATACAATTCACACAGAGGACAACAAGTTCAGTGTCACCATCTGGAATTCCGCCAAAGAGCAAGTAAATATATCCAATCCAAATATAAATCATCATCATCATCATTTCAGCTGAAAGACGTCCACTGCAGGCCATATGCCTCGCCCAAGCATCGCCACTTCGACAGGTTCTTTGCTCCTCGTATCCAGTGGATTCCTGCGGCCTTCACCACGTCATCGGTCCACCTTGTGGGAGGCATTATTATAAATGTTTATTATCAGGAATTTAATAAGGGATTAAATATAATGATCACCAAAAAAATATATTGAACACCAAAAAATGAAGTCTAAAATTACAATAGTTCTAGCTGGGTACCCCGAGGTTAGGTTTGGTAAGGTTATTAAACTCTTCTCACAGAAATAGGAGCCCCGTCGACATAGGATGCAAGAGCGAGCAAAAGAGAATACAAATACCTTTACCTAGGTATTTTACAATAAAATGGAGTTTTAATTTTGGTGATCATTTACTATTTTTGGCAGTAAAAAGTGTTTTTTTGATGTTATATTTCACTTTATCTAGTGATAAGTTAAACATAAGCCATTTCATAACCCACAATGAAAACAATATTACCTAGTACCTACCTCCAACTGTTCATTTTCAAAACCACTTTTTCCCAGCTTCTTCTCAGAATATTCAGCATTTTTATTAAAAGATACGTCCACAAAGAGAAAAATCTTCCCAAGTCGTTATTTTTACTTATCACTGGATGCAAGCTGCTTATCTTATCTCGGAACAGCTTCTTCCTCTTCCACTTAATTCGTACTTTCTACAAAGGGCTCAATGTTAAATTGGATTAATTCTACCACATCAATCCTTGCTAAGGTCAAAGACGGATGGGGGCTGAAGTAAAAGATGTGGCAAACCACTTTATCTTGACCTGCCCCTGTCTGACATGCTATGATTTGGGTTATGTGGACATTACACTTGTTTAATTAACTTGGCGATATTTGCTACTCTTGGTCGGTTTGATTCAACATTTAACAATGGCTACTTTTAATATTGAAGAAACTTTGTAATTCACACCAATTTTTACATTAGAATACATGGTTATTTCACCACAGCCTTACTTTAATAATCTAATATGCAATATATCTAAAATATGTACTTTGAGAAATGGAAAAGCGTGTTTTTTTTTTAAGTGAAACCTTTTTAGGCATTTTGGGCATTTTTTTAAATGAGAAAAAACCATTGAATTCACGCCACTGTTACCGTAACCGACACTGCTTTGGATGTGTTCGGCTGTCCTCGGGATGTACTCGGTTTTAATGTATATCCGATATGTCAGTGAGTGATGCGAAGTATTCTGTTTGTGTTTTGTTTTCACTTCTGTCGGCACTCCCGGAGTGCCAGTGTTTTTTTTTTTTTTTTGTTATTATCAAGTTTAAATTCGTCTTCCACTTTCTGGCACATCCAATTAATTTTGCGACCAACACCGTAATTATTTACCCTCAGTCATAAAAACTAGGATATAAAAACCCACTATAAACCGCAGAAGCACGAGGATCCCTTGTGAAACACCCTCAGCCATAATGGTCCGGAAATCAATGGGACGATGTTCCCCGGCCCGCTGACGCAGATCCCGTGTGACAGCACCCTAATTAAGCCCGATAGCTTCGCTTTCTATTTCAACAATTGTAATTGTTTTACTGAGTAATATTTCGTTTTAATGTACCTCTTGTGTTCTGACCCGAGGTAATTAGGTCTCTGATGGTGAAGTAGGGTTGCGATTGTGGAACTATTTGCTTAAAATGTATAGATATATCTGATATACCTTCTACTCGTTTCTGCTTCTATCTGCCTGACGTGTTTAATAATCCATACTGTTTGAGTATCGCGTATAGCCAAGGACGCTTTTGATGTTTCCTACTCAGAAACAGGCTAAAGGATGGTGAATTGAAATAGGTCAGGTACTCACGGGATGCTGGGAGCCAGGAGATCACCACACTGTATCACTAGCAGTTGTATTCACGATATTTTGGTGTTTTTTTTCACCGCGCGCGCGTGTTGGTGGCCGACCGGCGTTTTTGTTGAGTTGGAACTCATTTCTTCTTCACGCCGTCAGGTGGCGTGAGCGATGCGTTGTCCTTGTAGCACTCACAGCGATGGGCGAGTGCCAGTGGCGGTAAATTTAAAACAGGGAGGGAACGGAACGGACTACCTCAAGCCTGTTCACATACTATATACTATATCCATACTTAATCACACTAATATTATAAAGGCGAAAGTGTGTCTCTCTGTCTATCTGTTACCTCTTCACGCTTAAACCGCTGAACCGATTTAGATGACATTTGGTATAGAGATAGTTTGAGTCCCAGGAAAGGACATAGGATAGTTTCTATCCCGATGTTCCCACAGGATCGACACTTATGCGGGTGAAACCGCGGGGCGCTGTTAATGATGAATGAATTCCAGATAAAATACCGACCCGCCACAGTTATTAGGACTTGACAAAACAGTGGAAACCACATCAAAATTCGTTGCGTAGTTTACAGAACAACGCGGTCACAAAGTCAGAGAAGAATTGAAATGAATGAATGAATTCACGATCACCATTCTTCTGCCTTTATCCCAATTTGTTTGGGGTCGGATATATGTAGATAGATTATGGAATTATATTATCTCTTTAATCAATAAGAAGAAAGTATTAGTACGGTGGGTATTGGGTTTTTGGCAACATTTTCATAAAGTGATTGTTTAGTCTTTTTTTTGTGTGTGTCTGTTGAATTTCAATAGAATAAGGAACATACGCTTTTTCTCTGAAGCTAGCTGCCTATTGATCATCCCTGTAATCAGTACCACTTATTGCCGTATACTAGTTTGTGTGGTACCCACGGGTGCTCATGAAAATAAAGACACACAGATCTTTAATTTTGTATTTTAAGACACAATATTAGATAACTTTAGATAACAATGCATGGAAAATAATAGCTCCGTTATACAGATTTCTACCAGGGATTTATTTAATACATAAAATCGTCAAGGGACAATCCGACAATCTGAGATTTTTGTAAGATTTCTCATAGATCTCATATTGAGATGTCATATTTTCATGACATATGGTCCTGTTGAATCCAACAGGCAGGACCGTATGTCATGAAAATATGACAATTATGTAATTTTTTGACAAATATCATGTCGCATTGTCAGTTCACTTAAGAGCTCAACTGTCACTAATGAAACATAATTACTTGTTGACTTAATAAGCTTGCCTAACAGGCAAGGGGATAACACATAAGGCCCAAATTGATCGTCCCTATAATTTTCCTGAAATCACAACAAACAAACGCGATAAATCAGTTACCTAACAAAATTATACAAAACCACGTTTCAAAACAGTGTTAAAAGCAAAACACCTCAGAGCAGTTTATAACTAAACCGTGTTCAATATCAGTTACTTAACCAGCGTTCAAGATGCAAGCGTAGTTAATTCATAGTTTACAAACTAACTTAGTTCAGTTAACTACGAGCTGTAAAGGGATTGCTTTAATGTTTAACTTTTAATACTAATCAAGTGGGGTTAAATCGTGATACCATTCATTATGTCGTCTTACTTAATTTAAACGTTTACATAATCAGCGTATAATGTTCCCACTACTGGGACACAAGCCTCCTCTCAGTGAGAGGGAGTGGGCCTTAATCTACCACGCGGGCCCAGTGCGGGTTGGCAGATGTCACATGTCTTCGAATTTTAAGTTCTAGGACATGCCGGTTTCCTCACGATGTTTTCCTTCACCGTTTTGAGAGCAGTGGTGATGAAATAATTTACACAAAGTAAAGCGCCTGTCTGGGTTCGAACCTGCGACCTACAACTCGTAAGTCGCGGACGTTACCACTTGGCCACCACTGCTCACTTAAACGTTTATTTTTTTGTAAATTTTCTTTGGTGAAAATGTTTCTCAATTTTAATTTCTAACCTGGCGATGTTATTGTGAACGTCCAGGCATAACGATCAATATAGGCCGTATTTAGTGCTCTCCTGACGGTCGGGACTGACGGTCAGTGCGTACGCACGCACTGACCGTCAGTCGGCTTTTTGTATTCAGTGCTCCACTGACCACCGTACGGAACCGCAGGGTATAGTTACGTCCGTTCGAGTCCCGCTTCTGCAACGCACTGAATGCTCCGAAGCATTGCATGGCGCGTCAGTCACCTGACGTACGCAGTACCGACGCGCTCGACCGTCTCTGTCAGTATTGCGTATGCGGACGCGGTTAGTGCTGCTCTGAATGCACGCATGGTTTTATGGCGATAGCTACGGCGCGGCAGACCGACGTCAGTCCTGACCGTCAGGAGAGCACTGAAACGGCCATAATGAAGACACTTTTAAATATCTGGCCACGATACCGTTATAACGTGCAGATATTTTCATAAATTTTATGAACTTGGGCGTGGACGTCCACCCTAATTCACAATGGATAACCCACAAAAACACTTCGCCCAACCTCGGAATCGACAATAGCAAGCTACATCAGTGGTACCCTTATAATGATTATTTTTCAACATAAAAAAAAAAACTAGGTAGAGAAAATTCGTAGCCAAACTAAGGGAGGCAAATCAGCTTGTTCCCCGCAGGCGAACAAGGACCGTATTGTTATTTCTTTTTGGATATTTTAATCAACTCTGTTAACAAGAAAATATAAGTAAGAAATATATTTTAGAAATGGATGATAAGCTAAATAATAGTGTATCTTTTTGATGAGAGGATGTTGTTCAATCTGCGTTTAGATCGATAGGCTCAGGATACGCCTTTTACAGGCAAAATATTCATGAGCTCGGGTAATTCTTCCCTGTTTTCTTCTTGTTTTTAACCTTGATATTAGAAAATCCAACGTCTTTCTGGCTGTTTCTTAGTATACCATTTTCTGAAAAACGATTTTTGGTTAATTCATATCGACATGTAGGTATTTAAGAGGGGCTTGTAACTAAGCAATAACAGCCACACGGGTCGATCGATCAAGTTTAGCTACGCTTGCCGCAGTTAGTCTGTGGATGGGTGGGTGACCATCTTTACATATCAAATTCAAGACCTCTCCATGCCTCAGAAATCACATTAAGCCGTTGGTCCCGCCCGTCAGTCGTGGATCTTTGGCAGTCGTTACGGGTCGTCAGTAGTATGATAACCAGTCTTACCAAGGGGTATCGTATTACCCACTAACTGGGTTGTGGTTTAACTTAGGTACTTGTAATGTGTAAGCAGGTGGCGTTGTGTGGCTTCGGTCTACTCCTATGGGAAAAAAGCGAATGCCTGAATACTTTGGCTAGGTTTTTTTGCTTCATTAGATAGTCACTACTATTATGTAAAGTCTATTCAAAAGTATGTTTCAAATTAATATTTTTTCAAGTTAAACAAATATCAACTTTACTGGAATGGTAATTAAGTTGATTTCAGAGTGACTAGCACTATTGAGAAAGGTATAGAAATGTTTGAAGTTGTAGCGTAAACTGAACTTTATAGTGTAGGATTTAAAGTTATTTTTCCAAAAACTTATACCGAATGCAGATTAGACCGTTATCATTATTATTTTTGCCTACTTTAAAATTTCCTCTTACGGTCAACTGCTAAACATCAGACTTCAGAAAGCCTCCAAATGACCTCTACATGGAAAGGTCACCAACAACAGTAGACGAATTGGTGACCGCAGTTATTTGTTATTAGAAGTCAGGAGCTCGCTACCCGCCTCTTTCTATAATCCCTTCGTCGCTTTTACGACACCCACGGGCGGCTGGAGGCCTATTCTACGCGGAACAATAAGAATCAATTTAAAACCTTCAAACTAGGTTAACACAAAATTACTACTACATAGCGAAGAGGCCATATAAAATAAAGGTAGCATATTAAAGGTGTGGTTACATTATACAGGTTATAAGATACATCGACGCGCAAATTGTTACTACATATCATATAGGTACTGTTCCTGCTTTATAGGACAATCTAGAGTCTAGACAAAATCAAACTGGTTGCTAATTTAATTGTAATTTTATTTTTCATACCCTGAATTATTATTTTTTTTTATTGAAAATCATAACGATTACAATGTTTGTATTATAATAATATATATGTGAGCACCATGTATCTATCACATAATTCATTTATATGCACATATTATTATATAATTAATGGATGCAAAATATTGTAAAACATTTTAAAAGAGTAACGGCGGAGTTCCTTGCCCATTCTTCTCCATACGTAAACTACCTTTTGGAAGGGGCGACTAGAATCAATTCTATTTTAATTTAATTTTTGACGATCAAAAGTGCCTTTTATGTACCTATTTGAAATAAATGCTTTGACTTTGAATCCATATGGATGAAGGTAACAGTTTTCTTTTTATTTATTTTTATTGCTGAATGGGCCCGCTCTTGACCTCGATCACGCCTGATGGAGAGCGATGGATGAGGTCTATGATGGAACGAACGTACCTAGAAGATGTCTAAGGCACTGGAACTCCCATGCATCGACGAAACGCGGCAGGCTGCTTAACTCCGGTGGGAGCCCTCCCACCGGAGTTAAGCAGCCTGCCGCGTCGCAAACCAGGCGGGCGTCAGCCCTACCACGTAAAGGAAGAATTGGCCAGTCAAATAAGGTGTTGGGTGTGACTGTCCAGGATGCGCCGAGCGCTCGGTTCAGTTGAGTAGCTTGCGGGACAAACTGCGCAACACGAGGAGACTTCTTCATACATCCCCAAACAGTTTGCGCATCGATTCGTCCCTTACACCGTGAAGGTATATTGAGTGTTCGGTAACGAGGATTTGACTGTGCGTTGAACCAAGCACAAGCATTAAAATACTCGCACACTCGCACGTGACAAAAAAAAATTCTTTGGCATGGATTTTTAATAAGCACTGCCCTTGTTAAGGTTCCGTAGTCCACAAGGAAGCCTTATAGTTTCGCCATGTCCGTCTGTCCGTCCGTTCGTCCGCAGCCTAGCTCAGAGACTCTTAGTACTAGAAAGCTATAATTTGGCATGGATATACATATTAATCACGCCGACAAATTGGTAAAATATAATCATGAAAATAAAACATTTTTTAGGGTACCTCCTGTCCCTACACGTAAAGTGGGATGTTTTTTTTCTCGTCTATCCCATTGTGTGGGGTATCGTTGGATAGGTCTTTCAAAAATATTGCTGCTTTGTTGAAACAATTTTTCGATTCAGGGCTTCGTTTGTGAAATATTAAGCTTTAAAGTGCTCACATTTTTGTTAGTCCAGTGTCGTCGTTCCCCCCGCCCTGCAGCTAAATGGTTGTTCTTGGATATGTGAAAAAATTCACGGTGGTAGTATATATAACTAAGTTAAAAGAAAAACACAAGAGAAAAACAACTATCACAGCTAAGTAGGCTTTACAAGTTTACGACTATTACGACTTACGAGGAATAGTCGACCAACTTACATTTGCAGTTCCAAAGTATGGGAGAACATGATTTTCAACTAAAATGTTAAGTTTGTTCTTGGGATAAATTCATTCCAACTACGGAACCCTTCCTTATGCGTGGTCCGAAACGCACTTGGTCGCTTTTTTGATACTATAATTAATTCAATAACGAATGATTGGCTCGCAATTTATTTTTAAAAGCCCATGGGCGCTCGATTTTAAATGCCTACTTTCCACGTCCGCTAACGAATGCTCGCGAAAAATGCTCGAGCATTGTAATCGCGGTGTGGTCGCACCTTAAAACATGTTTCTATCTTACGATCCCTAGAGGAAAACATACAACCCTTTCATATACGGCTAATAGGTGTAGGTAAGTAACTTTACCCGACTTAACAGAAAATATCGACGTCTCTAGGCACTCGTAAATTCTTACAGGATTCTCAAATAAAATAAGTGGGATATATTCTGGACATAGGTAGGTATAATATGGGACCAGTGGTACGATTTATTCTGGCATAATCCCCTGAATCCCCCTTCCACCCCCCCCCCCCTCCTTAATCCCCTGCTAGTTTGTCTTCTGTTTTAAACTTTGTCTTATCCACATTAACTAGGTTACTCCTTTTGACAGGTAAGTACAGTCAAGAGAAAATAAATGTTTCATGTAGGTACCTATTTAGTGCGTCTTTTGTTTTAGTAAATTAGATTTGAATAGTTGTCGATATTGTATGGAGGGTATGGTATGTTGGTTCCATTATTATGACATAATAATAATTAATTAATTCCTCAATAGTAGCAGGTACGTCTTATTTCAAATGTTTGTATGGAAATTTATGTGGCCTCTCCCTCCACTTCAATTTCTGTATGGAGCAGTGGAGGGTGTGCAATTTTATAGTAAGCGATCTCTTGTTTAATTATTGTTGTGTCTAAAATGCTACTTATGAATTTTAAACTCTGGCGTGGAGCTCTTTTCATGGAAGTACTTAGAAGTTAATTGTTGAATGCCTACCAATTTGATATTTGTACGTCGTTAACGACAAAATATAGTGATCTCTGTACCTTATCTATATATAACACCTGCTATGTTTAAAAAAAACGGGTTGCACTCCGGGAGTGCCGGCAGAAGTGAAAACTTGAATATTAACGTTGAAATAAAGCAATTATTAATTGAATTAATATAACTAAGTTTTTTTCACTATTTCTGCGTCACTTTTTTCGTTAATCGATGCACTTTGTTCAATTTCCATTTTTTTAAACACTTTATATACACGAATTTTACGAATACACAGCAGTGTGGCTACTACACAGACGGTCGAGCCATCAGCTGTCCATCCACGTCCGTGTCCGCGTCCGCGTCCACCTTCACCATCACATCACATCACATCACCATCGCCATCGCCATCACCATCGCCATCACCATCAAAATCGCCATCACCATCACCATCGCCATCACCATCGCCATCACCATCGCCATAACCATCGCCATCGCCATCGCCATCACCATCACCATCACCATCCATCCATCCATCCATCCATTATCGTGTCTCACTTGGTTCACTTCGGTTGGCACCGCCGCCGCCGTAGAAAGAGATGGGGGGGGGGAATCTCTCCTGACGGTCACGTGTCCTGACGCGATGCCCTGACGCGAGTTTAACATTTTTTACCCATTACAAAAAGTGTTCAACGCCGCTAAAGAAGTTTTCACTTCAAAAAAAAACTTTTACTTTGTATTCTGGCTAATTCTGGCTACTTTGTAGGAGGCTTCCTCATGCATCCCATCTTTTTAAGATGGGATGCATGAGGAAGCCTCCTCATGTAGTGCATTTTGTTCCGCCAGTTAATCAACTGAACCGAGTGCTCGGCACATCCTGGACAGTCACACCCAACACCTTATTTGACTGGCCAATTCTTCCCTTGCGGTGGTAGGGCTAACGCCCCCTGGTTTGCGACTACCATCCCACAGGAGTCCGGCATCAAGCCGCTTGCTGTGTTTCGTCGATGCGTGGGGGTTCCAGTGCCTTAGGCATCTTCTGGGCACGCTCGTTCCATCATAGACCTCATCCATCGCTTTCCATCAGGCGTGATCGAGGTCAAGAGCGGGCCCACACGTTAACTGCCAGACAACAGACACAATAGAAAATCTATTGTTCGCTGTCACCGTTGACCGCTTTGGCAGTCAATGCCTTAAGCAATTAAAGAAAAATTTAAAAAATAAAAGTAGACAAATATTTACTTCGAACACCATATTTGTAGAGAAAGTAGCTCTTTTTTGTTATTTTGTTCACTTTTCTTCAAAAAGTGAACGCAAAATACCAGAACATTGAGAAAATTTCATTCGTCGAGCAGCAGCAGAACATTCCTACGTAAATCACAACGTTTGTTTCCCAACATTGGCAACTAAAAGTCGCAACTGGTCGCAACAACATAAAACAAAGAATTCCCTTTGAATCTCGTCCACCGTACATTTTCTTCACGATCGAATCCTAAAAAGTAGGAGAAACATTCCTTTGCCATTCAAAGACTGGAAATCACAGTTCCGCGGCATACCAGGATACCAGGAATTCTTGAGTCTGTATTCTGCATGCATATTCAATATTGGAGAACAAAATAGTAAAAAAGGGGAATAAAAATCTCCTTTCAAACAAATCGTTCCCGTTCAAGTCCGCATAATGGGCGAGGTCGTACAATAGTGCAATTCTGGCGCGACACTGCCACTGGTGGCCTGTTTGACGTACTTATTCAAGAATCTGTTGCTAAGTGTTTTTCTGGTTGTCTTTCTTTCTTTATTGTGTAGTTACTGTTATGATTCAATCTTGATTTCTGTTTGGATCTTTGTGGATAGGTATGAAGGGTATATAATGCGTTTTATATTAAGCTGCTTCCGTGTCTATGTGTGTCGTTTAGATAGTCAACTGAAGGAGTCAGTAGTGCACAATTCACATAGTGTATCTTTTTAAAAAACACATTTGTCATTAAATAACCTAACAACAGCGAAATAGATATGAAATTATCCAGGACTTTAATTCTTTGAATTTCATTAACTAAATACTTTGCCCCCAGTATGTACACGCTTAATGTTCTGCAGAGCTTTATTTTTTAAAGTATCAACTATTCTTTGTATTTGTAAAAACACCTACTAGTATATTATTTTCTGTAAGCATCATCTCTCGTAGGCTGTCGTGTCAAACGAGGTTCCCTATCCATTTGCATAAAATTTTAAGTCCCTTGGCATACTTTTGTTTCTCCTAATTATATTTTCGCATAACATTTACGCATAACAGCTTACGCATAATTTTTTTAAGCATAATTTATCTAATCATAATAATGATTAAGCATAACATTCTAAAGCATAAATTTAGCATGCTCGTTTTATTTCTAACGATGCCAGGTCTACGGAGCCCCGCACGCCTATTTCTGTCTGCAGGTTTTAAAGGAACCTAACCAAATCGAACCTCGGGGTGCGCCCCTGACGTCGCTTAGTATTATGCGTATTAAATTTATTCCAAAAAAAAAATGGTAAAGTATTATTATGCCAAAATACATAGTTATGCCAAAGTATATTAGAAAAAAGAACATTATGCAAAGAGAAGGGATCCCGTCAAACGATACAGATTATTATACGAAATAATAAATTGGCAAAGCCGCAGAAAACACTACACATCTGTTAACAGCCAATTCTCAATCTTGTCACCCCTTCAAGTACATAGCTCTGAAAGCCAATATCGATTGGCTATATCGCCAGTTCGCCACCCTAAGGTAAAACGACCTCACAAAGATACAAGTTTCAATTTCCCATCCCCTTCGAGTACAAGCCATAAATAATATTCAGAAAAAAAGTTATTTAACACATCCTCAATAACTCGGGGTCGGTGAGCAGTATACGTTGCCAATTCTCCGGCTTGCCTATGAGGAATGAAACTGGAATCAAGCCAGCCTATTCTATGTACAATGAAAAATCTCTTTATAGCAAGCTTCGTGTACACTCGTACAGATTCAGTTATGCGAAGCGTTATGTGGCACAGTTTTATATGGGCCCATCTTTTTGAGGTTAACTGACCTGGATGTACAGGAAGTTTTTGGGTGGGTTTCAAAAATGTAGGCGGTATTGCATGTCCATTAGCTTACTTTTTTAGAAGATCTGTGGCCAGCTGTTGACTAACATTTTAGATTGTAACAAAATGAGGTTAGAGTAGTTAGTTAAAGAACAGTTGTTGAACTTTGGCAACGAAACGCTGTAATTATAAGTTGCAAAAAGTTAAACATTTATTTAATACCAAAGGATAACTCTTAAGCGATTTTTTTGCTCTTACCTCGATTTTAACGTTAACGATCCATTAATATTTTGTACGTTGACACTAAAATCATCACATAATAAACAAAAAAATCGATACAACGACGTATCTATAACGTGTTTTGAATGTCTCCAACGTATCATGAAAATGGAACCAGTTGAAAACGCAGTTCACATCGCGTCTTTACAAACAATCATGACATGCGCTGACATCGCTCGAACACCTTTGTGATTCAAAACAATTGACAGCTTCGAAAATTCTAACGTTAAACCGAAAACCAAACCAAGTATGACATCACAAATGTCCTGTTCATTCTTCCCCAAAACAATACGAAATAGTATTGCTTGTATGGACTGAGGCATTACACCTCGTTCATGCAATATCTAAAGCCAGGTATACAAATGCCAATAACCTTGAACAAATATATAAAATGCAATTAGCTTGCACGGCGTTGTGACCACCAATCAATCATGATCATTTGGAGATCAGCACTGTGCTGGAGTTCCCCTACAGATCAAGCTGAGTGGAAGCCTTCTTGTCACAATGAAGACGTGCAGCTGTCAACGTGTAATTACATATTTGTTTTGTTTTAGATACTTAGTATCATTTACTTATCTTTGTTTATATGCACGTGTTTCTGTGACAACATTATTTATTATTGAAGTGAAAACTTCTTTAGCGGCGTTGAACACTTTTTGTAATGGGTAAAAAATGTTAAACTCGCGTCAGGGCATCGCGTCAGGACACGTGACCGTCAGGAGAGATTCCCCCCCCCCATCTCTTTCTACGGCGGCGCCAACCGAAGTGAACCAAGTGAGACACGATAATGGATGGATGGATGGATGGTGATGGCGATGGTGATGGCGATGGCGATTGTGATGGCGATGGTGATGGTGATGGTGAAGGAGATGGTGATGGCGATGGTAATGGCGATGGTGACGCGATGGCGATGGTGATGGTGATGTGATGTGATGTGATGGTGGACGCGGACGCGGACGCGGACGCGGACGTGGATGGACAGCTGATGGCTCGACCGTCTGTGTAGTAGCCACACTGCTGTGTATTCGTAAAATTCGTGTATATAAACCCCCTTATTCATAAAACTTATCAAACCTATTTTAGTTAAAATGGGGTTTGTCTCTTTCTTACACAAAGAAATGACAACGTGACAGATAAAGACAAACGTTCTATAAACCTATTTTAGCTAAAATAGAGATAAAATAGGATTATGAATAAGGGGGAAAGTGTTTAATAATTGATTTATTTCAACGTTAATATTCAAGTTTTCACTTCTGCCGGCACTCCCGGAGTGCAACCCGTCTTTTATTTATTTCTTTTCAAAACACTTAATCTATTTTAAAATTGGTTTCAGACTCACAGCGAAAGCCTCTCAGGGTTTATTCAACTTCTCTTTCTTTCATTCATACTTTTGTGCAAGTAACTGGCATATTGTGTATTTCTGGTTTTACCTAAAGTCTATTCAAACTTATGTTTCAAATTAATATTATATCAAGTTAAACAAATATCAACTTTGTTTTAAATGTAATTAAGTTGATTTCAGAGTGATTAACACTATTGAAAAAGTTATAAAAATGTTTGATGTTGTAACGTAAACTGAACTTTATTTAGTAGGATTTAAAGTTATTTTTCCATAAACTCATATTTGTTTACATTTTTGGCAAATAAATCGCAAATGCAGATTAGTTTCTACTGCAATCAATCGCCAGCCGTTTTGAGCAAGCGTGATAATCAATGCTCATGCCTTCTTTGTATGAGAAGAGGCCGTTGCTCTGCAGAGAGATATTAATAGGCTGGTACTAAGGATTAAGTACATAATTCTGAACCCCGACGCGTTTAAATTTTTCGTAGGTTATTAAAAAAAAATATACGCCGACCGCTTAACTAAGACGTTACCTGAGGTAGCAGCGCGGTGCGGGAGGGGTGTGGTGACGTAATGCGAGAGCTCAGTGATTCGTCAATCTGTGACTACTATCATCCCCCCCGCACCGCGCAGCTACCTCAGGCAACGTCTCAATTAAGAGGTCGGCCTCTAGCTGTTCCATACATTTTGATCAAGTAGGTATTGCACTTGTCTGTGAAACAACTGGGTTTTTTTTTTATAACCGACGAAAATTTTCTACGTTAGTACGGGGTCTACAATTATATGCTGAATTCATGGTTTCAGTTTTCTTTATTTTTATAACCTGCAATCAAACGCGGCGTTTAGCCACACACAATACGACAGTACCCGTTCGGTTCGGCTCGGCCTATGATCGGATTATGCTGCGGTGGCTTACATAATGTACTAGGGTTGAGGTGAGGTAGGGGTTAATTGATTCTATTGAGAGACAATAGCCTCCCTTTCTATCACATATAACCTAATGTCGTCATTGATGAATTTTGGATAGTGATACCTACTGAAAATTTTCGGCTATTGCGGTTGGATATTGAGTATCGCTTTATGGTTCATTAAGTCAGGTTTATTCGAGTTTTAATACAGGGTGAAATTGAAAACATGCGACAAATCGAAAGGGGAGATTGTACTCATCATTATGAACAACTTTTACTATGGGATCAAACCCGAAATCGCGAAAAAAAAATCAGCTGTTCCCTAGATTTATGTTCGCATAACTCGTCAAAATGTAGGAAACAGCTGACTTTTTTTTCGCGATTTCAGGTTTGGTCCCATAGTTAAAGTTGTTCATAATGATGAGTACGATCTCACATTTTGATTTGTCGCATGTTTTCAATTTCAACCTGTATATGGTGTAATTGTAATAACTGAAAACTTCTTGAGAGGTCATTGTAGTCATTTGTATGAACAACTGTTACGAGTACTATGGGACCAAACGTGGAAAAGCGAAAATAAAATCAATCGGCCTATTCTGTTAGAATGTCACCGTAAAAACTAAGGTGAAGTGAGCTGTACTGTGCTGGCAATCATATCACTTGGTTTTAATAGGTTTTTGAAGTGAAAACTTCTTTAGGCGCGTTAATTATTTTTTAAATGGGAAAAAACCATTGAACTCGCGACACTGTTACCGTTACCGACACCTGTATTTTAAGTTTTGGCGATTATAAAGACATCAACGCGCGGTATATTTTCTTTGGGAACCATACCAACCTTCAAACATATTTATAAAATTACTATGCTTTTAAAAATACACACGTCATGGTTCAAGTTTTCACTTGTATCGGCACTCCCGGAGTGCCACTGTTTTTTTTGTATTTTATTTTTTATTTATCGATTTGATACATTCTTTCATATTTTATAGACTTTAGATCTGTAGATCATTTTTTATTTTATTAAGTACCTGGTACTTGTTGACAGGTCTACACTGCCCTCCCATACCTACTGTAATTTGAACACATTGTAAAAGCCAATTATTTTTCAAAGAGTAACCGTGGAGTTTCATGCCGGCTTTTCTCCATAGGAAACGACCATTTGGAACCATGCATCTAGCTTCTGTGAAATAAAATAATTTGATTTGATATGTCATTCCACTTAGTACTATTCTGTAAAAGTCCACCTGATAACTTAGGTAAAGCTGTCATTAGTTTCAATCCCTAGCATCAGTGGAATGAAAAATCACTTCGCCTAAGTTTTCATGGTGAGATTTTTTCAGAATAGACCGGTTGTTCAATTTGTCGAGTTCTACGAACAGAAAATAAATGGAGCAGCAATTTTTTTATTTATATTTGGTTCCACGATAAAAAGTTGTTCACAATGATGAATGAAATTACCTATTAAGAAATTTTCAGTTATTTCAATTACACCTTGTATATCAATTTCTATTATGAGGAAAATTCTACTCTTAAAAAAACCATCACCTTGTTGAAACCACACCCGAGTATTGTGTTTTGTCATTTAGACCCGAAATACTAAAAAAGGCCGAGTCTTTTGTCGCGGCCCTTTTCACGTCCAATATGAGAAGACCCCTACTGTTAACCTATTAAAAAGGGTTTCGGGGTCTTGTTAATCTGGCGGTTGTAAACTACTGTCGGTCACGTGTGCTACAAAGGAAACTATGATGAAGGTCTCGTTTTTATTAAAACGTCCAGTCTTCTTAAGCCGATTTTATTTATACCCAACCTTACAAAGTTACTTGGGAAAACTTTGCGAAATATATGGAGGGATATATGTCCCTTCCCATTTTGGAGACAATTGAAACGTATTCGTTTCTATATTTTTGTTCTGGGTAACAAGGAAAAGAAAGTTATGTCTCGTCCGCAAGTTTTCTCAGCGAAAAATAACACTAAGGAGTCTCGGTTAGGAATAACAAGAGATGCAAGAATGATTGATGCTTTCTAAGCGTTTTAATATTTAGTTATGGTATCAGGGAAGTCTTTCTTTTTATCCATTCTTGTCACCTAGCCTTTTTCCTAACTATGTTGGAGTTGGCTTCCAGTCTAAAAAAAAAAACAGTATTTTACGTGGAGCGACTGCCTAACTGACCTCCACAACCCAGTTACTGGGTAGTACGACACCCCTTGGTAACACTGGTTGTCAGACTTTCGGGCTCCTGACTATCCGTAACGACTGTCAAAGATCCACGAATGACAGCCGGAGGCACGGAGGGGTCTCAATATGTAAAGGTGTTATTATACTAAACGGTATGTAAGATCTTTTTCACTTCTCATGCTCTAAAAGTCCGTCTTTATGTTGTGCTTAGGCGACATAAAATCACTTTTTATGTTCTAGTGCATAAAGTAATTTTTTTTTCTAAGACTAAAGTAATCAGGCCCAACAGCCACCACGCACAATAAAACTTCGCAGATTAAAGTCGTGATTTATTTCATTTTCTTTAATTTATACCAATTCCGTGTTTTCTATAGTTAATTTAATAAAATAAGGTAAACTAGTTGTCATTTATTATTTAAAAAGGCAAAGAAACGTTTCATTTTTTGGCAGTATGAAATACCCAAGTCGAATGACAAATGTTGAAAATTAAAAAAAAAACTTTTAAAAAGTTTCGTGGCGGTATTATCTGTGGTGGCGGGAATTAGCTATGGATGCAACATTTTTGATTAATTATGTACTGTATACTTTATGCCTGTGTCATTTTCTCGCAATCGAAGTGAAAAGCAGAGTGTATAACTCAGGCATAAACGAGCCATTTTACCCCTCGACTTAACTATCCACCCTCACCTGCGGCTCGGGTGGATATAAACGTCTCGGGGTAAAATAGCTTCTTTTATGCCTTAGTTGTACAATCTACTATTTATACTAAATTGTTGTGCCCGACAGGGTCCATGTGAAACATTTAACATTATTAAGATCTTTTATAATACACATGTGAATGCAATAAAGATTTGAATTGAATTGAATTGAGATGGTCACCCATCCACAGACCAACCGCGGCAAGCGTAGCTTAATCTAATCGATCGACCTGTGTGGCTGTTGTTATTTAGCCACGGGCCCCTTGTATGTATCTTTTTTCAAACGTGCCGATTTAATCCCAGTTTATAAAGTCGTTTACTGATAATAAATTGCACATTCGTGTAAACAAAATATTATTTTACCTATCTACTTTTCTGCAAAAAATACTGTCAACACCAACGACCATTTTAATATCTTGAAATTCGATAGACAATTTGCAAAAGAACACCGTGATATTTATGTTCTCTTATCATTATCCTGTACGTTATCCTCCTCTCTTTAGACTAAGTATCCAATTTTCTTAATAAAAGTAACACTATCGATTCCTCTATACACAACACAACCCGTTACCTAAACTACGCAAACAATGTCTAAGAAAATATTAATTCCTTACAAGCTTCACTATTAATCCCAGCTCAACTATAATACGACAACGCCTACCAACATTAAAGGTAGCATGCCAACATAAGACGCAGCGTGTACCAACATTAGACGAAGCGTACCAACATAATACGTGCCGCGTACCAACATAATCTCGGAATCCGGAATGCTAAACAGAGATTTGTTTGTTGTCCTCAATCTAGCGTTGTGTAACTAAATAATGTTATATAATATTATACAGTATTCTGCGTTATTCCATTAAGTCTGGCTGGTATTGTGAGTGATAAGAGGGAATATAGTTCAACACTTGGGATCAACGACGAATTTTATTTTGACATTTTAGCTTCTGTTTATGTTTTTTTGTTAGTGTACTGTCCCACTACTGGGCAAAGGCCTCCCCCAAATCCTTCCAGGAACTCTTTTCCCGCGCCACCTCGAACCAGCCCTCGTAGTACGCGTCCAGGTTATCTCGCCATCTCTTTCTGGGTCGGCCTCGGCGGCGCCGTCCATCTTCAGGCATCCATTGTGTGGAGATTTTTGCCCAGCGGTCATCGTGCACACGGCTGATGTGACATGCGCAATCCCATTTGAGCCTGGCAGCCTTCTTTCCTACATTTAATATGCCCGTTTTGGAACGCAGCATGGTGTTCCGAATTCTGTCCTGTCTTTTAACACCCAGAATAATGCGTTTCATCGCTCTTTGGGAAACTCCAAGGCGGAACTTTTGCGACTCGGCGAGCGACCAGGTCTGAGCACCGTAGGTTAGGACGGGCAGGATACACATGTCGATGAGTTTGCGCTTCAGGGAGATCGGTTTATGCTACCAAACTACATTTTTCAATTTCTGTTTTTAGATTAGGGACACGGCAGTAAATACAGGGATTCTAGACTAGACCCTCCAGCGTTACATTGTATCGTGTATAATTTGTGTAAATAAAACATCTGTGACAGTAATTACAATTTGTTCCTACTTTTCTGAAACACAAGTGGAAAGATTGTGTTCTTCTTTAGTGTTTGTTCCTTCTTTCATATCTTATGATAGACTCTTCGACTTCGATTCGTCTTTCATTGACTTGAATGTGCCCTGGCGGCTGAGAGTATGTCATGCTCACTCAAATGTCTCGCTGATGGTGGCGCATGTGTTAGATCATTTAGCTCCCTTCAAAATGGTTGAGCTGAATGGTGCTAATACATGCGTCATGTTCGTGAACGGACGCCGTCTGTAGGGACTGGTCATCTCTTTGCTGCCATGGCTTATTTTATTTTATTTTAATATTTGAATTGTTGTTTTTTCTCATCTTTTCATTATGGACGCTTTTAACGTTCTGCATCGTTCTCACATGTATAATTTTTAACATGAATGATGTAGCCAAGACTTTGTAACCATATTATTTTGATTTAAAAGAGTGTCCATGGAGTTTCTTGCCCGTTCTTCTCCATAGGTCCCTACGCTTTGGAATGGGCAACTAGCTTCATCTTTCTGACTGACCGACACAATTCAAAAGTGCTTGTAATTGGTTTAATTGAAATAAATGCTTTGAGTTTGAGTTTGATTCAACTTTACATTTACCTTTTTCAACTTCCATACTGTTCGTTAGATGTCTAAAAATGGCGATGTAAGGTATTTTTCCATGTATGTATTTTGAATACAGTATCCGCTCCGCAACAGGCGTACGTAAGCAGAAAACACGAGAATACTTCATTCACAACAATATAGCAATCAAACGCTTCAAAAGCAAATACTTAAAGCTGTATCTAAAAGTGTATGAATCATAAAATATAGCGAATTTATTGCTTTTATCGAATAACAATAACTTGTTAGTTCCTTTTAGGATTTCTAGTTTATTACTACTGAAATTACTAGCTATAGGCTTTCTTTAATCCGTATTTGATGGATTATTGGTATTAAACCTGTTTATTAATGCTGTGTGGGTATTAAGTAAAAGGGATTAATTGGTAAATCTTACCAGATTTTGAAAGGCGGATTAATTTCCATTTAAGATGTACCGTCTTTTATTATTGGTACATACAGATATTAAGCCTCACTTTGACTAGCTTTAAGCAATTAAATATTCTGATTGAATAGCAGATATACTCAGTGATATATGCCATGTTGCCTTGCAACGAGAAATGGTAATTTAATCATTTTTGCACATGATCAGGCATACAAACGCTTAACGATACAATATGCCTGCCTTTAACTAAACTATACAATCACTTCTGTCACTTGATTAGGTATACCATCACTATACTCAACACTATAGGTACATAACTTGATCAAGTAACGCTTAAAGATACAATATCTACGTAGCAATTAACTCGATGCCTTTAAAACGGTATTATCCACAATATCCACAACCTGCACCTCGTTGTTTCACTATACCATGATAGCATCCCCGCTCGTCAGTATTTAGGCCACATTAATCTGGCTATTATACCGAAAACAATGGGATTTAATACAACCTATTTGGCTATCTATGGGACGGGATCTTGGATTTGTAATATTATGTACCAGCTGCTAACTAACAATGTTCGTTGTTATGAATAACAAATTCAATTAATACAGTTTGAGTAGGACTTAGTTGTAAAGTTGGGTTAGAGAATTAATTAGTTTTCTTTATACCCTCAGAAGGTGTTTTTAAACTTGTATAACAATACGTGCGGCTTCGCCCTCGTGGAGGTCAGAAAGTATTCTACGGGA
This sequence comes from Amphipoea lucens, assembly GCA_947508005.1. Lineage (NCBI taxonomy): Eukaryota > Metazoa > Arthropoda > Insecta > Lepidoptera > Noctuidae > Amphipoea > Amphipoea lucens. Next base: position 3,888,272 of record OX382371.1, read on the forward strand.
ACGTTATGTCATAACCCATAGTCATAGTCTATACGGTGTTCTTTTTAGCTAAATATGTTTAGCCGTTAAGGCGTGAAAGGGTCAGACAGACAGAGTTACTTTCGCATTTATAATATTAGTATGGTTTTCTTTATTTTTTCATATAACAATTCTGAAGCAATCTACCGATGCAAATAGTTGGCTTATATCTAGCTATAGGCTTATACGAAGCTGGCATGACAACAAAACTGGCATTGAATGTACAATAGAAGATATTCCGAATCTTAAAAATACCTTCCTTCACAATTCAAAATTCTAATATCCTAATCACCTGCTCAAGCCTGGACGACAAAGAGGCGAGGCGGCTCAAACCGGCGATACAGATCCACCGAGTATTTGCTATAACAAACCCTACAAAAGATGACTTGGCCGAGCCATTGTTATTAAAAATGATGTCAACTTTACTGGCCCCGTTGATTTATGATATGCTTTTGTGGCACACAATAATAGGATCGTGTTATGTAACGGCTAAGAGCTCATTATGGCCAAGTAATAATAAATAACGTTGGAAATTGGTCGAAACACAGAAGTTTCGGGACTAGCCGCCGGAGCCGACGGTTTTATGCTCGTTTTAAATGGCTAATTGCTGACTTTACCAAGGCTGTATGTGAATATTTCACGTTATTAACATCAGAGATAATTCTGCAGTCTATTTGGATAATTTCGTTGGATCTGTGCCGTTTCTGTTTGACAAATACGAGTCGGAAGCGCGGTCGCTACTAGGACTTAATTAGCATTTTTAATAGAACCTGCTAGAGCGCACACCTATTGGAATACTGTACTGTTTCAATTTGCATGTGTTTCTGTTCATTTTATTTTGAATTATGTTTTTAGGAATGAGTTTTACCATTAATTTGTATAACGTACGTACATCAGTGAATTTTACTGTTTTTTAATTGAGGTACTATAAATTCATCGCTAAATCTAGGAATTGAACAATAAATAAGACTGTTGCTTGTTTCAATTGGGGTTTTCAACTAATTATGAGCCTTTCCTATATACAATATCTACAATTCCATGACTTGCGTAAAAGAGTTTTAAAAAGCATATGACCAAATTCACCGGTAGCCTCATAGGCAAAAAGTTCTACAGCAAATATCCAGCTTTTTAGCTCAAAAGCAAGAACTTTATCATTAGCTGAAGCACAACTTTCAAACCAATTCCAAAAGTTACCATTTTGTTCATTTGTAACTTTATTCTGAACCTTAATCGTCTTGCTAATCTAAAATATTTTTCACACCAATCTCTGTGGTGATTACTCGCCAAAATAGCGAAATGACTTTAGTGGTAAGTCAGAGTTGGTCGGTGTCGTCCAAACCAATTATAAAGTTTAATTACTCATCGCTCCGCGGACTAGTTTACTGCAAACAACAGATGTCGCTAGTCACGCTTATTACTTGTATACGTGGGTGATGACGTAGTAAATGTTGTCCATAGTTGATGTATATTATATTGAAAACTGGTGAGTTGCTGATAATATTCATTATAATTGAATTTCGTCTTTTACTGACTGCATTGATAGGTTTTACACTACGTTGAAGTCGTTTGACAAGTAACTTTTGTAACCAGTAAGAATAATTATTTATAATATTCTTCTTTTTTGTTCTTTTTCCAAAATATTCGATATCTTCAGCGAGTTAGATTTTATGTTATTGTTGTAGGTACCCATAGCCAACATGCAATACTTTGCTTTATTAATATAGTTTTGCTATATTGTGCTATATTTTTCTACAATTTCCGTAACGCCATCTCAGGTCATTTCGATTTCAGTAACACTTCCAATACTTACTCTCCCATCTTCAATATCACTCATTTCCATAATCCTACCTTTCAATTTACCGTCCACACAATTTTTATTAGGTCTCAAAACATATAAAACTTCCTCTTATGACGCACCAAACTAAAACTCGCATCCAGTTATTCGCTGAAGGATTTTATGAGGTCATATATAACCACGACCTAAATCTCCTTGATCTCGATGGAAGAATTGAGTAGGGTGTGTGACAGTTCGGATTATGGGGAACCGTCAATGTATATATACATAGTTGACGGTGGGGTGGCGCGGTTCAGGAATTCATTATGCGGCTCGCACTACGGTTGTTAGAAGATGATATAATGAGATATTTTGCCTTGCCCTGCAAAGATGCATACATAATGCAAAATTAATTGAAAATGTAAAAAAAAATACTTACTTATACATTTTCCTTTCATGCTTTTAATTGATACAATAACGAAGGGTATAAAATTGTAAGATATGGTTTTATAATAGCTTTTATAATCCATACCTCCATAGTTGCAGAAATCCGCACTAAAACTTCACTTGTTGATCTAACACTATTTCAAAAAGATCAACCTTACTCGTTTTAAAAAGTAATTAATGGAATGCTCCCGTTTTATCTGCCACCCTTATAATATTGTCATGAGCAGTTCTCGTTCTAGTGTTTTCACATTTGAAATATTAAACACACCTTCAGAGACATAATCTTGAATAGGCACCTGCGATATATCTAATTACAAAACCTAATTTGCATCCCACGGCACATCTGTACGACGAAATTGTGATAACTCAGTAGCAGCGCAAAGTATTTTCTAGTTCGTCGCCTCTACTTCGCTCCGAAGCCAATTATAAAGTTTAATGAAGCGTCAGGTTGTCCCTTTTACACTTGCATAGTTACTTTACATTATACGAATAGTTAAGGTTACGAAATTAATGGAAACTGGCTTATGTAACAATGGAAATTAGTTGATGTTAACACGCCCGTGGCTTTAAAGGAACTGGTAGCTGTTTGCTTTTTGTTAATTAATGAAAACAAAATGAACGAACTAGAAAGAGGCGATTGGAAAATGAAGTGTTGAATGATCATTAGAATACTTGAATCTACTATGGGTACACCTCTGTCCAGCCTGACTTTATGTGTTATACTTAGATTTTGAGTTGAAAGCAAGGATTTATTATGAGTGCAAATACCTTTATGAAGAATATGAAAATCTCATCTATGACATCAATGCAAATAAATATGCAACACCTAGCGACATCTAGTGGTTCACCATCTTCCAAGCTATCAAGTTTGACTTTAGAGTTACGTTTCAGTCTTTGATTCGTCTCAATATCTGCCTTCAGCGACATCTAGTCGCTCTATACGTAAACTATGACATAGACACTTTCATTATCCTGTTGAACAACATTGATACTGCAACATGTTTTTCTATTACTGTCAACACTATAGAGTGTTATTTAATGTTTCCATACCTACTGAAATATTAAATAATTAGTAAAAACTGGTAAACATTTAATTTTGACAGTTGCCAACTTATACAGGGCGAAATTGAAAACATGCGACAAATCGAAATGGGAGATTGTACTCATCATTATGAACAACTTTTAATCTAAAAATCAGCTGTTCCCTACATTTATGTTCGAGTAACTCGTCGAAATGTAGGTAACAGCTGATTTTTTTTCTCGATTTCAGATATGGTCCCTTAGTACTCGTAAAAGTTGTTCATAATGATGAGTACAATCTCCCATTTCGATTTGTCGCATGTGTTCAATTTCAACCTGTAGAATGCATGCTCTTAACAAACCGTTAGGGGCAGACTGTGTACAATTTCGGTTTATATAAACATCGTATAGTAGTAATAATAGTGAACTATTCAGAAATATTGGGAGTTGACATTTCAAGCATTTTTGTCGCCGTGACATTCTCTGCATTACCATCTTGTAAAAAAAAAAATAAGGAGCAGTGGTGGCCCAGTGGTAACGGCCGTGACTTATGAGATTTAGGTCGTAGATTCGAATCCAGACAGGCGCTTTACTTTGTGTGAATTATTTCATCACCACTGCTCTTAAAACTGTGAAGGAAAACATCGTGAGGAAACCGGCATGTCCTAGAACCAAAAATTCGAAGACATGTGACATCTACCAACCCGCACAGGGCCCGCGTGTTAGATTACGGCCCACTCCCTCTCACTCTCCTGTGCCCCAGGAGCGGGAACATTATAGGCTGATTATGCATGATTATGTAAACAAAATAACCTAAGGACGCTAGTTAAACATTCAAAATAATTCGTTTCTAAACGCTTTTACGTCACCAGAACAAGTCACAACAATTTTATGAATCATTTACAGTTAACGACATTCTGACAAACCCTGTAACGATCACTCCTATCAAACAGTTAAGGGCTACCTATATCGGTAAATCGGTAATAAAAATTATATGGTAATAATAATTCGAGTACCTTATATTGTGTTTTGGCCGCAGTGTTAATTGGTTAAGTGGTGATGTCAATACCGAAATACTGTGATGAAATAGATAGATAGGTATTTAATTAATAAGTGATGTTACCTTTATTATTTGGGGAAATATCTTCCTAGTTTATTTGGAACTAAATGCAGTGATAGCAAAATTGTGACATTTATAAAGTGCATTAAAAAGAAGGGTCCTACTAAGAGGGGCACATCTAAATGACACTCATTATATTCATGCATATTTTTCCAAAATGATTCTGTTCTAAGTGTCAATGTGATATGAGTGATAAACATTCAATGAGATGCATTTATTTTGCACAGTACTCGATTCATTATAGCATTAGAAAAAAATAACGAAAGGGTGACAATCGTTATTTGTCTAATGTTGTAATAAATAAAGTAAAACGTCATGTTGAATGAAGCTGTCAGATGCCTCCTGAGCCCTGTGAATCTCGACTTTGTAATCCTCAAAAGCTGTTTAGCGATGAAACTCAGATATAACCAATATAGAATATACCCGTACAAACTCAAACACTCCACAGACGTTAGAAGTACTGATATTTCTAGCTCTGCAGTCGTAACTCACGTCTGTTTGTAGTTCCACATGTGTGGGTGGAGTTATTAGAACACTGCTTGCACCAAGTACACCAATAGCAGAGAAGATATTAGAATCTGTAGTTGTAATAACGAATGGCTTCCCTTCGGTTATGTGGATCATGTAAACCTTATTTTGGTCTGTTAAATCGGGAATATTACGCTAGATGATAAGCAATTGACGCCTTATAAGTTATTATAATAATAATTATATATTGTATTTGGCCTATATGATTTCTTTATATGAGAAAATATATATCGCTCATTTGGAGAAACATCGACGTAAATGTATTTTTGGTTCCGTGGCTTAGGCCCCCAGTGGTCGAGGCACCTGTGGCCGACGCCCCCGATACGATTAATTTAATTCAAAGCAATTTTTGATCAAATGTACTGTCAGGCACAACATTTTTTTCACCAAGTCTATTTTTAACTAAGTATATTGTAATTATTTCGCACAAGCCCTTGGGAAGGACTTTCGCTCGTCATTGTGAGATGACACACTAAACTTTCTTATCTGTTGCATATTGCAATATTCAACAACTTGACTCTGGTATGAAAGAGATAGACGTAATATCTATTCATACTTCGTTATTGTTTTCAATTTTGTGGACAAAAAGACGGACTTTTTATTGTTACCAATCACTGGTTTGGCTTAGTTAGTTGACGAGTTGATTGAAGTTGAAAGATAAAATTTCCATAATGGTCATCATCATCAGCCTATAATGTTCCCACTGCTGGGACACAGGCCTCCTCTCTGTGAGAGGGAGTGGGCCGTAATCCACCACGCGGGCCCAGTGCGGGTTGGTACATGTCACATGTCTTTGAATTTTTGGTTCTAGGACATGCCGGTTTCCTCACGATGTTTTCCTTCACCGTTTTGAGAGCAGTGGTGATGAAATAATTTTACACAAAGTAAAGCGCCTGTCTGGGTTCGAACCTACGACCTACAACTCGTAAGTCGCGGCCGATACCACTGGGCCACCACTGCTCTCATAAATGCACTGCTCTTATAAATGTATATTAACAACATTCACTAACATTTTATATGAAGTATTTTTGATTTTTTGGATGTTTGTACGTAATAAATATGCTTTTAATGGGGAAAAAGGTGTGTAAGGATAAGGCCCAATCCCTCTCACAGAGAGGAGGCCTGTGTCCCAGCTGTGGGAACATTATAGGCTGATTATGATGATGGGGAAAAAGGTGTGTAAGGATAAGGTTAAGTGGTAATCTATTCTCTCTGCTATTTGATAGATAACTTTTGTTTAGCAAGGAAAAATACTTTATTATTATGGTGAAACACCTTTCTTATTTTCTGTACTAAGGGAAAAAACACAAAAAAATAAAGATATTAAATTAATCGAATCGGAGGCGTCGGCTACAGGTGCCTCGACCACTGGGGGGCCTAAGCCACGGACCCGCATTTTTTCCCAAATATGAGTTAAATATGCCAAAGCACTTAGAAAGCGTATTTACCTTAGGAAAGCAGACTTTAAAAAAAGCAACAGTTACGTCGATGTTTCTCCAAATTAGCGATATGTTCATATAAATTAATGAAACGGATTCAGAGAATTTGTCTGCAGTAGATAATGAAAGCAAATTCAGAATAGCGGTAGCGCTATTCAGTAATTTGTGGTGCAAACGGGCTAAATGTAAAATTTTAATAAATCAAGCAGTAAAGCAGTATTAAAACGAAACGATCCTTTAAATTCAAACAAAGTAGAGAAAACACAGGAAACGTAAAATCACGTGCAGTCTCAACAAGAACTACGAACGAATGAGCAAACATAATTCGGATTCCTCAGCCCGCGTTGAACGTTCGACTTTAGGAATGCAATTTTATCTGATGCCGTCCGTGAACTAAGGGTAATTAAAGTTAAAAGGAATCCAAAAGTTTACGGAGTGCAGCGAACAATGAAACTTGTAGTTGAACTCGCGTTTCGCACCAACTCTGTATACTTTGAAAGGTAAGCACACTTAGTAGCACCTTCCAATTTAAATAGGAATTTGCGGTCGAAATAAGACGATAATTTTCGAGATTTTGTGTGATGAAATTAATATTAAAATTGGCTTTCAATATTGAACGAGAAGACACGTTGGAATATGGATTTTGGCTTTGGTCCAAACTATAGAACAGAAAGAGTTATATTTTGAAATCGGTAGACCGTAAACTGCTGAAGGATTGTAAATGCTAGCTTTAAAAATTCTTTTAATAGATATGCTTTTGACGTGTGTTTATTTTTTGTGATTATTGTTATTACTTATTATTTTTTCACACGTTATTGTTTATATTTCACGCTTGATGTGTTTTTCAGAAGCTTTTAAAATTACAGTACTCACTGCTATTATTAAATTATTCTATTATAATCCATAATGATGATAAACATCGCTAGGGAATATCAAAAAAGGCTTTATGTCAAAACTTACTGCAATCCCAGAGAGCAAATACACGAAAACAATCCATTCGAAACTGCAAATAATGCTAAATCCAGGTGCAACGTCGAAGTTTGTTTGGTTATTGTTAGAGCATAGTTAAGTGTACTTAACCTCACTCATTTGACGGCATTGTTGAGTTTTGGTGCTTTTATTTGGCAATGTGCGTCGAGTCATTGAGCTCTTATAGTGTTGAGCTTTGCAATAATAGTATAGCTCAACACTATATAGAGTTTTAATTGACTCTGAAATTGAAATTCATTGTTATTGAAACTGCCAAGGCTTATTTTTAATCTTATTTTTTGAATTGTTTCTTCATTTGTGTGTTTTTTTACATTGTTCTCACATATAGCAGCAACAAGAATAATGTACCGAGGATTTTGTAATATCTTGATTTAAAAGAGTGTCCATGGAGTTTCTTGCCCGTTCTTCTCCATAGAGATCTACGCTTTGGAATGGGCAACTAGCTTCAATTTTCTGACTAACTGACCGACTATTTAATTTTGACAATTCAAAAGTGCCTGTGCATGGTTTAATTGAAATAAATGCTTTGAGTTTGAGTTTAATGGTCTAACAGTTTTGAGTACTTTATGCAGCCTTCCAAAATGTCCTTTCGTTGAGTTGTTTTACTGACAAATGCTTACGCCGCGCGCCGACTGGACAGGTCCACTCAATATGTGTTCTTTCCTCAAACGACCATTTCAGACAGTAATCTACATCGTCACAAGATTATGTCTGGACTACTTTAAAAGAGATGTCGACCCCTTTTTTTTAATGGGAAGCATCATATGACCCCTCCCGCTCTGGCTGGAGCGGAAGAGAGTGTCAGACTCTTACTGACTAAAACCCACCCGTGTTCCTTCTTTAGCCCTTTATGTTCCGGGGTAGCGGTAACCCTTTCGGACAATCCCGCACCCCCGGCAGGCTTCGGCCCTAACAGGCCCCTTCTTTTATGCTGAGATGTTGACCCCTGAGTTTGTTTCGCCATTTCTTCTCAAGGACAGTCAGATAGGAAATGTCGACTCCATCTAGGTTATTGAAGTGAAAACTTCTTAAGCGGCGTTGAACACTTTTTGTAATGGGTAAAAAATGTTAAACTCGCGTCAGGACATCGCGTCAGGACACGTGACCGTCAGGAGAGATCCCCCCCCCCCATCTCTTTCTACGGCGGCGCGCCAACCGAAGTGAACCAAGTGAGACACGATAATGGATGGATGGATGGATGGTGATGCTGATGGTGATGGCGATTGTGATGGTGATGGCGATGGTGATGGCGATGGTGATGGCGATGGTGATGGCGATGGTGATGGCGATGGTGATGGCGATAGTGATGTGATGGCGATGGTGATGGTGATGTGATGTGATGTGATGGTGATGGTGATGGTGGACGCGGACGCGGACGCGGACGGGGACGCGGACGTGGATGGACAGCTGATGGCTCGACCGTCTGTGTAGTAGCCACACTGCTGTGTATTCGTAAAATTCGTGTATATAAAGTGTTTGAAAAAATGGAAATTGAACAAAGTGCATCGATTAATGAAAAAAGTGACGCAGAAATAGTGAAAAAAACTTAGTTATATTAATTCAATTAATAATTGATTTATTTCAACGTTAATATTCAAGTTTTCACTTCTGCCGGCACTCCCGGAGTGCAACCCGTCTTTTTTTTTTTTTAATATGACGTGTAATGTGATTCCGATAGCCTACTTACAAAGTAAACAATTTCGTTTCTCTGACTCAGTAATAATTACTGACTCATGCGTGTCAACTGCCAGACAGGTCTAATTAAATCTGTGTTTCCCTCCCCAAGAGACTACTTCAGACATTAACTTACATATATCTTGCATCTGAACTTTATTAGCAATCCGAGTTTGTTCGACTGCTTCTACTCATTGGTAGTAGGATAGGTGCTGTCTAGCTTTAAAAAATATTGGAAACCAGCTTTTGCTCGCGGCTTCTCCCGCGTTGAGGTCGTAAATTATCCCACGGGATCGCAATACCGGGATAAAAAGTATCTTATCGCCTAACCGAAGTCATGGTCTGACCGTGAACCAAATCTATTCAGCTAATAAGGCGTGAAAAGGTAACAGACAGATAGAGTTACTTTCACATTTAATATTTTATTTTAACTTTAATATTTTTTAAGTATAGTTAGTATGGATTTAACTTATTTATTACTAGTTTCTGCCCGCGACTTCGTCCGCATGAAATTTCACCCTCCCCCCATTCACCCTCTTAGGCGTGGAATTTCGAAAAACCCTTTCTTAGTGGATAACTACTCTTCACTAAGAACACACCCTCCAAATTTCATGCCTCTAGGACCAGCGGTTTAGGGTGTGCGTTGATATATCAGTCAGTCAGTCAGGACTTTGAATTTTATATGTATAGATCAGTGTGAGTTTAACACAATATATTTATTTATTTAATACTTCAAGCACATAAATGTAAAAAGGCGGACTTAATGCCACAGGCATTTTCTACCAGTCAACCTTTGGGTCATGCGAGACAAACAGTGGTACGTGCAATCATGAAAATTGAGGAATAAATATATTTTGTTGACGTTAAGAGTTACTTTTTGCTCAGCTCAGATTTATGTGTCTCAAATTTTGGCTCGTACATGTTCAATTAATTCCCGTCTTGCATGCATATCTTCATGTTAAGTGGGTTGGCTCAGTGTGATGAATTTGCATTTATACATACGGGAAACATATCCCAGAACTTGGTTGATTTCGTACCTAGTTTACATAGTCGATTGGAGTGCTTTTGAAGGTAGTGTTTTTACATAATTAATTATGATTTTAGAATTTATTATACAAATATTTATATTTTAATATCTTTAAATTATATTTATTTTTATTATTATAAGCCTGTATTGTCCCACTGCAGGGCAAAGGCCTCCCTTCCCTCTTTCCACTTTTCCCGGTCTACCGCGATTGTGAGCCAATCCTTTAAGAAGGAGTCCAGTTCATCCCACCATCCCTTTCTGGGCCTGCCGCGCAGTCGTAATTATATTTAATTATTTTAAATAAAATATAAAAATATTTAATTACTTATATATTAATTAAATACTGTACAAAGGTGGACTTAATGCCTGAGGCCTATTAATAATTTTAAACCAACTAGTACGAGTTTGTCTATTAATTATATTAACCATCTCACTTGATTCTACTTTTCCAAAGTCTATGATCGCTTAAAACTTCATAATCAAAATAATTAATCCTATAATTAAAATTACTCTGTCTTAATATTGTTGTTTGATAACAAGTAAAGTACACACAAATAGTTGGAAGTTTCCTAATAATAATACGTTATTAATATGTAAACTCCACTAAGTTTAAAAGCTTCAGCCTATTCATAAGTTTGACGAACTTATACAGGCTTAAGTATGTGTAGCAACATGTCTAAGTTCTTACGTATTGTGTGTCAAATATTATGATATACACCGAACTTGGATAATAGAGGAATGAATATCGGAAAACAGTTGAACAGCGATGTAACAATTCTAGAAAAAACGCGTGAAGAACGCGCATGTATGGAAAACGTAACATAAATTCGAATGATTTTGAATAGAAAATACAACTACAACAATTGTTTCGAATTGCGACAATCACAATTTTTGTCCATACTAATAGTATAAATTCGAAACTAACTCTGTCTGTCTGTCTGTATGTTACCTTTTCACGCCTAAACCGCTGAATTGATTTAGATGAAATTTGGTATAGAGAGCTTGAGTCCCGAGATAGGATACTTTTTATCCCGATATTCCCACGGGATCGAGACTTATGCGGGTGAAACCGCGGGGCGCAGCTAGTCACCTATAAAAGTCAAAGTCAATTAATTTAATTTAATTAGAACTTTCAAAGGCATTTTTAAACGTAAAAAGTCTTAAAACTAAGTAAAATAAAAATAAAAAGAATAGAGTATTTTCAGCTTTCGAATCGTTCCAATTTATGAATTATAACTTCCGTTATGTTTAGTCCGCACGTTCGTGCTAGGCCCACAGGACGTAATGACAATCCAGAGTAGCGTATAATTACTTAATGTACGGAAATCTTGATTTCGTTTAGCTAGACTCTTAAATTGGAATCAGAAACTCACACACCCTTCAAGTAAAACCTGTCTAAATATTTGTCAATAAAGTAAAATACCATTTATTTATTTATTTATTAATCACAAAATCCACAGCTCTTTGAAATTTTTATGCTAGTCTTACAGCCAATTACGGATTTACAATTTAATAATTTTATTATACATACATGCAACAGAAACAGAAATACGGAGTGACGTGAACTGCTGGTACCATCTGAGCAATGCTAAGTGTACGGGTGTGAGTGAGTGTGTAGGAGTGTGCATGTGGAGTTGCGAATGGGTGTGTGAATATGTTATTGTGGTATGTGGTGATTGTTTGTGTACCTTCTATAACCATTTGATTAAGAGGACTACATGACCTAAAGCGCGGGCTTTGTCTTACTGCATACAAAAGCCAGAGAAGCACTATGATACAACGCTGGTAATTTATTGCAAAATATGAAGCAATTACTTACCTATTTACGAAAAATCTATTGTTGGACAAAAAAATTGAAACACTAAAGTTTTAGTATGTTGCTTGTACCATAATCTGACAAAAAATCATAAAGATTGTATGTATATTAGTATGGTTTTTATTGTAAAAAGAAAGTTTTTAGAGGTATCTTCATGATTTTTTTCTGTCGTACCAAATAAGTTGTATTATGTTTTCAACACATTATCTACCTAGCATATATCCTGGAAAATATCATATATTTTTTTGATTTTGTTTACTGTAGTTGATCATATACTTTTATTGATTCTAAAACTTGCGTTCTTTTGCGTTTAAGCCCCTTAATATAGCCTAAAAGCATAGCATAATCAGCCAATAATGTTCCCACTGCGGGGGCACAGGCCTCCTCTCTTCGAGAGGGAATGGGGTATAATAGACCACGCGGGCTCAGTCCAGCACCCTAATTGCGTAACACACTATCAATCGGAATCTGAATCATTTTAAAGCAATTTGCTAATCCATTGCTTCATAAGTTCGAAAAATTTGTCTGCTCAACACGTAAATAACGCAATGAATGTTGTTGAACTGTCAAAATGAAACCGATTCCGATTGATAAAGTGTTACGCAATTGCCCCGCGGGTTGAAAAAACAGAGCGGAATATAAAAAAGTAACAATTAAAAACTATGTTTGTTCAAGTCTACCTAAGCGTGGTAAAAAGACACAAAGCTCAACCAGTCTGTAGTCTGCGGCTGATAATCCCTAAGGTGATAGTGAGAGCAACGCTGCGTTTTTCCACCGACCCGCTCAGGGCCGCTATCGTGTTTGAAGTGTTCGAAAAAAGTCGGACATTGAAAAACAAGCACCACCGACAAGCTTCCTATCCGCCTTCCGTGATACCCGAGCTATAATGTAATAGAGGGTATAAAAGCATGGTTTTTGCACTACATAGTTATTGGTTACTTTTAAGGTGCAATGCTATGACTTGAACTAATGATGATTACAACTCGAAATGTGAAAAGGTGAACTGTAATTATTTATTACTAGCTTTGTCCCGCACCTTCGTCTGCGTGTATTTTTTTTTAATACTAATATCGAAGATTAAAGTGACTACTGAGATAAAGACTAATAGAGAAGTATGGAAGAAAATGACATATTGCGCTGAACCTAATCAATTAGGATAAGGGCAGGAGAATTATGATAATTTTATTTATTTATTTTGCACAATTTATTGAAGTGAAATAGTAGATTGTACAACTAAGGCATAAAATAAGCTATTTTACCCCGAGACGTTTATATCCACGCGAGCCGCAGGCGAGGGTGGATAGTTAAGTCGAGGGGTAAAATGGCTCGTTTATGCCTGAGTTATACACTCTGCTTTTCACTTCGATTGCGAGAAAATGAAACAGGCATAAAGTATACAGTACATAATTAATCAAAAATGTTGCAAAGCATAGCTAATTCCCGCCACCACAGATAATACCGCCACGAAACTTTTTAAAAGTTTTTTTTTTAATTTTAACATTTGTTATTCGACTAGGGTACTTCATACTGCCAAGTCATAAAAACGTTTCATTGCGTTTTTAAATAATAATTGACAACTATTTTACCTAATTTTATTATATTAACGATAGAAAACACGGAAGTGGTATAAATTAAAGAAAATGAAATAAATCACGACTTTAATCTGCGAAGTTTTATTGTGCGTGTGTGGCTGTTGGGCCTGATTACCTTAGTCTCAGAAAAAAAAATTACTTTATGCACTAGAACATAAAAAGCGATTTTATGTCGCCTAAGCACAACATAAAGACGAACTTTTAGAGCATGAGAAGTGAAAACTTCTTTAGCGGCGTTGCACACTTTTTGATGGGTAAAAAATGTTAAACGCGCGTGAGGGCATCGCGTCAGGACACGTGACCGTCAGGAGAGATTCCCCCCCCCCCCCTCTTCTCTTTCTACGGCGGCGCCAACCGAAGTGAACCAAGTGAGACACGATAATGGATGGATGGATGGATGGACGGACGGACGGACGGACGGACGGACGGACGGACGGACGGACGGACGGACGGACGGTGACGGTGACGGTGACGGTGACGGTGACGGTGACGGTGACGGTGACGGTGACGGTGACGGTGACGGTGACGGTGACGGTGACGGTGACGGTGACGGTGACGGTGACGGTGACGGTGACGGTGACGGTGACGGTGACGGTGACGGTGACGGTGACGGTGACGGTGACGGTGACGGTGACGGTGACGGTGACGGTGACGGTGACGGTGACGGTGACGGTGACGGTGACGGTGGACGCGGACGTGGACGTGGATGGATGGACAGCTGATGGCTCGACCGTCTGTGTAGTAGCCACACTGCTGTGTATTCGTAAAATTCTTGTATATAAAGTGTTTCAAAAAATGAAAATTGAACAAAGTGCATCGATTAATGAAAAAAGTGACGCAGAAATAGTGAAAAAAACTTAGTTATATTAATTCAATTAATAATTGATTAATTCAACGTTAATATTCAAGTTTTCACTTCTGCCGGCACTCCCGGAGTGCAACCCGTCTTTTTTTACCTTAAGTATATGGTTGACATTACAGTAAATAAGGCCGCCAGTAACAGTCACAATACCCCCCTGTACTAGTTAATACTGTATTACAATAGGGTATTATAACTCATTTCTGTGACCTGCGGGGCAATTGAGTAACACATTATCAATCGGAATCGGTTTCATTTTGACAGTTCAACAACATTCATTGCGTTATTTACGTGTTGAGCATACAAATTTTTGGAACTTATGAAGCAATGGATTTGCTTCAAAATGATTCAGATTCCGATTGATAGTGTGTTACGCAATTAGGCTGCCGTACAATTAACAAACAAGTGAGAATTTAAGAATATATAGGCTCCATAGTAAAAGAAACTGAAACAAATGAATAGTTTAAACTAATTATTATTTTGAAATGAAATTGCTACACTTCACACTATTTTGGCTTCTCGTAATTGTGTGTGAGTATATGTGATATTATGTATATAGGTAGGTATGTATGTAAGTATGTATGGAGTTTGCTGTTTCAGAATCTTAAATGTGTTTTCAATACTTTTATAATTTAATCAGAGTAAATATTTTCGCACAACCTTTTTAAATTGTTTATTTCATTATATCCGACGACGACAACCGACGTGTATTTTGTCATACTTATACATATTTGTGACGTTGGCGTTCAGGGTAAGATTTCGTTTGTCACATATATGTGACAATGGCATTCAAAAGGTTAAATATGTGTGATCATGATCCAGGTTTAAAACTGGCAGTCCTTCTCCAGGTCCCAGGCTTTACAACTGCCAAATTTCATAACATTCGATTTAGTGTTAAAGGCGTGAAAAGGTAACAGACTAGACAGAGTCACTTTCGCATTTATAATATTAGTATTATTGCCTTTTGTTTTACGTCATCTTCAAACCTTTCTTCTTTCTGATTTTACTTACCCTCCATAGTGAACTCTCGCACAAAATCTTCAATAGTTTCATCTAAACCAAGCAGAATTTGTACAAACTAACTCTTAACTAATCCGAGATGTTATCTTATTCCACATCTTACGTACATATACAGTGGATCATGCCGACCTAGTTACCTTCATCTACCTAGTTGACTTCATAGAATTTTCTTCACAAAATTCACCGAGTAAATCTAGCACTGGTAGCTGAATCTATTGATGGGAGGGATAATTATCTTTTCAAAATCGTAAGGTATTTTGTTTTTAATCTACGTTAAATTACAAATCTTGCATTCGCAATTTAGGTTCCAAAAATGTAAGCAAATGTATGTATTTATAAAAATAACTTTAATACTCACACATGAGGTTCAGTTAGCGCTGCAACTTCAACAAATATTACGAGTATGTTGTTTTTCAATATTAGTACAAACTATTCTAAAATTATTATTAACTTTTAAGCATAAAGTTGATATTTATTTGAGTGAAAATAACATCAACTGGAAACAAGGATTTGAATAGACTCCATGTATCTTGCATGTGTCATTTTCTAATTCGAATTTTTATTGTTGTGTATTTACATAATATAAAAAAATTAATAGTAAAAATAAAATAATGAAAAATAATAATTGAATTATAATAAATAATTATATTAGTCAAAATAATTTAATAATATGTACATGTAAGTATATAAAAAAGAAGGAAAAGAATCACAGGGTATCCAAAAACTTGTCCGCATCGCTGTCAACAGGAAAAGTGCCCAAAAGGCTGGCAGCATTGCCACGTTGTATTTTCTCTAACTGTATCATTTAAATTCAAGTACCTTCTGAATATGATAGCATAAATTTTGTATAGCTTCTAGTCAAAATAATATCGAATAAAATGTAATTTAGAGCAACACAATTTATATTAACTTCCAATATTCTTCTAACTTCCCAAACGTGACATTAATACTGTATAACTTTATAGTTTGCTTAGTCTAGTTAAGTACCTATAAAAATTTCTAGAAAATTCCACCCCGTCACTTCCTATTGGCGCGCGGTCTCGTCAAAGGCAATTAGCGGAGTAAACAAATTTAGATTAAAGTTCCCTGAAACTTGGGATCCTCTTAAACAAACTATTGAAGTGTTAAAATTTTAAAGAGGTTTATGTTTGAAGACTGTAAGTAGTTTTTGTCCACCTCAGTGGGTTATGGAACCTTTTCATAACATTGTACACACGCCTGAGGGGCTCGTGGCTAAATAATAACAGCCGCACGGGTCGATCTTGAAGGTTAAGCAACGCTTGCTGAGGTCGGTCCGTGGATGGGTGACCATCCATTATGTACCGAGATCCCTCCGTGTCTCGGAAAGCAATTTAAGCAGTTGGTCCCGGATGTCATTCGTTGATCTTTGACAGTCGTTACAGGTAGTCAGAAGCCTGAAAGTCTGACAACGAGTCTTGCCAAGGGGTATCGTAATACCCGGTAACTGGATTGTGAAGGTCAGATAGGCAGTCGCTTCATGTGAAATACTGGTATTTAGCTGCATTCAGTTAGACTGGAAGCTGATCTTAACATAGCTGGTTAGGAAGATTTTTTTGTGCTGTTTATCGATGATCTACGTGGACATATTGCGTGTTGTTTTTGAGGCACTTTATATATCTAAAGTGTATAATATATTATATGTAACTAACTATTTACACTAGAAACTAAAATAAATGACTAACTAACTTACTATACAAATAAATTAAAAAAAAAACAAAGGACACTTAGGCGTCGTAGTCCTCGTCCGCATCGCTGTCATCCGGAAACGTGCCCAGAAGACTGGCAGCATTGCCACGTTGAATGGCAATCCTAATTCTTTGGCCAAAGAATGACCCAGCCCTCTGGTCACGTGAAGTACCGACCAGCCGACGAGAAAATTACCTTAAAAAGAAGACGCGCGCTCGGGCCCCATGACTCGAGCCTTTCGACCCAAAACGGCTCAAAGCTGTAGTGGCCCATAAGTATACAGTATAAAAAGAAAAGTGTTACTTTTATTATACCTATTTTGATAACATGTTCTAATAACTGTAATATTATCTACACAGTGAAAATAAATTAATTCTACTTCAAAGATATATTAAGTGTGCTTTTAATATATTTGAAGTGGAATTAATTAATATTGAAAACAATTTAATTTAATTTGTGATCTAAGAAGCACTTTACAATTAACTGAAATATAGCAATAATACAATGTATCGAATAATGAGATCCTGCGGGGTACGTGCGTAAAAAACTTACTTAAAATCTTAATTAATGGTAATGCCGTTCATTTTATCAGTTCAAACAATATTCATTGCGTTATTAACGTTGTTGAATAGACGAAATTTTGTAACATATGAGGCAATGGATTTGCAATTTCCTTCAAAATCTAAAAATAGATTTTGGTTGAAAGTGTGTTGTGCAATTATGGTGCTTTTTATTTTCTTTTGAATTAATTACAATGGTTATCTATCTACAGGGTGTTACGGAAAGGGTATAACAATACAAACGGGTTGAAGAGTGTATCTGGTCTAGAATCTCTGTACGAAATTTCAGCTCAAAAGCATTAACTTTGAAAATGCTTAATATTTTTTTATTTCGACATCACGGCGCTGCACTGGCGCGTGGCGGCGTGATGTGCGTGTACTAGGCGCACAGACACACTACAGATAATGGATAATGACCCTCGTAGTGCGGTGACACGTTTGTTATGATTTCAATTTAATAAACTATCGAAATAAAAAAATATTAAGCATTTTCAAAGTGACTGCTTTTGAGCTGAAATTTTGTACAGAGATTCTAGACCAGATACACTCTTCAACCCGTTTGTATTGATATACCCTTTCCGTAACACCCTGTATATCTATACTAATAATAAGGCCAAATAGTTTGTTTGAACGCGCTAATCTTCGGAACTGCCAGACGGATTTGAAAGAATCTTTTTGCATTTCATAGCCCAATTCTTAAGGAAGGCTATAGGTAACTTAACATCGAAAGAACGCTAAGCGAAAACGAAGTAATAACGCGGGCGGGCGATGGGATGCCTTGGGATGGACAGCTGATTTTATTCGTGATTTCAGAGTTGGTCGGATAGTGAAAGTTGTTCATATTCATGGGTAGAAAGAACATCCTGTAAAAATTTGGAACCGGTAAAAAAAATCACCCGGTATAGTTCTGTCTTTCTGGACCAAAAAGACAGTTTTGTTCTGTAAGAACATGCTCTAATAGTATTCTTCTCTTTTGTTTCAGAATCTTAAGAATCAAATCATGACAACGAACGTGTGGGTAGAACAGGTGAGTTCCAATATTAATTTTATAATTTATACAGGTTGGCAAGGATACCGACGCACAATAGGTAACAAAAACTTACTATGAATTCAGCACATGATTATAGACGTAGCACAGAAATCTTTCGTTTGTTATCAAAAAGAAAATCTGCTGTTTCATAGAAAAGTGAACTACGCGGTCAAAATGTATGAACAGCATTTATTTTTTAAGGCGCAGATATACGACTTCTAATGATTTTAAATTCAACATCACGTCTAATCGACCGGACTGATTTCTTTGAAAAAAATAAATGTTATACTAGACCATTTGCTTCGTAATTTGATATGTGAATATTTGCAATTATATTTTTTTAACATAGTGTAATTAATTTGTAAAGTAATGTCTACCGCGGACATAAAAACGATAATCACGCAAACACTATCGGGTATATTTTCATAAAACTTTCACCATCTAAAAGACAATTTAATTCCCCGAATTTTAGTATACGGTTTTTATTTGTTTGGTGTTTGAGAGTTTTTGTAAATAGATAATTGCTTCATATTTGCAATAAATTACCACGGTTGTGTCATCGCGCTTCTCTTTCTTTTCTATGCAGTCCGACAGTGACCGCGCTTTAGGTCGTGTAGTCGCCTTAATTAAATAACGGACGGAAATTTTCAACGTAGTGAGGTTTGAAGCATTATACTGAACCCATGGTAACAGTTTGTGCATCGATGTTCCTGCCACCCTGTTTTAACTCAAAAAAAAAACTAGGAAACTATGCAAATGACTATTTATTTATTAAAATCTGCCGCCGTAGAGGAAAATACGACAATTTCGTCAGCAAAACGGAGGTTTGTTAACCGCACAATGCCGCACCTCTCCCAATTTGCCGATAACTGTTAAGATTTGGTCTTTGACAAACATTCAAAAGTCCAAACTCAAGGTTTGCCAACGTGCAATGGAGCGCAGTATTCTAGGCGTCAAATTGACAGACCATATTCGCAACACCACACTGCGCTGCAAAAGACAGATTACTGACATTGCTCAAAATTCCGTTCAGCTGAAGTGGGACTGAGCTGGCCACGTGTGCCGTATGCCCAATAAGCTGTGGGCCAAAATAACCACCACGTGGAGCCGTGACACAGATAGAAGCCAATAGAAACAATAGAAAATCAATTGTGTCTCATTAGCGGCGCTTGACAGATTAAATAAATAACGAACTATGCTAATGACGAAAAACTTTTCCATTTGACATTGCTAGCAGAACGTTGCAGTCAAACTTTTAACATACACTTTTTCAGTCACGATGAAACTTCGACCAATTGACTGCAATAATGCCTTTAGCTACGGTTTTCAAGAATAGCGGCAGCCGCCATACAGTGTCTGCAATTCACCGGTGCATGACGTCACTGAAACGTTATTTATGAAAGTAGATTTGTTTTCGTAGAGAGGGTTTTTTGACGCCATAATGTCAAACTCTGCTATCACCATTATCATCTCAGCCTGCGGCAATTAAGTAC
The DNA here is from genome assembly GCA_947508005.1 of Amphipoea lucens. NCBI lineage: Eukaryota > Metazoa > Arthropoda > Insecta > Lepidoptera > Noctuidae > Amphipoea > Amphipoea lucens. Next base: position 3,908,386 of record OX382371.1, read on the forward strand.
AGTTTAAGACATTTATTTCTCAAAAAGAATACAATTTTGAATTCACTTATCATAAGAAATACAAGTTAATCATAATACTTGATACAATAACTTATGAAGAATGGTAGGTAGGTACTCGTAAATAAACTAGTACGTAGTAGATGCGCAAATGTTTTTCTTACAGTGTATGTAGGTAACAAGAAAAAGTTAGTGCACAATTACGTATCGTTTCTTAATAGCAACTCAATAGCAATTACACATTGTTAATATCTAAAGCAAGCTGACAATAAATGTTTAAGTTGTTAATGTTTCAAAAAGTTTAGTGCCTTAATGTTTTTTATGTATTTAAATAAGTAATATTTTCGTCATTTTATGTTTAGGCGGCGGCCACTGCGTTTCTAGAAAACTGTAACTATAGCTAAAGAAATATTTAGCTACTTCATCCTCGTTAGAGCCTCGGAAAGCACGTTAAGCCGTTGGTCCCGGCTGTCATTCGTGGATCTTTGACAGTCGTTACGGGTAGTCAGAAGCCCGAAAATCTGACAACCAGTCTTACCAAGGGTATCGTATTACCCAGTAACTGGGTTGTGGAGGTCTGATAGGCAGTCGCTCCATGTAAAATACTGATATCAGCTGCATCCAGTTAGACTGGAAGCCGCCCCTTAATAGTTCAATTATAGTTGGGAAAAGGCTAGGTAGATGATGATGATCCTCGTAAGAACCTGCTGCCTGTTAATCAGTAGGTACTTGAAAATAAACAAAAAAGTTCTTAACCAACAAAATATAAAACAAAATACCAAAACGACCATAAACAACCGACATAGATCACAATATAAGTCAAAGCGTTACAAACAGGACATGTCTCATTTCCCCCACACTATACCATTGACAAATGGCTACCCGGAAGGGACATTGACGTGTCATGTCACCTCGAAGACAAGTAGGGATTGTCATTCTTTCAACGGACACGGACACCCGCCCGTCAATTCCAAAGTGATTAATGTAAAGAGATGTAAAGGCATTCAAAGTCTCCAGAATTGAAAGAAGAAAAGTTGTCTTTCAAAGAAATGAGAATGTTTTTTTGTTTTTCGTTTAAATGATTGTGGATTTTGGAGGGATAATGTAAATTAAATGTTTTCGTTTGAGGAAAAGGATTTTGTGTTTTTCCTTTGGTATGTAGAGTTTTATATTGCCTGTAGGTATCATTACTTCTTTGTATACAGCTTTATTAAATAAATCATCCTTATGGGAAGGTTGAAGTGTTGCTGAATCTTGTTATTTTATTTTTGCTTTGCCACACACTTAGAATTTCTTCTGTAACATTATTAACGCAAATTAATTAAACTTAAAAATAACTAGAACCGAGATATTGATTTCACTGACTGAGCAAGTTTTTAAGTTAAAAACCAAGTAGTTAAGATATTTTTTTTACCTTCTAGCCGACCCGATAGACGTCGTTGCCCTGTCCAAATTTCAATAATTTATACAAAAATTCCGTAAAAAAGTACTTCAGTTTTTCCCGTATTTGACTTCTTCCGGGAAACTTTTCCAATTTTTCTTTTTAGCAAAACCTAATTCAGAGTCTCATAAACATTTTAATGAAAAAATTGCTAAATTGGTCAAGCCATTCTCATGTGATGCGCTTACTAACGAACAGCATTTCATTTTTATATTATAGATATATACGAGTACATACCAGCTGACTTTTTAACCGTTTGGATAAAACAGGGTTTAAAAGGTAAACGGAGTAGAAGCCTATGGAACTTTTTTCTGACGTCTTTTTTTGACGTGATAACGTCTTATAAATCGATGAACGCCGGCTGCACGCACGAAAAAGCATGACTCGTTATCACGCTCCGCCTGAGCCGAGTTTGCAAGCGAGAGCGCGGAACAAGCGATAGAGAGGCACGATCGGATGTTTTCTTATGACGTTATCACGTAAAATTATCGTCTGTAAACCGACTTTACAGACAAACAATGTTTTTTTACAAAAAATTAAATAGAAAATATGAATGTCGCAATGATAATTTCCGCGCATAGAGAAGGGTTGCCTGTAAGTTGAATTTTGATATTATTTATTGATTTATTCGTTTCTTTTTTTGTGAAAAAAAAAACGAATTTCTGTGCCATAGGCTTCTACTCCGTTCACCTTTTATATAACCTGCTTTTATTCAGACAGTAGAAAAAGTCAGCCGGTATAGATATTCTTTAATTTCATTCAAATAATTATGTTACTGTCTCTTTTGGAATATTTTAGGTCTCTATTGTTATTAGCAACTAGTTACTATTAAACCGATTCCACCTTTATGCTCTAATGGAATAATTTCAAAATACGCCATTACCTACAATTTCTATAACTACGCAATTATCTCGTTAAATGGCTGTTTTAGAGCTTGCATAATTTGCGATAGTATTGGGAACCGATTTAATTAACATTTCCATTTGAGACTTAAAATTAAACCGATCATGATAACCGAAAGCTGCGGTAGATTTATAATATCCGCTTATTTATTTGTTGAAAGAGTTGTAGTTTACATCATCATCATCTGCCTAGCCTTTTCCCAACTATGTTGGGCTTGCTTCCAGTCTAATCGAATGCTGCTGAATACCAGTATTTTACATGAAGCGCCTGCCTTCACAACCCACTTATTGCGTAATACGATACCCCTTGGTAAGATTGGTTGTCAAACATTCGGGCTTCTGACGACCCGTAACAACGGTCAAACATCTCTGAATGACAGCCGTGACCAACGGCTTAACATGCTTTCCGAGCCACGGAAACAAACAGTTGTAGTTTACAATTTAATCTAATATTATAAAGAGGTAAAGTGAGTTTGTATGTAGAAATAAAATTAATCTCCGGAACTACTGATCAGATTCCGAAAATTCTTTAACTAATGGGAAGCTACCTGTATGACCGAGTGTCATTGGATATATTTTATGTTAAAACAAGAAATTTGACGCGGACGAAGACGGTGGCATAAAATAGTATAGTATAACTAGCTGCGCCCCTCGGTTTCACCCGCGTAAGTTTTGATTCAAAACAATTCTGGAGAGTGCCACCCTTATCACCTAGGGGTATAAAAATTAGCCTACGACCTATTCTCAGACCTACCAAATATACAGAAAAAATTTCATAAAAATCGTGGGTACACAACGTGAACAACGTTTCGTGGGTAACATTTTTTTAAACATTTTGTATTTCTGAAAATAGTAGCTTTTCAAATGTATCGAAAACTAAGCCTCAAAGGGATTACTCACGGTATAAAATGGTAAAAATTCAATTCAGTAAATCTAATTCAGTTAAAAAGAGTTTGCGAGGGTGGTGACATTTTCACTTACACGTATAGTTTTGAGTTCAGCTGCACGATTTCTGACAAATGCGTGTACTGACTGAACAGGTCCACTTAATTTTTGTCGTTCTTTCCTCAAAAGACCATTTCAGACATCAATCTACACGGTCATCACATGATCTCACCAATATTATATCTGGATTTTAAAGGAGACCTTTGAGTTTATTTTGACCTTTCTTCTCAGATTAGTCAGATAGGAAACGCCGACCTCATCTAGTTTTTATTAAAATATGATTGATGTGTAAAATTGTGTGTACAAACCTACTTACAAAAAAAAAAAGAATATAATCTATAATTACCTATGTAGGAATTAACAATAAAGTAGCAATACACAAGATATGACGGATGTGAGAGGATGGGTATGACAACACTGTGCGAAAGGGATTGAAAGACAGACAAGATGGACGACAGATATGAAAGACGTAACGTGCACAAGAAAATCATAAAATACTAGCTGCGCGCCGCGGTTTCACCCGCAGAAGTGTCGATCCCGTGGGAATATCGGGATAAAAACTATCCTATGTCCTTCCCCGGGATGCAATCTATCTCTCTGCCAAATTTTATCGAAATTCGTTTAGTGGTTTAGCCGTGAAAAGGTAACATACAGACAGATAGACAGACAGACAGAGTTACTTTTGAATTTATAATATTAAGTTTGGATAAAAGAAGTTGAAGAACCAGTTTGCCATTAATTTGACACAACGATCCCTACAACTATCATTTCTCATCCCACAATAACAAAACTGTTATATATTTAAGTACACATACATAACTTATACAGCTATATAATATGTGTTTGTATAAATACAAGTTACACCAAACATAAGCAATGAGGAAGCACGCTTGTAGATATTATTTTCTACTTCATTGAGCTGAACAAAAACAAAGCAGATTTATCTACTAGGCTCTGTGGAAACTTTTGGTTTATTATTCACATAGATACTAGTAAATATGTCTAAACACTGGCGTTGAGAATATCTTCTCTTTCTTCTTTTGTTTTTTTATTTCTTACTTTGATTGTTGATTTTTTATCTTATCACATGTTCCACCGGTTGACGTCATCACGTCAATGCCGGCTTTCGCTGAAAACTTGTGCTAGGGCTCTGTTTCGCATAGAGTCTTAGCATCAGGGCCGTCTTTACCTGATGGTGCAAGGGGTGCGTGGCACCCGGGCGTGGGGTCTTCTGAGGCGCAAGCCGGAGGGAAGCGCCAGGGTAGCCCGTGCAATTCAAAATTACTTTTTCATGAAATAACAATCAATAGGGTTATATGAACTTAGAGGGTTGTATATCAATACAATACCCTAAGTCAATTGCAAGACAAAATATACAACCTGACACTGACCTTTTTTTTTATGGATGGGAAATCATCAAATGACTCCTCCCGCTCTGGGTGGAGCGGAAGGGAGTGTCAGACTCTTACTGACTAAAACCCATTCGTGTTCCTTCCTTAGCCCTTTATGTTCCGGACAATCCCGCTAACCCGGCAGGCTTCGGCCCTGGCAGGCCCCTTCCTTTTTGCTGACATCTCTTTGAGGCGCGCGTGGAACACGTACGCGCCGTCCGGCACGGGCCTGGTCCTGATCGGACGGTGAGCTACCCACCTGACACTGAGCTGAAAATTGCAAAAAACGTAAGAAATAACACATAAAATTGAATTTCGCGGGCTACCTTGGTGCTTCTCCCTAAAAATTGGACTCCAAAATCTAGTTTTTTTTTGTTGCCAAAAAACAAAGAGCCTATGCCCCAGACTGTTTTTTGCACCCCGGCGCCCAATATGGTTAGGTTGGTCCTGCATAGCATTATACTGAGCGATGGCCGTTTTGCGTGGATGTGACGCATATTTCGCCCAATTTGATATTTTTTTTGGTTTATGTTCTTTCTCTGTTTACCACAAATAAACGTATTTTCTTTCTTTATCTCTGAAATAATGTTTATCAATAGGAGCAGCACACTTTGTGTGGAGACACTTTCTTCTAATCGGTGCATGCTGCGATGAATAGTTAACAAAACTATAGAAACTGAAAATGTTACATTGAAAAGTAGGTTCTTACTTCTGTCAAAATTTTGTTAATTTACCTGCATTTTTATTATGGACAGCCGGGCGGACGTTTGCCGGGATAGAGGAAAAAAAAACTTTTTTTTTCGTGACTAAGTTACACGATACTCTCACGCCTCCATATAAATAGAAAGAGACAGGGAGAGTGAGATAAAGTCGCATGCAGGATAACGCTTTTTCCGTACGTGACGTCTACCAACCAACTCCTAACACAAGCAGCGTAATGGAACTTTATTCTAAACAAAAAAATAAGAGCAGTCCAAGACGGACCTTTGTTAGAATTTTATCACTTTTCTGAAACACTAGGGTTGACCAATGGCCGTACGCTCACTATAAATAAAAATGTTTTGGAAATATATAGACCCCTAGCTGCGCCCCGCGGTTTTACTCGCATAAGTTTTGATCCCGTGGGAATATCGGGATAAAAACTATCCTATGTCCTTTCCCGGGACTCAAACTATATTTATACCAAATTTTATCTAAATCGGTTCAGTGGTTTAGGTGTGAAAAGGTAACATACAGACAGACAGAGTTACTTTCGAATTTATAATATTAGTATGGATTATAGTGTAGTTACTATAAGCCTGTTTGTTGTTGTGCCATATTTTTTTCATAAAGTGATTGTCTGTGATATACATTTTTCAGGGTATGATGCTCAGTTGCTCAGCCTGCGTACCTAATTCTAAAATGAACGCTTTAAGGGACAGCTGTCTCCTCTGACCTCGAAGTTCGTATCCCACTCACTCGAAAATGTTAACATAATTTACAACACAAATTACTCTAACCTCGTATCGAAAACTAGGACGAATCCTTGAAAACTTGTAAATTTGTCATCCCTTAACAAAATATATACGGTTTTCCGAACTATCAGCATTCCAACAAATAAATCGTAAAGTTACTTGTGCGATCATAACATTTTTATTATCGCGGGACCAACTTGTTTGGCAGGAAAAAACTTTGGATCGTTAGAAAGAGATGGCGGGTATTTTATCCTATGAAAAAGAGAGATAAAAGTTGTTGAAGAAACCAAATAGAGCAATCGATAGTATGTTATAGGGTAATAATACACAAATAATGATGTAATCTGAAGTCGCGATTTATTTGCCAAAAATTTTAACAAATTTGAGTATGTACAAGTTACTTTAAATCCTACACAATAAAGTTCAGTTTACGCTTCAGCTTTAAACATTTTTATAACTATTTCGATAGTGCTAGTCACTCTAAATTCAACTTAATTACCATTAAAATAAAGTTGACATTTGTTAAACTTTAAATAATATTAATTTGAAACAAAAGTTTGAATAGACTTTAGATTAGTTGCTCAGAAAAGTTGGACAACTGCCCCTAGTAAAGACCCATGGTCCAACTAGTTGGACAGAGCAGTTGGACCACTGCCCCGGACTGGAATTATTCTTGACCTTTAGAGCGAGTGGGAAGGCTACTTATGAGAGAGAGAGCGAGAGGCCTATGTCTAACAGTTGACTGCGAACGACCAACATGATTGATTATGCAGGGTCAATTAAATCGGTTAGCAGAACTCTGCAGACGTGATGGGTATCGATATCAGATTATTTAACAACGTAAATATCTACCTACGGTCGCAACCCCAATTTTTTTATCATAATTAGATATCGATACCCAGTAACTGGGATATGGAGGTCAGATAGGCAGTCGCTCCATTTAATTAAAATACGGGTTACTCAGCTGCATCCGGTTAGACTGGAAGCCGACCACAACATAATTGGGAAAAGGCTAGGCAGATGATGATGAGATGTCAATACCTACGTCTACGGAGTTTCGCCATCAATTGAGCATTGCTAACATTACTGAAATTGGCACCTAGCATAATTTATGGATTAAAATAAAGACTATGTAAAAGGTTCCTTGAAAATCGCCTGTGGAGGTTTGGTAAACTGCGCGTCAGTATGTCACTTGAACTAGAAAAGGACAAAACAAACGAAAAGTATAAAACGAAGGCACTGTCAAAATGAAACTGTAAAAGCTTTGGTTTCCGAAGAAGGCGTTGAACGGTCACACAATAATACTGAGCTTTTTTGACACCTTAATGTCAAATACTTGTGTAAATTACAGATTTTCATGTTGTAATATGATGGAACCGCTTTTCAATGAAATACAAGTTTTACCTACATGGGCGTGATTAAGCGGTTGATTACACTAAGATAAAGAAAGAAAGAAAATACATACACATACTAAAAGACACATAATACATCTATATAAAATTCAAAGTGCTGACTGACTGATATATCAACGCACAGCCTAAACCGCTGGTCCTAGAGACATGAAATTTGGTGGGTGTGTTCTTAGTGAAGAGTAGGTATCCACTAAGAAAGGGTTTTTCGAAATTCCACCCCTAAGAGGGTGAATGGGGGGAGGGTGAAATTTCATGCGGACGAAGTCGCGGGCAGAAGCTAGTCAGATATATATACTTACATCAGAAAAAAGATCAAACGTGATCGTAAACAAAACCTCTTCCAAGCCAATCACCCACAAACTACTCGAACCGATTGAATCGTAATAGTAAAACTTCAAACCTTTTTCCACTTCCATTATATTTGAAACGTTACGACGAGCAGCAAGAAACGCTTCCGATGAAATAATATCCATCCAGCCTTCCATACTAATATTCGAAAGTAACTGTCTGTCTTTCTGTCTGTTACTTTTTCACGCTTTAGGAGGGGCTTGTGGCTAAGTAATTTCAGCCGCACGGGTCGATTGATCAGGTTAAGCTACGCTTGCCGAGGTTGGTCCGTGGATGGGTGACCATCTTTACATACCAAGATCCCTCCGTGCCTCGGAAAGCACGTTAAGCCGTTGGTCCCGGCTGTCATTCGTGGATCTTTGACAGTCGTTACGGGTCGTTAGAAGCCCGAAAATCTGACAACCAGTCTTACCAAGGGGTATCGTATTACCCAGTAACTGGGTTGTGGAGGTCAGATAGGCACCATGGCTCCATGTAAAATACTGGTATTTAGCTGCATCCGGTTAGACTGGAAGCCGACCCCAACATAGTTGGGAAAAGGTTAGGCAGATGATGACTTTTTCACGCTTTAATTAACGGCTGAACGGATTTAAAATAAATACACATTAGCACACAGGATGACCATGAACTGTATTAGGATATAGGATACTAGTTTTTATCCCGGTATAACTTTCCCGTGGGATGATTTCCGACGACGCAGGCGAAGCCGCGGAAAAAAGCCAGTTTTTTATATAAAAACAAGTTTTAGATTTGTATCGAAACAGACCGCTGTAGCGAAGGGTTTTTTCCGACCGTCCCCTGCAGAGTATCATAAATCATTGCCGCTTGGCTCACCAGTTAACACGTTTTCAAACTACCCCCAGGATATATCCTTTTATGTATTATGTATTTTATATGTGGCTTATATTCGTTATTGTGCTCTTGATTATGGTGGGGTGGTTGCAATGATTAGGTATACAACCCACAAGAGTTAACTTGAGACCCGAGCGGCCCCTCCCGACCCCCGCGATGTTACCGCTATCGCCATCGACGCCTCAGTTAGGCGTTTACGTCATCCGAGTGAAGTCTCAATTTAACTCTTGCGGGCTGTAAGTAAGTTGTCTAAAAGTAACAGATATTTTTCAGCACGTTGGTAGGTAGTTGGAAATACAACACTTAGGGCTCACATAATTATGGATAAGATTGTTGTTGATGCAATTATTACATTGATTTTTTGAATTGCTAGTTACCTAAGCTTTATTCGATAAACCTTAAGTTTTAAGTTAATATCAACTGTTTACATGTTTTTTTTTTATGTAAGGTCTGCCTATTATGTGACACAGAAGATTACCTATATAATATACGTGTCAATATACCAAAATATTGAAATCCCAAAATATATTTGCATATTACGTCATTGTCATCGCTTTGATGTCGGTCTAAACTTTTAAATAGAATCTGGTCAACTGGTCAGTCATAGTTTGCAGCCAACTTTAAGGTGGAATTGGCTTCAAGAGATTTTCTATAATTAAGAGTTCTTCAAAATTTTTCTCGCCCTATCGCATTGTGTTTGCCATCTTTGTTCTTTTGAGTCCCTAAATGAATTTCCTCTTAAAGAACTTTGTAATTTGTATGTAGGAAATGTATTGAGGTGATATAGTTTGAGTAAAAGAGAATCGAAAATAAGTAACAATGCCGAAAATAAAACATTTTGAAAAAAAAAAAATACAAAACTTACAGCTCATTTTTATTGCCAAGTTCAGGAATATACGACTAAATGTAAATTAGGAAATTTTAAATTTCCGTAGACACAGCGTAGCCTTTGAAGACTTGCCAAAATTTCCCGAACGAAATTCCCGATTACATCAGGTTCTCGTTAAAATTTATTAAATAACATTTTAAAAACATCGCATCCAAACGCATACTTGTGTCAAATTCTTGCTGAGTTGCCGGCGAGAGCTCTCTAACAACTTTCCAACATTTTTGCTAGCAACAATCTCTCGTATTATCGTTTGTTTTTTGCTTTGTTGATGATATTTTGGCTTATTTGTATTGGAAGTTATTTCATTACTTCGTTATTCATCGTCCGAATTGTTTACGTAAACAGCAAAACAACACTTGGCGTTAACTTTTTCATTCATCCCATTCTGTTTCTGTTGTGTTAGTTGGAAAATTCTCGTCAGTAAACACATTTTGATCCTCGCGTAGTGTTCATTTTGCTTCAAACTGTGCCCAATACCAGTCGAAATTATCTAAAATTCACCAGTTATCCTCTTTTCTCCTCAATTGCTGTTATCGTATAATGTAATTGGAAACGTGTGTGTATCTTCCAATTCGTTCTGATCTTCCATATAAAAAGCCTCTTCAGCAGCAATTCTGCCACCTCCTAAACATTAACAAAAAGATCACGCGCGACATTTACCAACAACATTGAGGCGAACCTCGAATATAAACTGTGGCTTCCCACCTCCCATTACAAAAGTGGCCACAGCCCAAAAGATCCGATGAAAAAAACTCCGGCCACCAGGAAATGGCGGGCGCGGTCAATTGAAACTCGTGACAATTTGCTCGCCCCGAGGGTGTGTTAAAACCTCCGAATTTTTAATATTAGACTTCATTTTTTCTGTCAGAAAAATACAAAGCTTTAAGTGTTTGACTGGTTTTGATAATTTGGTGACGAAATGTGTATTCAGTGAACTGTCTCTGTTTTTATGAATTTCGTTTGCCAAGCAAATTCAAATAATAATTTCACTCAAAATATTTTTACGCCGAAAATTAATAATGCCGTCGGTGTCCTTTGATTTCATAACTGAAATAAGGACATTACCTCACACAGCACACAACAAAGCTTTCACAAAGTCTTAACACCAGTATATCCGTAATATGCGTAAATTAAATTTTGTTTTAATGAATCATAAACCTAAGGTATTTTGGTTGAATCTCGTAAAGAAAATATAGACCTTTATATAAACATTGAATAGGGCTGTTCAAAGTTGAGAATATAGGCAGTCCTATAATAATATGATACAGAACAACGCACGAATTTACATCGATTATTTGTACAGTGTTTTGTTTAATAATAATGTGAACAAGGACGAATGAGATAACGGTAATGCAAATGAGAAAGATGATACGAAAAGGGTTTGTATCATTTCTAGCAAGAATTTTCCTTATTATTCAATTGTTTTCTAATATTCATCAGGCTGTAAAAAGCTCAAAACGGGATTAAATTTAGGCACGGTGGATGAGACTCGTAAAAAGCAATGTAAACGAAGCTAACGAAGAAGATTTTGATAATCTAGATGCTAGTCCAATAACTAAAGATATTGAACATACCTATTATCCCAAATATCATAAGTATCAGATATCGGAAGCAGGTCCCTCAATAATGGACCTGGTAATAAGCTAACAATCTGTTACTAATTGCACGTTATTGCAATGCTGGAATCCGGTATATCTTGGTGCTAATTGGTTCATACGATACTAATCGCGCATTATAATATAAATTTGGATACATTCCATACCTAATTGATAAACAAAAAAACACAATTGGATGATGAAAAGATGAAATATTTATTTTCCTTGACGTCTTTCTCAGAGAAGATATCGAAAGAAACACTTTAAAAGCAAAGACTTGAACGCAAATCACTCAGATGGAACATTTAAACAACTTTCACAATATGAATAGAATTTGAACTAAAACAGACATTACACGGTGTAGAAAATGTGGAACACAGCTTCATATTAAAGATTATAGCCAAGGAAACGACGGAAAATCTCGCGTCACACGCATATCCCATTATGAGATTCAATTAAATATACAGCTTTAGATTGGGGCTGTGAAACTGGCGGAAGCTTGAACACATTTTGAGCACGTTGAGTATGTTCAATTCATTCTGTATTTGGAAGATAGCGGAATTCAAAATACTATCACCTTTTATAAAAAAGCTGACAGTAACTAGGTAAGCGCTTAATAAGACAGAGCCGATAACGCAGAAGACGTTAAAAAAAATCAAAATAATTATATTATTATAATTAAGAACAAAAACCATCCCAAAAATCTCCAATGGCATATAAACATTAACTTAGACCTACTAAACCGGTATCACACTTGCCAGGAAATATATTATGCGCCAATGATTGCTCAAGAGATTTGCCAGTTACGGCGCCATAGCAGTCTCGGGCGTCACACCGTGAGAGCTTGTATAATTCCCTTACGTATTATTACATGAGTACACATCTTCTTCGATCCTCTGAGTGACTGAAATTATAGCGTGTGCATAAATTAAGGATTAATACGGAACAGACTTTGGGTTTCTTGTACCTATTAGCGTTGTAAGAACGTACTCGTATTTACCTCATTCAGCAATATGTAATTGAAAATATTTGTCAATTATTCACTTGGATGCTACTCATGGATACACTCAGATCACCTTAAAATATTTTTTCTTGGCAATGTTTTGTTGTGATATAAAACATAGGATCTATGTTTTACTTAAGGTATTGTTTGACATGTATTCCTTAAGCAGCACTGTTTAATTTTATTTATCAAATGAAATTAACATTATTTTTTTAAAACATTTTCCTTTCTATATTATTAAAAACATTACCAGAAAAAATATGTCAGACATTCCAAGACATTTTATTACACCAATTGACATAAAAAAGAGAAATAATAATCTTCAAACTATTTACATTTCGAATCTCTTCTATAAAACATCGTCGTCGCTTCAATTCCGCTCATCACGTTGACGTTTTCGTCGCCCAAAACGGACCCATACATGCGCAAAGACGATTTCAAATTAAGTCTGTGTAGAGAAATTTAAATTGAGTTTAACAAGAGTAATTCGGCCTAACGGAGACTACATGGCCCGCCAAAATAATAATTGGTTTCCGTATAGTACTGAACGATTCATTCCCTGTGCCAAACTTTTGAGGTTATAGGTTCTGTCGCCAAATATTTTGGGCACAATAAATTATTAACATCCTTGAATTTGTTTTGTTTTGTCTATGTTAGTTTGTCGTGTTGTGATGTTTTGTGTTGTCAAGAAGTTGGGAATTATGAGTATTGGTTTCACGTCTCCTCTTGTATTTTGATGAGTTAGTACAAAAGGCACTTTTTCTCATGAATTTGGATTCTTGATTTATTTCTTTTGTAAGAGAAGGATCAAAGTTTGTTAACATTATTATTTTTATAAAGAGGTTTCTTCAATAGTACGTTAATAAAGAGTTTTACTGCTTTCACTTTTGTATGTGAATTCAATAAATTAATCTTAGTAAGTTTCTATGTTTCACGACACATGTCCAAAAGAACATTTATAATTACTTGTTTAAAAAAAAGGAAATGACACACAACGTAACATCACGCCTTATTACCCCGAAGGGTTAGGTAGAGGTGATCCTAAATAAAACTCTACACTTCTAAACAAAACAATCTTATCGTCTTGTATATCTATTTTTATTATATACTTGTTTATGTGATACTCTCTTGATTCAATTTATCTATAGAAAATATCATAGACTATTTTGTAGGTAATACAAAGTCCCCAAAGAATAGAAAAGGTCTACCATCTGTCACTGTGGGATAATAAAATGGCGGCTAAAGTAACAAACGACACAATACGTTTATTTACTGTATTTTATCTGCACGAAGACATACGAATACTAATGTAATTAAATCTAATGTCTACGTAAAAGAAAATGTTCCTAAAGACTCGAAAACATTGCATTATCTTATTAATTTTCAAAGAAAGCAGAAATATAGGTAATGCAGTGAAACAGTAAAGTCCACCTATTTTATTACCACATTTTCCTCGAGCCGGGAGTTAAAATTAAAGCTCTAACTCATGTGGATACATATACCGCATTTGTAGAAGAAAAATCTAATATCGTTGTTATTGGCGCCCGACGTGGGACACAAAATACTTCAATGCTCACAAATGAAGCCCTCGCGAAGCCCTGGAACTCCAACGAAAGCACAAACAAACCTCCTTCGGGAAATCAGATCTATATTCACTCAGTTACTTTATAACATAACTTAAAAAAATAATATGAACCTACAAATAGAAAATTTCATTAGGCCCGGCGCCCCCGAGGCAACTGAAATTATCATTTAGGCAATCTTTTAAGACGTCATGTTATTTGTACTTAATGAATTGTAGGAATATGGGATTAACAAAATTAATGAGGACACAAACGATACACTTGTTTTTTCAAGAAGCTAATAAGAATTCTTCAGTTCATTACGCTTTTCGTTCAGTGTTTAAATTCTAGATTCTGCCAAATTATTTAAAAAAAGGGTCTTAGCAAACTAAAGTAAAGCAAGTAATTCAAAGAGGAACCCGTATTTGCTCGACTGGACACTAAGTGAGAAGTGGCCAAGTCGATTTTCGCTCACAGCACAAGATTTTCAATAGACCCTCCCCGCGACCGGAACCTAATAAGCCACCGCAATTTCCGACGTTCAGCAACCGGTCTCAGTAAACAACACTTTTTTATGCCGCCTCCAACGAAAGTACTTTCGAGAATGTCTTCGAGCGGACTTTAGTTTGAGAAAAAGCTTCTTAAGAGGATAAAAAGGCTAATAGTGGTCTGGTCAGTTTCGGCCCCAATTTATGTGGTAGTTTAATAAAGTTAAGAAATACGAAAGTCGACTAAATTCTTTGAAAGCGACGTGACTTCTTCGGCTTAATCTTAAAACTAGTTACGTGATGTTAAGCTAAGACTTTGTTGACTTAAATTTCGAAAATACAAAATTAGAGGGGCAATTCTCGTAATTTTAAGAACGTTCACAGTCTGATCTCAGTCTCAATCTGTCAAAAATACCTCTAATTTCCCTACATTTTGACAAGTTTTTGACATTTGTTTGTCTCCGAGATGAGACTGCGACTAGATTTCGAACGTTTTAAGTTACGAGAATTGGGCTTCTGTTTTACACGTATAAATGACAAAACCCTTTGCCACTTCCTACTTTAAAAAAAATGTGTGTGTGTTAATCTATATAAGAGCTAGGACTATCAGATAATTTTCAAGTCATGGAACAACAAACTGAATGTCATACTTAACAAAGTTCAAATTCCATTGCTACCAAACACGTTATAGAACTTTTTTGGTAAAAATGATCACTTAAAAATCAACTTAGAATACATTTCACTAAAGTAGATAACTGAATAAGTGACGATGGAGTATAAATTATCTGAGATTATGAACACTGCTATACTTTTCATGTGGTATTCGTCTTTACTTTATTAGCCTATGCGTCGGCCATAAAAACTGTATGTTAGCAAAGATGGCGTCAAATAACACATACTTACGAGTAACATGGGGAGAATTTGCATCACATCTCTCATAACAACCCAAGCCGTAGAAAGAGTTTTGTATAGAATAGAATAAATTGGTTTATTTTGTTGCAGGAATGGAACGACTACAAATTGAAGTGGAACCCCGATGACTACGGTGGTGTGGAGACTCTGCATGTACCTTCTGAACACATATGGCTGCCCGATATCGTATTGTACAACAAGTGAGTTCGATATCACATATTTTATTCTAATTCTATTCCAGATTTTATGTAGAACATAGAATTTTATGAGCACTTTAACAGAGAATACTCCACAACCATAAAAATCGCCATTTTTTGTGTTTTTTTATGTTTATTATTATGGAAACCGTGATCCAAATTCTCAATTATCTTGACTATATTAAATTTAAAATTCAGTATCAAAATTTTGGGAAAAATTAAAAGGATATCAATCTTCAAAAATTAAGAAAACGGCTTCCTCATTACAATTGCATTTTTCTTTGTTACGAAAATAATTAGCTGTAAAACAATTCTCATTAAAGTTTCCCAAGTTTAATAATTGGTAAATCACTCAAAGTCTTTGAAACTATTCGTCAAAGTTCTTGAGATTAATATAATGTTCAACAAAGTCTTTCATTGACTGTTCAAAGTTGCAAAGTAACAACATGAATTTTGAGAAATATTTTTTCTAACTTGGAATCCATTATTCTTCTTGCAGCATGACAATAAATCGAATACACTTAAGTTCTTATAAATGCCAGCGATAAACATTAATCTCACTCCGGAGCCATTTACTGGGGAATCAATTTAAGAAACTTGGAACGAACCTGTGTCCACAAGTTTGACACTATCCCCATTCCTTCCAATGAGAGTTAACTTTACTTTCTTTTCTTTTGTTAAAAACTCTTCTTATAAGGGCCTTATCTCTTCATTTCCGGTTTGCGGACAAAAATCCCATTACTTTACATTATCAAGACATCTTGACGAGACTCCTCGGTAAAGTCAGATGTTGAGACAAAAGTATGTAACTAATCTTAACTTGCGCGTCACTGAAAGCGTATATTTTGCTGTTAATGATTTCTCTTTGTTTATTTATTTTATCCTTTATTTTTGTCCTCAAGCTGCACAAAAGAAAAACTCCTCTACAAAAAGAGGAAATATTGAAAATTTAACTGAAAGCTTTTAAGCCGGATTATTTCCATCCTATACTTCCATGCAAATACTCAGAATAAATATAGTATTTTATGTGTTGGAAAATGTGCCCCCATTTCCATATAGGAATAGTAATGCATTTCGGATCGCTTCCGATAGTGAGCGATGAAGTATCGAGATTCTTTTAGCATAATTGAAAACTGCAATCGTCGAAACTTACCAAACACGCAATCAATAACCACACTTGGCAGACACTCAAGACACCAGATCGATCCTGGCGCCCCCCAATCGCAAAGCGGTACCGCCTTAAAAATCCTTATACTTGCAACGCTAACCATTATCAGTAGCAGTTCACCGCATTTATATGCATTAACGCCACGTAAGCTCTCCACTTCGCAGGATTCAAGAGCTTATCTTCTTTCGAATAAAGCTGAAATTTGAATGGGTAGTTGGTATCTAGGTGAGGCAGAGAATGCGCCCGAAGTTGGCCAGGCGGAAGGCACGATAAGTGCGGGCTTTAATCTAAATAGCATCAAGGTAGCGTATCGAACTAAACACGCCACGGTAAGCATTCATTATTAACAAACGTTAGACATTGAAGTCTCTTTGATGCAGTTTAGTCTCAATTTATATCAAAGGAACCGGAATTCTAAATGAAATTGAAGGAAAGCGTTAAAGCAAATAGACAGTTTCATCAATGGAAGTATATCTATCAATTTACGGTGTTTCTAGTTTATACAAAACAGATTGGAAATACTTTTCAATAAATGTTTTCCGCTTTCCGTCACTTTGTTTTTCATCTAAATTGGATTCTAAACGAAAGAATACATCAGCTGCGTAGCCTCCCACGCAAATCCAAGAGCTACTTAGAGCAAATTGATTGTTCTTATTTGTGAAGAACAAATTAGCTCGCTTTTGATTTCAAACATTGAATACCACTTGCGACTCTTTTGTTGGTGGGATCGGAACAAAATAGTCCGTAATAATTGTTTTAATCCTTGCTAATTCATCATTATTTAAGAAACGTTTTGATCGAATGTCTTTAAATTCCTCCACTTCTTCGGTACATTCTCCATTCTCTTTTAAAATTTTCGATACCTCTCGATTATTATTCGGCCCGGTATTTTATTTCACATTTCATCCATCAACATTAAAGTGCTTTTACTTGACGTCTATAAAAATTATATCTACAACTTTGCTCATTTCACTCGTCTCATTGTCGTTTAAATATTCTACTGCAGAACGGTTGCCCTAATTTCTAAATTGACTGTCGTGGTGAATTGCTTAATTCTATCTATTTTATTCAGCATTTAATTTTCGTCGCATCACAGCAACGGTTTTTGAGTAACAGCTTCTTTCCTTGTTATTCTTATTAAATATATTGTTATGCTATACTTCTGTATCATACTAAAGTTCACTCATAGTATATTTGTAACCTAGTAAACAGTATTCTTTTCCACAAATACCTACTTCGTTGCTTTCATTTCGGACTTGCTTTTATTAATGTATAAAATCATAAATATTATAAACATTTTCCGTAGTATCATTCAATATTTCGCTAACTTTATCACGTTGTCAATCGAATGATTTCCTGAATATTGTCGTGTTTGACAAAGTTTTATAATAAGCATTCAAATTACGAGAATTGGGTTCAATTCCCGCACGACACAAGTTTGCGATTGGATTAATTTTGGATTATCTAAGTTTGATACCAGGAACTGTTAAACTACGGTGCCAAGTTACTTTAACTTTGTAGTTTATTGCGAATGGTTTTGGTTTTGATTCCTCCGGTTGGATCTATAAATAAGCGTTAAGACTTGGCTGTGGTTGCCTGCGCCAGGTGCCAATAGGATTTGTTAATTAGATGCAACCAATATATTTTGACCACTTACAATAATTGTTATTGCCACAGGGTTTAACGATGAATATGTTTCTTCTAAAACGAATGTCCTAACTTTCGTTTTGTTTGTCACTGATAAGTCCGCAGCAATGTTACCAAAATATCGAAAAAATCGAATCTAGTTAAAAATCTATAGTTTACTAGCTAATAAGTAGTTTTAGTACGCACATTTGTATTCTTCCAACACCTCTACTTACTTCAGTGCGGCAAACTTTATATCAAATAAAATATAACATTCTCCTAGCTCTACTCATATATTAAGGTTGTTAGAAGCTCCCGGTTGACGTGACTGTAATATTTTTAAATTTAACCAAATAGAGGTAACACTTTAATGCAGCTGTGACTCCCCCTAAAAGCCCACTCCACGAATATTCAGTGTTAACTTTATTTTTAATGTTACAGCGTTAGCTTAATGGAAGACAAGGCGACCTATTTTACGGGACAATTTTCATGAATGCGCAAAAGTTGGTTATGACAAAGCTTTTAGAGGTTTCAACGTCAATTTTGTACCGACAACGAAAGGCGGGATCAAAAGGACGGGTGATGATTTTCAAGTAAAGATTTTGATAGACATTTTCGGTTTTAATTAAGAAGTCCTTTTGATTGAGTGGTTTTTTAACTCAATTACGACGTTACAATTCTCGTTTTATTACGGCATTACATTATGTTTGTGATAGAATTTTATTGGCCAAGAGCAGTGGTGGCCCAGTGGTAACGGCCGCGACTTAGGAGTTGTAGGTCGAGGGTTCGAACCCAAGCAGGCGCTTTACTTTGTGTAAATTATTTCATCACCACTGCTCTCGGTGAATGAAAACGTCGTGAGGAAACCGGCATATCCTAGAACCAAAAATTCGAAGACATGTGACATCTACCAACCCGCACTGGGCTCGCGTGATTGATTGCGGCCCACTCCCTCTCACTAAGAAGAGGCTTGTGTGAACATTATAGGCTCATTATGCTTATGCATTATTATATCGGCACTTGGCAACAGCATAGTTGGTTCAATTAAATTTTAAATTGGTCCAAGTTCGATCGGATTTATTTTAGTAAAAATCTAAGACATGTGACATTTACCAACCCGCACTGAGCCCGCGTGGTGGATTACGGCCCACTCCCTCTCACCGAGATGAGGCTTGAGTTCCAGCAGTGGGAACATTATAGGCTGATTATGCTAAGAGTTATGCGAACATAAATGTAGGGAACAGCAGATGTTTTTTCGCGATTTAATGTTTGGTCCCGTAGTAAAAGTTATTCATAATGATAAGTACAATGCCCCTTAAGAGGTTATTTTATTTTTATTTTATTTATTAGGTCTACCAACAATTGTTTACACTAATTTACAAACAAAGATAAAACATGCATTTAAACTCTACACAGTGCAACAATTACTTAAAGGTAAACACCACATGGACAAAAAAGAAAACAATAAAAAGTAATTTTGTAAGCTACATATTGCACAAGTAAACTAAGTTAGATATATCTATGGATAAATAACATAACTAAATACAAAGTATTAAAAGCATCGTTTCTTTAAAAAAGTTACGTACATAGTCCAAAAACTTTTACTTTTTTAACAAATCTGATAAACAGTTCAGAAATTTAGATTTTTGTTTCTTGAGAGAATCAAAGTGATAATCAACCATATCACTACAACCATTCAAAAGCTTTTTTTTTTAATTATTCATTAATTACGGGACACCCTGTATACTAAAGAACCCATATACGCACAGACTGTAACAGACCCTAATGTAGTAAAGACAGACAATCAGATTACATTCGCTGTGTAATTAACTGTGAGGTTGTAAATCAGGCACTTCAGTTTGACACATACAAGGATCAAGTTGATGTACTGACGCAGCAGACTACACTGTACAAGCGATCACATAAACAAGTGACCTGACTTGATTTGTTAACTGTATTGGACTTTGATATTTTTGAGAACTCGGTACCTACAATTTCTGATAATCAAAAGCTACTACTACACTATTTGACGAATATTTTAGCGATAAATTCCAAGAACAATAAAAACTATTTTTTACATAATAAAATTAACATTTCATTTTAAATTTCACTTTGATTATAAATTCATTTAAAAATGAATATGCTAAACAATGCACAATTAATAATAATAATATTCTACAAGACTAAATAAATTTGTAAATATTGAGTTTATTATAATTTATAGTGTTATTAATATAAATCGTGCAATATATAATATAAATTAAAACCAAATATATAAATACTTATATAAAATATAAATAACATAAAAGCAAATCAGAATACTATTTTAATTATATAATTATCTTAATAAAAAGCGCTCCTATTAACTTTGAAAATGCTTAATATTTTTTTATTTCGATTGTTTATTAAATTAAAATCATAACAAACGGGTCACCGCACTACGAGGGTCATTATCCATTATCTGTAGTGTGTCTGTGCGCCTAGTACACGCACATCACGCCGCCGCGCGCCAGTGCAGCGCCGTGATGTCGAAATGAAAAAATATTAGGCATTTTCAAAGTTAATGCTTTTGAGCTGAAATTTTGTACAGAGATTCTAGACCAGATACTCTTCAACCCGTTTGTATTGATATACCCTTTCCGTAACAACCTGTATGTACACATTATGGAATGCAATAAAGTATTGAGTATGAGGATTTTTTTAACTAGTGCGCAAACTGTAACCATTAATTCAGTAGATAATTCTGAAATGACAAAAATTTGCTCTGCCATACATTTTAACGTAAGTATTGCACTTTTCTATGAAACAGATGTTTTTTTTTTTTTGATAACTGGAGAAAAATTTATACGGTAGGGGGTCTAGGACTATGTGCTGCATTCATAGTTACAGTTTAAGCATCGGTTAAAAAAAATCCTGTATAAACGTTTGTTCGTCCGCATCAACACATAGCAAAAGAATGATTGGCAGTATTTAAGAACATAGTATTTTTCTTTTTTATTCTTCTCATCAGCTCATGTAATTCAACTTTCTCAATTAGTTTTGCTGTTATTGTGCCAGAGTCAAATAAACCTGCTACAATATTCAGAGTAAATTATGTTTCTTCAAAGACTAAGTACATATTTTCTCTTTACTTCTTAAAAAAGTAATATAAACAAAATCCTAAGAAATATGAACATGAATATGGATTTAAATTTCTATTAGGCGTCGTTACCTGCACGAAGTAAAAAGCTTAAAATGATTTCATTTAAACCTTCAAAAGCGACGCAGTATATTTTCCTCTCCTATACTGTTAACCTACATTTTTCTTCACAATTTACAATTCAGACGGCATTGAAACAATATTATTTTGTACAAAATATATGGTTGACACAGTTTAATTCTATGGAATATTTTAATTCTGTATGTTACAGCGCAAGGAACAGGATGGTACATACCTACTATAATTATTGTAACAACCGGTTAATATAATATTTACATAATATATGTATAAGCTAACAGTCTTTATATAATTAAAAAGAAGGGAAAAGAATAATAGGGTATCAAAAAATTCGTCCACATCGCTGTTAATAGGAAAAGTGCCCAAAAGGCTGAAAGCATTGCCACGTTGTATGGTAGTGTTGATGTTTTGATCAAAAATTGTTCAGCCCTCTGGTTACGTGAAGAATCAACCAATCACTTGGAGATGTCTCGAAAAACAAAGTGGGAACTCAGACCCCATGGCCGTAGTTCTTCAACCCAAAACGGCTCGAACATATAACTCCCGCTAAGATTGAAATATTTTCGCCGTTTGAGGTTTTAATCAACCCATTGAATAACAAGAATCAGGCAGGATGCTATGATTTGGTTTACATATACAACTAAATGAAAAATAAATACTTTTTCTCCGTTGGCTTCTATGACAATAATTAAACTTGCACCATTCCTACTAATGGCAGCCATTGCTCTTTATGTAGTAAAATTATTCCCAAAATTAATTATCCTATCCTTATTCCCATAAGACTCTAAATTCTAACCCGATGATATTGTTTCCAGCGCCGACGGTAACTACGAAGTGACAATCATGACGAAAGCGATCCTTCACCACGACGGCAAAGTGGTGTGGAAACCACCCGCCATCTACAAGTCCTTCTGTGAGATTGACGTGGAGTACTTCCCTTTTGACGAGCAGACCTGCTTCATGAAGTTCGGATCTTGGAGTTACGATGGCTACATGGTGAGTCAAAAAGTTTTATTTATTAAAATTTCGTTGTCTCATTTATGTGTCTTGCATCGTCGAGGTATGGAGGTTTACGAAGCCTTTTGATGTAGGTTGCCAGTTCAAACCTTGGTATGCACAATTTTAAGGAACTGGACATGACAGTATGAAATCATCAACGCTTAGGGCCGGTTGTTTCAAAAGGTTGGTTAACGTACGTCAAATAATAATAATTACGTACTCCTTACTATTTGACGTACGGTAAGGTCATAATTTTATAACTGTAATTTGAAACAACGTTTTTTTGGTTTGACTATATTTAGCGAAATTTTTGACGTATACGCGTGCGTCAAGTGGACGTGAAACAACCCGCCCTTAGTGAGTAAGCATAGTGGTCAATGGTTGTTTCTTCTATATGAAAGGAACATTGAATCGTAGCCTTTTCTTGCTGAATGACAAGTTGAGTTCCAGTAAAATTTTGTATATTACATAGGGGCTTCTTTTTAACCTTCACAACCAGCTGTCTAATTTAAAAA
This sequence comes from Amphipoea lucens, assembly GCA_947508005.1. Classification (NCBI taxonomy): domain Eukaryota; kingdom Metazoa; phylum Arthropoda; class Insecta; order Lepidoptera; family Noctuidae; genus Amphipoea; species Amphipoea lucens. The sequence continues at coordinate 3,931,299 of OX382371.1, forward strand.
GCCATCTTTAGCGGGATCGATGTGTTGTGTTGTGACCGATCTTCTCTCTTTCCATCAGCTCCAAAATCTTCAAAAAACGATTTAATGGTGTCTGTTCCTAATAGCCTACCTTGGCACTTGCCTCTTGCTAAATTACTAACTGCATCGATAAATACCTCATACACGGATGTAGCGATGGATGTTGAAAATGTGCCAAAGTGAGCAATTCGGTTCAGGAGCCATAAGAGTTAACTGAGCGAAATAGTTTAGAGGCGAGTGGGTTTACAGTATGTAGCGTAACATTTGGTTAAGGTACAGGCCATGATGTCTTTAATTGGCTCTCTCTTTTTAAAAAGCATTTCAATATACCATATTATCAAATATCTACGAGGCTTACTAGTAAAAGCGATCAGTTTAAAACAAGCTCCAAATTCATTCTTCTCTGATTTGGTATTAATTAATTCTTTTTATTATCTATCCTACATTATGTATGTTCCAGTGCTAGGCAAAGGCCTTCTCTATCTGCTTCCAAACTCTTTGGCATCTTGAGTGTAATTTGGAGTGTAATTTAAATCATAGTCAAATATGCACTAAAGTGTATAAAGTGGCTTCAGTTATAAAAATACAGTACGGGTAATAAAATAAATGTTGAAGCAAAAACACTCCCATAAAAATACAACGTATGACGTCACGTTATGCCCGTTTGTCCATTCAAATTGACGTTCATGGGAAACTGACGACGGAATGATTGAATCAAAATGTAATTTTATGGATTTCCGACAATATCATATTTTTGTACCCATAATGTGTTCTTATAATGGTTAAATGATGTTTCATGTTTTTTGGATGAGTTTTTGTCTTTTGTAATATCGATAAAAAGGTAAAATATTTTTTAGGTTAGAATTAGAACAGAATGTCAGCAAGAAAAGTATTTCTACATCTTATTGTTCAACAACATAATTTACTGTTAAAACATTTTTCTGGAACATTCACGGTCCATCTCGAATCTCATAAAAATAAAAATGGAAAAAGAAAACCTCTTAAAACTTAGTATCTAAAAAATCTGTCAACGAAAAATTATTTTCGCTTAAGAATCAAATTTTTTTCACGAAAGTCCTCGGCCCCTAATAAAATTGTATGAAACAAAAAAAAAATGGTGCCTTAAACGAATCTCGTAGCGAAACGCTTAGAGGGAATGTAATCGAATTCTTTGCAAAAAACCTTTTCCAATACTTAGTGTCAAGTGAAATATTTATATCGCCCTGTATTTAATATTTAGATGGTTGAAGTGTACGATTATAACTCAAGTGTCATATTATGATACTAGACTTCTTTGAGAAGTTTCAGATGATCGAATACAATAGATACTGGGGCAAACAACACATTTATAACCTAGTTTATTAAAGATTTCTCTTATATGTGAGAGTGGCTCAATAGAGTGTAGCCACTCTTTTATACATAGAAGAATACACAAAATACATACATACAAAATACACTACAACTATAAACTTGAACTATCCCAGTATATCATAATATCTATAAGAACAGCCCTCTTTCCAAACAGGGTCACGTAGACAAGCAATTTATGGACCTCTGTTGCGAAAACTTTTGCCTTATTATACCAGGAAAATACATACTCGAATGAAAAACGTGAAGCTATAAAGTGTTTCAAAGACTTTGTAACTATAGGCTCAAAGCAGACGCATTCATCTATCGCACTAAGGAGCCTAATAAATCTGTGGTCACCTACTTTCACATAAATAAAGACTCGGCTTACGTCTGCGCCTTATATCGCCGTGTTAAGGTTCACGAGGGAATTCAGGTGTGCTCCATCCCTGTCTTCCTTTAGTTTGTTGTATGAGATGGCAATAACAGCTATTTGTAAAGCTTCGGGTGAATGGTTTGATTCCTTAATAACGGATTGCCATGCTTCGGGTGTTTTGTTATGCTTCGTTTTCAAACTGTGACTCACTCGTTTAGGAGCTCTTGATGTCTTTATTTAGGTATTGAAAAGGATGGTATTATTAACTCTTATTTATTTGTTTACGTTATTGGGTTCTGATTTTTGATATACTCATATACTTACCTTATGGTATTTCATAAAGTAAGTATATTCAGGGTGTTACGGAAAGGGTATATCAATACAAACGGGTTGAAGAGTGTATCTGGTCTAGAATCTCTGTACAAAATTTCAGCTCAAAAGCATTAACTTTGAAAATGCTTAATATTTTTTTATTTCGACATCACAGCGCTGCACTGGCGCGCGGCGGCGTGATGTGCGTGTACTAGGCGCACAGACACACTACAGATAATGGATAATGACAGGGCCGTCTTTAAACTATTTGAGGCCCAGGGCAGGACCACGGGGCCCCGGTGAATATAAGAGTAGATAAGTAATAATTCATTTTCATTATGATCAGTTTTCAAATATTCTGCTACAAATCCAATAAAAGAAACATAATACAAATATTTTATACGTTTGGGACTAGAAACTTATTGTAAATCCCACTGCAAATCAATTATTATGTCATTGAATCGGGTACCTACTAATAATGCGTAGAATGGAACGGCGGCGGCTGCAAAGAATATTTTTTTCGAGGGCAGGCCGGGGCCCCCGTTGATCGCGGGGCCCTGGGCACTTGCCCAGAGTGCCCAGTGGATAAGAGGGGCCTGGATAATGATCCTCGTAGTGCGGTGATACGTTTGTTATGATTTCAAATTAATAAACTATCGAAATAAAAAAATATTAAGCATTTTCAAAGTTACTGCTTTTGAGCTGAAATTTTGTACAGAGATTCTAGACCAGTTACACTCTTCAACCCGTCTGTATTGATATACCCTTTCCGTAACACCCTGTATATACAGAAGTTTGATAAAAAATACCTAACATTTTGTGATTTGACAGTCGAGCTTTTTATCTTAAGAATATTTTCTGATCGTTCTTTCTTTTCCAGGTGGACTTGAGGCATTTGAAACAGACGCCAGACTCTGATCGCATTGGAATGGGCATCGACCTGTCGGAGTACTACATCTCAGTCGAGTGGGACATCATGCGGGTCCCCGCCACGAGGAACGAGAAATTCTACTCCTGCTGCGAAGAACCGTACCCTGACATCATCTTCAACATCACTCTCAGAAGAAAAACCCTCTTCTACACGGTCAACCTCATCATCCCTTGCGTTGGGATCTCATTCCTCTCAGTCCTAGTATTCTATCTACCCTCAGATTCCGGAGAGAAAATCTCGCTCTGTATTTCGATTCTTCTATCGTTGACCGTGTTCTTCTTGCTGTTAGCCGAAATTATTCCCCCGACATCGCTAACGGTCCCCTTGTTAGGCAAATATTTGTTATTCACTATGATGCTAGTTACATTATCAGTAGTTGTCACTATCGTGGTGCTAAACATAAATTTTAGGTCGCCAGTCACGCACCATATGGCCCCGTGGGTGCGGAAAGTCTTTATAGATTTTTTACCCAAGATATTGTGTATACAGAGGCCAGAGAAACCGCCCGATGACGACGACGATAACGATAAACCAAGCGAGGTAAGAAATATTGATTCTGCAATAAATCACCAACATCACGAAATAAGAACCGAGCCGGAACATATCCCTCGGTAAATCATTAATCATCCGCGAGGCATCGGTTTATCTTACACCAAGACTGAAATAAACCCCACAGCTTCGTAGCGTTTTAATTAAATTTGTAACATAGAAGCTTTCACAAATGAAGTTCTTCAGAGGGAATCTCTTTCAGTACGAAAAAACAACACGGCGCCTTTTCTCATTGAGTTTCCTCCATTCAAAACATTTTCCATCGGAACGGATTCAATACAAACAGAACGCTATTACAGCGGAGTCGAAGCCGCCCTCAACAATAACCATTTTAATTGTCCTCAGCCGCGGGACTCTTCTGGGAAAAGCTCCTTTCAACGATATTCTAAATCCATTGTGCTCTGTGTGTATCGCGAAAATATCGCTTCCAGCCCAATTTCATTCCATTTCGATTTTCCTTTATTACTCAACGCCGGGCGGGCTTAACGAGCGCGCGCGGCCTCCGTTATTTATGTTCCCCTGGTGGCTGCGGACGGATCGCGCGATATATACGACGCCAGCAGCCACGGCCCGAACCGAAACCTCCACTCCGGCCTAATTGTGTGCCGGCTTAAGCTGCGTCGATACACTGGCCCTCGCGGAACGCGCACTGACGTTTTAATCTCCTGGCATTTCATCCGACGCCCATTATTGCATTGAAACGACGTTTAACTCTACTCTCAATTGATTGATTGACTTACATTGTTTCTTTTACTGTTCTCAAATTGAATGATTTTTTCAGATACTCACGGATGTCTTCGGCCCGGATGACATGGACGGAAAGTTCAAGGAGTGGGGTTGTGAGGAGTATGAACTGCCAGGCATGCCTCCCTCACCGCCGCCTCCACCAGGAGGTGACGATGAACTGTTCTCTCCACCTCCTGGATCCCCGTGCCGATTAGACTTAGATGATGGTAGCCCATCTCTAGAAAAACCTTACGTGAGAGAGATGGAAAAGACAATAGAAGGTTCTAGGTTTATTGCGCAGCATGTCAAAAATAAGGATAAGTTTGAAAGTGTAAGTATTCTATTACCACTTTTTTCTCGTGTTTGGATACCTATTCTCCTCATGGATGATATTATTTCTAGGTGGAGGATGACTGGAAGTATGTAGCGATGGTGTTGGATAGAATCTTCCTGTTCCTGTTCACGATAGCCTGCGTGCTGGGGACGGCGCTCATCATCTTCAGGGCACCGACTTTCTACGACAACACGAAGCCGATCGACATTCTGTACTCGAAGATCGCCAAGAAGAAGTTGGAGCTACTAAAGATGGGCTCTGAAGGTGACCCGGGTCTCTGAAATTCGTCTTACGTCTTCGGCCACTCGCCGCCGAAGACGTTCTGGGAGTTGATCGTCATGTGGTGGCACGGATGATCTATTTAAAACTCCCAGTTGGGAACTGTGAGGCGAGAACTATGTGTTTTTGTGCTGTGTGTGGTGCCAAGCGCCCGGTGCGCCCATGGACGTGTACACGCCGTAAGCGTATCCTAAGCCGTCTTTTTATATAGAATCATTAACTCGATGTCGAGACTGTCCGTCGATGTTCGATTGTCGCAGCGACCTCAAGCAACGGCCGTTTTGTGTTGACGCCGGATCTGCCATAACTATTTTTATATTAGAATCGCTGTATTGAACGTTTATACTTTAAGCGTAACGTATTCATTTACAATTATTCAACGGAACGATTCTTTTTCGAGTAATAATTTGATATGAGCGCACAAACATTGTACAGATTATCTTTAGGTGGTTGTATTAATTTCTTGCGATAGTCGTATTCATTTTCGGGGTGGTAACAGACATAATAATGTAATAGAGTACTAACTATAAGATTTACTTCGAATAAATCGAGCTCAAATTCGTAATATGTAAGTATTGTAAAGTGGTAATATTCAATCAAACGTCGATTAGAATCAGACATTTGTGCAAACGTCCTCGATGAGAGCCGGACTATGTAGATTATGTACTAAATTATTATGAAATAAATTTGAATTATACATTATAATATTTGATAAACTGCGTACTCGCGTAAAAATCATAAGGACAATATCGATACTGACGAAATGTAATAATTTCCCTTTAGTAGTATGTCATAAGGGATTGTAGATACAGTTAGGTTAAAAGCCTAGTCATCAATATAGTAAGAACACTTAACATAATGCCATTTAGTTAGTCACATCGCGATCGTGATAATTCTATGATTAGATGTATTTGTGTAAAACAATTGACTGCCAATTGTAAAGTTATTGAAAACATTTTTATATAAAGATCGGGTATTCATAGGTAGTTCGATAACTTGTTTTATTAGATTTTTTAAAACGGAGTGCCAAACCCATCTGCGAGACTTCATAGAACGGAATGTTTGCAAGTCGATGATGTTGTTTTTCTATGTGCGCTAACTTGATTGCCGTTCGAAGTATCTTTTTGGATTCGCTTAATATATTCTGATGTATTTATAAGTAAAACGAATGCTTGCCCAAAATGTAATGACTGATCAATTCTCATTCTTAATGCTTAAGTTTGGACGCGCCCGCTTGTCTGCGATAGAGAGAGGGCGCGAGGACACACTTCTTCCGTAATGTTAATATTAACAGTATTTTCACTATAAAACCTAGAGTACAGGGTAAATTTAGTACACGAATGTCTCTTGATTTATATTTCTCACAAATTTTCACCGAATGTAAAGTCTTTACTCACTTATCGGCACTTTACCACTTACACTATTAGATTATAAATCATTGTTGAGGTTTGTGACTTTAGTATGTAATTTAGGTAACCTTATATTAATTTGTACCTAGACTAGACTCGTATTAGATGTTACCTTTCGTTCTTGAAGTCATGACTCACGTTTTTTTGATAGTTAAATATTATTTCTGCCGGACGCATAGGCGTTCTTACCTCACTTCAACCCATTGTGTAGGATATTGGTAGCAGTCTAAAGTAATAAAAAAAAATATTTCGAGCCGCGTATTTGATATGTCAAAGTAAATCATGATAATGTTTATTAGGTAATTACTTAGATAAAATTCAGAGTTATTGATATTAATGATGAATAAAATCCACAGCGAGCAGTTAGGAAAACAGGGATGGATAATGTAAAATAAATAAAAAAAAAAATCAAATTGTTTTGTGTGGTTCGTCTTCGTAATTATAAGTGTTATTGAATGTGTATAGATGTTCGTGTCGAGGGTAACGCATAAAAATGGCTAGTCTAGACTTAGATGATACGTAAATAAAACTAGAAAACGGTCTAACGTACTAGACGTCGTGGAAAGCTCGCTAAAGGTTGAAAGATGTTAAATATTAGCAGAAGTTTACGATAAAGCGCTGTACCACATACGAACTGGCTCTAAAGGAATTATTGGAAGGAATTGCAACGCGTCCTCAGAACTATGATATTAATTTTTCTAATTGAAACATTCATGTGGATTAATAAAAAGTAGGATCGTGCTATTGCACCACCGAAATACACCAATTTAGTGTTATAATAACTATTTATCAATAATGATTAGTTAAGTCCACAGGCTTGGCACACTGTTCCGTATGCATCCGAACTTTTATTGTAGATATTTGCTAGATAAAACGGTCTGTTGTTATTTTTATATGACTGCAAATTAATAATAGTTAGATTTTCTATAATACCCTAGGGTATAATGTGTTTAGGATCGAGTGACGTTCAGTCTGGGATGTTAGAAGATAAGCAAAACATTGTACATACTTCGAGCGTGAACCGTGGAGCTAAGTGTAGTTTGATTGGATCGGGTTTTATATTGCAACGACACAGGATAAAAGGATCATAGAAATTATCTTGGTGTACTGCAACTTTTTCAGTTGTGTACTGTTGAAATTAATGAGCTATGTCGATACAACGATTAATGGCCAAGTACGTATGCGGTGTTATTTTAATTTGGATGGTTTTGCTAATCCTTATGGACTCTGATTTTTGTATCTTGGAAGATCAGTAGAAAAAAACATATGATTATAATAAAAAAAATCATGCTCAAACCAAGACCTAGTAAACGACATTTTAGTAAAACTTATTAGAACAAGATTTTCTGAAATTGGCTAAGTCGTTTTTATTTAGATATTAGACGCTTCACTTTTTGTATTTCATTCGGCATCTTTCACTCTAAATGAAATATCTGACCACAAAATGAATCAAAAGTGACAAATGAATTCACTAGTAAACCAACCCTACGATATTGGATTTTGTCACTCGGCATCTTTCACTTGTCTAGAATGATTGAAAAATTAAATGAAAAGAGCAGATGAGCCATCATGAACGTGGAATGAACATTCAATTGAGTGAAGTGTATGATATCGGCTTTACATCCGATGAAAAGCCTCAGTCTAGTTCCAGTTTTACTACAAGAACTAATAAATATGGTAAAACAACCGACTCTGTGTCGACCCTCTCTGTCCGATTGTCAAATTAAATCAATTTTGTTTCGATCGCAAACAAGTCGGCCCAGTAGCTACGATTACTACAATTAATATTAGAAGAAGAATTTAAACAACTGAATAACCCTTTTTTCCAGTCGGGTGAAAACAAGCTCTCACTTCCCAAGAAAAGAAAATCCAAAACAATTTCAAAATTTTGCTAGATGCGCTCGTATGTCTATACATACAAGCATGTGAAGATGAATAATATTTTGCTTGCAAAATCCCCAATTGGCCATCTTCGTAATTCTAAATAATCATCTTTTCAACCTTATTACTAGTTATTGCATTAAAATCGTGTTGCTACAAAAATCAGACTCTGTCAACATTTTTACTGCTCAATTAATTTCCAATTTAGATCTTCCAAAACGTTACCAAAACTGTAGCCTTACTCAAAGTAAATGCATTTAGCTCAATATTATGATAACCTACCATCGTTAATAATACCTATGATCTCAGATCTCAGTTTGTTACTTCTCGTCTATAAGACCAGTTTCGTTACCGTTCGTGTCATGTATTGTATTTCGGAACCTTGTTAGTCACAGGCTAATCGTCTGTTTAATATTATAATATTTCGGGTGATAAACGGGTAACTGAACGTATAGGATTTTGTCATATAATTGACACTAGATAGGTAATAAAAACAATAAACACAATGCTAGATCACTCGTCAATAAGATTAAAGATAAATAAACTAACATATTAATGCTTAGGTGGTATTTAACTAAAATAAATGATTAGCTTCTCAGTGTTTTTAGAGTTAGTCGACGAATGAGTCAACTTGGCGACGCGATGTCAGATAAATTTGTTATTTATTGTCAACATTGTGTTTCGTTACTTTAGAATTTTTAACGAAAAAGGTTGGGACTGTGCCAAATATTTGTTATTCTTAGGATCGTAGGATATTAGAATAGACTTATTGTTATGTTTGTATATTGTGTTTGTCAGTTTAATGCTAAGCTATTATTTGTCAACAAGTTTGTCTACATCGGGTGACAGAGTTGTGAACTCATAGTCAGCTATCACATGGCTGTCAATAATTTTAAGAATCAACTTAACCGAAGTGTTGACGTGTAAATATAGCAGCTCAACATAGAAATTTAAATAATATTTATAATTGACAAGTTATTTTTCTACCTTCCTTTCACGTTACCCTTAGAGCTAACGTAGAGGTAGTGGACGAACGCCCTAGTGTTACGACTTTTGCTTTGTCAGTAAATGTTGATACAGCAATAAGGTCTTCAATACTTTAGTTAGATTTTATTATAAAGCATTTAATTTGACTTACAAATGTAAATTTAATATGTTTTGGAAGGAAGTCAGTAATAATCCGTAACGCTTTATAATTAGGTTCAACGAAATCTAGAATTTCGATAGTCATTTCTTCTACGACACTTTTTGAATATGCTTTATTGCACGTTTACCTTTCGTTTGCTTTTGGGATTGTTTGTCTTAATCTTTACATTATAACGTACTCTTTATCTATAAATATTGGTAAGTTAGGCGTATTTGCGTGTTTAATCGAACGTCTTCCAAAGTGACGTAAGGTATTGTTGTGTTTCTCTTCTCTTTGTTGCTTTATATGTTTTATATTATTAACTTCATAAATAGTTCAGTTTTCTTCGTCTAAACTTGTAGTTTTATCTGTAATCTAATCGCTATTGTTATTTTTACTGAGTTTGCAGTGGTTCAATAGTTAACTTTAGTTAACGTAACTTTTCTCATGGCATTTGGACTATGTCAAGTTCAAGGGACAAAATATTAAAAAAAAAAAACGAATAAAACGGTTAAATAACACAATTTACTTGTCTCACAGGAGCTTTATGTTCAGTTTCAGCAAATAATTACTTATTTGTGGACGTTATCCTATAACTACCTTTGCATTGAAAAGAACTCTTCTCAAATCTTCTTCTTCCTTTTGAGTCGAAGGTTAATATAAATCTGATAATATTGAAATAGTCCCTTATTTAAATAATTCCATTCAAGGAGAAAATATATTTATTCAGCAACGTAATGTATTAAATTCACATAAAACTGACTGCACACATTCCGAATCAACAATAACGTTCGAAAAGCGTGCAACTGGACCACTGCAAGCTAATATTTCAGGCTGTGGCTTCATAGGACTTCGATTAGCAAATTAATTTACCTAATACCTGCCTTATAAGTAGAGATCGGATATTAGGATGCATATTTACCTAAAGTGAATTTTTAGCTATGAAAGTATGGGAGCGGCTTCTTAAAATACTTTTTCTGTAAAAATTCCCGCGGTACCAGGAACACCGGGAATACATTACTAGTCGGGTGTATAGTATGGAAGGAAGGAATTACGTAAATAAAACTATTCTAAATATTATATAGTCCGTTATCTTATCTTGACGTTGTTTGCTATTGCAGTTTGGTATCTACCTACCTACTTTACAATATTAGGTAGGTAGATATGCATCCGATTCTATTGTCAGAATAAAACACAAAATTCCGAAATCGCGGGATTTTTACAATCGATACAAAAGCGCATTCCATATTAGCCAACTTTTCAACTTTAGGTGAATAAATATGCATCCAAATATCCAATCTCTACTTACAACATTCTTAGTTAAGCGGTTTTGGATGAAATTTGGCACACAGATAGTTTATGACCAGGATTAACACAAAGGGTACTTTTAATCCCAGTAGTATGTTCCCGTGGTATATTTTCCGTCATCCGCAGCCGCGGGCAAAAGCTAGTTTAACATAAAATGCTCGCCAAAGAATATTTGATAAAATTCAGACACTCATCTTACAGAACTCCAGACATACTGACATGATCGTCTTCCATTTTTTTTTAGCATCCAAGAGAGCGTTGAGTGCGGAGAGAGTGCAAGGGACAGGGGACTGGGCTCGAGAGACGGTTTTTAAAGTGAAAATTTCTTTAGGCCCTTTGGGCATTTTTTAAGATGGGATAAAACCATTGAACTCGTGACACTGTTACCGACACCACGCTATATTCGGATGTGTTCGGCTGTCCTCGGTATATACCTACTCAGTTTTAATGATATGTCAGTGAGTGATGGCAAAGTATTATGTTTGTGTTTTATTTATATGACGATTCAAAAAATACACACGTAATTGTTCAAGTTTTCACTTCTGTCGGCACTCCAGGAGTGCCGTTGTTTTTTTTTTTATGGCATTACGCAGGTCAACCTAGAAGGTTTTCGGTTGCTTTTACCGGGTTTGTGGGTGCCTAGTAAATTAAGGCCTCCAGCCAGGGTTTAAAAAACTTAAAAACTAAGCGACTACACGCTAAGGGCAGTGGGTTACGGACCTCGGCTTAGGGCGTCGTCGCGCGACCTTGTGACTCGCATAATGTGTATAGCGGAGCATTTTATATTGACTAGAAATCCGAAAGACAACTTTGGACAACCCTCATCCATACTCATCCATTATAAATGCTAAAGTGTGTATGTCTGTTATCTCTTCACGCTTAAACCGCTGAACCGATTTAGATGAAATTTGGAAGGACATAGGATAGTTTTTATTCCGATATTCCCACGGAATCGACACTTATGTGAGTGAAAAAAAGAAGAAAAGTGTAGTGCTTGCACGCTCCGTTCTTGAATGGTGGCAGCCTTATTTGCTATTTGTAAGTCATATCCTGCCACAGCCTAATTCAATAGCTTACTTCAAGCTGTTATTTCCTTTCTATCTTTCTTGATTTTTGTACTACCTTGATAGTTTACTGATAAAATAAAAAATAGATATTAAAAGTGTAATTAATAGGTAGATGAAACCACACGAAATTTGCGTTGAGCTTCCAACACGATTAGATGTAAATACAGAAATAAATAAACCACTATTCACAGTTATAGACACTTCCTTCTTATGAAACAAATGAATGTATTATTAATATGGCCGTTTAGAGATGCTGATTATCAAGTACAATAAAATAGACCTAATAACTCGTGTTTTCTTAGAGAACCCTTGTTTTCTGAAGGAGAAAACTGTCAGCGAAAAGTTTCATCAAAATGTCTAAGAAAAATTCTTGCAAAATAAGGATAATATTAAAACAATCAATCAATGTACGGTCAGCATCAAAAGTTGATTAACACTTCAGTTTTTTTTATCTTAGTTATTGAGCCAAATATTTGTACAAAATTGCAGCAGAAGAATTTTTTTTAGAATATACAGGGTTATTTGAAAAACACCAAAAACCTCTTAAGAGGTCATTGTACTCATCATTATAAACAACTTTTACTATGGGACCAAACCTGAAATCGCGAAAAAAAAATCAGCTGTTCCCTACATTTATGTTCGTAGAACTCGTCAAAATGTATGGAACAGCTGATTTTTTTTTTCGCGATTTCAGGTTTGGTCCCATAGTAAAAGTTGTTCATAATGATGAATACAATGACCTCTTAAGAGGTTGTTGGTGTTTTTCAAATAACCCTGTATACTCTTGTCTATTATGTGAAAAGCTAAAAATCAGTTTATTGAAAAAAGTTGTTGTCAATTTAATAACATGTAAGAATGATAGTGTTAATCGACTTTTGATGCTGACTGTACTACAGGGAGATTTTTTATCACCATCCAAATTTTTACAGGTTGTTCTACCTATGAATATGAACAACTTTCACTATGGGACCTACTCTGAAATCACGAAAAAAAAATCAGGTGTTTCATACATTTTGGTCAAGTAGGTATTGAACTTTTGTATTAAACAGCTGTTTTTTTTTCGTGATTTCAAAGTTGGTCCCATAGTGAAAGTTGTTCATATTCATGGGTAGAATACCCTGTAAAAATTTGGATGGTGATAACAAAATTATCCTCTATATCTCAATGAAAATATGTTTTTGTCAAACATGTATTTGCCAATTTTTAAGGTACGGACACACTACATCACGACGATACAACGCACGAATATATATCTTAATTAATATTAACGCACACTATAAATTGAATGCAGGCACTGCCATAAGTTAAAACACGAAGTTCACTTGAGTTGTGTCGTCGTGTTTTGGTAAGTCTGTCGTTTTTCAAGTAACTAACAATATTTTATTTTTTTCTATCATCTTAAATGATAGTCAGCATCTGTTCTCGGCTTCCTTTGCAATAACTAATACATTGTATTTTAAGTTGTGTGTGCCTTATTTTATTAGTTCTTATTGGTCTCATGCTTTTATCGTGGGAAAGATTAGACTACAGATTCGAATTGAGCGTAAAAAACACTCAAAATAAAAAATTTATAGCGAGCAGAATGTATGAACTTTACACACGAAGTAAACAATTTTACTACGCCAAAGTAATAAAAAGTCAGTATCATTAAATATCCAAGTAAGGATTCAAATTTGACGCCAATTTCCCTAGTCATAATTTTTCCTTCCTACTCAAGTGTCAAATAATAATATGAATAGATATCTTGTAAAATTACACAAAAACAAGACACTAATATGACTCTCTAGACAAAAATAAAGTTACCAAATCCAAATCTTACATCAAACCAGTAAAGGTACGTGCACATTATACCGGTCCACGATGTCGCAGTGCGGCGCGAAAATCCATGCGAATACTTCCCATACATTTATAACGGTCTCTGCGATGGCAGAGTACAGCAGTTCTCAATATCACGCAGGGGATCGCCAAGCAGTGTATGCAGCACGTTGTCGCACGTTGAAACATGTTCAATGTTCATTTATACTGTAACAGACAATTTGCCGTTGCGCTGCGGCCCGGCACGCATTACTGTGCCAAGTTTAGGTTTCGACGCTGCAATGCGCTTTCCGGGAGTTGACATAATATGTACTTACCTTTATGCAGTGATGTAGTGATGTGTGACCTAGTACTTGTTGACAGGTCTACATTGTCCTCCCATACCTATTAACAACGTAATTATTATTTGAAAATCTTGTAAAACTAAAAGAGTAATCGTGGAGTTACTTGCCGACTCTTCTCCACAGGAAACGACAAATTGGAACCGTGCATCGCTTTTGACGTTTCATAAGTCCATGAAGCATTTGAAACAAAATAATTAGAATTTGATGTTTTTTGGAAGTGTTAGTTACACAATTGCATAGGTCAACTTATAAAAATAATGTTTTAATCTTTACCACGGTAACACGCTACTAAGATGTTAGAAACTTTTGTATCATAATTAAACCTTTTGTGTGCTTCAAATAGTAATTAATTACCTTAGTTAACTAACCAAAGTTAGTTGAAATAATTTTATCGATGTCTTGACGGACTTGTATTTAAGGAATAATTGTGTATATCTTTAATTTAAACGAAAGCAATCGTACTCATATTAAATTTGTGTAAGTTAAAGATTTTATATTGTCGGATCATTGTAATAATTTGGTGTCGCAACGACGTGTAGGTTAAGTGTATGTTCGGAGATTTTCGTCTTAATATTATTAAGTGTAATTAATGTCCTCGACTAGTTATTAATTATGATAATTTTTTGTTTGTTATTGAATTGTTTTTCACCTTTCTAGTCACGAGTAACGGTGTTTGTTGCATGGGAACTGAAGACAAGTCAACTTTAAAAAATTATATTTTTTCATGTTAATATCGGTGGAGACTACTGTTGACTATTACTTAACCATTCGTGGTAAATATTCTTCTAAAAGTAGACGTTTCACTCTAACATCAACAAAAATCTAATAGTGTACCAATGACTTCAACAATATGCGTTTCACTGTTATTCTTAGTATAAGAAGAACTTCAGAAAAATAATGAACCTGTTTGTCTCTACCTGACATTCAAAGCTTTAAAATCTCAATCAATACTTTGAACGATCACGAACGAAGCGTTCTAAATTATCATTATTTACTCGAGAAAATTTGTACAATTATTAAAACGTAATAACTAACCTAAGACTGCAAAGACTGAGGCTTTGCCTCTCATTAATGTTGGACATTATCTACAATTCCCACAAAACAAACTGACCAGTGAAAATGGCATTACGCAAACGAACACCACACTAATGATACAAATATAGATGATAGATAGTTACATGAGAGGAAATTCCTAAATTATTTTAATATGTAAGGTACTATAATATTATGTCATACAATAATAGACTTCTATGGGAATCTTGTCCTCAATAGTAATAGTGTTAGGAAAATAGTCGACTAGAGGCGTGGTTAAACTGACGTGGCGATCGCGCGAACGTGCGCCTCGTGTTGTTAATTACTGTGACAGCTGACTGTAGCGCCCGAAATGGAACGATTAGAAAATTAATAAATAAACATAACACTTTTGACGAAGGAGAATTTTTAAATGTATTTGTAGGTTAAGTTCAGAATTTTCGCGCTTACAGTCAGTTTTGTTTGTACTTATAGTGTGATTCGTGCCGCGTCATGTCGCGGGTGGCGAGCCGCGTTAGTGTGACCGCACCTTAACTGTTCAGTCACTTGTATCACGAAATCATTGCCACTTACTACGTTTAAGATTTATGCACTATGCTATAATATACATATATTATAATATATAAATATAATAATATTCGTATTGTACGTTGTAAGTCATAATAGCTCAATAATTTATGAAATCCGTAATTAAATAATTGTAATAAATAGTTATTAAGCAATTATTATAAAACTAGGTGGAATGCAAAGTTAGGGTAAGGCGAAATAATATACATAATAAAAAAATAAATAATTTAAGTGGTAAGGTTAATCGTTTAAGTCCCATTTTGTAATGTTAATTAAAAATCAAAAATCAAGCACTACCATTACCATTATGAATACACTCATGACTTCTTACTGCTAACATTGAAATGTATTATAAATATGAACTATAAATATTAAATGTTATGCGTTAATAATAAACACATGCGTTTTATTCATAACGATTTCTTCTACAAATTCCTTTACGGCTCAATTCATACTAGCGCAAAGTCGAAGCGTTAATCTGAAACTTAACATAGCAAATTCACCCTTATCTCCACAACGTAATGCACGCGCACCAATCAGCGTTGGTCGCGCTCACACGCGCGAATTCCGTCGAAAGCGCGCTAAGTCGCGCGTCTTCTTTTTATCTCAAAGAAATATTTATTTATTTATTCAACCATTTATGTACACACATATATGTATAAACAGACAAGAAAAAACAGAACAGAAAAATAGGTACAAAGATGATGCTTATTTCATAAGAAATCTCTTCCAGCATACGAGTACCTGCGATAGGACAAGAAATAGAGAGATGTAGACAGCGTGTTAAAGAGTAAAGGAGACAAAAAAAAATACCTACATAAAATCAAAAAAACAATTCACTTAATAAAACTAAACAAATACTACGAGAATATACTTACATACATACAAATAAACATACATAATAATATGTGCATTAAGTTGTGGAGATAAGGGTGAATTTGCTATGTTAAGTTTCAGATTAAAGCTTCGATGCGCTTCGACTCTGCGCTAGTATAAATTGACCTTACTACACAACATAAAGTAACACTCGCACTACACTTTCACAATAAGCTCAGGTTGGCACGGGTGCGTTATACCCGCGGCGATTTTTTTTCGCGCATGGGATTTTCAACACACTGCTTAGCGCCCAGAGTTGAAAATCCAACAGTGTGTTTTTTTGACGCGTTGGGATGCGCTCTATTGTGGGTTACAGACTAAAAATTCATTTTTCACTTCTCATGCTCTAAAAGTTCGTCTTTATGTTGTGCTTAGGCGACATAAAATCGCTTTTTATGTTCTAGTGCATAAAGTAATTTTTTTTTCTGAGACTTAGGTAATCAGGCCCAACAGCCACACGCACAATAAAACTTCGCAGATTAAAGTCGTAATTAATTTCATTTTCTTTAATTTATACCACTTCCGTGTTTTCTATCGTTAATTTAATAAAATCAGGTAAAATAGTTGTCATTTATTATTTAAAAACGCAAAGAAACGTTTTTATGACTTGGCAGTATGAAGTACCCAAGTCGAATGACAATGTTGAAATTAAAAAAAAAAACTTTTAAAAAGTTTCGTGGCGGTATTATCTGTGGTGGCGGGAAATGCTTTGCAACATTTTTGATTAATTATGTACTGTATACTTTATGCCTGTTTCATTTTCTCGCAATCGAAGTGAAAAGCAGAGTGTATAACTCAGGCATAAACGAGCCATTTTACCCCTCGACTTAACTATCCACCCTCGCCTGCGGCTCGCGTGGATATAAACGTCTCGGGGTAAAATAGCTTCTTTTATGCCTTAGTTGTACAATCTACTATGATTGACCCTTATGATAGAAGCAAGTAGATGAGAAATTACCTACTATACATAACATAATCAGCCTATAATGTTCCCACTGCTAGGACACAGGCCAATTACTATAATGCTATATGCTATGCTATAGGCTGGGAAATTACTATAACGACTCCAAATCCTGATGACTTCAATAAGTGTGACCTAGATTTTTTGTGATACTGAATTAGTTTGCCATAACAAAAAACAACCTAGTTCGGTCATAACTTGTCGATTTTAAATGTCTGTAGGTGTGTAGGTATTAGTCATCTGAAAATATAACTATGCCAACGGAGTAATTGCGTAACACTTACAATGGCAATACCTTTCATTTTGACAGTTCAATATCATTCATTGCGTCATTTATGTTGTCCAGCAGACAAATTTTTCCAACATATGAAGCAATGTATTAACAATTTCTCTCAACATTGGATTGCGATTGAAAATGTGTTACGCAATTAAGATGCTGGTTTACACATGCAATAAACGAAACAAAAACTCATTTTTCGAATAATTTATTCCTACCCAAAGCTACTGCTGAACAAAGCCCAGGGGTTCAAACCAATATCCAGCTTAGGAGATGGCGCATTATAGTACCCTTGAACCAAGTCAACAAGAGATATAGGGCAGATAAACTGGTCACAATTCGAGAGGATATGGCCGAGACGGTGAGCGGCGTCGTAGGTCGCATGCTCCACTGGTTCTGATGCAAGGATTTTCGACATTGGTAACCTGGAACGAAGAAGTAAAAAGAGAGGTAAAGTAAGTATCAATAAAGGGAGAAATTATAGGACCGAGTTCGTAAAGGCTATGCTGCAACAATGTACAGCAACATCCCAAATTGATTAATACCTACACCTAAAGACCCATTGGACTGAATTGTCCGCACTTAGATTCCCATGCCACAAGTTGTGCGTTGGAAACAGCACCCTAATTGCGAAACACACTATCAATCGGAATCTGAATCATTTTGAAGCAAATTGCTAATCCATTGCTTCATAAGTTCGAAAAATTTGTCTTCTCAACACGTAAATAACGCAATGAATGTTGTTGAACTGTCAAAATGAGACCGATTCCGATTGATAATGTGTTACGCAATTGCCCCGCGGGATTCTAAAAAAAGATAAATAGGCCGTAAGAACCGCAAAACAAACAGAATGATGATTTACAAATTCTTTATAACAAAACCTGCTCCCATTTTTATAATCTTAATTGTTTTGGCTAGACTACTCAATATTATGATCTTAAAATTAAAATTCATAACAATATAAAAACTATACTTACGTGAACAATGTCCTGAACATCTCTTCAAGCATGTTCTCTCCATGAGGAACAAGCCTTTGCGTGGTCTCACACAACGTCTTGAGGATACACTGCCTTCCGTCGTAACCCATGCTGAAATAAAGAACAAATAATTTAGCCTCATAGCAGATATATTTATAGAATTTGTAGAATAGTCTTTTGCCGAAACGAATATTTATGGAAGACAATTTTTGGATGTTTGAGCTCGCTCAATCATGCTGCGGCTGCAATGTGTTGATAGATTTCTACATAAGTGAAACATGCCTTGGAATCACATTATCACATCACACAGTCACACTTATAATTATAAAGGCGAAAGTTTGTGAGTCTCTGTGTGTGTGTGTTTATATGTTTGTTACTTCTTCACGCTCAAACAACTGGACCAATTTTGATAAAATTTTGTATGGAAGTAGCTGACACCCTGCATTAACATATAGGCTACTTTTATCCCGATATTTCCACGGGATCAATACTTATGCGGGTGAAACCGCGGGGCGTAGCTAGTAATAAATATAACACTCTATCATGCTCAATAAGTTTCATAATGATCAAGAGAATCTTCTACTTTAGCGATTTGAAGTTCAGCTTCAGAACTCAACGATGTCGTCCACGATGTCGGCGATAGGGCGAGACGTCTCAACTGGAGTTGGGCCCAACACCTTGGCTAGAAGCGAAGATGGCTGCTGAAGTAAGGTGTTGACCGAATGATGGCCAAGGTTAGGCCTTAGCAACCAAGGACGTCTAATGTCTCGGAGGCATATGTCCAGCAATGGACGTCTTTCGGCTGAAATGATGATGATGATAAACCAAGGACGTCTAAAAGCCCAATATCACTAAATATGCGGGAATCGCCTGGATTAGGGATGCACTGAACCGGGAAGTATTTCAGCAAGGAAAGAAGGTCTATACCCAATAGTGGGTGATTCCAGGCTAATATTAAGAAGATGATGGTGATTAAAAACTTACTTCTCCATAATCTTCTCCAACTTTCCATACAGCTCTCGTCTACTCCTTCTCTGCTCCATTGGCCTCGTAAGCCTGTTATGTCTGCGGTAGAACCTGGCGGTCTCTGTGGCGTTGGGCAGCTCGTATGCTATGCCCCAGTTCATGCCCCACGTGAAGGTACCAGGGACTGAGGTTGGGGCAGGCTGGCCGATCACACCGACTGTCATGCAGCCCGCACACTGGAATATTCAGATGATGATACTTGTTATTTGTTAGAATCTAAGGACCAGGTGGCCTACCACCATCTTAACATATCTATAGCTGCTTTTCTTTCCCAAACTGAAGTAAGATTAAAATAATACTGTTTTATAAGGGGTTGGTGGCAGGCTATCACGTTTCAGATTCTGGATAAGCATTACTTTTATCTTATTTCCAATCCAACAGATGATTAAAACAAATGGAATAGAGGTTTTTTCTGCTGGTAAAGTTAACCGGAACTAATCTGGTGATTACGAAACAGGTCATACCTGAACAAATGTTCTCAACGTTATTTTAATAAACCTAAGTTGTATTTGAAGAAACATGTCAGCATTCATTGTGATGGTTCTTGATTTTGTCCATACAAGTCTTGGAAGTATGAAATTGCCAATGAAACAGAATTGTCTAAAGTGTAAAAGTGTTTTAATATTCCGTTGAACTTTTAGTAAGAAATAGTCTCAAAGTAAATACGTTCAGCATGCGTCTTAAAATGGCGATATACAGGATGAAATTGAATTCTTGGGCATCCTTTTAAGGGATCATTGTGATCATCATTATGAACAACTTTTACTATGGGACCAAACCTGAAATTGCGATAAAAAAATCAGCTCTTCCCTACATTTTGACGAGTTATGTGAACATAAATGCAAAGAACAGCTGATTTTTTTTTCGCGATTTTAGGTTTAGTCCCATAGTAAAAGTTGTTCATAATCGTGAGTACAATGACCTCTTAAAAGGATGCCCATGAATTAAATTTCATCCTGTATGTACGGTCGTCTACATATCAAATAATCTTACTAAGTTATTCAGCTCTCATACAGTCATCAAATAGAACTCCAGTGGAAATTATGTACATGTCTCATAAAAGTAAGCTGGCCACCTTAGTCATAACAGTCTTGCGTTGGTAAGCCGTCTACGAGCATTACGAGAATTTTAAATGACCTCCTTATGGCATAGAACATCAACTTGAAAATAATTTATTCCAGCATCACCATGGAAATATATATGTGAAGGAAAAACGACGCCCATAAATCGTTGATAAGACATAAAAAAACTCTCTTAAAATTTAAGAGAGATAAAATTCCAAAAAGTACGTAATCAACCAAGTTTTATGTGTCAGGATGATACGTTTTAAGGCTCTGCATCTAATCCAAGAGCTACTCTAATACATACGAGTTTCTCCCCAATTTTGTCGGGTTCTGTTTCAAATTAAAACTTTTATCATTACATTTTATGCCCATCTGTTTATTGCTATTAAAAAAAAACATAGCTCACTTTAGTGCTCTACTTAACATACTTAAACAAATCTTGCTTCATAACTAAGTAGATAAATAAAATGGCATCCATCTAATCTCTTCACCACCCTTGGTTGACTGGTAGAGAATGCCTAAGGCATTAAGTCCGCCTTTGTACCTTTTTGTGCGAAAAGTTTAAATAAATAAATGCAAACTTACCGAAAAACTAGAACCTTCTGGAAAAGCAACATATCTTTTTCTTCTCGACAATATCTTGGAACCAGCTTTGGCAGCACACAATTCACCATAACAACAGGCCATTATTAAAAGAGCAAAACATTTTGATTTTAGTACCATTTTCAGAGAATATCGTGTCCAACCTTTCATAGATGAATATAGCAATGGTATGACAAACAGCCTATCCGTTAAACCGTGTCAAAATAACGGTTCTAGTAATTTTCATGTTATCACTAAGCTAACTATGGCCACACGAAGTGAACGACACACTGAACTAATTAGTAATGTCAATCATGCTTAGTTGTCGATAATTACATTTGAAATTCTATAATTACATTCGTGTAAATTAATTTAGGTGGAAACTAAAATTGATTTGTACCTATTTGTGATGAATTGATGAGGATCAAAAGTGTATTTAATTATAATTAATGTTCCAGTAACGTACAGTCAACAAAAGAGATAAGTATGCAGGATCATCGGATATAGTTGAAGTTTAGTAAGAAACCGATGGATTTGTCGTCTGAAATTTGTTTTAATAAATGAGCTGTTTGTTTTCTATTAATAAAATCTAACAATCTTAAAATAATAATATGTACAAGTAGGTATGTACAGGTAGGGTGACGATCCTTGGAAACTCTTTTTGCTACGTTTTTTTGTTCATACATATGGCTATGGTGGTTGGTTATGGTCTTTAAAAGATCGCTCTTAGCGATAAGACCGCCCATTATGTCACCCATTGTAAAGATTCTATATTTATGTCTGTAATTTATAATTTATCTGGTGTACATAATAAAGAGTATTCTATTCTATTCATACACGTACGCCGCGCTGGTTGTAAGTACTACGCACCTGATCTTTCCAGTATATCTATGTTATTATTATGCAAAATCATGCTTAAACATTGAAACACCAACAATCTCATTTAATAGCATTTTAGGTACATCAAATGTTATGGTTATACGAAAAATACGCCACAAAATATAAAAATTGCCAATACCTTTTAACCTTATAAATTACATTGTAAAAATTCATTCTCATACTCACATACACTGAAAAACATAACCCTGCCGTGCCGTTGGGAAAAAATGGATTCAACGATTCCGTCAAGACAGCCGTCAAAATATGAAAAGTTGATTAATTAACCCTGGAACACACTGAAAACCTTTCACAACGGTTTATTGAAGGTCGATTCATTTGCCTGTTAACGCGGGTTACGTCAAAATTGGGAATCAATTATACCCAAAAGTTATCGCAGAGTAAATGCTTTTAACCCTTTATATCTCTTTTAGTCCATTGTAGGATAATATTTTGAGATCGATCGTGAAAAAAAAAGCTTTAATTTGCATCAAAAATCTTGATTTATAATGGGTAAAATTGGTTGGAATAAAGTGGGAAATACCAAAGTCAAAAAAAATGGGTTTCATATTTTTATTTGACAAAAAGACTTAACACATAGGTACCGATATAATAATTATACCTATATTAGTAGATTATATATTGGCACTTCTGTTCTTATAAGATTTAAGTCATAAGAAAAGAAACGCAGAATATTGTAAAACATTGAGTAAAGTCTTATATTAATAACATAACATTATAGAGGTATGAGGAACATGGTGTAAAGTTCACTCATCCTCCATAGAAAAGGGAAGATCCTCCGACTAGACAGGTGTCGTGTCTGGCGGGCAACTGCCCGACGATTGATGCCGGGATGTTGTATGTATGCTAGATGCGCGGTAAACTCTGCTTGCGCGATGCAGGATTTTGCGTAATGTCAGTATGACGCGTTGTTCGCATGTGGTGTTTGTAGATACCACTACATCATGGTGGTGTGTATGACGATCTGATAACGTTTGCAGGGCCAACATGGCCAGGATTGCACAAGACAGGGAGGTTTGGAAAGAAAAGGGGGAGGCCATTTGCCCAGCAGCGGGACACAACATAGGCTAAAAAAAAACAATTCGCCAGTATTCCCAGAAAGGTTAGGCAGATATAGTACAGCCACAGTTCGTCAGTTCATCATTTCAGCCGAAAGACGTCCACTGCTGGACATAGGCCTCCTCCAAGCACCTCCACTTCGACCGGTTCTGTACTTCTCGCATCCAACGGGTTCCTGCGGCCTTCACAAGGTCGTTGGTCCACCTTGTGGGAGGAATGGTTCGTCACCTAAAAGTACCTAATATAAAATTGTATTTGTGAACAAAGTTTTAATTAACCAAAATTACTACTAAATAACGCCCAAGGGCTCCTCCCGACATCAACGTTCGGCGCTGGCGCGTTATAATACCCTTTGATTAAGTCCACCATTGAGATTGGACATCTATATCTGTCACACGAGCCAACAAGGCGGCCAAGACGATGTGCTGCGTCGTAGATGGCATGTTCCAGAGGTTCTGTCGGGAGTACTTTAGTTGGTGGCATTCTGTGAAAGAAATTAGAGTTTGGTTTTTATCGTTACATTATAATCAGCCAATAATGTTCCCACTGCTAGGACACAACCCTTCTCTCTTCGAAAGGGAGTGAGCTGTAATCCACCACGCGGGCCCAGTGCGGGTTGGTAGGACACGCCGGTTTCCTCACGATTTTTTCCTTAACCGTTTTGTGAGTAATGGTGATAAAATTATTTACACAAAGTAAAGCGCCTGGCTGGGTTCTAACCCACGACCCGAAAAGACTCGAAACGAACGCACGCAAATGAATGCCCGAACGGACTCGCAAGTCCGGACCGTTACCACTGGGCCACCACTGATTTTTACCACTGCTCCTCTGGTATCTCGTCACATCTGGCAGGCGAGATCCCTGATGAGGGCGTTATAGATCCGTATCTACTAGAGCAAAAACTTAATTGTGTCCAACCAGCCATAAAATATAATCGTTCACTTGTTCAGCCGTCAAACTAATTATTTTTCCTTTGACCAGACAATTGGATCAAATCTTAAGGGTAGGATAGGTAATAAAACAATAGAGAAGAAAATAATCAAGTTGTCAAAAAAGGAAAAGGTGGCTATTGCCCGTGTTTCATAGAATTTTTTCTAAGCTAAAATAATACTCACGAGAACAATGTTCTAAACATTTCTTCAACGACGTTCTCTCCGTTTGGTACAAGTCTTTGGGTAGTCTCGCAAAGAGTCTTCAGGATGCATTCTCTGCCGCTGTAGCCCATACTGAAATGTATAAATGAGTCTATATCTTACAATAAAAAAAAACCTCTATGAAAACTTAAACAGGTACAAAACGTTGGGAGCCTTCCAATGTAAATAATGGCGCACATTCGCATCGAAAAAGTTACTATAATTTTGTATCAAATCAAAGGTGCTAACTCAAAGAACTGTTGTTGAAACTGAGCAGGGACTCTTACAGGTTGGTGTAGAACTTGCCTATTGGAATATAACTTTAGAGGCCGTTCAGGAAGTCATCGGTTCAGATACCTAAACATGAAACTTCGAATGATGTTATGTAAAATCTTGCACGTGCAGCGGCTTCATATAAATACAGACAAACCAGCGGCCGATTGCATGCAGTCGCTGCACGTGTTGTCGGCAGTTGCAGTTGGCAGCTCGGTTCCATAAACACTTTTTTCGAGACATCGCCAAGCGTTTGGTCAACTCTTCACGCGACCAGAAAGCTGCCTGATTTTTTGGCCAAAGAAACAGCACCGCCATACAACTTTGGCAATGCTGCCAGACTTTTGAACCCTTTTCTCTAAAAGCAATGTGGACGAATTTTTTGATGCCCTATGATTCTTTTCCTTCTTAATTATACTTATACTTGTACATCTATACTAATAATAAAGCGAAGAGTTTGTTTAGAAAAGTCTTCGTGAAGTCGGGGTACCCCGATTTGGTTTTGAAACAGATTCGACCTATCCAAACCATGAAATGTCCCCCAGTGGGGGACAGGGAGAATATTTAAAAAAAATTGTTTCGCTGTCCCCCAGTGCTGACCAAACAAATGGTGGACATCGGCAATAATCAATAAATCAACAGTAGGTGAATCGTCCGTTACTTCAATCAACCTTAGGCGATTAACACACGGCACCGCGCACCGCCGCGGAGGGCGGTGGCGGTAAAGCGGATTTCGTAGCGGTGCCCCGTGCGGTAAGGCGGTTTACGCGCCTGTCCGCGCGGATGGATTTAACACAGTTTTGACAAGTTTGATCACAAACACTGGCAAGAATGTTTGTGTGAAAATTTCACCAGAAGAAAAACTTCTTGTGACCTTGAGATAAGTGCTGAAGAAGTTTGACAAGTCACAAGTTTGACCTGGCTCCAAATATCCTCGTATTAAAACAAATTCTTCCCATCTAGGAGTCTATCACTATATTGTGTGCTTTTCATGTCCCAGATAGCAGAGCGACATTCAATCTCCGAAATAAACTTTTCGACATCGAAATCCATTTTTAAATTGCAACACGTCCTGCAGCCACGATGATCCGCGCGGTTATGCGGCGCCCCGTGTGTGAGGCGCCGCCCTACCGCGCGGACGGCAGCGCGGAGAGGCGGTGGCGGTGAGAGCACCGCTCAACCGCGCGGTCGGGCGGTGTACGTGTGTTAGGCATCTACGGATTTATTAGAGGCCAATGCGACATGAGATCCGCTTCACCGCCTACCGCGGCGGTGCGCGGCGCCGTGTGTTAATCGCCTATGTAGTTGAATAAATCGTACGAAATCCCTAAAGGAGAATGGCGAATTCTCCTTTAGAGATTTCGTTCATTAGTTATTACAAGAATCTGTGAAACGATCTTTAGGTATTTTAAACAGTAGGTAGGTCTTTCATAGTTATCTCGAAAATAGTTAGTATAAGTTTAGTTATTATATAATATGTAACCTTATTAATATTACACTAAAGATATTGTTTTATGTTCTAAAACACTTACTTATCCAAAATAGTCTCCAGCTTTCCATACAGCTCTCGCCTATTGATTCTCTTCTGTAGATGCTGTTTATATTTCTTCTGTCGGAAGTAAATGGCCGTTTCTGTGACGTTGGGCAACTCATAGGCTATAGCCCAATTAAGACTGAAGGAAAACGTGCCCGGATTTGAGGTTGGGGCAGGCTGCCCAATCACTCCTACTGTCATGCAACCGGCACACTGGAATAATAAATATAATGGAATAATAACGGCATGCCAACATATAGGAAGATAATTGTGTAGGTGCAGATGCCAGCAATCTGTCAAATTTCTTTAATAGATTTTCAACTTTATTGCTGAAGCATAAGGTTCAAAGTTGATTGGGAAAATTTGACAGTTTCGGGTAGCTTGATGTGCGTGGCGTCTGGTACCTAATTGTCCCAATTGTAATTATAGGCGGATTAGGAAAGATGTCAAACAGATGAACCAAAACTATCTTACCGGGTAGATACTAGTAATATCAGATCAGAGATTTTTGTCCGTCACTGTAAGTCATTGGTATTCAAGATAAACACAGAATGCAAACAAAACTGTTCCACCGTTTAAACTAGCACGGGGAACAGAGTGAAATAAGTACCTACCAAGGCTACCGATACATACCAAACAAAAATATTACCTACCACTTTTTTGTGGATGGGAAGTCATCAAATGACTCCTCCCGCTCTGGGTGGAGCGGAAGGGAGTGTCAGACTCTTACTGACTAAAACCCACCCGTGTTCCTTCCTTAGCCCTTTATGTTCCGGGGTAGCGGTAACCCTTTCGGACAATCCCGCTACCCCGGCAGGAATGTTACCTACCTTTACTGTTTATTTGTTACTTAGATGAATTGTGCACGGTTGTTATGATTATTTGGGTAAATAAAGATGTTTTTCTTTTTTTAGTACAGGGTAGCATCGACGCGCAAACTGAAACCATGCATTCAGCATATGATTCTAGATAGTGTAGACATTTTTCATCGGTTATCAAAAAAAAAAAAAACCTGCAGTTTCATTGAAAAGTGCAATCCTACCTGCGCGGTCGAAATGTATGGAACAGGCAATTTTTTTTTATAACTGTCGAAAAATTACAATTCAGGGGCTTCAGAACCATCTACTGAACCCATGGTAAAAGAT
Source organism: Amphipoea lucens (assembly GCA_947508005.1). Taxonomy (NCBI): domain Eukaryota; kingdom Metazoa; phylum Arthropoda; class Insecta; order Lepidoptera; family Noctuidae; genus Amphipoea; species Amphipoea lucens. Next base: position 3,958,524 of record OX382371.1, read on the forward strand.
TGCGCATTACAGATAGCGCCATCCACGAAGACGCGCCCCACTCTATCTAACTCTTTATCTGACATTTCCTGCTATTTTAATTGTAATTATGATTAATTATTGGTATTATTATTTGTACACCACAAAGTGGTAAGACATAGAGATCATAATATGTATACTTGACTATAACATCTATGTAACCTGTGTTCACAAATAAATGAATTAAATTGAATTGAATACTCTTCTTCCTAATCGCTTACAGTACAAGTGTGTAACATTCCGCTAGTGTTTTAGTTTTGTCGATACTCAATCATTACTTATTAGTGGGTAATTAGTGTGTATCAAAAAACTATAACACCAGCGGAATTAATTCTAGCGATAACCACTAGCGATTAGTAAGAATAGTAAGGCAATAGTAAGGCTTCGTGGATGGCACTATCTGGCGCCATCTACGTGGATGCATGGGCGTGGTGGATTACAGCCCACTCCTTCTCGAAGAGAGAAGGCCTGTATCCCAGCAGTGGGAACATTAAAGGCTGATTATGATGATGATGATAATATAGATAGTGCCATCCACGAAGACGCGCCCCTGACTAATGACTCACTCAGAGTCATTTCTTGTTTAACTGTACAAAAAATACAACACAACATATAACTTACCGAAAAACTGGATCCTTCCGGGAATGCGACGTATCTTTTTCTTCTGGACAAAATCTTTGACTGGGAAACATCGCTTGTATTCAACAACTCACTTAACTGAATACCACTTAAAAATATTACGACTAAAATATTTATATCGAAATACATTGTATGAAAAGAAAACAAAAGGCTATCTCAAAATCAAAAGGCAACTAGAGAGGACCAATCAAAAATAAAATACCACCATTTAAATAAACTTTTATAAAATCGCGTAATAAAATATACCTATCAGTGTGGATGTAAAACAGTGGAATGAAGTTCAATTACAACTAACGGGAAGCTCATTCACCTCTATTGTTCAAATTTTATAACTGTATTGTTTAGTATTGACGCTAAAAGACACCGATTGAGGTGTCAGATCCATAGGAAAGTGCCCCTATTTGACAAATTAGTATCAATAAAGAATGTTCGCATTGTTTATTGCATCTACGATGTGTGTCTGTCTCAAATGTCGTATTTATTTAACTATTTATATATGCACGTATTTATGTACACATTTATAAACAGACAAGAAGAAAGGATCAGGAAAATACGTACTTCGCGGTACGCATCCAGGATATTTCGCCCGCTCTTCGGGCCGACCTACACGGTGCCGTCCATCTTCTGGCACCCATTGTGTGGCGATTTTTGCCCAGGGGTTATCCTGCATGCGGCCGATGTGATCTGACCAATCCCATTTGAGCCTAGCAGCATTCTTGCCTAAGTTTATTAATTATAGGTACCCGTTTTGGAACGCAGCGTGGTGTTCCGAATTTTGTCCTATATTTTTACACCCAGAATGCAGCCTCCCATCGCTCTTTGGCAAACTCCAAGGCGGAAAGCATTAATTATAAAAAAACTAAGCTATTGATTAAGATTCTTCATTCCTCAATGCCATTAGTGGTTAGCCACAGATATCATGAAACAGGCATTCGTTAATGAGATGCTTCACAAACTGCCACAATACAATTAATAAAAACAAATGCAAGCTTCAGACGTCTTCTTAAAACCAGTAATCCAGCCAGCAGTAAACAACCATTAACAACACCCAATAATTCTCACAGCATTATCTAATGGTGCTCCCACACTGCTGTTATAAAATGTTTACTAACATTACCTAACATGAAAACCTTTCTGATTTTTGAAAACCTTTTTGATTAAATGTATTAGATCACAATGTTAGAAAATGTTTGTAAACATTTTATAACAGCAGTGTGGGAGCACCATAACTTAAACAACATCAAACACTACTTCAAAAATAATCATGTACTTACTTTAACCTTCATAAAAGTAAGCTTAGGGTAAAAAAAGAGCCCCAGTTACCATATTGTTGGGGTAAAAATCTGAACACGATGACGGATAGCAGACATTCCATTAGGCTTGTAACGCGACAGAAGCCGGAATATGGTAGTGCCATTACCCCAAATCCGTTAGTATACAAATCATGTCTACTCGTATATTGCGTCTGTGGACGAAATCGATGAGATCTTTACGGTTTTTGATGGGTTTAGCTATGGGGATATTTGGGACATTCTATTTTATAGAATGTTGTGTGTGTGCTGGAGACGAATTTGGAGAATATCGTGCAGCGATCTTAACCCAGCTTCGAATAAAGACCCGCTTGTCGACCATATGTCAACAATGCATTCTCTCCTGTTTCGGCCACATAGTACGCAGAGGCGATGAAAGTTTGGAAAAACTGATTGTGGTTGGGAACACCGAAGGCAAACGATCGCGTTTTCGTTCACCAACACGATGGACCGATCAGATGAAGGAATCATCGTCCTTGAATGAATTGAATTCTACACAGTGGTAAGAGATGCGCTGGACGTATCATCCGCTCCAGATGCAACTCCGAAGCTGACCACGATCCTCAGATATGAGGGACTGACTACAGAGAGAGAGATTTTACAGAATTGCATCAACACACATGCACAGTTTAGACTCGTTTTCAATGCAGCTTATATGACAAACTTTCTTTTTTAACGCGCTTTTACTATAGCTTTTTATGTCACGAAGCGACGCGCGCTTTACTTGCGGTAACCAAGTGTACAAACACGCTGTGAATGTGTGTAAGCGCAGGAGTACTCGGTAGCGGCCGAGACTATGCTGGTAACCACAGGTACAGCACGCGTCGTTTCGTAAGATGAAAATACTGTAGCTACACTTGTAACTAACAATGTAATACAATCTGAAGTATTTTTTTTCTTTTCCAAATATAATATTTCTAATGGAGCTGATTTTTACAACGCCAGATATCCGAGAAATAGTTTTGAATTTTCGAGAGTTTTCCCATAAAAAATATGACAGACGTCAGTTTTATACCACAACTAATTTATGTAACGTATGTAGAAAACTATTAACAGCAAAAATTAGCCCTAAAGTATGATATTTGAATCATCTAGTAGAAGGTTACATAATACAACATAGTAATTTGATTTTGAATAAAGGTAGAAATCAATGCATCTAATGTAGCTTCACAATATAGTATTCGGCAGGTCAGTTAAAATTTCAAACACTCACCATCGTCAAATCAAATCAAATCAAACATTGTCACAGGTAAAAAAAGACAGTTCTTACAATTAGCATTCATTGTATCTCTGCAACATACCCATGAGGTGTACAATATTTATAGTATGTCAATGATTCGAATCGTGATTCTATCAACATAATAAAAATCTTAAATTAATTTACTGACAGACAACACACATCCTGAAACGCAGCCGCAAAATTGCATTAAAGTTCCTTTCATAACGAAGGTGAGCACTAAGGAAGGATTTTTGAAAACTCATGCAATAAAGGGGTAATGCAAATAGAGGATGAAAGATTGTTACTAGCTTATCATTTGTGCCAATCATAGATCATCATCATCTGCCTAGCCTTTTCCCAACTCTGTTGGGGTCGGCTATAAGATTTTTTTTTTATATTTATATGATTCCAATGAGTCTCACAGGGCCCATGGATTGTCCCATATAAAAAAAGTAGTAGTTATACCTTGTTTATAATCAATAACAGAGCAATAGTGGCCCAATGGTAACGGACACGACTTACAAATTGTAGGTCGTAGGTTCAAACCTAGACAGACGCTTTACTTTGTGTAAATAATTTCATCACCACTGCTCTTAAAACGGTGAAGGAAAACATCGTGAGGACACCGGCATGTCCTAGAACCAAAAATTCGAAGACATGTGACATCTACTAACTCGCACCCTCTCACTGAGAGGAGGCCTGTGTCCCAGCAGTGGGAACATTATAGGCTGATTATGATAATAAATAATTTAAGAGGGCAACACAAACCCAGACTTACATAATCGCCGCCGCTGATTTCGAATCCAGCGGCTCACAACTTATACGATTATCCCGATTTATATATCACAAACTGTGTGTGACATTACAGCCTCTGTAGCCCCTATAATCCCCTTTCTCTCGCTCTTACGCCACTTGAAATTCAAGTCAAGATTGAAAGCAATAAAATTTAACGATTTTATTCCCTTGTGCAGTGAAGGTTGATAACTACTGTGCTCTGAATGTCAGCGGAATCTGTAAGACTGAGTAAAATTGTAATGGCGCATAGTCAATCTAAAGTATGGTACGTCATACATAATCAGGCTATAATGTTCCCACTGCTGCACACAAGTCTCCTCTCTTCGAGAGGGCTGTAATCTTCCACGCGGGCCCAGTGCGGGTTTTTAGATGTCGCTTGTTTTCGAATTTAGGTTTTTAGTGGTAGGTCATACGGTTCACAATAATAGCTAGCTTTGTCAGAGTTATTGGTGATATTAGGAGGATAGTAGATTAAGTCTTAGGGCAAATTTCACTAATGAAACTGACCGCGATCAGCACAGCTAAACTGCGTTACAATAGCCATGCAGTTTGCATGCCAAAAGCAAAAATTACCTTGCGATTATATACTATATTACTATTGTACTATATTATTACTATATTATTTACTGCAATTACCTAATTGCAGTAAAAAATCCGTTCATTATAAGTCTAACAAAGCCATCCTGCGATCTCCAATCTGAGGACTGTTTGCTAAAACTAATTTCAAAATCGGCTGAAGTTTACAGTATCCTAATATCTACCTACGATCCAAAAACCAGTATTTAGCAGATCCCCGAAACTAAGGTCTTTACCCCCCCTTATCCGTACGGTCTCAGCGTTCAAAAGATTTATGAAAACATACATCACCGTGGAGACTTGACCTCCCCTACTAATGGCTGACGAACGATACTTATTGCCATCGTTATTATTTGCGGACAAAGACCCGATGGCTTCGACAAAAACTTGACAAATTCTATTTGTGTGGGGTGAATGAGGTCATCGGTTGTTTTCCTGAAGTTCTGGTTCAATTACTTACTTGTTCGGGTTTTGCAGATGGATCGGGTTGGTCTTTCATGTTTTTATCCGCGTGTTCCAGAAAAAAAGGTTAATGTTTTGATTTCGGTTAAGCGTCTGAATTTCATACAGGGGCCTGTACTCAATACCAAAGGATAATGTTGGTGGGTAGATTTTCGTTATTTATCGTCATTTACAGGTGTTATTAATATTATATTATTTATAATACGGCACCGCACCACAACCGCGGCACGTGTCACATCCCAACATATATTGTGTCAAACGAAATAACAAACGAATACCAATATACCTACTATATTTTCAATGTAAGTGAAAAAACCAATGTAAGTGAAAAAAAAAACCAAAAAAAAATTTGTGCGATGAATGATGAAATGATGATAAATAACGAAAATCTACCCTGGTATATAAATTGGATCAAATCATTTTAGGGCAAATTTCACAGCACGTCTAAACCGCGTTTAGTTTCATTGAAGAACTTCTCTCTTACTCTCCCTTTGAGTAAATTGTGAAGGAGGGGGAGGGAATGTTGAAAGGCTGAGTATTTTGGTAAAAAAAAATTGCAAGGTTCCACAAAATGAACCTTTAAATTAGACTTATAACCAATCTTTACAATGTCACTCTATCAGACAATGTTAACATAACACGATACCATGAAATAAAGTTTAAACACAAATGGTAGGGCACATAAAAGCCATTGGTGTGTAAGGCGATAACCGTTTTCGGGATCCAGCACTAAAAAGCATTTGCCAATCGGTAAGAACGTGTTTTGAGCTGAACTTAAACTCAGCTTGTGCTCAACTGGCTTTGGTAGCAGGTTTTCTGTATTGGATGGTGTCATTGCATTTAGAACTAAGTATTGTGTATTTTTAACCGACTTCATTAACCGACTTCAAAATAGGAGGTTCTGTATTCGACCCGTATGTATGTTTGTACGTCCGCGATTTTCTCAAAAACTAATGAACAGATTTTGATAATTATTTCATTAATGTGATCTACATACTTTCAGGAAGGTTTTAGTATATAATACATTAGGTAATTATTCTTATGTACGAAGTTATATGCATACTCGTAAATGTACTGCCTCTGCGGCATTTCTATGCGAATTTTGATGATTCTTCTAGTCGGTGTCTTCAATTCTTCAATGCGCTAGTGTTAATAGAATTTGTGTGGGGTAAGTTCAAATAAAAAGTGAAAAATAAAATTTGTTTTACAAAAAAAAAACAACCGACTTCAAAAAAAAAACACTAAAAAATGATAAATAACTTTAATTTCGGAAGTCGGTGTCAAAAAACGAAAATGCGGAACCAACGACACCGACTTCCAAAATTAAAGTTATTTATCATTTTGTAGTGTTTTTTTTGAAGTCGGTTTTTTTTTTGTAATTTTTTTTTTCTTTTTTTGACACCGACTTCCGAAATTAAAGTTATTTTGTATTTCTTATCTATATCATTGTAAGCTGCACAGGTCGACGTCATCATGTCAACGCCCAGTGCAGCTCTGTCGCAGGCTCGCAGCATGATGCTGAACGATGGCCGATTTGCGTAGATGTGACGCATATTTTCCCTCAATTTGATCTTTTTAGACGGTAAAAACGGGACCTTATTACTCAGACTCCACTGTCGTCCATCTGTCTGTCTGTCACCAGGCTATATCTCATGAACAGTGATAGCTTAACAGTTGAAATTTTCACAGATGATGTATTTCTGTTGCCGCTATAACAATAAATACTAAAAACAGAATAAAATAAATATTTAAGAGGAGCTCCTATACAACAAACTTTTTATAGTGATTTTTTTATATATACAGGGTGAATTTTCCAAGTGGGCGTGGATGGCCAAATTCTAAACTATGAGGTATAGCGAAAAGTACTCAAAAGAGTCGCGTGCTCGATTTTGATAAAAACTAAAACTGCATCATTGGATTTTTGAAAAATCAATATTTCTAGCCAGAAATCGAACCTGTTGATTGTTGGTTTGAAAAAAAAAACACACGCTGTATTATTACACCATTCGATAGTGTCTCTAATAAGGATCCAATTCTGGTAAGTAATGACATACGGCAAACTTAAGGAAAATGTTGAATCTTAATAAACTGCTTCTTATTTTAAAGTATTCATACCTACATTACGTAGATACCTTGTTCGAAATGATGCTAAATATTTTTATTAACACTCCAGCGGCAGTCACCTTCACAACATTATGTTCTAAATTCCAATTTCTATTACGATCTTTGGAAAATATTCTAATGGAATCAATAATATTGTAATGCTGAATACAATCCTTGAGACGTCGAATCCAGCTATGTATTGAAAATAATGGTCATCATTATGAACAATTAATCAGTTATGGTTTCATAGGTAGGTATAGGTAACATAACCCGGGCCCGGCTAAATAATAACAGCCGCACAGGTCAATCCATCAGGTTAAGCTACGCTTGCCGCGGTTGGTCTGTGGATGGGTGACCATCTTTACATACCGAGACCCCTCCGTGCCTCGGAAAGCACGTTTAAGCTGTTGGTCCCAGCTGTCATTCCAGGATCATTGACAGTCGTTACGGGTAGTCAGAAGCTCGATAGTCTGACAACCAGTCTTTTTAGAAATAGAAACAGAAAATATTCATTGTCCAGGTAATACACAGTAAGCAGGTTCAGTGGTTAACATCAAGTTAGCACGACATGAGTAGCTTAAAATTAGAGAATATTATTATTAACTAGTGAGCCCCAAACTAGACAGTTAGTCTGTATCTTGGGGCTCGGAGTACGAATTCCAGAGAAGAGACTAGAGAGGTGAGTCTTACCAAGGGGTATCGTATTACCCAGTAACTGGGTTGTGGAGGTCAGATAGGCAGTCGCTCCATGTAAAATAGTGGTATTTAGCTGCATCCGGTTAGACTGGAAGTCGACCTCAACATAGTTGGGAAAAGGCTAGGCAGATGATGATGAGGTAGGTAGCATAAGAAAGAAAAAAAAGTATTTTGTTAAAAATTAGCCCTTTCCTTTAGTTTGCTGTATGTCATTACTTCCCAGAATTTGATCCTTATTAGGGACACTATCGAATGGTGTAATAATACAGTGTGTGTTTTTTTTTTTCTAAATCAACATGTTCGATTCCTGGCTAGAAATATTGATTTTTCAAAGATCCAATGATGCAGTTTTAGTTTTCATCAAAATCGAGCCCGCGACTCCTTTGAGTACTTTTCGCTAATCCTCATAGTTTAGAATTTGGCCATCCACGCCCACTTGAAAAATTCACCCTGTAGTGTTAAATATTGTAACGTGAACGTGAAACGTGTAGACGTGATTTTTTGCCGTTATTTGTATGTAGTGTTAACTCGCACTTGGCCGGGATTTTTGTTTTTGTGTTCTTTCTTTGCGTCAAGTTTACCTACCGCAAATGAACTTATCTTCTTTCTTTTTGCTACTCGTAATATTAGTTATACCTACATAAATAAGAATACATGTACGAGTATACTTCGGAAGCTGTGAGAAGATGAGAAGATATTGAGTCGAGGTTAATATAAGTGTCTTCCATAAATTATATAAATTCTGCCGCAGTAAGCGAAAAGGACGAATATCGGTCAAAGATGTAAAGAAAAATAAACCTTACTAAACAAAACAGGCGTATCCATTAAGCACATTTTTCTCTATTCCTTTTCCTCAGATGCGCCTCTTTTAGAATTATTAGGTCAAGCATTCGACTGCGTGTTTTTTTTTTAAATAAACATCCAGGAGGTAGCCGGACCTACTCCAGGTCCGAGGCCACGTATCTGTGAAATTCCATCAGGAACGGTTCAGTAGTTTAGGCGTGAAAAGAGCATAGACAGATAAACAGAGTTACTTTATTATATAGATGACTAGCTACGCCCCGCGGTTTCACCCGCATAAGTGTCGATCCCGTGGAAATATCGGGATAAAAACTATCCTATGTCCTTCCCCGGGACTCAAACTATCTCTACACCAAATTTCATCTAAATCGGTTTAGCGGTTTAGGCGTGAAGAAAAGACAGACAGACAGTCAGAGTTACTTTCGCATTTATAATATTAGTTTGGATTTGGATGATGTTATTGTTGTATAGATTGTAGCTAACAATCGCATCGTCCATCCTCACTTCTTCCTTTTCTTGAGTTTTGATGTACAATACTTAAACATATTTTCTCTATCAGTCTTCTCTCTTTTTTGCCTTTTCTTTTACTCCGTCTGTACTTTTTTCTTAACTTTATCAGGCTCTTAAAAGCGTTTACGATGTACGTACGGCATTTCATACAAACTTTCAAGCCCTTGTTTTTCAAAATGAATGAACCGATTTTCAACGAAACTTCATACGTATAAGCAGGATACAAAGGTCTAAAAAGTTAGTAAAGAACATTTTCGAAATGTCTTATTTCAAAAAAGATAACTGGAAATCTCTGTTTCTATGGAAAATTTAAAATCGGTCTAATTTGGCTGTAACGCTATTTTTAGAAAATGTTCTTATCTAACTTTTTAGACCTTTGTATCTTGCTCATGCGTACGAAGTTTCATTAAAATCTGTTCAGTCACGTCTAAAAGTATGTATACACTTGGCTTTATTCAAAGGCGATTTTCTCCTTTATTTTTGAATGAAATTTTATGTTATTAAGAAAATAGTATTTTCGAACCCATAGGTTTATGTTAAGTGTCGTATTTCAACGTTGCATTCGTTATTTCACGAAAAAATCGCAATTGAAAATTGCCAAGTGTATACATACTTTTAGACGTGACTGTTCATTCATTTCGAGAAATAAAGGCTTGAAAGTTTATATGAAATGCCGTACCTACGTCGTAAACGCTTTTAATCAGAAGGCAAAGTTACAAAGACCATGTCACTTAAACGAACAAAACCGCCTATTCGAAAAGTTACATAATCGATACAGTATGTAGGTATGCAAAAGTACCAAAGCTTATGTTCTCCATATAATACAATAGCAATTTTCTAATATACACGCTGAATAATAAAGAGCTAATTATAATATTGAACGAGCCAATGATCGATATCTGATGCAAATGCGTGTTGCTTGTTGTGGAATATGATCGATCTTAATGGATGGCCCAATCCGAAGGGCTGCAACCCTTTGCTGTGTGGTCCAAGTTAACGGGTCGATTTTAATAAAAGCTGATGTAATAATTGTTTCTAACATGAGAATAACATGATCAGCCTATAACGTTCCCACTGCTGGGACACAGGCTTCCTCTCTGTGAGAGGGAGTGGGCCATAATCCACCACCCAGGCCCAGTGCGTGTTGGTGGATGAACGTGATGAACATGTGAATGGGTAGGTTAAATCGATCGGGAAAAAAATCAGCTGTTTCATACATTTTGGTCAAGTAGGTATTGAACTTTTGTATTAAACAGCTGATTTCCTTTTCGTGATTTCAGAGTTGGTTCCATAGTGAAAGTTGTTCATATTCATGGGTAGAACACCCTGTAAAAATTAAGATGGTGTTATAAAAATCTTCCTGTATAACTTTCGGCAATACACGAAATTACTGCAAACTGTCTCATTTGTTGCCGGTCATGATTTTGGTTATCACAATTTGCCTATGACAGTTGATATGGCTAGACAAAGTGATAAAAGTCTGAAAGATATTTACTTATTACTTTTCTTTAATAAAGATTGGTTCTTGGCAGCTCTGGACAGAGAGAGATGGAAAGAGAGTATGTAAGGCCTTGCCCAGCAGTGGGACACAATAGCTAATAAAAAATACTCTATAGGTAAACCTTTTTCGTACTGTTGAGTTTAGACTAGATTCACATTGGAAGAGTGCTTTTATTTCAGAATTAGAGGTCAGATTTATCGCCGGGGAATAAAAAAATAGATGAACTAATTTATTTGCCTGGCAGTGCGTGGGTAGGCAACATAAGCCAAATAATAAAAAATCTTAGTTTTTATTCCTCATCAGTTTATAATTTAAACCAGACACGCTAACCGACTTTATATCCTATCTAATGGAATAACGACTTTATGCTCGCATTAAGTTGATAATCGTTCAAATTCACGTTGAGTTGAGTTACACCGATTTACATTTTTATGACACATTATCATTAGTTGCACTAACTAGTAACCTGGCCCGTAATAAAAATGTAGTTAGTAAAAACCTCCTTTTTTGAAGTCGGTTAAAAAAGGCTTGATGGATAAATTCTTTCCGAGATAAGTTTAAAGTCAAAAGTAATTTATTAAAATAGGCTGGGAATCGGCACTGTTTATTAAATTCAAAGTTACTTGAGACAGCCCCCAAATACCACCCTTCACCACTTCCAAGTGCTTTTAGCTGGGAAAAAGAGGATAATAAACTCCACTGGAGTTTGTTGTTAAATTACCTTATGTGCCTGTAATAACAACAACATCCATGTTCCACGCCTCATGCTCAACAAAGCAACGCTACTTGATAGCAGAAATAAGAAGTACAAATACAACAAGAAATAATAAAAATAATATAATTTAGTGCCTCCTTATTATTTAAAATTGTCTAAGAGGCCTCTGCGAGTTGGCTTCGGCCCAATTTTTTTTTATGAATGGGAAATCATCAAATGACCCTCCCGCTCTGGGTGGAGCAGAAGGGAGTGTCAGACTCTTACTGACTAAAACCCATCCGTGTTCCTTCCTTAGCCCTTTATGTTCCGGGGTAGCAGTAACCCTTTCGGACAATCCTGCACCCCCGGCAGGCTTCGGTCCTGAAAGGCCCCTTCCTTTATGCTGACATCTCTTTGAGGCGCGCGTGGAACACGTACGCGCCGTCCGGCACGGGCCTGATCCTGATCGGACGGTAAGCTACGGCTTCGGGCCCTGGTACGCCTTCCAAAGGTCCGGGTCCCCAGGGTCCCGAGATATGTAAAAGACAAAAATATAATTTATTGACACACTGCTATATCATTTTATTTAAATCCAATAAAAAGTTGTCTTTCTCGCAAAATTCTGATCCCAATAACTCATTGTACGTCAGTCCCATTACTTCGACAAACTCCTGTTCGCAAAGGCGCCCTGAAATAAAAATAATTTATGAAAGCTTAGTTTAGGGAATAGTGCAGATTCATCTTAGAGCAGTTTCTGGGGTAAAATGGTGGCAGTTAGATGCACCTGTTAAAATTTCAGGGAACATGGAGCTTTTGAAAGTGTTTAGATTAACGTGCATGAAAATTTTGCTAGCCAGTTGGCCTAGCAGGAACGCTCGGAATGAGCGTAACGCAAATTCAAACGATTTTAAAATTGAAAATACTTGTTTCGCAAATAATATAGACACTTCATTCATATCTACACACACTAATTGACCTTGTCGCAAAACAAATAATCAAAATGCTATAGTCGAATCTAAAATAATGACTACCCGCGTAATTTCGATTCAAAAATCGTTCGTACTTACGTTACTTTTACTCCGTGCGTTCGTGCTCGGCCCAGAATTATTATCATTGTGCTAGTTATATATTTCAGTTGCCCTTTGGTTAAAAGCCTTTTCCTTTTCTGTGTGACAGTACAGTGACTTTATATTGTGCCAATCATTAATAGAACATCCGCTGTTTTGAAGCAACAGCGGATGAATTAAATTACTATTAACAATTTGGCAAAAGATTTATAATATTTTTAGAATATATAATATTTTTATAAATATGTTTATAAGCACTTTTTTTTATTTTATTAATACTTTTACTATCAGTTATTTACGTTTATTTTGATTAATTAAAATGTAAAGAATATATAAAATGTATAATGTAAATGTATGTATGTAATGTTTATGCATAATAAAAGGTACGAAGGTAGACTTAATGCCCTATGTTGTCGTGGCGAACAAACAAACGGCCCACCGCCGCATGACCATGGGCTGCTGTACAAGAAGCATTTCAGTTGCGTTACCACCCCGAAGACAAAGCAGTACATTAAAATACAACACGCGGAAGCTCCCCCAGGTTACATTTAGTAATTCAAACAATTTCTGTCCTCACATCATCGGCTAGTATCACCAGCTGTTTCTACATACGAGCTATGAATAGTTTATAGCCGATTATTCTATCGTTACCAGCTGGAATGTGGAGAAACAGCTGCGAGCCACCCAGTCTAATACAATCATGTTTAAATTTTATGCTTTTGACATTTTTAGAACTGGTTCTGCTTAAAATTTATAGGATGTTCGGTGGAAGTGCTGAAGCAATGACAGCTTGGGATCATGTTTTTAGTATGGAGAACATTGTTCTTTAGTATATTAGTACCATATTAAACAATGGTCGCCGATTGTGAAGATCAACACAATTGGTGTATGCACTCCACTAATACCTATTGATGTAACAAGACCTACCCACCGTGGGTCACCTGCGTTATATTGACTGCCTAAATACATGCCATACATGGCATGTATATATGGCATGCCATATGTGCCATATATGGCATGTATTTGCTGTGGTATGCCACAGCACGAGCAGCAGCAGCTATTATCACACTATCACACTATATATCACACTATCACACTATCACACTAATATTATAAAGGCGAAAGTTTGTGAGTGTGTGTGTGTGTGTGTGTGTTTATATGTTTGTTACCTCTTCACGCCTAAACCACTGAACCGATTTAGATGAAATTTGGTATAGAGATAGTTTGAGTCCCGGAAAAGGACATAGGATAGTTTTTATCCCGTTATTCTCATCGACATTTACGCGGGTGAAACCGCGGGGCGCAGCTAGTATTATATATATTACATATCATACTAATATTATAAAGGCGAAAGTTTGTGAGTGGGTGTGTGTCTGTGTTTATATGTTTTTTACTTCTTCACGCTCAAACGGCTGGACCAATTTTGATAAAATTTTGTATAGAGGTAGCTAACACCCTGGATTTAAATATAGGCTACTTTTTATCCCGATATTCCCACGGGATCGACATTTACGCGGGTGAAACCGCAGAGCACAGCTAGTTATACATATGTAACTAGCGACCCGCCACATTTCGCGCAGTTGTTGCGACTTGACAAAACATCGAGAATTATTTGTTATTAGTAAGTATAATATCAATGCACCATACATGTGCAGCGAGTGGACTGTATGGAGGCTGCCTTTGTTTAATTAAAACACTTTTATGTATTTGTGATGGGACTCGGACTCATAATACAGGTTTTGCGGAGCCTAAACCAGCATAGTGACATCTATAACTTGATCTGAACGACTGGTTGGTCCACTGGCCGACGTACCCTCTTTTATAGCAAGCCAAACTAGTCTGGCCAGCGGACCATTTCGATTTCCACAAGATTTTGGCGGCAAACTCGCGTCCAAGCTTATCTTGTCTGTGATTGGGTATTATGAGTCTCCGCCCCTTTTTTATTCATTTATGTACATATCAATCAGTTACATTTATTTGTTTATTTACATAATCAAGACATCTATATTGCACGACCCCCGATACATCTAATGTTTGCGTGTGACGGTCAGGGCTCCTGGCGCGGCGTGTTTCTCGTTAACGGTGAATCTATAAATATAACCTACGCGCGCGAACCAGGCTACCATTTCTAACCCGACCGTCGCAGCAACAACATCCCAGGGGTCAATGCCCCCAATGTAGTAACTATTGTGTATTTAGGTGCTGTCGTGCACAATACACATACACCCCAAGTTGCGATTTCAAACCCAGTAAGTACCAATGTGACTTTTTCAAAGTTATACGTACTTTCTTAGCTGCTTAATTATTCTTAGACATCACTGACTGACGGTGAAGGGAACCATCGCGAGGAAACCCTGGACTTCGGTCTGAAATCACCAACTCACACTGAGCCAGGGTAGTGATCAAACTCAATACTTCTCTGTGTGAGAAGTGGCCTTAGCCCGAAACCCGGGACATTACAGGCAAACAAAACCCACAAAAAACACACACACCTTTAGAAATAAATTGTCTAAATAATGGTGGAAACTGCATCAAAATCCGTCACACTGTTTAGAAGAACAACGCGGTCACAAAGACACGAAAAGCGACTTTAATCTATATACAGGGTGAAATTGAATTTACGGGCATCCTTTCAAGAGGTCATTGTAATCATCATTATGAACAACTTTTACTATGGGACCAAACCTGAAATCGCGAAAAAAAATCAATTGTTCCCTACATTTTGACGAGTTATGTGAACATAAATGCAAGGAACGGCTGATTTTTTTTCGCGGTTTTAGGTTTAGTCCCATAGTAAAAGTTGTTCATAATTTCATCATTATGAACAACTTTTTCAACAAGGGGCCATTGTACTCATGTACAATGACCCCTTAAAAGGATGCCCATGAATTTAAATTCACCCTGTATATAAAATTCAAAGTCCTGACTGACTGATATATCAACGCACAGCCTATATTGCTGGTCATAGAGACATGTAATTTGGAGGGTGTGTTCTTTGTGAAGAGTAGGTATCCACTGAGAAAGGGTTTTTACAAATTGCACCCCTAAGAGGGTGAATGGGGGGGGAGGGTGAAATTTCACGCGGACGAAGTCGCGGGCAGAAGCTAGTTTATAATATGAGAAATTGAATCACACGTACGATAACAAGCCTAATGCCACTAAAGTTCGGAAAGTGAAACCCTAAATAAGACATCTAAAATACTGATCTACAATCCTATAAATACTCAAGTGTTAGTGTGTCGCACGTACATAATCCGATAAATTCCGTACGTAGCGGGAGTTAGCGCCTCCTTGTATAAAAGGTGTTCTTATGATGCATTGCTAACTACAACAGCTTCAATGATACATCGTTTTATTAGTTTCTTAAAGCTGTTTTCTAGAAATTTTCATTTATTCTAAGAATTGGGATAAAAGTTGTAACTTCAGCGCAACTGGTTTTAAATAGGTTTAATTTTGTCTGTTGCAAAATCTATAAAAATATCTTGTGTAATTTATTTAAATCAAATTCAAAATCTATGCATTTTTCAACTACTGACACTCTTCAATCAATAAACATAAAAATGAGCACTTTTCAAAAACCCATTTTTAATAATAATAATACTAGCCTATTATTGTCCCAGGGCAAAAGAATAGAATAGAGAGAAGACATGAGCATCGATCACCACGCCAAAACCTATTAAGCATGACGCAAAAATCCAATCTTCTAATTATGTTAATCACTTCTGAGGAAGATGACAAACTCATTTCTTCCCTACCTCCTTACGATTCCCAAGGCAATCTTTCAAACAAGGTCCCATTTATAGTATTACTACCACACGACGTCAATCCCTAATTTCCCCTAACAATACCACTTATGAAAGTTTAAAGGGAATTTTAACAATGTGAACAGCCTACGCGAGTTTTCGCGAACCCGAAATCTACACGACTATTTTTGGTACCACATCATTCATTGCGCGCTTTTAAAGACACCAAATACACTCCATTCAAACAAAAGCAGCGATGGA
Organism: Amphipoea lucens; assembly: GCA_947508005.1. Lineage (NCBI taxonomy): Eukaryota > Metazoa > Arthropoda > Insecta > Lepidoptera > Noctuidae > Amphipoea > Amphipoea lucens. Next base: position 3,974,919 of record OX382371.1, read on the forward strand.
AATTAGGTTACAGTAAACTCACGTGTATTGAGCGTTGGTTATTGTCCCCTGCTCCATAGTACATAATATGATGACGTAATCCCACGACGTATAAACGTCACGTATTCGGATTATAAGGCAATTAGCGGGATACGAACATTCAGCAATGAGCCAGTTATCTTACACCAGTTATTATCTATGGTTTGAATAATGTATACATATTTAAAGGTTTAGCTTTACATAATTTAGTTATGACAGCGCAGGGATTATGTATTGGAACTATCTACATAACATGTAGGTTTCAAAACGCTTGAACTGTAATGTGTCGGTTACTTTGTATAATTAGAAGTTCGGTAATTTCTGATTAAGACGAGGGTCTTAATTAGGTAATACGCCTAAGTTAGCTGGATAAACCGTATTGGTCTATTTTGTGACTTAAAATTGATCAATTGTGTTCAGAGGTTCTTAATATACGAGTAATTAAAGGTTATCCGGCCCATTCCCTCTCTCAGAGAGGAGGCCAGTACCCGAATTGCGTAACACACTATCAATCTGAATCATTTTGAAGGATATTGCTAATCCATTGCTTCATATGTTCGAAACATGTGTCTGCTCAATAATGTAAATTACGCAATGAATGTTGTTGTCTGTAAATAACTGTCAAAATGAAACCCATTGCCACTGATAGTGTGTTACGCAATTTCCCTGATGGTGTCCCAGTAGTAGGAATATTATAGGCTGATTATATGCATGAGAGATGATGTTTTTTGTGACTATGTTAAACAAATGTATAAAGGAGAAGGGAAAGACTACATAGTTTCCTGGGCCCAGGTGTTAACTCAATCAAACTAGCCTTATTTGTAAGTGGGTATAATAACAAGGCCTCACTGAAAATTTGGTGAAATTTGGCTATCCAGGAATCAAGTTATATGAAATATAGTAAAAAGTGAGGTTATATGAAATATAGTAAAAGTGAGGTTACATCATAACATTGTAGTTTTTTTATGTAATTTGCGAAATATTTTTGAATGGTTTTGGCTGTATAATGGTTTTATGCATGGAGTGCAAGTAGAGAGCCTCCATGTGTGACGTATTGAAGATCCTGACACGTTTGGCACGCCCTGGACAGTCGCTACAGTCGAAGTCATGTCTCTACATCCAATATCCTGCACTTAGAAGCAATAGGTACGTTTTAAAAAAGGGAGAATAGGAAGTAAAATAAAACACCAATATATGTATAAAATATTTATTATTTGTCTTCAATAATTATGAGAATATCATCTAAAAAGGCTTCAATCGGACGTCTCCCAAGAACCACAATCATCTTGGGCCAAGTTCCAACATGCTTGGCATACATAGTTTTCACTGGTAACCTGAAAAAAATTAACTATTTGAATCTTGTTCAACCATAATCAAGCTTCATTACATGTACCTAATCCTAATGCATGTTCAACTAAATCGCTACGTCTCAGCCGAGACCGAAATGGCCCCAATAACAGTCAATACCTCAAAGCAGCAAATCGGTCCCATCGGGACTTGACGGTTACTTACACCTTTTTTATGAGTGTTCCATAGATTCATATGGCTAATTAATCAACTAATTAGGTATTAAGTAAGTATTGTTTTAATATATGCTATCCAACAAAAAGACAGCCGACAGACATGACGCTGGAGGCCGTAAACAGTAGGTACATAAGTCTGGTTTTGTTGTATTCAATAAAACATGGAAAATACGTGCGCACTCACAACGAAAGAAAACGAACGAGTGCCGGTCACAGAGTACTTTTTTATAGGTGCCGGCATGGTTTTTTTCTACCTGTCATCTGTCAGTCGGTGACAGCACAGATTACTTTAGACTATACTGAGTGACCAATGTTGCTAACAGAAGAAAAATTACAGGAACTCGATTCGCTATGAATCGATTCTACGAAAAGATTGATAAGCATTTGTCACTCGATTTTCATACATATTCTGAGATTTTACCGATTTATTCACTATCGATTATTTAGAATTCAGGCATGTACTTAATCGATTATTTAGTTTCATAACTTAATTTAACTTTTCCCGCTTCCTAGATAGAAACATGGTACTGTATTTGGTGATTACCTTTAGAAAAATATAACGGTTTTTTTAATACCCATTTCAACTTGTTAACTGCTGGGCCCAGAATTCCCTGTCTCCTTTAATGACTTAATCCTTCCAAGGGAAGCGCAGGAGTCAACAATAATCCTAATGATACATGCACGGCCATTCATGTTGCGTCTGAAAATGAGAAACAGTTTCTTTAGTTTATTTATTTATCTTTGTGGAAATCCATATGATCTGTTCAGAAAATTTTATTAAATTTTCCAAGAAAAGTGTCGAGAGAAATCAGGAAGAGTTGAATTATTAATAAGGTGGACCGATGACCTTGTGCAGGCCGCAGGAATCCACTGGATGCGGGAAGCACAGAACCGGTCGAAGTGTTGGAGCTTGGTGTAGTCCTATATCCAGCAGTGGACGTTTTTCGTCGAAATGATGATGATGCTGATGTTGTCTTATACCTGCACTCAAAAAGGGACCTTTTATTAAAATGGTTTTGGCTGAATTTTGCAATAACATCGGTCAGTCCTGATAAGCTTACCTATCAAACTCTACTCGCGTTTAAAATCACACTGGCTTTCCTATTCTGTCCCAACTTTTATTTTCTAAAACACTTGATGAAGGCTTCAGTCAGGGGCATTTAAGTGACCACTTGATGCTCAAATATGTTAGGTTAACCTTCAAAGAAAAATAAGCAAAGTAAATAAATATACATTCACTGCTCTAAAAGTTTCTCAAGAGTTTCCCAGATCTCTTTCTTCTGTCGATGATGCAGCTTCTTCTTATTATGAGCGGCGACAACCTTGGGTTCGATAACTTCAGCTTCGACCACCACGAACCCGCCTGATAGTACGTGGGTCATGAAGGTTTTTACTACCGATGTGTTTACCTGAAATCATTACATGATAATTATACATTAAATGGGAAAAGATGTAAGGCAAAGGACATGACTTCACTGGCTAAGAAAAAGTCAGATTTAAGTCCAATAATATAGTAGCCTAGTTTCAGCAATTAAATGTAACAGCCATGTACAGTCAACAAAAGAGATAAGTATTCAGGATCGTCAGATATAGATGAAGTTTAGTAAGAAATCGATGGATGTTTTCGAATAAAATTTAATTTAGTCGACAACATCCATCGGTTCCTAACTAAACTTTAACTATATCCGACGATCCTGCATACTCTTTTGTTGACTGTACAAGATGGCTGACTTGTATTGATCCAGTATTTTGATCTAGCACTGGAATCTAATGACAATGATACTGGAGTAATGTAAACGGCGTTGATCCAGTGCCGTAGCTGATCCAGCGTCACTGAATTCCAAAGGAGTTGATCGAAACTGTCCTACTGGATCAATCTAAATCAGCTATTACTGATACTTTGGCAGCTTATATTCAGACTAGAGGACGACGATAACGTATGTAGTTAAGAAAAGATGAAGTAGCTCTTCATTAAAAAAACCGAGTGTGCTTATGACCACACGACTGAAGTGAAACTTCAAACGTATTTGGCTATAAGAGGAAGAGAGAAAGAAAATGTGCGCGTGCACTGCTTTCTCTTGCTTATAATTATCGCCCATTCAACTCCCGTTCGCCTCGCCCGATCACACTTTTCGTAACGCTTACGTCACGCGTTCGCCAGCTTACTCCCTAAGTCAAGCGTGCGTAAAGAAGTTTCACTTTTTCTTCTTACAATATACAGCATAGAAAAACAAGGTAGACTCGTTATTACAGCAAAAAAAAATTGGGAAATACTAAAAATCACCTCCTACAAAGTCAACATAATGATACGTACCTATGGTCACGTACAAAAAAAGTAAGGATTGTTTTCCTAGCAAAACAAAAATGTGCCTATACAAATACTGTCTTATAAAAATCAATACATTATTCACATATATCTAAAGAGAATGGCAGTCTTGAATGAGTTTACCTGCTACAAGCAACTTGTCAAAACAACGTTACGGTGCCCAAAAGCTAAGTTTTGGCGCCGAAATGAACTTTGAACGTAAGTACATGATGCTTCGTTAGTCTTAAAGATTTGTTCAGACTGTGTTGGTGTGTTAGTTGGGGAGTAAGTTGTAGTCATGAAATCTTTTAGCTTGTGTATTTTAGGGGGCGAGCAGAGCTCTAGCCCTTTGTTGTAAAGTCACTGCATTATTCTGAGTTGAAGAAGGCATTTTTGTCAATTTACTGTCATCATCTGCCTAGCCTTTTCCCGACCATGTTGGGGTCGGCTTCCAGTCTAACCGGATGTATTTAACATGAAGCGACTGCCTATCTGACCTCCACAACCCAGTTACTGGGTAATACGATACCTCATGGTAAGACTGGTTGTCAGATTTTTGGGCTTCTAACGATCCGTAACGACTGTCAAAGATCCACGAATGACAGCCGGGACCAACGGCTTAACGTGTTTTCCGAGGAACGGAGGCGCGCCACGGCATTTTACTGTATAAATCCATAATTAATCTCCCTTTTAGATGCCATACTACCGTTTTCTTACGTTCATAAATGGTAATTATTGCAAAGAGGGGGGGTTTTTAACGTAGCCCTATAAAGTATTTATCTACTGTTTCAATAAAATATGACACCTATGTATAACATTTTTGATTGATGATTGGTGCAAATTTTTACACCTAACTTAATACGTCATAAGGCGCCTATTTAGAGCATTGCTAATCAACACAGAATAAAGTGATAAACACAAGATGATATAGCTCAAATTAAATTTTTCGTCAAGTAAAAGTTGGTTTTTGACAGAATGAACTTTTGTTTAATTTTTGTCAAACCTTTTCTTAATTCTTCATTGTCATTGCAACCCGACTTCACTCACTGCTGGGCCTAGACCACTTTTTACTTGTGCCAATTTCCATGCTACTGTGCCCGCCTCATTCAGGTTCTACCCATGATGGCAACAATGTCGTCCACTCATTTCGTCGCCGGACGACCGACGTTTCATCTTTCAATTCTTCTTCACCTAATTCATAACTCTTCCTAATTTTTAAACCTACATAATCGTTGTCACCAGAAAAAAAACTGGTCAACTGCGAGTTGGACTCGCGCACCGAGGGTTCCGAACAAAATTGTAGATATGTAGCTATAAATTTACAGTTTTCGGATTTTTTCCTTTACTTGTGCTAAATTGCTTCTTGCCAAATTTCATGACTCTAGGTCAGCGTGAAGTATGGGTAATAGGGTTTGATTCCCTTACGAGTGTCAAAATATGCGGCATAAACGGAACATAAAGTAAACGCCCTTATTTTTTTATTGCGTTGACTCAGAAGTTTGATTTTTTCACTGTGTCAAGAGATTGCAGCCTTGAGTATTTGATATTAATTTCCACTTGATAACTCTAACTGCATCTGGTTAGATTGGAAGCCGAACCCAACATAGTTGAGAAAAGGCTAGGCAGATGATGATGATTGAGATGGTAATGGTTATCATGATTTCATACAAAATAATCATGTCAATCAGTTGACCACTGCTAAAAGAAAGATTACCCTATTGATTTTTATTTCACTGTTTTCGTACGTTTATATTACAACATATACAACGTGGGAATATATATTACCTGATACTATGAATAAAATTCCTAATTCTGTATTATCACTAGTACATATAAAAAATGTAAATCTACCTTAAAAAATATTATATTACTGGTGATATTACATCTTAAGTTGTTTAATCCATATTTTTGAGTAATGTGTTGTGAGCGAGCTTGCTTCCTCCACCTTGTCACATAAACCTTCAAAGGTTTTTAGACAGGTGTATGCTTGTATTTATAATTAGTTAGTGTAACTTAATGTATTGGAAACAAATAAAAAAAAAATGTAATAGCAAATGGGACCCATCGTTAATACCTAAAAAATGGGATTCAAAAGTGGGATCCCATAACTCTAAGGCATAAATGAGACCATATCAAAGGTTCTGTGGGCCCATAACCTATTATATTATATTATATTGTTCTTATACATTCGTCTTCAATAATTATGCAATGGAAGTGCTCTTCCTTAACTTTTATTTTATTTCACATCTATTTTACTTTTCTACGACTGACAATACAGTAAAAAACTTATCTATAACACAAAGAATCAACTGGTACATGAATTATTTTTATGTATCAGAGCATGAAGGGAGTTTTCTAAGATTTAGCTGATATTTATTATCTAAATTCTTAACAGCAGTTCTGCCACTTCCATCTCTTCGTATCCAGATTCAAGTTATTATAGTTATTCGTTCAAAATGGCTCCACCAGCGCAGCCATACAAATCGCCTCCTACATGCACCGTTGCAATCCCCCTACGTTATACCCACACGCACTTCATGCATAAACACATTTCTGTATTGCTCCGAGTGCTCATACTATTTGTAAAATGGCTGAATGGTACATTACGCTTTGACTGATAAAGGAAAAGGTGAAACAGGTCTTGGTGGATAAAATCAATGGCTGGAAACGGGAGTTGTTAACATACATGAATGATTTTTAGTCACATCGAACATACTGGCATGTTAGTTTGTATTACGAATAATTAAATCAAAGGAACAATAACTATAGACGCACTAATAGGTACGTACAGATTTTTTTTTTAAATACTGCATATTGTTACTGACCCTAAAGAATACAAATCTTAACCAAACCATTAAAATCAGCTTGTTATCATTATTGCTTTTTCAAACTACATATGTTAAGATTATCCCCCAAATACAAAATAATATTAAAGATGTTGTTAAAACTTACCGAAGCAGCAGATCCTGGTGGAAAAGTAAGATGGCGCCTCGTCCTCACAGACACTAACGAAGTTTTTACATCTGGGCATTCTTCCTTCATAGTAGAATTCACAGAAAATTTACTTAAACATTACTTACTAAAATAAATGCTATCAACAAAATATGATTGTAAATCCTATATAGTTAACTGAGAAAATAATATAAATTTTGTTTAAAAGAAAACTGTCTTTGGTATACTTTAAAATAAATGTCAATATCTGCTCTAAATCATGAATTAAGTTTATTTATCTATCTATTTCTATTTTCGCGTCCATGGGTATTTTTCTTGCGGCTAGGCTGTACTAGATGCCGTTTAATAATAGTGGGTAATCAGTTATATGTATCAGAGCATGACGTGAACGTTTTTCTTTACATTTTCACACATTGCACACACTGATCGCATGGAATACGACAGCTACAGTGATGGCTTAGTATGGCATCAGTTCAAGCCAGGTTGGAAAGCTATTTAGAAAAATACATATTTCGGGTTGGTAGTATATTTGTTTGGTAACTGGGTAGCAATAGTTTGTAGTGGATGCTTAAGTGTAATTTAGCTTTTGGTTAATTTAAAAATTTAATTGACTTTGAACTTTAGCGATTCCTCAAACTTCAGTAAAATAAAGTTATATACATCAACTTTTCGAAAGCCTTTGACATAGCTTGGCATATAAATTTATCTGAAGAGTTACATTTTGGGAAACTTGCTAGGTAATCTACCTGACTACTTGCGTGTAGGTTTAAAATAGGTAATCACTTAGATCTATTCATCCAATTTTATTTTATTCTTCTAAAAGTAGTAGTAGTTCTGTAGGTGTACCACAAGGGTTTATCATTGCTCCAATTTAATCCATCTAATGATGTATATTAATGACCTGTTATTAAAAGCTTCTTCTTCTTCTTTTAAGGCAATCGATGCTCCTCTGTTGCAAAGAAATAGCTGATACAGGTACAATCTAAAAAATTTTTGAACTACAAACGAACATTATTTATCCATTCTGTTAAACTTTCAGCAATGTGAATAAACATTACTACCGGAGAGTACCGGAGTAATCTGGCCGAAGCGTCTAGGTGTTTCATTTGTATAGATAATTATGTATTGGCGTAAAAATAGATAAGATTTCTATTATTGTAATCAAAAGGTCTGTACAAACTTTTATATTTCTTATAAGTTTATGAAGTGGCTATTTTCAAATTGTGCTGGAAAATTATACTCATGTCTCATAAAAAGTGACAAATGAGACTTAACTCATAATGATTGACAAAGGTATTTTCAATGTGTTCATAAAAATGTCAGGGTATATACTTGTGTGTAGGTATTAGCTATTACCTACTGTGTGTTCTCCAACTCTTCCAATTGCTAGTAGAATGTAAAAAAATGCTGAACGATTGTAAAGCAGTCTTCAATTTACTCTAACCAAGGTAAGAAAGAAAAAGATAATCCCAAACATAAAAACCATTTAAAAACCTACCCTAATCACTACGCTTTTTACCAACAAGTAAAAAAAACGAAATTGCATGCAAACCTTATCTACACAAAGATATCGTAAAATGTGATTCGTGCGCGTTTCCAGCGTGTTCACTGACCCGGGATGTTGGATCAAAGAATTAGAGTCTCGCCTACCCTCATTAGCTCAGTCACGAGTCACACCTCCTTGGAATCTGATTGCCTTGCTGCAGCAAATTGGACCCTAAACTTTCAAGGTTTTGGTGGATTTGGTATTAGCACACTTTTTTTTGCTACGTAATCGACCACGAAGTTACGCGTGAATGGGAATAGTATTTCAAGTTGGAGTAATGGACAACCTTTCATATCGTTCACATAATATTACTGCGAGGCAGGTTTAATGATACACTGTACGACATTGATAACTTTATTCCGTGACAATTTCATTTTAATATTGCTTGCGTCATCATTGATAACGTCCTTCACATGATTTGTACCATGATTATAATAATTTATTAGTTCTTTATTTATTAGGGCTGGTCTATTTCTTGGCCAAAGAATTAGCATCGCCATACAACGTGACCATGCTGTCAGCCTTTTGGGCACTGTTCCTGTTGACAGCGATGCGGACGAATTTTTTGATGCCTTATGATGTTTTTACTTATTTTTTTATATAAATGTACATATTATTATTTTAAATATTAGCTTATATTTTTAGTTTAAAGCTCTACATTAATTTATTCAGTGACTACCATAATATCCACATCTCACAACAGCTAGGTTTACAATATACACGACACTATTCGGTATACCTACTAACGAAAAATAAAACCAAAACCGTTTCGCTATATGTAGCTATTTTTATTCAGACCTAATATAACTTCCAGTATCGAAATGGGGCAATCGTGGATTCTTTCGCAGACGTTTGGTTCCAATAACTCGTAATAAGTTTCATTAACTTCCTCCTTAAATCCTTTCTCGTGAACTGGGGCGCTTGAACAAAACGAACAATTTCTATTACTGGCCAGGCTAACTTTAAATAAGGCTTTATGAAATTTTCATCGATATATCAGAGAATATAAAGTTATGATTAATGGGGCGACGATCTTTGCAAGGTGGCTAGTAGCTGGATAAAAGTAACCGGGGATTGAGTTAAATGGCGTCCAACAGAAAGGGCAGTGGGTTTCTATAGACTAATGATCATGATGAAAGTTGTGGTGTAGGTACTCGAAGAGCAACTGATGACTTGTAGAATGTAATGACATCAGAACAGATACCTATTTGAATCAACCAAGTTGATTAATAATTCTGGTCGAAGTTTATTTAAACTATTGAAATTATCGGCACGATGAAGAAGATAAAGAATGAAAAATGCCAATAAACAAAACAAGAAACTTTATCAATATTGTCATATTTAATCAACACGGCATAAATTTTCGTCATGCGATGTGGTTAATATAAGCAGAGGTTGAAACTGTATTTGCGTACGTTTTCGAATTTCTCCGATTTTCATACGGTTCCTGATGCAAATAATAATTATCGTTCATCATGAAGAAATATGCCGATCAAGAATAACAATAATATCGAGAATATGCATACAAGTTATATTATTTATCTATTTAGAAACTCACATTAGTTAATCTATTAGAATTTAACCGACACGATTTAAAAGAGGAATTAATGATCGCAAAGTTAAAGCTATTATATAGAAAATTCACCGAAACGTTAAAATTATTCTTCTGAAGAATGTAAACTAAGGAAAGAAACATCAAAACTTAGATGAAAAAGAAACTTACGTAAATATTGCCCTCAAAATGTCATGCACCAAGGACTTCCCCGGTGGAGCCAAGTGTGTTCTCGCTTCACATATGCTTCGATAAATACACGAGCGACCGTTGAAGTTGTAACTGAGAACAAAATGATTTACTGAACACTTGTTACAGGAATCTTAGTCTTATGGAACGATTTTGTAACAAATATGTGTAATGGTTTAATGCTTACATAGCTTTATTAGAGAACAAAAATAAAAGCAAATAATGGATTTAAAAAAAATGGAATTTGGTTAAAAATTACTTGGACTGATCGTGAAAGAAATTATCATTTGATGAGTAGGTAGGTGCAGTAAAAAGACAGAGGAATGGAGAGGAGCACGATGAATTTGAGACTGCTAGACAAATGGAAAGCCACGAAAATTCATCACCCACGTGGCAAACATTAGAAAAAATAAGAACACTTAAATGGAAATTGACAGGTCTTATGATGAGAACCAAAACAGAAAGATGGAAAAAAGGTCACAAAATAATACCCAAGGGATGGAAAAAGACTTAGAGGAAGTCAGATGAAAAGGTTCCCGAGGATGATCTCCAAAAAGTTGGTATAGAACATTTCTGGGCAGTTATAAGTAAAAAGGAAATAGAGGAAGCCTATGCCTAGCCTAGCCAAGACAGCCTGGCCTGGTAGCTGATAATAGCTAATTTGGTAATATAGGGTTAACAAGTAGAAATCATAATATGGTAGATATTATTGATTTATAAGAACTTGTTATAAAAGGTCAGAGAAAATAAAAGCTATTTTTTTTATATTATTTAGGTATAGTAGGAATACAAGTTAGCGGGTACAATGTGAGCACATTACCCATGCGGAAATCTGTCAACGTCGCAAATAGCTGTCAAATATTTCGCTGTTTTGATTAATTTACCAATCACACTAAATTAAATTATGAAATATTGCTCTGCAGTGCATTAAAATACTGATTGTGAATTGTAATAACTTATGTCGTACCATTGAATATTTTGTTTTAGGTGTTTGTTTTACACCTAAAACTTTTGCAAATCAATAAAATTGTAACAATTACATTTAGTGCCAAGTTATATCAATATTGATAGATTAATCAAAACAACGAAATGTTTGACTGTTACTTGCGACGTTCCCAACTTTCAGAATACATCCTCTTAAACTTAGTCTTATTAAATACTAGCTGCGCCCCGCGATTTCACCCGGGAAAATTTCGATCCCGTGGAAAAATCGGGATAAAAAGTAGCCTATATGTTAATCCAGGGTGTTAGCTACCTCTAGACAAAATGTTATCAAAATTGGTCTAGCCGTTTGAGCGTGAAGAAGTAGCAAACATATAAACACATACACACACACACAGTACCCCCTCACAAACTTTCGCCTTTATAATATTAGTGTGTTTAGTGTGATAGTTTGACAGAACCAAATGGTGTAGCCATTGCCTTCTGAATTTCCTTTATCTTGTCTAAAATGCCTATCAACTTAGTACAAAATAGACAGCTTACTTACTGCTCAAGAGCCCTTTCCATCCTCTCCCAAAACTCCCTCTTTTGTCGATGATGGAGCTTCCTCCTGTATAAAGCATTAGTCATCGCTGGGCTGAGTAGAGGATAGATTACGTCTATCTCAGCAGCTACATTCCAGCCTGATGGAGCGTGGACCATCACAGTTTTCAGCACCGACATTGACAGCTGGAAACCAGAGAAATTAACCATTAATGAAAGGGAAACTCATCAACCGGTAACTCGTCAACAGGTTACCTTGTAAGTACGAATGTTGAGTAACATTCAGAATTATTTTATACTAGATGTGCCACGCGATTTCACCTGCACGTCTCGATCCCGTGAAAATATTAGGTTAAAAAGTATTTTATGTTCTAATCCAAGTCATGGTCTACCCATGTGCTAAATTTCATCTAAATCCATTCAGCCGTTTTAGCGTAAAAGCGTAACAACAAACCTTTTAATTAAAAAAGAAACTCACAAACATATATGATTATGAACCCTGAAAACGTGACACTCCCTTTTTTGGGCAGTCGTGTAAAAAATGAAATCTTTTCTCTTTCTACTATTTATTAGTTTAATTAAGCATGGGCAGGAATATTTTCAGGGGGTGTACCTTCAGCTCCACGGAGCGAGCTCGTTTTAGCACCCTGTCCTGAATAGCGTTGGTTTTCTTTTGTCCATTGAAACAAAAATAAGACTGTCGATATATGCAGGAAAATGTACTCGCTTGGCCTTGCTACCGACGCCCATGATAATAAACCGTTACAGACTTTTACATACATAATCCTTCATCTGCAGCTGCCCTTAAATATTGTTACAAGATTATGCAAAAAAGATGGTCAGTAAATACTTGTACCATTCGAAAGCTCCATGTTTAATGAGACTTAAGGAAACTTATGCTACAATCAAGTGTCATTTGCGTCCAAACATAAGTAACTATATCTTTTATTCATACATTATAAAGACCAGAATGCAGGTAGCGTTTCCATTATAGCATTAAAGTTTAAAATCATAGTCATTATACATTATAACGAAGACTCAGGAAGTAGTTTTCCATAAAAACTTCGGAATCCGTGCTTTTATATGGGGAAGTTATTTAAAGTTAGTCTTTAAGTTAATTCCGCTTAAATAAATGAAGTAAACTTTTAGAACCACAACGTTTTATGTTGTGCTGTAGTGTTTATATAAAGGAAACTACAGACTGAGTATTTGACTGACTTAAATATCTATTTATATAACCTCACAATGAATGATTGCAATTAACGTTTTAGAGATTTTTGTAAATTAAGAAGATGATTAAGGCATTAACTGCCACCGCGGTCAACGTTGACCGCGATCAATAGATTTTCTATTGTGTCTGTTGTCTGGCAGTCAACATGTTAATCAAACTATTTAATATTTCAATTAAAATTAGTTTACTGCAACTTAATCATATTTGAAAAAAAGATAACCTTGATTTAATTATTGTTTAATGATAAAAGTTAAGTGACATTCAAACGTCAACTACTTAAGTTTAAGCAATGTTTATGAATAAAGGAGAATATCTTTAGCTTCTAGCAATCAATTTGATAGTACAGTCAACAGCAAAAGTAGATGATGAATTGAGTTTATAACTTTTGGAGTCAAAACTGATCAAGAATATATGGCAGCTGTAATAATATTAAATGTTTGGTATAATTTACAATCACATACTTTTGAATCACTTCGACGCCACACAGTTCTGATGCGAACTCCGTTCATATTAGTATTGAATTTCTGATTTTCATCATCTACTTTTTCTGTTGACTGTACCTAATGAATATTGTTATAACTACATATTAATCTATAGTGTACTTACAACCATAGCTGTTCCTTCAGGAAACGTCAAATGCCTCCTCTTCCTCAGCACATTCAAAGAAGTCTTAACATTATCACACCGGTCCTTCCGTTCAGCATTCACAATAAAAACATTAACACTCACTACAAAAACTATTACCAAAAAATGTAACACATTCATATTCCTCCTTCAAAGGAACTAAAAGGTTTAAGCTATGTCAAAAGTTGACATTGGCTCGACTATCCTCGTGACTTGAGAATTCAAAGATGGCGGCGTATGGACTATGCATTTGTATTTCACACGTCTTTAGTCATTTTCGTTTTTCTTCCTAAATTCTTCTGTTGCTTCAGGTATGGTTGGAGACAAAATAAATATTGCTGCTGTTGACTATTGTAAGACACATGACTGCTTAAGTTCAATGACCTTTTATGGTTTTTATCCGTTCCTGTTGTCTATTTAGCACATTGTTCATGAATGACGACTTTGAGTGACAGACTGAGAATTTTAAATACCAACAAGTTTTATCTAGAGTAAATTATGCGATATGCAGGTATTATTATTATTAGCCTGTGACGTCCCCTTGTAGGGCAAAGGCCTCCCTACTCTCTTTCCACCTCTCCCTGTTCAAAGCTGCTAAGGACCAGTTCTTGTTGAAGGAGTCCAGCTCAGTCTGGGCCTGCCACGATATCGTTTGCCATTAAGAGGGACCCATTGGGTCGTAAGTTTGGCCCACTGTTCGTCTGCGGCAGATGTGTGCAGCCCAGTTCCATTTTAGCGTGGCAGCTTTCCAAGTGACATCAGTTATCTTTGTGATGGAACGGATGGTCGTATTCCTAACCCGGTTGTTAGTTTGATACCCAGAATACTTCGTTCCATAGCCTTCTGGCAAACCTCGAGGGTAGACCTCTGCTGAATGCAGGTATATGCAACGAAAAAAAATATACAATATTTTTGATTAGCAAAATTTAAAAGATCTCAATCGAGTCTAGCCTTCGGCATGGCAAATATTATAGTGCACGAACATGTGCGCAGACACAGGTGCACTCCCTCTTCCCTCACTCGCATAGTCTGAGGAGACGACACGCAATCCAATACGACCGGAGAGAGATCAAACGCAGGACCAATGGCTTAACGTGCTTTCCAAGGCATCGGGGTATCACACCGCCAACTTCCAAACGTTCGACGATGTGCTGAATTCATGGTTACAGATTGTGTGTTGATGTACACCCTACCACCCTGTATAACGAAGATGAGCACTAAGGAAGGACTCCCAAAAATTCATCCCCTAAATGGGTTAAATAGGCCATAAATTTTTCTGGGGAAGTTCCTCATTTTTGCCGATGGAATGGGAAATCCCGCGGCAAAAATATGGAACACGGCGGCGGTTCATGGCGTCTATCTAATACTGGACATCTTGTTCTAGTACCTACATGAAAATGCGATGGATGAAGTTGGAAACGAAGTTCTTTAAGATAAAGATGATTAACCCTTCGTATGTCGGAAGGTGGATCCACGTGTGACACAGTAGCTTTTTAATTGTTTCTGTAATCACGGCATTTACCATGTTAATCCATCATGCAGATCAAAATCATCAAACCGACAATATTAAAGTTACTAAAGCCACAAACTCCACCTCTTCCACACTAAACCAATGTTCTAGTGCAATGCTCTGAACGGCGTCAATGTTTGATCAAGTAATTAGAGTACGACTGCCGTCTGCACTTTTGAACGTCACAGTCTACCACAAATTCGCAGTTATGCAATATAATTAGGAGTATTGATGCTTCAATTGAATATTGGAGTTCTGCGGGGCTGTATCTGGGACCTTAGATTCTTTGAGGAGCGATAGAAGTCCTTGTTAGGGATGGTTGTTTGATTTTAAATTGAATGTTCATTTTTTTACTATTTGCGTGATTTGAAAAGTTTTGATACAGTTTTGTTATAGAAATTGTTTAACTTATTTTATCACTAGCTGCGACCCGCGGTTTCACCCGCATAAGTCTCGATCCCGTGGGAATATCGGGATAAAAAGTATCCTATGTCCTTCCCGGGGCTCAAACTATCTCTATATCAAATTTCATCTAAATCGTTTCAGCGGTTTAGGCGTGAAAAGGTAACATACAGACAGACAGAGTTACTTTCGAATTTATAATATTAATATGGATGGATAGTCTTACCATAAAGATCTTATCAACATCCTTTTTCTTGCCTTTACTGTGCAGTGCTTTAATACAAGCTAAATAGATAGGTGAATAACTTAAACCGGTTGGATGCCGTAATTACAGACACAATTAAATAGCCATTGTGTCTCGCGTGGATCAACGTTTAAGCATACGAAGGGTTAAAACTCCAATATAGGTATAATATAGGGTCTTGAAAGATAGACAGACTACGAAGGGAACCTATATCGGGTTTTGTTTGTAAGATTCCGTACCCCAAGGGTGCCAACGGAACCCTATTACTAAGCCTCCGCTGTCCATCCGTCCGTCCGTCCGTCTGTCAGCGGGCTGCATCTCATGAACGTCATTATCTCATCTCATAGGCAGACAGTTGAAATATTCACAGTGTGTATTTCTATTGCCGCTATAAAAATAAAATAAGGTTAAAAATTAAAAGAAGGTCTTCCTACAAGAAACGTTTTTTACTTTGTAGTACGAAACCCTTCGTGTGCGAGTCCTACTCGCACTTAGCCACTTTTATTCTTTTGAGGTACGGAACTCTAACAATTAAGAAAATCATACATAATGCATTTACCAGCATTTTAACAACAAACTGGAGTAGTATTGGTGTAACAGCCACAAATTTTCAAATAACTATTTTCTATCACAACAAACAAATAAAATTCACTTACTTACTTACACTTACTCACTATCTTTTTCAGGAGTTAGAACTCCAATACTTACGATTTAGCGTGAAGGACTATAGGTAGATACTATCCTGGATTTATTACTGCAAACTATTGATTCGATAGAATAAGAAGCTTCAATTTCAATAAAAACAATAACCAATAAAACCATCCAAAAGAAAAATAAATTACACTACCATTAATTTTATTGCCAATACAAAATAAAAAATACAATGACATGTTACAATACAGACAAGTCTACACAATTCGGGTACAGTTCTGCACAGTCTCCATTGGCCCCACGGGCGTCGTCATACTGCTTATGAAGTTCGGACGCCGAGCCTGGGACTGCTGGTAATCTGAAATTATGTTCCAAGTTTAGGTATACAAGGAAACGTCGCGTGTATTGTCTGGTATCCATACGGAGAATTCTATGAGTTCAAAGTTTGCGGCAGACTGTGTTGCATCTGGCTGTGTGCGTTACTTCTTGAAGTTGAGACCAAGACAATTACATACGACAAGTGCAACAGTATTTCATCCTTTCATTGTGACGTTGTGCGTCACTTAAAATTCATAAGATAATTGGGTGCTTGGCCAGACTGGCTGCGTGGGCGCAGGACGGGCGTGGCGCGGCGTATTCAAACATAAAAACTTCATTTGAGTGTCCATAGAAGGCACGCGGGCGCGGTGAGCGGCGTGGGCTGCTCGGCGCGGGGAGCGCGCGGGCAGCTCACGCCATAGCTCATTCATACAAGTGGCCGCAGTGGGTGAGCGGGCGGCCCGTGCGGGGACCGGGGTTCTTAAACTAGTTCGAGCTTTTTTCTGGTAAAAATAAGTTTTATTCATCCATTTTATATTTTGACAAACACTGGACACGACGACGCGCTCAGCCACGCTCGAGTGCGGACAGGCAGATCGCGTGCGTTCCCGCACCCGCGCCTCTCCCCGCCCCGCGCTGCCAGTCTGGCCAAGCACTAATAGATGATCTGAAGGCACTCATATCTCATGAGTTTCCTATAAAACATTTGTTAAAAATCATCATCATGAGCGTCATCTTCCTGTCCTTTCTCCATGTTACTTGTAGTCGACGCCGACGCAACACGTGAATGGATTAATAAATAGATCAAAGTTTATATAGGAAAACATGAATAGTTTTGTACTCACCAAAAATATGAGAAAACTTGGATTTATTATTCTGTAACATTTTATATGACTTTGTGACTATATTTTTTTTATTTTTGTTCTTCAACCGATAAAGTCAGCCTATCATAGACCTCTCCTAGACAAAAACTTCTCCCAAGTTGTTCCGCAATACTCGTTACATCATGTTTATTACCGTCTAATCTACCCACCGAGGTGGTGGGTAGATTCTAGCCGTCGTCCATTTACTAATTATTCCTTACGTAAACACAGCCCGTAGAATCTCTCCCACAAACGATTCTTGTTTGGCTTGTCCCTTGCCTGTCACACACAGCATTTTCAGGATGCACTCTTTACCGTTCCAACCTAGCCTGTTCAAACAAGGAAATATTTTGAGATTTAATTTGACAAAATATCAACATTTAAAGCTTGGCTTGTGGCTAAGTAATAACAGGTTAAGCTTCGCTTGCCGCGGTTGGTCCGTGGATGGGTGACCATGTTTACATAACTAAACCCCTCCGTGTCCTGGAAAGCACGTTAAGCTGTTGGTCCCGGCTGGCATTCGTGGATTTTCAGAATCCCGAAAGTCTGACAACCAGTCAGTCTTACAAAAGGGGTGTCGTATTACCCAGTAACTGGGCTGTGGAGGTCAGATAGACAGTCGCTCCATGTAAAATCCTGGTACTCAGCTGCATCCGGATAGACTGGAAGCCGACCCCAACATAGTTGGGAAAAGGCTCGGCAGATGATAATGATCAACATTTAATGATATATTCAATACTTCGATTCCCAAGTCAGGCAATGTGGTATTAGGTTTTTCCAGCACAAAATTCTCAGTAGCAACTCAAAACTTGGATGCCTCGGTGCCCGGTTGATACTCGTAGCAATAGACTCGCCCCCTATTACATGGGATTTAAACATAACTGGTGAATTGGGGTCTGCCCAACTCCTTAGGGAATACAGGCGTGTATGATGTGTGTACAGTAAAAGTTGTTCACAATGATGAGTACAATGACCCCTTAAAAGGATGCCCATGAATTTTATTTCACCCTGTATAAGTTCATACTTATACAGGGTGAAATAAAATTCATGGGCTATGGGACTAAACCTAAAATCGCAAAAAAAAATCAGCTGTTCCTTGCATTTATGTTCACATAACTCGTCAAAATGTAGGGAAGAGCTGATTTTTTTTCGTGATTTCGGGCTTCGTCCCATTATAAAAGTTGTTCATAATGATGATTACAATGACCCTTTAAAAGGATGACCATGAATTCAATTTCACCCAGTATCCACACTAATATTACAAATGCGAAAGTGTGTCTGACTGTTACCTCTTCACCCTTAAATCGCTGAACCGATTCAGATGAAATTTGGTATAGAGATAGTTTGAGTCCCGGGAAAGGATATAGGATAGTTTTTATAAGTCCTGACTGACTGATATATCAACGCACAGCTTAAACCGCCGCGCTGGTCCTAGAGACATGAAATTTGAAGGGTGTGTTCTTTGTGAAGAGTAGGTATCCACTAAGAAAGGATTTTTCGAAATTCCACCCCTAACAGGGTGAATGGGGGAGGGTGAAATTTCACGCAGACGAAGTCACGGGCAGAAGCTAGTTACGTATATAACTATACTTTCAACAAGTAGAATGAAGTAGATAGTTTTAAATATTTAAAAGTTCCTTGCAAATAAAATCGGATTTTATATTTATGAATGCCACTTACGTTTGCAAAAACTTTTCCAGTTTAGCATAAAGTTTCTGTCTCTCTTGTCTATGGCGCTCAAGTCTGGTTTTATCTAAATCTTTGAAGGAGATTTTATTTTTGTGCGAGTTATGCATTTCCTCTTTATTGACCTTCGTCATGTTTCTTACATTGGCTTCAGCTGCATCGACGCTTCTTTTGGCAAACGCTGGATTTATTAGTATTTTTCTGTAAAAAGTTTCTGATTTAGTTTTTCTACCAAGAATTTCTCTTTAATGCTAGCCAGTTTACTGTAATAGTTCAATAAGTTTACTCTTTAAATGAATTAGAAGACAGATTTGTGTGGAAAAGGGAGGCCTTTGCCCTGCTTTGACGGATGATACAGAATATATAGAAGTTTACAACATAAAAAACAAAACAACAAACAAACACACTGAGAATGGTTTTTAGAAAATATTCCAGGTCCACCAGGATTTAAAAGGCACCACGATAAACGCTTAGAATTGACTTCCAAGTCTTATTCTCTAAATTACCTCTTATACTCAATTCTGTCAACAACTTTTCCAGCCTCATCCACATAGTACAAGACATCGCTTCTTCTCTTTCCATCAAACACTTTGTATTGATCTCTGAACATGTCAAAGTCTCCAGGATCAGTAGGCAGTTCCCAGGCTAAAGCTGCAGTGGAGCCAAACCAAACGATGTTGCCAATTTGGAGGTACCCGTGGTTTTGGGTGCAGAAGACTGAAAAAAACATATATGAGCACTCAGTTATTGAAATGCCTGTTTTCACTTTTGTCATTTAAATATCCATAACTGCATGGATTTTCTAAGTTTACGATTATACACTACACACACACTTTACACTTTTTATTTGACCTTTATTTTTGTTTTTATCTGATGTATGTATCTGGTGTATTGTGTGTCTTTTAGTCTGTGCTAAATAAATGTATTTTCTTTCTTCTTTCTTTCTTTCTTATTAGGGGAACAGGTCTATTAATTTACAAACGTTACAAATTATTTGGTAGATTTAACTGATTAGTAGATTTATTTAGGCCCTCGAAACAATCATACAAAAGATCCTAGCGAATTCCTAAATTTAATGGCAGGACGACCAACGGCCGGTTGTCTGACGACAATAAAATTAATTATAATTAATATGTTAAAATGGAATGGAACGGAATAAGGCCATTAGGCCGGCCTTAGGCCCGGACTCCACTGAAGCGGAGCTGTGCAGAGTGGAGCGGAGACGTGCAGGAATCGTCCAATCACAGACGAGACGAGTGACGCGATGAGGATTTCAACCATTGTGATTGGTTGATTCCTGCACGTCTCCGCTCCGCTCCGCCCAGCTCCGCTTCAACGGAGTCCGGGCCTTAGGCTGCGTTTCCACCAGAGATGAGCGAGGATGCGTAGCGAGGGATGTGTGAGAAACCAACCAATAACATCGCTTCATTGTTATAGCTTGAACTAAGTTAGCGTTGGTATTGATTAGTTTTACACAAATCCCTTGCTATACATCCTCGCTCATCTCTAGTGGAAACACAGCGTAACAGTAGCGAAGGGTGAATTTATGACAGAAGAAAGCCGGAGCACAAAAGAAAACGCAAAAAAAAAGTCAATAAACCGTTTCATTAAATTCCTATTTCTATCTTCCTTTCTACTAGGTAGGTATGAGCTTCATGCGAATTAGCGAAAAATGACAGAGGATGAATTGACTATAGAGTGATCGTGTTCTTAATTTTCGAAGGGAAGCCGGTGGGAATCGAGTTGTATGGTACCTTCACCACTGCAGCCATGGCCATCCAGATGCGAGAAACACAAAACTGGTCGAAGTGGCGATGTTTGGCGGAGGCCTATGTCCAGCAATGGACGTATTTTGACTGAAGTGATGATGATGATGAAGGTCATTGGGTGTTAATTATTTATTTACACTAGGTACCATCACGGACACTGGCGGTGGACCACTTTTCAACCTTATTACCCAGAACATGAAGGTGAAAAGTGGTCGACCGCCATTGTCCGCGGCTGTACCTATTTGGAAAGAACTGCCATCAGGAAATATCAGGAACCTCTTTCTTCTAGACAACACTCTGAGGCCAGTTCCATCCGCCTTACTTTGGAATTGTGTTGCTTCTGTTGTTACATTTACATCCGATGTAGTTTCATCAGCAAATATAACTGTTGATATTATTATGATGTGAATGGAAATGAACATTTTATGCTGAAAAGAAAAAATAAATCAGTATTTAAAATGATTTAGGTACAGACGCAAGCACATAAAACTACCAACAACTGTCAAATTTACCCAAAGTTGAAAATCTATTAACCTTTCAACCGCTTGTGATGTTTCCATGCCCCTACCACCCGTGTCGTATTTCTGCGACAGAGAACATGCATGATTTTTTTTTCGTTCTATTTTCGTCCTATTAACTATTAAAACCATTAATAAAAAGAGATAAAAAAAAATTGACTATTATTTAATCGATTCAACAATTTCTCCTCCTTATTTATTGTAGGTATTATTTTATCTTAATTTTATCGATTGGTAGCCGCGCGCTAGGGGCACGGCAACTGATATTTAGCCAAGCGCTTAAAAGGTTAAAGAAATTTGACATATTGTAGTAGCTTGAAGTGCTGGCGTCTGTAAAGTCATCACACACGGACATCACAATGATTTTAAAAGACTTGGCAGTGGCAGTAACCCAACAGTAACTTTGTTAGAATAACAATAAAGATCATTGTGATTTGGACAGTGACGCAAAATCAGGTAGAATAACTGCAAATGAATTACAATGTATCATTTTTGAAAAACCTCACAGTTTAATCGTAGAAGTTATAGGATAGTCATAATAACAGAATCAGCCTTTAAAAGACAAATCGTGTTCTAGTAATTAGTTTATACAAACTTATTAACACTATGTACTTACTTTTTATATAGCTCTCCAAAGAATGTTACCCCTTTCGAATTCCAAGAAAGGACTGGCATGCAGTACAAAACAATAGCCTCACGTATTTAGCATATTTGCATAAAATTACAAGTCTTTTGCAAATAACGACAATTGTTTTTGAGAAACATGCTAATGAAAACACAACGGACTAATCTGATCCTTTTCTGAATATCTCTTTGTTGGTTTGTTTGTATTTTCAGAATACTTAACAATAAAAATAGAGGGAGAGGGAAAATCGGGAAGAGCGAGGAAAAAGTACATAGGATTGACTAAAGACAAAAGGAAGTGAACGTACTTTTAGAGCAGCCCATATTATTCAATAGAGTAGGATAAAAAATTCTACACTGATAAGTGCCCAGCATATGTTCGGAGTTTTCCTACGGATCAAATCAGAAATGAAGATATCCGCAGGAGGACCAAGGTAACCGGCATAGCCAGAAGAATTGCCAAACTTAAGTGGCAGTGGGCAGAGCATATTACTCGCAGAACAGAAGCTTCTGGAGTGGTCCTCCGCCATATACCGAAAGACGTAACGTGGGAAGCCCTCCCATAAGGTGTACCGATGACCTTGTGAAGGCCGCAGGAATCCGCCGGATGCGAGAAGCACAGAACCGGTCGAAGTGGCGATACTTGGGACTATGTGACTTGGGGGCAGGTAATGGACGTCTTTCGGCTGAAATGACGATGATGATGATGTGCCCAGCAGCTAGGTTTTGGGTGGTAGCAATAGTGAAGATTATGGGATGATCAATATATATAAAACTCAAAGTCCTGACTGATATATCAACGCACAGCCTTAACCGCTGGTCCTAGAGACATGAAATGTGGAGGGTGTGTTCTTTGTGAAGAGTAGATTTCCACTAAGAAAGGGTTTTTGAAATTACAATCCTAAGAGGGTGAATGGGGGGAGGGTAAATTTAACGCGGACGAAGTCGCGGGCCAAGCTAGTTATAGATAAAAATCCACATCGCATGTCAGTCAATTGAATGGCCACACAATGATAGCGAACATGGGAAAGAAACTCTTACTCATATTAAGAGATACCTATGTGGGATTCGCAATGATAACACGGTACTGTTGATAATTACTAATACAAGATTTATTTAGAGTTAATTTAGAGTTAAAGTTAAAAAATTTAGAGTTAAAACAAAGATAGTTGACGTGGCTCAAAAGGCTGCTCAACTTAAATGGGACTAGGCAGGACATGTCTGCCGCATGCCGGACAAACTGTGGGCCCAAATAGCGCAGAATTGGTGCCCTGAGACAGTGAGGCGGGGTCGCGGCAGACCACGTAGGAGATGGCGGGGCGAGCTGGATAGGTTCCGTCAAAACTGGAGGGAGGACGCGCGGGCTCGCGAAAAATCTAAGGAGTGGAGGGAGGCCTTAGCCCAGAAGTGGGACAGCGCAGGCTAATTTAAAAAAAAAATTAAAACGGTAAAACACCAATTACAATCAAGATAACATAAAAACTCACGTAATTTTTCTCATTTATTTTTCGTATTAACGCAAACCGATAATCTCACTATCACATAATTTTTTGTCGCATCCACATACTACCTAAATACAAATTTAAATACTGCTCCTTATGAAAAAGTCTAAGCAGCCACTCTATCGCAAAGAAACGAGCTCAGATTTACAAGCGGAAAATGAAAAAGATATTAAAAAATGTTCTAGCTACTACACAGAAAGGAATTTCAAGTAGAAAAAATTAATTCTAAGTTAGACGAGAACTCAAACAGCCTTTGCTTTTCTTAATATGTTAAAAAATCGTTTATCTTTACTGAAGTAGGTAGACTACGTTCTTGAGAACGTAGATAATAATTCAACAACCATACTGGAAAGTGCAATGAATTAAATTATTTTTGGTCACCTTTTGATGGCGTACTGAAGTATAATATAAAAAATATTAAATAAAAATATTTTAATTAGTAACATGCAGGAATACGAAAATGAAAAAGACAATCACAATCGCAGGAAGGTTTAACAAGCTTTGTTGCCAACATGTAGCTTGGTAAACCTCCCCATTGTCGACCCATCCAGCCTGTCTGCAAACACCTTCAGAATGCTGTTGCTGCTTCCCCTTACTCGCAATATTACTGAATAGTATAGTTTAGTATAGAATAGACATTATTTATTTTGCAAATATGGGTAATACATAATAGTTCATGTCATTCTCCTGCCCTTTTCCCAATTAATTTGTGGTCGGCGCCACATGTCTTTTTCTTCCATACTTCTCTAATAGTCGTCATCTCGGTAATCACCCCCTTTCTAACCATATCATCATTCACACAGTCCATCCATCGTTTACATAATAGGTGCATATTTCACCATTCGTCATGAAACATTTATATTAACATTCGCTTTAGTTTAACCAAAAGCCAGATCCATCAATCCAGACAAGTCAAGTCTTTCCAACCATTTAAGAAGATCGAAGAAGTAGAATCAATGTTTTCCTATTCGAAGCCGGGAATCAGGTTGACAGGCGCAAAATGGGGCCCCAAGGTGGACTGATGGCCAGGTGAACGTCACAGGAATCTACTGGATACGGAAAGCATAGTTGCACCGGTCGTTGATGTATGTTTGGGAAAAGCCTATGTCCTGCAGTTGATGTCTGTTGGCTGAATGATGAAAACTAAAGAGCAGTATTTGATCATTAATGTACATGTTCTCGAAAAACATAACAATGACAGAACATTACGATTGTAAGATAATGCAGTAGACCCACATTTTGACAGTTTTGTGACGAGCCTATTGCCATCGACCGGGCACAAATCCAAACTCCGTAAGGCTACTGAGAAATTCCGGATAGAGAAACCCTATTACACTTTACCCTGCCAAGGAAACCAACTCAGGACCTCATGCAGAGCAGTAAAGCTTGCGACCTCAACGAGGCGGAACAATATCATATCCAAAAATAACAAGTAATGTATAACGTTTTACATTACTCCACTTCATTATTAAATATTAGCAATTAACGGAACCGCAGCGCTAACTACATTTTATTAATTAACCGTTAAAATATGATTGCAATTACTTTGTCTCTGATTGCTTACATAAACTGCGTAAAGAGAGGGTTTGTTAAATAATGTTTATTTAAAATAATGCAATATGACCTTGTTTGCAGCATATCATGGCTATGGCAAATAAATAAAGGTCAATGCCAGAAACTCTATAGAACTTTGCCCCACTCAATAAAATTAATTTACAACCATGCGATATGTAAAATCTTATTGCTTTTGTATTACTGATAACTAAACATTTTTCCTAATGCCTGTAGAACTTGCGGTTTCTGTTTAAATCTATAAACAATGATCTTAGGGACCAGGAGTGGTATTTGAATAAAAAAAAACAACTGTCAGATCAGCCTAACTTATATTTAAATAACGAACTAAATAATTAACACAAATAATCACGCAATATTTAACAGGAAACAATCAACTTCCACAAAACACAATAAACAAAGGCAATATTCGCATATAAAAGGGAAATGACCACCAGACGAAGACTTAGCTATGATCTAAGACGAAATCCAACGACCTTACCGCGCGAGCGCTGACAGGAGAAAAGGGGCGCGAAGCGGTTGACAACCGCTTTTATAGGCGTTGGAGTGACGTCTCAGATGACAGCTGTACAAAAACTCATTCTTAACCTAATACGGCTTCTCCTGACTGTGCACCGTCCTCGGGCACGTCTGATGTGGCGGCACCTTGAGCTGGGTCCTCGTTTTGGCTCGCAGGTGGATCAGTCGAGGGTCCTGCCTGCGTGTCAGCACCGTTATCTTCGCCTGAAATCATGACATGATACTATGTGAGGACCCAAAAGCTTATTTTTTTGTTTTTGCCTTTTCAATCATTCATCACACATTTGAGGCCCCCTTTCAATGAAACAAGCCAGCTAAGATATTAAATCGCTTTCAGTCAATCACAGTTATACTGTTCTCACATCCATCACTATATCACCCGGCGCCACGCATTCTCATTAATTAGAAAGCGTTTACGCCATAAATGCACCGCAGTGCATTTCTGCACAATATCGAGATCATGATACCGCAGCACATGTCCGATAATACACGTACAAGCCGTGTCTGCAAGACAGAGGCACCGCAGCGCATGTCCAAAAACTAATGGAGGAGTACCGCAGCACTAAACCATTATCAACACATAAGACAGAAGCACCGCAGCGCATATCTGTCTTCTCAATCAGCACCGCCCTTGATCAGCGACTCCTCGTACAGGAGAGTGCAGCGCTGTCTGACACTGCAATCTTGCTTGCAGACGTTCTTGTGTGTTAACCTGTAACCGAAAAAATCAACAACAGTGCATGTTCCACTCGGCCAATTCTGACCATTTACGGCTTCTAACTTTTGAAATCAGAAAACTTTAATCCTCTTCTTATTGTTTTTACAAAACAATGCCTCTAAATTAACTAAACAAACTTTCATTATCTAATCACAGCGAATATCATCAACCAGAGTCATGTACCATCATTATCCACATTAACAACCATCTTTTTCACTAAGAGCCTTAGACACCTGGAAACCCACACACGAGTTAACCACTCTAACGCCACGTCCTTGGGATGCTATTTACGATAGCCACGTTGATGCTGCTCCTTTGTCCACTTTGCAGTGAATTTTCAGCAAAACACAAATCAGCTGTCGTGCTGTTACGTTTACGTATGCGTTTCTGTGGGTAGTTCGATTCGGACGACACACTATGCGATCTTGATCGAGGCATTTTTCAAAACAACGAGGTAAGTTGATTGTTTCCTAATGTTAATCAAATTTAGTGGACCAGGGCGAATCCCACTTCTGATCTTAGGGACCAGGAGTGGTATTTAAATAAAAAAAAACAACTGTCAGATCAGCCTAACTTATATTTAAATAACGAACTAAATAATTAACACAAATAATCACGCAATATTTAATAGGAAACAATCAACTTCCACAAAACACAATAAACAAAGGCAATATTCGCATATAAAAGGGAAATGACCTCCAGACGAAGACTTAGCTATGATCTAAGACGAAATCCAACGACCTTACCGCGCGAGCGCTGACAGGAGAAAAGGGGCGCGAAGCGGTTGACAACCGCTTTTATAGGCGTTGGAGTGACGTCTCAGATGACAGCTGTACAAAAACTCATTCTTAACCTAATAATGAAGTCATTGATTTTATAGGTTTGGTGCAGTTTATAATTGGAATTTGAATGTTTAACTCAGCCTATCGCAGTCCACTGCTGGACATAGGCCTCTCCCGGGCCATTCCGCTCAATTAGGCCGACTTTTATTTGCAAATGGTGATGACGTTTGGTGCGTGTTGATTGCAATAATAAATTAAATAAAGGTGTTATACTTTTTTAGATAGCGGCGCCATACGTAAAAACATGTAAGAAATGTCATATAAAGTAAAAAAAGAATGCAGCTATGATATTTAATTTATTATTAGCATATATTCGCCGTTAGTGGATTTCCGCGGATTCATCCTCCCAGGCTGCGCCACAACACCCTGTCCTCTGCGTTCTGCATCCAGTCTGTCCCAGCCACCTTTTTAAAGTCGTCGGTCTATCTAACTGGGAGCTGCCACTTTAGCTTGCTTACTCTGTACCTACAATGTATTTTTGGTTATAGTTATTATGCTGCAAGATAATTGATAAGAAATTAATTATTATAAATTAGAATTAGATATTATTTTTTTATGAAGCCTTTCCTAACCCTATAACCAACTGGCTATAGGGTTAATAAAATAAAGCATAGGTATCTGCAACATTCTCTAAAGAAACTTCTTTAGAGAATGTTGCAGATACCTATGCTTTAATTAAGTTTTGATCGAAACACTGTACCCATTTGAAACTATTACTTGCCTTTTATATCCTAGAAAAAACTGGTACATGTAAATGATGTAAACATACATAAAAATACAGTCGTATTAAATAAACCTCCTTCTTTGAAGCCATCTGCTTCAAAGCAATAACTAAAATTAAATTAAAAGCAGATGAAACCACAGGAGAACGTAGTAGCATCTAGCGTTTTGCAACTAGATCATAATTAGCGGCAGCCACAGCGGTCGGTCTAAACTGTACCCCAGCCTCAAACAGAATACATGAACAGTCCAATGATATGGACAGATTCTATGACACAAAATAATATTAGAAAATACTTACTACTTTTAAAAAGTTTATTAATATGCACAAAAATATTAAAAGAATAATAACATAATTATTAGGTATTCAGAAAATAATATTATGAATAATATAATAAATTATACCAATCTGAAAATCGACAAAAATACTGAAAAATGCAAAGGTACTGTGGCGGCACCTACATCGCCACATGCGTACTACGCATCATCGTCACGCAAGGTCCTGCATCGCGCAAGCAGGGTTTACCGCGCGATTAGCATAAGTATAACGTCCCGACATGACTCATTGTGCAGTTGCCCTCCAGAAACAACACCCGTCTGGTCGGAGGATCCTCTGTTTTCTATCTAGGCTGAGTGAACTTTACACCCTGTTCCTTATACCTCTATAGTACTACTGACATTGACTTATATATTACTTTGAATTGAAATTAAAAGTAGACTTAAGGCTTACTAAGGCACACTTCGGGCACAAAGCCTTAAAAAAACGTTATAATACACCAGCGATAGTACTTATAGTTAGGTAAAATTATTTGGTACCTAATCTTTTGACACAATATTACAGGCCCACTGCTAAATTTAACTTTCGGTTTACTGATTAGTTAGGTTACCTGAAGTAAGTCTTGACATAATAAATTTGAAAACCTGCACAGGAATCATTAATTGTTTTATTTCGGAAACCATAATGGTTAGTCCTGTTACCTGTTATAATTAATTTCAATGTTATTAAATTTGGAACAAATGGTAACCACAGCACCCGGTCATAAAATTGTGATAATTTGTTTTGTGTTTTAAATTATTATTTTAGTTAATCATATTATTCGCTGAAAATATAATTTCAAAAGTAAATTAATCCAATACGGGACTAATAACATTATATTATAATGCTGTAAAAAAATTGTTGTGTATTTTTGTGGTGTTACAATACAGTATATATAAATAAATAAAAGCATTGATGATTTTAGATAACAATTAGTGATTTGAGAAGAACCTAACTACTGCGATGCCTATAAAGAATCACTGAGCAAATTTGTTTGAAATGAACAGAATTGTATTTAGTTTTATTAATTGCATGTACCTAATCAAAATTTAAATTATGAAATTATTATTAGTATTTTATATTATTGTTACTAAATGCATGCTATCCAGAATGTAAAATTTAAATAGGTATTTGTATGGCTGAAAAGCCGAATATAGTGAAACTCATTATAAATGTTAAGAACTTATGTTACCTATATTCTTGCAAATAAATATATCATTCATTCATTCATTCATTCAAAAATAAAGCTAAGGGGATAGCTTTTTGATTGAGCTGCATTTAACTAAATAAGAGCTATGTTTAAGAAGGCGATTTGCTGATATATTCTGTCAGAATAGACCAGTAGACTCCCTCCTAAACTATGTGAAGTAACAAAAGTTATACTTCTTCTCTGAAATTACTGATTAATGGATGTAAGTAGGTATGTCCTTACAGCAGCCATGCTTAACCAATTTTGAGCCTTTATTGTAAAATTACGGCAACGTGTTACTCGAACGAGGCTTGCTTTAACAACATCGTCAGCCAGTATTAAAAAACTGTTTCAATAAACGGTAATTTGGGAAAATTGCCAAAATATATGCTACCTATAATTAACAGAAAATCATATATGATGTTGATCTTCCTCTTGGTCTTCTTGCAATATATGTATGTACCTTCAAAGTCTTCAAACATATATAATAAATATTGATTCTTATTTTTATTTTCTAATGCAACATATTAGATTAGTTATATCGTATGCAATGCAATAGTAAATTAAATTAAAGCTAACGTATTGGTTGGTTTCGATCACACCTGAGGGAGAAAACGTTACCATCACAAAATGCTAACGTCTTCCTAAATGTATGAACCATTTCATAAATATTACAGGACATGGTTTAGGATCAGGGTATTGTCTGCCTTTAGAGCTCATTCTCGAAGAACTATGATTAACAATAATATACTGCCTTTTGGGCACATTTCCTGTTGACAGCGATGCGGACGAATTTTTTGATGCCCTTTGATTATTTCCCCTCCTTTTTATATACTTGTACATATTATTATTATTATTTTATGACTGTTAGCTTTTTCAATAATATACCAATATTTATTATTGCCAATGACTTTTATTAAACTGCAGCATGTTCATGCATTGTCGAAAGAAAAGCAAAAGAAAGTTTCACATTACATTGTTTTTTACATATTTCATTTGTATCTATTTTGGATTCCACAACTTTTTGGATGGCGACGAAAACAGCATCAGCATATTTCAGCACTTTACTGAGTATGAGCAGATTATTTATCGAGATTGGGATTCCGAGTTATAATAATACTGATTCGTGTAATTCGTCACATCCGGGGTACCGCGCTGAACAGTCGTCAGTTTGAACATGAGCCTTGTCGTATTCCTTATGTTCATCGTCTTGGAACATTTCACCTTTCGGCAACCTGCATTGAAAATTAAAATAATATAAGAAAAAAAAAACGTTTCTAAAAATTAGATTTAGAGAGAGTTACCAATTATCAAGAAAGGTAAAGTGTAATGTCTAAAATCAAGACACGGTCAGACTTTGATACGTTGTTGTAACTACAAAACAGTTTATTTATATACCATTATTTACACAAAACTAAATTAAATATATAGAAACGTCCAAATCCCAATCCTTTCCAAAACTTGTCTTACTTGAATCCGCGTTAAAATACATAACATTCTTTCGCCAGCATCAGGCTAACGAGAGAAGAATGCCCCGCAATACCACTCACGAACACAACAATACAACACAAGTGCGAAAATCGATACTTACGTGAACACAGCTCTAAGGAATTCCTGCAGGAATGTCCCCTGCCTGTGAGCCCGCTGCGCCGCCTCACATAGTTTGTAAAGAACGCACTGACGCCCGTCTCTACCCATCCTGCACAGATTACATTAACCTGTTTAGAAAATGCTTTATTGTGGCGCACATTACGCTCAGTATCTAACCTCTATGTTTCGTAAAACTTTTACCATCATTAAGGGTAGAGTGATTTAGTTTTTGGTTGAAGGGGTATTGTTTCACATCGAGGCTGCGTGGTGCGGAAAAGCTAAGCAGTCAGTATAGGTTCTCATCACTTATAATAAATCTGTAGAAGTGAAAATTCTGTACATTGAAAATATAAAAAAAAAAATTTTGTCTGTCTGTCTTATTGTTCAGGCATCACGCAAAAACTACCGGTTTGATTATGATGAAACTTGGTATAATTATTCTTTAATATCCTGGGCACCACACTGCGTACTTTTTATCCCGGAAAAGTATATACAATAAAAAACAAACTTAATTTTGCGGTTCGATCCCTAGACCCGATCACTGTACTAACCGCAAATAATAAGTTTGTCGTAGGTTACGTCACCCGCAGTGGAGTTATTATTATATATAGCCTATTTAACATCACGCTGCGACTCTCCGGAGCCGAGCAGAAAGAAAAAAAAAGTCAGAAAGAACGCCAAGCGAAAACGAAGTAATAGCGCGGGCAGGCGATGCAATGCGATGTGTCGGGGGAACCAAACATTCCACGCGGACGATGTCGCAGGCAGAAGCTAGTAACCTAATATAAACTTACTGAAGTCAAATTAAATAATCAAAACTCTGAAATTGAACAAGGCTAAGCAAATGAGACAAAAAGCAGACTCGACCTATAAAATGAAAACATTACATCTAAACAAATAGAAAAGAAAAATTATAATATGATGTTAGGAAATCGCATATTTCAATATGCAGCCTGATCCGGCCGTCTGTCGGTACATCAAGCTAGATTTGATTGCCCAATTGGATTGCTCTACTGCATCATAAATGTTTTCTTCTTCTATGGTCATACTTACGCAGACAATAGCATCTCAATTTTCTGATATAATTCCGCTCGTTTACTTCTATGAAACTCCACACTTTCCTTGTCTAAATGCTGAGTTTTATAATAGTCTGTCGTTAAATGTTTATCATGCAACTTTTTCCGATCAATATTCTCTTTTTCTGGTATCAAATTGTCCGATATGCTTCTTTTGCCAAAGGCTGGATTCACTATTAGTCTCCTGAAAGAAATTTAGGCATAAGTATATCAAAATAAATTATGGT
Source organism: Amphipoea lucens (assembly GCA_947508005.1). NCBI lineage: Eukaryota > Metazoa > Arthropoda > Insecta > Lepidoptera > Noctuidae > Amphipoea > Amphipoea lucens. Next base: position 4,007,200 of record OX382371.1, read on the forward strand.
CTTCCAAATTGCTAAATGTTACGTCGTTTTTATCTCAGGAGTTGCTATAAATAGAATAGAATAGAATAGAATATTTTTATTTCAGACCGGAGTCCATAGGGTTAGTAACAATTTTAACTTAAATTCTAGTGTTAGTAGGTTACAGACACATAAAAATATACAATTAAATTTCGGCATGGAGCCGCATCCACCTCCGCAACATCGGGGAATCCCACCGATCTACGAATACACTGAGAATACTGTTGGTGCCGCCGCGAACCCGAGACATCAGGGATGCACATCTGTTTCTAATAATAGCGGCAAAACCATCAATATTATTATCCGCAAACATCCCTGACGCACTACATCGCCACGGCAGCCGCAGCAGCACTAAATGTGAACTTCTCCTATGTATTTTGAAGTAGAGAGGCGCGACAGCTTGTAGGCTATTTTATGTATTATCCCGAAACAGTGACTATTCCTTGTAAAAAAAAACATGTGAGGAAAAAAATTTAGAAGACATGTGACATCAACCATCCCGCACTGGCATTATAACCCACTCCCTCTCGAAGGGAGGAGGGCTGTGTCCCAGCAGTGGGAACATTATAGGCTAATTACGCTTAAGTGACTATTCCCTGAGAGATCCGTGTTTCGCGATTACGTTCAAAAATACTAAGTGATTCCCTTCTTTCGCTCGGTGTTCGACAGATGGTTAAAGATATAATGTTGTTGTCATCCACAAGATAATCATTTAATATTTCCTATTCACTTTTCTTCCGCATGACAAAAAATTTAAAAATAGTCACAAAATTAGAATTTATTTCAATTACAGACATACCTTTTATAAGGAACTTTCGCAATGAGCCTCCCATCTTCATCCAAGTAATGTATAGTCTTGACCACGTCACTTCTTTGCAGAGGTTTCTCGAACTCCTTCAACGCATAGAATAACTTCGGGTCCGCAGGCAATGACCAGGCCAGACCCGTGGTAGTACCAAATAGGAAGATGTCACCAATAGGAATCAGTGCTGCGGTTTGTAAGACAATCACTGAAAATTAAGAAAAATATTCAAATTATTTATAGAGATTTATATTTGATTGTATATAAGATACAAAAAATTCCTGGAGTCATTGGTCCTCTTTCACAGATTACTTTAAAGATTTACGAGCTAAAGAGAGATGATTAGAAACCTGCACAAAGCAAAATAATTAATTATGTCGATTAAACAACTTTAATCTTAAACCTACCAAATTGGAAAGAGCTACCATCTGGAAATATTACGAATCTTTTTCGTCTCGACAACACACTTGATCCTTCACTGTTCTCGTAGAATTCATTATCTATATTAGTTCTATTGTCTATAACATTTTCACAAATTACTATTTGTATTACTAAAAATGTTATGAATAATAAACTGTTCATATTTTAAAACAATAACTAAAAGTATATTTAAAAAAGCACGAGCAAGCTGTACCTTGCGGATTTTATTTTGGACTGGCTAGACGGAAATAAAAACCAAGATTAAAGCTTCCAATTTCAGAAATAGACTTGAGAGTAGCCTGTCGTAAAATAATGGAAGTGTCCAATTAACACTGTGTTAATTGAGACACTGTTAGCTTTGAGTGGCAATTTAAGATGTTAAAAGCAAAAAACTGTTGGCTTATAAGAAACACAAAAGGCAAATTAGGTCTTATTAGTGTGTCCGTGTTTTACCAGTGCAATCTGCAATAGAATGTGAGCAGTCTTTGCAATATGAGTGATGAACAAAAATATATCTCTAAAATGGTATTCAATACTTTGAATAGTGCTTGTGACTTCACTGATTATAGTGTCCAAATTAAAATTTCTAAAACTGCTAATAATTCTACCGACAGCTTAATTTGGACAGAAATTAATTCTGTCTTCCAGCCCACTTAAGTATCGTCCGCCTTAATGAGACCTCAGATTCAAGCGATCTTAGGTGGAGAACCTCAAGGTGGCATTCTTTGCCCCCTTAAGTGTATTTTCTTGCGCCCAGTGTAATATTCATATTCATTATCATCTCTTATTTTTTTTTTGTATTTCATTACATTATATTTTGTATTTCAATGTGTATAGGGTACAGGGGATTCCCTAGGAATATAATAATATTTTTATTTTGTAAAAAAAAACTAATTCGCATAGGTGCCTTTGGCCCCACTGGTAAAAGCCCCAACTTACGAGTTTGTAGGTCGCGAGTTCGAACCCAGACAGGCGCTTTACTTTGTGTAAATTATTTCATGACCACTGCTTTCAAAACAGTGAAGGAAAACATTGTGAAGAAACCGGCCTGTCCCCCAAACATTCGAAGACATATGACATCTATCAACCCGTACTGGGCCCGCGTGGTGGTTACGGCTCACTCTCTACCACAGAAAGGAGACCTGTGTCCCAGCAGTGAGAATTTTATAGGCTGTTTATGCTATGCGTATGCCTTAAAAACATGTGGTAACCTTTGTGAGAGACTATCTGCAAAAGAAAATACCTCTTCCTGGAGAGGAAGGATATCTATTATTTTAGATTCTGCCTACGCTTACCATTATTTGGTGCAACTATAGTCTAACACGACCAGATCAAAGTTAAAATCAAATCGATAACGTCTGAAATGGGAGTCTAACCCAGGACCAGAACCTAATGCTCAGTATTAGCGCTTGCGACCACTAGACCAACGAAGCTGCTACTTCAATTTATCAAAAGTGCTGGTGGACTAAGGAAACTCGGCAGGTGGAACATGATCTGGTCAGCAAATCAAATCAAACCATTTAGGTTATTAGTTTGCAAACATGGGTACCATCGCTTTTGCATTGGGTACGCCAATAATCTGCAATAAACTGCATTATAATAATAACCTAATTTTAAAATTAAACTCGATCACTAACACTAATATGTTTATCAAGTGTTGTGCGAAGATTAAAATATTTTCTCAATGGTGCCGATTCTGTTATTCACAAACTAAACTAAATTTAAGTTCAGTGATTCTTTTTTTTGTATTTAATTAAGAAAAGGACAGAAGATAAATTTTAGTTTAGTCCTGTCAAATTAATCATCGCCTAACGTAAATTAACGTAATTTTAGCTGGCAAGTTTTTAATCACGTCTAAACTTGTATGGAGTAGTGTAACGACGTAAATGTAAAATAATAAATGACTATAGTAAATTACCTAGACTGAAATGAATGAACGAATTGATAATATTAATGATTAATTTTAAAATAAAATGTAATAATTTTTTATTAATGTTTCGAATAATGTAAATTGTAATAATTAGAATCAATATTATATAATTTGATATATGTATGAAATTTGCAGTGCCCTTACTACACACACTTGGGTACATGTCTTAATACTTTGTCATGTTTGAATGCATGTTTACTAACCAGTGTTTTACATGTTAGCAAATAAATAAATAACTGTAACAACATACAACCTTAAATTGCAAAAACCGTAAGAAAATTTAAATTACGTGGGCTGTCCTAACGCTTTGGCCTTAAAAGGATTAAAGGGAGTATTCCCGTTTGAGCACCTATTTTCAGAGCATCTTTTTTTAGAGCACCAAATGTATTCCCATTATAGCACCAATCAATATTTTACCGCGGTGCGCAAAGGGGAATAATAAAAAATTAATTTGTTATTTCTTTACGTATTTAATTTTAATTATATGACGATCGATTCATCTATTGTGACACATCCTGGGAACCGTGCCGAACAATCATCAGTTTCAACATGTGCTGAGTCGTATTCTTTATGTTCGTCGTATACAAACTCTTCGCCTTTCGGTAACCTGCAATTGAGATGAAGGTATTTAGATTACATCACCCACGAAAAATGATTAAATAGTAGTATCAATAAGTAATAGTAGTAGTAGTTATCAATAATTGTATCACCCTAAGGTAGACTGGTAAAAATGCCTTAGGCAATATTCTGCGTTTTTACATTTATTTTTACTTGTGCAAAAAGCTTAAAAAAAAATATTTTATCATTATGATTGTGTCCGTCACTGATAGGAAAGTTTTCAGTATTCATTTAGATGGCTTTAAGACTAAGAGAAGACTAAAGAAACCATGGATGGCTTGTGTGAAAAATAAAGCGACTATGATTGGGATGAATGCTGAATGGCTAATCAAAATACAGGATGGCATGGACGTTGACGCGCAACCTTTTAGTCGGTTCGGTGTCGTAGAAATTTTGAGCCGGTTATCAATAAAAATCTGTTGTTTCATAGAAAAGTGCCTACGTGGTCAAAATGTAATGAAAAGCTTATTTTTTTTAAGTAACCGACGAAAAATTTCAATACTGGGGCGTTCAGATTCATCATCTGAATCCGTGGTAACAAGATGAGGAACAGGCCTCCGCCAATGTCCACTACCGGACGTCATTTGCAGGTGGATGATGACGAAGCCTGAAAGTGACGCTGGTGATAGATGAGTTGTGTGGAAATCTTTTGGCATGGAATGGACATGTGACGGGGAGAAACATGGAAAATGAGCTGAAAATGAGTGAGTATGATTAGTGCAAATATCTATACTTACGTGAACACAGCTCTTAGGAATTCCTGCTGGAATGTCCCCTGGTTAGGAGTCCGCTGCGCCGCCTCGCATAGTTTATAAAGAACGCACTGCCGCCCGTCTCGACCCATCCTGCACAGATTACATTGAACGTATTAGATTGAATCCTATCGCAAGGACTGGCTGGTATTAGCAACGAACAGACGTCTCTGAACAAGAAACATATAAGCCCTAGCCATTCAGTAAGATACTAGAGACTAGTTATAGATATTATGGAGGTTATAAACATGAGTTTAAATTCCACACAATTGGTTGATTCTATCCAGCAAAACGACCAAACGATACAACTATTGAGTTGTATGAATTATAAACAGATATTCCGGGTCTGAGACCCGCTTGCACCACAAATTACCAAATGTATTTAGCGCTAAACATCATGTTGTCTCTGTCATCTCCAAACAATAGACAAAAACAAAACGATTTTTTAAATTCGTTTAACACTGAATGTTTTTAGTATTTTTTGGTGCAAGCAGGCCTAAATGTTTTATAAAACCCGACTACTGAAAAGAATGAAACAAGAAAGTACCTTCCCGTGGTCGCATGCCGCTGTACTAAATAAGCTATGGTAGCATGCGATTACGGGAAGGTACTTTCTTGTTTCATCCTTTTCAGTAGTCGGGTTTTAGTTTTTAAACTTTTTTTTTAATTTAGTTATTTTGGGGTTTGTTTTTGAAATATGTATTTTTAAATTCATTACTTTATGTCCTCTAGAGGGCGCCATATTGAATTTAGTGTGATGTCACATAGCCTATAACTAGCGGACGGTCAAGACGCTTCTAACGATACCTCATTTGTCAAATTATTATAAGTGCTTTTAAAGTTATAAGGGAACAGATGAACATACATACATACCGGTCAAAATCATAACCCTCCTTTTTGCTTCGCCGTAGTCGGGTAAAAATTGGGATATTTTGTTTAAGTAATTGTACCAGCAAAATCTTTACCTTTTGTATGTAATCTTAATACTTACGCTGATAATAGTACTTCAATCTTTCCATACAGATCCACTCTATTGTTTCTGTGGAAATCTATACTGTCCTTGCCCAAATGCTGCGCCTTCAGATAGTCGCTTTTCAAATGTTTCTCATGCATCTTTTTCCGATCTATCTTCAGTTTCAACTTCTCCTTAAACGAAAGGGTTTCTTCTTCTATACTTCTTTTAGCGAAGGCCGGATTCACTATTAGTCTCCTGAAAAATTTGTATGTTTTATTATTTTCATCTTTTGACATTATTATTTCTTATTAAACGACTATTAATTTTATTATTGTAAAAATGAGTTATTGTTATTATTATTATTTTTTTCTTTATTTTTATCATCAATATCTTTCTACACAATGTATTTTGTTAAGAAATAAATGACTTATGACTTAGGTAAAAAAAAGAATTATCAAAATCGGACTGCTCTGTAAAAAGTTATGCGTGATCATAAAAAAAAAAATATATGTATATACGCGTCGACTTGAAAACCTCCTCCGTTTTTTCTTCGGTTAATAAGATATTATTAATTTCACAATTTGTTCAAATTAGTTCATTCATAATTTCAATTAATTTATCATTCTTCTGCCTTTGTCCTAATTTATCTGGGGTTGGCGCAACATGTATTTTTCTTCCATACAATTTTAATAGTCGTCATCTCGGTAGTCACCGCCTTTCTAACCATATCATCATTCACACAGTCCATCTATCGTTTCTTTGGTCTTCCCCTACTCTTATAGCCATCAACATTCATACTCAAAACTTTCGTCACAACATTTAGCTATTTCTGTATTATAAACATGATATGTATCATGCATGAAGTCGTGATACAAATCAAGTTAATGAGTTTCAGATTTAGTCGCTAGTGCTGCAGATACCAGCGCGTTCTCTGCTTGCAAATAATAACATAAGACTGATTTTGCGGTAATTGTCCGTTGCGCCCAATCATCGGGATTCCCATAGGCAAATGTGGATGTCCTTTTTTGTTTAATATAGGTATGAGCTCGTCTATTTGATCATCTCGGATTTCCTATTTGTAAAACAAAGATCTGAGGGGCATAATCAGACTATAAGTGTTTACCCAGCAGTGGAAACACTGCTGGGTAAACAGGCCTCCTCTTGGTGTGAGGAAATGGGCCGTTATCCACCTCGCGCGCAGTGTAGGTTGGTAGATGTCACATGTTTATAAATTTTTGGTTCTAGGACATCTCGGTTTCATTATCCTTTACCGTTTTGAGAGTAGTGGTGATGAAATAATTTACACAAAGGATAGCGCCTGTTGGGGTTTGAAGCTACGATATACAACTCCTAGGTCGCGGCCGTAACCACTGGGCTACCATACAACTGCTCGCTAGGCCACCACTGCTTGGCAATCTGAGGGGCAATTCCCATATTTTAAAGAACAGTCAAATTCTGTCTAATCTCAGTGTAAATCTGTCAAAAATATCTCACCTACATTTTTAACAAGTTTTGACATTTATAATGCTGAGATGAGAATGAGACTAGATTTTTAACGTTTCTTTAACCGGGAATCGGCATCATAACTGGAAATTAAAAATCATAACATTCAATATAAACATACCTTTTATAAGGAACTTTAGCAATAATTCGTCCTCTATCATCCAAGTAGTTGATAGTCCTGACATCATCGCTTCTTCGCAGCCCTGTTCCATGTTCCTTGAACATATGGAATATCTTGGGGTCTGTTGGCAGAGTCCAAGCAAGACCAGCAGTGTTGCCGAAGAGGAAGATGTCACCAATGGGGATCAACGCCGCCGTTTGACAGCAGAATACTGAAAATACAGAAATTAAGAACATTAGTGATGATTCAACCTTATAGCCTTCCAATTATCCTTCTCTCACCTAATATTTTGCTGTGACCGACAGGGTCCACAATGCTCTAACAAAATATAGCTAAGAAGAAGATTGTTTTCTTTTCTTAGCCTTTTGTATTTCAACCTCTAGCAAGACTAACCTTTAGTGACTTAACTAAGATCAGAAGACCAATTCCCGTAGTTAAAAACGTGCAAAATCTAGTCGCAATCTCATCTTAGTGACAATCAATGTCAATGTAGGAATATTAGAGGTATTTTTGACAGATTGAAACTGAGATCTAGGGGCCTAAAAAGGCTACTTTGGCAGAATCATAAAAGGATAACATTATGAATCATAATAAAAGTCTTAAAATGGTCACAAACTGACAATTCATTACATTATTTGACATTAAAGCAATTCATATTTTGTGAAACATTTTACGAATCTCCGTACAAAACTGTCAAACAGATGAATTGCGTGATATGAAATTGTACGCAAATAATATTATGAATTATCAGTTTGTGCCCATTTTACGACTTTTATTATGATTCATAATGTTATCATTTTATGATTCTGCCAAAGTGGCCTTTTTAAGCCCCCGGACTGTGAACGTTCTTAAAATTACGAAAATTGCCCCTCTAGTAAAGGCTGACTTTGACTAGGTACTGGTACATTGTATGCTTACGCAATTTGTATGAGAGGCCGACCAAATTCAAAACTCTGAATGAGTAAATGCCGAATCTTTTATTTCTAATTCCGATAGTAAAAGTTTTAACACAGATAATAAAGTTTATAATTTACTACTGAAAATCTCGCCCCGGGTACCTATTACGTGCAATAAGTGTCGAGATTTGCATGCTGATGTAAACAAGCTCTAACTAAGCGCTACTTCGCCAACCAGATTAGTTACGAATTAGCTGGTTTACCTAGAGTTTCAGACTAATTTCAATATGAGACTTTAACCTAATAAATCAAGATAAACTAATGAAATTCAAACTAGCAGGAATACATTGAAAGTAGATAAAACATCTGAAATAATTAACAATGTAAACAATATCACTAACGGATACGTTTCAATTAAGGATAATTAACAGTATGCATATTTAGTTCAGAGACATGTCAACATGTATTCATTGGCACTAACCTCAATGCACGTTAAAATTCACCAAAAAATAATTCCAACTGTTGAAGTATAAAAAGGAACGGTGAAAAATATTATCTCATTACGGATCAAATGCTTAGCACACATAAGTATTCACCCACCAAGTTGCAGAGAGCTTCCATCTGGAAATATTACGAATCTCTTTCGCCTCGACAACGCTCTTGAACCTTCATTTTCCTCGTGAATTTCATTTACCGTATTATTTCCATTGTCCCTCACATTTTCACTAATTACTGTCTGTAAAACTAGGAACGTTACGAAATGTGAAAATATACTATTCATATTTGGAACAATACTGAACAGTTATTCAAAAACTTTTTTTTTTTTTTTAATAGCAATGCAACCTGTTCCTAACGGATTTTATTTCGAACTGGCCATACGGATGTGTTCTCTAACTCAAAGTTTCTAAATATGTTTTTCAAAACGCGATTCAGAGTTGCCCGTAGTGAATGATGAAATGGACTGTCCCGTTCTTGAACTATTGAAACCATAATGTTACAAATGAAACTGTCAATTAACACTGTGTAAATTGATTTACTGTTATCTTCGTGCGACAATTCAGAATGTTAAAAACATAAATTGTTTGCTTAGAAACAAAGAAAGTAATGTAGGTAGGCCTTGTTAGATCGGCAGTGTTTTAAGGTATTAAATTCCAATGGAATGAGGGTTTATAAGCAAATAATAAATAAAACAAAACACCGGTCAATAGTTTATTCATTAACATAATAAATATTAACATTTGAAGCTTAATAAAATTAGCGTTACCTTATATTTTTAATGATCTTAACACACGGAACGAAATAATAATTTAATCTTACAGTAATGAGGTCTCCTCTTTATAATCTCCTCTTTATAAAATTACATTACTGATCATCGTCATCAGCCTATAGCAGTCCATTGTTGGACATAGGCCTCTGCTATTGCACGCCATTCAACTCGATTTTCTGCAACTCTCATCCAGCTGCTACCAGCCATCCTGCGAAGATCGTCGCTCCACCTAGCCTGAGGGCGTCCCACGTTACGTTTACCGATTCGCGGCCATCAATTACATTACTAAGGGTTGATTTTTCAGGGAATAATTTTGAAATTTTGACAGTTATTTCAGACAGAAACTGTCAAACGTCAATTTTATTCCTCGAATAAAAGTTATCTGGCGATGGAAAAATCAGCTCTTAAAAAAATAATCTACTTATATCTAAACTAATAATAAAGCTGAAGAGTTTGATTGTTTTTTTGAACGCGAATTTGAAAAGTTCTTTTTGCATTTGATAGTCCAATTTTTGAGGAAGGCTATATGCTATTTAACATTACGCTAGGACCCTTAGGAGACGAGTAAAAGGGAAAAAAGTCAGAAAGAACGCTAAGTGAAAATGAACTAATAGCGCGCTGCGCGGGCAGGCCGTGTGATGCGACGCGACGGGGGGGTCGGGGAACAATAAATTTCACGCGAACGAAGTCGCGAGCAGAAGCTAGTCTAAAAATAAAAGGCAAGCCAATCGCCAATGATCTTTCGGCAAAAGACTTGCCAGATAAATCTTCTAAATTCTAATACATTTAAGGAATTAACCCCTTTCCTTTAGTCCCTTCATACCACTTTGCTATGCATAAATCGATTCAATTATATTGGTATAGTCTCAAATCGAAAGGCTTCAAATACGACCCTCCAACTATTATTCATTTTACATATCTCGGGACCATGGGGTCCCGGTCCTTTGGAAGGCGTACGAGGGGCCGAAGCCAACCCGCAGAGGCCCCTTAGGAAATTTTTATGAAATGTGGCACCAACCGACGATTATCCTTGTATGCACTATGCAAGTGCACCCAAGGACAACCCCCGGTTGGTGTAGGACTAATGCAGGATATGGTTATTCATTTTATTGTTACCAAGTTTACTCTTAGTTAATTCGACTACAAATGGGCAAAGTAATAAACCATTAGTCTGTAAAAATGAAAACACAAGATTCCACTTTATATAGGAACTGCAAACAGTAATCGGCCAATGTTACTTGAGCTCACAAACGCAGGAGCCGGTTAAACTTGGTAGGTCCCAGACTAGCGACAATTGTGGCCTATTTTTATTAGCTTCAAGTGTACGATATTGTGCGAGTGTAATAGAGATGAAGCAAATGGTGAAATGCAAGAAAGAACCACAAATCTATTACAAATAAATAAAATTGACGTGTCTGTTTGTAATATCAAAATAGCAGTTTTTTACTAAATGCATAGGTACTTATAACAAAAAACATTTGTTTTTGTCTGCCTGTCTGTTTGGACTGATTTTTAATAAAATTTTGTATGGGGATATTTTGAATCCTGGGGAAGGATAAAGGGACTTTTTATCGACATACGACGCGTGCGAAGCCGCGTGCGGAAGCTAGACATCACTAAATAAATTGAGCGCTAAACGTATTTAAAACATCATTCTGTCATTGTCAACTTGAAATAACTGACGGAAATAGAACTATGTTTTTTGTTTAACGCTAACACTACATATAGAAAGTGATTTTTTTTTATTTTTTATTTTTTTTAAGTGGGCTAAGGTCATTAAGTATAGGAATTGATTTGTTGACTATGATCCTCTTGTCCTGTGTGACAAAGAATCACTGCGATTGTAAGGACGATATTATTGGGTCCAGCTTAATATCTAATGATATATGACTCAATACAATGCCAATATCAGTTGCTATTTTTTTCGAAAACGGAATTGAATATTTTTATATGGAACCTTGGCATACCTACTGTCACGCCATTTTGAAAAAAAAAAAATGGTGGACAGGTAGCCTCGGACCTCCGAAGCCCTTTGAATAATGTATTCCTAACAAGCAAATTTTTAAATATCACTAAATGCTTTTTCAATAACATGTTCTGGCTATCTTCACCCAAAATATGTCGCCCGTAAAAGTCTCCCGTCTGCAACCCCTAGTAAGCAAATCTCGCCGCGCTTGGTTCGAGCAGGGGCTCCTCACATTCTGGATACAGTTCATCACAGGAACCCGTGGCTGAGAGAGCTTCGTCGTATTCACCGTGTTTGTCTTCTACACCTACTGAGTTTTTTGGTAAACTGAAAATAGACATAAACTCGAATTAGGTTTTTTTTTGTCTGAAACGAAAGCGATGTAATAGAATTGTTGTATCTATGTGTTACGAGTTAATTCGATATTTAATTTAACGTAAATTAAAATCAGCTAAAATCGGATTTTTACATTTTTCAGCCAAACGGTATTTGGCTGGAAAATGTAAAAAACCGATTTTTGCAACATTTGACCTTGAATATTTTTTTTTGCACACGTCGGATCGATGGGGACTTTTGTCAATTTATTTGTAATGGTGTTCCCAACATTCATACCAATTTTCAGCTTTATGCGAATTAATGTAACCTTGAATGTCTATTTTGACCGGGCTATAAGAAGTACTATAAAGTCAGCCCATCTTCGTAGATTTTATAATAGCAATTTATCAATATATTTTCTACTTAATTATTTGGAAAAATACAGACAGTTTTTTGCTATTTATTTTTAGATCTGACCATAATCTTAGCACAAGATGCATTGTACATAGTACAACAAATTTTGTTTGATAATTCCAAGTTTTCAAATAATGGTGGCCTTTAAACAAGGGTATATCAAATATCTCACTTTAAAATCCGGCCACTTGTGGCTTGTAACTCAATCCTCGTAATTATATTCTTAATTATTCCATTTCGAGACTCCTAATTAATTATTCGAATGTAAATTATAATATTCCAGCTTAATCTTGTCGTCTTTAATCATGAATAATTTGATTATTGGTATTTTAGTCTCCGTAATGAGCTTAATTAGTTTTTCAGTAATATTACATTATTAATAGATAAGAAAATTGTCCTTTTTCTAGTGCTCACTGTCAATAGGCCTTTAACTTTACTAAGAGCATAAGTCAAGATTATACTAGGAGACTAACCTGGATCTGTCTATGGGCTTTAAACGAAATAAATGGTCTCCAATACATATAGATAGAGTGACAGGGACATGGACACACAATCTGTAACCATGAATTCAGTACATGATTCTAGCGTCAAAAAAAATTCATCGGTTATCAAAAAAAATATTCTGCTGTTTCATAGAAAAATGCAAAACCTACGCGCTCAAAATGTATGAAATAGCAAATTTTTTTTTGATAACCGGCGAAATATTTCAGGGCACGTGGGTCCAGAATCATAATACTGAATCCAGGGTAATGGGCTGCGCTACCACCCTGTAAAGAAAGTTTGTCTTTCTCAAATCTATCTATGTATGAGGACATGACGTTGTTGCCTTGGAGGGTGGGTAGGCCTCTGGTGTGGGACGCAACATGTGTCGATACCCTTGCGCCATCTCATGTTCCTAACACGGCGGGCTGTGCTGATGCAACTGCTCCAGGGTCTCAACCCTCGAGCGGCGCAAATACTGTAACCTTATGGGCAACTACAGCTTTGAGCCGTTTGGGGTCGAAACGCTCGGGTCATGGGGCCCGAGTGCGCTTCTCCTTTTTAAGGAAATTTCTCACCAGCTGGTCGATACTACACGTGACCAGAGGGCTGCGTCGTTCTTTAGTCAAAGAATTAGCATTGCCATTCAACAGGGCAATGCTGCCAGTCTTCTGGGCACGTTTACGGACGACAGCGATGCGGACGAGTACTTCGACGCCTAAGTGTCCTTTGTTTTTTTTTTATTTATTTGTATTGTAAGTTAGTAATTTATTTTAGTATCTATAATAAAAATTCAGTTTATGTATTATGATTATAATATGATTGCTAAGTTAGTAATAAACAAGATTTCTATGTATGTTATGGTCAATATTTTATAGAAATGTTAGGAGGTTCATGTTCTACCTTAACCATCTCTTGTAAAACACAGAATGGTCCTACTTACGTGAAAACGGCCCTCATAATTTCTTGGAAAAACTCGCCTTGAGGATGGTCTTGCGTTTGACCGACCAGGCATAATGTTTTTAGTACACAGTTCTTGCCGTTCACACCGAGCCTGAAAAAGGAAGTAATAAAACTTGAACATGACATTCTTTAAAACAAACTTTAGTAAGAATAGTGATACTGAAACGATTGTGGAATTAAGCAAAGCCTTTGACACAGTCAACGACACAATAAGTTATGTAAATTAACTCTTATTTTTTTTTTGCATAAAAACATAGGAGTAAAACGAGAATATTCAAAAATCAAAACCACAAAAAAGCAATCAAAACCTAAAATCGTTTCACACGACGAATAACCACGCGACATAATACCGACCCGTGAAGCATCGTCTCTATTTTCTGGTACAGCGAGGCGCGGCTGCTCCTATGATATTCGACGCTCCGCTGCGCCATGCGTCCGTTCAAATATTCCCGTTTGTTTTCCGAAGCATGCATCTGTTTCCTGTCTATTTTGAATTTCTCTAAAGTTCCTTTTTTGTCCGGCCAGTCCACACTGCGTTTCGCGAAAGCGGGATTTACTATGGGTTTTCTGAAAGTTGTTCATGGATAGTTAATTCCGCATAGTTTGTAGTCTGTCTGCTAGGGTTTGTAATTTAGCCGGCAGTTTTTGGATTTTTATTTGTGTTTCTATGTCAGTGTTTTATTAAAATGGTGTGTTACAGGATATTGGCTCTTCTGTTATAGAATTAAGAGTCTAAAATGGTACAAATCGATCATCCTTGATCATATCAATAACTACTTAAAATTCAATAAGGTATTTTATTCAAAGACAGCAAGTTCCTACTTTTACAAGTTGGCAAACGGGACATTAATTATTTGCCTAAGTTTGGTGTTAGGGCTGGTTAGACTGAGATATGTTAGCCCGTATGTTACAAGTCTGTTCAGAATTAATTTCAATGACTGTGTTCAGACCATTTACTACATGATTTCTACCGATAATTCCGTGTATGTATGAGTGTTTTTCTACGAATCTTGATTATTTGTAGAAGATTGCACCCCGGCATTTTAATGAAGGGATAAATAAAAGCTTTATTCAAGGAATTTAATCGAAAGATTGAGATAAATCAAGATTCTCTGGTTCTTATTTGCGTCTATATAATAAATAACAATTATTGAAAATATGTTAGGTACAACACTAGAATGAATAAGTAGTATGACATTGTATGAAAACAACTAAAATATTCTACTAATTTTCCTTTATTACCTGTGATACGGCTTCTTATCAATAACTCTTCCATATTTATCAGTATAGTATATCGCTTTGGTGTCTACCCTCCGATGGAGAGGGTCAGCATGGTGGTTGAATGGCGAGTACGGGTCTTGAGGCAACTCCCATGCCAAAGCTGCAGTCGATCCGTATAAGAAGATATCTCCGATCTTGAAGACCATGGCATATGTAACACAAAATACTGGAAAAGAAATGTTAAGGTATTTATTAACTGTTGAATTATATATAATACAACTCGCTAACTGAGTGATATCTAAGCGATATCCGCGCTGCAAGCCTGCGATACACTTGATAGACGAAAAAACCTTAAACAGTCTCATTTTAACCTTGATTAACACAATTGTTTCGTGCACTAACAGTAAAGAAACTGTCATGTTAAAGCGTTCCGTATTAGATAGTTTATTAGATGCAAAACCATTAGAATTAGCATTAGTCCTACTATCCTACTTTATAATAATACTAGCTGCGCCCCGCGGTTTCACCCGCATAAGTCTCGATCCCGTGGGAATATCGGGATAAAAAGTACCCTATGTCCTTTCCCGGGACTCAAGCTACCTCTATACCAAATTTCACACAAATCGGTTCAGTAGTTTAGGCGTGAAGAAAAGACAGACAGACAGACAGAGTTACTTTCGCATTTATAATATTAGTTTGGATTATAAACGCGAATGTTTTTGAGGATGGATGGATGGATGTTTGTTAGTCTTTCACGCAAAAACTACAGAACGGATTTTGATAAAACTTTACAGTAATATAGCTTATACATTAAAATAACACATGAGATACTTTTTATCCCAATATTCCCACGGTATCGACACTTATTTGGGTGAAACCGCGGGCAACAGCTGATGTATAATATTCTAAACACTTTATCCCTTCTGAAAAATTTGTGAATAGATTCTTTAGCCGTACAAACATGAACGTTCCTAGTTGGAGATTCCACAGTACTCCAACATTTCCTAATTTAGACGAGGATTTACTTTATAAATGATACGGCAGAATCTGGTATAACACCGTTTTCATGTTTTGAGGAGCACATTACGTCACAGGTCCATTTGTTAGGAGCTCAGTGCAATTGCCCGCTCGTAATGTTGGACCGCACAGCATCCAATATGCTGTTTAGATGTTTGTGGCTCTTCAGACTTGAACGGACGAGTGGCGAATTAAAAATGGCTGAGCCGGTGGTAAGTGCTTCTGAATTTGGGAACATGTTTTGATACTGACAGTGTTTATTATGTTGTTTTAGTACTGTTTGATGATAGAACTAATCTGCAAAAAGTTGGTTCTAAAAATTAAATGCGGCGATAGATTTTGTAAATTGAAGTCACTTGTATAATTTATGATGCACAGCCATAGTTATATTGATGAGCTCACTTTTATAGTTTTTTTTATAAAAAAAAAACATAAATATACTCAAAACATTGTTTATTTTAATTTCGGACTTACCCAATTGAAGAGAGCTGCCTTCAGGAAATATGATGAATCTTTTCCTCCTTGATAAGATTTCACTTTTGTTGTGTACTTTAATTTCATCAGAAGTATCATTAACTTGTACTTGGGCTTGAACTCCCAACAACGTTGTTAATAGCAACGCTGAATTTATGATTAAATTAATATTGATTATCATTTTCTTGAATTCTAATAAAATGATTTCAGTCGTCTTTGCTTCTTTGTTCTCTTCTATGTTCAGAACATTTAATCGATTTTCATCTTCTATTTTTATATCAACATTATTTTCTGAATCTTCTTTTTATTTTTCTATTTCTTCATGTGTAAAGCAAAGTATCGCATTCGGGTCTAACTTAACAGTGTCAAGATTATCCGCGGCTAACGTACCGTTGATCACGACTAACAAATAATGGCTAACCGTTAACTCGTCTTCTACAGAATGATTATTTTCTTGCATGAATATTCAAACTGTTTCCGAAATATACTCCGTCAGGCTACTAAATTCATAAAAAGTAAAATTATAAATTATGTTACAAAAGTGACTCAAAATTTTGCGTACAGTTATTATAATATAATAATAGGTATATAAAATAATTGTCGATAGCATAAAATTATAAACTGGACCAGTTCCTGCACTTTTCTCGAAATTATTTCAATTTTGATTCCTTCGTCGTTTTAAATCCATGTTGCATTATCTATTTATGCTAAGAGGCGTTTAAATTTTACAACACCATGTATAAGTACCACGATGAATTACCAAAAATTGTAGGTCAGGTCATACAATAGCCATATACAGGGCAGGGTTAAATTAAATTAGCTAGAGAATCTCCATAGTCGTGATGGGTATCGATATCTAAACATGTTAAAACAAAAAAGAAAAGAATTTGATGTTTTTTTTTTTTTGTTGAGGGTCATCGACCGCAGTTAGTGTCATCATCATCATCATCATCATCAGCCTATAATGTTCCCACTGCTGAGACACAGGCCTCCTCTCTGTGAGAGGGAGTGGGCCGTAATCCACCACGCAAGCCCAGTGCGGGTTGGTAGATGTCACATGTCTTTGAATTTTTGGTTCTAGGACATGCCGGTTTCCTCACGATGTTTTCCTTCACCGTTTTGAGAGCAGTGGTGATGAATTAATTTTACACAAAGTAAAGCGCCTGTCTGGGTTCGAACCTACGACCTACAACTCGTAAGTCGCGGCCGATACCACTGGGCCACCACTGCTCTGCGCTGCACTGCAGTTAGTGTATTCACTTGAAATATCAGTTAAAAAATGTGTTTCTGAAACTTCACAAACGTGATTAATATCGATATCGAAAAGCGATAAAACATAATTTTCTCAACTCATACTTCAAGTAACAATTCTACCAGCGGTCGTTGACCCGTAAAAACAAACACTAAATATTTTTTATTTGAATTGTATCATGTTTAGATGCTTGTCATTTGGGGGGGGATTTGCCATAATCGCCACGCTTGGCAATTGGTCGCTCACAATGGGCCTTATTAGAAGGCTGAAAGTCACCCAAAGGGCAATGGAGAGGGCTATGCTTGGAGTTTCCCTGCGGGATCGAATCAGAAATGAAGAGATCCGCAGGAGAACCAAGGTAACCGACATAGCCCGAAGAATTGCCAAACTTAAGTGGCAGTGGGCAGGGCACATTGCTCGCAGAACAGATGGCCGATGGGGCCGAAAGGTTCTGGAGTGGCGACCGCGTACCGGAAGGCGTAGCGTTGGAAGGCCTCCCACAAGGTGGACCGACGACCTTGTGAAGGCCGCAGGAACTCGTTGGATGCGAGAAGCACAAAACCGGTCGAAGTGGAGGTGCTTGGGGGAGGCCTATGTCCAGCAGTGGACGTCTTTCGGCTGAAATGATGATGATGATGATGATGATGATGATGATGATGATGTTTAGATGCCGATACTCATCACGTCTGCAGTTTCGCTAGCTAATTTAATTTGACCCTGTATGAATAAAAAAATCAAATATATCCTACTTTCTTGAAATAGTTTAGTTCATTTTCTCTTACAGTCCCATCGTATGGCGGTTTACCTTTCATATTAATACTATACAGCTAACTTTTGAACTATTTTTTATCATAGTCATAAGTGTCATAGTCATGACATTTTTTTTTTTTGTAACTTTGTTTCAAAAGTGAGAATTAGCCTGATCTATAAGTTACTTTTAAAGTAATGTTCTTTTTTAAATGTTCTACTCGGTTTTAACGTCAATTTTTGTAATTCGAACTTTAGC
This sequence comes from Amphipoea lucens, assembly GCA_947508005.1. Taxonomy (NCBI): domain Eukaryota; kingdom Metazoa; phylum Arthropoda; class Insecta; order Lepidoptera; family Noctuidae; genus Amphipoea; species Amphipoea lucens. Next base: position 4,025,590 of record OX382371.1, read on the forward strand.
TTTGTCAGAATGAAGTTCCAAATTAAAATATGGCTCGATGGTTTAAAGCTGGGTCTAAACATAAACCTACAGACTAATCCGAATAAACTATTCCTTATAAAAAATCATTGAAAATCTTTTTTAGACTTGTATTCCAACTTTTAAAATGAGAGCCTTATAAACATTAGCGGAACAGAACTTGCCCAGACAAAATATGAACAAATCCATTCCACTGGTGTTGATATGTTACACAAGTGAAGTAGCATTCATTCTAATCGATGTAGACGATGCTAATGATACAAAGGCGGTGCTGCACAGGAAGAGGCGGTTCCTATCCTTCTTGAATATGACGCGTTTCTATGCGAGTATCAAGATTAAATTATCTTATTAGGTAAATAGATGCATGAGGGGCTTGTGGCTAAGTAATCAGGTTAAGCTACGCTTGCCGCGTTTAGTCCGTGGATGAGTGACCATCTTTACATACAAATACCCCTCCCTGCCTCGGAAAGCACTTTAAGCCGTTGGTCCCGACTGTCATTCGTGGATCTTTGACAGTCGTAACGGGTGGTCAGAAGCCCGAAAAATCTAGTCCTACCAAGGGGTATCGTAGGTATTACGAAGTGACTGAGTTGTGGAGGTCGGAAAGGCAGTCTCTCCATGCAAAATACTGGTATTCAGCTGCACCCGGTTAGACTGAAAGCCGACCCCAACATAGTTGGGAAAAGGCTAGGCAGATGATGAAGTAAATGCATGTACATTTCAAATCAGTAAAAAATGGTAAATGCACGTACAACTTAAATCGTTAAAAAATAATTACTTCTGGATAACTTGAGAATTTGGGGTGAAAAAAATATGAAAAGACATTTCAGATGAGAACATAATATTTGAGAACATATGGACTTTTTTAAATATATTACTAATTACCCTTTAGAATCCTAGTTAGATAAAATAATTTACTTTACTTACTGCACTCCGAAAGAGCAACATTGATACAATGTATCTCCACTTTATGGATTATTTCTTGTTGTTCTTCAATATTTTTAGAACACCAAGAAAAGATAAAAGGAGATAGGATAATTAAACAAATTAGTAAATATATAGTCATTATCCTTTTACCCGACGCCCAGAAGGGTTATATGTATTTTTACAACTTCAATAATCTAAAACATTCACCAATTAAAATTCAAATAATTGGCAGATTCAAACCATTTCCAATAATATTCTTGAAATTTTTAGCTAAAATTCAACTTCAAAGCGAACATAATTCCTTGGAACCAGCTGTTCGCCCAAGCTATAGGGTTCCGTATGAATTGGGACGACCCTTCGCCTAATTTTCGTACCTTCTACCGCATTCACCGCAGGGATATCTATGATAACGTGGAAACGCTGCTGATAAGTAATGACTTTCAAAATGTTTTGCTGTAAAAATATCTTTTTAAAACTTAGAAGGATTAAAACTCCATTCAAATAGCATTACGTCCATCCATATAAGGCCTATTGGCCATCATTTCATTCTTCAACTTCAGCTTATATCTAGCAACGGGTGCAATAAGCTATTTCAATAAGTAAAATTTATAAAATGTATTTTTTAAATTAAAGCCCCATTTACACGTTTATTGCCCGTGGTTCGACCGCGTAGTTCTACAAGTTTCTGGAACGTTGAAGAGCAATAATCGCATGCCATAAAGCACGTTCAATTTTTATTGCCATTCAAGAATTGTATGCAAGTGTTTACACGTGTGAGTGATTTCTATAAAATACAATAGTTGAATGCAAGTCTTACCATTCAATAATTGCATGCGACTTTTGTTTTCCAACCAAAGCAATTATTGCATGCAAGTTTTGCCTCGTCTAAACATAGAGTTGTATATCCTTATTACAATTGATTCAAGTGTTGTCTGTATTTGTGCTGCCAAATATTTAATTTCATTTTATTGAACGTCTTCTCAAGTTTATTTTTAACTTGTTTCGTTTGCTCATATTTGAATGATCGTTTTTTTTATACCAGAATTGAATGCGATTTAAATATACCTACATGACATGCAGTTTACACCTATTTAAGTTTAGAACGGCAACTACATAAACAACACGTTTTAATTATACTATTTAGATCTAATAATAACTCTCAAAAACCACAAAAAAAAATTAACTTAAAAACTCCTTCCTTTTTCAGAAACGGACTAGACGGCTTCTATTGCATGGGACGTGCCATCTGCGAGATGCAAATGATCTCGGAACCCAATGTTACCACAGACTTTTAAAAATGGTTTTTAGGTAATAAACTCCTTACATATGCAATTATGCACGTATGCTGATTCTGTAATAGGATTTATTTATATGGTAATCGAGAAACAAAGATGTATGTAAATGCATAGAGGACCGAGTGATCCCAGTTTAGAATAATTTATTCTTTCTACGTGTAGTGGTGACGAAGTTTGTATGTACCGTATGGATGAGCTCGAATCGTCACTTTATACTTACCCCCTTACTACTAAACGTATTATATCTGATGAATAGTTACACACCAAATTCTCTCTTTCAGTCGTCAGTAATTTAACTTTCGAAAGAAGAAGACGAAGCGTTATGTAACTATACAGACGCTATACAGCGTTTATTAGTAAGGGGGTTAGTGGAGAAGGAGACTGTAAGTGGTACTGGTAGCAGAAAAGTCATGTATATGGGTATGTGATGCCGAGGAATGAGGATAATCTCGTAAGGAGAGTTTTGAGTATGGACTGTGTGAAAGATGATATGGCTTGAAAGAGGGTGACTAATAGAGAAGTATGGAATAAGAAGACATGCTGCGCCGAACGCAAATACATTGGGACAAAGGCAAGAGAATGATAAAATAAACCTGGTAGGCTACTGTTAAACACTATATTACAAAAAAAAAAATGTATATAATTTTTATTGACAACAAAAACTCTTTATAATTAAAGAAAAGTCAAAGTCAAAGCATTTCTTTTAAATAGGCACATAAAAGGCACTTTTGAACGTCAAAAATTACCTTATAATAGAATTGATTCTAGTCGCCCCTTCCAAAAGGTAGTTTTCGTGTGGAGAAGAATGGGCAAGAAACTCCGCCGTTACTCTTTTAAAATGTTTTACAATATTTGCATGGGCACATTAATTATATAATAATATGTGAGGACGATGCACCTAAAATAAAATTACTATACCACAATAGGTAAAAGAATTAAAAACGAAACCATGACATGTAAATTAATTATCTGATAGATACATGGTGCTCACATATTTACAAACATGGTACAAGTAAACGATTTTAATAAAAATAAAAAAAATTACCAGTAATAAGTCAGGGTGTGAGTATTGAATGTCAATCAATGTAAAAAGAATACAATTTTACAATGAACGTTCATTTTTCAAATGAACTTTCAATTTGTAGAGGCTGTTTGAACAACATTATTTTCTTCGTCTTAGCTGCCGCTTCTCTTATGTCTTTATATCGTGTTTCAGAAGAATATGTTCAACAACCGAACGATGGCATAATACAACTTCAGAAGATTGTAATGCTTTATTGTCTACTTGTCCCTTATCACTGTTACAAGTTGCTCCTTCACGGATATTGCTTAATTTTATGTTTTTAAATCTATTGTAAAAAGTTCGAATAAAATAACTACAATACTATGTTATATTTAATTAAGTTTATGCCTTGTTATGACGACTCCCAAAACACTTATGTCTCAAAATAATGAAACACACATGTACACACGATGGAAACCGAAAAATTAAGTATCATTATTGAAATATACGTAGAGGGAAATGGTAGAGTAGTAGAGAGCGAAAAGTAGTAGAGTGAAATGAGTTGTTTATTGTACAGTCGCCAGCAAAATTGCATGGGTACCTTAGTGTCTATTTTCCCGTGAACGTTTGAATTCAAGTTTTCGAAAATAAACTAGATGGCGTTGGTTTCTTCACAACTATGACTAATTTACGAAACGTAAGTAAGGAGTTAAGAAGAAACGAAGAAATTACAAGGCTAATACATTTATCTAATTATTACATTACAATTACCAGCATACGTAGCTTAAATGATAAAAATAATAATAGAAACCGATAGGAATATATTTATTAAGCTAACAAGTGGGTATTTTAATAATTAATTTAATATTCGAATTGGTAGGTAGTTACTTAGCAACAGGAAAAAAGAGCAGATTCATCGCAGGTAAACAGGCTCGCCTTGTGGGCTCGCAAAAAAAGGCACTATAAAAAATTATAGAGGTTTATTTCTTACAGTTTATTATTCAAATTTAATAGTCAGTTTATTAAATATTATAGGTATAACATTATAATATTATGAAGTTATTGAGGCGATAGCTTAAATATTCGTTTCCAAAATCGGAAAGAGGATTGAAGCTTATGTAACCTCAATAAAAACAAACAGGAGACCAGGTTATTTTATTACAAAGGTCAAACGCATTAAATGGATACTAAATAAGTAGGCTAAAAACTACAAAATTGCACAAAAACATATCAAATGGTTAGTAGGCAACATAAAAAACTAAAAACTATGTTGTTTAAACTTAAAGTGTTCATAACTTTTTAAATTAATAAAAATACGTAAGTTATAGTTTATACACACATAACCAGGTCTCCAGTCAATATAAATAATATTATCTAAGTATAATTATTTAGCTCGTAGCTACATAACCACTTGTGTAGGTATCGCGTATTATTTCGACGCCACAAACATAAGCGTCCGTGTTCACTGGACTTAAAAGTTTTTTCATCTGTAAAGATGACATTACTCCAATCGAAGTTTATGTGATCCAAAGCGAACTGTAATCTTGCCCTTTTATGGTTTTCCGTGAGCAAGGGTTTCACAGCATGCCTCCGCGGCACAAGTTTTGACGCGGCTCCGTGTCAAAACTTGTGTCAAATAAACCAGCATAGTGGTTCGGCGGCAGAAATCCATTTTCTTCATACTGCCTTATCATGGTTTGATGCTGCAATGTGTTTTATAAGTCGTGGTCTACCAGTTCTTTGATGGTGTTTCAAAGAACCCTCCTCTTCAAATCGTCGTACTCAAAGAACAACTGTTTTTCTCTGCAACAATAAAACAGAAATATATAATACCCAATAATGATTATTATGTAGTATAGTAACAAAAAAAATAATGGAATTTTTAATATAAAAGTGTAAAAATAAAACTACTTACGTTTACACCGGTCTCTGGCTATTTCTGACAAGTTTTTGGCTTGATTATTCAAAGCAATTATTTGAGCTCTTGTAACGAAATCAATATTATAACTCGTGCTCGTTTTGGTAAAATAAGTAATCCGCCTGATCATAAATAAAAACTGAACAAAAGGCACTCGAACGAGGTAATCGAAATGAACTTAGCGAACGATCAATTGAGCTGTCATAAATCTTCGATCTAAGTATTATTCATACCACCTACCAATTATTTATAAATCCATGTTGCGCGCCGGTTGGTGACAAATGGTTACGCTCGCCCGCTAACGGCCTACCCTCTCAAGTTTGAAAACTAAAACTTAGAAAATCAGATACCTACCTACTTATAAATTGATATTCAATTTTAACATAGTAGGTTAATAATTAGGATCAATTTTCTTTAAAAGAAACTATTAATTATAAATTGTTTGAAGAGACAAAAAGAAACTGCAAAAATATTTTATCATATAAAGCAAAGCAACGCCATCTAATAACAGCATAATTCAATTTTGTTAGTCGTTAACTGGTTTTACGCTAGATGGCGTCATTTCTCGCTTCATACGATTTTGTTTCTGTACTACCCATGCACTTTTGCAGCCTACCGTACAACTAGCTCCTGCCAGCGACTTCGTCCGTGTGAAATTTCACCCTAGCCCCAATTGATCCTCTTAGGAGTGGAATTTCGAAAAACCCTTTCTTAGTGGATACTTACTCTTCACAAAAAACACACCCTCCAAATTTCATGTCTCTAGGACAAGCGGTTTAGGCTGTTCGTTGATATATCAGTCAGTCAGGACTACAAATTTTATATAATAATAGATATTGAAAATAATAAATGAGTATCTAAAATATATAATGGAGAAAAGGTGTATAATAACAATTTCAGTTATTATCAAAATAAGGCTCTTTTATGTATTTTTCAGTCACAAAAACTATGAATGTTTGCAGTACCACCATCTGCAAAAGAATCATGGAATATTTTCAGTATATCAAACAATTTCGCCAATATGATAATATATTTTATGTTTGAGATACTGAAGATTTTCCAAGATTCTTAAAATATGACAAAACCCTAACCTTTTAACAATTGACGCTTTCTTTAATATACTCTATAACAGTGGCAGACTCAACCCACATCCAATAAACTAGTTTACGTTGTCCAAACACAATAATTGTTGATAAATAATACATCAAATATGACCTCCTTAGACTATGGAGGCCGTTATTCGTTCGAATATTGTTGCTTTTTATTATTTCTATGTTACAACTCATCTTTACAGTGTGTTGTGTACGAAAAGTTTGAAAAACTCAATTTAAAAAGAAAATGTGACATGATAAAACCAAGATTTATGTTAAAAATATTAGGAGAAAGAGAGACATTACGTGAATAAAGTTAATCAATTCTGTAGAGAATAGAATCAGTGTGTATATTGATAAAAGTGGAATACGTTTTAATCATTTGGATTGCATTGCTCATTGACATTAATAAAGGCTTCAGTGAGAAAGTGAACACGATTTGCACCAAATACCCAGACAGGTCATAAGTATTGGCCCACATTTTTGAAATTGTGGGTTTGCAAAACAATATACATAAATGATAACGATGAAGTAAATTGTAGTGTAACTGCCTGCTTTAATTGAAGCGGGTAAGAAACTTTTACTTCTAAATATAGAATCCAGTTTTTGCTTATAATTTGTGTCCAATATAATTTTGGCAACAAAATGAACAAGTACATTCATGTGTGTGTGGTGTGCTATATTTGCTTTGTAGTGTTTATACTTATAGACGTTGGTAAGGCAAATGAGTCTAGCAATCACCGCCAAAGAAGATACCTTAGCTTCAAGAATATGACACATTTCTTCGTAAGTATTTGTATTATACTTTTTTATATTATTATGTCTTGGTCGTATCATAAATGGCAGCTTCTTCTTTTTTACTGTCAGTGTTCATATCTATACTTAGAGCACGTTGCTTATAATGATAACTGATGCATGGAGTGATAACGATCAACCCAAATCTACTAGCATATAATAGATCCAATCCAGTAATATAATCACCCCATAATATTCCTACTGCTGGGACACAGGCCTCCTCTCTTCGAGAGAGAGTATGCTGTCATCTTCCACGCGGGCCCAGTGCAGGCCGGTAGATGTCAAATGTCTTTGAATTTTTGGTTCTAGGACATGCCGCTTTCCTCACGATGTTTTCCTTCACCATTTTGAGAGCAGTCTAATTCGTTCCAAGTCTTCTAGAACGCTGGATCTCCAATCAATAATCCTTAAACCTATTATATCTTTGAGTCGGTTGAGACTGGTCATCTCTTAACTGCCAAGGCTTATTTTTAATCTTATTTCTTGTATTGTTTCTTCATTTGTGTGTTTTTTTACATTGTTCTCACATATAGAAGCAACAAGAATAATGTACCCAGGATTTTGTAATATCTTGATTTAAAAGAGTGTCCATGGAGTTTCTTGCCCGTTCTTCTCCATAGAGATATACGCTTTGGAATGGGCAACTAGCTTCAACTTTCTGATTAACTGACCGACTACTTAATTTTGACAATTCAAAAGTGCCTGTAATGGTTTAATTAAAATAAATGCTTTGAGTTTGAGTTTGAGCATAATCTAGCCCTGCAGACTTGATCCTCTTGATAATACTACCATTACTACTTGATACCTTGTATTCATAATAACAATGACTAAGTTATAATATGGCTTTGACTGATTTCAGCTCCGCTTCAACTTCAAAATCAACATAGTGCCCTGGAACCAGATCTTCGCTCAAGCGCTCGGGTTCCGCATGAACTGGGATGATCCACCGGACACCTTCCATCCTTATAGAAACCATTTTATTCATAGAAGAACTATTTATAGTCATACAGAGACTCTTTTAGACAAGTAAGTAAATCTGTTTATGTTAATATGTCATTGATATGGTCTTCATTAACCAAACTACCTCTGCCGTGAATTACTCTAATGTTTTTTTTTCTTTATTGACCTATCTTTTTATTTAAGTCTATAAATATTTACATAAGCTCACATTTAAAATATAAAAATATGTACATTTATATGAAAAAAATAAGCAAAATATTCATAGGGCATCAAAGAATTTGTCCGCATCGCTGTCAACAGGAACAGTGCCCAAAAGGCTGGCAGCATTGCCACATTGTATGGCGATGCTAATTCTTTGGCCAAGAAATAGGCATAATTTTTTTGTGATATTACACTATGTGACCTTGATAATTATCACCTCCTTACTCTGATGAGTGGACTTGTGGTGGCCCAGTGGTAACTGCCCGACTTACCAGTAAGCCGTGGGTCGAAGTCGCGGGCAGAAGCCAGTCTTATACATATATTACTAGTGGAGGGGCTTGTGGCTAAGTAAAAACAGCCGCACGGGTCGATTGATCAGGTTATGCTACGCTTGCCGCGGTTGGTCCGTGGATGGGTGACCATCTTTGATAGTCGTTACGGGACGTCAGAAACCCGAAAGTATGACAACCAGTCTTACCAAGGGGTATCGTATTACCCCGTAACTGGGTTGTGGAGGTCAGATAGGCAGTCGCTCCAAGTAAAATACTGGTATTCAGCTGCATTCGGTTAGACTAGAAGCCGACCCTAACTTAGTTGGGAAAAGGCAGATAATGACTAGTGGCCCGCCCCAGCTTCGCACGGATGCATATTTTTTATAATTTTCGAAATTTTCTTTCAAACAAACTTTGTCCTGGCAATACCGAACACAACAAAAAAAGAATTATCCAATTTGGTGCAGCAGTTCGGAAATTATGCGCGTACAGACAGTTTTAAATACTATGTAAGGATTAGAATTGGTGACAATGATATACTTCTGACTTAACAATGAAATAATTATTATTAATGAGATAATAGCTATTTCGATGGATCTTAATCCGCTTGTCAACATTCTTACAAAAGTTCTGAAACAGGCTAAGCCACTGACTTTATTATTGGGTCAGTAGACTAGAAAATACAGGTTTTCTGCAGGTTAAAGTAGCAATGGGTTTCATTTTGACAGTTCAACAACATTCATTTTGACAGTTCAACAACAGCGTTATTAACGTTGTTGAGCAGACACACTTTTCGTACATAAAGAGCATTGGATTAGCAATATGCTTCAAATTATTCAAATTGAGTGTTAGGCAATTAGGGTGCTGGTTTTTCTTTCTGCTTTATAACATACTAGCTTCAGCCCGCGACTTCGTTTGCATGAAATTTCTTGTTCCTCCAACTCACCCAATCGCATCATATCGCCTGCCCGCGCTATTACTGCGTTTTTTCTTAGCGTTTATCTTACATTTTTTTTTCCTTTTGCTCGCCTCCTAAGGGCCCTGGCGTGATGATAACCTATTAGCCTGTAGCCTTCTTCAAGAATTGGGCTATCAAATGCAAAGTAAATTTTTCAAATCCGACCGGTTGTTCCAGATATTAGCGCGTTCAAACTAGTTACTCTATGGTTCAAACCACAGATATAGATACACCTAGATAACGCAAGAGCACCTCCTTCGCGTGCCAAAAATCGCACCAGTTTACGATCGAAAATCATAAGCCGCCACTTTCGCGCTCAGTCCTGCGTACTGCTGGCTAGGTGAGCGTGAGCGAGAGAGCGCGACCTTGTGACGTCATAGTAGGTAGTCAAAATGTGGCACGCTTAGTTTTCATACAGTTCGTGATACTTGCGTTATCTAGGTATATCTATATCTGTGGTTCAAACAAACAAACTCTTTAGTTTTATTATTAGTATAGTATGTAGATAGATATACTTGCATCTGCATACTAATGTATCAATATTTCTGTGTAACTTTAAAAGTCGTTCCAAGTTTTATCAGCATACCTACAGCCCAAAAATAACCTTGTTCACAGCAGTCACACTTCATCCCCATTCACAAACACGTCAATATAAATATCTACATAAATTCATAAAATACCATAAACATTCACCAAAAATAAATTGATTGCCCTAGGAACGGCCTCAATGGGTTCCACTGCGTCCGGCGAGCCATTTGCGAAATGGAAACGATCCCTGAACCACGAAAAATATACCACAAACTTTTAAAAATGATTTTCAGGTAATATAAAATGACATTTTTAATGAAATTATGGTCTTAAGTGACGCCCGTTGAACCGCTCAAATGAAATTACGAGCAAATTTTACGCCAAAATGGACATTCACGTTCGGAAATTACAACGTGGGTCTGGTTGAAACAAAAGTTTAAGGTTCAGTTAAAACATTATTTCTGGGAATTAGATTTTAAATCAGGAGTTATTGTTATTGGAGAACTGAAGTACGAAATTTATCTCCTGAGAATCAAAAACTGTTATTCGTATTTTCTTCTACCTATGTTTTCAAAAACAAAAAATGGAAAAAAAACGATTTCTAATACTTAATAAAACATGCAAAGGCGTTATTCAAATAAGGTATTAAAGTACTTAAAAAATAGTAGGTGCTATACCTACAGGGTGAAATTTTAATCACCGTTTTTGTACTTATCATTATAAACAACTTTTACTATGGGACCAAACATGAAATCGCGAAAAAAAATCAGCTTTTCCCTACATTTTGACGAGTTATGCGAACATTAAGTCAAAAGAAAACGGTGATTAAAATTTCACCCTGTATATTTTTTAACAACTTAGTTTTTTCATTATTCTAAAAGCGATTTTTTTCTGTTTTCAGACAACAGTCATCGGCCACAGACAAATGGCACAACAAAACAGCTGAAGACTGTGCAGTCTCCGTGTCGTCATGCCCATTTTCATTTCTAGATGTATCTCTTTATACCGATGTTTAACTTTATAACCAAAGTCAAAAAGTCAAAGCTTTGGGTAAACATACTTTATGTTGTAAAATATTTTTCTTGTGTAAATATCTTAAGTCTGAACAGAATAAAAACTTAAGTTAGACCAACATAAAAGTCACAGTCTTGGATTTATTTCAAACAGAAATTGTAACAAGTTCATTATCACTATTAAGGAGGAAGACGTCTGAAGCTGGACATAGGCCTCTCTTACGCTTCGCCATTGCCACCACATCCAGGGTGTTACGGCCCCGCCACCGCCAGATGGCGCACGGCAGGACTTTCCGCGTCCATGCCTGCGGAGCCATACCTATCTCCACTTCGCGCCGCCAGGGGGCCTGTCTTAGTCTTGGTCGTCGTCATATTTCATTTCGTCATATTAATTAAAGTAAAATAAATTAAATTCATGAACCAACACCAGTCCATTATTCGAAGTAAAAAACAGCGGCAACAGCCGATACACAGGGCTTCCCGCATCCAGTGGACTCGTCACGTTGTCGGTCCACCTTGTGACCCCAGCTTGGGTAGGGCAAGCTGCGTAAAACTATAAGTCGATCACGAAATTGAAAGTCGACCCTTACATAGCCGGGAAAAATCTAGAATAAGTCAATCAACTCAGTCTATTAAAGTCGACTTCTGGACATAGGCCTCTCCCAGGCTGCGCCACAACGGGCACGCCACGATAGTGGCGGTAAGACCCCTCTTTGAGGAGTGGCTAGAGAGGCGTCACGGCGTCCTCACCTATCGCCTAACGCAGGTCCTCACCGGACACGGATGTTTTGGGAGGTTCCTGCACATCATCAGGCGGGAGGAGACGCCCGGGTGTCACCACTGCGAGGATCGCCCAGAGGACACGGTGGAGCATACGGTGGAGGTCTGCCCCGCATGGGCGGAGCACCGCCGTGCCCTCGTAGAGGCGATCGACAGCGGCGGCGACCTCTCGCGTCCGGCCCTGGTTCAAGCCATGGTCCGGGGCGAGAGGGAGTGGGAGGCGGTCACCTCCTTCTGCGAAGCAGTCATGCTAGCGAAGGAGGTGGCGGAACGGCTGAGGGAGAGAGCCTCACACCCCAGCCGCCGCGGGAGACGCTCCGGGCGTCGGGAGCCGCGTGACGACTCCCGGCCACCGTAGGCGCGGGCCTGCGGACGGAGAGTAATGGGTAGCTCTCCGTCCGATCAGGACCAGGCCCGTGCCGGACGGCGCGTACGTGTTCCACGCGCGCCTCAAAGAGATGTCAGCATAAAGGAAGGGGCCTGCCAGGGCCGAAGCCTGCCGGGGGTGCGGGATTGTGTCCGAAAGGGTTACCGCTACCCCGGAACATAAAGGGCTAAGGAAGGAACACGGATGGGTTTTAGTCAGTAAGAGTCTGACACTCCCTTCGCTCCACCCAGAGCGGGAGGGGTCATTTGATGATTTCCCATCCATAAAAAAAAAAAAAGGCTGCGCCACAACACCCTCTCCTCCGCCTTCCGCATCCAGTCAGTCCCAGCCACCTTCTTAAGGTCGTCGGTCCACCTAGCTGGGGGGCGTCCCACACTACGCTTGCCGATACACGGTCTCCACTCCAGGACTCGTCTGCTCCACCGGCCATTTTTACCCAGAGTTACCGACATAGCTTGCAGAGTACCTAAGCAAGCGCTTTGGCACTCTGCAAGCTATGTCGGTAACTCTGGTTAATAATGTGAATTTGGATTTCATCTGCGGGAAATCCTATCCTAACTAATCTCCTAAGTATTATAAATGCGAAAGTAAGTTAGTTTGTTTGTTTGTTTGTTACCTTTTCACGCCTAAACCACTAAACCGATCGTCCTGAAACTTTGCATATACGTTGTCAGGTGTACAGAAACGGACATAGGGTACCTTGCATCCCGAAAAAAACTGCTGTTCCCGAGGAAAACAACAAAACACGTGACACCATCTATTATCATAATAACGTTATTGTTTTTTTACTCGGGACCAGCACTTATTTTCGGGATGAAAGGTACCCTATGTCCGTTTCTGTACTCTTGACGATGTATAAGCAAATTTTCAGGATGATCGGTTCAGTGGTTTAGACGTGAAAAGGTAACAAACAAGCAAACTTGCTTTCGCATTTATAATATTAGTTAGGATAGTTCGGATACATAATTTGGAACAAACAGCCGTTCTTAATCCAAAAAAAGATATCTGAACAAACTACCTTAGTTGTCAAGCAATATGCAGGTTGTCAGTTTGTTTCAGGAATTCATCAATAAAGGCGTAGATTTATTTGAAAAATTATTAATAGGTATCAATCTACGAAATCTATGACCCTTGAGAGTGTAATAGACAGATTTTGCGTCCTAAAAAGTAATTTCCCTGTTTTATTTTTCCCCCGATGCTCGTAAATGATGGGCTTGAACACATTAATAGCAACCTGTTACTACTAGCTCCAGTAGTGGACGGCGATAGCCTGAGATAATTGATTGATTTTTCTCTTTTACATGTTCTCTGTGTACGTGAATCATCATCATCTGCCTAGCCTTTTCCCAACTATGTTGAGGTCGGCTTCCAGTCTATCAGGATGCAGCTATTATTTTACATGGACCAATCGCTCCCTGTAAAATACTAGGCAGTCGCCTATCTGACCTCCACAACCCAGTTACTGGGTAATACGATACCCCTCGGTAAGACTGGTTGTCAAATTTTCGGTCTTCTGACTACCCGTAACGACTGCCAAAGATCCACGATTGACAGCCGGGACCAACAGCTTAACATGCTTTCCGAGACACGGAGGGGTCTTGGTATGTAAAGATGATCAAACATCCACAGACCAACCGCGGCAAGCGTAGCTTAACCTGATCAATCAACCTGTGCGGCTATTTTTATTTAGCCACAGGCCGCTCTCTGTGCGTACGTGAATAAATAAATAAATATTTAGCGCGGAGACTATTTACATCCTATTCCGTACCTACGTTCTTTAAATTGTTGGCACATTCAAACCTTTTTTGATGCCCGAAAAACTCCTCAAAATATACACAAGTCGGTGCAAAAAATCTGACGCCCGACCAAGAATGAGAGAGACACGTCCTACCCACCTAATGACGTCATATAATAATGTGCCACTAACAAGCTGTTCCCGGATGCCTGCACGACGAGTACAGCCATTTTTAATTAAATTATTTGCTACGGAATTCTAGTTTACACTCACTAGCGGTTTTTTGTAAAATTATATTACTATAGTTACATTGTTGGTGTAAAATATTAAGTAAATGTACAGTGTACAGCCAAGGTGAGTAGCAGCTCGTAGCGGGAGACTTACATGAGACATCTCTGCTCAACCCGTCGAAAAAAGGCGTGATACTAAAAACATTTACCCCCTTACTAATAAACGTTGTATAGCGTCTGTATAGTTACACAACGCTATGTCTTCTTCTTTCGAAAGTCAAATTACTGACAACTGAGAGAAAGAAATCGGTGTGTAACTATTCATCTGATATAATACGTTTATTTGTAAGAGGGTTAGTACTTTCCCTATTTTAATAACTCATGATGCGGTGAAAATTGCAATTGCTAATTCTCTAAAATAAAAATTGATAGCTTAGTCTTGAACATTTCATACCTAAATATTTCCAAAAATATTTAAAATCGATGCCAATAGAAAATAGCTTTCTTTGAAAACTGCTTTTTGTAAAAAAAAAAAAAATACGGGATACCATGAATATCAACATATGAAAAAGACCAAGGTAGTAAATAAAATAAGGTGATTTTGGAGAACATACCAAATATGGCTAAATGATTCCCAGCTAGATTTGTAACAACCCTGACCGTACAAGTTAATTTAAGTACCGTGTCAAAATTAAATCAGTTTTATTGACTGTATAGCTTATCCTGTAGAATTCATACTCATCTGTGGGTGTAAATAATGGTTAACGATCAAACAGATTGGCAATAACACCCACCTAATATCAGAATAGGTACTATGATCACAAATCCACCTACAAATCGTACAATTACGACAAAACCCACGTTTGTGGCTGTCCATATTTAATATGCAATGCTATGCAACTGGTGCTGAACTTATGGGAGCTATTTTCTCCAAAACACATACAATATAATAATATAATTGTACATATTATTATAGTTTATATGTTAGCTTATATTATGTAAATATACATTTATATAAAGAAAAAGTTGGAACGCATAATATGTCGAATCCTTGATACTAGATTAGCGGGCGATAAAACCATACAATCACATAACAGGAAAAACAGGAAATATAGAAAGGTCAAATAAGTAATATAAGTCATGGCGAAAAATTATGATCATTGACATGAAGATAAATATTGGCCCTAAGGGTAGGAAGCAAGCATGGGTAGGACAAAATCATTAGTACATGCAAATAAATCCATCCCCTTCCCTCTTACACCTCAACAATCATCCTATTTCCGTCTCTATCTACGAAGAGGACTGGACTAATGAAAGCTCTGTGCGTGGTAAGCACAAAATAAATCCCGTTAGGTACCATTGGACCACTCAATAAATTCTCGAGGCGTCTAAATCGGCTACTATTTAACTGATTGCCCAATGGGGCCTGTGGGAGTCTGCTATTTTTACTCGAATAAAATACTGCTATTTTTCATTTCCCCGAGAAGGTACAATGCATGCAAGAGCTGAGATACATGCATAGTAGGTATTATTAGAAAAATATAGTACGATAATCGTCCTTTAGCATTATAAAGTTGATTTAAAAAGACAGTCTGTTTTTCAGTCCGCTAAATCGGAGACTTTAGATTTTCGTTGCGAATTCTACATTTCACTTTCTTATCACAAAAATTGGGAATTGCATGATGACCAATTACTATTGAAATTCATTTTTTTTTTATTTGAAATAGGTAAGACAAAATATTACCACGCTATGCTAAAACCTCATGAAATATTTTTATCATCATCTGCATCGTTTCAAACCATCGCAACCATAGATATCCGTGATCACAACGGATAAACTCTTTAGCACGAATCAAGGAACCTACTGCAAGGACACCCCTATGCAAGTTTTGTTTACATTCAATCCGACACTTTGTCGTTATCGCTTCACATGTGGTAGAAGCTGTCCATCCAACCGACACACATATATCCCACAGAGCACGGAGCCACCTCGGCGGCCGTAAGATGCGGCATTTTCAACATTTTCCATACAAACCAAGCCTGTCGCCACTCGCACTACGACACAAATTACGTATAGAAACTGATGGCTTTGAACGGTGGAAATGACAGAAGTTGAACGCTCAACGCACTTTCGGCACCATGATTGTATAAGAAATGCTATCTCTAGACGCAGCCGGCGCGGCGGCACGACGCACGGCGCGGCGATCGCAGTGAGTGCGCTGCCGGCGCGGCTCTGTTATATAATAATAATAATAATAAATTTAATTCAGATTCATCCTACGATTACATCCATATTTGTTATATAATCAATCGAATAATCTAATCGAATATAATATAATCGAATGGAATCTGTTATATCATCTCGAGAAGTTCCTCAAGGAAGTTCTGGCCGAAGGGTGTTGTGTACCGCCGGTTTCGTGGCCGGCTACATGACACCAGTCAGCGAAACACGACGCAGACACTTTGTGTTTAGTTAGTTTTTTAGTATACCTAATTATAATGTTGTATGTATTTATAGTATAAGTTTTTTTAAGTTATATTAATATTGTATTATATGTGGTTTATATGGGCCTTGTTGCCTCAAGTAAATGGATAAATAAATAATCCTTATGCAACTATTCATTACTACATCGGTTTAAGTTAGATACTGTTTGGGTTCTTTTCACCTATCAGTTTTTCTTAATTAGAACACTAAGCGCGTCTTTGGTTGCTTCATGTGTGACTTAACGTCATTTCTATCAACTAGATTGTCTTGTAGTAGTGGCGTTATGTCAAAACATGGTTAAAACCCACTGACTTTACTTTTCCATGGGAACCTACGACCTACTCGATAAGTCGCAGCCGTTACCACTGTGCCAACATTGCTTGTTTTTCAGTGAACTTTTCACTAAAACTTACAAGTGACAGTGCGGATACAATAATTCCTTTCAGAATATAAAAGAAATCACTACCCGCACAAAAACAAATGAAGTATGCACTCTGAATTCAACCTAGATCGATTTTGAGAACAGAAACTTTTACGACTTACAAACGTTTGTAGAAGTCAAATAAACGTCAAAAACAAATCAAAGCATAAACAAACAGTGCCAACATCCTAACACAATCATTTTAAAACCAAATGCGATCGAGAACCGATAGTTGAAACGCCACTAAGTCAATGTAAATATTGTAAGGAAAAGATCGCCTGCACGTGACCAGCTTCACATATGAGATTTACTTAATTTGTCGCAAGAAGCGGTTCGGGCAAACAGCCGGGCTTTGCTCTGGACACTTTATAACCGCCACTGCGCAAGATTACTGCTCCTCCGGACGTTTCTTTTGAACCACATTTTTAGTCTCTTGGTCAGGATCTCGGAGATATATTGCTGGTTTAAACGTTGTTATTTGTTTTGGGTTTTTAAGATTTGAGATTTTGATACGGGGGCTTGATGATTTGTCTTTTTCATTTCTATAAAACTTGTTCAGACGGTAGACATGTTTTTGTGTATATTTCAGTAGGTTTTAAAATAATGACGACGATAGCTTGAGCAGTGGTGGCTTAGTGCAAACGGCTGCGAGTTACGAATTGTAGGTCGTAGGTTCGAACCCAGACAGGCTCTTTACTTTGTGTAAATTATTTCATCATCACTGCTCTCAAAACGGTGAAGGAAAATATCGTGACACAAAAAAAAATCGAAGACATGTGATTTACCAACTATGCATCTAACAACTCGCACTGGGCCCGCGTGGTGGATTACGGCCCAATCCCTCGTACTGAGTGGAGGCTTGTGTCCCAGAGTGGGAACATTATGGGCTGATTTTGATGATAACTTACAAGGATTTCACAAAATACGTTCACCTCAAACTTTTTTTTATTGTACAATTTTTTTCCAAACATATCTACATATAGACGGCAACGGAGTATATACAAACCGAATATCTATTTCAAAGCCACCTTCACCCAGTAGATAGAAAGTAAATTAATCCAAGTTCTCTTCACTCATCTCTCAGTATACTGAACATTTCCATCAGCCCCTGACCCTCAGGGCATCCGGAGTAAATAGACGCACAGTTGAACATCTGCCGTCCAGCTATGGCTGCATCATTGTATGCTCCCATCAAGTCTTCCCAATCTTCGTCTTTTTCGTCAAATGGCGTCTTTCCGTAGTCAGGCCTGAAATGTGCGAAATTGGTTCATAAAATGGGGTGACTTGAGATAGGAGGAAATGCTAAGGCTAAACATGACATCTACATAGACTGATTTTGGGCTAAGCTGTTATCCAACGGGAGTTGCGTGTGTCTCAACCGTTCCACACAGACATGTGCAATATAAACGCTGCGGAACGCGCACCTCTTCGTCGCCTTGTTGAGACATACAACACTCATTTTATGGAACTTGACATATTCACCCGAATAAGTGTCGATCCCGTGGGAATATCGCGATAAAAAGTATCCTATATCCTTTCCCGGGACTCAGACTATCTCTATACCTAATTTCATCAAAATGGGTCTCGGAAATCGAACCCAGGACCCCACGCTCAGCAGTAGCGCTTGTGACCACGAGACCAACGGGGCATTCTGCCAACACCAAGCGTTTGAAGAGGTAAAACAAAAGACATAAAAAAACATAAAATCTTCTTATTTTTTACCCATCGCGTCTGCTGAGTTTAGCTAGCCAATAAAAAATTACCCTTTATTTCCCAAATTAAGTTTTCGCTTTAAAAATTCTAGATGGTATACAAATTTAAAATCCTATCCTGTAGTAAATCCACTCGCTTTAGTCGAGTGTCCAACAGTTAAATGATAAAACCACGAAGTTAAAACCCGTTTATTAATGTCCTTCATTGTTTCGTAACTGACACCATATTTTCACATTCATCATCATCATCATCATCATCAGCCTATAATGTTCCCACTGCTGGGACACAGGCCTCCTCTCTGTGAGGGGATTTTCACATTATTTAAACTTAATTAAGTGTAAAATATTCATAACGGAGAGAATGCAATCATTGACCCGAATGGAGATGGACAGTCAAATAATCAGATAATTTTAATTTCAGTCATTTATTTAAAGTTCATCATTTAACTCGTTAAAGAATTTTATATTATCTGAAGGGATCTTGATATTATCTTGGAAACTTTAGGAATGCATAACCTTCTCCTTGATTCAAGTTCTGAGTTGAGGTACACGATTACTGACAAATGCTAGCACTGATTGGACTGGTCCATTTAAATCTGTGTGGTTCTTTTCTCAAAAAAGCATTTATTTCAATTAAACCATTACAGGCACTTTAGAATTGTCAAAATTAAATAGTCGGTCAGTTAGTCAGAAAGTTGAGGCTAGTTGCCCATTCCAAAGTGTAGATCTCTGTGGAGAAGAACGGGCAAGAAACTCCATGGACACTCTTTTAAATCAAGATATTACAAAATCCTGGGTACATTATGCTTGTTGCTTCTATTATGTCAGAACAATGTAACAAAAAAACACACACATGAAGAAAAAAATAAAATTAAAAATAAGCCTTGGCAGTTAAGAGATGACCAGTCTCAACCGACGGCGCCCGTTCACGGAAATGACGCGTGGATCAGCACCATCCAGCTCAAACATTTCAGTTCAGTTCTCACATGATCTAAGCAAGATTATGTCTGGATTTTAAAATAGGCTTTGATCCTTGAGTTTGTTTCGCCAATTCTTCTCAGAGTAGTCAGGTAGGAAATGCTGACCTCATCTAGTTTACTTATTATTTTAATATGACGTGTAAAAGTGATTCCAATATCTTAGTGACAGAATAAACGAATTTCATTTCATTTCATTGATGTCATTTTATAAAGGGCAGTAATATAACTACAGCATCTCAAGAAAACGACTATGCTGCTTGGCGACCAAACCGCTATGGTGATAGGTACTCTTCATCATCATCATTGCAGCCAAATGACGTCCACTGCTGGACATAGGCACCAAGCAACTCCACTTCGACCGGTTCTGTGCTTCTCGCATCCAACGGGTTCCTGCGGCCTTCACAAGGTCGTCAGTCCACCTTGTGGGAGCCCTACCAACGCCACGTCTTCCGATAGGTATAATCAACCTCGTAATTGCATTCTTACTTTAGACAAATTACCAGGAAAACTAGACGAATTTGGAGACTGGGCGATTATTTGCCGACTGTGCCATATTTACAAAATCTGTATATGCACTTAGCAATTAATCAAAAGTTAGTTACAGCGGCTAAGGCCCTTGAAAATCCTCTAAATTCTAAAAGTATATTTTCTCAAAATTGCTGGGTTGGGTTTTGCTGCCCCTTTGTACAAAAGTAAAAATGAGGTGTCCTTACACAAATATCACAACCAAATCGCTATTGGACCACAGATCACTTTCGCACAGTGTACTTTAAACTCCACGAAAGTTGAAGTTATCTAAGTGTAACAAAAATAAAATAATATACCTTGTGATTGTCGTTTTATGACGTACAAGCGACATTCAACCTTATGATGATAAACCAAATTACGAAGTCGATTTTACTTTTTCTACGGAGCAAAACAGTAGAAAAGTGTTTAGATGCATGTTACGACAACAACTAGGATTCAGGTTTTTTAAGTTCTTTACGCACGCTTGACTTGGGGAGTAAGCTGGCGAACGCGTGACGTAAGCGTTACGAAAAGTGTGATCGGGCGAGGCGAACGGGAGTTGAGTGGGGGATATAAGCAAGAGAAAGCAGTGCGCGCGCACATTTTCTTTCTCTCTTCCTCTCATAGCCAAATACGTTTGAAGTTTCACTTCAGTCGTGTGGTCATAAGCACACTCGGTTTTTTTTTTACTTTACTAATAACTAAACTACTGATCTTTCACCTAATAGTTTTACAAATCTTCTTGGCTGACTATGACGTCAATACTTACGTCAGCAGTATGTGTAATATCTCTCCCACCAGCCCTTCTTCTTCGACCGGATACTGCGCAGATTCACAAATCGCTCGATAAACGCATTCATCGCCATTTATGCCTTTTCTGGAAAATAAAACGATTACACTATTTTTAAGTGCTGTAGCTATAAAGCTGATCATGAACACTGGTCTTAATCCATACTAATCCATGCATACTAACAAAGAGATTTAAGATATGTCTTTGCATACTAATATTATAAATTCGAAAGTAACTCTGTCTGTCTCTATGTTACCTTTTCACGCCTAAACCACTGAACCGATTTAGATGAAATTTGGTATAGAGATAGTTTAAGTCCCGGGAAAGAACATAAGATAGCAAACCACGGGGCGCAGCCAGTTTGTACATATAATTAAGCCAATTGATTTAAAGTGTTGCTTATCGTTTAAAGTATATCAAGAATTAATAGGACAATCAGCTTTAAAGCTATTCGAGTTTGTAGGTTGGATGTTCACTTTAGAACAATGGCCTGTCCGTTATCAAATATAGTAAAGTAATCTGGGCATCTGGCATCAAAAGATTGTGTCAGTGTACGCCGCTATAAGAAATAGCTAAAGTACTCACGTCTTCAACATATCAGCGACAGCATTATAAAACGTTAGCCTCTCATCCTTCCGAGCAGCCACTTCAGCCTCCCTCTGTTCCCTGGACACCGTCTTGATAAAGTAGTACCTCGACAGCTGGGTTATGTTCGTGAACTGGATGTACTGGTATTGAAAGTTTGCTGCGAAGGCCAGGCTGATGTAGTCCTCGGCATGGATTGGTGCTGAGAAGCCTACGATGAGCTGGGGATTGCAGAAGACGGAACTTCAGTAAAAATAAAGGTATATTTTGATAAGCAAGCTTGTTATAGTGATACTCTGAATATTATATGTACCTTTTGCAATGACTATTTACAGGCGGAATGTTTTCTCAATAAGAAGTGCACTTAGTTTCAATAGGCTACCTAGGGACCTTAATGTGGATTTATTCTGCACCAGTGTGGCGACCTTAAAACGGCTTTTGGCGCAGTCATTTTTCAAGGATAGTTGTTTTTTTTTGTTTTTGTTTCTACTATTCTCCAACTATTTATATTAATCGTGTATGTACTTTCTTTTTGTCGACTATTTCCTTAGCTATATGTGGAGGCTTGTTATTAGAAATTTTTTAATATTACGTTCTTTATGTCATTGGTTTGTTAGTCTGCTTCTTTAAAATAAAATAAATAAATTAACAACGTCTTTTGCTTGTTCTTTCAAGACTTCTAATTATCCGTCACTGTATTAAGGATACTCTATGCAATGTCATTCCTACGATCTGAGGAAAATCCGTATCATAATTACGGCCTTCAGATCGGCGATGACTGGAAACAAATCGTTGAAACTAAAAAGTCTGACCGATCAATAAATATATGACCCATCCGATCAGGCTAATCGAATCAGATTTGTCTGTTCTAATGATTGATCTCTACACGACACTAGTGATTCTTCTGTCCTTATACCTATTAATTAGTGGTCGCTGCAGCATGTCTTCTTTATATATGCATCTGTATACCAAGATCTCTCTATGTATGTAGCCATTGATCAGATCCGCTTTTGGTCACTAGTTCAGATATGTTAGTAGCGGCGACGTGGCAGCCTACGCCACTGATCCTCGCGAGCGGGGTAAATAAGACACACCCATCAAACTAATATTTATTTTCAAGTTAAGTTGACTGAACTACAAAAACTATTATTCGTCATACCTTATATGTTCCTCCTTGTGGATATACTAGTGGAACACTGTTGATCTGACGTTTCATCACCATTGCTTTGTGTTTTTCTTCATCGTCAGCCGCTACACTTGCTGCGATTACTAGCAGAGCAGGAATAATCCAACTGAAACTGGTTTTTTTTCTGTTAGTAAAATCTATATATATATAAAATTGACTGACTTCGACGCACAGCCTAAACCGCTGGTCCTAGAGACATGAAATTTGGAGGGTGTTTTCTTTGTGAAGAGTAAGTATCCACTAAGAAAGGGTTTTTCTAAATTCCACCCCTAACAGGGTGAATGGGGAGGGTGAAATTTCACGCGGACGAAATCGCGGGCAGAAGCTATGACGTATAAAATAGTCAACAAAATTCTCACAATATTTATAATTTCAAGCACGATTGAGTTTAGAAAACAATGACGCTGCACTTTTAGAATAAAAACAACAGTCGATTAGTAAATTATTGCACACATTGTTATTTCTGTAAGTTACAGTTCAACAAATCTATAGCAAACTTACGTTATCGGATTTAGATCATATAATGTACACATACTGTTTCTTAGCTATTCGTAGATCTATGTATTTATAATTATTATTATTAACCGGTCAAGGACCGCGGGACACCGATCGGTGACCAAACAATAGAAAATCAATTGTGTCTCATTAGCGGAGCTTGACAGATTAAGTAAACATAGTTCATGAATTAAAAATACCTATTACCTACCTATTCCTTCAAAAACTCTTCTATGTGCTGATAGCATTCAAAATTTAAACAATCAATATAGATCTACAAAGATTTAAATTCATAATTCTAATAAAACCGTTAAAAATTTGTAAAAGAACTTTGTGATTAAGTATAGTACTTTACCCCATTTTTCCAGATTAACTTTTTAATCATGAACAACCAATCCGGGAGCAGCTGGTAGGAAGTCACATTTTCAACGTGTGTCGGCTTCGCGTATCATAATAGAATTGTTGGAAAAGGTGTCAATGTACCCGGTTCGTCTGTAGGCTCGTTTCGTTCGGCTGTAGGCATTATAAGGCTGTGTTCATACTGTGAAGTAGATTTGAGTATTTCCAGATTTTGGCGGTTGGAATTAGACTTTTTTTACGAAAATGAAAAGGGAAATAGAAAGAAAAGAAAAATCGTTTATTTGCGGTGATTGACACAGAGAAAAAACACAAAAAATAAGAAGTTGGGGGAAAATATGCGTCACATCCACGCAACACGGCTATCGCTCAGCATAATGCTACGACCCTATGCGAGACAGAGCTCCAGCGCTGGTTTTAATATGCTTTTTTGATTTTTTACTGTATGCCTTACATAATCAGCCTATAATGTTCCCACTGCTAGGACACAGGCCTCCTCTCTGTGAGAGGGAGTGGGCCGTAATCCACCACGCGGGCCCAGTGCGGGTTGGTAGATGTCACATGTCTTCGAAGTTTCGGTTCTAGGACATGCCGGTTTCCTCACAATGTTTTCCTCCACCGTTTTGAGAGCAGTGGTAATGAAATAATTTACACAAAGTGAAGCGCCTGTCTGGGTTTGATCCTACGACCTACAACTCGTAAGTCGCGGCCGATACCACTGGGCCACCACTGCTCTCTGTACTGTATGCCTACTCCGATAAACAGACAGGCCTGATGGTCTAGTGGTTAGTGACCCTGACTGCTATGCCGGAGGTCGTGGGTTCGATTCCCACCCAGGACAAATGTTTGTGTGATGAGCACGATCATTTGTTCTGTGTCTGGGTGTAATTTATCTATAATATGTATGTATTTAGAAATATATAAGTATGTTTATCAGTTGTCTAGTACCCATAACACAAGCTCTGCTTAGCTTGGGACTAGATGGCGTTGTGTAATAGTTGTAAAAAAAAAAAAAAAAGTAAAGCAAAGAGCGATTTTTTTCAAAAAAAAAATTATTGAAATCCAAAATTAAATTGAATTTTTGGTATTTTTCTTTTAATTTAGTTAGTTATTTAAAAAAACAGAGAATTATAATTAAGTAAAGTAAAATTTATATTTTAAGTGCCAGGGTCTCCTTCATTGTTTTCATGAAACACGAAAACCTTAGAAGAAACAGATTTATCAATTCCTAACTACAGGTGACTGTAGTTAGGAATTCATAAGTCTGTTTCTTTACTTTACTTACGGCCAGTTTCTTCATCAATAGTGACAGCCAAAGTAACGTCAAAAAAGTCAAAGTAACGGTAAAATTTGCTTTTTCACTATTTTATTTAGCTGTTACTTGGACGATGAAACACATGTGCTGTACAATCAGTAAAGGTCAAGTAAAAGTCAGTTTGGCTGATCACTTTAGTTGTTGATGAAGAAACTGGCCGTTAAAGAGCGGCTGTCGAGAGATTGCGTCCCTGACACCTGTCAGTGCGACAATTCCAGTAGCTAATAAAGACCAAATTCGCAAAACACGACGTATTCGTTTGTTTGACACTGACAGGTGTAAAGAACGCATTCAGTCGACGGCTGGACTGTGGTACTCGTATAAGTGGCCACACAGAGGCACGACGCAGAACCAAACTTAATGATTATAAGTTAGTAACCACGATGGACACAGCCTAAAATTTGAATCTCGAAGTCACATGACTCCGCCCACTGGCACACTAATATGTTTATCCAACAACAAACGGTCACGAGACCTTAAAATTGACGTATTGCGTGTGCTGCTAGGAATCACTTGCTATCCGGGTTCACCTAGTTTTCTATGAAAAATAATATACTGCGCACAAAATATCTTACAAGACAAAGGTTATTTTTGAGTTTGAGATTTTTTTATATCTAATCAAAAAGACACAATATGTAAATATTTAGATGCTATTAAAACTTTTTTGTTCCTAAATTACTGTAACAAGATTAAATAAAATATATATTCAATATATAAACTGTTTTGTATTCTGTCCCATTTTAAACTAGCAATCGATACTTGTGTGAGTTATGGTTAACCTTTCTCATTAGATTATCTATGGAACTGCAAAAACTGGAGCAAAGTCCATCAAGAAGTTTAGAAATTCCGCGACACTTTATTTTAAACTATTCAGAGAAATAAACTTAATACATAATTTTTATTTTTTTTATTTCTAGCCTTTAGTTTTGTTATTATTGTGTGTGACCACTTATTTCGAGATTGCTGGTAAACCTGTAGGTAATTGGCGACTGTGTAAGACCGAGACTTTTGTGATTATAGTGCTTAAGATAATGTATACATAAACGCTGTTGGTGTACCTTAATAAATAAATAATTAATGGTACATAAAACCCTTGAATGTCTTAAAAAAAAGTTAAATAATACTATACTTATTTTTCAAAAATCAAATATCTTTCTGGTCTCGTAGTCTTATAACGGTCACCGTCCATTGCCTTTGCGCAA
This sequence comes from Amphipoea lucens, assembly GCA_947508005.1. Taxonomy (NCBI): domain Eukaryota; kingdom Metazoa; phylum Arthropoda; class Insecta; order Lepidoptera; family Noctuidae; genus Amphipoea; species Amphipoea lucens. The sequence goes on from OX382371.1 coordinate 4,051,737, forward strand.
CGTAATTTGAAACGTTTGAACTTCATCGCCTTTAGTGCCCCACTCCGCTGTAATACGTTGCAGACGCACCATGCTAACTTTAGCCAATATTTTGACATTTATAGTATTAAATTCATTATGTTTCGTTATAAATGCCGAAGAAATGGGACCCAGTGAGATAGTGCACAGAGAAAGGAGACAGCTACAATTGTTGTATCTTAATAGCTCGGTTTTACAGGTATGTTTAACAATCTAATCCATACTATATAATATTATAAATTATTCTTATTTCACTTACTATTGCATTCAACCTACTTTTCATCATAAATGGGAAAGAGATAGAACTATCCGATGGGATATTCCACAGGAGTAAAAAGCAGCATTATGGCCAAACAGCACCCTTCTGCAGGTATGTTGTATTTCTGTAAAAAAGGTATTCACAGTAAAAAGTTTTTAAGCCGGATGTTCCGGGATTACCATTACTTTGGGAAAAGCTGATGGGACGATGAAACAAAACATTTAGAAGACGGAACGAAACATTTTGAAGTTTCTTTATTGATGTACCTAATTATAATTTACTAGCTGCGCCCCGCGGTTTCACCCGCATATGTGTCGATCCCGTGGGAATATCGGGATAAAAACTATCCTATGTCCTTCCCCGGGACTCAAACTATCTCTATACCAAATTTCATCTAAATCGGTTCAGTAGTTTAGGCGTGAAGAAAAGACAGACAGACAAACAGAGTTACTTTCGCATTTATAATATTAGTTTGGATTTAGCAATAATCGTTCTCCTGATGCATTTTTAAGCAAAAACTCATGAAGAGCTGATTCAAGAGCTCTAATTTGCAGATTCTGTTGAATATGATCCATAAAAACAATTTTTTTCTTATCACAAATATCATATACTTTTATAATAATAGAATACATTTTTGTTATATGCCTTATAAACAAAGAAAAAAATACTGGGCCCAATTCAATTTTCTGCTGGAAACAAGTCTGAATATCTTCAAACTTCTACATCATTTTCACATAGTATTTATACCAAAATAGTGTTCAACATCAATTAAAAAAAAAACAAATATTGATACTTTGATATTTTTGTAAATAAAATAAAATTACTCTAAAGGAGAATGGGCGTTATTATATGAGTAGCGTCCCAACCCTTGTAACAAGTTGCGACTAGTATAAACATGTTCATTTAGGCTTTTTTATGAATAATAATCCAAGTTGTTATTACAATTGCGTGCAGGTCAAAAGTAATAGGGCTTCAAGTGAAAAAAAGGTTTTTGTATTAAATAATGCTTTAGGTAATAGATAATACAGACTGGTGTCCGCAACTCCACGTCAATGCGCGTATTTTGCGTACTAAATAATGCTTTAATCATAATATAAATCAATACTTTTTTACATTTTGTGTTATATATCCACATAATTATTACATTTATAATAATTGTACATTAATCACAGGCAGTAACAGTTACTTTTAGCCAGTTATTAATAAACGCACATTTGAAAATACATAAACAGAAAAAAATTATACAATTATCACTGAATAATTCCCTTATGTAGGAGTATGCCTCAAACAAATGCACATTGTACACATATTGGTACTTGTGATATAATAATAGATTAATTAAATAGTATCTATATTTTATCGAAAATAAAAAAATTAAAACCTAACATAACTAAAACTAAAATATAGCGTCGAAAAATTCATCCGCATCACTGTCGACTGGTAATGTACCCAAGAGACTGGCGGCATTACTTACTTACTATTTGACGGTGATTTACTTTTAATAATGGTTATTATCTATACTAATGTCGTCCAAAAATGTCGCGGGTAACAATATGCTTGGCTGGTGTCTTGCCCAGCCAAGGTACCAAATGATACTCATTATGTGAGCGCAAGTACCCACTGTTCTTTTTCCAGTCAAAGATGAGCAATAATAATGTGCAATTGCATCTCTCGCCGTGTCTGCTCTACTTTTTACCAATATATATGAATAATAAATCCTACCAGATACATGTCACGATTTTATCCGCCCCCTCAAAAGAATACCTTCTGAAATATTTATATTATATCGCACAAGGTTAGGAATACCTCCTATGCATATTTCGATTGTGTACATGCTATTTCTTACGTGTTCTCTCAAATAAGACCGGGCAAGCTTTATTTGGTAACTACCTAGAGAAATTAATAAAAGGTCTTCTTCTGTTAACACTGGAAACTGCAATATTGATTGTCATCCGCAGTTATAGCGCGAGAAGAAGCTCATAAAACTCAAAAATATATATACTTCTTACAAAAAGGTTGCAACAACCATGCGACAACCGACAACCATCTCTTTTCAACATATAGCCTGTCTCTTAAAATATTTTTCGCTGCTCCTGCGTTTACTATAAAAAAAAACAATGGCAGTGCGCGGCGCAGAGTAGTAGAGGGGGTGCTGGGGGTGTTGTGTCAAAGTAGGAGTAACTAGTTATAAATAGCTTTAGTCCTTTTGTCATTAAAAGACTAATTAATTAAGTTGTATTTAATATTTTATTAAATAAATGAAACTACTATAACACTTTCCCTGCACGAGATACAGAGTTATGCCCATACAAAAAAAAATAACACTCACTGAGATCTTCCATATGATATAGGTAGAAATATGTTACAACACTTGGGACGAAACCGCCCATTCTTCTTTCACTGCGCCGGCGATGCGCGCTCGCCCTGGCTAGAGGCCTTAATTTATTGAGGTATGCACAGGCAATCCCGGTTAAGAAGACGACAACCTCTTAGGTTGAACTGCGAGATGCCATTCAAAACAAAAAAAAAAAAAGACGGGTTGCACTCCGGGAGTGCCGGCAGAAGTGAAAACTTGAATATTAACGTTGAAATAAATCAATTATTAATTGAATTAATATAACTAAGTATTTTTCACTATTTCTGCGTCACTTTTTTCATTAATCGATGCACTTTGTTCAATTTCCATTTTTTGAAACACTTTATAATACACGAATTTTACGAATACACAGCAGTGTGGCTACTACACAGACGGTCGAGCCATCAGCTGTCCATCCACGTCCGCGTCCGCGTCCACCATCACCATCACATCACATCACATCACCATCGCCATCACCATTGTCATCGCCATCACCGTCGCCATCACCATCGCCATCACCATCGCCATCGCCAACACCATCACCATCGCTATCACCATCACCATCACCATCCATCCATCCATCCATCTATCCATTATCGTGTCTCACTTGGTTCACTTCGGTTGGCGCCGCCGTAGAAAAAGATGGGGGGGGGGTCTCTCCTGACGGTCACGTGTCCTGACGCGATGCCCTGACGCGAGTTTAACATTTTTTACCCATTACAAAAAGTGTTCAACGCCGCTAAAGAAGTTTTCACTTCAAAAAAAAAAAATATGCGCGCTCAGTACCAAAACGTAAGAGGGCTCTTAAAGCGTATTATGCAGAAAAGCTCGGTCCCTATCAACACCATCAGCTTACCTACACCTATCTGTGATCGTCGTGCTTAAAACCTTTATAGCACTCTGTGACCTAAGCCCGCACTTATGTCACACTTATCTGTGACTTAAGTACTATTAATTCACGCCGTGCAATAATGGACTACTTAAGTCACACGTATCGTAATGTACTATTTTGTATTTTTACTCAGTTTATATACTCACTGTGGAGGCACCACACAAGATATGAATCAGTACAATTGCCCATCTATTTCGTCCTTATCATAAACACGTGTAAAAATCTTCGGGCGTATAAACCGCGCTGTAGAAAACACGTGTCAGTCAACAAGCTTCCTTAATTATTCATACAACACTGACGACAGTTCCTTCACATGGGGAATAAACCGTAGTTTTTCACGGCAAGAAAAAATTGTGTGTGTGTACAAAGGGCCGCGGTCGTATTTTCCCTCTATCAAGTATTGTATAATAATATAATAATTTGGTATTCAATGTCGCGTGATTATTTATTGGTAAATTGCTCTGCGAATGTTTCCGGTAGATAAGTCCGTTGCTTGCGGGCCAATTCGCATTAAATTATAAATATTTGAGCGTACAATGTAATTGATTTGTCGCTTAATTAAGCGGTTTTAAATGCAGGGTTACCACGTAGGGTGGTCAGGTACGGCAAAATTGGTTCTTGGAACAAGAGGTCCAAGAACCAATCAGAAATCAACTAGAACCTAACTAGTTTTTTTTTTTTAATCTGTCTACAATCTGTCGTTGTTTCTATTCTTCCAACAACAAAACCCGTTTATATGCTGGTCATGCTACACGTGCAGATGTAAAAAAACGTCTAGATGTATGATAAGGTCTTTTGTAGGGCAAAATGATTTAATTTTATGATTTTAACCAATCTTGGACTTGGTGGAGTGATCAGTATAATAACATAAAATAACAGACTTGACTTCCCGTTGGTCTCGTGGTCACAAGCGCGACTGCTGAGCGTGGGGGTCCTGGGTTCGATTCCCAGGCCTGATCCGGATTGGGCCTGATCTCTCCCTTGCCGTGTCAGATTGCCATCCCATCTTACTATGAGAGTAAAAGAGTAGAGTGCACCTGTGTTTGCGCACACACTTGTGCATTATAATATTATCTCCTGCGAACCGGGATAATCTTCGTGGAGATTGGCCACCGTGACCGAAATCGATCAGGGGATTATTATTTTTATTCCAGCCTAGTTTCGCCCCACTCCAGAGCAAAGGCCTTTTCTCATGCAAAAAATCTAGAAAACAAAAATACACTAAAAGAAATAAATAGCAAGCGTAATTGATTTACAGAATTAAATTATTGTTCTCATGTTCTGCATGTATACAATGACGTCAGAGGCCATACATCATTCTTAAAAATAACAGCCATACACCCAACATATGTACGTATCATAACTTAAATACGTTATGTTCGGGAAAATGCTGGCTGTTTTAGCTTTTAATATACTGAGGGAGGAAAGAGCCCTTTTATCTCAAAAGGGGGTGACAAGATAACTGAGTTAGGGGCTCCCTTTGCAACGAAATATAGCAGTATAATCCGATCATGGTGTTCCCGGCAAAAAATAAGCGACCCCGTCGCGGTGGTGGCGAATTGAGGAATTAATCGCAGTTATCGAATGGATGATCGGCCGCATAAATAAACTGTAAGCATACCGCACACGTGAATAACACTCCTTTTTTTGGGCAGCCGTGTAAAAATTGAATTTTAAAATGTTGAAAAACCATCTTTGGTCCGTTTGTAAACTATAGTTTTTTATAACTTCTCATGCTAAACAAACTATTAAAATTTAAAAAAAAATACGAAAATTACCATAAGATGATCAAAGACCAGCAAGATGAACTAAACACACGTAGAAGGTAGAAGTGATGTGTGAGTGAGGTGTGAATGAGTTTACTTATTGAAGATATTATAACCATGGTGAGCTGCAATAAACTAGGTTGATACGATTTATTTCTGTCTAATCCCCAGAACCCCCTTTTTTGTGCTTGCGAAATCATCAAATGACTCCTCCCGCTCTAGGTGGAGCGGAAGGGAGTATCAGACTCTTACTGACTAAAACCCATCCGTGTTCCTTCCTTAGCCCTTTATGTTCCGGAGCAGCGGTAACCCTCCCCCCTGGATCTCCTGCTATTTGTTCTTTTATGTTTTAATTTCTGCCTTATCCACTATAGCTAGGTCTGATTCCCTTACTCTTTTTGACAGTTAAGTAGACACACTCAAGAGATACACACGATTTTTACAAACTCCTCTGGACCTGCATGGAACGACTAACTTCCTCTAACAGAAAAGAGACCTTTTTTTATGGATGGGAAATCATCATATGACTCCTCCCGCTCTGGGTGGAGAGGAAGGGAGTGTCAGACTCATACTGACTAAAACCCATCCGTGTTCCTTCCTTAGCCCTTTATGTTCCGGGGTAGCGATAACCCTTTCGGACAATCCCGCACCCCCGGCAGGAGAAAAGAGACCTGAGTCCCAACAATAGGAATACTGCAGGCGGATCATATTTTTCGTCATGATTTTTTTATTAAATACGAGTTCTTCTTTCCAGTTAAACGCTGGCATTGGCTTCCCAAGCGCAGTCAAAATGATCAACGTAAACTACATATTCCAAGCCAACTTCCAACTACCGTGGAACAGAACCCAGATACCCATAGACATTTTCGGAGCCAACACTGGGTATATTGGCACTGCGAGAAAGAAGAGGGAAGCAGGGATTAAAGAAGACAAGAATGGGGATTACCAGGATGACGCCAAGCTGTACCACTTTTATAAACATGTTGAAGATGTTTTAGATGGGTGAGTAAATAAATATTACTGTAATTAATCTATGTAAGTCTGTATACGACCAAGTGAGAACGATGTGTCTTGACAGGTTTTCTACCTATTTGACCTCCAAAACCCGATACACAACACGATACCCTTTGGTGAGACTGGTTGTCAGACTTTCGGGCTTCTGGCTTCCCGTAACGACTGTCAAAGATTAAAAAATGACAGACGAGACTAACGGCTTCATGTGCTTTCCGAGGCACGGAAGGGACTCGGTATATGGATGGTCACCCATCTACGGACCGACCTCAGCAAGCGTTGCTTAACCTTGAAGATCGACCCGTACGACTGTTATTATTTAGCCACCAGCCCCCATAACACATAACTCATATTCACACGTAAACAATGTAAGGTCCGGCCGCGCTAATGTTGCCAAAGATGTAAACAACAATGGCCGCTCGAAATTGAATAAAATCGATATACTTACAAGAAAATTTCTTATAAGTAATGTTTGTTGTCGTCTCGGAGATTTAGACGAAAACAAACATAACTTAAAATAAATGTTCTTGTATATCAATTTTATTCAATTTCAAGCGGCCATTGTTGTGGGTGCGCCAAAGTTCACCTAAATTTTCAACTCCGATAATTGGAAATCCGAAAATGTTCTTCCTAACATTTTTCATCCTAACAATCACAATTCCTAACTACTCTGTCTCTAATGTTCATAATTCCGAATCATTCAACTTCATAATGTCAGTAGCAATAAACATCTATTATACACTTTTATTTGTTTTCCTATATTTTCTCAACATAACCATCTTTTACACTATTATTCAAAGTTATATCTTTTTTGTTTAGATCGTCAACATAGGATGCAAAAGCGAGCGAAGGGCACCCCGAGGTTCGGTTTGGTTAGGTTACTTTAAACCCTTCATCATAGGATGCAAGGGCGAGCAAAGGGCACCCTGAGGTTCGGTTTGGTTAGGTTACTTTAAACCCTTTACACAGAAATAGGGGCCCCGCGAAGCGGGGCTCCGTCGACATAGGATGAAAAAAAAAGTGTTTATCATATTAGACTAAATAGGTTTTATGCCTATTGAGTGGTATCATATCAAACGATTTTATATTAATAAGTCTGTTATTCTTATAGAGATTAGTTTCATTAAAATTATATCAACCGTTTATTATATTAACTGATCATTATATCAAATAAAATTATAGGTTCAGTTGTTATATCTTGTAAATATTAGAGGTTTTGTAATTATATCATATATTACTTACCCGTATAAACTCCCAGGCCATGAAAATATTATGGCAGTTATGTTTAGGGATAAAAGCGTTATGATAAAAAACAGTAGGAGTTTAAAATATTTAGATTAATGATATTATTAATTACAATTTTCGGAAACATGAGTGTTATGAACATCGCCGGTAGCACTACAAATAGTATGAATGAAAACTTTAGGATGAAAAATTTTAGGAAGAGTGATCATTCGGATTACAAATCGTTAGGAAGAACAATTTCGGGTAAAGAACCGTAGTTGAGCCAATATGGACCCCATTGTTGTTTACATCTTTGGCAAATTCAGCGCGGCCGGACCTTAAGTGCACAAGCCATTAAAAAGATGCACTCTCTGTACGTTCCATGCTATCCTAGTACACCTGAGTAAAATGTCTTCGAAGCTAACTACCGAGGTAATTGCCACTAAACATGTTCGTTAGTCAGCTGTGGTAGAGGGTAGTTGTAAGTTTTGTGACAACATGAATACCGTGTGTCATTTATTAGAGGATAATGATACCAGTTTGTATTGTGGTATAGTTATCTGGCTTCGTGGTTTGTCTTATCCATTAGAGGGGAAAGATATTACTAGTTAGTAAAGTGATTCTAGTTAAAGTTTCGTTGGTTTTAGGGAGTGCTTAAATCTTCAGCTTAATAGTCGATTCGTACGAATTCACTCGCCCGAAACGTGCGAATCGTCACTTTTAAATAAAATTATGTTTTCTACTTTATTTTATAGCATTCAAAATGTACCAATTACCTAATACATATTTCTGAAGTTGTCGACTCGCCCACAAATAAATAAACTTTGTGCGAGGCGCCTATAGAAAAAATAATATTATTTAAAAGTGACAATTCGTATGTTTCGGGCAAGTTAATTCGTGCGAATCGACTATTACGGCAAATCTTAACAAGTTAATATTTACGTCGTATTATAAACTTCAACTGATATGCAAGAGCGTAGAGAATGCCTGTTAAAATGTACGGCAAACGGAAAATCTTCATAATTACCACGTTTGCCGGACTGGCAATCACAGTTAATTAAGACACTTGTTGACTTCCCTGTTGCACCCACCGATGGATCTGTTTATTAATCTTGTAACTTTTAACCACCTCTTCATTATTGTACCACACGAGCTTCAGAATCAACGTCAGAGCTGATAACCAAAAATACACATACATAAAGTCTATTCAAATTTATGTTTCAAAATATGGCAATTATGATAATTTTAGAGTGACTAGCACTAATGAAAAAGTTATAAAAATGTTTGAATTTGTAGCGTAAATTAAACTTTATTGTGTAGGAATTAAAGCTATTTTTCCATAAACTCATATTTGTTTACATTTTTGGCAAATAAATCGCGAATACAGATTACATACATAAACTCACGCCCTGTTCCCATGGAAGTAGACAGAAACAACAGAACGCCCGCGCTATCTGCTACGATCCTTAAATACTCCTTTTGCTTCGTTCATACATCTGCAGGGCAATTGCGTTACACTTTTTCAATCGGAATCGGTTTCATTTTGACAATTCAACAACATTCATTGCGTTATTTACGTGTTGAGCAGACAATTTTTTCGAACTTATGAAGCAATGGATTAGCAATTGGCTTCGAAATTATACTGATTTCGATTAATAGTGTGTTACGCAATTAAGGTGCCGGTCATACACGCACGCCTCTTACGAGTACTATACTCCTGACCTTTCTGAAGAACATCATCTATAAGGTCACTACACATACAAGGTGTTACGGAAAGGGTATATCAATACAAACGGGTTGAAGAGTGTATGTGGTCTAGAATCTCTGTACAAAATTTCAGCTCAAAAGTATTAACTTTGAAAATGCTTAATATTTTTTTATTTCGACATCACGGCGCTGCACTGGCGCACGGCGGCGTGATGTGCGTGTACTAGGCGCACAGAAACACTACAGATAATGGATAATGACCCTCGTAGTACTGTGACACGTTTGTTATGATTTCAATTTAATAAACTATCGAAATAAAAAAATATTAAGCATTTTCAAAGTTACTACTTTTGAGCTGAAATTTTGTACAGAGATTCTAGACCAGATACACTCTTCAACCCGTTTGTATTGATATACCCTTTCCGTAACACCCTGTATATCCTCCTAGGGCAAGTCTTCCCGGCGTTTACATACATTTCATTACATCTTTTTAAGGAAATTTCAAAACGGCTGGTTGACACTTCCCGTGAACCAAGGGCTGGCTTTTACCTTGGCCAAAGGCTAAATATTGCCGTACGTGGTAATGCCGCCAGTCTCTTGGGTGCATTACCAGTCGACAGCGATGCGGATGAATTTTTCGACGCTATATTTTAGTTTTTGTATAGTTTTAGTTAAGTTAGGTTTTAATTTTCTTTTTTTTTTTGCTACTTAAGGGTATATTATTATGTGAAAATAAAATGTTCAACTCAAAAAAAAAATCACACTTATTTATTTAATACTTTAAGCACACACATGTACAGAGGCGGACTTAATGCCATACACGCACAACATCTGCCTTGTAAACCTTTTAGTCGCCCTTTATTCATCCGAAAAACCAAAAAAGGGATTTATTCCGGTTTAATCCCCTGAACCCCCCCGCTCCTCTCCCCCCCCCCCCCGGATCTCTGCTAGTTCATCTTTTGTTTTAATCACTGTCTTATCCACTTTATCTAGGTTACTCTTTCTGACAGGTAACTACAATCAAGAGAAAATAAACGTTTCATGGGGGCCAGTAAAATAAGAAATTCCTACTCTTAAACTATCTAATATAATTGGAACTGTATCGTCCCAGAATTTAATATAGGTTGACCTGTGCAGTAACGGAATACACATTGCCACAGACAATATGTTGCACATTACGAACACTCCCGTTAACCTCTGTGTCTGTGCTAAATTATGTTTGCACAAGGATCGGGTTAACCGCGGTAGTTCTATGTATTAAACCTACCTATTTGAACTCACTAGAGATCGTTAGTGTTGATTTTGATAACAATTTTCATAACTTAACAAAATATATCGCCTGTATTCTCTAGGGGTTAGGCAGAAGTGTACATACAGGGTGTTACGGAAAGGGTATATCAATAAAAACGGGTTGAAGAGTGTATCTGGTCTAGAATCTCTGTACAAAATTTCAGCTCAAAAGCATTAACTTTGAAAATGCTTAATATTTTTTTATTTCGACTTCACGGCGCTGCACTGGCGCGCGGCGGCGTAATGTGCGTGTACTAGGCGCACAGACACACTACAGATAATGGATAATGACCCTCGTAGTGCGGTGACACGTTTGTTATGATTTCAATTTAATAAACTATCGAAATAAAAAATATTAAGCATTTTCAAAGTTACTGCTTTTGAGCTGAAATTTTGTACAGAAATTCTAGACCAGTTACACTCTTCAACCCGTTTGTATTGATATACCCTTTCTGTAACACCCTGTATAGTACACCCACATTTCGTCAGTTATGAAATTCCGTGTCACAGGGGGCGATCAGAAATGAGGAGCTCCGCAGGAGAACCAAGGTAACCGACATAGCCCGAAGAATTGCCAAACTTAAGTGGCAGTGAGCAGGGCACATTGCTCGCTGAACAGATGGCCGATGGGGCCGAAAGGTTCTGGAGTGGCGACCACGTACCGAAAGACGTAGCGTTGGAAGCCCTCCCACAAGGTGGACCGACGACCTTGTGAAGGCCGCAGGAACCCGTTAGATGCGAGAAGCACAGAACCGGTCGAAGTGGAGGTGCTTGGGGGAGGCCTATGTCCAGCAGTGGACGTCTTTCGGCTGAAATGATGATGGTGAGGGGGCAGGCCTATTGCCATCAACCGGTTAATCCATACTTCAGGCTATTACTTATTGAGAAATTCCTGACGACCACGAACGAACCAGACGCTCACATAACACTCACACATCACACACACACACCACACAAACATCACACATACACACGTAAGAACCATACATAATCAGCCTATAACGTTCCCACTGCTGGGACACAGGCCTCCTCTCTGTGAGAGGGAGTGGGCCGTAATCCACCACGCGGGCCCAGTGCGGGTTGGTGGATGTCACATGTCTTCGAATTTTTTGTTCTAGGACATGCCGGTTTCCTCACGATGTTTTCCTTCACCGTTTTGAGAGCAGTGGTGATTAAATAATTTACACAAAGTAAAGCGCCTGTCGGGGTTCGAACCTACGACCTACAACTTGTATGTCGCGGCTGATACCACTGGGCCACCACTGCCCACCAAGCACCAAGCTGTAAGAACCATACCATACCTGAATTCACCTTTCTAGTCTCCACTCTGGAATTCGTACTCCGAGCCCCAAGATACAGACTAACTGTCTAGTTTGGGGCTCACTAGTTAATAATAATATATTGTATTTAAGCTACTCATGTCGTCCGAACAGTGAATCCTGCTTAATGTGTATTACCTGGACAATAAATATTTTTCTATTTCTATTTTTCTATTATATCAAAAGTACTTTTCCAAAGAGTATATAACACTACAGTCTCACAGATAAGGAAAATATCGGGAGAAAACCTGAACTAAATTGTCCAATATTACCGAAACGCAGAAAGCATGCGTGGTGATCAATTTCCGTTCTGTATTGACAAAAGAAGAGCCCATAACACTGCAGAGGAACAATATTACAGACTTAATGGCAGCATTTAGGGGCTGTCTCCACGAGCGAGAGAATCGCGGCGATATTATCGTCGTGCCACGTATTTCTATACACTCCCTTAGAAGTTAGAACGTGTCTCCACACGGCGATATCATCGCGGCGAAAATTTGATGGCACGGCGAGACTATCGCCGCGATTCTCTCGCTCGTGGAGACAGCCCCTTAGGGAGACTGGAGCAGATTGCCTATAGGCATAGGTAGACGCCAAAAACTCGCCAGCACTACGACATTTGGGTCATCTTATCTCACTCGAGGATGCATTTCGTTATTTATTTAAACTTCTCGCACACAATAAGTTACAAAGGCGGAGTTAATGCCTTAGGCATTTTCTACCAGTCAATTAAGTGTAGAGATAAGACAACAGGTGCTCTGTTGAAAAGGAGCTCATATTATAAAAACACTGGCTGCGCCCCACGGTTTCACCCGCGTAAATTTCGATTCCAAAAAAATTCTGGAGAGAGCCCTCTCCAGAATTTTAAGATGATAAGGGTGGCCTTATCACCTAGGAGTATAAAAAATAGCCTACGACCTCTTCTCAGACCTACCAAATACACAAACATAAAAATCGGTCAAGCCGTTTCGGAGGAGTTCGATAACAAACACTGTGACACGAGACTTTTATGTATAAGATTAAAAAGATAACATCATGATTTATGTTATATCTTTAACTTCATATATTTTTTTAATCTTTGAACCCTTCACGATGAATACATATTTATAATTGCATGTTCCAAGTTTTAAGTCCCAAACTTCCAGTCCAATCACGCTTAGCCAGAATGCAAAATGGCGGCCAAACCATAATCCAGTTATCGCCCAATCACGGGTCTCGTAAGTGATTTCAATACTGAAGTGAGTGTGAATGTTAATACGTTTGCCGCGTCGCTAATCATGCTAGTTAGTTAGGGAATTATAACTTCCGTGAGTTACTGTACCCTGATCTGTACCTTCTAATGAGTTCTGACGTCATCAGGTCACGACTGGGGCTGGTATTTATACTATCACCTTATGCTGGTAAATCCAGATGTAAGGCGTTGCCGTAGCCACGGCATAATGTGCAAACGGCCTTAGTTAACGTAGTTAGTATAGGATCATTTTAAACTTAACAACTGTAACTTGAACCTGCATTCTGTGCAAATAAAGAACTATTCTATTGTGTTCCGACACATCTTGGTAGTGAACTGCTCTGTGTCAGTCGGAACTACCTACTTACAGTGGTTCCCTATCCGTTTGCATAAAATTTTAAGACCTAATATAACTTAGCATAATTTTGTTTGGCATAATTATATTTTCGCATAATATAATTACGCATAACAGCTTACGCATATTTTTTTTATTTAAGCACATTTTTTCTAATCATAATAATGATTAAGCATAACATTCTAAAGCATAAATTTTCCATGCTCGTTTTATTTCTAACGACGTCAGGTCGACGGAGCCCCGCTGCGCGGGGCTCCTATTTCTGTCTGCAGTGTTAGAAGAAGCCTAACCAAACCGAACCTCGGGGTGCCCCTAACGTCGTTTAGTATTATGCGAATTAAATTGTGCCAAAACAAATTAGTCTTTAAGATGATTTTGCCAACATAAAATGTATGCCTAAAAAAATTATGCCGTATTTCGGCATAATTTTTTTATGCCAAAACAAATTGTGCCAAAATCGTTATGCTGAAGTATATTAGGACAAAGAACATTATGCGAAAAGAAGGGATCCCACTTACAGTACTGTAGAGAGTCTTGCTGACTCTACTGGGGTTAACCACAGATGGGAACTATTTTACTGGAATCAAACTCCTATTAGACTTTCGTAGGATATTATTTAGGAGTATTTCACCATATTATATAATTATTCCATCTTATTCATTATACGTCAAACCTACCACTCCGTATATAACACCTGCCTAAACGTTCGAATGGAACATGCCTTCAAATATTATCGGCCAGTATCTCAAAAAAGGTCTTCTCGCGAAGAGGTCTCTACAGTACTTACTAATCAACATTGACCTCACTCACGCCTTTGTTACTCTCCTTGAATAAATATATTATAGTCCTTTTCACCGTATCCGACGACAGCGACCCAGACTAATTATCATTCCTTTCGTCAGCCATCTGGTGACTAGCAAACCAAATTTTCCTTAAGGGGAATACGCAACGGTAGCCCAAGTGTATAATGATCCCACTGCTGGGGCTCAAGCCTCCTCTGCTGTGAGAGGGAGTGGGCCGTTTCCACCACGCGAGCCCAGTGCGGGTTGGTAGTTGTCACATGTCTTCGAATTTTTGGTTCTAGGACGTGGCAGTTTCCTCACGATGTTTTCCTTCACCGTTTTTATAATTTTCTTTCGTTTTTTGCTATTTGCAGGTCAGGTTGTATTTTGGATAAAATATGATTTGCGACCCTAGCAAACATGGCTTTACAGAATTATAATCTTTATAACTCCTTAAGTTAGAATTGGCCTCAAATTTCATGATGTCATGAAATAGTTATTTAATCTTACTAATATCCTACTTCACAAAATTCACATTTAAGTATATTAAGATGTTTGGATTTGTTACTCAATCACGCGTAAACCGTTGAACAGATTTGGATGAAAATCGGCTCACAGATTGTTGTTTATAACCAGGATTAACACATATGATGCTTTTTATCCCGATATTCCCACGGAAACGAAACTTACGCGGGTAAAACCGTGGGGTGCTGCTAATAACCCCGCGGTAATATGAACTTAGAGAGATGTATTAATGATTTTTATGATTATAATTTTATAAATAAATATTTGTTACAGCCGCGAATCATATTTAGATCAATATACAACCTGTAAATTGCAAAAAACGTAAGAAAATTATAATTTCGCGAGCCACCCTGTCACTTTTATCTTAATAATACGAACAGTATGATCTAAATTAACACATTGAATGACACTGAACGAGACGCAATAGAAGTTTTATTGTTATTACCTCGGCGGGCGTTAAGTGTCCCGCAAAGTGTTAAAATTCAAAGTTTATAGGTACTGTTCGTTTACCAAAAATGATCATTTGCACAATCTTATGCCCTATAAACTGTTGTCTGGGAGTGCAACTGTGTCTGCGCGCACACTTTTGCACTACAATATGTCCTTCGCCGAAGGCTAGTCTCCGTTGAGATTGGCCGCCGTGGCCGAAATACGGTCTGAAGGACTTTATATTTTGATTATGATACAAAAATACAAATACAAAATCGTTTATTGTCACCTTTAGCCTGTAATATATTGAGACGTGTATGGAGCCTCACTTTAGGCAAACAATGGCTGTATTAGGAGACTCCGCTCTTCCATATCATTGGCGTATTATACATAAACTAAATGTGATGAGACCCTTAAGATTATTTAGTTTAATTTAATTACTTAAATATTAAAAAGTTAACTATAAAAAACAAAAATAACAAAAAAACAAAATTAGAAGTAGCTCTATATTCATTCATTATTTTAATTGTAACTTTATTCTGGAGTATCTTTAGGGGCAATCCCCACTGAAAGAGCAGCGGTCAACAGCGGCCGTTACCCATAGTCATTTGAAGGCAATGGAGGGGCAGCGCGGCGCCGCGAGGCTGCACGAGCCTTCTAGCGACTAGTCAAAAGAGGAAAGTCACTTGCTCTTACGGCTACTGCGCGCCGCTGCTCTTTCAGTAGGGATTGACCCTTAAATCCATTCCAGTACAATAATGTGTTCAGGGCTCTGTTTCGGCTCCCTCGATATTGCAGTGCATCCGGCATGTTTGCTGACGCCAGCGTAGATGACTTCTACGCAATTATGCGTAAAAAAGTTGCGTCGGTGGTGCGACGAGTAAGGGGGAGCCCGAATAGCGTCCTGAAGATGTTTGGCGAGAGAACCGATACTACTCTGCTCAGTAGGTTCACCGAGCTCCATGTGTTGCGAGACCGATGAGCGTACTGTGCAGAGATAGACGGTGTGTTTAGTTTCTTCTTTTTATTTAATTACTAACATTAGTTATAAGCTAAATTCTTCTTACTAACAACCTTGCCTGGCCTATGGACTTTTTTGTCTGAAATAAATGATTTTTATTTTATTTATTATTTAAATGTTAAAGTTGTTACACCATATCTATCTCACAATCATTAACAGTGGGTTCCTATTAAAGTCTATGAAATGTTTGTACAGGTGCCAACCCTAGCTGCCTACCTACGTTGTCGTTGTCTGGATTACTACAACAAACAGCAAATCAAGCTAACTGTATTATGGTTTACACCTGGTCAATGACTTCACAAGGAACATCTACAAGTAATTCGGTCTCGCAGATGCTGATGTACAAAATAGGACAATCGTCTTTCACTTCATTAAAATAAAGTCATATTAACAACGGGAATAATAATAGAAATCCTTGTCCTTTGATCGAGACAAGAACTTCACAAGAATAGGTCATAGGCACCGTAGTTAGACTGTTGGCCACTCATAACTCAAGATGGGTCTAAATCAAACGAAAATAGAACAAGAATAAGATCATTATCTTCTATATAAATAAAACAAAGTCGGGTTAGTTGACACCATTTGTAACTCAAGAATGGCTGGACCGATTTTTATGATGTTTGATTTGTTGGGTTTGTATCCGTCCCGAATAGCGGAATAACTGTTGATAAAAGATGGGAGAAAATTACGAAAAAAAAATGAAGATAAGTAATTCATTTTCTCATACATTCGTTCTTATTGATTCTAAAGTGGCGTCGGGTCCGCTAGTTTCTTGATATTTTTGGCTAATTTTTAGTGATAGACCAACGAAAGCATGCCTCTAACCCTCATTCATCATCATCAGCCTACAGCAGTCCAATGCTGGACATAGGCCTCCCCAATTGCACGCCATTCAGCTCGATTCTCGGTAAATCTCATACAGCTGCTAGAGATAGAAATCATTTACTTGCCAAAAATGTAGGTATACATATAATATGGTTATTGGTTGGGCAACCCTGCGAAGATCGACGCTCCACGTGTCCTAAGGACGTCCTAACTTATGTTTTCCGTGTGTACCTACTCTGTTTACACAAAAAAGGATTTTGGTAGGTGGCGATAGAATGTGCATTCGCTCGTTTCGTTTAAACCAATTCTCGACCTTATTTTACCCACCACCCACTACGAATTTTTTTTTTGAAGTGAAAACTTCTTTAGCGGCGTTGAACACTTTTTGTAATGGGTAAAAAATGTTAAACTCGCGTCAGGGCATCGCGTCAGGACACGTGACCGTCAGGAGAGATTTCCCCCCCCCCCCCATCTCTTTCTACGGCGGCGCCAACCGAATTGAACCAAGTGAGACACGACAAAGATGGCCGATGAAAATGACATTTGACGTACAAATGTTTGAAAAGTCAGTTTCACAGAGTACTTTTTAGTTTCCATGACGACCATGACGTTGTCGCGTCAAAACTGTTGAAACTGTAGACAATAAATTAGTTTTTCACTTCTCATGCTCTAAAAGTCCGTCTTTATGTTGTGCTTAGGCGACATAAAATCGCTTTTTATGTTCTAGTGCATAAAGTAAATTTTTTTTCTAAGACTAAAGTAATCAGGCCCAACAGCCACACGCACAATAAAACTTCGCAGATTAAAGTCGTGATCGTTTCGTTTTCTTTAATTTATACCACTTCCGTGTTTTCTATCGTTAATTTAATACAATCAGGTAAAATAGTTGTCATTTATTATTTAAAAAGGCAAAGAAACATTTTCATTTTTTGGCAGTATGAAGTACCCAAGTGGAATGACAAATGTTGAAAATTAAAAAAAAAACTTTTAAAAAGTTTCGTGGCGGTATTATCTGTGGTGGCGGGAATTAGCTATGGATGCAACATTTTTGATTAATTATGTACTGTATACTTTATGCCTGTTTCATTTTCTCGCAATCGAAGTGAAAAGCAGAGTGTATAACTCAGGCATAAACGAGCCATTTTACCCCTCGACTTAACTATCCACCCTCGCCTGCGGCTCGGGTGGATATAAGCGTCTCGGGGTAAAATAGCTTCTTTTATGCCTTAGTTGTACAATCTACTATTTCATACGTAATAATGTCTATGGACACAAATATTCGGTTCATAGACAGATATTCTCGTATGCCGATTTAATGTGTTGGCCAATTTGTTGGATGACTTCATTATAATGGCAACATTTAGAAGTTGTAGGACATTCTAGTTATAGAACGTTTATGAAGCGTTCATGAATACAAAATTTTATCGAATGTTTTAAAGGCCTATTGAGCATTTTAACTAATGAATGGTTTAAACCTTCAATAGGCTTTTTTTATGAATAAGACCGAAAGTGTTTAAAATATGGAAATTGAACAAAGTGCATCTATTAATGAAAAAAGTGACGCAGAAATATGGAAAAAAAATGAGTAATATTAATTAAATTAATAATTGATTTATTTCAACGTGATTTAATTCAAGTTTTCACTTCTGCCGGCACTCCCGGAGTGCAACCCGTCTTTTTTTTTCTAGAGCCCTCAACTTCTACTCCTGAAACAGCTATTTCCACGATTATATTTAAAGGTGTAATAATATACAATGAGATAGGATATAGTATAATTGTTTCTGGGTTTTCTACCGCCTCCCTGAAAGTCTCAAACGCCCACGAGAGGGCGTTATCGCCCACGTTGAAAACCTTTGGTCTAAACCGGCCTTTAGATGCTCACTCTCTTACAATGAAGGAATTTGAGAAAACACATTTTCAAAAGGTTGATAACCTCTAGCTACTAAATTAAATGACTAACAAACTTGTACTATACAAATAAATACAAAAACAAAGGACACTTAGGCGTCGAAGTACTCGTCCGCATCGCTGTCATCCGGAAACGTGCCCAGAAGATTAGAAGCATTGCCACGTTGAATTGCAATGCTAATTCTTTGGCCAACCAACGACCCAGCCCTCTAGCTTATTATAATTTTCTAACTAACAACGCCAAAGCGATGAAAGTCCAAAAAATTCATGCACCAGCATTATTCAAATGATTGCCTACAAAAAGTAAAAACAAGATATTTCAAGGCGCCTCACGTCA
Organism: Amphipoea lucens; assembly: GCA_947508005.1. NCBI lineage: Eukaryota > Metazoa > Arthropoda > Insecta > Lepidoptera > Noctuidae > Amphipoea > Amphipoea lucens. Next base: position 4,070,992 of record OX382371.1, read on the forward strand.
CAGTTTGTCTGCGTGTTTATATATCCACGGATAACCGATTGGTAGCGCAAGGTATCAAAATCATGATTTATTTCACTCCGACACTTTGGTTGCTTTCGGAAGCAATTTTCACATAAATTGCTTTCGTCAATACCAATTTTGTGAATGTCAAAATGCGTTATTTATTACTGTTTACTGGTGCGAGGCTATTTTTATAAACATCGGGTCTATTTATATTGGTGGTGTGAATATAGTACGTCACTTGCGGCTCGTGGATGAACACCTATTTGTAGGCACACACACACACACACACACAGATCTAAAGTAGACAATTCTTTATTTTATTAAGTACCTGATACTTTTTGACAGGCCTACGCTGTCCTCCCATGCCTACTGTAATTTGAAAACATTGTAAAAACCAGTTATTTTTAAAAGACTAACTGTGGAGTTTCTTGCCGGCTCTTCTCCATAGGAAACGACCAATTGGAACCATGCACCTAGCTTCTGACGTTTCATAAGAGCCCATGTAGGATTGATTAGAAGAAAAAAAAAAGATCACATTGGTATCGATATCATTACTAGTCTTACCAAGTATTACTCAGTAACTGGGTTGTAGAGGTCAGATAGGCAGTCGCTCCATGTAAAATACTAATACTCAGCTGGACCCATAGGGACCCGATATATCCGGTTCCAATATTGGGAAAAGCTAGGCAGAGGATGATTAATATAACAGATACCCAGCGTCTGGGGAATTTGCAGGAATATAAGAGTATTTTGAACCCCTGCTGAAGACGGAGACACAGAAGTTTTAAGTGGTCTTTGGCTAGCAGTAGAATTATACAGAACGATTGTTACAGCAATCTAATAATACAATTTCTATCCTTTCAGATACGGCCACAATGGCAAGTCATGCGTTCTGCAGACCCTGTGCCAGCTTGGAGCCGAGCCGTTACATTCTGATGATGAAGAGGATCTGTTGCATGAAATAGCAATGTTTGTGTTGAAGTAAGTATAACCATATCATATCAAACAGTAATAATATAATCTTTTATGTATATGTTATGTATAATATTTTTAACTGTGAAAGTTCCTAATCCATGTGATATTAGATAATAGATACTCATTACAATATTATTAGTTTTAATTTTAAGTTATCTTGCTGCGCCCTAACAGGGTTTAACTATGGTTTACATTGTGCATTAAATAAATAATAAATCGTTTACCTTTAGCTAAATATTAGACTTCTGATAGACGTTCAGGAAGAATAAAAAAATCTGAATTGGGAATAATATCCAGTTTTAATTCGACTAGTAATTTTAAAAGGGGCATAGTTTCCTTCAATTACAAGAACACACAATCATTGAAGTAAACAAAATACGCACATTGACGTGGAGTTTCGGACACCAGCCCGTATGAGGCGCGTCGCCCACACGAGCCAGAGTCGAGGCGGCGACGAGGCGCGGGCGCATTTTTTCTATAGGAATAAAATTAGGTATGTATGTATAGGTGACATACCTATACTTATTCCTATACAAAACGTGCGCCCGCGCCTCGTCGCCGCCTCGACTCTAGGTCGTGTGGGCGACGCGCCTTACCTATTACCTAAAGTCGGGGAAATTAATTGCGACGCAAACTTAAATCGTCCGTATATTCAAATCACAGCTGTCATTTTCCTACAGTTCTATATAATTACTTTAGCACGGCAAACTGACGTCGTAGGGTACGTGTCAAATAATTTCCCTGACTGTACCATAGACTTAGAGAACGGACTGAGCGTTCCCTATCCAGCTGTAACGTAAATACGGACAGAAAATTGTGAGAGAGACAAAGCGAGCGTGCGGCCAGTAGTCGTCTTTTTCTAGGATTTTGATTGGTCCACGTCACAGCCTTGCAGGAGCGGATGAATTGTCAATACCCATCTCTGTTTGCATGAAGTATACATACTTCATGCAGACAGAGATGGGTATTGGCCGCACGATCGCTTTATCTCTTTCTAGAGAGTGGTCAATTTCATAAAGGTATTGCTCAATCCATTCTCTAAAGCCTCGTATCCACTAGGCAACAATTGGCGCGCAACACGTGACGCTCAACATGTTCGGCAGTGTTGCACAACAGCGCACGACGTTGCCAGCTGGCGCGCAATATGACGCGCGGCTTGGACAACTGATCATGCGTAGACAGACAACGTTGCTAAACAAAAGTAACGCGCTAACTTTCAACATGTTGTGCAATATGTCGCGAGCCAAATGTTGCCTAGTGGATACGAGACTTAAGTCTATGGACTGTACACATTAAAGTGAAATTAAATATGCTTTACGATTGCAATTTTGACGTACTCCGACAATCAGCTGTTCCTGGTCGACTGGCCTGTATTTTACCACAACAAAAGCGATTCCTGTATAGTTCGTGCTATTTGAGTAAGTTCATAAGTTCAATGACCGCTCCAGAGTACCACATACCCTACAGAGTTACGTCACGTGGTTCAACTCAACTAGTTCCAACCATTAGCAATTTGAACTTGACAATTTGATTAGTACATACTCAATGTGGCACGAAGGCTCTTTGCACTACAACTTAGCTGTAATGGTGGCTTTCCACACCCGGCTGAATGACGGTCGTGATTTGAGTATGTGGGTAGCCAAATCTGGATGAAACACAGGACAGATACATCCATGGGAGTAGGTTAATTAAAGAACTGTCAGGGAAATTAATTATTAAACAAATTGACACCCTTCGTCAATTGGCCGTGTTGCAGACACTTCATACAACTGCCAAAGAATGTGTAGTGATTTGAATATACGGACAATTAAAGTTGGTAGTTAATTTGCTTAGCTATAATTACAAAAACTTTATTTTCAGTTCAAGTATCTAAATAATGGCAATGCAGGAAGCGCCAAAGTAAACCGCGAAATAAAAATTTTCTTACGTTTTTGCAATTTGCAGGATAGTGTCAGGTTGTATGTTGAACAAAATATGATTCCCGACCGTAACAAGTAGGTTTACAGAGTTATAATAATTAAAATCAACAATATAACCCTGTAAGTTCATATAATCTTATTAATTGATATTACATGAAATAGTCATTTTATACAGGGTGGGCAAAAAATCGTGGTTCAAACGAAACACGGTGATAGTTGGGGTTATTTGCAGTAAAAAATATCTTTGTGACAGAGCCCTAACTTGATCTCCTTAAAAATTATGACAATTTGAGTGTTTACAGTAAATTAAGGTTCTAAAGTTACAAATAATTTTTCGTGAGACTTAAAAGGTATTAAAAAAAAGGGCCAATACTGATAAACCATGGTACCCACTGTCATAAAAGCACTTTTGTAGTGATGATACTTTTTTTAAATTTATTTTCGTTGGATCCCGTTTTTGAATCCCATTTTAATATTTTTGGCGTTGGATCCCGCAAAACATTATTATGTACGAGTATTTCCGTTGGACCCCGAATTTAAAAAATGCAAGATAATTACGTTTTATTGTCATTGAATCCCGAAAAGTATATCCGTTGGATCCCGAATGCTTAAAAAAATCTGAATGCGGGTACTTTCAACAACAAAATTGTTTATAATAAAATGAGGGGTTCACTAATGTTTCACCAAAACTCCATTGACAAATTTTTAGTTTACAACCAACGTTTCGTAGACTATTTATTTCACAAACAACTCATTTTCTATATAATCTAGTCGTTTCTGGCACTCGCCGGCCACTGCCGCGGCACCGCTCGCTTCGCTCGCTCGGCTCGTGCGTAGGGGTCACAGTTTTAACCTAACCTAACATTGTTTTTTTTTAATAATTAACCTAAACTAACTAGTTCGGTTCCGGGTAGCCCACTGAAAATAATCTCTTTTTAGTGTTTGATAAAGGTAAATCACTTTTCTTCTGAAATGTACACATGTTGTTATAACATGGGATTCAACGGAAATAGCAAACGGGATCCGTCGTTAATACCTAAAAAATGGGACTCAAAAGTGGGATCCAACGAAAATAAACGTTTTTTTTTTTACTGCAAATAATCCCAACTATCACCGTGTTTCGTTTGATCCACGATTTTTTACCCACCCTGTGTAGTGAATTTCGCAGACTACCCTGGCGCTCCCCCTTAAGGCAAAGCCGTAGACAGTTGGTGAATATATGCCTCCAATGTCAGCAGTAGGAATTGGACGGCTATATATTTGCCTATTGATTAAAGGCATGCGATAGATATTCAGATAGTCTGCTGAATTTGGGACTCCTGGAGACCACTACAATGTAGATACATAAATTTGACGCTACGCAAGCGGGCTGACAATCGCAATTAAGGCACCCGCAGGCAGGCGCGACACGACGTTGCGACCCGATTTTCGTAGAGCAATTTCCATAAAGTTTTCATTTTAAAAAAATCTTGTAGCGTCGCGTCGCGCCTTTCTGCGGCGATGATGTCTTCTGAGATACTTAGTTCTATTCGGTTTTTACGACTTCCACAAGTCGTTAATACACATGGCTGATGGATATAGTTAACCTGTTTGTATCTTCTTTTTCAATTCGATTGCAAACCTATACTTATTTACCAATAATAAGAGAAAATAATTAATGAGGAGGAAGCTTGTGGCTAAGTAAGTTAAGCGACCGCTTGCCACGGTTGGTCCGTGGATGGGTGACCATCTTTACCTACATACCAAGTTGGTCTCGGCTATCATTCGTCAGAAGCCCGAAAGTCTGACAACCAGTCTTACCAAGGGGTTTCGTATTACCAAGTTACTGGGTTGTGGAGGTCAGATAGGCAGTCGCTCCATGTAAAATACTGGTACTCAGCTGCATCCGGTTAGACTGGACGCCGACTCCAACGTAGTTGGGAAAAGACTAGGGAGATGATGAAGAGAAAATAATTAATCTTAGTCCTAGTGTGTATACACACCAGCGTCGTCGTCAACGGTCGAAAATCGACGGGTGTCGCCGACTGCAGCTTCCTCTGCCGTTGACGCAAGTCGCTCGTGTGTATAATCACATACTGGATTCCTAATGTGAAGCGAAATTCGCCTATGAATTTTACTGTATAACCATAGTTAGAAATGATTTGTTTTTTTTTTTCATTCCAGTCCGAAGAAGGACGGTACCAACAACCTAATGGAAAGCGACGATACCTACCCTTACATCAAAGCGTACACTGACGGTGAACAACATCAGGACTGCAGCAAGTTATACCAAGGATGCTCGCTATCCTTCATTGATGTGTTCACTAAGCTACATAATCTAGCGTGATTTGTAAACGACTGCTTGTATGGAAATCGTGTGTAAAAGGCATGCTAATCACGTGTTCGGGTTCGGCTTGATTTATCACTATTCGGCACAGCCGGCGGGAAATATTTTCATACGATGTAAAATTCAAAGTCCTGACTGACTGATATATCAACGCACAGCCTAAAGCGCTGGTCCTAGAGACATGAAATTTGGAGGGTGTGTTCTTTGTGAAGAGTAGGTATCCACTAAGAAAGGGTTTTTCGAAATGCCACCCTTAAGAGGGTGAATGGGGGGAGGGTGAAATTTCACGCGGACGAAGTCGTGGGCAGAAGCTGGTATTTTCATACGATTCTGTGGGTCTATTCCCTAAGCACGATATCCGTAATTTCCTACACCGTAACACTTATGGACATAAGATTAGTTCGGGAACCGAACTAATAATGAATGACAACACGTATTGACAATTGCCCCACTCCCAATAAATTTAATTCGACACTTATTTTGCCGGACCAACGGCTTGTGGACGGGCTCGTATCTTCGCTGACGGACATAGAGAGTAAACCCGCTGTGCCGAATCATGCCGACCCTCATGTTTGATAATAACTGAATGGGGAAGGTGGGGATTGTAAATAAAAGTTTTGTAATTTTGAATTGCATTTTATTGTAAGAACAGAATCTATTATAAAACCACAAGGGCAGCGGTCTTATAATTGTTTCTATTGTTAGATAGGTGTATCAATATTTATTTCATCACCAAGTTATACCAACGATCTTATCCATACTTATCACACTATATATCACACTAATATTATAAAGGCGAAAGTTTGTGAGTGTGTGTGTTTATATGTTTGTTACTTCTTCACGCTCAAACGGCTGGACCAATTTTGATGAAATTTGGTATAGAGATTGCTTGAGTCCCGGGAAAGGACATAGGGTACTTTTCCCTAAATTCCCACGGGATCGACACTTATGCGGGTGAAACCGCGGGGCGCAGCTAGTCCTTAATACTCGTAGATGAAACTACATGGTCTAGCGAGATTTGCAATGAAGACTGCTTTTTTGGAAATGGTGTGTAATGTTTAATAATGACTGAAAGGAGAAGGTTGCGATTGTATAAAAGATAAAAACTTTTTATAGTATATTATTTGTATAGAACATACCACATTTTGCTAGTTGTAGATTCGCTTGAGAACCTTCTAGCTGCAGTTTTAATATCACTGTTCAAGTACCTATGAGAAAAACAGTTGACAATCACTCCTCATTAGCTCTTGTACGGCGACTTACGAAAACCTTAGACTGGAACATGCTTGGAACCTTGCAATAATAGTATACGATGCAATTGGTGTTGTCAATAATGTGAAGTATTGCATCAATTCGACGAGTAACGAGTTTAATGTGACAAAATGCCAAACCAATCAACTTCGATTGATTTTTCAGATTGGTAAACCAGGCCACTAATTTCAGTAATAAAAAAGTAAATTTTTTAAGTACCTATAAAGTAAAGTAAAATTATGATTTACTTTAACCGGTCAAGCGGCGCGCGTCGCCCATTGGCGACGAAACAATAGAAAATCAATTGTATCTCATTAGCGGGGCTTGACAGATTAATTACAATCGAGGAAAGTCAAATTCTAACTGTAATGTACATCTGCTTGATCTAGGTTTATGTAAAACCAGTAAGACCACTATCACAATTTTTGTATCAATGTAAATCTTTCTATAACTCAAACTCAAAGCATTTACTTCATTTAAACCATTTACAGGCACTTTGAAACTGTCGGTCTATGACGAAATATGAAGCTATTTGTAAATTTCAAAGCGTAGTAGATACCTTTCTTAACTACGATACCTTAATCCGCAAACCAGCCAACTCCATTTTGCTATAGTTTACAGGAGACACTTAAAACTTTCTAGTTTTTATTTTGACTAAAAAACGACATCATAATATTTTTTTTGACAAAAATGGAGTTGGCTGGTTTGCGGATTAAGGTATCGTATTCTTTTATTTTTATATCAATCAAGCGATACTGAAATAGGTATAGTTACTGATCATTGATCAGTTAAGATATTCTGAAATTGCCAAAGTAAACACACAAATGCAAGTCTTTAATAATACGAGCCTTAATCTGGATGCACAGGATAAAAATGATACCGCATTCATTTTCATAACAGAGGACCGGTATATACAGGGTGTAGGTTTTCATTTTCATGCTATTTTCGGAAACAGCACATGAATCAGCCGCAAAATAGAGTGCATTACCCGTTTTTCATCCCACGCTATTCAGAAAGTCAACTTAGAGTGGGTTATTATAGGGTGCAAGTATCTTTTTACTATTTTTACTCTATTGTTATCTTATGTGGGGAAAAATGAAACGGAATTACCAGTTTTAGGGATGGAAACGATTTAGGTAAAAGTTCGCTTACAAAATAATAGGTTACGGTAAATGTAACTAGACTAAGACATAATTAAAATATTATGATTCTACAGGGTCTAATTAAAAAAAAAAGACGGGATGCACTCCTGCACTCCGGGAGTGCCGGCAGAAGTGAAAACTTAAATATTAACGTTGAAATAAATCAATTAAGAATTGAATTAGTATAACTAATTTTTTTTCACTATTTCTGCGTCACTTTTTTCATTAATCGATTCACTTTGTTCAATTTCCATATTTTAAACACTTTATATATGTACACGAATTTTACGAATACACAGCAGTGTGGCTACTACACAGACGGTCGAGCCATCAGCTGTCCATCCATCCATCCACATCCACGTCCACCGTCACCGTCAACGTCACCGTCACCGTCACCGTCACCGTCACCGTCCGTCCGTCCATCCATCCATCCATAATCGTGTCTCACTTGGTTCACTTCGGTTGGCGCCGCCGTAGAAAGAGGGGGGGGGGGGGGATCTCTCCTGACGGTCACGTGTCCTGACGCGATGTCCTGACGCGAGTTTAACATTTTCGATACCCGTCACGTCTGCGTTTTGCTAGCTCATTTAGACCCTGTATATCTATAGAGGTATGAGGAACAGGGAATAAAGTTCACTCATACTCTATAGAAAAGGAGAGATCCTCCGACCAGACGGGTGTTATGTCTGGCGGGCAACTGCCCGATGATTATGTCGGGCCGTTGTATCTATGCTAGTTGCGCGGTAAACTCTGCTTGCGAGATGCAGGATTTTGCGTGACGTCAGTATGACGCGTTGTTCGCATGTGGCGTTGTAGATACCGCTACATATCTGTCAATCGTTTGCCATTTACAACATATCGCTCATTTGGAGAAACATCGACGTAACTGCTACTTTACTTTTTTTTTGTCTTTTTTTCTATTAACGTAAATACGCTTTCTAAGTGCTTTGTCATATTTAACTCATTTTTTGAGAAAAAATAAGTTAAAAGAAGTTTCTCCAAATGAGCGATATATTTTTGAATACACCAAGTTTTACTCAATCAAGATCTAAATGAATCGTGAAGAAAAATAGAGATAAAGATTATCTTCACAAGTATGGACTTTATATAGCCATCTAGTAGATAAGGCGGAGAATAACCAAATAAAACACTTTCTTTTCAACATTTTATTTGGAAAATAAGTGACTAATACACTAAACGATATTCCAACCGTCAAGCATCATTAGGTCGACATTTGGAAGTACCTTATCAATCATTGGATATTGATATTATGTTAACACATTACCTCCCTTATGAAACGCTATAGTACCATATTGGCTTTTACATAGTATTATAATACCTACTACATATTATTGCTTTGTGGTCATTAACCAGAAAGAGAAAAAAACAAGCGTTTCTATAGAGAAATGACCAGCAACAGCATTTCCTCTTAAAACTTGGAAACTTTGCTTTTCATGAGCGAAAATAACAGACATTAAAAACTAAAATTTAAAGTGCCTTTACAATATTCATCATCTACCTACAAGAACCCAAACTTATGCAGCGTCTCCTCCCCTATCTGAGTGAAGGTGCTGAGGACTGAGCCCTCACACTCCGGGAACAGATTCTCACAGCTCACCCCTACCTCTCTGCCGAGCCTCTCCGCTGCGTGGTACTCGTTGTCCGTGTGGTGGGATAGTGTGTCTTTTGTTGTTGATGGCCTGAGGAGATTAAAGAATAATGTAGTGTTAAAATTTAAGGTACTGTAGAGGGTTTAACCTGAATGGTTTCTCATTCAACCTCCACGAATATTTTAGAAGTAAATGGCATAATTTGGAGATAAACATTATTTCTTATTCAGAATAGAAAAAAAGAGGAAACAGTCACCTTATAGGGGGTAACACCCGTATTTTAACAACGTTCGCATTTCAATTATTCCAGTCTAAATCTGTAAAAAAAATCCTTAAATTTTTGACAAGTTTTTGACATAATTGTCGCTGAGATGAGATTGAAACTTGAATTTGAACATTTTTAGTTAAAAAGTCCCCCCGTCTTCATCTAAATTATCCTATCGTAACTAATATCGTGTTTATTTTTAGTAGTTTAGAACAATACGATCCCAAAGAGACTCCGGTAGTCTCTTGCAGTACCTACCTAGAGAATCTACGGTAATTAATAAAAACATACGCGTAAGGATTAAAACAATAAATAACAGTCAACTTCCATTAGGATTTTGATAACTCCTATCAAATCTTTCAGGAGCAATGAACCCATTAGGTTGTACAATTTTAAAAAAATCACTCCTATTCTCATTCAGGAAAGCGAACTCACAATGTTTTGTTTAGATCCTCTCTGCATTTGAATTGCACGTTTGCGTCGATAAAAATAATCCGACATCACTAATTTTTTTGTTAATCATTATACATATACATCATCATACACACCATCACCATTATACACCACCACCACCACCACCATCATTCGCCACCATCATTCACCATCATCATTATACATCATCATTATACATATATACTTATTGAACATTTAGGTACTGTAAGATATTTACATAATATAAGCTAACATATAAACAATAATAATATGTACAATTATAGGAAAAATAAACAAAATAATCATAGAGCATCACAGAATTCGTCCGCATCGCTGTCAACAGGAACAGTGCCCAAAAGGCTGGCGGCATTGCCACGTTGTATGGCAAAGCTAATTCTTTGGCCAAGAAATAGGCCAACCTTCTGGTCACGTGAAGAGTCGACTAACCGCTTTGTATAGATTTGTATTATATTCTCTCAAGTTATTTTGTTTAAGCATATGTATGAGAAAATCGATCATATATTCGCTTATAATAAAAATCTCCACCACATCAGAGAAAGAAAAAATGGAAATGAAAATGAATGCGAACCTAATCCAGTGAACATAGAAATCTCAATAAAGAGGCAGAAAATATATTAAGCATTAAAAATGAAAGCGCCGAGTTCACACAGCGCTACCTCATTTGCACACCCTTCAAATAAAAATTCCCGAACACAACATACAACGCAAGATTAAACGATTTTCCTTAACCAAAAAGCTCCAATCTTAACCCGTCAACTCTACCCGAATGAATGATATATCATTCATAAATAAAGCAGTACCGAAATCCTTTCATAACGTTAGTGACTTACGTGAATAGTATATGTCCAATTTCGCCGAGCAAGCCGTTTTCATGGGTGAATGGTACCTCTGCAGCCTCGCAGATTGTTCGAAGCAAGCACGGCCGACCTGAATACCCGTACCTGAAGTTTCAATGGCCAACCTTAATAAAATATTATACCTTCATAGCGATTCTTGTTAACTCTTTATAAAAGACTTGGACTAAATGATGTTTTGATTTAAGTTTTATTTTCCGGATTATTTTTTGCTTCTTTCCGTTTATTTGTGCGAGCTAAGCGCTTGTAGCTTTGGCGTTTTATTTTTGCTCGTTCTGTTTGAAACATAAACATCATGCTTTGATTCTTTGTTATTCTTTGAAGTTTTTATAGCTATGTATTTTAACTCAGCCAGAGTGATTTTGCACTCGTATACTTCTGAAGTAAAGAATGGTCCAACATTAAAATGTTAATACATATTAAAACTTTAAGATTGATATAAAAGATCTAGACTTTTTACGAGAATAAAGCAAAATAAACATACAATATTACCTTTCAACCATACGCTCAATAATTTTATAAAAGTCCCATCTGTTCATTCTTTGTGGTTCCTCCTCTTCATCCAAAGCATTCTGGTCAATCTTTTCTTGTTCTTTAATTGCTTCATCCAAAGACAAATCATTCATAACTGTAGTACTGTCCGTAATTAGAACACCACCTTCAGAATAAACTAGAGACCTCTTCCGTCTGTCATCAAAAGTCAAATCAACTAATGTATCGTTGTCTCCCTCGGGTTCATCTGTTACTACATCTTCTGTCTCACTCACTTGTCTTGAATCATTTGAGTCTACTTCATTTGAAACGTCTTGTGTTGGATTGTCTTCGTCCATGTCTCTGGAGATTGTGTTGGAGAATCCGTAGATCCTGCTAGTATACTCCGTACTGTTTGTAGGCAAATCATACTGGAATTTTATTACAGTACCTACGGTAACTGATTGCTCTTTCAGGTCAACTGGAACACCGAGACCGAGGATGAACTGAAAAGTTTGAGAAAGTTGGTCGTAGTTAGAATCAATTTAGATTAATGTAGGCCAGGTCAGTAAATCGGCTCAGTTCGATAACTCTATTTTTGTAAACATTATTAACTGTAAAGTGATTAATTTAGAATTATATTTATGTTTCACGCCAACACCAATCAACAACAATATTAAACATCATTCTACATCCAAAGCAACTAATATAAAACCTATCAGTGCGCTATCATAAAAGAAAAGTAATTAAAAAAATTAAAAAACCCTACTGCGATAAAATACTTAACTAAAAAAACTGAAAAGCTAAAAACAAGCCCATTTTAAATTAAATAAAAGTTGGAAGCAGGCAGGATCCATACCATTTTTATTATATTTTTAAATTCAAATGGGTCCCACCTGCTTCCAACTTTTATTTAATTTACTGGAGTTGGGTTTTTTAATTTTTTTTATTACTTTTTTTTTTTATTTCCAGGTTTTTAGTTTACAAATTTAATGTGAAAGATTTCGTAGGCGATTTAGTTCTTGGTACGTGCTTTTTACATATTACTTTTAACCATATAAGTTGCATATATTGTTATAATCACCTTTTAAAACCCTTTATTTTGATATCCCACTCGATAGGTTTTGAGAAGAAAAAAAATTTTTGAAGAAGTAGTATGGCGCCAAAAATCCGCCATTTTGTTTTTTTTTTATTTTGATGTACCCAATGTCACTCACAGTAAACACGAATCTAACGACACCTCTCAAGCTAAAATCCATCGAGCCGTTCAGGCCGCAGAGCGTGCCAAACAATTATACATACAGTACATGCATACATACTCTCGAAAAACATAACCCTCCTTCTGGCGCAGTCGGGTAAAAATAACTCCTAAATAAGTAATATTGTATCTTACACTAAGTAGAGAGCGCTTTTGAAACTAACGAAGTGAAATGCTGATCAAATTATGGTAATGATTGAAATAAAAACACAAAATTATAATGAACTGAAGTAAATGATCACACTAACATTCTCATTCAAATAATATAAAATAAATTTGGTAAGCTCATTTGTAATATGCTTACTTACTTTGCTTATTGTATTTTCAGCACAAAATTTGGCAGGAGTAGGTAACAAAATACAGTGTTGAAACCATGCAAATGTATAGATACATAGAAGACTAGAGACAAAACATGTCCGTTTGAAACAGAAATACTTACATTAAAAACAAAAACTCTCATGACACGCTTCAAAAGGCAGACAGAAGCTTAATTGCATTTAAATTCACGAACAAAAAAGACTGCTTCGTTAAGCCCCATCCGTTGTGTAAAGAAAACATCATTTGCTTAAGTTAAATCAGGTACGCTATGTAAATTTACATGGATTTGTTCTAATAAGACAGGGGAACGTACCTGTGCTCTGGCTGGCCCACCGTCTGGGTACACGAGGTACCGCCTCTGTCTACCTGCGTCCGCTCCAAACAGGGAAAGCAAATTGAACAAAATTAAAGCAAGCAACATCGTACTATTTCGTTTTTACGTCGATTCTGAGCGTACCGGCACCGTCGGCGTGTAAATACTGTATAAGATAAAATGTTAGAATGTTTACACAGAGCCTACGGCACTGTCTGACTAATGAACCGTTATGTTTTCCCAGTGATTTGGCTGTACCGAACGGCCCAGATGCTTGCTAACGTGGAGTCGAGGTAAAACTTACATCTCCGCTTAACAAAACATTACACATAACGACCCTATTCTACGAGTGTAGGCTGTATTTTGATATCGAAATGAGGGTTTATATTTTTAAAGTAGGTACTAGTACATTTATCTAAAGAATAACAAAGGCCTATCAGTAACTCGATTTACGCATTATTTCCAGTTATAATGTAGACACAACTAATTGAATAAACATAGAATTTAAATCAGATTAGAATCCCGATACAAATAAAGATACATTCGGTACAAACAATGTTATAAGGCAAAACTATACAAATGCAAATACGACTTTAAAAATAATGAAAGAAACACATTATGATAATTAAGATTGAATTGAATAATTATGATTAGTCCCAATTACATGAATATCAGGAATAAGCTGAAATGAAAGGCAATACGTTAATCCGTCACCAAGAAACCAAACATCCGATAAATAGGAAAAAAAGTAGTCACAAAACTAATTTCTTCACCAAGAAAAACTTCCAAGCGAACTTCTGCGTCCAACTCAAATTGACTAGACAAAAACGACTCAACACCACAACACAGTATAGTAACGAAATTTTCTACCCGACTTTCAACATTAGAATTTTCTCTTCATTTTTATAACTTGCCACTACCGCGTGCATTTCTCCGGCAAACATTTGCCCACACTATGTGCGGAGTTCTACAGGGTTCAGCCGTTCTCTACCGCATCAAAGTTAAGTCCCCTCTACACTACGCTGGCCAATTTATTGAAATGAAGGGTTAAAATGGGATTCTGCGGTTGTACACCACCGCTGCAGTATGTTGAACAGATATTTTTCCTCCTTTGTACCGTGAATCGTATTTTGTTATGAAAGAGGTTGCGTTAATGCGAAGTCATGGTTTTCAATTTCTGCGTTCTGTTCCTGTTTAATTGGTTTTGGATGATTAATTGTATGGTAGTAATTTTGGTTTCTGAATCGGGAAAATTATTTTATATTAGGGCTTAACGGTGGGCCATAACGAAAGTTTCATATTATTTTTTTTATTTATTACTTCTAATTATTTGCCTTCTAGTAGGTACGTGCCTAGCGGTCGTTTGCATACGTTTGCGAGATTCATTGATGAAGCTACTATCATTAATACAACTGATTTCTGTACCTGTTTTTCTGTACCCAATCAAATTCTTGTCAACAACACTTTCTATTTATCTCTATTTTGTACTACTACGAACAACAACAGTTAATCTAATATCTACCCTGAAATCTGTACATGTATATACCTACTTATCTACATTCGGTTCCGTCCGTCTAATTTCCCTCCCAAATTATTATACACCTCAGTCCAATTTGACTTTCATGAGTTATGTTCGCAGTAATTAAATTACTCTTGATTTTTCTCGTCCTTCAAGTTAAACAAGCAGATTGTAAAACAATCTTTTTAATTAGGACATCTTTGGTAATCTAATTTGAGGTTTTTAAGTGGCACTTTATTGTTTGATTCCTTTCATGTTTCTGTTGGATTTTTTTAAGGTTTTTTTATTAGCTGTTAATGTCAAATTGATGAGAAAAGGCCTCCCTACTCTCTTTCCATCTCTCTCTTTTTGAAGCTTAGATAAATAATTGTATTTCTGTAAGTAGGTTTGTACAAATATTTTTACACGTCAATCGTATTTTTGACTTTTGACGAAGACTTTTTTCGTCAAAAGTCCGCACTCGGTGTCTGTCAGCGAGAAATGGAGCGCAGTATCCTTGGAGTTAAACTTACTGATCGTATAAGGAACTCGATACTGCGTGCTAAAACTCAAATTGCCGATGTAGGTCACACGGCTGCCAAGCTAAAATGGAACTGGGCTGGTCACATCTGTCGCATGCCGGAGGAGCTATGGGCTAAAGTAACCACACAATGGGTCCCAAACAGCAGCAAACGGCAACGCGGCAGGCTCAGAATGAGATGGCGGGACGAACTCGACTCTTTCGGCATGTAACAGCACTGGATATGGGTAAGTGGAAGAAGGGAAGGGGGGCCTTTGCCCTGCAGTGGGACAGAAATGGCTGATAATAATAATAAATCGTATTTTAAAATCTAGATGAGGTCGGCGTTTTCTATCTGATTACTCTGAGAAGAAAGGCCGAAACAAACTCTGAGGTCAGTCTCTTTTAAAGTCCAGACAAAATCTTGGTCAGATCATGTGAAGACAGATTTGAATAATGAGTGGAATGATTTGTCTTATTTTTAAAGGAATGGTAGACCAAAGAAAAGATGGATAGATTGTGTGAGGAATGATATGAAAGAGAAGGGAGTAAATGATAGCGTGACGGTTGATAGGGAAGAATGGAAGAAGAAAACGTGTTGCGCTGACCTCAAGTAACATGGGACTAGGGGGATGATGGTGGTAGACGTTGGCTCAATGACACTCCACATATCGATCGAAGGAATTTAAAGTAGCTGCTGAGGTAGAAAAACAGAAGCCTGAAATGTGATATGGAAGAAGATTAAGAAGATGGTCTTAAGATAAGATATACCTAGAACAAATAAATGAAAGAATTGTAAGAAATATTTATTAAAGGAAGAGAACGCTGAAGTGACGGCTAGTAGAGATGTTTGCAAGAAAAAATATTTGCTGTTCCGGTACCCCTAATAAATTGGAATATGCAGGTGAAATATTAAATCTAAATAACATCTAAGGACAGACCTACCTCCAATTACTGCAAACAAAACATTCCTTATAAAACGGTATTAGACCTAAAGACGCATCCCTACATGATTAACACGAAACATTTGAACAGAGGTTCCCAAACTTGCAGAAACTCTCCGATAACTATCACTCTAACTATGTAACCGGTGAATTATTTATTGAACAAGATCCGTCAACGGCTTGTATCACAAGACTCTGCACTTAATTAATCCAAAGGATTACGTGAAAAGAAACATCAAGATTTATTTAAGAGAGAGGCACCCCTCAATTTCCTTCTGCAAATCTTTGGGATTTGAAATTTGAAACTCGATTTGCGAAATGTGGTTTAAAGTATTTTAATATTAATAGGTCCTAGTAAGTTTTTTTTTTTTTAATGACCTTGTCATATTTATCATGAAATCATGAAAGAAATAAGATTTAACAACCAAGATGATGTCATAAAGATAAGCATAAATTTCATTACCAAAATTTAGAATCTATACATATAAAATTCAAAGTCCTGACTGACTGACTGATATATCAACGCACAGCTTCAACCGCTGGTCCAAGAGACATGAAATTTGGAGGGTGTGTTCTTTGTGAAGAGTAGGTATACACTAAGAAAGAGTTTTTCGAAATTCCACCCCTAAGAGGGTGATTGGGGGGAGGGTGAAATTTTACGCAGACGAAGTCGCGGGCAGAATAATAATATAAAAGCAGGCTAATATAAAATATGAATTCGGTGCCAAAGTGTAGGACCTATTACCTATATAATTAAAATCAAACGCTTTAGAACAAACAGTTCCAGTATTTTCTTCGGTTCTTATGTTTTAAAAGGTGACGAAGACTACGTACAGTCAAGCTTTTATATATGCACAGAGATTAACAACATTTGACAAATTACTTCGGTCAATATCCAACATCAGGTTGTCAGGCGTTCGTTTAACCGGGACCATGCGACAGTGTTTGTGTTACTTGAAGACTTCAAAATTTATCTCTGTTTTGTTGAATAATATATATTTTATGGTACAATGTTGATCAGTGGTTATTTGTTTGTGTAAGTATATATTTTCAAGTGATTTTTGGAGTAAATCTGTACAATGTGTTGTGTTAGACAAGTAATGTATTGAAGAGGTTTTGCTTATCTTTTGTTTTTTTTGGTTATGTCTAATTGGTATTTTGGAGGTTAATTTTCGCCTTTATTTATAAAATCATAAGGTTAGGTACCTTAACTTTGTGCAACGTTTATAAATAAACCCCTTTATCCACAGTCCATTCATAGTTATCTTACCTCTAATTTTGAATCCCAGTGATCTTTATAAGCGTTGCTTTAAGGTTCATAATAGGTTGCTGACACCTATGTCATCAGCCATCGCCGCTGGAACCATAAATCCAAACGCGATCCCTTCATCGAATCGAAAATAACTCAACCGTTATGATATTTTTGCCCAAGGATGGGAAGTAGATATTTATTTGGCCAACCCGCACTGGGCCCGCGTGGTGGATTACGGCCCACTCCCTCTCACCGAGAGGAGGCCTGTGTCCCAGCAGTGGGAACATTATAGGCTGATTATGTATGTATGTATGTAGATATTTATTCACAGGAACAAAAACACGCAAATAAATAATGTTTACACGTGTTTTTTCAGGGGCATAGTGTTATTAAGTGTAATTTGTGAACCAACCGTCCCAAAGAAGAGATCGAGACGATATTTATTATTTACACCGGCCACACAGTGGGGGGTGAGTATTTATTATTAGATTTGATTCTTTTGACAAAAATAAGAAGAAATATTCGTATTTCATTAGGTACATAAAGATCTTCTAAAAGTAATATAATTAAGAGTAAACAATTTGATCTCTTACTGCTTACTCTTCAAAAATAATTATTATCTTCGTTTTCTATTTACTGCCTTATTCTGTACCATTACATTGCGGCTGTATATAGTATATAGATAGTCAGTAGCAACTTTTACCAATAACCTCTTAGGATACAACACATTTGGGAGCGGTGAATGCTTATGCAAATCCCGCACCCCCGGCCATAGGTAGAGGTGGAACACCGAGGTGGTTTTAGCCGGTAAGAGTCCGGTGTGCCCCTCTGTCACCCCCACGATAGAGGAAGTCCATGAGGAATTCCAGCGAGAAAAAAAAAAACCGGCCAAGAGCGTGTCGGGCCACGCTCAGTGTAGGGTTCCGTAGTTTCCCGTCCGTCACAATAAGTGTTCTCACGTACAATTCGATAATACCCGACCCAATGTAATAAGTACCTACAGCGCCATCTCTCGGGGAATTGGGTTACTAATTAATACCTAGACGTGCCAGAAGTTTTCGGTGGTAATTTTGGATTGCGAGAACCGATTTTAATAATTCTTTTTTTGTTTGAAAAAAGATACGTTCAGGATAATAAAATATGTAAACGAAGTAAAAAAAAATGCTTGCATATACGATTATACTACAAACTTAGTCCAGAAATGATTTTGTACAACTTTTTGTCTTTTTTGTACAAAAACTGTTGTTTCTATCAAGTTCAAAATAATTTTCCTAGAAAGTCCTTATAAAGTTCTACTTTTCAGATTTTTTTCATATTTTCTAAACTTATGGTTCAAAAGTTAGAGGGGGGGGGACATATTGTTTTTTACTTTTGGAGCGATTATTTCCGAAATTATTGACATTATCAAAAAATGATTTTAGTAAACCCATATTCATTTTTAAATACCTTTCCAACAATATATCACACGTTAGGGTTGAAATTAAAAAAAAAATCACTACCCACTTTACATATAGGGGGCTACCCTAATAAAACATTTTTATCCAATTTTTATTTTACCACTTTGTCGGCGTGATTGATATACATATTGGTACCAAATTTCAGCTTTCTAGGGTCACAGAGATTAAGCGAG
Source organism: Amphipoea lucens (assembly GCA_947508005.1). Taxonomy (NCBI): domain Eukaryota; kingdom Metazoa; phylum Arthropoda; class Insecta; order Lepidoptera; family Noctuidae; genus Amphipoea; species Amphipoea lucens. Next base: position 4,089,994 of record OX382371.1, read on the forward strand.
GACGGACAGACGGACGGACGGACGGACAGACAGACATGGCGAAACTATAAGGGTTCCTAGTTGACTACGGAACCCTAAAAAGGAATTAACACATTTTCACACATCATCATCATTTCATTTTTTTTTACATTTTTTTCTTCCACAGGTATTCGCAACAGTGTCCATACCACTCCATCCAGAAACATATGTGAGTGTGGCGTGGTTCTTCGAAGCCAACTACTACAACGTGGACAATGCTACCTACTTCGAGCCTTTACTAGGAGATATTGGAACTGTTAGTACCCTTTTAGATTTGAAGTTTTCTCTTAGACGTTGCCGTTTTAAAACTGTTATGGAAAAAAATATGCACTCGAAGTAAAAGGCTTCATTCATAACTTTGCACAGACAGCACAACTTTGACAGGTCGTGCAAGGTTCAAATTATCCCCATACCAAGTTGCATCATAATTGGTCCAGCGGTAACAGACATACAAAAAATTTAAAAAATGTTTTTTTTTATATAATACCTACTGTCATTTTAGTAAAATGTTATAATTTTGACATCACAAACAGACACTTCAATTTTATTTATTTTTATGTAGCCACAAACAATCCAATCCACATACATCCGACTGCCAAACGACCCAACCGCCAATATTGTCATAATCAGCACACTTGTGTAATAAATTCTATGATTGATTAGTTGATTTTTTTCTAGGTTTCAAGAAACAGGGAGGATCGTAGTATTCAAGTTCCAAAGGAAGTGATGACCCGAAGCAGTATCTACACTTTAATTGAGTCTATGCTGGAAAAGTAAGTCGTCTTCGTTTTCTTTATTATCAACTAAGTATTATTGCGTTATTAAGCTTGGGGGGGCTTGTGGCTAAGTAATAACAGCCGCACGGATCGATCGATCAGGTTAAGCTACGCTTGCCGCGGTTAATCCGTGGAGGGGTGACCATCTTTACATACCAAGACCCCTCCGCGTATCGGAAAGCACGTTAAGCCGTTGGTCCCGGCTGTCATTCGTGGATCGTTGACAGTCGTTACGGGTAGTCAGAAGCACGAAAGTCTGACAACCAGTCTTACCAAGGGGTTTCGTATTACCCAGTAACTGGGTTGTGGAGGTCAGGCAGGCAGTCGCTCCATCTAAAACATTTGTACCTACTCAGCTGCATCCGGTTAGACTGGAAGCCGACCCCAACATAGTTAGGAAAAGGCTAGGCAAATGATGAGGTATCACTAAGCTACCTCGATTTTTTCTTAACTACATAATATATGACGGCTTTTATCCCAAGTATGTTGGGTCTGCTTCGACTTCCTAACGGTTTGGCTAAATGAGTATTTTATAGGAACAAATGCTTTCTGACCGGATCAGACAGCATTTGTTCCTATAAATTACTAGGAGTTGCTCACTGCTCAGGTTGTCCAACATAAGCAATGAGCAATACCAATATCCCAAAGTTATCAGACCTTCGAAAGTCTATACTATACGATCAAAGGAACAACGTGCATCTCCCATCTATGAAAAGACCGCAGGGACGGCAATAAAACTTCTCATACAAGTACCTAATGCTAATAATCACAAAAAATAACACTGAAAAACTGCAATGCACTGAAGGAAAGCCCTTTCCGTCAAAATAGCTCCTAAAATTCCATGTAAGCAACAACAAACAAATTCTGAGTACCAGGAGCCCATAAAACACAAGAGAACTAAATGCTGCTGTTGCACGGACTTTGTTCCGTCGAACAGGCGTAGTTACTAACCACTGAACAGCGGTACACCTACTAATTCTGTTGCCAACCTAGTCTCGAATACATTGTGCTTGCTTTTGAAGTATTAGTACAGCTTACATTGTTTTGGAGTTCAAACTAAAAGTCATCTCTCAATGCTATTATGCAATCTGGTGGTTTCAGCCAAATAGGTCATCCCCTTTCCCCTTGCGGATATCGTTATACTAACTTAACTAATCTATCTTCCAATACCTATAGCAAAAATATGGACTTGCTGATTTCATTTCAATATGTTTTTAACACTTTGAGGGACATTAAACGCCCCAGACGTAATAACAATAAAACTTCTTGGTCATTATCCGATTAATGAATATCAATAATAAAGAAAAGGATATTTTAATCGTATTTTGACATATTAATAACATTTTGACATTTGAATAATATTTTAACATTGGAATAAAATAAGTAAACAAGTATTAAAAAGGGAGGGGAAATAATCAAAGGGCATCAAAAAATTCGTCCACATCGCTGTCAACAGGAAACGTGCCCAAAAGGCTGGCATTAGAATTGTATTTGGACATTTGAATTGTATTTTGACATTTCAATTGTATTTTTACTATTATGTATTTATTAATCGCATTTGACTGAATTGATTTTAATTGTATTGAACTGTTAATTTTTATCTGATAATTGTGTTTAATGTTCTTATTTTTATTTTTTACTAGAGCATCGTATTCATTTATTTAAATTTAGCATGTCGAATCTTGGGCAGAATGTATGGCTCAATTTTAATTCTTCACGACCTTATTAGCAAAAAAAAACTTATGGTTACAGTTTGCGCGTGGATGTCGCTGCCATCTTGTAATTTTTTTCCATCCTCTAATTCCACCAAAGAATTTCTTCAGCAAACACTGATTTCAAAATATTATTTTCTCTTTCAGACACGGGTATCCAGGGAAGCCATGCTTGCTAAGAATCATCTGCGAGAATGCACACGCTCATTTCTTGCACAATGGACTGATAGGAGACTTGATATACCTAGTTCTTACGTACGTAGCTGATTACTACTTAACGGTTTCACTACTTTTAAAAGCCTGCTCTAGACAGCTTCAGTAAATCTGTGTGAAAGCCATGTTAGCCGTGATTGGTTGGCCATAGAATGCTACGATTATGTGTGACTAGCTGTGCCCCGCGGTTTCACCCGCACTTGTGTCGATCCCGTGGGAATATCGGGATAAAAAGTATCCTGTATGTTATTCTGATGTATAAGCTATATTATTGTAAAGTTTCATCAATCCGTTCAGAAGTTTTTGCGTGAAAGAGTAACAAACATCCATCTCCTCACAAACTAGTAGGAAGTAGGATTATTTGGACTTGCTTGCCACGCCATGCATTTTACTGTACTTTGGACCCAGGGTACTTTGCAGACCTTGATTAGTCCATTAACATTATTAAGCCGACATGGGCCTTCGTGGAGAAATTATTTTTGAATAGTTATTATTGATGGTAAACCTATATCAACCAATTAATTTTTTTTTGCAGACCCTCTGCTTCAATGTCAGAAGATGACATAGCTGACAGTTTTTATGAAGCAGAGTACTATGGTTTGGATAAGAAGTGCAGAAGATACACTAAAGAATGTCCTTCGAATCTTCTGGAAACTATTTCTTTGTACGCTGACAATGTGGTTTAAATAAAAACAATCGACGAACGTATGTTTTTCCTGTGCAGAGATCTCGTTCTTTGTTCTAGTGACCTGTTGGTCAGCCAACATGTATGCTAAAAACTAATTCTTTTTTTTTTATTAGCCATGGATCATTCATTATGGATGTATGAGCTGTGTACTTTTAAATAGCCGTAAACAGAAATACTGATAAATACCAAAACACCAGAAGACCACACTAATCTTTTCGATGTTCTTGTTACATAACTTTGACGGTGGCACATCATTTAATTCATCATCAAATTCGTCACATGAGCACTGTACCATGGGCTAATAAAAAACATACATACTTTCCTGAGACATAAGTAAAAAAATAACAAAACACTACACTGCGGTGCAATCTGTTTTCAATCAAAATAACGTTATTGGGCCCCACCGTGTCGTTGTCACTGACGTCACACATGTTAATATTTGCGCGCCACAAAATTGCCTACGCTGACTGGACAATGTCATACCTGCCCGTGGTACAGCTTTGTATGGCGTTTTCGATGACGATTTTTGATTTGCGAGGTGTGAATTGAAAATTGTTTAGATTTTTCCAAAAATGATCGTGACGTGGGTGAACAAAGCAACCAAACTAGGACTGAAATGGTTTAAAACGGAAAAGTATTTTTAGGCAGACAATAATTTTTTTTTAGAACTGTCATATTGTTTATTCACATTACAATCTAGCCTACTACTACACTACTGAAATGGTTTAAAACGGAAAAGTCCTTTTTTTTTCAGCAATATTGTTTTTTTAGAACTGATCAAATTGTTTATTTGAATTACAATCTAGCCTATTAACTACTAAATAATTTAAATATATCTTGAACTGCTAAGTAACTATAAAATTCAGAAATCGTCAAATAACGTCTTACGCGAATCACATGTCTTCCCCTTAACACAATGTTAGCAAAACTTTGTGTTAAGGGGAAGTTGATGTTCTTTATAATAGTCAGCACTTGCACTGCAGTTTAAGCTCACACTGCGCTAAACTAACTTAAAAAGTGATCAAGAATTAACCGAATTTTGACATTTATAACAGCCACCTCGATTTGTGATCTAGCCACTTTGAAAACGTCGTCATCCACTTTTAGGGCTACCGATCTATGTATTCTGTAAAGATCTCACCGCGAAAACTTAGGTTGAGTGAATTGTTCTTCCACCTAATGCAAGGGAATCGACATTTGTCAGTCGAGTTTCAACAAAATCTGTTACAATAAACTTACAGTAGGTACGCAAAAGAATCAAGCGATGTCGTTTATACAATTGTTATATGTTCCATCGTAGAAGGCGGAATTTTTATTATTTTGTTTCTCACTTTATAGCTCCTTTAAATATTTACTACTGTACCTATTAGGTAAATCATGTTCAATCACAGATATAGATACACCTAGATAACGCAAGAGCAACTACTTCGCGTGCCAAAAATCGCACTAGCTTACGTTCAAAAATCGTAAGCCGCAACTTTCGCGCTCAGTCCTGCGTACTGCTGGTTGGGTGAGCGTGAGCAAGAGCGCGAGCTTGTGACGTCATAGTAGGTAGTCAAAAAATGGCACGCTTGGTTTTCATACAGTTCGTGATACTTGCATTATCTAGGTCTATATATATCTGTGGGAATAACACTATAGACAAGCTTACTTCACATAAGTTTTCGCGTGAGATTTTTAGAGAAAGACCGGCTGTAATCGTTGCTAAATTGACTCTGAAAGACAAACTTCACAAAACTCACTAAAATTTTATTGCCCACTCAGTTCCCTACCTACCCTGTATAGGCTATCTGATTTCAGCGAGGTATCGTATAAACAAGGAGTGCTGAGGCACGCGGCAACTCGTTTGTAGTTTCTGTTTGAACAGCTTCCACCGAGCATTGAGTTGCAATGCTGACTGGCAAGCCTTGTTGGCGTTTTCATGTTCTTATTTATCTTTTTATTTAATTCTTCTGCAGCCTGGCATAAGGCTAATAGTCTGCGCAGACAACGGATTTTTCTCCGCAAACTTTTTTGTCCGCGGCGATAGAACGTATGGAAATCAATGCAATAACGCACACGAAGGACAAGTAGACTGCTGGGATTTCCATACATTCTATCTTTGCGGACAATTTCTCCGCGGACAAAATTCCCTCGTCTGCGCAGGCCTTTATAGACCGAGTCCCAAACGTCAAGATCCGCAGACGTACGAAGGTTTTCGATATTGGAAAACGAGTTATGGAACTCAAATGGAGTTAGGTAGGATACCTGGCAAGGCACAGTGATGACAGGTGGGGTAAGGCAGTGACCAGGTGGTGTCTAAGGACTGGAAGACAAAATGTCGGGCGTCCGGCGAGATGGGCGGAGAACATTGTTACCATCGCGGGTAGAACCTGGATGAGGCTGGCACAAGGGCGGGGGGGGGGGGGGTATTGGCACAAGAAAAAGAGGCTTATGCTCTGCAGTCGGTGAAGTCTGGCTGTGGATGATGATGATGACGTCTGTATGTCACTGAACTCCTCCTAAACGGCTGGACCGATTTTGAAAATTTATTTTGTGTGTATTTGAGTGGGTCCCTGGATGGCTTAGGTCACAATTGGACCCGGTAGGGGGCGCTGTTCGGGCAGGACAACGTCTGTCAGGTCTGCTAGTAGTTTGTAATTTTCTCATAGCAAATTCAAAAGATATCTTTCCTGCTAGTATTTAAGATGTAGAGAAGAAGTGGTATAAAAAACTTACCAGCAACACGATTCTGTTTGTAATGACAATAAAGGCTATTTCTAATACCGAGAATAGGGATATAACAAACCAAGGAACTTTAGACCATCAATTTCTTTTAGTTGCACGACGTCAAGTAAAAAAGTCATTTATTCAAACTAGCCTGAGAATCCACAATTTTTGGACGTCAACTTTACATAAGACAATCCCCCAAAACGCTCGCCCTTCACCACTTCCAAGTGCTTCAGCAGGGAAGAAGAAGTGGCGCAACAAACTCCCCAGTAGCACAGCTGTCAGAAGAACTTGAAATTACATGGAAGTTGGAGGTAACATCGTGATGTTTATTATCGGAAATTATTTAATATTTTGTGTTTCTGTTCAACAACAAAAAGTGTGAAAATACCATGTTAGGTACTCATATTATTTTTATTTTATACCTAAGGGCCTGTACACCACGTTTTTTAAACGCGCCGTTGACGCGCGTTTGTAGCGATACAGACGCGATACGCCCGCGAGTCAGACGCAGCCTGTGCACCTGCTCTGTAGGATAAAAGCGCGCCGTCGACGCACGTTTCTAAAACGCGCGTCAACGGCGCGTTTATAAAACGTGGTGTGCACAGGCCCTAAGTCTTATCAATTTCATGAACAATCAAATTGAAGATAGGCTAATTTGGTTACTTCCCCCTCTTAAGTTGTTGTTGCATTTCACCGTCCTTTAGCGCACCAGAGAAACCAATATGAAAACCCATTAAACCACTCGTATTATTGTAACCGTTCAACGAATCACTCGATTAATTAATGAAACATTTCGGGTTGAGCCTGTTTTATCAGCCAGTATCGCCTCATACGGCTCTCATCGTAATTATCAGGCAGTAATTGAACATGATCGGCCATAGCCTGCTGCGATCGCTATGGAAATTGCTATGTATAAACACACGCTTATACCAGCACCTTAATTGCGAAACTCACTTTCAGTGAGGGGCCCGTGGCTAAATAATAACAGCCGCATAGGTCGATCGATCAGGTTAAGCTACGCTTGCCGCGGTTGGTCTGTGGATGGGTGACCATCTTTACATACCGAGACCCCTCCGTAGTATTTCATTATAGTAAAAACGATTGACTTTAAAACAAAAACTACTCAAAAAGTATTAAAGAACTTTAAAATGAAACTCGTTTTTTATTTTTTCATTTCTTTCCATTTTCTTCACCATTTTTTCTTTACCATTTTTTTTTTTCGCCGAGAACCCAAAAACCACACCACTATCAAACCTCTGATAAAACCTGAAAGAATATCAATATTAAAACGTCAGCACTACTGACTTTGAAAGAAAAAAAAAGCCAAAATAATGAGCAATTATTCGTCGAGACCGAATCTCGAATTGTCGATGTTCTGCATAAAAATATATAGAAAAAAAGGAAATAAAGGAAAAAATTATAAAAGTATTGACGTCACGAGTGGTTTTGACATTTGGAGGAAAACGCCACTTTATTATGTAGATTCTATTGAGGAGCTTTCATATTGGGACCGAGGAAGATATTGTTGTGAAAGCTTGTGTGCACAAAGAACTTCAAAATTTTCATCTCCTGCGTATGAAAGTAGTTCACTTTGCTGTAAGAAAGGCATAGCTTGGGCAATGGTGAAAACATGCAGATACATTATAAAGTATGTCTGCAACCGATTTTGAAACGAATTTTCTCGGTTATTGAATTATACTACAAGTAAAATAAACTTCTCTTTTATTTAATCATAGAAAGCCAATGTCTACCTTTGTCAAGTTTTTATTTATTTTGAATATTATTCACATCAACTACATCCTAAAATATATATATATGTTATATATAAGTGTATAAAAAAAGGAAAAAAAAAGACGAGCTCACTGGGCATCATAAAATTCGTCGTCCGCATCGCTGTCAATGGGATAAGTGCCCAAAAGGCTGGCAGCATTACTAAGTTGGATGGCAATGCTTATTCTTTGGGCTAAAAATAGGCCAGCCCTCTGGTAACGCGAAGAGTCAACCAACCACTTTGCGATGTCTCGAAATATTCGATGAGCACTCGGACCCCAAGACCCTAGAGTTTCAACCCCAAAAGGCTCAAAAATATAGCTGTGCTTATGTCTACCTATGTGTAAGCTTAATATAATATACATACCTACTCTGCCTACAGTGTTCCCACTGCTGGGACAAAGGCCTTCGCTATGTGAGATTGGGTGCGCGTAATCCACGACGCGGTCCCAGTGCGAGTTGATGTGATATGTCTTAGATTTTTTTGGTTCTAGCACATGCCGGTTTCCTCACGATGTTTTCCTTCACCGTTTTGAGAGCAGTGGTGCTGAAATTAATAACACAAAGTAAAGCGGCTGTCTGGATTTGAACCCACGGACTACAACTCGTAAGTTTTTCAAGGCCGTTACCACTGGGCACCACCGTTACCGTACGCAAAATACGCGCATTGACGTGGAGTTGCGGACACCAGCCCGTATTACCTATTACCTACCACTGGGCCACCATTGCTCTACCGAATAATAGTTAGGTTAATTAAAAATAAACTCTTACATGGCTGTGACCAACAACCTTCGCTTACACGGTGGAGTGCAATACCTACCTCCGACACCTTTCTCCGTGTAAAATTGTGGATTTTATTAATTAGTGCCTGTGATGTGATGTTGAAATAAAGAAAGATTTATGATTGTTAAATATTGAGTAGGTATTGAGTAATTTCTAAATATCCCTAAATATACCAGCGGCGCGCCCCGGCTTCGCACAGGAGCAATTTTATTTTTCGAATTTCAGAAATTTCTTTCATACTAACCTTGTCCAGGCAATACCGAACACAACAAAAAAGAATTATTCAATTTTGCAGTCATTCGAAAGTTATGCGCTTACAGACATTTCGGTGACTTTGTTTTATACTATGTAAGGATTGGTAGTAGTACCTACCAATACAAGGTGGAGACGACAAAACTACAATTATTTTAACTTGGTATATCTTATGCCGTTCCCAGTCTGGTTACAAAAAATCCATTAGTTTTCTCAGTATAGCTAGTCAAAAGTTCGAAAAAACCAATAGCCGACCGGTTTGTTTGAATAAATCACTTTATTAATTTCGATGTTAGGATTTATTTGATAGTTTCAAAATACTCCTATGTATTAGTATTGCCAGTGTCTTAATTTATTGTCGTATTGCCGTCCCCACGTTGTATAAACTTTATTATACGCAAAGATATGCAAATATTGTAAAACATTTTAAAAGAGTAACGGTGGAGTTTCTTGCCCATTCTTCTCCATACGAAAACTACCTTTTGGAAGGGGCGACTAGAATCAATTCTATTTTAGTGTAATTTTTGACGTTCAAAGGTGACTTTCATGTGCCTATTTGAAATAAATGCTTTGACTTTGACTTTGATAAACCATCATCCGCATACCGCACCCCATTTGCATAACACACTTTCTATCACAGTCCGAAGGATTTTGTAGGTAATTCGTAATCCATTACTTCATATGTTTAAAAAAATTGTCTGCTTGACGACGTAAATAGCGCAATGAATATTGTTGAATGGCATTGGGACTGTGAGTGTGTTACGCAATTTCCGCTCCGGTCTCTCTCACCACAAAAATACACCCAATTCTTATCAAACTCATGACGTAATTTAAAATCCAGAATCCTTTAAGAGACGTCACCTTCATGACTAATGCCTCTATTACAGCTAAACGCGTGTAAACAGCCCTCAATAATGCCTGCTGAGGGGCTTTTGTCACGTAAACTCCGCGATTACATCTGTCAAGTCGACGTGAAGCTAATTTGTGACTCACATTTGAGATAAATTTTACTCTGCGTTTGAATATTTGGACCAACGTTGGAGATGTTGGAGTTATGAATGAAATTGATGTACAGCTGTTCACCTTTTCACAAGTTTTTTGGTAACAATTTTGCTTCGAAAATAGGTTATTTTCTTAATGTGTTTAACGGTTATACAGGATGTTAGGGTAAACGAGGGACACAATTACTTTAAGGTGTACCTACTATGCAGTAGGTACACACGCACGACATAATATATCAAGCTATACATTTCCCGTTTTAGCTGACCTCGTATCGTATAGGCTTTTCGTACATTAAGTAGTCAGCTTATATTGGAATGCTTGATATGTCGTCGTGCGTACTCATAAAAATAAAAGACTTTTACTATAGGACCAAACCGTGACAACCGGACTTGTCCGTGTGGTGCCGGCATTAAAGAATAGCACCACCCTACTTCCCATGGGTGTCGTAAAAGGCGACAAAGGGACGTACCGGAGAATGTTCTCTATGCATTTACTATCATACTGCGATCGCCAACCCGCATGCCAAGCGTGGCGATTATGGCAAATCCCCCCCCCCCCCTGGGGGAGGCTTATGTCCAGCAGTGGACGTCTTTCGGCTGAAATGATGATGATGATAGGAGCAAATCTAAAAAATATGCAACAATTAAATCAGTTGATCCCTACATTTTGGTCGCGTATTACATTTTGTAGGTATATCCATCATTTAACCTAAAGCCACAGAATACTTAAAGTACTACGTACAGAAAGGACACTCCCTTCCCCGCACTAACATCAGTTACCGCACCTCACCCCGCACTTCGGCGTATTCGTCGCAGTTCTTTAACAAGAGCGCTCGCAAACACAAGTACCTCACGCACACATTCATACGTATACAAACGTCATTTTTAGGGTTCCGTAGCCAAATGGCAAAAAACGGAACCCTTATGGATTCGTCATGTCTGTCTGTCTGTCTGTCTGTCAGTCCGTCCGTCCGTATGTCACAGCCACTTTTTTCCGAAACTATAAGAACTATACTGTTGAAACTTGGTAAGTAGATGTATTCTGTAAACCGCAGTAAGATTTTCACACAAAAATAGAAAAAAAAACAATAAATTTTGGGGTTCCCCATACTTACAACTGAAACTCCAAAAATTTTTTTTTATCAAACCTGTACGTGTGGGGTATCTATGGATAGGTCTTCAAAAATGATATTGAGGTTTCTAATATCATTTTTTTCTGAACTGAATAGTTTGCGCGAGAGACACTTCCAAAGTGGTAAAATGTGTGTGTGGGGGGACACACACATTTTACCACTTTGGAAGTGTCTCTAACTTCTAAAATAAGAGAGTGATAAAATTAAAAAAATATATATAATGTACATTACCATGTAAACTTCCACCGAAAAATGGTTTGAACGAGATCTAGTTAGTAGTTTTTTTTTAATACGTCATAAATCGAAAACCGCAATTTACCTTTCACAAAGTTACAACGAACTACAAGAACTTTTATATTATGTTCCTTGCTGCTACGGAACCCTTCATGGGCGAGTCCGACTCGCACTTGGCCGGTTTTTTAATGTAGTAGTAGTAGGTAATTATTTTGCGAGCGTTGTATGGAGTGTCCGGGGTGTGCTAAAGCTACAGTTTCCTAGAAGGCGTTTCCGTCATATGTATTTATAACGGAGGTCATGAAAATCTGTAATTTTCAACAGTATGTGACATTCAGGTGTCAAAAAACGCTCTGTCTTGCACGACTCATAATGCAAAGCGTTAGAGTGTGCTTTACGATCGAACATTTATTTTTGCCTCCTGCAACTGTTTCTATTACTATACTCCTGCTAGTACATAGAATCTACTTAATTTATATAGCATTGTATAGATAATTTAATGGAGATTAATTCTGTACTTTTCAAAAATTGATTTAATGCAGTAGAAACGAGAAATACATCAAAATATTTCTAAAAAAAATCCCGTCAGTCAAGTGTGAAACCTAAAAACATTGTAGCTTGCGAAAAAATCAATTGATTGAGTCATTTAGATTCGTTTCACCCATAGGAGGAACCTCATTGAATATGGCTCTTTTCTATTCAAAGCGGTTTAATTATAATTAATAAAAACTAACTAATTATAATATCTACATCTATGGTTTTTTAAACGATCAAATGAGCATTATGAGTCGTGCACTTTTAGATTTTCCAAATTTTTGGACATTACGGCCGCATGTGGCGGTTACCACTCTCTAGAAAACCATAGCTTTTGAAATTATATACCGGTTAAGTCAAGGTGACAATAAGTATAATAATGGTTGCTACAGAAAAGTTACCAAAAATAAACTGCATTTAGCCGTTTTTTTTTTTCATATCTTACAGAATGCCTTCTTTATTAACTGTAGAGTTGGCATAGGTACTTGATCCTATAACTCGACGTCATTCGAAAGATTTTTGAAGAAAAAAAAGTTGTCAAAATCCACCAATTATCCATTCATGATTTCCTTGTCACTGAAAATTAATGAAAGCGCGCGTATTTCGTCAAGATCTTGTTGCTATGACAATTTATTGTGAGCTACACATTCTGGGTTACTTTCCTTATGTTCTAGGTCAATTAGGACCTTTGCATGGTCACCTTTCTTCTGACTAGACTATTGTCACATAACGGGAATGACACTACAGTAGATTCAACTGTTTATATTGCACTGTTGGTATAGAAGAGCTGGTATTTAGCTGTCTTCAGCTTGATACCAAATCTTTTTCTTCTTCTTGATGTGACGTGTTTATTTTAAACCCAAGGGCGATAATCACCGAATACTGGATTTTGAAATAGGTGGCAAGAGACACTAAAGACCACAATTTATTGAGTGACTTATTATTATCTTATTTCGATTGTTTAAGCAAGAACTACCGACATATTGAAACTTGAGTAAAGAATTCATGGAAAGTATCGCACTCTAATTTAGCGAGCACCCGATAATTATGTAAAATGTGGAACAGTTAGAGTCGCCTGCGCATCTAAAAAATATTAGTTCCAGTGTATACGTAGCCGTGTTTGTGTGTACATACTACATGTATTTTGTGTTATATGATATGGTATTGGTCAAAATGAAGTACTTCAAGATTTTGTTTACATTGTAAGTACTTTACATTGTTTTTTTTTTAATTGAAATGATATTTAAACTTTACTGGTTTTCTTGCATCCTTTTCTAACGAGCAATGATAACATATCAATTGTTTTCTCATATTTTCTGAAATTAATAAGTTATCAAAAGTTACTGATGGGAATAAAAATGACTGCCCCTAGCAATTTAAAAACGTTAATAAAATTTCCAACCCGCACTGGGCCTGCGTGGTAGATTATGGCCCACTCCCTCTCACAGAGAGGAAGGCCTGTGTCCCACCATTGGGAACGTTATAGGCTGACTATGAGTGTTTATATAATAAAGTTTCTCATCTGCTTTAAAAACATAACTTAATCTTTCAGGTACCTTATAGTTACCACCACTTCAGCAAAGTCGGAGCACAAAAGATCGCTTATATTCCCTCCAACCAGTCTTTACGGGGTAAGATATCTTCTCAATTATTTTTCTTTGGTTCATTTCCATATCATTCAACCAGAACGCCAAATCCCATAATTAAAAACGTTCAAAATCTAGTCGCAATCTCATCTCGGCGACAATCAATGTCAAAAATGTAGGGAAAATAGAGGATTTTTGACAGATTGAGACTGAGATCAGCCGATCTATTCTGTAAAACTTTCACCGTGAAAACTTAGGGGAAGTGAGCTTGAAGTGAGGTAATTCCACCTAATGTCAATTGGTAGTGTTGACAACTCACTTCACGCTCACTTCACCTTAGTTTTCACTGTGAGTTTTTTTACAGAATAGCACTACAGACTGTGAACGTTCTTAAAATTAAGAGAATTGCCCCTCTGATGTCTAGTGATCAACGCCGCAAGCCTCGCTGGTGCGTTGCCGTCCCAAGTCACACCAGGTCTTATACCCTTCAAACCAGAATACAGCGAAGTAGAAATCAGTACGACTTCCCCGGACGAGCTCCATTACAAAGTACTGGGGTACCTACTACTAATTAAGAAAATATTGATCATAAAATTTCATCATTAAAAGATTAGACAGATATATGCGGATTAGATATATATATATATTAGTTGAGATGCATGCAGAAGCCTCCTCGTATACACCCAACACCTTATTTGACTGGCCAATTCTTCCCTTGCGGTGGTAGGGCTAACGCCCACCTGGTTTGCGACCACCCTCCCACTGGAGTCCGGCGTTAAGCAGCTTGCTGTGTTTCGTCGATGTGTGGGAGTTTCAGTGCCTTAGGCATCTTCTGGGCACGCTCGTTCCATCATACACCTCATCCATCACTTTCCGTCAGGCGTGATCGAAGTCAAGAGCGGACCCATTCAGCAATATATATATATTTTTTTAAATTAATGGTTACTTTCTCCATTTACAGACTTTCCTGGCCATAGCTGTTCCAATAGACATACCGAACAAGAACGTCTTCGTGTCCTACAACTTCGAATCCAACTACAGTACCCTGAACAATATCACGGAGATCGATGAAGCGCTGTTCCCTAATCTTCCTGTAAGTAGAATTAATAAGCCTGATTATTTAATAGGACCAAACTGGCTGTGTGAGTAGTTGAGCCCAGTGGGTAACGGCCGTGACTTACGAGTTGTAGGTCGCAGGTTCGAACCCAGACAGGCGCTTTACTTAGTGTAAATTATTTAATCACCGCTGCTCAGCTTTCTCACGATGTTTTTCTTCATCGTTTTTGAAACGGTGAAGAAAAACATTCTGAGGAAACCGGCACTGGACCCGCGTGGTGGACTATGGCCCACTTCCTCTCACCGAGACCTATGTCCAGCAGTGGGAACTCTATTAAACTAGCTGACCAGAATAATCCTAATTCTGGTATGATCTCAGCTACACGAGCCACCGTCACAGTGGATGCGGAAGGCGGAGAATCTGGTGTTGGGACGTCACTTGGGAGAGGCCTATATTCAACAGTGGACTGCGGTAGGCTGAATTGACACGAGTGGAGAGATATCCCGGATAGTCAGCCAACGTCACTCTTTCTGTATCCATACTATAATATTATAAACGCGAAAGTGTGTCTGTCTGTCTGTCTGTTACCTCTTCATGCTTAAACCGCTGAACCGATTTAGATGAAATTTGGTATAGAGATAGTTTGAGTCTCGGGAAAGGATATAGGATAGTTTTTTATCCTGATATTTCCACGGGATCGAAATTTATGCGGGTGAAACCGCGGGGTGCTGCTAGTATTTTATAAACAGACATACAAAAAGTTGATCCGTGTGTACTAACTATTATTTAATCAATTCCAGGATGTAACCTCAAGACAAAGTCGTAGTATATCAAGGGAATTGACTTACACAGTGTTGGAGAATCGATTTCAAGAGTGAGTATTTTATTCCAAAATATAAATTCTTTCCAGTATCCTCACATAGTTGAGCAGGTGCGCAACACTGCGCAATCTATCATCCATTGTCCACCGTAAAGTACGAGCAGCCTTACTGATGAAAAATGGTTACCGTTACCTAGACCAGTGGTTCCGAACCTGGCGGTAATTACCCCCAAGGGATTAAATCAGCTATTCTGTGGAAGTAACAAAGAACCTAATAATTAAGACCTAATCTAATAAAATACCTAGCTAAAAAGAAAAAAATGATAGATCGCCGCGCAGTAAGGACCGCACGTGGCATCTCTTTCTAGCTGTCGTCGCAGACGCCTCGCCATGTCTTTTTTAATCCTGTTATAGATAACAGAGCTTTAAAAATACTAATACCCTTTACCACCACCTATATATTATGTGAGAGTGGTTTTTCAACTCTGGTTACACTGAAAACCAAGGCCAGAAACTGTCTCAATGTAGAACACGACTTATGATGCGCTTTAAGCGAAACTAAACCTAACGTCACCCTAGCTATTTTTACATATTAAGGTTGGGGTAAAAATCAGTTTTCCTGATAGGTCCAGGGGCAACAATATTGAAAAGGTTAGGAATCACTGACCTAGATGCTTGCAACAAAAAGGGGTTTGCCAATGCGTTAAATGTCTTGTTGCTAAACCAGCCGGAGGGCTACACCAGTCAACAGGCTCGTTGGTACCGTGGCGACATGCGCGTCTGCAGAGCGTGGGATTCTGGGTTTATTTCCTAGATCGAGCAAAGTGTTATTGGGTTTTCCCATTAGGAAGTTAGCGGTGTGTTACCCCCGTATCTCGGAAAGCACGTTAAGCAGTTGTTCCTGCACCTGATCTCTCTCCGGTCGTGACGGATTCCGTGCCGTCCAATCGGACTATGAGAATGAAGGAAGAGAGAAGAGAAAGTGCACCTGTGTTTGCGCACAAGTTTGTGCACTATAATTACACTTGCGCCGATGGCTAGACTCCGCTGAGACTGGACGCCATGACCGAAATTCGGTCCGGAGGACTATTATTGTAGTTTGCTACATGACATAACTTTGAACTTCAATTTCTAGATACGGCATGAAGGGCAGAGAATGTATGCTGCGTAACATTTGTGAGGCAGCTGAGACTCCGCTCCACCACGACGGCATTCTTGGACACATCATGCACATCATATTCACGTAAGTTCAGCACTTACTTTTATGTCAAGTCAATATGGTAATAATAGACAGAAGAAAACATTACGTCAACACTACAGTCTGTTAACGACACCGGACAGTACTACCTCCACTTTCAATGAGTGTGACTTCTGAATTTTCTTACAAACTTCCTTCTAAGTGCTCATCACACGCGTGCGGCAGAGGTAACTGCAGCCGTCGACAACATGCCGCTCGTGTATTTGAGCACCGTACTCGAATAAACCAGCGGCACGTTGTCGACGCGTCGACAGCAGGCGTCGACGGTTGTCGACGGCTGCAGTTGCCTCTGCCGTTGACGCGTGATGCTCGTGTGTATGCACACTAATTTAGTAGCCTCCATTAAAAATCCTGAAAAAAAATATGTTGCCTCTTTCCAGGCCCTCATCATCCAAGGAAGAAGGTCTAGAAGACGAGTACTACGAGGCGGAGGCGGACGGGCATCGCGGCGACTGTGACAAGTACATCGACCTCTGTCCCACCAGCCTGTTCGATTACATCACCAGACTTGTACAACTACCGCACCCTCAATAAAGAAAATTAGAAGAAGAAAAAGATTTTCTTTATTATTTCTATTAGCTATTAATGTACCACCGTTTGGCAAGGGCCTCCCAAACTCTCTTTCCACCTCTCTCAATCCAAGGCCACCAAGGACCAAGCTTTCTTAAAAGAGTCCAACGCATCCCGCCATCTCCGAATGGGCCTTTTCTTTAGCTTCTGCATAGCTATTCACAAACACTCGATACGCTTCCGTATCGTATCGAATATTAATCATTGTTATCGTAGGAGTTTTCTAAACGCTGTTCACAAGTCCAAGACCCGAAAATTTTGTCAGTTTAAATCAAATAGACGCCCGCTATTCTTCCAACAGCTATTTGCTGTTGAAAGCAAGTCAAATCAGGTTATCGTAATGTCAGGTTTTCGATACGATAGCCTGTCGTATGGTTGTGAATCAGGGCTCAGGTTAATTTTGTTGATAAAAGCGAGAAGCCAGGTTGGCGTGGATGTGACGCATGTTTTCTCCCAATTTGTTATTTTCTGTGTTTGTTCTTTTATGCGTCATGTTTGCCGCAAAAAAACGTATTTTCTTTCTTTCTTTCTTATCTTCCCATACTACTATAGGGCGGAAAGTCGGCTTCTCGCTTTTAACTTGATCATCATTTTCGAAATAAAGTTAGGTATATTTTAGAACCAAAAAATCAAAAGTCATTTATTCAAAGAAACTTCAGCGGCCTGGATGACGGCGCTCTGGTGACGGACATGTGGTGTATACACGCGGCCATAATAAATCTATCGTACTACCACACCCCGGACACTCCATACAACGCTCGCAAAATAATTACCTACTACTACTACATTAAAAAATGACGTTTGTATACGTATGAATGTGTGCGTGAGGTACTTGTGTTTGCGAGCGCTCTTTGTTAAAGAACTGCGACGAACACGCCGAAGTGCGGGGTGAGGTGCGGTAACTGATGTTAGTGCGGGTAAGGGAGTGTCCTTTCTGTACGTAGTACTTTAAGTATTCTGTGCTACTACTTCGGAGCTGTCATCTCGTTTTTGGTAACGTTCCGGCGGTGGGCAAACGTCCTAAACTCTTAAAGCGAAAAAAACCAATCCTAATTTGTTTCAGACAATTGTCGCGAAAATAAAGGTGATTAGTAAAACAACTGAATATTATCATAATAAGTATTTATTAGGCTCTAAACTTTATGTCAATAACAATGTACATTACAGTACACATTATTTACATGAATTAGTTAAACTTGTCAGTTTATAAAATTTAAAACTTATCATTCACAGCCGTTACATTAAAATATATTTTATTTTATTAATACTTAGGTAGTATTATTAGTTACTTATTTTTTAAATTCCTTATGGTTTACTCAGGAAGGTGTTTTTTTTTTTAAATAATCATTTCCATTTTTGTTTAAGCATGCGACACTATAGTTCGTTTTTTATTTAATCTCAGAGACTAGTCTGACATTTAAGACTTTTGTGTTTACGTTTTTTTAGTATAGAAGTTTGAAATTACACCTGTCAGATTAGTGTCGGATTAAAAAACGCACTATAGCCGCTTATTATAATAACAGACTTTAACCTTTTAACCGGCCGACTTTATATGAGTTGTCGTGCCCCCAGCGCAGTAAAAAAAAAAAAAAAATACCGATGAAACGAGCTGTGATGATGTAATAATAATACAGATTAAACAAGCTGTGTTATTTGGTCGTATACAGGGTTATTGGAAAAACACCAACAACCTCTTGAGAGTTCACTGTACTCATCATTATGAACAACTTTTACTATGGGACCAAACCTGAAATCGCGAAAAAAAAATCAGCTGTTCCCTATATTTCGACCAGTTATGCGAACGTAAATGTAGGGAACAGCTGATTTTTTTTCGCGATTTCAGGTTTGGTCCCATAGTAAAAGTTGTTCATAATAATGAATACAATCTTCCATTTCGATTTGTCGCATGATTTTAATTTCAGCCTGTATACGACCCTGGCGGAATGGACACGAAAATATTTGTCGGATTAATCCGTCGTAAGTGGTTAAAAGGTTAAAGAATTGTTTTTGACAATTGTTTTTATTTAAATTAAACTATAATCATCACAGAACCGTGAAAACTTCGGTGAAGTGAGCTTCGAATGAGCTGTCATTCCATGTGATGCTACCATAAATATATGGTTACATTTCTATGGATGTTACATATTGACAGCTTACTTCATCTAAGTTTCATGGTGAGATTTTGCAGAAAATGTCTGCTGTGTTAACAATCTGCCACACGTAAAAATTAATTTAACCGGTCAAACACCGCGCGTCGCCTATTGACGACGAAACAATAGAAAATCAACTGTGTCTCATTAGCGGAGCTCGACAGATTAATAAAAAAAACTTTTTTTTAATATTCCTTTGTCCACCAAATATTTATATTATCTTATCATTGATTAATATCTATGTTACTATATTTTCTTATTATGTAAGTATTTTGCGAGATCTTATAGTCAGCATTACAATAGTAATATACGTGTTTTTCTCTTTTTACCTACGTATTATTATCTAAGGTAAGGTTTTTATTTTTTTTTTTCTATACCTAACTTTACATGCACACCAAAGTAAAGGTAAAAGTATTAAATTCAGATGGTTTTTTTGCAAATAATTTGACACTGAAGTTATAAAATTAGTGTCAAAACTTTTTTTTTTTTTTTCAATTAATTACGTGTTACCCAAAATAGTAGTTTTAATCAGCACTAAATAGTGCCAAAATTACATTTTTTATTTATTCAATACCTATTCCTATTTTTTTGCATAGATAACTTACGGTGAGTTACTAAACCAAAAATTAATGTCAGTTAGTGACGTAGTCAATAATAAAAAGCATTGCATTATTTTTTCAGTGGATGTCAATAATTGTGCTACTTATGTTACAGAAACATAACATTTATATATTTTTCTATAAATTGTGCTACTAAAAATTCTATTTTGAATAAAATATTATTAGATTTTAACAGATATGTAAAATGAGCAAGATAATACAATTATTAGACACTGTAGATGTCTCAGGATTATACAAATATTTGTAAATAGTGTATTTTTCCCTACAAGTCCTATTAATGAGTTAAGTCTCAAGTATGTTCGGTTTCAATTTTGAGGACGCTAGCGCCCATCATCCATCAACAAATATGGAATATTTTTTTAACCTACGAGACAAGTAATGAAAAATACACTTTACTTTTCACTTCATTATTTTAGAGCAAAGAATACACCTATAACCCTGGGAAATGAGCGATAATTTGCTTCAGTAATATTACATATTTTTAACTGTTTTATATAACGCATTAGCAATATTTATAACAAATTGATAAAATACAATTTTCAAACTAAGCTTTCACCTTAAAAAAAGGTAACGTAACAAGAGTATAACCAAACACGAATCATGTCCCGATGTAATTTCCCCATTCTGAGAATATTTCGGTTTAGAAAAAATCCTAGAACAGGTAATATAAATGGGAGCTAAACCGGAAATATTCCTAGAAATATCAACAAGCTTTTTAATCAAAAATTTTATGCTACAGGAAATTTGGAAAATGCGCAGCAAATGACAATGATATTTACATAAGACAACCACCTAATTACCTAAATACAAAATACCCGGCTTATGGTATATTTCGTCACATCCGAATGAAATAAATGGAACAGAATTTATACAAAAATATTTCATAGTTTATCTGGTGATGATGACTTACCCCTTTATAAAATAACAAACTATGAAAACTAAAACCAATACAATCTCAAAAATCAATCATCTAACTTATAATACCAATAGTCTCAATATCCTTAGGATAGAAGAAGTTGTTCTTCTTCATAGGAATGGAAGAGATCTGCTGGTCCACTGGTACCCTGGTATCGTAGAGCGAAGGCGACTGGAAGATGATGCCGAACGTACCTACGAAGCAGGCGATGGTGAACAGCCAGAGGAAGAAGCGATCCAAGACCATGGACATGAACTTCCAGTCTTCGACGACCTGTGAACAATGGTAAAGAACATAAGTACAGTCATAGGTGGGCATTTCGTCCATTCCGGTATAAGAATTATGTAGTCATCATCTGCCTAGCCTTTTCACAACTATGTTAGTGTCGGCTTCCAGTTTAACCGGATGCAGCTGAGTACCAGTATTTTAAATGGAGAGACTGCTTATCTGACCTCCACAACCCAGTTGCTGGGTAATACGCTAACCCTTGGTAAGACTGGTTGTCAGACTTTCGGGCTTCTGACGACCGTTTATTACCGTTGGATCCCGTTTTTTGATCCCATTTTTTAGGTATTACCGATGGATCCCGTTTGCTATTTCCGTTGAATCCCATATTATAACATGTGTACATTTCAGAAGAAAAGTGATTTACCTTTATCAAACACTAAAAAGAGATTATTTTTAGTGGGTTACCCGGAGCCGAACTAGTTAGATTAGGTTAATTATTTAAAAAAAAACAATGTTAGGTTAGGTTAGGTTAAAACTGTGACCCCTACGCACGAGCCGAGCGAGCGAAGCGAGCGGTGCCGCGGCAGCGGCCGGCGAGTGCCAGAAACGACTAGATTATATAGAAAATGAGTTGTTTGTGAAATACATAGTATACGAAACGTTGGTTGTAAACTAAAAATTTGTCAATGGAGTTTTGGTGAAACATTAGTGAACCCCTCATTTTATTATAAACAATTTTGTTGTTGAAAGTACCCGCATTCATATTTTTTTAAGCATTCGGGATCCAACGGAAATACTTTTCGGGATTCAACGACAATAAAACGTAATTATCTTGCATTTTTTAAATTCGGGATCCTACGGAAATACATAATAATGTTTTGCGGGATCCAACGCCAAAAATATTAAAATGGGATTCAAAAACGGGATCCAACGGTAATAAATCCTGACGACCCGTAACGACTGTCAAAGATCCACGAATGACAGCCGGGACCAACGGCTTAACGTGCTTTCCGAAGATGGTCACCCATCCACGGACCAACCGCGGCAAGCGTAGCTTAACCTGATCGATCGATCCATGCATCTGTTACTACTTAGCCACAAGCCCCTCTATAAGTAGGGGGTGAAAAAACCCATTACAAGTTTCACGACCAGAAGATCAATCATTCAGGATCCCAACTCAACTGTAGCGCATATAAGATAATTACAAAATATCTTGTACAAATCGGCATTTGCTATAAGGTTAAAGGTGGCAAAGATAATGTACCTATCTGCATACCTAAATACTCAGGAACATCACTTTTACAGCACGGTTCCGTATGCAAAAATAAAGCAAGCCATTATCCATACTAATATTATTTTAATTACAAATGTGAAAGTGTATATGTGTGTCTGTTTGTTTGCCCGTCTTTCACGGCAAAACCGCTGGACTGATTTCGATGAAATTTGGTATAGAGATAGATTGCATCCCGGGGAAGGACATAGAATAGTTTTTATCCCGATATTTCCACGGGATCGACTCTTATGCGGGGGAAACCGCGGGGCGCAGCTAGTAATAAATAAATTCTTTATTGGCATAAGAAATCTGTACAAAGTGACGCCCTGACTTCTGCGCTAGGTAACAACACCTGTGGTACAGGAGCCAGTGTCGTCTCCCAAGCAGTAGGTTCTGAATTTTATGCATTTATTTATTCATTGGTACACTCACGTGTTTATTTTACATGTGAAAGCTACTACCGTACAAGATGTACCTACTAAATAAAATTAACAATACTTGAACCTTCATAAGACTTATTTTATTTATTTTATTAGGTTCACCAACAACTGATTATACTAATACAACCACGTAATACATTTTTGAAAGTAAAATAACAGTGCATCAATTACTTATAGGTAAACACAACATGCATAAGACAATGAATTAGCATGAATGACTTAACTAATAACAATTGATTAACTAAAGTAATCAGACTGAAAGATGGACATCAGTTATTCAAATTAAAGCCAGAAATCTTGCCGTATTATGACTTAAATAAACTCAAATCCAAAAGTTATTCCAATTAATTTCGACCCTATTAATCAAAATCATGAATGTCAACTAAAATGGCACTCGATTTAAATTCTTCAAGTTTTGACTTAATCTTTGATTCCCTATTCCTCTATAATTTAAAAGTTTCCCCAAAGGGAATGGCGACCAATTATTCTAAAGAGGCAGTTTGATGTGGACAAGCGTTGCCGCGTTGTTTACTTGTTCTCAAAAGAGCTCAGTTAATTGAACCCCTTTGTAGTACGCGCTCAAACGAGGTAACTGATCAGCAACTATGCATTTACAATGATTTGCTGCAATCAAAACTTCATACTAGATTTAAAGAAGAAAATATCTTTGTTGTATTCATATTTTGAAAGATAAAATAAGAAAGAAATGTACAAGTATATAAAAAGGAGGGCAAATAATCAAACGGCATCAAAAAATTCGTCCGCGTCACTGTCAACAGGAAACGTGCCCAAAAGGCTGGCAGCATTACCACGTTGTATGGCAATGCTGATTCTTTGGCCAAAGAATAGGCCAGCCTTCTGGTTACGTGAAGAGTCGACCAACCGCTTGTCGATGTCTCGAAATACTAAGTGGGCACTCGGGCCCCATGGCCCTAGTGTTTTAACCCCAAACGGCTCAAATATGTAAGTTCCAAAGAAATTGGAAATAAAGAAAGAAAATACATTTCTATACGATAAACATGACGCACAAACCCAAAAAAGAACATGTTGTGGGAAAATATACGCCAATAAAAAACATACAAACAAAAAATATCAACAGCCTGTTTCTTTGTCAACATAATCAACCTATAACGTTCCCACAGCTGGGACACAAGCCTTCATTCTATGAGATCGAGTGGGCCCAGTGCGGGTTGGTCGAATTTTTGGTTCTACGACATGCTGGTTACCTTACGATGTTTTCCTTCACCGCGCCATAATAAGAAAAACGAATCTACTGTAACATCCTATATCTAAAAACCGGCAGAGCTGCTTTGTGAAACGTTATTAATCTTTATAAAATAAGTATTTTTTCCGACCAGACCGTAACTGAAGCCCATTCCACTCAAAGGGCTCTAAATGAAACTTTCCACCATTTAACTACTAAAAAAACTGAACCAGGTTTGACACAACGTTAGGTTCTTAACAAAGGAGTTCCTATCTAACAAACTCTCCGCATATTAATCATTGCAACTAGAACAATTCATCCTCTTCCATTTATCTCACGAATTCATAACGTCACTCGCTGTTGTTTGCAACAAAAAGTGGCTATCAACCACCATTATTAGGAAAGTCGCCACGTCTGAGCACACCTTATCATCTAAATGGAGTTTCCTTGCCTTTTTTCGTTATTTCCTCTCATAACAGGCCTCTTGAGTGTTGAACAAGGGGAAGCGTATCAAGGGACAATTTCCCCTTTGGGATTAACCGTGTCTAAGCGATTATGTATACAATACGACACGTTTGTACTTCTGTAGATAAACACTTTGTACTCAAAGAAGTCAGGAAAGCTGATTATGAAGATAATATCTCAATTTGTGTCGCTGTCCGCTGGCCTTTATTGTAGTCTAGGAAATTTGTTGCGACATTTTACGTAACTATTTGCCTTTGTAGCATGCAATTTTATTACAAACTTGTACTAAACATTTTTTACGAGTTTGTTCTTTTTTATACCGTGTCAGGTTATTTATTAAAGCTCAAAGCTGAATAAAACTGTTTATGAATTGACAAATTCATATAACAGTGTCATAAAAAACCGTGATGATGGTGCGGTAAATATCCTTGTTCCCAAAGACTACTAAAATGGACAAAAAAGGAAAAACCGCTATGATTATGATCAGCAGACGGATTGGTGACCATAGACATTCACTAAAGAGTTGCCTACCCAGATAATCGCCTTTTACGACAACCATAAACTCAAACTCAAAGCATTTGTTTCCATTAAATCATTTACAGGCACTTTTTAACCATCAAGGAATCGGTCAGTCAGAAAGATGAAACTCATTTCCCCTTTCAAAAGCATAGTATGTTCTTATGGACAAGAACGCGCAAGACCGCAAGAAACTCCACGATGCATAATCAGCCTATAATGTCTCCACTACTGAGACACAGGCCTCCTCTTTCAGTGAGAGGGAGTGGGCCATAATCCACCATGCGGGCCTAGTGCGGGTTGATAGATGTCAGATGTCTTCAAATTGTTGATTCTAGGACATGCCGATTTCTTTACGATGTTTTCATTTACCGTCCTTGGTGAGCAAATTCCTATTATTATATAATTTTCCTAGAAAATAGACGGAACGTAGCACATAAATAAAAAAAATATTCACCTTTCGAACGTGACGTTGCCTTTTACAGCAAATACATATTAATATTTCTGACTTCATTAAAGACCAATGAAATATAACTGGTAAGCATTTAATTAAGCACTTTGGAGAAGATCGCTCAAAAATTCATAGACATTTATTACTATTTATTTTACTGGAAACGTGTAATTGTAAGATAAAACGTAAAACACACTTGGTTATATTATTTACTCAAATAATATTTCCATTTCATTTGTAAAGTTATTAATACTAGATAGATACGCCTGATCTAATTTCCTTTATTTTTTATTATTGTGATAATTATGAATAATTATTTCCTATATGTTGATTAAATTGACGGTCCCTCGACATTTCTTGAGAATCTAAAGTGAACTTACAACCAAAAGATACTCAGAAAAAACTACATTTTAAACAAGTAATTCTGTGCATCCTAAAACAGAACACCAGTGCCAAGACAAGTGCAATAAGCCCAGCCCATAAGTAATAAAAAACGCTATTCCACCACTGAAAATGTATTTTAAAATACCTAGTAAGTACATCGTACATCCCCGACCATTAAAGTACATAGTCTACTTGATACAAGTACATAGAACCGACCCACAGCGGCTGTCCGGGAACCTATTTATTTTAACCAGACTTTTTCACTGAAAATTTTTCATACATTCCCTCGTAGATAGCGCGGTTAGATAGCGCAAGTAGTGGGGAGTGTACCGTGTAGCGCAATGGATTATGCAATGGTATTAAAGTGTTAAAACTGAGATGAGAAGATAGGTTTTCTTGTGTATAATTTATATAATAATATCCAATTAGTGGTATGTCTTTTTGCAACAGGGCAATCTGGTATCAAACTGCTTTTTTAGCAGTCTAATGGGACTCCTTAATCTTTTTACTACAGAACACATGAAACACTTCAGCGTATTTAGTGCTACAAAACTAGTTTTCTATAGAAAACCTTTTTTAACCGACGAAAAAAAACGGAGGAGGTTCTCAATTCGACGCGTATATTTTTTTTTTTTTTTTTTTTTTTTTTTTTTTATGTATGATCACGCATAACTTTTTACAGAGCAGTCCGATTTTGATAATTCTTTTTTTATTAGAAAGGGTATACCCTGAAGTTGGTCCCATATAAATTTGGAAAAAAAATTCAAACCCTAAGGGTTAGAAAACAGGGGATGATTGATTGTTCACTCACTGATTGTAATGTATGACCACGCTTAACTTTTTACAGAGTAGTCCGATTTTGATCATTCTTCTTTTGTTGGATAGGACATACTTCGAAGTTGGTCCCATGTAAATTTGGAAAAAAAAAACCTACCCTAAGGGTGGGAAAATAGGGGTGACTTATTGTTCATTCACAGATTTTAATGCTGAGCTGTGTATTACAATTAAAATAAAAGGCCTATCTATGTTGGTATATAAAGCCTGTTTTTTTTAAGTATTACATTATATTATTTAGTATTATATTACACAAAAAATAATAGTTAAAGTAGGAGTATATAACAGTTAATGTCTAAAGTAAGGTAGGTATTTTAAAAGTAATCAAACATTAAGCATGTAGTAATTAGTAAATTATGGCCTCAAAAAATTATAAAATAAAAACTTTT
The DNA here is from genome assembly GCA_947508005.1 of Amphipoea lucens. NCBI lineage: Eukaryota > Metazoa > Arthropoda > Insecta > Lepidoptera > Noctuidae > Amphipoea > Amphipoea lucens. Next base: position 4,116,981 of record OX382371.1, read on the forward strand.
TAACAAAAAATTAAACCTCCGAAAAAACTGAAAAGCAAAAAATAATAAACTTTTTTTATTTAACCTTAATAAATAAGTTCTTAAACTAATGCAAGTATACCTAAGTAATTTTGAGTCGGCGCCAAACAATCAATGAACAAAGATTACTAAATTACCTTAAATTTAAAGAAATAAGCAACGTGAAATCTATAGCGATAAACATTAACATTTCAAACAAAAAAGGCGCTCTCCGCACGACCACTCGCAACGAATTAATTTGCTTGTTTGGCGCCGACTCAAAATTTCTTAGGTATACTTGCATTAGTTTAAGAACTTATTTATTAAGGTTAAATAAAAAAAGTTTATTATTTTTTGCTTTTCAGTTTTTTCGGAGGTTTAATTTTTTGTTAAAAAGTTTTTTCATGTTGTAACCAACAAAGTATTTTATTAACCGCCGCTGCGATAATACAGCTTCAATTCACTGCACTTTATATTTTCAGCAATCCTTATTTAACACATTGCACTAACACATAAAAAATAATATCTGGGGTCAGCTTCCATTCTAACCAGATGAAGCTAGATGAATACCAGTGTGTTATATGGAGCGACTGCCTACAAAACCTGCACAACCCAGTTGCTGGGTAGCACGATACTCCTTCCGGTCAGACATCTACGAATGTTTCTATTCGTAATCGACGGGATAATAATAAATTATGCGTACCAAGATCAACCACGGCATTGATGCATAAAAGTGTTTTTTGTTTAGCACCGGTCATCTATAATAAAATCTCAAAAACTATTAGAGAAATGCCTAATGCTCTGTTTAAGATACATTTAAAAAAATATCTCATAGCCAAATGCTATTATACCATATCGGAATTTTAAATGACTGCAATTAATTAAATAGATTCCTATAATTACGATGTTTTCACAATTTGACCCCTATATATGTAAAAACAATACTTTATGTTTTTAATTACTATTAGGATTAAGTTATTTCATAGTTTGCTTTGTAGACTCAAATTTTTAAATTTTTTATGGTTTATTCTAAGCCAAAAATATGTTGTATTGTACGCCATAAATGGCAAAACATGTAGATCTACCTGTTATTTTAAGACCTTGCACATATTATTTGATGTATACTCATGTTTTACAATAAATATTATTCTATTCTAATGACAGCCGCGGTCAACAGCTTAAAGCTTATCGTGCTTCCCGAGGCACGGAGGGGTTTCAATATGTAAGAGATGGTCACCCATTCACGAACCGACCGCGGCGAGCATAACATAACCTTCGATCAACCCGTGCCGCTGTTATGATTTAGTCACGAGCACCAACGCAGTAAAATCTAGAACAAAATACCCACACAGTAAAACACAGTGATCTAGCAGGAAACCCTGCAGATATGACCCCGCCGTGTCCCCAGAGAACCGTGCACTCTCAGCAATTTGGTATACGGTTGTTGGTTCATTTGACGTACTTTGACCTCTAATACGGAATTTCGTATCAAAATGGATGTTCAGTAAGTTTTTGATGGCAAACGTGAAAGCTTTTATACAGCTCCGAGAGTTACTTTATGTATTAAACCACAATGCGACTTTACAGTGTAGTAATTATAATTTTCGTGGATAATTTCGTTTTGTATACTATTGTTTTTCATGAATGCAAATGAAATATAATATTTTCGGTTTATGGAGAGAAAAGTAGAATAAATGTTAATGACAACCACAACAATATGGAGTTTGGCGATTGGTTGCCATGACATTCTTGTAATTCACCCAGTCAGCTCTATTATGAATGGGAAAGGTGATTTTGATGAGTTTGGTAATGCAGATATTCATAGATGCTTACGGCCATTTATAATTAGGTGGGCGGCCATCGACTGCTTATTCGCCGCCAAACAACACACGTTTTTGATTAGATAACTATCCATACTAATATTATAAATTCGAAAGTGTGTCTGTCTGTTACCTTTTTACGCTTAAACCGCTGGGCCGATTTAGATGATATTTTGTATAGAGATAGTTTGAGTTCCGGGAAAGGATATCGAATACTTTTTATCCCGATATTCCCACGGGATCGAGACTTATGCGGGTGAAACCGTAGGGCGCTGCTAGTTATGGATATGTTTGAACCAAAAAATATTTTCTTTTCAATCAATACTTGCCACACGAGTCCCAAATGGAAACTTAGCCATTATATCAAAAACTCACAAGCTAAATACATTACCTAGGTGAGTAATTCCAGAAATCAAGCAATTTCTCAAAGAACGCTTATTAGCCTTCGTTCCAATAGAAAATGGAGCAAATTGCGTTTTAGCTTCAATCAAGCAGCATTCAACATTGGTGCCTAGACCAGAAAATAAAAGACTATTAAAAATATAAGACTATTTAATGGATTCAGAAGAATTACGGCAAATTTGCTTACATAGGTAATTTATTGAATTTCCTGAAACTTGATTTGATGTTGTGTATATTCCATAGAATTTATTATGAAAGCAGACTTTAATTTGTTAAATTGAAAAATTAAGTCAACAAAGTAGTTGTGAATTCACTGGAATTCGAAATAATACGAATGGAAAGCAAGAAAGAAAAACAGTTTATTCTGAACGCACATTACAAAAATTGTAAATGGTAATACTAAAGTTAAACGTATTCGGAAGAAAAGAAATAAAACGATTTAAAAAAGTGACAATAAAGTAGTAATAATGGTGTTTCTTTGCACGGGAAAGTATAATTCAGTCGTCCAACACTCCTATTAACTTCACTACCTCTGCTGATAGTACCTAACACTTACATATAATACAATCAGCCTATAATGTTCCCACTGCTAGGACACAGTGTGGTTTGGTAGATATCACATGTCATCGAATTCTTGGTTCTAGGCTATGCCGGTTTCCTCACGATATTTTCCTTCACCGTTATGAGAGCAGTGGTGATGAAATTATTTACACAAAGTAAAGTGCCTGCCTGGGTTTTTTTATTTTTTTTTTATTAATTACCGTGGACTTGTGGTCCGCGCCCTTTTTTACATTTTTTTGTTTATTATTTTTCTTTTTTTTTATAAGGAACAGTTACGATTCTCCCACATCGGGCACATCCATTCTTATTTAAATTTACAATACTAGCTTAAATCTACGTGAGTGCATCTTACATTTTTTTTTTATAATGCCTGGCTGGATTCGAACCCACGACTTACGAGTACAAGAGCAGTGGTGCTCTCACTGAACCTACCGATTACACATTGCTTTAACCTTTTAACCGCTTATGTCGGATTAATCCGACAAATATTTTCGTGTCTTTTCCGCCAGAGTCGTATATATACGACCAAATAACACAGCTCGTTTAATCTGTATTATTATTACATCATCACAGCTCGTTTCATCGGTATTTATTTTTCGTTTTTTTTTTTCGGGCTCTGGGGGCACTATAACTGATATAAAGTCGGGCGGTTAAAAGGTTAAAGGTGTGCAGATACCTATTCCACTGTGTGTTGATCATGTGTGCCGTATCTATTTCTTTTGTTTTTGTGTGAGTTTCCCAAGTGGGGAAAATGTGGCGACACTTGAACTTGAACAAATATGCAGTGAAGGCCATATCTCTCGGATATCTATGGTGTGTACCACGTATATCTATGGTGTGTACCAAAAGAAGTAAATAAAAATCCAATATTCACTGGCATAGCTTCCGCAAATCACATGCAACCGCATTGTTCGAAGCAAACCACAATTTTTGGATACGGGTGACCTGTATGTATAGAACGATAATTGATATGGTTCACAATGCAATTTGAAAGTTAGATTGATAGTTGATTGATTAGCTAACAGTCGGTAGGTAAATACAGGGTGTTACGGAAAGGGTATATCAATACAAACGGGTTGAAAAGTGTATCTGGTCTAGAATCTCTGTACAAAATTTCAGCTCAAAAGCATTAACTTTGAAAATGCTTAATATTTTTTATCGTCTTACATGGGACTTAAAATTAACTGGCGAAAAGTGGGTGTACCATAGGTTCATAGCTGCCTACCCATTCGTGGACAAAAGGCGTGATATTATGTTCATGTCAAATAAACTTATTTTCTTTCTTTCTTTATGTCACTACCGGCTTTTCAAGTAGAACATTATTTACTATTAAGAATATTATTATAACGTCAAACGGGGTGAATAGGGACAAAAATTTTAAATGGATTTTTGAAATAAAATAGTTTGTAGTCAATAAGGGCACGTAATCGTTAGTTAAATTACAGTAAACACATTAGGGTCCTTTTTGACCACAAACTATATTATTTTAATGTTAAAATCCCTTTTAAAGTTTTTACCCGATTCACCCCTGCATCCCTATTCACTCCATTTGACTGTAGTTAATGCAAACCTCATTTAAATTGATATAATTTAACAATATTTTAATAGCATTAAACGCAAATGTAATTCAAATCCAGGATTGAAGAGACCGAGATCTTCAAAGAGTCTCAAACCTCTCCCATATCTCATCAAAAAAACAAACTTTCTGCCAAAATTTAAAATTCAGCACGCAAGCTGACATTTTTGTCTGTATTACATAGCTTGCTTACTTATCTCCGTCGGTCGGAGCTCACGTAACAACATAAACTGCAATGTGTATGTTACAGAGCGAAATCCCGCGAAGAGGATCGGAGGATTTCAGGATACGATCCGTGCTTACATTGGTATACAGCCTCTTGGGATGGGTAAGCTTTTAAAGCAAATATGCAACCGCACTTGCAACTGCTTGCAGTTTTTCCCAGGAATATAAACGTATTGGAAATATTTAGACGTAGATTTGTGTTAAAGTAGGTAGCATGTGGCTAGGATTCTTGTAAGAAATGTACCGTTTTTCTTAGACTAGGTATTACATCTTGTTTTGCTTTCCTATCCATACTAATATTATAACTGCGAAAGTGTGTCTGTTTGTTACCTCTTCACGCTTAAACCGCTGCACCGATTTAGATAAACTACTACTACTGATTTACTTTATTTTTGTAAAGGAATAGACATTGTAACTTATAACATCGCCTTGGATGATTCTGTAAAGGTGTTATAATTGTGGTTTAATAAATAAATAAATAATAATGAATAATAAAATTTGGTATAGAGATTGTTTGAGTCCCGAGAAAGAACATAGGATAGTTTTTATTCCGATATTCCCACGGAATCGACACTTATGCGGGTGAAACCGCGGGGCACTGCTAGTATTTTATAATTATTAAATTAAAACATAATTATGATGGGAAAGGACCTCGCGGCCAGGCACCTAACCTCTGGTCAGACAAACTAACTGCCCTCACTGGACTCTCTGTTACGAACTCCCTCAGAGAAGCTGAGAACCGAACGAAGTGGAAGAACATCGTACACAAAGCCACGAAGGCCTTTCAGGGACACGGCGTTCAGTAATGCAGAAGGTACTCGACCAAGAAGAAGAAGAAGAAATAACAACCTTTTTATCATTATCATGAAAACTTTGGATTTCCCGTATCTTGCAGATTATGTGTCTTCTTTAGAAGGATAGGTAGGTACCTAATAACTTTATTAAACACAGACAACATCATCGGACTGCCAAAATACAAACAATTGCTAAAGCGTCATAGCAAACACAAACATTTATAGGCGATACACCAACCCGTAAGCCTCAAAGTAACGCTCGAAAGCTTTTTTAAAATATCCATTTCACAACATTTTTTCACTCAAAAAACACGAAACGAACAAACCAAACAACAAATAAACAAGCAGTATCCCAAACATTCGGCATTTCAACGCTCAGGCCGAAAAAACACCACAGAAACACTTCAATATTACATATTTCATCCTATTTCGAATTCAGGCGCTGTCGGTGCCGCGGAGATAAGAGCAACTACCATTAATATAAGGTACAGATGGCAAACAAAGTGAATAGACTATTTTTCGGCGTTCGCCTCATCCAGATCGCCGAATAATAGCGAGACGCTGACGGACGCTGAAAGCCGAAAAAAGGAGTAAGTATTATTAGGTCAATACTCAAAAGGGATGCGTGAAAATGATTGTTGAGTTGTCAAAAGTGAAATGTAAGGGTGCATCGGATACGGAACCTTTCGGATTATAAGGAATGGGTGCGGGTTATCTGTTATTTGGTGCTTACGGGTCTAACAATAGAAGGATCTATTCTGAGTGAAAAGTATTTCTTTTCTCAGTTTGTCTAAAGAAAAATCATACGAGAAATCTTTCTTTTCTAATAGGCTACTAAGTGTTTTTTTGCAATATTTTTCCAATTTTATTATGGTTTTAAATCGGCCTATTAAATTGCCTACTATGTGCATTCCTTCCCTAATAAATCCATCAGTTTGAACAGTATCATTAGTAACTAAGTAAGTTCATAAGTGTGCTCGGTCGTATAGAATAAGCAAGCTGAAGTGGCAATCGGCCGGCCATGCGGCCATATTAGCCGTAGAACCGATGACCATTGGGGTAGACGTGTTCTTGAGTGGAGACCGCGAATCGGTAAACGTAAGGTTGGACGCCCTCAGGCTAGGTGGAGCCACGATCTTCGCAGGGTGGCTGGTAGCAGCTGGATGAGAGTTGCCGAGAATCGTCCTTCAGTCTATGTAGACTGCTTTTTTTTATGGATGGGAAATCATCAAATGACTCCTCCCGCTCTGGGTGGAGCGGAAGGGAGTGTCAGACTCTTACTGACTAAAACCCATCCGTGTTCCTTCCTTAGCCCTTTATGTTCCGGGGTAGCGGTAACCCTTTCCGACAATAATAATAATATTCCACAACTATCACACAACGCCATCTAGTCCCAAGCTAAGCAGAGCTTATGTTATGGGTACTAGACAACTGATAAACATACTTATATATTTCTAAATACATACATATTATAGATAAATTACACCCAGACACAGAACAAATGATCGTGCTCATCACACAAACATTTGTCCTGGGTGGGAATCGAACCCACGACCTCCGGCATAGCAGTCAGGGTCACTAACCACTAGACCATCAGGCCTGTCCCGCACCCCCATGTAGACTGCTGTAGGCTGATGATGAACAGAATCATGAATACATAACGTAAACTTAAATATTGCTTCTATAACCGTAAAAGATATTACGCACCGCGAATAAAGATAATCATATTCAGCTCAGGCGACTTATATCTACAGCAGCTATAAATTTTATAATAGGTCATAAAGTTATCATAAATCAGTCGGATTTACAATTTTAAAACGTCTCGATAGTGTCTTGTATGGACTTTTTCAAAGAACTAGACTGGGAAATAGACTTTTTTAATGAACTCATAACTGCCAAGGCAAAATTGACATAGAATGAATTCCTACTTTTCCTGATACAATGAATAAAATGGGTCGCCGAAAATTACAATACCAGTCCAATGAACCACAAACCTCGAAACAAAACCGCAACAAAATATCAATAGCTACGCGAATATCTATTTCCAGAAAAAAAACCCGATATTAATTCGCGAACAAAAATGGATCGCCCGGGTAATTCGGCGAGATGCTTTTTAAAATTTATTCGGCCTCCGGGTGCTATTTATATCGTCGTTTCAAAAATGAAGTGCGGTTATCTCAGAGACGTAAAAACGTGTTCGGAATAACAATTCGGTTTTCGGCAATAGCGATGTTGGCACTCGGCCTAGCCGGGGAACTTGCGTCTCACTAATTTACTTATATGCTACGTGACGTAACGTGTTGCTAATTTTATTGTTTTACATTCATGTGTTTATGTTTATTTATGTTGACGTAGATAACACTTTTTACGTTGTACGTTTGGGAGCGCAAATAAGACAAGATCTTGGTATTTTGTGGAGGGTAATTACCACGAAGTTGGATGTAGGATTTATTTAAGTTAATTCGCAATGAACAAGTCAAAATAGATTTTTGTTCGTCGTCAAGAATACTGTGAAATACTATAGAAACGTTTTATTAGTATTCGTTTAAGTCGATGTAAGAATATATCTTTATGGGGTTTATGCATAAAAGTTTTTTTTTTATTTAAGAAACGTTTATACATCAAAAACGTATGAATAAACAGTCGCTAACCATTAGGTACATAACTGTAAGTAACGTTTATAAATGAAGGGGTTTATAGATAACCACTGCATAACATAAATCTTTTAAATATTTCTTGAAAACCTAAATACGACAGACTAAAGGCACAAAATTATGATTATGGTCTCTTAGATGCGTCGACGGCGATCCTATTAAATTCTGATATTGATATCACAAAAATACAACTTCCTACTCCGAAAAGAATACCCTCCGGCCTCCCAAGTGACTACCAAGTTTCTGTTGCCGACGAACTGGGTCAAATTAACTTCTAACTGAATATGGAAAATCAACGTTGATCAACACCCTAATTGCGTAATCCATTGCTTCACATGTTAGAAATAAATGTCTGCTCAACAACGTAAATAACGCAATGAATGTTGTTGAACTGTCAAAGTGAAACCCATTCCTACTTTTAGTGTGTTACGCAATTACCCCTCTGGTTATGTAACCTCATGAACCAACACTTAATTATAGTCCCTACAAAGCCACCTAACCAACAATCTAAACACAAACAAACGCCTTTTTAACAAAAAAAACTTCAAAACGCAATCTAGAAAACACTTGCGAGCAAAAAAAACAGCCGCCACTTCTCCCACTAAATCGTTTGAAATTCATCTCGGCACATTCGTAGTATCTACTCCTTCGAAGAGACGAAGCCGGTATAGCTCCTTAGGGTCGAAAGGATCGATAGCAATTTAAATGTGCTGATTTCTTCCATCGTGACCAGTAATGAGAGATCGTAATTAGATTTAGTCCCTATTCGATGCTCGTCTGAATGATAATACGGCAGCATTACTAAAACGCTGCGTTTTGTATTCGCTAATTGTGTTTTACTTTGGGTTTGTGTTATGTGGGGAGAATAGTTTATTGTTGCTGACATTGGTGCCTTTTCCAAACATGCATTTGTTGAAAAAAAAAAATCATTAAGTAGGTACAGTCGAGTTCATTAATATATTGGCAGTGACAATGTTTCAAAATATTGTAAGCGTTAAAATGATCATATAGTTCTATACAAACTTAGACATCAATAAAATGTTTTCATATAAACTGTTCATAAGTATGTTACGGTAGTGCAGTCAAAAATATCTGACACTCTTCGAAACATAAATATCTAAATACTCTAGATTTCAATAAATGTGTTACAACCTAGGATTCATAAATATCTATACAGCTTTGAATATTCAACTAAATGGCCTTTACCATTAAATTTATTTTTGCTTGCCGGAGCAGAAGTTCGAGTAATAATGCAATATTGCCGTTGAAGGATGTCATAACTGACAACTTCAAATTGATTTTGTTTCAAGATCTTTTTCATAGAAAAATAATTGCATAGATATTTGTGAACCTAACTTTGCGCTAAATAATATGAACAAGGGATTGCGCACAATTTTTAGAGTCTTTGTCTGTAGTAATATTATTGATATAATGTAGTCACATATTTATGATGTCACAGATTGTTTACAATTTATTGTACGGTGAAGCTGTTTAGAGTTTTATGAAACTTACCATTGCCTATATATTTTTGATTCATGAACATGCTCAGATATTAAAGAACTCGACTGTACCTACTGTTTTTTGAAGGTGATGTTTTTTGGCCGGAAGTGTACCTACCTACATAATGAACAAAGACTGGTATTGGGAAAAAAAATATTTTAATATAAGTAGGTAGTTTAATAGCCGCATGGGTAGATTTAAAGTTAAGCTAAGCTTGCCACTGTCAGTTCGTGGATGGGTGATCATCCTTTACTTACATACTGAGATCCCTCTGTGCCTCGGAAAGCACGTTAAGCCGTTGGTCCCGGCTGTCATTCGTTGATCTTTGACAGTCGTTACGGGTATTCAGAAGCTCAAAAGTCTGACAACCAGTTTAGCCAAGGGGTAAGGGGTCAGATAGGCAGTCGCTCCGTGTTAAATACTGGTATTCTGCGTCCGGTTAGACTGGAAGCCAACCCTAACATAGTTGGAAAAGGCTAGGCAGATTGATTGAGTTTCTCTTTTTATAAGGTAGCAGTCATTATTTATCCTACGTTGACTTGAAGCTTTATTCCGAGAGCTGAGAGAATGACTAAAAACCGGCCAAGTGCGAGTCGGACTCGCCCATGAAGGGTTCCGTAGCAGCAAGTAACATAATATAAAAGTTCTTGTAGTTCGTTGTAACTTTGTGAAAGGTAAATTGCGGTTTTCGATTTATGACGTATTAAAAAAAAACTACTTACTAGATCTCGTTCAAACCAATTTTCGGTGGAAGTTTACATGGTAATGTACATTATATATATTTTTTTAATTTTATCATTCTCTTATTTTAGAAGTTAGAGGGGGGGGGGACACACATTTTACCACTTTGGAAGTGTCTCTCGCGCAAACTATTCAGTTCAGAAAAAAATGATATTAGAAACCTCAATATCATTTTTGAAGACCTATCTATAGATACCCCACACGTACAGGTTTGATGAAAAAAAATTTTTGGAGTTTCAGTTGTAAGTATGGGGAACCCCAAAATTTATTGTTTTTTTTCTATTTTTGTGTGAAAATCTTACTGCGGTTCACAGAATACATCTACTTACCAAGTTTCAACAGTATAGTTCTTATAGTTTCGGAAAAAAGTGGCTGTGACATACGGACGGACGGACAGACAGACAGACAGACAGACAGAGAGACAGACATGACGAATCCATAAGGGTTCCGCTTTTTGCCATTTGGCAACGGAACCCTAAAAATACGTCTGTAAAACATTCAAAGTCAAAGCATTTATTCCAAAGAGGCACTTTTGAACGTCAAAATTTACAATAAATAAAATAGAATTGATTCTAGTCGCCCCTTCTAAAAGGTAGTTTTCGCATGGAGAAGAATGGGCAAGAAACTCCATTAGATACCTATTTGTAAAAACAACACGTAAAAATTTTGTTATCGAAACAACAATAATTGGTAATAACACCTACTTATACAAGGTCGTCCATTAATCGATCCTTTCAGTATTTTTGAAGTACTGAAAAAGCTACAGTTTCTATATTTTTTCCTCGAAGCTTTATTATCGCCACTTTAAAGTGAGCACTCAAAGATCTACTCAGACATCCCGATGGACCGATTCCTGCGACAAGTACCTCAGGCACAGAAACTTGATATTTTTACACAAAATAAATAATTTCTTAATGTACACTTTTAGTGAGAATTTTTTTTTTGTTTATATTGCTTAAAACATAAGCAGTTAAAAGGACAAGTCCCACAAGATGGACCGATGACCTGCGGGGTAATTTCGTAACAGTAACAATGACTTTCATTTTGATAGTTCAACAAAAATTCCTTGCGGTATTTATTTGTTTAATACTTCAAGCACATTGTACAGAGGCAGAGTTAATGCCATATTCACGTTTTTGAGCAGACACGCCCATAATCGCCGCAGGAGACGCCCTGGGCGTCAGGAGTCGAGAGTACTCGAGAGCCGATTCCCGGGCACCGCAGGCGCGGGCTTGCGGCGGACGGCGAGCAATGGGCAGCTCGCCGTCCGGTAAGGACCAGGCCCGGGTCGAAGGCGCGTTGTGTTCCACGCGCGTCTTAAAGAGATGTTAGCAGGAACTGACGGGGTCCGCTAGGGCCGATGCTTGCCAGGGTCGTGGGTTGTTCAAAAGAGATACCGTGGCCCCTGGCACAGGCAACTGAAGGCACACGGGTGGGTTTTAGTCAGTTAAAGTCTGACACGCCCTCTCGCTCCGCCCAGAGCGGGAGCAGTTATTTGAAAATGTCCCACCCGAAAAAAAAAGGGTGCTGGTGAAGGTCGTAGGAATCCGTTGGTTGGGAGAAGCACAGAATCCAAATTCTATATGATATGTATACAGGGTGTTACGGAAAGGGTATATCAATACAAACGGGTTGAAGAGTGTATCTGGTCTAGAATCTCTGTACAAAATTTCAGCTCAAAAGCAGTAACTTTGAAAATGCTTAATATTTTTTTATTTCGATAGTTTATTAAATTGAAATCATAACAAACGAGTCACCGCACTACGAGGGTAATTATCCATTATCTGTAGTATGTCTGTGTGCCTAGTACACGCACATCACGCCGCCGCGCGCCAGTGCAGCGCCGTGATGTCGAAATAAAAAAATATTAAGCATTTTCAAAGTTAATGCTTTTGAGCTGAAATTTTGTACAGAGATTCTAGACCAGATACACTCTTCAACTCGTTTGTATTGATATAGCCTTTCCGTAACACCCTGTATATATGATAAATAACGCAATGAATGTTGTTGAACTGTCAAAATGAAAGCCATTGCGACTGGTAGCGTGTTACAAAATTACCCCGCTGGTCGAAGTGACGATGCTTGGGGGGGGCCTATGTCCAGGAGTGGACGTCTTTCGACTGAAATAACAATGATGATGATAAGCAGTCACAAATACAAATATTTTGATGCTGCAAATTCAGCATTCGCATTCATCCATCTATGTTATATAGCTGTAGTACTTTTATTTCTATAACCAAACAAACAAAACCAAAGCAAACGAAAAGAACAAAAATACTTTGAAATCTAACCCAACATAATGTGTTTTCATAATATTATGAGATCGCAAGCCGCGTGTGTCCGATGGGATTTCCCATCAGCAAAAGTTACGAACTTCTATAGAAACTTTCATCCCCTATTACTCCTCTAAATAATAAAATTTTCAAAAATCATTCCTCAGTGCTCACCTTCGTTACGGCGAAAGCGTCATGGTAGCCCGCAAAACGCAAATTCTCTTACGTTGTATCTTCTTCGATTAGGTATATAAAAATTTCGTTATCATCATCTGCCTAGTCTTTTCCCAACTATGTATGTTGGGGTCGGCTCCCAGTCTAACCAGATGCAGCTAAATACCAGTATTTTACATGGAGCGACTGCCTATCAGACCTGGGTCAATTCTCGAAATTTTAAGAACGTTCACAGTCTGATCTCAGTCTCAATCTGTCAAAATTGTTCAATTTTTTTTTAAAGTAGGAATTATGGTTTAAGTCGCACAGACCAGGAAAGCATGGCATAAAAGGCAGGAGGCCTATAATCAGCAGTGGGGGGAACAAGGCTGTCAATGATGACGATGATGATGAGGCATCTAATGAAAATGGAATAATATCAAGCGTTTGACATAAACACATGGATTGGGATTTGGGATGCATGAAGAAGCCTCCTCGTGTAGCGCAGTTTGTTCCGCCAGTTACTCAACTGAACTGAGCGCTCGGCGCATCCTAGACAGTCACGCCTAACACCTTATTTGACTGGCCAATTCATCCTTTGCGGTGGTAGGACTAACGCCCGCGTGGTTTGCGACCACCCTCCCACCGGAGCCCAGCGTCAAGCAGCCTGCTGTGTTTCGTCGATGCGTGAGAGTTCCAGTGCCTTAGGCATCTTCTGGGCACGCTCGTTTCATAATAAACCTCATCCATCGCTTTCCATCAGGCGTGATCGAGGTCAAGAGCGAGCCCATTCATCAATAGAAAAAAAAAACACACCTGCATAAAGATGAATGGAATAGGTATCTAGAATATTTTCCTTGTGCGAGTCATTACGGCCACGATGGCATTAAGACCACTCACCATTCACAATGGTCCCTGAGGAGCCATTCGGGGTACAAGACCAAACGCCATTAACTTAATCTGGTTGGTTTATCAGCGATGGAAGTGTTTTTGTGGTATTTTTAGTAGGGCTATAAAAACACCACAAAAAGTACTCAAAAATATATAAAAACGTATTATTGAGAAGTTAATTCATTTTAGAGTTTAGAGGTCCGCAACTCTTAGCAACTAAAACGTGGAGTAGAAGGTCGTGGTCGAACTAAATCGCGAGCTACAGCTAATGTAAACAATCTGTACGGCGTTTTTGATGCTACCAAAATAAAGAAACAAGTCAACCCCGGTATTTTGCAAGAGCCACCATATACAGGGTGAAATTAAATTCATGGGCATCCTTTTAAGGGGTCATTGTACTCATCATTATGAACAACTTTTACTATGGGACTAAACTTAAAATCGCGGAAAAAAATCTGCTGTTCCTTGCATTTATGTTCACATAACTCGTCAAAATGTAGAGCTGATGCTTCATCCCATAATAAAAGTTGTTCATAATGATGATTACAATGAGCCCTTAAAAGGATGCCCATGAATTCAATTTCACCCTGTATAAAGAGTATTTGGCAAAGCATTATCTTGCCCCTTGATATGTATAAAAAATATTTTTCTTCGAGAAAACACTTCTTCCCAGCTGTAATATACCCTCATAAATACAGGTAGAAGTAATGACATCACATATGCTCTAATTTCATCGTCTTTGGATAAGAAACTGAACACATTATCTTACACTTTTTGTCCGCATTAGAGGAAATTAACGCCACAGGGAATGGCAGAAAAAGTTCACACGGTAAGCAGTTGAGTGTGGTCGTAGCTTGATAAAAGATAATAGATTAATACGGGATTATATATCTGTTTGGCAGGAATTAGGCTCCGATAATGAATTTTGTTACAGAATCGAAAACGAGTTTATCAGGACGATTATCTTAAGGCACCTGTCCCACCGATCTCGGAGATTAACGAGAAGCGAGTAGAACTAAGAGAGCAGTGGTGGCCCAGTGATAACGACCGCGACTTACGAGACATAGGTCGTAGGTTCGAACCCTGACAGGCGCTTTACTGTGTGTAAATTATTTCATCACCGCTGCTCTCAAAACGGTGAAGGAAAACATCGAGAGGAAACCGGCATGTCCTAGAACCAAAAATTCGAAGACATGTGACCAGTAAAAAATTACTACTTATGGCAAAAGAACCAATAAGTATTTGGCCCCTACACTTTTCAATAATATCGACTGGCTAAGAAAAGATAATGGTGGAATGAGTAAGCGAACACTAAAGATTAAATTAAAAACTGAACAGCTTAATGAAATTGTCGCAACATGCGACAATAATTAGTTGCGCTGCTGTTAAATCTTCTTACCGTCCATTTAAAGTTTTTGTATTCACCTACTTAGATGTGTAATCAGACTGTTGATACCAAATATTTAAGACGAGCGCCAATCCTGCCGACAAACTGTCACGCAGTTTGGCAGGTTTATGATATGTATACAAGTGTTTGGTCTAAAATAAATTATTTATTTATTTATTTTATTTACCAACCCGCACTGGGCCCGCGTGGTGGATTACGGCCCACTCCCTCTCACAGAGAGAAGGCCTGTGTCCCAGCAGTGGGAACATTATAGGCTGATTATGAGTAGAACTAGGAACTAAAAACGAGTTGACGAGCAGCGAGTGCGCGACAGCGACAAGCGACTCGACTCGTTGGTTGGTATACGTTGCACCAAGAGTGAGTCCATACACTCACACACCTACACACACACTACTCTCTTTGATACACCCTTTGGTACACTCTTTGATAGCTCTTTTCGGTACGACAAACGAGCACTCGCCGGCAATGTTTGTGAACAGTCAGCGATCAACCATTAATATACAGGGTGAAATTGAAAACATGCGACAAATCAAAATGGGAGATTGTACTCATCATTATGAACAACTTTGACTATGGGACCAAACATGAAATCGCAAAAAAAATCAATCAATAAAGGCACGTAATTGTTAATTTAATTACAGTAAACACATTAGGGTCCTTTTTGGCCACAAACTATATTATTTTAATGTTAAAATCCCTTTTAAAGTTTTGTCCCGAGCATCCCTGTTCACCCCGTTTGACGGTAATCAAGAAGTCAAGATTGTTTGTTGGCACGTCATGGCCACATTAAATATTTATTTGGAAAAATGGCACATAGATCTATTATAGAGGTTCGCCATCCCTGCTCTAGGGAAACACACCAACTTACTTTCATAAATGACGATTCAGTGACGTCATTCGACGGTAAATTGCGGACGCTATATGGCAGTCACCGCAGTCTTAGGAAACCCTTAGCTTTAAAGGCATATAAAACATTTCCAGTTTGACTCTAGAAAATGTCTTGCTGTTTCAGGTTGCATATACATAAGGCGACAGTGACCACTTTCCATAGGTTGTCCCATTCGCCAGATCATCATAAAATAGCAACTGTGCAGCTTTAGGTAAGTGACCAGAAGGCCAATTCTCGTAATTTAAAACGTTCAAAATCTAGTCGCAGTCTCATCTCGGCGACAAACAAATGCCAAAAACTTGTCAAAATGTAGGGAAATTAGAAGTGTTTTTTGACAGATTGAGACTGATATCCGACTGTGAACGTTCTTAAAATTACGAGAATTGCCCCTTTGGTCAAAAACTTGGTAATTATGTTTTCTTCATAAATCGGCGAAACTATCCTACTCGTATCTATCCCAAACTCACCTTTAGCCTAACACGTGCTACCGAGATAAGTAGAGGGCTTCAGACGCTTCCAATTTTTTAGGTCGGCTTCGATTTTCAAACGTGTTTTTTTTTCTTTAAGCTAAGTGATAGAACTGAAACATATATGTAGGTATATGCAAGATAATATATAACTGATTATGTAGTAAGTTCCCCTAATGGGAACATAGTGACCAAAAATCTAGTGTTGCTAGTTTTTTTTAATTAATTGGTCTGACCATAATGTAATTACCGGTTTTTGACTATATATATAGTTATCGACTTTTTCGATTTAAGTTTTAGTATTTTAGGTGCAGCATAGGAAGGAATATACAAACTTGCTTATATCAAATCATTAATTGTGGTTCATTTTTAGGCACTAGGGATAATAACACATTATATGGGAAATATTTCCACTCTGGCCAAATGGGTTCCTTATGTAAAAAAAAAGTACGTTCATTCATGTATGTCGTACCACAGCCTACCTATAATTAAACTCCATTCAGTAGGTCAACGCTAGCGTTTCCACAAAGCCATCACGCGGGTTACAGGGGGAAATGAGCGGGACTTATGTCACATGACACTTGACGTGACATTCAAGCGGGCGGCGCATTCCGAATTTAAATGCAGTCCACTGTTTGATGTTTAATATCGTTTTATTTTATTTTTTCTGTCAGGCACTCGCAGAGTATAAATATAAAAGTTACCTTGACTGGCGTAAGTATTTCTTAAAGTTGTGAGTATAGACAATTTTTTTTTTTATTTACAGACGATTTAAGTTGATTAGCATTTATTAGAGTCAACACATGGTATTTAGTTATCCATAAATGAAAAACTAACGTCAAAGACTCAAATCAATCGGCTTAGCCTTTTCCCAACTATGTTATCCATCTATTTTACCCAACAAAAATTAGAGTGTATCTCCTAAATCAATTTCATTAATTTATTTTACATTGTTCCATCACTAACCAAAACAAGTTTCCGTAATTCGTTTATTCCCCTATTTCCTTATTTCGTCACCGCTACCTCCAGGACGCAGGTAATATAAAATTCATTCGTTCATCACTCCCGGTCCCTCGAGACCATTCGTTCACGTTCACTCGAAGGAATCCACAATATTAGCTCGAGTAAATGTGTTATAGTGGCAGAAAATTAATTGCTATTATTAAGTGATCTATTTGTTTGTGGAGCAATTTGGCAAATTGTGGAGCGTTCGAGATTATATTAACGGTATTGTAAAGGTTTTGAGTTGTTATAACTTTGAAATTATTGTTTACGTGGATTGTTGTTTGTTTTAAACGGATTATTCGACTACCTATTACATCATAACATCAAACCAGAGGGGCAATTCTCATAATTTTAGGAATGTTCACAGTCTGGTCTCAGTCTCAATCTGTCAAAAATACTTCTAATTTCCCTACATTTTGACAACTTTTTGACATTTGTTTGTCACCGAGATGAGACTGCTCCTAGATTTTAAACGTTTTAAATTACGAAAATTGGCCTTCTAGTTATAATATATTATACTGAATATTTACCTAGCATTCTATTGCGGAAAAAAAGTGACATTTCACTTGGCAAGAAGGATGACGTAATTAAAAAAACAATTTTGAGTTAAGTATACATGTGAACGCGGTAAAGGATGATGCTTATTTTGGTGCCCCCTAAGAATAGCCACGTGTAATGCACCGTCGAATAGCTCTTTTCAAACAACACTTAAAGAGCTTCCCTTAGTGCCTCGTCTCAAATTCCACCCTGTATTACTCAAATCTGACAAGGAATCAAGATAAGGATCATTGGAATTCTTGCTCTAAATCTTAATAAGTATCTTTCTAATTATATATCATTTAATCCTATTGGAGCGGGTACCAGCTTCCATACATTTCGTGGCATCATCCTTGTATTATTATTGTTACAAAAACGACATTACGCTACGCCTAAAACGAGAGAGCTAGAGAGTTTGTGACTTTATGTTTCGCACTCTTACCGCTGCTTTTAAACTTTTAAATCATCATACCAAAAAGTTGCAATTTTTTTGGTATGGAACGATTTCGTCAATTGTTGGTATACTGTCACATTATTGAGACTGTGGCGCTACCCAGCACTTTTAAGGAAACTAGATGTAGACACCTTTTATAAATAAAGCAAACAAATCGACCGATCGCCTATTCTAAGTATATAATTGTACCATGTCTAAAATAAGATTAAACAAGACCACAACATCTTACCCAGGCATACATAATTACCCGACATCGATTTAAGGGATGTTCAACAAACGAATGACGAAATTTTAATGCTATTGGATTTACCTATTGAATATTTAAATTGGAATTAACGATCAGAGACGTTTTGTCGATTGCGCCTTAATACGTTCACGAAACCAGCGAGGCAAGAAACCAATGAATTCGATCAGCTGGAAGGAGGTATGAAAATTGGACGATTTTTTGACTGATTGTCGCTTCATTGTGCGTGTCTGCGACCCGCTTACTTTTATGTCGTCCTGGGTATTTGGATTAGAAGTTAATGAACGAACATATTTAGATATGGAAAGTACACGAATACATAAAGCGCTACAAGGTTATTGCGGGGCATGACAGAAAATCGGAACGCCACCAAGTAGTTTTTCAATAAATTTTAGCAAAAAAAAAAAACACGTTTTTTTTACTTAAGTATAACGCTCCCCTTTAGATGTCATTTAAGCACCTACAGATACATATATATCGTTGCAGTATACTTATCTGTGGTGGAGGTATACTCGAGTAGCAGAAAAACAGAATTATAGGCTGAATCTGGCTCAAAAATGAAGCTGAAGAGAACGTAATGTGATCTAAAACTTTAATCAAAGCGCAAATGTATCGAGAGCAAACCAATTTCGCCAGTATACCAAGAGACACAAAAAATCCAGCACGAGATGAGAATCTATTGCAAGCTGCACGCTACCTAATAACTAGCCAACACGTACGATTTATCCGCCATTTGCGAAGACTACAACTCAGTGCAAACACACGGCTACCATTTCTCAATTCTTTTATTACACCCCAGTATTTTTGTTGCAGGTTTACGATTTTCGGTGCACGATAGTGTACAGTGCACGCGAGCTTGCAATGAACCACCAGCTTATGAGTAATTTGGTTTTATAACACCGCCCGCCAATGCAATGCACGGATGTGTATCTATACGAATGGGCGAGTTTGATGTAAACTGTGTGGTAATAGTTATTTTCTTTGAGAATTCGTGATGTTGAAATCGTGAAAATTCGAATTTTTGTGCACGACACTGCTTGATCCATGCTTGGCCAAAGTACCTACAGTTGATACTTGCAACTGAATATTGTATAGAAGCTGCAATAAACAATAAATTTCCAAAATTAAAACCATCATTTAACACCGTTTTAAGGAATAAACGCCACTGACAACTTGGGCCCAATAAGTACCATTGGCTTGAAAATAAGACTATTTTAAGGAAACAATGCGTGTCAGCGCGGTAATTACGTTACACACTAGCAGTAGCAATGGCTTGCATTTTGACAGTTCAACAACATTCATTACGTTTTTTACGTTGGTGAGCAAACACATTTTTAGAAGATATGCAGCAATGGATTAGCAATATCCCTCAAAATGATTCAGATTGAAAGTCTGTTATTCTATTAGGGTGCAGTAACTAAAAAACATGCGGTGCCTAAGCAAATTGTCTGAAATCAAGCGCTACTCATGAAACATAACATCTTAACATCACGCCTCTTTTCCTGAAAGGTTTAGGCAGAAGTTTACCTAGAACCATAGAACATAATACATTTTGCCAGTTGTGTTTAATTCCCATGTATAACCCAGCGGGCGAGCTTATTGCCATTAACCGGGTACAAATCCGGACTCCGGGCTGCAGAAATTCCATTTGGTAAAACCCAATATGATGGAGCAGTGGTGGCCCAGTGGTAACGGCCGCGACTTACGAGTTGTAGGTCGTAGGTTCGAACCTAGACAGGTGCTTTAATTTGTGTAAATTATTTTTTTAATCACCACTGCTCTCAAAACGGCGAAGGAAAGCATCATGAGGAAACCCGCATGCCCTAGAACCAAAAATTCGAAGACATGCGACATCTACCAACCCGCACTGGGCCCGCGTGGTGGATTACGGCCCGCTGTCTTTCACCGAGAGGAGGCCTGTGTCCCAGCAGTGGGAAAATTAGGCTGATTATATGTATAAAACCCAATAACACTTTGCCCGACCCGGGAATCTAAACCAAGACCTCATGCTCAACAGGAGCTCTTAGACCAACGAACAGTCATGACCATGACAATCTAATTCTAAATCAAACTTCCTCACAAAACACCTCAGAACATTGATGAATGCCGTGACGTAATTATAACAAGAGAAACACCGGTAGCTGTCAGTACCGCGACCTCGGCACAACCGCCATTACTCTTCCTGTTCCCCGAACCATTACGACTCCGACAGTACATGAATATTTAAATGTCCTCCTGAATATACAAGCAAAATGTATTTTTTGTCCGTCCTTTATTACTATCCGATGATAATTAAGACTTCCCTGTATTTTTATTATAAATTCATGTTTTAGAATGTTTTTGTTTAGCTGCGGATTTTTTGCATCGGAAAATAAGTTTGTGGTTTTCATAAGATCTTTGAGTGAGACGGAAAGTTTTCCAAAGTTTTCTTTTCATGGCTCTCCAACGAGAATCCTTTGAGTGAAGCCTTTTAGTACAGTCACTGGTGTTTTTAATGAAACGCTGAAAAATATCGAGTACTCATTTTGCAAATTGTAAGTCTGGATGTAATATTTGTACGACAAAAATGAGGTACTTATACCTAGGTAGCTGGCTAACTTGTATTGCTTAGCTCCCTTCAAAATGGTTGAGCTGAATGGTGCTAATACATGCGTCATGTTCGTGAACGGGCACCGTCAGTAGGGACTGGTAATCTCTTTGCTGCCATATATGGCTTCTTTTTTTTTTATTTAATTTAATATTTGAATTGTTGTTTTTTCTTATCTTTTCATTATGGACGCTTTTAACGATCTGCATCGTTCTCACATGTATAATTTTTAACATGAGTGATGTAACCAAGACTTTGTAACCATATTATTTTGATTTAAAAGTGTGTCAATGGAGTTTCTTGCCCGTTCTTCTCCATAGGTACCTACGCTTTGGAATAGGCAACTAGCTTCATCTTTCTGACTGACCGACCCTTTGACAATTCAAAAGTGCCTGTAATAATGCTTCGAGTTTGAGTTCACTCGTATTCTCCAAACGAAAATAAAAAGCAGTTTGTTTACGGGCAACGCCGCATTTCTAGTGGGTTTTAGTGATTCATCATCATAATCATCACCTACCTAGCTTTTTCCCAACTATGTTGGGGTCGGCTAACAGTCTAACCGGATGCAGCTGAATACCAGTATTTTATATGAAGCGACTGCCTCTGACCTCCACAACCCAGTTACTGGGTAATAATAATAAGTACACTCTGCCTGATTCAGAAAGCAGCTTTTCTGGACACGGCTCGCATTGTCAGGAGGTTCCTCTCTCTGGAGCCCTGAGTTTGGTAGCTTGGACCCTGTTCCCGATACCGGTGGGCTACTATTTTTTTATATTTTTAAATGTTTTTATATTCTAATATTTAAAAATATAATTTATATGTATTTAATTGAATAAAGGAAATAAGTACTATTTCTTACAGCCAAGCACTAGATCGTGGGTATTTATACCTAATTATTTTTAACATTTACACGTAAATAAACATATTATATGTACTGCCAATAGAAAATAATTGACAATATCGCTCATTTGGAGAAACATCGACGTAACTGCTACTTTACTTTTTTTTACGTATTGTTTCTCCTAACGTAAATACGCTTTCAGTGCTTTGTCATATTTAAAACTCATTTTTAGAAAAAATACATTTACGTCGATGTTTCTCCAAATCAGCGATATGTCAATTTTTATGAGTAAATACAATACAAAGTCAAAAATAGCATACAAACTTATATACCAACGATCTTCATCGACGTACTTGGCTGTATAAAAATTGTACTTTGGTTTTAATAAAAATAATCACGAAAAACCACTAGAAATCCTACGTTGCCAGCCCGCGCGGGATAAACGCTCTTAAACAGATTCAGATTACACTTAATACATAATTATGGTAATATTCCTCATCCAAAATATAAAGAAACTAATTTCACGCTGGCGGAGCGAGAAGCACGGCTGACAAAAACGAAGTTATCACAGAGGTCACTAACCTCATTATCCTTATCAGCGTCCTTGATGTGCTGGGCTATGAACCTGACACTCTTCAACGCAGCAGCCACTTCAGGAGATAGATGGCGTGGCAGCATGTTCTCTGATTCAGTCACTATAGATAGGAATGAGAAACAATGTTATATAAAGCTGATTTAAAGTCAAGCTTGTAGCGAAAGGGGATTGAACATTTTTAAATGGAGCCTGGTATACCTACCTGTCCGCCATTTTGTTTATTTTTTTTTTTCAAAATGGCGGCCACGAGTTTTTTGATTAATTGAAACATTCAGAGTAATTGTTTCAAACAGATCATAGTTTATGCCTACAAAGACACAAAATCACAGTGCTTAGCAGACAGGTTGGTGCCCAAACCATTTTATCAAAGGAGAGCGTCTTACCTGAAGGCCTCTGGTGAGCTCCACCAGCAGACAGCATGTCATCTTCAGGAGCTGGTGATTTACGATAATCACCGTTGTCTTTATCACCAAACGCGTCCGTTAAGCTGTCCCTGCTAAAAAAATACCATAAGTTAAAATCTAAATTGTTTTTCAGAACCTGGATTTTTCAACAAAACTTTTCGAATTAGACACCTTGAAAAGTCTGTAAATCTTTCCAAAGAGCTCCGTCATATAATTCAATGGAAGATACAATTAACGAGGAAAACGGAAAGCCTTTTTTGTAACTTAAGAGGAAAAAAAACATCGAAAACTGAGTTTCGGACGCCATCGCCAAAGAAAAGGCAGTGCAATGCAAAAAAAAAACATTGCGGAATAACACGAAACGGTAAATAAATAAACGCCACGTTGTTAGTACTTTTCTAACGGCTAATTACTTTGCACCCTCATTGCTTACTGGCTATGTGGTTAACTATTTCTGTTTTCCCCTCGAGGGGGAGTCGGGGTCCAACTCATGACCTGCCGCTTGCCATTCCATGCATTAATGTTGCAGCGTCGCTAATTGAATATTTAGCGACGCATCGCAAAATAGAAAACTTTTGGTTCGAGTATAATAAAATCAGTGTATGTTTTGCTCTGCTGTTTAAACTGTTATGATAACTGCGGTGCTATTCTGTATAAAGATCACCGTGATAAGTTAGGTGAAGTGAGCTTAAAGTGAGTTCCACCTGACGCTAGGGATTGACACTATAAATAAAATAAAATAAAATAAAAATAAAATTCGTTTATTTCAGGCAAGTTTTTACACATACACCCATAGTATCAAAAACAAAAAGAAATTAAATTAAATTTGAAATAGATATACTATTGACAGCTCACTTTAAACTCACTTCACTTAAGTTTTTACGGTGAGATTTTTTACAGAATAGCATTACTGTACATATTTTCTTGATTTCATTTTAAAAAGCGTTACTCAAATTTTAACTTAACACCGAATTTGTAAATTTATGAATTCAGTAGACTCAACGTGCTTATAATTATGCATAATCAGCCTATAATGTTCCCACTGCTGGGAAACAGGCCTCGTCTCTTCTAGAGGCAGTGCAGTGGGATATAATCTATCATGCGGGTCCAGTGTGGGTTGGTGGATGTCACATGTCATTATTTTTTTTGCTTTTATGACTTCCTATTCAATTCTTGGTTACCATGAGATTTCAAAACCCCAAACAAAAGGTACGTGCGTAGTAAATAAATAACTACCCTACAATATTGGTTCCGGAAACGGAAAACAAAGGTGTCAGGTATTCAAATGACAGAATGTGAACCTAACTTACCTAAATATGCTAAATCATTCTCATCTACGCGAGAGAATCGTGGTAACATTAAATAGTGAAGTGACAATTCACCTCAGATATGTCGACAAAATGCGAAAAACTTTTGAACTTAACAATTTTAAATAAAACCGAACAATTCCACCGAACGAGCGATTTCAACGCAATGGAATGTTCGATGATGCATTGACTAATTAATAGGCCATCGACATTTATATTGGGCTCAATCGGTGCATGTACAATAAGTACTTGCTTTTGTTCGGAGTCTGAATCCTGTATGTTAGTGATAATTAGTCTGGTCGTGGGGATACCAGTATAAGGTTGAGACCAAACGAGCGTAATTTTTTGAGTTGTGAGTCGCGTATTTTGAGTATCGCAATTTACGTTCAACTGAAATTCGATTAGGCTGCAAGACGGACGGACTTAACTTCGGTCGCATTCTGTAACATAACTGACGCTTGCCTCGCTAACCTCCCTCACCCCGAGCGCAATTCGGTTGAAATAACGCGCGTGAGTCAGCAGACAACTCATTTTGCGTCGCCGTGTGGTACAAACAGGACCTTAGTATGAAACCGATTGCAGCGTAAATTCCGCGACTCATTTTACGCGACTCACAGCAGCTCAAAAAATTACGCTCGTTTGGCCTCAGCATTAAGTCGTCCATCCACTGCTATGCAGGATGTTCGAAAAGGTTTGCAACGTTAAGGCGACTACACGACCTAAAGCGCGGTCACTGTCGGACTGCATAGAAAAGAAAGAGAAGCGCGATGACACAACCGTGGTAATTTATTGCAAATATGAAGCAATTATCTATTTACAAAAACTCTCAAACACCAAACAAATAAAAACCGTATACTAAAATTCGGGGAATTAAATTGTCTTTTAGATGGTGAAAGTTTTATGAAAATACACCCGATAGTGTTTGCGCGATTATCGTTTTTATGTCCGCGGTAGACATTACTTTACAAATTAATTACACTATGTTAAAAAAATATAATTGCAATATTCACATATCAAATTACGAAGCAAATGGTCTAGTATAACATTTATTTTTTTCAAAGAAATCAGTCCGGTCGATTAGACGTGATGTTGAATTTAAAATCATTAGAAGTCGTATATCTGCGCCTTAAGTGCGCGGTTCATTTGTTTGTCAGACACGCGTTCGTGCGTAACGTGACCGTTTGTCGCTGAGGACATTCCTACATTTTCATACATGTAAAGCAAAGCTAAGTACACGTGCGCAGCTTAGCCGTGTGCTGCTGTGGACCGGCACCTTAATATTGGTTGTTAGAATTTGAATTGTATATTAGAAAAAAGCACAGTACACAGGGAAGTTCCGTAGACATATGCTTGAATACACTCATACGGAGAGGCAGGAAAAATTCATGAAAATTATCTTTAGAATTGGAAGCAAGCTGGCAGTTTTTCACGTTTACATGCATGCATGGATGCACAAACACTGTTT
Source organism: Amphipoea lucens (assembly GCA_947508005.1). NCBI lineage: Eukaryota > Metazoa > Arthropoda > Insecta > Lepidoptera > Noctuidae > Amphipoea > Amphipoea lucens. The sequence continues at coordinate 4,142,771 of OX382371.1, forward strand.
CAGGTAGTTTTTACCTTGAAGTACAAGTACTACTTAGTAGTATTTGCAGCCGTTCGTCGGAAGGGCTTGAAATTTAAAAAATATTAGTTGAGAATAGTTTTATTTTACCAATTGATAAAACTGAACAAGTCAACATAGACAGGGTCAAATTAAATTCGCTTGAGAAACTTTACAGACATTATGAGAATCGATTTATAATCATGATAAAACAAACAAAAGACGTAAGTGAAGTTGAGTTCCAATGAGGTGAGCAGGACCAACGACTGCGGGTAGTGTAGTTACCTATCATAATAATCTTTTTTTATTTTGTTTCATCAATATTAGATGCAGATACCGATATATTTAATTTAATTATTACTGACAATGCGACATAAATTTGTCAAAAAATAACATGAGTAGGTAATTTTCACGTTTTCACGACAAGTGCTGTACCGGTCAAGCACCGCACGTCGCCCATTGGCGACGAAACAATAGAAAATCAATTGTGTCTCATTAGCGGAGCTTGACAGATTAATAATAAAGCAAAAAAGAACTATGAAAAAAAACTAAAAAAATTGATGAATTGTCATCTGTCACCTGATGGTTTTATTATATAGGTATCTATAAAGTTTAAGCAGTTAATTTATTTTGACCCAGTATCATTAAAAAAAATCTCTATATTTCGCTAAGAATCTTACCTCATCTCCAGTTCATTGGTGTATCCATTAGACACGAAGGTATCGTCGTAATCTGGCAGGGAATACTTGGTCCTCCTCATCATGAGGAGCTTGGGCATCAGCTGGAGGAACAGCTTCTTCATCCAGGGTGACATTGTATGGGTCGATGGTGACCTATTGTGGAATTTGAGGATATGAAGTTGGGGTAGCTATAATGTGGTAGGATCTAAACTATTTTTTTTTTTGTCTTCTTTACTAAGTCTTGTACCTTTTTTATCAATTACTTTTAATTTCAATAGGTTATTTTAAATTGCTCTGTAAGCGAGATTTCGTATTTTTTATTGTTGGCATTAGGTATTATGTGACAATAAAAAGCTAAGAATGTAGGTAACTATGTGTTTGTACCTTAATTTTATTTTACGCATTACTTAAACATTAGTTGGATCCATTTAATTTTTGAGTTAACTAAGTAGGCAGGTACTAAAAGTCATCATCTTGCAGATGACAAAAGGGTTTTTGCCTAAAAGGACGCTAATGAAATAATTAAAACTTAAAAGATCGTAGAAGATTACCTGAATCGTACTCTCAACACGTATTAAAACAAGATAACAAACGCTATTACCACGTCATTAAGTAGCGATCACTTCACAATCCATCGCTTTAAGCGCTGAAAGATCCAACTCAAATTGCCTCGTTAATTACCGTATGAAATACCGCTTTATTTTATACAGCGGCACAAATTATTCAAAGCTCTAATAGCTTATCGTGCTATCGTGCACGCCATATATCAGACACAATGTTCTATTACAATAATGACAAAATAACAATGAAAACGGAAGATTTATTCGAAGCACTTGAATAGGGATGTACCTTTCGAATAAGTCGAATAACTATTGTAATGTAGAAAGTTGCTTATTCGGAAATTGTTTGCAATGTTGTTAAACTTTTTTTAATGCTACACATTAGGTAATAATATTGAGTCCCAAAGGACGTAATGGCAGCACTTTCCGTTTTCCGGCTTACATTGTCTTAATAAAGTGAATTGCTCTGTCCTATAAATTATTTTAAACAGATTACTTAATTTCACTGAATAAGGAAAAACACAAAGATGTCTTTATTTGTTTTAAAGTAAATAAGGCAGAGTTCTATGAAATCCTGCAAATGTTTTGACTTATAACAGCATCCCATAAATTGCCTAACACACAATCAATCACAATCCGAGAGTTTTGAAGGATATTACTAATCCATAGGTTCGGAAAATTCGTCTGCTCAACAACGTGAATAAGACAATGAATGTGGGTGAACTGTCAAGATTAAACCCATTAAACCAGCACTTGGGCTCTGTCTTGCATAGGGTCGCAGCATAAGGCTGAGCGATAGCCGTTTTGCGTGGATGTGACGCTTGTTTCCCCCTGCCTTTTTATTTTATATTTTGTGTTTATGTTCTTTTTTGCGTCATTTTCACCGCAAATAAACGTATTTTCTTTCTTTCTTTTCGTTCTTTTATTGTGATCAATTGTCATTTTATGTGTGTCAATTACCCTGGAGAATGTCAAATTCTTCCACTAAAATATTTTTAACTCACTGGTTAGTGACATTTTGATTTACTTTGAACACGATTCACCATTTCACCATAGCAGCTAAGAAGTACAGACGCCAGCACATCAACCTACCCGAAACTGTCAAATTTTCCCAATCGACTTTGAACCTTATGCTTTAGTGACAAAGTTGAAAATCTATTAAAGAAATTTGACAGATTGTAGTAGGATTACTCGTATGTGATGGCGTCTGTACATTCCAGACGGGCAATTCGCGTAATTATAAAAACGTTCACAGTCTGATCTCAGTGTCAATCTGTCAAAAATACCTCTAATATCCCTACATTTTTGACCAGTTTTTGACATTGATTGTCGCTGAGATGAGATTACGATTAGATTTTGAACGTTTTAAATTACAGGAATTAGCCTTTTACTCCATGAGTTTCACATTTCGTACACAACCGTTAACAAAACGTTCTGTTGCAAGTACTCCAAACAGTCGACTTCGAATCCCATTCCATTCGAATAGCCGGCAATAGTTGGCACGTCACTACGCACAACGGTTGAAACCATTTGTAGGAGCGCGATTACAGTAGCGCAGTCGGTTAATTTTTATTGTAACGAGTATGAGAGGGTAGTTTCACTTGCATTCGATGTTCGCATAGCTTCGGTATACACCTTTGTTTGGAAGTTAAATTGTGATAGGTTGAAATTTTGGTATTGCTGGCCAAGTTTGATGCATAAAGGCGAATTATGATTCATAGTATACCAGAAGGGTAATTCTTTTAATTTTATGAACGTTAACAGTCTGATCTCAGTGTCAATCTGTCAAAAATAACTCTAATTTCCCTACATTTTTGACAAGTTTTTGACATTTGTTTGTCCCCGAGATGAGACTGCGATTAGATTTTGAACGTTTTACTTGTAAATTACGAGAATTGTCCTGTCCTGTTAGGGTCGCCCCACATTTATCGATGCGGAATCGGCTTAAGCCGAGTGCGTATCACCAAACTACTCGACTTATCGCCGAGCTAATAGGCAAACAGCTCGTTTCGCCGTCGGTCGGCGTCGCGACGCATCGTCCGAGCCGAGCCGATGCGAATGGTATTAGTAACACCCTTATTACGTAGACATAAAGGCTTTTTTGACCGGTGTTAGCCGATTACGCGTCGATAAATGTGAGGAGACCCTTAGGATGCCTATTGCCTAGTCATATCTAGGTTATTTTCGTTTCAGAAAGAATTAGATGCGTAGCAGAAAGATGCCTTGGCTATAGCCAAGGCATCAAACTAAGTGAAGTGAAGTGTAACTAACTAGTTTGTGGATGTTAAAGACAAGACTTGTCTTTAACATCCACTTTACTAACATAACATTCAACAGACACTAAGTGTCTTCTTGAGCTTTAGTTTCCTAAAAAAGCGGTGAAAGGTCACACAATAACGCCTGTCTAAATATAGAGCATTTATTGACACCTTAATGTCAAATTCTTTTGAAAATGATTCTTACATCTACTTAGCTCAGTGTCTGTTTGCTGTGAAATGAAAAACTTCCTAAAAATATAAGTACATACGTGTGGAAAGTTACCTACTAAACAGATTGTGTTGTGACAAAACTAATTGTATGAACGGGAACTTTATTCGTAACTAGCTGACCCGGCGAACTTCATACCACCTCCGAAGCAGTTCCATCCAACAAAAATGTATGAGAAAATGAATCAAGTTTATTTTTTTCTTGTATTTTACCCATGTTATAATAGTTATTCTGCTATTCGGTGCGGAGACAAATCCAACAAATCTAAGGTCATAAAAATTGGCCTGAGATGCACTTTCCAAATACAGCCAGATAGGGTCAATTTATACCAGCGCAGATTCGAAGCGCATCGAAGCGTCAAATTATTCACAATTAAAGTGAAGTTGGACGAATGCGCGCGTATTCGCGTGAATTCGCGCGCAGTGATGGATTAAATAGGCATTCATAATTTTAGACCAAATAAATTAATTTCTCGTCCGTATCTATTATAATATAGGTACTGCTCCAGTGATTAACTCCGACACAGGTCAGTTTCCGAGTCCGACTGACGAGCAACGACTCGTTGGTTCGCATAATAGGCGCCGGGTCGCACTCAAGTGCGCCAATTCCGTCGAATGCACGCGAATTCGCGCGTTTTCTTTCTTTCTCAGAAGAAATATATCATTACGTTGTGGAGATAAGGGTGATTTTGCTATGTTAAGTTTCAGATTAACGCTTCGATGCGCCTCGACTCTGCGCTAGTATGAATTGACCCTTAGTCTTTATTAAACTTTTAGAAACTCCTCCGCTACAAAACCATAAAAACACATCTCATATTTCGACACCTAAATTCTCATTGCATCCTTCGTATGCATTCAATGAAGACCATTCTCTAGGCTAGAGTGTAACCATACCATATTTCACGCCATTGTCCCGCTATCGAACTGACGTTATTACAATGAACCTTTAGATTTATGCGTCCTCCTTTATTTAGCGGACGCCGTTTACCGGAATATTTTTATCACATTTTTGAGTGGTTTTTTGTTAGTTTATGGAATATTTTAGTTAAGCTATCGATAGTTGAAAAGAAAATTGTGGGCGTATACGAAAAATCTAGGGAAATCTGCGCTTTTGTAATTTTAAACAATAGACAGGTTTTCTGTGGTAAGAATATTTAACTTAAAATGGAGGCACGTGCTTGAACCCTTCATATTTTAAAATATGAAGGGTTTTAGGGGATGGCTCTTTGTTTTTTATTCGTAACGAATGCTCTTTTCAGGCAAGTTCGAGAATTACAAACGACTTCGCCGAATACCAGTTCGATATTAGTGACATTGGGTACTATTAAAATGGTAGGATGCCCGCTTAATCTTTTCCCAACTGTGTTGAGTTCGGCTCCCAGCGTAACAGGATGCAGCTGAATACCGGTACTTTACATAGGGCGAATGCCTATCTGACCTCCACAATCGAATTATTGGGTGGGTAACACGATACCTCTTGGTAAGGCTGATTGTCAGACTTTCGGACTTCGACTAACCGTAACGACTGTCAAAGATCTTCAAATGACAGCCGGGACCAACGGCTTAAAGTACATCTTGCAATCTTCAGTCATTATTGACCAATTTCTCTCTTATCGTAAACCTAGAAGCACCTACTAAAGATAGCTAAGCTAATAATGATCGTGTTTTGTAATTGTTGAAACAAACATAGCCGGGTCGTTCATACTGTGATAGACCCCATTCTCAACCTCGGGCGATGCGATTTGCGACGCGACTTGCGACGCTACTTGTGACGCGACTTGCGACATGACTTGGGCCGCGACTTGCGACGCGACTTTCATCAAGCTATTCACGCGCGTGTCACCTTTTCCATCCGTCGCTCCGTAAGTCAAGCGACTTGCGGTGACTAGTGACATGCTCTATTATGCTTCATTTGTTTTCTCCGCAGTCGCAGGCTATCGCAAGACGTGTTTCGCTTTAGGGTCCATCCCCACTGAAAGAGCAGCGGCGCGCAGCGGCCAGCGGATATGCTTCTATGGATGAGTTGAATAGTTAAGAACTGTGTAATTACAAATAAATGTGGCGGCATCTACATTGCCACATGCGAAATACGCATCACACACGCATGACGTCACGCAAAAATCCTACATCGCGCAAGCAGTTTACCGAGCGGCTAGCATATACACAACGTCCTGTTATCAATCGTCGGTTAATCCGATCCAGCCTGTCCCTTGCTGCCCTCCCCCCTTTCCTGAGGTCACCCACAGGGGGTGCCCCTGCCCGTGTAGTCGCTTAGTTTTTAAATTTTTCAGGACTTGCTGGAGATCTTATTTATAGAGGCACCCACAAGCAAGCCCAGTTAAACATCCGACAACCTCCTATATAGGTTGACCTGCGAGACGCCATCTACGCCCACCAGACACAACGGCCGTCTGATCGGAGAATCCTCCCTTTTCTATGGTGGATGAACTTTACACCCTGTTCTTCAGACCTCTATTCTAAACTAGCTTCTGTCCTCGACTTCGTCCACGTTAAATTTCACCCTCCCACCATTCACCCTCTTAGGGGTGGAATTTTGAAAAACCCTTTTTTAGTGGATTCCTACTCTTCACAAAGAACACACGCTCCAAATTTCATGTCTCAAGGACCAGCGGTTTAGGCTGTGCGTTGATATATCAGTCAGTCAGGACTTTGAATTTTATATAGGCCTCTGATGACACGTGCTTGCGAAAAATTTTTTTACGAAACAGCACCGCGGTATAGATTATATTTTCTTGTAACTGCTTTTTTGCAATAAAGCCGGCGACTGCTCCAGGTGGGATAGGGGTTATTCTAGGCTGCATAAAAAAACACATATAATACACGCATTTGAGGGTTCTACCGTGTATGCTTGTTCTAAACCATGGGTCGTGACAATCTTGTGTATTGTTTTACCATTAGCGTTTACTCTCAATTTAATAACATCTTATAGGAATTCTAAGGGTCCCTACCCTTAGAATTCCTATAAGATGTTATGTTATGGTACTTTAGGGTCTACCCTTGATTATACTTTATTTATTACCTATACAACTAGCATTATGTGCCTATCTGTATCTACTATTACAAGCATTATACTTTGCTAGACCATAAGCTAAGGTAAGGTTGGGTGAACAATTCATGTATAGCTTGCAAATTGTATTTAGGTACTAGTCGGGGCCAGTTTTCCGCCAATCAGCCATAAACTAAGGCACATAATATTTAAATTAGTTGTAAAAGCTTCACAATTATTTAGCAACTATCAAAGCTAGGGCTTAAGATATTATTACCATCATCTTTATTTATTAGGTTTTATGCACTGCCACTAGATCTTTATGATATTATTTATACCTTGATATTAATAATAAGATTTATATAATAAAAAACAACTACTAAGCGACAGTATAGCCAGAGATATAAATCGAGGAAGTGGAAACAGTGAGAAAGGAAGCTAACTAACTTTCTTTACTCACCTAAAATGAACGTTGAGAACGCAAACGGTCATCCAAACACTCAGAGACACCAGAATCATGGTGAACAGCAAATACTTCCCTAATAAAGGTATAGCGAGCGACGTGGGCGGGATTATTTCAGCCAGCAACAGGAAGAATACAGTCAGCGACACCAAAATCGAGATGCTTAACGATATCTATGAGAAAAGAAAAAAAGAATATTTACCTGAAATGCACGTTAAGTATGCAAACAGTCACCCAAACGCTGAGCGAGACGAGTATCATCGTGAATAGTAGATATTTCCCAAGCAAGGGGATTGCCAGGGATGTTGGCGGAATTATCTCAGCCAGACCAAGGAAGAACACAGTGAGGGACACCAGGATGGAGATGCAGAGCGATATCTAAGGAAGAGAAGTCTCTTTTGAGTTATTTTGTTCAATTCTTTGGTTTTTTGCACACTAAATGTGGAATTAGCTTGTGATCTTAAGGTTCCTTGACACCCCACTGTGGTTGGTGATGATGTTGGTTCAGTCGATCATTCTTCTCAATGAAGGCCTATACAGACGATTGACTTGATTTAATTTTACTGTTAACGATACAATTTTCATTGGAGGCAATATGACTACCAAGTCAAAAGCTTTTGTTAAAACTGTTACTAGTACTGAAGTCAAACGTCTGTATACGCCCAAAATGTCTAAAATTGCAGTCCAATTCTCTGTCGGCAAATTAATCGGTATAGTTCACTCAGATTATTATGCTTAACATTTCATTTAGCTCCTGGTGGGGTTTTCAACGAACCTTAGTCAGAAATTAATTCCACCTGTATATAAATCAGTGCACGAAAATCCATACTATAGCTATCACATTACATTCGAATAATTAAAAATTGTCTTTCCACTAAAATTTACTTAGAAAAGAGTAAGGTACAAATCATGGAATGTGTTGTACAACCAATGAGTGATATATTTGAGATCATGCAATGATAATGATTATTTTGGAAATAATTGAAAAGTATCGTTGGGATCGTGGAGTAATTTAGAAAAATTTAACTGTTTCGGGAAGGTTAAATTTCGGAATTAAGGGAATTAAACTCCTGCTTTGGTTTCCAATGGGAAATAAGTTGTTAATAAAGACTATAATCAGTCTTACGCACTACTCATACAGTATCTTAAAAGTAAAAAAAAGAAGTTAGTAGTTGCTTTATAATTTATCAATTTCAAGAATAATGTTTAAGAAAATGGGCAGGGTATTGGAAACTTTAAGGTCCAAGATAGCGAAGAATTTGAAATCAAGAGGGAAAAGACTAAAGAGGAGCCTTGATCATAACATAAGGCAGTACGAATCGATTAATTATAATTATTTACTTTTCCTATAACATAGGGTTCTTGGCAAAAGCTTTAGACTTAATCAACCAAGTTAATAGGAGAACATTCATATAAAGGAAAAAGGACAAAAATATCCAATATAATCAAAAGCATACAGAAGATATATATTTTTAGGGACCAGCAAACGAGGTTCACTTTAATTCACAAAAATCTTGGGGTGTGGAAAGACAATAGCAAACATAAACAATATCCAGATGACACTAACACACGCACACGACTAGCTAGTGATTCAAAAAAGACCATTAACAATGGATGAAGGGGGATGGTATTGCGGACTGAAGGCTAGTATAAACATGCCCTGTAACATCCCATTCACATTTACATAGAAAGCTATTTTGTACCGACATTCTATTGCAATTCTGTAATAAACTCGACTTAAGTGTTAATGCCGATTTTAAATCTATAACATTGTCTTGGTCCTCCCACTAAAATCGATTAAGGTAGGCCAGCATCACACAATAGCTGCAATGTGCAACGCAAATGAAGTGGCCATTTTATTCGTTGCATTCTTTTGACTAATGCACGAAAAACCTTGTGTAATAGCCCTCTCATTATCTTTAACACCCCATAAGAAGATAAATTAAAAATAGAAAGCTTAGAAAAAAAACTAGTATGAACTACAAAAATAAACAAATGTTAGTTTACGAAATAGAAGAAAATCTTTAATTTAAATATTAAACAATGGTACTCTATTAGCGACAGGTCAAATTAAACTAGGTAAATATTAAGTAGAAGTATCGAAAACAGTTCTCATATGGAATAAGTAAAAAAATTATTTAAATTTAATGCACAAAAGATTAGAACTAACAAAATAAAAGAAAGGAAATTAGAAAGTAGCAACCCCAATTTCAAATAGAATGTCGTTACGTCTACCACACACAATAAAAAGACTATCAAACTATAATTACCTTTTCTCCGGAATCCGACGGTAGATAGAAGACCAGTACAGTTAGGAACGTCAGTCCAACGCAAGGTATGATCAGGTTCACCGTGTAAAACAATGTCTTTCGCCGCATCGTTAGCTTGAACGTTATATCTGAAAATAGAATAAAGATTATCAAATGTTAAAACATCGATATCACTGTCTGATATCTAGATTTGTTTTGATTTTAGTACAACATCATAATTTCCAGCCACAGTGAGATCGTCTACTACGTCTCGGAAAATTTGATTCCGCAGTGTAATTTCATTAACCTCTCTTTGATATTGTTCGTCGAGGCGTTGAGCTCCTTAAATTCTTAGTAAAGCTACACGATTACTGACAAATGCGGGCATTGACTAGACAGGTCCAATCAAATCCGTTTGGTTTTTTCCTCAAAAGATCATCTCAGACACTAATCGGTATGGACCTCATATGACCTGACCAAGATTATGTCTGGACTTTAAAAGAGACCTCTGAGTTTGTTCCAATTGGTTCCGATGATTTTTCTCAGAGTAGTCGGATAGGAAACACCGAGCTCATCTGGTTTTAAAACATAATTTATTTTTGACATGTCAAAGTGTTTTTAAAACCAACATAATGAGTCCCATTTGCTCTTAGTTCGTGTGATCTGACGTCTTAGAAGATTCGATACCGCAATGTGATTTAATTAATGTGCGGTAGAACGCTTCTACTTATTTACTTCTAACCATTGCTTATTAGTTCAAACTACAGCACCCTACTTGCGTAACAAACTTTCAATCGCAATCTAAATAATTTTGAAGGATATTGCAAATCCATTGCTTCATATGTTAGAAAAAATTGTCTGCTCAGCAACGAAAATAACGCAATGAATGTTGTTGAACTGTTAAAATTAAAGCCATTGCTACTGTTAGTTTGTTACGCAATTACTCTTCAGGTTCTATTCTAATTAAATTTCATTTTGTATATTGCTCTGTTGCATTCACCACAAATGATTTTAAAGCAGTTTACTGCATTGCATGGTAAAGGCCACGATTATGTACGTATATAAAATCAACCCTAACCCTACAAAATCAAAGGGAACTATTAATCACAAGAGACATTTTAGATAAGGGGGCTTGTGGCTAAGAAATAACAGCCGCACGGGTCGATCGATCAGGTTAAGCTACGCTTGCCGCGGTTGGTCCGTGGTTGGGTGACTATCTTTACATACCAAGACCCCTCCGTGCCTCGGAAAGCACGTTAAGACGTTGGTCCCGGCTATCATTCGTGGATCTTAGACAGCCGTTACGGGTAGTCAGAAGCCCGAAAGTCTGGCAACCAGTTTTACCAAGGGGTATCGTATTACCCAGTAACTGGGTTGTGGAGGTCAGATAGGCAGTCGCATACTAGTATTCAGCTGCATCCGGTTAGACTGGGAGCCGACCCCAACATAGTTGGGAAAACGCTAGGCAGATGATGAGACATTTTAGATTAATTTGCTCTTAGCGATAAGACCGCCCATTGTGTCACCCATTGTAAAGTTTTCTATATTTATGTCTGTAATTTATATGGTGTACATAATAAAGAGTATTCTATTCTATTAATACTTTACCTGAAAACGGTTCTGGACAGCAAGGATAGTACTCCTCATTCCTCGTAGCCGGTACTTCCAGTATGTCCCATTCCACTGACAGGTAGAATTCACTCAAATCTATGCCAACGTGGACTAAACTGCTGCCTGATGCCTGGTCCATGTGCTTTAGGTCTACCTGGAATATCATAGACACGAATAAGTCAATCTTCTGGAAACCGACTCTATAATGTGCAATTTTACTGTACAGACGCCAGCACATCAAGTTACCCAAAACTGTCAAATTCTCCCAATCAACTTTGAACCTTATGCTTTAGCGATAAAGTTGAAAATCTATTAAAGAAATTTGACAGATTGTAGTAGCTTGATGTGCTGGCGTCTGTACGTTATTATTAAATTGATTCCAAACTAGCTTCTGCCCGCGACTTCGTTTGCGTGAAATTTCGGCCCCCGACCCACCGCGTCGCATCGCATCGTGAGCCCGCGCTATTACCCTTTTTTTCTTAGCATCCTTTCTGTTTTATTTTAATTTAAACTTGACTCCTAAGGATCCCAGCGTGATACTGAATAAAAGCCTATACTATATAGCCTACTTCAAGTTTTCAAATCCGACTGGTAGGTCCAGAGATTAGCACGTTCAAACAAATAAACATCACTCTTTAGCTTCATTACTTGTTTAAATAAAACTTATCAATGATTTCAAGAAGAATAAATGCATACGATTATAAGCTTGCGGGTTTTGTAACGGCTATCTATGTATTTCTGAATCTAGTTTAATCTGTCAAGCTCCGCTAATGAGACACAATTGATTTTCTATTGTTTCGTCGCCGATCGGCGAACCGCATCGCTTGACCGGTTAACCTGGTTAACATATTTAGGTCACTGCAGGCTCATCTCACCACTTTATTTTGGTTGCACTTTGTTTTCATGCTCAAAATACTTCACTTACCAAATTTATATATTATATAAAATTCAAAGTCCTGGCTGACTGTTATATCAACGCACAGCCTAAACCACTGGTCCTAGAGACATGAAATTTGGAGGATGTGTTCTCTGTGAAGAGTAGGAATCCACTAAGAAAGGGTTTTTCGAAATTCCACCCCTAAGAGGGTAAATGGGGGTGAAAATTCACGTGGACGAAGTCGCGGGCAGAAGCTAGTAACTTATAATTGAGTAAAAACTCAGGTAAATAAATTGGGTTTCTTACCTGAGCACCATTGTAAGTCCAGGATCCGAATTTCATAAAGCAGGTTTGTTCGTCGAAGGGGAAGTATTCTACGTTGATCTCGCATGAGGACTTGTAGATTGCGGGCGGCTTCCAGTTCACCTCGCCGGTGTACTTCAGGGTGGCTTTTGTCATTAGTGTCACCTAGAATTCAAAGAATTGGTCGTGTTGATCTTTGGCGTTTTTAAAGCAATAGGTATTAGTGTGGGTGTAACTCACAACGCAACGGCTAAAAAGCAGGCAGTTTCTTAAAACCGACAGCGTCTCTACCAGGTCGACCGGGTGTCGACAACTGTTGCAAACTATGGCAGGATATCTTACCTCCACCGACAAACGAAATCAACGGTAAGAGGGATGTGTGGTCTTACGCGAATGCATAGAATAAGAAATTAGTAAGTACATAAGAGGAAAAGAAAGAAAGAAAATACGTTTATTTGCGGAGAAAATGACGCAAAAAAGAACATAAACACAAAAAATTAAATAAAAAGGTAGGGGAAAACATGCGTCACATCCACGCAAAACGGCTATCGCTCAGCATTAAGCTGCGACCCTATGCAAGACAGAGCCCCATCCAAACACCCAACCAAACAGCCACCCAGCCCAACTGAAAAGTTGTGTGGAAATCGGTTGTCATGGTATGGGTATTTGTTACGGAGGAATGAGGAAAATGTCGCGAAGAAAGTTTTGAGTATGAATGTTGATGGCTATAAGAACAGGGGAAGACCAAAGAAACGATGGATGGACTGTGGGAATGATGATATGGTTAGAAAGGGGGTGACTACTGAGATGACGACTAATAGAGAAGTATGGAAGAAAAAGACATATTGCACCGACCGCAAATAAATTAGGATAAAGTCAGGAGAATGATGAATTACGATGACTTAAAACCAAGGTAGGTGGTACTCACTTCATAATTTCCATCCCAGTTGTTATAAAGAACGATGTCAGGCAACCAGATGTGTTCAGATGGCACGTACAGCATCTCAACGCCGCCGTATTCATCCGGGTTCCATTGCAGCTTGTAGTCGAACCATTTCTGGAACACATCATGATATATTCAAACCATGCCACTTCTACACTCCAACTGTTTCATTATTTATTTAGTTACTAGCAGCGCACCGCGGTTTCACCCGCGTAAATGTCGATGCCGTGGGAATATCGGGATAAAAGTATGTTAATGCAGGGTGTCAGCTACCTCCGTACAAAATTTTATCAAAATTGGTCCAGCCGTTTGAGCGTGAAGAAGTAACACACACACTCACAAGCTTTCGCCTTTATAATATTAGTGTGATAGCGTGATGCGCAAGACTACAAACAGTACGCCAAGTCTTCTCCAAAATCGAAATAAAGTTGATATTTGTTTAACTTGAAATAGGGTGCGGGTGTTCAGCAGTGCGCATTTTTACTAAAGGTATCAACATTAAAATTCAAACAATGTGCAAATAATAAAACTCACCTGTTCCACCCAAAGATTGGTGGTCATGACCTGGTTTTTAAGGTTGACCTCCATGAGCTGTGACAACTTCAGTCCCAGTCTGACTGTCAGTATGTCACTGACATTCGTCACCGGTCTTATAAGACGGTTATAATTACTTAGCAGATCATCGTATAATCGTTTTACGTCCGGATTCGCTTCGAGCAGTTTCACACCTGGAAATAGAATATAGAACAATTTACCTCAGGCTTCTGTTTGGCTAATTCAAATCTGCTGTCAGATCTTAGCCTACCGCCACACTTGACGGAAATTCCGTCGCGGATCTTCCGCCGATGCATATAAATGACTAATAACGGGCACACTACGCGGAAGATCGGTCGCTCCGTCGTGTAGTCATTTATATGCAATAACATGTACCTATTGGCGTTCCGACGCGGAAGATCCGCTACGGAATTTCCGCCAAGTGTGGCGAAGGCCTTAAAAGCGGTTGTAATTGTTTGACCTAAATATCAACGAACAATCATAAATATTGAAATTCGCTTAACATGTAAATTGTATTGGGCACTCATCTATCTGTCTACGAGTAGCATAAATGAATAAGATGCTTTCAAGAAATAATACGCTCTTGAACTACTGAAAAGATAATCTCATTTATCTATATGAACTGTTCTTCTCACATAGGGATGAGTCATATAACATAGGTGCAGTCAACAAAAGAGATAAGTATGCAGGATCGTCGGATATAATTAGTTGAAGTTTAGTAAGAAACCGTTGGATGTTCTCGAATAAAATTTAATTGTATAAATAGAAAACAAACAGCTTATTTATCAAATGAAATTTCAGTCGACAACATCCATCGGTTTTTTACTAAACTTCAACTATATCCGACGATCCTGCATTATCCTCTTTTGTTGACTGTACATTAACAAACTCATAATAAGACATCTACCTATATATCGTTTAACACTGGAAATCTAATATAGGTACAGTGGCCTCCAAAAGTTATTTGACATTTTTCCACTTCAGCTGAGACACACCACATTACGTTTATTTTTTAATCTAGTAAGTAATTCAAATGTTTGAACTGCTACAACGTTTTAATTGACTAATTCAACTTTCTTTGACTTATCATAAAAAATAATCGAGTAATCCCTTAGTACCTATATTTTATGTAGATTGTAGAGGTAAGATTTTCGACTATTCGCCAAGACAGTGCCAAAATCGACACACAATTCTGCAAGCGACTGTACATACTACCCATAATTCAATTTTACAACAAAATTACTAGAAAAATCAACACTTTACTTACCAAAACAGCTTCTGGCATAACTTAACAATATAAACACGAATCCCAGCTTCATTTTGATAGATATTTGTGATGTTATTCGTATATTTTTAAAGGAACATGTTTACAATTCGCGAGATGCTGCTCGATAGCCGAGATGAAGGTAGTAGCGCGCATGCGTAATCAATAGTAGACTTATGCCTTTATTGTTTTGAGAGCTGCGAATTTGCAACGTTGTGGTTTGTTTACGAGGACCTAGATGGCGCTACTGTTATGCTGATGTTGCGAATTTTTTAAACGAATTTGGCGATTAATTTAAGTATCTAGTTAAAGAATTGATTAATGCACTCAATTACTTTTTTTTCTAGGTATATTCAGTATAGCTTACAATTCTTTACCTTCCTTGTATGATACATTGTTCTGGCATAGACAGGTACACAACACGACACATCTAGCTCTATACATTTCCAATTTTAGCTGACCTCGTATGTATAGGTTTTTCGCATAATGAGAAGACAGTTTATACTGGAAATGTATACCTTGATTAGTCGTCGCATGTATGTGCTCGAACTGAAAAAAGTGTAGAGTGTAAAGTATGTGTTGTCAAACAAAAAATAGAAATTAATTGATCAAAACTTTACAGCAATAATAATAATCACTAGCGGGAGGAAACACTAAGGGGTCTGGAGTATAAAATAAACAAAACAATATTTAAAAATAATTTATTAAATTAAATTAATCATAAGTGACACAATTAGTACATGTAATAATAAAATAATCTATCGTAAATAACCTATCCAATTTATTTACATGAGTAGATACGTAGTATTTACCGGCTTATGTAACTTTCCGTCTATTATTCGTAATTATAAACAAATTGTGTAGCACTGTTTATCGAACAAATTATTTATTGTAGCCTTTTTTCGTAGCGTACTCGTAGCTTTTCACCGTAGCGTAATATTTCTTCGTAGCACGGCGTAGCAGGCGTAGTCCCAAGCCTAACATTCGCAGGTAAGTTGGCTTCGCATCGGAATAATTTGGCAGTAAAGTACAATCAATACAATTGGTGACTAAAACGACTCGTTACATACATATAGGAACTAAGCATAGTTCAACTATCTTTCGTTTTGCCTCTTAATACTATAACTTCTTCTGTAAGGAAACGACTCTTGGGAATCTTCATTATCTGTGGAAGTAAAAAAAAACGTATGTTACACATTTTTTTTCAATTTCAATTGATCTTGATTCAAATAGTAAAATAAGCTCATAATTACTAATACCTAATCACACTAATAGTATAAAGGCGAAAGTTTGTGAGTGTGTGCGTGTGTGTTTATATGTTTGTTACTTCTTCACGCCTAAACCACTGAACCGATTTAGATGAAATTTGGTATAGAGATAGTTTGAGTCCCGTAAAAGGACATAGGATAGTTTTTATCCCGATATTCCCACGGGATCGAGTCTTATGCGGGTGAAACCGCGGGGCGCAGCTAGTTAATTAATAAATATAACAAAATTAAATCCTAACTTAACTAAAACTACACAGAAACTGAAATGTAGCGTCGAAAAATTCATCCGCATCGCTGTCGACTGGTAATGTATTTATTTATTTATTTAATACTTCAAGCACATAAATGTACAGAGGCGGGCTTAATGCCATAGGCAATAATTTACCCAAGAGACTGGCGGCGTTACCACGTTGTATGACAATGCTTATTCCAGGTGGCCAGCCCTTGGGTCACGAGAAGTGTCAACCAGCTGTTTCGAAATTTACACAAATACACAATCTTATTTGCCACCTGAGTGGAAATTCCCATATGTCGCATGCTAATCTCAGTCTGTCTCAATTAAAAATACCTCTAATAATACATAGGGTATAAATTCTTGGCATAGATGCTAAGATGAGATCGCGAGTAGATTTCAAACGTTTTTAATTACGAGAATGATTAGCCTTCAGATCATACCAACTACATGACACCAAGCAATCGGATTGACAACAAAACACTCACCTCTAACTTGATATTTCGGTAAGGGCCATAAACTGAACGGATAGAAGTAAGCATTCGGCAACCTTCGCACCACTATCGTTTCTTCTTGCACCATTTTCGATCCTGGAACAAGTTCTTGTAAATAAGTTAAAATTACTTAGTAAGTGCTACTTTCAACACGGTGAGAATTTGCCTACCAGCGCCCTAATTACCTCCTAATTGCGTAATACAGTAACGATCAAAATCTGAATCATTTTGAAGGATATTGCTAATCCATTGCTTCATATGTGCGAAAATTTTGTCTGTTCAACAACGTAAATAACGCAATGAATGTTGTTTCTTGAATTGTCAATTACCTACCCCGTTCGGGTAATTCTTTGAGTCTCCGAGGCCTGCACGAAAATTAAAACCAAATACTCAAAACGTTCGAATTTCATTAAAAGTTAAAGTTTCGTGCAAGGTTCACTGATTGTATTGCGTTCTAAACACGAATCTAACATAACATTGACGCGAATGTTTTTAACCTTTTAACCGCCCGACTTTATATCAGTTGTCGTGCCCCAAGCGCCCGACAAAAAAAAAAAAAAAAACGAAAAATAAATACCGATGAAACGAGCTGTGTTATTTTGGGAATGGACACGAAAATATATGTCGGATTAATCCGACGTAAGCGGTTAAAAGGTTAATAATAATCTTTTTAATAGACAGCAAAGACGCAACACCAGCGGGGAAATTGCGTAACACATTATCAATCGGAATCGGTTTCATTTTGACAGTTCAACAACATACATTGCGTTACTTACGTGTTGAGCAGACAAATTTTTCGAACTTATGAAGCAATGGATTAGCAATTTGCTTCAAAATGATTCGATTGATAGTGTGCTACGCAATTAGGGTCCAGGTTCTCAGCCTTCCTTATTTCATTTCATTCACAATACCTACGATTGCCGATACAATGTCCAACGTAGCTAGCAAAATGAATGATAACCGTCTTTTCCTAAATGCCCCGACAAGATAATCCCTACCGGGTATTAAATCCATGCTGGTTACTCGAACGCGGAAGCGGTAGGGCAGCAATAATAATACCCGGTGAGAAACTAGGAAGACAGCGCATTCAATGTCACAGGCATTACGATATTATTAAAATATAGTGTAGGAATCTTCCTGCATATTATATCGCTGGTCGCCTGTTTCCATCCTTTCTGAATATAATAATCTGTTTATCTCTGCATCACCCAAAGGTTGACTGGTAGAAAATGCCTATGGCATTAAGTCCGCCTCTGTACATTTATGTGCTTGAAGTATTAAATAAATAAATAATCTGGCCGATATTTCCAACTGAACTATGTATTAGCGAAGGTGACGCAAGGGAATCGGATAAGGAATCCAGATCAAAAGAATAGGCTGCCAGTATCGAACATTGAAGAGTTATCTAGGCAAAATGAGCCGTGATCTTTTGTTGTAGTTTACCAACGTTATTGCACGATCGAAAAAAAAATTTTGCCTCCTTTCTGCAACTGTTTCTATTGTTATACTCCTGTATAACAAAAAAACTAAGTAGGTTCTGCGTACTAGCAGGAGCTAGTACGCAGAACCTACTTAGTTTATATACTATTGTAAAGATAATTTAATAGAAATTAATTCTGTACTTTTCAAAAGATTATTTAATTCAGTAGAAACGAAAAAAACATCCTAAAAGCAATTTTTTTTTTAATAGATTCGTTTCACCCATTGAAGGAACCCTATTGAAAATGGCTCTTTTATTCAAAGTAGTTTAGTTATAATTAATAACAAACTGACTAATGTAATATCTTTATCTATGGTTTTTTATACGATCAAATGAGCATTATGAGTCGTGCACTTTTGGATTTCAAAATGTTTGTACATATTTAAATGTACAAATAACTGTTTCTACTAAATCAGTCATTAAGTCCACTACTTCAGTCTTAACATAATTCCTAACTCTGTAGAGAATGCTCCCATCCTTATTTCTGACAACCCTTTTCCGAGGAAATAAACAATAATGCCCATTTTTGCAGGCTGTCGACTATCCAAAAAGCTTTTGCATCTTTTGGTACATTTGGTCATTAATTCCGAACAGCAGTCTTCCATTCGCTTCAAAGCTACAAATTCCATAAAGAGAACATTCACAATCCAATGTTGACAATTGGCCTACATGTACCAGCTACTTCCCGGTTGTGTGTGTTAGGAACCACCATTTATCACTTAAGGCGATGTGCATAAAAATGAACGCCACAGATTTATGGATATTGGACATAATTGATGTTGCATAGCTTCTAACAACGTTTGCGTTAGAGAAAAACATAGAGTTGCCTCCTTTTCATTCCTTAGTTAAATAGTTCTCGAAAGCAAACAACATTCTGTACCTACGCAAGAAGTTACAACTCCTTGACCCGTGTATCCTTGGGTGTGAGACAGAAGCCAAAAGTCCTTTAAAGTAAAAGCACGATCCCTGACACAACAATAAGAGAAAATGTTTGGCCCTCACATTCTCACTAAATTGTCAATCAAAAGTATGATGTCGTGAGTTCAAGCAGGAGCTTGCAACCTTTAGGTTAATTTAATTATATATATAATGTAGAATTGCAAATATAAAACACTAGCTGTGCCCCGCGTTTTCACCCGCATAAGTTTCAATCCCGTGGGAATATCGGAATAAAAACTATCCTATGTCCTTTCCTGGAACTCAAAATATCTCTATACCAAATTTCATCTAAATCCGTTCAGTGGTTTAGGCGTGAAAAGGTAAAATACAGACAGACAGAGTTACTTTCGAATTTATAATATTAGTATGGATTCAGGAAGCATTTATCCAACTTCATTTTTCCGTACCAGTTTCTCGTAGGTACTACTCGTACGAGGAAGTAAAAAGAAAGGGCTTGATGCGACGAAAAATTACAGCGTTTTGGCGCTTTCCAAAAATGGAGCATTGTTGCCTTCTGTTAAACATAATGACATTCTGAAAGGAGACTGTTAAAATTTGTATGGGAAGTGGTCTGTGATCCAATAGCGATTCTGTAGAGGTATTTCTGTGGGAATACCTCAACTATGCCCTTGTGCAAAGGGGCATCAAAATCTAACCCGGCAGTTTTGAGAAAAATAATACTTTAAAATTCACTATATTTGCTACATTTTTATATTTTAAAAACGTTTTAACGGGTATTTCTTTCTTTATACTACTTAATTAATGTGGTTTTCTGCTAAACAAAGACACTTACCACCTCAACAGTGCTGAATTTCAGGTTTTTTTTTTGAAAAAATAGCACAGAATGGTTGCAGATCAAACAAATCACATCACCTCTGGGTCGAAACATGATTTAATCATTCAATATTTTTTCATTTCATTTTGACGATTTATTTATACCATAAATTGCTTAGCAACCATATCGAATCGCAACCCGTGAAATACTTATTAATGAGTTGTTCCGGTGGTCATCTGAGGTCTTCATCGTTAGGTAGTACCACTTCACCAAATGGTGCTTTCCGAGAGCAAATGCACGAGTTACTTTAAAGAATACCCAAATTGTTATAGCTAATGTTTGAAGAGTTCCCTAGATTTCTCCAGGATCCAATCACCAGATCCTGACCTGGTGACAATTTGAACATTTGGTAAGTATACCCTTTCACCCAAAAAAATAGTTTTTAAAATAAGCCGTCTTCATGTAATCGGTGAACATAAAAATATTTAAAAAATGTAATTCCTACAAACTGAGAACCTCCTCCTTTTTTGAAGTCGGTTAAAATCGAAACAACGACTAAAATCTAGGAAAGAAACACATTAATTAAGTATTATAAGGTCAGAAATACCCTTTAAAAGGTTTTTAAAATAAAAATGTTATCATGAAATTATTTATTCTAAAATATTATATTTCTCAAAACTGCCGGGTCAGATTTTGATGCCACTTTGCACAAGGGTATAGTTGAGGTATCCCCACAGAAATATCGTAGCAGTATCGCTATTGGTTCATAGACCATTTTTTAACAGTCTCCTTTCCATCCGCTCAACTATTGAAAAATCAAATTTGGTTTATAAAAATACAAATTCAATTGTGTCTCATTAGCCACAGTTACTACGATCCATATATATACAAGCCTAATAGGCGCGTTAGGAAGCGGATGAGAAAGCAGTTTCCAAAGAACAATCAGCTCGGCTCGGCTTGTGTTAACTTTTGGGAGAATGCGTCAGGATCTGTTTCTAATTTTCTTAACCAAAGGCACAAAATTAAATGACTCAACTCGACTGGCAAGAGGGTGTGTCCTAGGTGCTTATAAATACAATGCACCGTAAATATAACCGTGATGACGTGTGACGTGTTTGAGAAGCAGATGGATGCAAACGTGACTAATACGTGAATCTTGGTGAAACATTATGCGATAAAGTGGTTGAACAGGAACAAAGGCCTTGTTTGTAAACTGCGACACAAAGAATATCTTCTAATTTCTTTCATTTGAAATCGCCAGTATATCTATACTGGCGATTTCAAATGAAAGAAATTAGAAGATATTCTTTGTGTCTACCGACTTTGGGATGTCAAATCATCTGATTTGACATCCCAAAGTCGGTAGACGCCACCATCTCCGATTTTCTAGGTCTGGTTTCTTAGATTCGTTTCTTAGATTCAACATCAGGGTAGCCAACAAGATACAGACAGCTGTAGCTACTTTTATAAAATAGCATTCCATGTATGTCACAGATTCATGTCAACAAAGATCTAGCCTAGAGCGGAAGAGGAAGATATGTAGACAATAAACGTCATAGAATCTGAGCAGATGGCTTCAAACGTGACTCCTCACGAGACGTAGTAGGAACCTTTATGACTGTGGGTGTGAAGTACCTACTTTAGTTATTAACGGACTATAAAATCTTTTGTTTAGTCGACTGCAGAATTGTAAACAGCTAAGACAATTTGTATTTTTTTATATGACATGAGAACTTCCTGCATTCATCGTATCAATTTTGCAGAAATTCGTGTTTTCCTGAAGGCACTGACTTGTCTATCTAAGCCTTTATAGCAGTGATTTTGTCAATCTATTGATTCTGGTATCCTAATACAATTACTACCTATCCTTTTTGGTAATTATTCCCAAATAATACGCCTGTTAATTCTATTTGTGTTAGGAAAGTAAGGACTGATGATGAGGATATTTTAATAACACTGTTTGAATTACTTTTTCATTCAGAGACGTTTTGTCTACCACACGACACAGACGACGGTCGATACAATCTGACTCCGACGAATACTAAAGGTATGATTCCGATCTCGGCAGCACGCAGCAGTGCTGCCCCAGCACTGCTGTTCCCCATATATTCTCTATAGGAATGTCGCGCAGCATTGCTGCCGTGCTCGGAATGTAATCTCATATAAACCTATAGAAAATGTATGGTGACCAGTAGTGACGCGACAGCACTGCTGCGGCAGCACTGCCGCGTGCAGCGTTGTTCAGAATCATACCTTCAAAATTCAAAATTAAGGCCATACAGTGACATCAGTTAGAATAAATGATCCTGGTGTAATCTCATGTTTTTAGACAAAAACAACAACAAATTTAGCCTCCAAATAGTTCGCGAAATATGACCAAGTGTTGGTAACCTACGCACAATTTGCGATGGACATTAAGGAAATGGAACATCATAAGTGGGCCTCGGGAGGACGAAATTCGCGCAGTGTGTCATGACAGTGACCTGTATACAAATACGATTTGTAATGGTATAAAGTGGTATCATTTTCGTAACTGTTATACCTTCTGGAGAGTTTATGATGATGTTTGGATTTCTACAAAAGGCCATAACCAGACCACTATGGCCAAGAGGGTCTGGGGTTGCCGCCCAAAGAACAACCAGCGCCGCCGCTCACTGTCTATGCCCAATTTTCTTCACCACCATATTATTTCAATATCTGTAGGAATGAACAAAAAAAAAGTAAGCTGTCTGAGATGGGGTGCTAAAATTTTCGGCCTCGCTTCGCTCGTTCTTGTGTCGTATTTCTTAATTCTTGTGAAGGTTTTATGCATAGGTCATGAATAGTAAAAAGATAATTAACCTAACCCACGCGGAGTGCTAAAATTTTCGAGCTCGCTTCGCTCGTTCTCGCATATTATTGGTTCTTTTTTGTAAAATTATTACCACTGCCGTTTTGTCAGGTCTTATTTTTTTGTTAAATTACAGGGGTGCCAACCGTATTGGCCCGGGGCACCAAATCATAAAATACGCCACTGTCCACAACAAGACTTAGGTATCCACCTATTTGAAGGTTTAGGTTAAGATCTAGTTTCGATTTAGATGGCACAAGCTACACACACGCTTGGGAGACCACATATAGCTCATTCATTGCTTGCAAAAGTATTACGACTCGAGGAGGATCAGATTTTTGAATAGGTTAGAAGATATAAAGCCTTCCTTAAGTACATTGTCTTATCAAGAACGTGTTTTTGTAGTTCCAATTCTGTCCGAATTTAAACCAAATTCTTAAGACGAGGTTACATGTCTTATTCTTTTATTCAAACAATGGCACGAGAAACCATTGTAAATAGGTCAAAATCACATCACACTTGTAACGATTTACAAACGTTTACCGACGTCCGGTGTGTCGGTAAGTGCATTACTAATATGGGTCAAGCGATCAAAGACGCCGCAAGGATCGTTGACATGCTCCTGAGTTCACTTAGATACAGTTTTGGTGTCAATGATCTAAATGGAGCTACGATTCACAGGTCTTAAAATACTCGGAGTGCGTTTTGTGATTTATAAGACGTTTGATTGATCGTTTTATGCGTGTGGGCACGCGGATTGCGTGCTTAGAGTCATAAAGATTGATATGTTATGCTGGCTGCAGAATTTTTTATAAGACTAGGCGAACTCTGTCTTTATCCTGGTGAGGAATCTTGCCGTCATCACTGAATGAAACTTTTAAATTAAGTGTAAGTATTTGGTTCTCACAAAATATGTGTTTAGAAAGTAGGTAGGTATATTCAAACCTCCATGAAACCCGGTGATTTCTTATCCCTTAGGACCGATTGTTAACATTGTAGGATTTAGAAAGCATAATCAGCCTATAATGTTCCCACTGCTGGGACAGAGGCCTCCTCCCTGCGAGAGGGAGTGGGCCAGAATCCATCACGCAGGCCGATTTCGGGTTGGCGGATGTCACATGTCTTCGGATTTTTTGTTCTAGGACACGCCGGTTTCTACACGATGTTTTCCTTCACCTTTTTGAGAGCAGTGACGAAATAATTTAAACAAAGTGCCTGCTTGGGTTCGAAGTGTTCGAACCCACGACCTGTAACTCGTAAGTCGCGACCACTGGGCCACCACTGCTCCTTCACTGTTCACTATTCATTTGAGAAGCGTTTAATAATTAATCCATACTAACATTATAAATGCGAAAGCGTGTCTGTCTGTCTATTACCTCTTCACGCTTAAACCGCTGAACCGATTTAGATGAAATTTGGTATAGAGATAGTCCCGGGAAAGGACATAGGATAGATTTTATCCCGATATTCCTACTGGATCGAAACTTATGCGGGTGAAACCGCGGGGCGCTGCTAGTACTTTAATATTCTTAATTAAGATATGCAACCATTTTTGTTTGCATCGTGAACCGTGATCTATAAGTATTGTAGGTATTTGGTAACGACTGACTGACTGCGGCTGCTTCGTTGGTCTAGTGGTCGCAAGCGCTACTGCTGGGCATGTGGTGTAGGGTTCGATTCCCAGGTCGGACAGTCTTGTAATTATATGTCATGGGTAATTTATATGTCATGGTTTCGTTTTTAATTCTTTTACCTATTGTGGTATAGTAATTTTATTGTAGGTGCATCGTCCTCACATGTTATTATATAATTAATGTACCCATGCAAAATATTGTACCTAAACATTTTAAAAGAGTAACGGTGGAGTTTCTTGCCCGTTCTTCTCCATACGAAAACTACCTTTTGGAATGGGCGACTAGAATCAATTCTATTTTAAGATAATTTTTGACGTTCAAAAGTGCCTTTTATGTGCCTATTTGAAATAAATGCTTTGACTTTGACTTTGACTTGTTTGGTTTTTCTGTCAGGAATTTCTCAGTAGCCGTCCAGCCTGGATTGGTGCCCTGTTGATGGCCCCTTATTTAAATGTGGCTCATCATCATCATCAGCCTATAGCAGTTTACTGCTGGACATAGGCCTGTCGCCTGTCCTATTGCACGCCATTCAACTCGATTTTCGGCAACTCTCATCCAGGTGAAATGTGGCTCGCCCCTATTTAAGTGTTATTTCTGAAGCAATGTCAATTAAGTAAAAACCAAAAGGCGATTGATCTGAAAAACAACAGGCTCCTCTTGTGTGACCTCGTTCGATGCCCTCATTATTTTGATGAGCTGGACAATGCTAATGATGCCCCGCAATGGGACAATTTTACAGCCAGAAAATAAACTAGGTAGTTTTTTTTTTTTAATGCAAAGTACCGCCGATGCCTCTGTAAAACACCAGGATAATTTTACCATATCTAGAGCTGGATTTACGAAGATAGAGATAACCACCATTTGAAATGTGTATGCAACCAGCAGTGGAGGGGCGTTCATTTTTAAAATCCTTACCTACCTATAAGCAACAACATTTAGCACTATACCTAAAATATTGGAATCATTTGGTACCTAGAAGTTTTAAGTTTAATGTTGACTTTGCCAAAGCTTTTTTCATGAATTTTTTTTGGGACGAAGGTGGTGTGACGATCTAAATTTGCAGGGACAACATGGCCAGAGATAGCACAAGACAGGGAGGTTTGGAAAGAAACAGGGGAGGCCTTTGCCCAGCTGTGGGACACAAAATAGGCTAAGTAAAAAAAAATCTTGAATATATCTACAAATTCTACACCATTACCAATATTGTATACCTAAACATAACATCACGCCTGCTTTTCTGCGACGGGTTAGGCAGACTTATTGCTTGTTAGATACATCGACATTTCGCCATTTATGTTTAAGTAGGTAATAAAGTTAATATCCAATATTTTATACTAACAAATAATAATAAAACGTTTACCTTTATTATCGGACCTGACAGGCAGCGCAGGCGCAGCGTTGACCGCGTTCACGGCAAGCGCGCATGCGTAGAACAAAGCAGTGCGCGCGTACGACATGCGTGCAGCGGCAGTCACGACTGAAGGACTGATTGGCAACTCAGCGGCAATTCTCAGCGTTCATGTTTAATTGTGCACACAATTGGAGCTACGGTGTAGGGCTGCGAGTAAGAAGAAATTCAAAGTTGGGACTATACGAAGTCTTATGAAATTTTAAACCGGAGTCGTCGAAAATAAAGGTGTTTTTCCTGCATATCTGGCCACCCCAGGGTTGTGCCCGTCGAAACAGAAATAAGACATCCTTAGGTCATCATCCTCCTGTCCATATCCCAATGTAGGTACTTGGTGGGCGAGGGTTGGCGTCGGCACAGCATGTCTTCTCTGACATCTTTGTTTACTTAAAATTAAAAATTAAGAAATAAAAAAGTACTTAATTTAAAAAAATTAAATCGACTTCGAACAGAAACAACTCAAAATTATGAAATAAATTTAATTTCGGAAGTCGGTGGCAAAAACATAAAAGATATATCGCCTCTTTACAAGAATAACGTGATATTTTTTAAACCACAACTATACAGGAGAGCAATTTTAAACATTTAAGCGTTGATAAATACTAAATATTGATAATTTTACTCTAGGAAAACCATTAAATTGTTGCGGTAATTAAAAAAAAATAAAATTCGACATCGCGGTTTTCAATATCAAATAATAAAAACTTTTTTACAAAAAAAAACAACCGACTTCAAAAAAAAAACACTACAAAGTGAAAAATAACTTCAATTTCGGAAGTCGGTGTCTTTGGTTCCGCATTTTCGTTTTTTGACACCGACTTTCGAAATTGAAGTTATTTTTCACTTTGTAGTGTTTTTTTTTTGAAGTCGGTTGTTTTTTTTTGTAAAAAAGTTTTTATTTTTCACTTCTTAGTTGTACCTACCCTACATAAATTCAATTAACACTAGTGCATTGAAGAATTGAAAACAACTCGAAGAATCATCAATATTCGCATAGAAATGCCGGAGATGCAGTACATTTATGCATATAACTTCATACATAAGAATAATTACCTAATGTATTATATACTAAAACCTTCCTGAAAGTATGTAGATCACACTAATGAAAGAATTATCAAAATCGGTTCAGTAGTTTTTGAGATAATCGCGGACATACAAACATACATACATACATACATACATACATACATACATACATACATACATACATACATACATACATACATACGGGTCGAATACAGAACCTCCTTTTTTAAAGTCGGTTAAAAAAAACGTGTTTTTATGAGATGTCACGTTGCTCTTGTAAAGAAGCGATATATAGAAGATGGCTTCAGCTACAGGCGCGTTCCAATTCTCAAGCTCTTGTATTCTCTTACTAAAATGACAATGACAGCTTAAGCTCCCGATGCTATATTATTTAGGGACATAATAAAACTTCCGAAAAACAAATTAACTTCCAACTTCTTTTATTTATTTTGTAAAACAAATAATAGGTACCCATCCTCCAGTGGCGAAGGTACCATACAACTCGATTCCCACCGGCTTCCCTTCGAAAATTCAGAACATAACCATACTACTTATAGTCAAATCATAATTGAATATTTTTTTGGCATATTTTTTTGCTCCGGCTTACCTCTGTCATAAATTCACCCTTCGCCACTGCCACCCTCCTTTTCAAGTTAGGTTCGCTCGAGTCGGGTAAATTAAAAAGATTAAAAAACCCGACTGCAACCTTATACTACTTACAACTAACTGAAAAGCTAAAAACAAGCCCATTTTAAATTAAATAAAAGGTGGAAGCAGGCGGGGCCCATACCATTACCTATTATAGTTTCAAACTCAAATGGGTCCCGCCTGCTTATAATTTTTATTTAATTTAAAATGGGCTTGTTTTTAGCTTTTCAGTTACTTGTAGTATAAGGTTGCAGTCGGGTTTTTTAATTACTTTTTTTTTATTTCCTGATTTTTAGTTTACAAATGTGAAAGATTTCGCAGACGATTTAGTTCTTGGTACGTGTATTTTACGATTTGTCACTTTGAATTACTTTTAATCGTATAAGTTGTATATATTTTTGTAATCACCTTTTAAAACCCTTTATTTTGATATCCCACTCGATAGGTTTTGAGAAAAAAAACTTTTTTAAAAGGCATAATATGGCGCCAAAAATCCGCCATTTTGTTTTTTTTTATTTTGATATACCCAGTGTCACTCACAGTAACTACGAATCTAACGACACCTCTCAAGCTAAAATCCATCGAACCGTTCAAGCCGCAGAGCGTGCCAAACAATTATACGGGTACATAATTATTTGAATCTCGAACATTAAAATACCTACGTGTAAAATGTCAACGTTCAAAACATCGAAAATTTAAATATCGGTTATATCATAACATCGAAAGTTGTTACACCTAAGCATAAAATGTCTAATATTGAAATGCCGAGTTATAAAAATATCTAGATAATGATTAAAAACATCGATAATCATTATACCTAAGTTCAAATGTCAACATTCAATACACTTTAGTTCATTATATTTACGTTAAAAATACCTACTAGTTAAAATATCGAACTTGCAGGCAGGCATGGTTGCAGGATGCAAGAGAGAGCGAAGGGCACCCCGGTGTTAGGTTAGGTTAGGTTACTTTAAACCCTTTACACAGAAATAGGGGCCCCGCGTAGCGGGGCTCCGTCGAAATAAGATGCAAGAGCGGGCGCGGCCTACAGACGTGTTTTTTTTTAATTATTTATTATGTGAAAATAATATTACTTAAGCATGCAGAGTGCAAGCGAGCATGCATCATGCAGCAGGCATGGTTTCTGTCACGGCTCCGGCGCTGCGGGGCTCCGACGGTCCCACGCGAGCTTATCGTCGTCGATGGCAAAAAAATGGTCGAAAGCCACCTCCGCCTCAGCTCGCGGGCCGCCTCGCCCCTCTGCGCCTACGCGGGCTTAAATTACACTCTAGGGGTAGGGCAGACAAGACCACGTGGAGTCGGTTTTGCAGCGATTTGTTTCTGTCACTAATTTTTGTAGCACAACATATAAATAAATATCGATATTTAGGACATTCGATACTCTGTACTTCGATATTTACATCATTAGATAATCTGTACTTCGATATTTAAGCCTTTCGATGTCATGTTTGTCGATAATTAGATTTTAGATATATTGGACGTAGGTTAACCATTCGACAATATGAACTTACGTTATTTTAATTTTCGGTTTTATGGTCGTTCGATATTTAAATTTTCGATGTTTTGAACATTGACATTTTAACCGTAGATATTTAAATTTTCGAAATTCAAATATGTACCCAATTATACATACATACATACTCTCGAAAAACATAACCTCCCCCCCTCCTGGCGCAGTCGGGTAAAAAGGCCAACATATACCTATGATACAGGGCCTCTTTTTCAGCTAGGTACGCTACAGGCCCGGGATAGTGTTTCAAAACAGTCGCCATATATGCTGATAACTAAATGGCAACTGAGGCTAATCTTGAATTTTCAAATTGACTATAATGTGAACTCGTTATAAAACGATTTTCTGGCCCTATACAGATTTCTCTATCTTAAAAAAACACTTCCATAAAATCTCATTTCTTGTTCTATTGAGGCCTGCAAACCTCTTTGATCAGAATAAAAACAAAAAGTAAAGATTAAATAAAAAAGTATAAAGTCCGATGTAAAAAAAAATAAGCAGGGAAGTGTGATTGCGTATAGCAAAATTTATAGTCTGTACTGGACACTGACCTCTATGTTGTACAAAAATTTTCCTCTATGGGTCAGTGCATGGAGTCTATCAAAAAGTAGGTACTCTGTGGTGCATGGTCAGTGGTACTGGATAACAAAAAAAAGAAAAAGAAATCCAAACCTATCATCTTAGAGGAAAATTTTTAATAGGGAATAGAAAACCCTCATACGAGAAGTTTTGTCACCCATATTGAACAGTGTCGCCACCTGATATTAAATTCCTTGAACTAAACACATACATGCACACATATACATACAACAAAAAATCTCTAGAGAGGTCACTGTACTCATCATTATGAACAACTTTTACTATGGGACCAACTTGAAATCGCACAAAAAAATCGGCTGTTCCCTACATTTTGACGAGTTATAAAGAACATAAATGTAGGGAACAGCTGTTTTTTTTTACGCGATGTCGGGTTTGGTCCCATCCCAATCCCATAGTAAAAGTTGTTCATAATGATGAGTATAATGACCTCTTAAGAGGTTGTTGGTGTTTTTCCCTATAACCCTGTATACACCGTGTTCTTCACGATATCCATAAACTTTGTCAAACGCTTCTATAGCTTTTACAAATTAAATCTAACAAAGGAAGTAGTACTTAAAAAGACTTCGTTACAAAGATATTTGTAATTTCATTTAGAAAATTTAATTGAGCTATGCAGTAAGAAAGGGTCTTAACTCAGTTTTGACAAGTTGCAGCCCGCCAAATCTTATGAATGAAAATACGTCATCGTTGCCAATTCGGATAAAGAGGCATGCATATCGGGCGATTTACATCAAGGTATTTAGTTTATATGAAAATTAACATAAAATACAAAATAACAATTCACTAATGTTTCCATAATGAAAAATGCTTATTTCCATGGTCTGAATCTGAACATCTGGTTGAAGTTTATGTATATCGTCCGGAACACGGTGTATATACAGGGTGTTACGGAAAGGGTATATCAATACAAACGGGTTGAAGAGTGGATCTGGTCTAGAATCTGTGTACAAAATTTCAGCTCAAAAGCAGTAACTTTGAAAATGCTTCATATTTTTTTATTTCCATAGTTTATTAGATTGAAATCATAACAAACGTGTCACCGCACTACGAGGGTCATTATCCATTATCTGTAGTGTGTCTGTGCGCCAAGTACACGCACATCACGCCGCCGCGCGTCAGTGCAGCGCCGTGATGTCGAAATAAAAAAATATTAAGCATTTTCTAAGTTAATGCTTTTGAGCTGAAATTTTGTACAGAAATTCTAGACCAGATACTCTTCAACCCGTTTCTGTATATATGTATATGTTATCGGCAATCTGTATAATCCGGTATTCTATACAATACCTAGGCAATGTATAGAATGCCTAAAACGTTTAGGTAATGTATGAAATATTATTTATTTTATACTTTGCCTAGGCATTCTATACAGTACCGAATACGCAGCCGGCAATGTGTGAAAAAGACGAAAGCGGGGAAGGGGAAGACGTGCGAGCAGGCAGTAAACTCCACGCGACAATTAATAAATATTTTTGAGTGTAATGATTCTTATTCTACTGCAAAAAAAAGTATTATATGACCTACATTTTTTATAAAGATTATTTTTTATGAGTAATTGTTAATTTTAATAAAGTTAAATTTGAGCAAACATGAGCTGTTATAATTGTCCGTCATTTTATAGGTAAGCTATACCTAGAGGAAACTTACATCTGACCAATTTGAAAATAAAATATACGTGTCGAATTGAGAACCTCCCCCTTTATTTTCGTCGGTTAAAAATCACGTGCACACGATGAACACATCGGTAAGCAAGTATTACTATAGCGGCTGTGGGTTGCAAGCAAGATAGTCCTTACGGTGTACCTATAGATGTTCGTTTTTCCCATGGTACTTACATAACATTAATAAATATAGACCAAATCTATTTACTTTACACATTGCCGGTGAATCAGCAGGTATTCTATACAATCCCTAGGAAATGTATACATTACCTAGGCAATGTAACGTACGAACGTATGTAACGAACAATAATATTCATAATATTTCATACATTGCCTGGACGCCTCAGGTATTCTATACATTGCCTAGGTATTGTATAGAATACCTGAATTATATAGATTGCCGGTAACATATACATGTATGTGTATGTGTGTGTCTAGTTCAAGGGAATGAATATCAGGTGGCGACACTGTTTCAGGCGACAAAAATTCTCGTACTCGTATTAAAATTTTTCCACTATGGTCACCCCCTGCCTATCATATGTCTATCATTATAAATCAAAATCAAACCAAGTGTAATGTTTTTAGATTATGAAATTGCAAAAACCGCTTCATTCAGCAAGAAGGAACGCTTATGATCCACATGGCACAATAAAAAAGATCACGGAAGAAAACCAAAGTCTTCGAGAACAGCTACTCGAAGCCACTGATAAGCAGCATCAGGAAATGTCTAGAGCTATAGACCTTAAGGAAAAAAATACGTATCTATTGACCAGGATACATGAAGTAAAAAACAAAGTTTGTAAACTTCAGGACAATGCATGGAATCGTAGACAAGAGACTGGTTTCTCTTCAAGCTGAGAATGAGGCATTGAAAAAACTCATCTTTCAAGCAAAAAAATTGAGAATGGAAGCGTCCAAACACGCTGAGAAATTAGCTGAAGCTAACTATTATTTAGAAAACTGTCTTGCCGAAGCGTATACTGAATTATATCATTTGAGACGTGGAAACTATAATAAGCGTGCGGACAAGAATTTCGCCACAAAAAAGAATGAAAATATAATTGATTCATATGTGTACTCACTATGATCCGTCGTTACAATAGTAATATCGTGTAAGTTTTCGTTACTGAAAGTATAATAATAAAAATTTAAAATTGCGCTACCTTCTTGGGGTTCCGTACCCAAAGGGTAAAAAAACGGGACCCTATTACTAAGACTCCACTGTCCGTCTGTCTGTCACCAGGCTGTATCTCATGTACCGTGATAGCTAGACAGTTGAAATTTTCACAGATGATGTACCTACTATAACAACAAATACTGAAAACAGAATAAAATAAATATTTGAGGGGGGCTCCCATACAACAAACGTGATTTTTTTGCCGTTATTTGCTCGATATTAATAACGGCAACAGGTAGACGCTTGAAATATTCACAGAATATTTAGTTGTATACCTATTCACTTTAAAAATAAATAATTAAGTAAATTAAAATAAAATAAATATTTAAGGGGGCTCCCATACGACAGACAAGATTTTTTTTTCCGTTTTTTGCTCGTTAATAACGGCAACAGGTAAACGCTTGAAATATTTACAGAATAGGTAAGTACTTAGTTGTATATTCACTTTAAAAATAAATAATTAAAATAAAATAAATAAGGGGGCTCCTATACAACAAACATGATTTTTGTGGTCCCAGTGAGTCGACCAATTACCGGCTCCATGGGCAATTTTAATTACACGTGGTTCCATGGCATGATAGCATACGGGAGGTGTACCGAATATTCAAATGTCCAAAAGCATTTAGCGGCTATTTTATGGTAACTTAAGGCGAATGGGTAGTTGTAGCCCGCGAAATTCAATTTTTCTTACGTTTTTTGCAATTTTCAGGTCAGTGTCAGGTTGTATCTTGATCAAAATATGATTCGCGACAATAACAGGTACGTATTTACAGAATTATAATAATTAGAATCATTAATACATCTTTCTAAGTTAGATTTCTACCGTTAAGAACAAATCTCGTATGGAAAAGTGTTGGTGGTAGAAATCTAACTTAAACAGATGTATTAATGATTCTGATGATTATAATTCTGTGAATACGTACCTGTTATAGTCGCGAATCAAATTTTCATCAAGATACAACCTGACACTGACCTGAAAATTGCAAAAAACCTAAGAAAAATTGAATTTCGCGGGCTACAACTACCCATTCGCCTTAACACAAACCTTCCACCTAGGATTCAAAAATTGCCTACAAAGCTAATAAACACATACAAACTTCTAACTCTTATACCTCATTTCGAACTGAGTTTACAGATGAAATAAGTTACGTTTGTTACACTTTGTTTCTGCTAGAAAAACAAGATTTGGTTGATGGCCGCGAGAAAACAAAAAGACGCCACCTTCCATACTACTAAAATCAGCATTGACCTTTGTGACTTTTAGAAAGTTTACTAAATTCCGTATCATGTTATCCATTGTGACACGCGTCAACATGCCGCTTGTGCATTTGAGGACCGTACTCAAAGCTCAAACACGCGCAACTGCAGCCATCGACACGCGTCAACGGGTCCGACGGCTACAGTTGCCTCTGTCGTCGACGCGTGTCGCTCGTGTGTATGCACACTTGCAAACGTTAGTTTACAAAAAGTAAATTCAGTATGGATGCGCCTGATGTGTGTGGAGTTGCAGCTAAAACCTATACAAATGAAACAAGAACATTGACTGTAAAATCATTTATTAACCCTTAAACATCTATTCCCTCATCATCTTTTCCTTCTGGCGTGCCAACTTCTTCTTTGACAGCTTCTTCTTCGCGGGTGCGTCGTCAGCAGGCGCGGCGCGTGCTACGGCGTCCTCTCGCTCGCTCAGACAGACCTCGATGTGGCAGGGCGACGACATGTAAGGGTTGATACGACCGTGCGCACGGTATGTGCGTCTGCGCAGGCAGGGAGCGCGGTTAACCTGCAAACAAATAAATCGGTTTAAAATTTGGTACATCCAAACATCGTCATGGTTGTTTTTGGCTGGCAGAGTGTCAGTAATTGAGAAAAGAAAGTTCCATAGAAAAAACGTTCTTTATGTTAACCACTTCTTGATGTATGCCTTCCGAAAACAGCGATTACGAGAAACTAGTAACACTGACAAGCAAGAAGGCAACATTTATCAACAAAGGTTAAGCAATCATCATCTCCTGCCTTTAACCAAATTTATTTGGGGTCGGCGCAACATGTCTTTTTCATTCATATTTCTCTATTAGTCGTAAAAGTCTTCACTTGTAACTAACTATTAGAAGTGAAAATCAAGTTTATCCACCATTCAGAAAAAGTAACAAAATATTTAAAATGTTGAACTTGCACTAAAGACGGGATAATGAATAATTCTTGCATGGTACTGCAAAATTATAAATAATTCTAATTGAATTAGGAAAAACATTCATGAAACACTATACAATTTACATTTTAATCAACAGAAATTTTGATTTGCACCTGAAAGCCATTGAATAAGGAAATTGTTAGTGAGTGTTCATGTTGTTGCGACATGTTAGATTAAGAAAGGCCAAAAAGGTTTTCATTGAATACATCTACAGACATTTCTTTGAACAGCTTTTTTATGAAATAGATGCTTGGTTTCTCTACTACAACTGCCACTATACTGAGTCCATTGCAAACGCAAAGTTAAAGTTACAAAACATTTTTATCAGATGTCTTTCTCGCAATTACAACCCTTATGGAGTAGTGCTAGTGTTGTGCGTAACTATAGTATTGGTATAATGAACTATAACTCTGACTTTGCGTTTGTAATGGCCAAGTAGTCAGTCACTAGTAAATGCAATAGCACAAGCAAAAATATAAGAGGAAAATCAGCACTAAAGAATGGTCATATTAGGAATCTCATCAAAACAAATTATACCAACTAAGCTGCTTAGGCAGCACAAAAGAATCCTTGAAGAAATTACATTTAGCAAAAATAAATTGCAGTCTGCCAGTTAGCCCATGCTTGCATGGACATAAACCGGCGGTTATGTTATGTTGCCTTTCAACTGGTCTGAATGTTTCCGTTCTGCAGTTGATAATGCTGAAGTTGCTGTAAGTTATGATTTTGTAAAGAACTAGCAGCACCCTGGGGTTTCGCCCGTAAGTTTCGATCCCGTGGGAATATTGGGATAAAAACTATCCTATGTCCTTTCCCATGACTCAAACTATCTCTATACCAACGGTTCAGCGGTTTAAGCATGAAGAGGTAACAGACAGACAGACACACTTTCACATATATAATATTAGTATGGATCGCATACAATAAACTGTAAGTGGTTTACCAAAAGAAATTTCATGTAAACATGGTGTCTCATGTTACACCACATTATAAGAAGTCTTTTTGTTCATAAATTCACTTCCTCACACCATTAATAAAAACTGGAATTAAAATGCAACTTAGCATAATATGGCCTGTAACCTATGCCTAATTCTAAAATTCAGGCCCAATTAATGTTGCAAAGAAACTTTCTCGAAATTCAATATCATAAAATTAAGTAAACTATAGTTCTAGAATAGAATATTCACCTGAATATGATCAATGACAAGCCTGTCAACGTCCAAGCCTTTGTAGTCAGCGTTGGATTCAGCATTTCTCAGCAGCTGGAGTAGGAACTCGGCAGACTTCTTGGGCCAACGACCCTGTGTGGTGCCAAACTGCTTGGCTTGTGCACAACGACCAACACCACCGTTGAAACGGCGGAACGGAATGCATTCCTTCTTCTCTGTAACATTCTTCAGGTAACGCACAGCGCGGCGCAGGGGCAGTTTCCTGATCGCCATGGCTGTCTCATATGTGTTCTGCAAGATACATAAAGGAAGACATTAGTTTTTGTGATACTAGACAAAGCAGTGGATAGACTGTAGCTAAATTAATTGTTATTCACGGATTACTTGTTTGTTAACAGCAATATCAGACAATTTCATAAATACATGAAAGATAATATTTGACTTAGAGGAATGCAATTTATTCTTTCCCACAGTATTCCTGACATAGGTAGCTGTTTTTGAGGTTATCGCCCTGAACATTAGAGGGAAGCTGTGAATACCCAAGAGAACAACTAATATTTCATCAGATTCAAAGACGGTAACAATAAAACTGATTGATAGTGCTTGTTTCTTGATGACAAAACTAACCTATCATTATCGCGTAAGTTTGTTTTTCTACCCCAAACACTCATGTTAAATCAGTGATTTCGTGAGTTTTAAAGTTTCTAAACTACATACATGTAAGAAACTTTAGAATGTAGGAGTGTCTGTCCATGTGGAATCGATAACTTGTATACAAATAACAGTTTTGACTTTTACCTTGAAGTGAACACGGAGGTTGGAGCCACGCGCTTTGCATGACTTCGCTGGGTTATCAGGCTCCTTTGAATAACGCCCCATGTTTAGTTTCTGAAACACAGAGCGGCTTATGTCTCAAACGCTTTCGAACATAGGTTATCATTTTATAACATTCCGGCTTTTCACAAATTTAATAAAATAAACACATGAGCAACAAGAATACACTGTCCTTAAATACACCATAACTGGATTTAATTCAAAACGAAGTAGTTTTCACGATTAAATTAGATTTTAACAAACACGAAACCAACCTCTCAGGAGAAAATTTAACAGGAAAAGGAATAGACAAGACGTTTTGACAACTAGAGTTTTGACATTGACAACTATTACAAAATACTGCCAGCCCAAATAAATATTTTATTGGTTAAAAAATTGTCTATGCTGATGTAGTGATGGCTTATGTATGACTAAATAATAACAGCCGCACTGGTACACAATCAAGATCCCTCCGTGCTTCGGAATGCACGTTAAGCAGTCGGTCCCGGCTAGCACGGCTGTCATTTGTAGATCTTAGAGTAGACAGTCGTTACGGGTTGTCAGAAGCCTGAAAGCCTGACAACCAGTTGCAGTCTTATCAAATAACTTATCAAATAAACCTAGGTGTTATAGGTGTACGCTCTATGTTAAATACTGATGTTCACTCAATTTTAAAGGAAGAAGTATTGACACGGATTTTATTTAAATATTTTATGGCAAGAAAAATTACACTTATTTCAAGAAACCAGCAATGTATTTATTGATCCATAATATTATCATCATCATCATTTCAGTCGAAAGACGTTCACTGCTGGACTTAGGTTAGGCCTCCTCCCCCAAGCATCGTCACTTCGACGGGTTTTGTGCTTCTCGCATCCCAGTGAATTTGAATTTGAAAACTGAGATCGAGGTTATCATGTGAACCTTGTTTTGTATATTGAATTGTGATATTGAAGGTGATTACGCGGAAATAAGCAAAATTTTAGGTTCTAATTAAAAGCAACATAAAGTAGGTTACATACGGCACTAATCATTGACTTACTATGACCATAATTAATGATGCAAAGAAATGCCTTTTAGACAAAATAGATGGCGCTACAAGTCTCGCTCTCACTTATTCATAAAAAATAAAAATACCACTACGTACGGTGCACGGTGGTTAGATAACAATTAATATGAATGTATCTTTGTTGTTATTATTCCTTGGGATACTTGTGAAGTTTTTTTTTCATCCAATCGACTGTAAAATAAGAATTAAAATGGGGAAGGAAAATACTGAAAACTTTTTTGCATAGGTACTTTATTATTTGTGCTGCTAATATTACCACTACATTTTGATGCTGTAATTACACTAAATATTAGTAAATTGTGATATGCAATCAAAAGTAATTTATTACAAAATGTATTTATAACAACCCTGATTTCGAGCTAAATTACTGTTGTTTAGCATTTCATGTAAGTAATGTATACAGAATTTTTAATTTAATAGAGTTTAACTAAACATTTTAATAGTAAGTACTACAAATCGTTATCATAATTTTATATTAGCTATTTACAATAAAATCGTTTAGCTTATAAGTGCACGATCTACATTTTTTTACATTATTAGATATAACCACATAGAGTCGTTGACAAGGTTACATTCTTATAACTAGGGTCTATTAATCAATGAATTAAATTCATTACAATTGCTTTTTTATGTTATACTACAAAGTATTTTTTTCTAATTAACTAAACTACGTATACAGGACTAGATTATGTTTATTACTCATGCTTGTGTGACTAGATCCAACACTTTTTTATCATCGTGCAGCGCACCAGGGAAACCTTTTTGCGGTTGTGGTTTATTGACTAATTTTACAATATAGCAACACTAGGCTTAACTGTCAAATAGTAAAAATATGAATCAAATCAACGCCCTCTAGCGGTTTTGTTACAAAATAATACAATTCATTGACATCATTGTCGACGGCCATTACTTTAATTACTTAAATAATAATTATTGCATGCAAATAAATTTACTCCTGAAATATAATGAAGGTGAGATTATAATATTATTAAACCCGTGTTATTTAAAAGCGACTAGTCATTTTGGCAAATTGGGACAGCTCAGGGACCAAACTCACGGTGCATTTAGTTTTGTTTTTCGTGCCCGCTTGCACCCTAGATTGCGGAAATGTAGGAATAGCGGCTCCTAACAGAGGGGGTTGTACTCCAACTGAATGCGGGCACGGCTACCAGCCAGTTTCACAAACGAAAATTATCGCAAAATTAATGCGAAAAATTGTCAAACGCGCGTAAACTGCTGCGTTTGGTTGAATGTTTTATCAACAGCCAATCACATCGCTTGACTTGTATTTAACTTTGCCGCGTCGGTAATTTTGTTCCAGAAACTGGATGAAAGAATCACCCCGTGAAATCTTGGCCTGTGTATTAATTTACAATTAATTAAGACTAGAGATATGTATTTCTTGTAGGAAGTATTGGCTAATGCGGCGCTGGTGCAGGCGGAGGCAGCAGGGGTAATGGCGCGACGCAGGCAACGCAGTCTCTATCTGGAAAAGAAGAAAATAAAGTCAGGTAAGTATCTAATTAAACCATTTTTGCTACGGCTACATTGTCGCGATAACGCGAACTAGACTTTTGCGCTCCCTGTTGTACAGCAAGACGATTGATTTTCGGAATGGCTAGCGAAAGTTCGTAAATAGGTACGAATACCTACCGTTGCACTGACACATCCTACTACCTACACCTACTTTAGCAGAAGCCTATTTTGGGTAGGTAGTTTGAGGAAATGTCTACTAGAGTTGGATATGCGGAGATGATGCTGAGTTCATAGTCTTTTATAGTAGCAACTGGACAGCACCTTCGTCGATTTTCATCTAAAACTATCAATATGTCGCAGTAAGATGGTTGAATCCGTGTTAAATACTGTAATATGTACCTAGATACCGTAATATAGTTAAGTACACGAAAGCGGTTCATAACTGTCTTACTAGGAATATAACTATAACTCAAGCATTTTCCAGTAATATAATCTTACTAGGCTAATCTTAAACATCTTACAGCGACATTACAATGATGTATCTACCTACCAATTACCTTCTTTTACATTAAATATCTACTTATAACATTAATGATCAAAATAATACCCATCCTATCAAAACAAAAATCAATTCAAACACAATAGACGTAAAAATAAACAAAATTAAAAAAACAACGGAAATAAAACAAGTAAGTTGGTAGGTATGTAGGCGGGGATAGTCCTGCCTTCACCACGAGTTGCAAATGAACCGTTTCGTCCCGCGACTTCACAAATAAGTGAAATGGACGAGAATATCGATCTTTGTCTCGCGGTACCGGTAACATAATCCGAATATAATTGCGGCTCCGGTACTGCCAATTAGAGCTTCTACACCAGTAAATATGGACGATTGATATGAATAACTTCATTGAATGGAATGGAAATGTTGGGAATTTGGGCACTCTGTTTAATTTGGCGGAAATTTAGGTCATTTGGTATTTTTGCCAGAATAGAATACAGTAAACATTTATTTTGCAAATTTGGGTATACAGGGTGTTACGGAAAGGGTATATCAATACAAACGGGTTGAAGAGTGTATCTGGTCTATAATCTCTGTACAAAATTTCAGCTCAAAAGCAGTAACTTTGAAAATGCTTAATATTTTTTTATTTCGATAGTTTATTAAATTGAAATCATAAAAAACGTGTCACCGCACTACGAGGGTCATTATCCATTATCTGTAGTGTGTCTGTGCGCCTAGTACACGCACATCACGCCGCCGCGCGCCAGTGCAGCGCCGTGATGTCGAAATAAAAAAATATTAGGGATTTTCAAAGTTAATGCTTTTGAGCTGAAATTTTGTACAGAGATTCTAGACCAGATACACTCTTCAACCCGTTTGTATTGATATACCCTTTCTGTAACACCCTTTATAATAGGTTTTATAATACATTACTTACAGCATAAGGGTCAAATCACACCGAGATGGCAGCGAAGCGGCGAGCAGTTTCAGTGTCATATAATTTTAAACTTTATCTTCATTACGTAACTATAATACATAGTATCGCTTGAGAAACTTGAAAGGCCGTGCGACCGCCCGCGGCGCCTCGAGCACTCCGACGACTCAAGTTTCTCGAGCGATACTATGTATTATTGTAATGAAGATAAAGTTTAAAATTATATGACACTGAAACTGCTCGCCGCTTCGCTGCCATCTCGGTGTGATTTGACCCTAATAGGTTTTATGATACAGCTCGGCCATATTTCATCATTCGGCATACAAACTGCCAGCCTAGTTTTAAGTACCTAACATTTAAAAAACTTAAGGGTGTAGAAGAAAGGGTCCATGAAACGATCATTGCATTTTGTAGACGATCAATTTGCCCATCAATATGTGCAGTAAGATGGTTGAAGCCGTGATATAGTTATATGAAAGTGGTTCATAACTGTCTTACTAGCGGAAAAATATAAAAACAGATTGTTTTTCTTAAGGGGACTACATGACCTAATGCGCGGTCACTGTCGGACTGCATAGAAAAGAAAGAGAAGCGCGATGACACAACACTGTTAATATATTGCAAAATATGAAGCAATTATCTATTTACAAAAAATATATTGTTTGGACTAAAAAATTAAAACACTAGTGCTTTAGTATGTTGCTTGTAGAATAATCTGACAAAAAATCAGAACGATTATGTATATTAGTATGGTTTTTATTGTGAAAAGAAAGTTTAAAAAGGTATCTTCATTATTTTTTTCTATCGTATCAAATTAGTTTGTATTATGTTTTCAACACACTATCTAACTAGCATATACCCTGAAGAATATCGCATATTTTTCTGATTTTGTTTACTGTAGTCAATCATATGTATACTTTTAGGCATTATAAAACTTGCGTTTTTTTGCGTTTAGCTCCTGTAGTCCCCTTAATGTGAATTATTTATTTGAATTACTACTTATAACATTGTTGTGTGGTAGGTCTAGAAAAAAGTTCGATAACTTACACTTACCACGATCATGCATATAATGCAGCGAGGGTCGCAGGTCGGGCAGCCTCCACGGCTCGACCCTGGACTCCTCATCCCTCTCCACCTTTGGCACCAGGCCGCTCCAGCAGTTCTCCTCAGGTCGAGGAGTCGGCACACTGCTGATTGGCCAGGTGCATGCCTGTGGAGGAAAAATCACTGTAGATCGAGAAACTCCTGCTAGATAGGTCCGTAGAGATTTAGTATGCATGGCTTTGCCAACCAACCTCCACGAAGGTTCGAGGCATGTAGGAACTATAGGTAGCAATAATGCTAACAACGCTAAATGCAATGCTCCCCGCGTATACAGTGTGGTCCGCAGTCGCCTTCCCAGCGCTGTAGCAACTACTTGTGTTCTGAATAGATTATGTAAGAAACGTCACTGTGCTAATGAATTATACCAGACACTGGCATTTTATTTACTACCAGCAGCGCCCCACGGTTTCACCCACATAAATGTCGATCCCGTGGGAATATCGGGATAAAAAGTATTCTATGTCCTTTCCCGGGACTCAAACTATCTCTATACCAAATTTCACCTAAATCGGTTCAGCGGTTTAAGCGTGAAGAGGTAACAGACAGACAGACACACTTTCGCATTTATAATATTAGTATGGATCTTCTCCAAACGCGACCGTTTCTACAATCCACTGGGCCACCACTGCTTCTTATACTACCTACATTCTTTTTTCATAGAAATCAGTGTTGTAGTAGATATATTTAGGAAATAGACGGGGTAAACACTTTTCATCGAAAGTGGTCACTTTCTGCTATTTATACCGTCCTAAAATTAGCAGCACACCAATGGGTTTGCCAATAGTTTGTCATCTTGCAAAAATATGAATGGTCTACATTTGAGACTAAATTCTCGCTATATTATAACACTAGCTTCTGCCCGCGACTTCGTGGGCGTTTCTTGTTCCTCCGACCCACCCCGTCGCATCGCATCGTCTGCCCGTGCTATTACTTACTTCGTTTTTGCTTAGCGTTTTTTCTGGCTTTTTTCTTTTTGTTCGTCTCCTTAGATCCCTAGCGTGATGTTAACCTATAGACTTCCTCAAGACTTGGGGTATCAAATGCAAAAAGATTTTTTTATTCCGATTGGTAGTTCTAGAGCGTTTAAACAAACAAACACTTTAGCTTTATTTAAATTGACACTATTCTTAGTTGTCCATACTAATAATATAAATTCGAAAGTAACTGTGTCTGTCTGTATGTTACCTTTTCACGCCTAAACCACTGAAACGATTTAGATGAAATTTGGTATAGAGATAGTTTGAATCCCGGGGAAGGACATAGGATAGTTTTTATTCCGATATTCCCACGGGATCGACACGTATGCGGGTGAAACCGCGGGGCGCAGCTTGTAACATAATATACGAGTATCTTGTAAAATATTAAGTTAGAGTTAAATTGCTTATTAGGCTAGATTGTAATCAATTA
This sequence comes from Amphipoea lucens, assembly GCA_947508005.1. Taxonomy (NCBI): domain Eukaryota; kingdom Metazoa; phylum Arthropoda; class Insecta; order Lepidoptera; family Noctuidae; genus Amphipoea; species Amphipoea lucens. The sequence goes on from OX382371.1 coordinate 4,186,134, forward strand.
CTAAGAACTTTAGTTTTTATTAATAAAAAAAAAACTTTCGCTTTATTATTACCCCCTTATTCATAATCCTATTTTATCTCTATTTTAGCTAAAATAGGTTTATAGAACGTTTGTCTTTATCTGTCACGTTGTCATTTCTGTGTGTAAGAAAGAGACAAACCCCATTTTAACTAAAATAGGTTTGATAAGTTTTATGAATAAGGGGGTTAGTATCTAGATATAGATTTAAAAGGGCCGATAACTTATTGGCATTGGTATTTCACAACGTTTATAAGGATAACGTGGAAAATTCTTATCTAAAATCACGCATGCAGTGCATTCATAAAAGAGTACACAATAATCGGCGTACTCCACACGATTCGTGACGAAAACGCGCGTTTTCGATTACAGTCACGAGAGCCTATCTATCTGATGGGGCACGGCACTTGAAGCTACCCCTTCGTTACTATCACTTAACTAATAACTACCGTTATGCTATTACAGCGATTTTTATTGTTTGTCAAAGTTTCTTGTTGCATTTCTAGCGTATGACACGTTGACACTCGTTGCAGCTGAAAATCAATGTCAGGTGGTAACCTGACACTGATTTTCAGCTGTAACGAAAAAAACTAACCGAAAAACTAACTGAAAAACTTCCGTAATATAAACATACCAACTATTAAATTATTGCTCTCTCTCTTTATTGTCTTAGTTATGTCTATTGATATTGATATTGGTATGTACCTATTGATTATTCAATCAATAATAAACCTCTTTAACATAATAACTATTATAATATTATTTTTATTTCATTACGAACACGACTTTATAAATAAATAATAGAACGCCGCTCGTAAAAGGTCACCCCCTTTTCCTTACCTTAGGGTCGATTCCCATATTTTTCAGAACGTTTGCATTTTAATCTCAGTTGTAATCTGTCAAAAATACAATCAACACACATACTTACATTAATTTTTGACAAGTATTTGGCATTGATTGTCGATGAGATAAGATTTCGACTTGAATTTAAACGTTTTTTTAATTACGAGAATCGGCCTTTAGGTGCGTTGCCATGTGACATTATATACTGAGCTGAGGCCCTTTTGGCATTACAGTCGTGGTTTTCTGGTGTTGTTTTAACGTGTATTACTTTTTTGCTGTACCTAGTGCCAATAAAAGCGTTTTTCATTCTTTCTTTCTTTCATTGGATGTTGTTGAATGAAAGGATTGCCCTTAAGATAGGACTACTTACTTGAAAAAAATAAACCAGTACTGTATGTACCTGTACAGACGCCAGCACATCAAGCTACCCGAAACTGTAAAAATTTTCCAATCAACTTTGTACCTTATGCTTTAACGATAAAGTTGATAATCTATTAAAGAAATTTGACAGATTGTAGGAGCTTGATGTGCTAGTGTCTGTACATATTATAATTGAAAGTCGCTTTTCGTGTCTGTCACAGGTGTGACTGTTTTAATCTTCTAAAATACACAACGAATTATGATGCGGAATTGCGGATTTCACCATAATTCAGAGAATTTATTCCGGAAAGATTATGTCAAAAACATAACATACAACAAAGCATTCAAACATTTAATGAAGGTATCTTCATGTTTAGTCAAGTCGTAAAAACCGTGCGAAGCAGGGGCGGGTCGCTAGTATTACTATAAAGTATGACACAGAAACCGTCAAGATACATGTCTGTATGGAAATGAATAAATCGTCTTCGGCGAAATGTGGACTATAACAAAACATCTCTATATACACGATCGGAGATTTTGTTATGCAGAATTCTAAATAGAACATACGTAACTTATGTAACAGACACAAGATAGGTATCAATACTATCCATACTAATATTATAAATTCGAAAGTAACTCTGTCTGTCTGTCGGTATGTTACCTTTTCACGTCTAAACCGCTGAACCGATTTCGATGATATTTGGTATAGAGATAGCTTTAATCCCGGGAAAGGACATAGGATACTTTTTGACATAGGATTTTCCCACGGGATCGAGACTTATGCGGGTGAAACCGCAGGGCGCAGCTAGTTAATAATAAAACCACGTACTCTTAAATGCTCCGAGATGAGAAAAACTACGGTACCTAGAATTTCGAGGACGCAAAACATTTAAATGAAGATTTTATGTGTCGTACCTTTTGTTATAATAAGCACAAAAAGTACGACACATTGATTTTCGAGAAATCAATTTTAAATTAAATTTAATTATAGACAAAAACACTTAAATCTTTCATAACCATTTAAACAATTGCGGTAGTATCAGCGTTGTATTGACACTTGTCAAACTGAAAAGGTTGAGCACCGCTGTCCAGTTTGCGAGCGAACAGATAGTGTCATTACGAACAAAGCTCACAGTAATTATTGTTGTTTGATTTAAAAGCCAATGCACTGGCGACAAAATGTTGACCATGGAAGATTCTAGAACTAACTGTTGTATGAAAATGATTTTTCGTACATTAGCATAAAGGACATCATTCAGAGGGGCAATTCTCGTAATTTTAAGAACATTCACAGTCTGATCTCAGTCTCAATCTGTCAAAAATACCTTTAATTACCCTACATTTTGACCAGTTTTTGACCTTGATTGTCGCTAGATGAGATTCCAACTAGATTTTGAACGTTTTAAATACGAGAATTGGCCTTCAGATGTCGAACATTTTATACCCAAAAAATGTACTGTTTTCTTATGGGATAACTATTACAACGAAATTCTACAATTATCCCTGGCTGCTATTTGAGTTGCATCGTAATCAGCCTACAATGTTGCCACTGCTGGGACACAGGCCTTCTCTCTGAGTGGGCTATAATCCAGGAGGGAGTGGGCCAGTGCGGTTTGGTAGATGTCACATGTCTTTACCAAAACCATATTTTTGCCAACAATAATATGGTCATTCGTTTAATGGCGTAAGTAAATGCTAAAAAATAGTAAGTAAAAAATGCTCAAGATGTCATTTCCCGTCAGTAAACAGCAATTTTTTTTTTTGGCTGGCCCTTTTATTTTTGGGTACGAAATTAATAGTATAATAGGTAAATATTGAAAAATATTAAATGTATGGAAATGTTTTTTGTAATATCGGATTCTGGCACGAACATAAGAATTTTTAACTTTCCGACGGGTGCCGACGGGATTATTTAAAAGCTTTTGATAATTCCAAATACATAGGCGAAGCGTCTGCGTGATGTCGTAACATAGCGCATTTATTAACGACCTTTGTATTCATTAATACGTACTTGACATGTATAAAAGCATTTCTGTTTAATTTTAATGTCTTTAAAATTGCCATATACATTTATAACCTCTATTCTACTTATATAACCTAGCGTTGCTAATTAAGGCAAGATAAATCATTCTCAGTAAATATTGAATGAAACAAAACTGCTGAAATATAGCTGCCTCCCTGCGAAATTTCACTTGCTACATGGCTACGCCGTAGCACCTTGCTACGAGCGCCTACGAACATCTTCAAAATCACACACAACTTTCTCTGAACTTCTCTATACACTGACAACTCTATGTCTGTCCTACTAAACTATTCATCGCCGGTTCCATATAATTATTACCGTTACGTGGCTTCGAGTCACGTAATACGTTAAATAATATATCGTAGTTCGATTAACATACTTGCATGTGTCGCGTGCCAATGAGTACTTCGAATTAAAACTTCTATTTGTTAGTTACGATTTCAAAAGGTATTCGTTCTAGATAATGATTGGCTTAGATTTGTTGAATGTTTAGATTATTATTGGTAAATTAGGTTTTATTGCCTAAGAGTTGATAGTAGATGTAATCGTTATAACTGTATTTTTTGTTTTATACAATTTTCTCCTGTTATTTCGATGCAAACGATATTGTTGTCATTATAAACCTGTAAATCATCGTTTAAAGTTAGCAAACTATCAAGTCTCTAAATGATGATTTTGCAACTGAAAATTACACTAGTAGAAAGGGCAAAAATGCTTGTTGTTAAAACATGAAAAAAAAGTTTATTTGTTTTAAAAGAATTTTCTAAGTTACAATTTTTTCTCCGAACAATAAAAGTTTCGTGCATTTGTTCCGCCAAAGAGCAAACTAACAAAACCAACAACAAATCAAATTCACAACAAGAAAAAAAACAGAAAAAAAAAACGATTTACGCAAAAGTAATGACGTCACGACTAACAAAAGACTAGGGGCATACATTTCGCGGCCCACAAGCGAACAACAAAATTAATGTTCCGCACACGGCGCTACCAATAAAAACGGGCGGGCCAAAATGCCAAATCCCAAATGAGGTAAATAAAAAAAAATATCGAAATGTCACAACGACATTTAAATAACAGCACAGACCGAATCTAGTGAATTTTTGTTGTATGTTTATGGAATAGAAATGAGTAATTGAAATTACTTAGACGATTTCGTATTAATTTTGATTGCATTTTCTTCTGACAGCTTCAAATGTTTCCATGTTACAGTCTAATATCGCCTATTAAACCGAAATCTAACTATTTAGTTCTAAATCTATGAGCCAGAATTTGTATTTCGAACTTTATTGTGATTCAGGCAAAGTTCATAAAACTAAAATGGCAACTTAGCACTGAACTTAGCTGTCCTTTTTGTATACAACTGCATTTCTAAAACAGTCAGATTCTTATTCAAACCGATTTTAAGAAAAACCTTGTTTTGTATTAATAATAATAATAACTTATTAAGAGGATATGAATTCTAGTCTACCTACTGTAACATATAAAGACACTAGCAGCGCCCCGCGGTTTCACCCGCGTAAGTTTCGATCCCGTGGGAATATCGGGATAAAAACTATGTATGTCTCTAACTATCTGTATACCTTATTTCATCTAAATCGGTTCAGCGGTTTAAGCGGAAGAGGTAACAGACAGACAGACACAGTTTCGCATTTATAATATTAGTATGGATTATGTCAACCATTCGATATCCGTGATGTCAACCAATCAGAACGGCTAACATCAGACTTGACGATATTTTGAACTAAGGTTTTAAAGCCGCTTTTGTTCCAAACGATTTCCGATACCCATGAAAAATAAAAACACTATCTAACAAAATAACTGCCCAACTTTTAATATTATTTCGATAAAGATCTCTTTCACACTAATGTATGGACACAAATAATTTGATTGTAACTGCCATGCGTTGGAATATCATTGAATTATTGATGTCCTGGAACTATTGTTTAATAAAAGAAATGTAATGATGATAAAACAGAGTAATTTGTTCTAAGTGTCACTTGTTTACCGAAAAGAAATGTCATATTAGAACGTGTAATGAGACGGGTTTTTATATGTAGTTCTGAAAAGGATGTTTACCAACTGTACTTCTTAGTGGATTTATTTCTCTATTAAACTACTTGACCGTCACTGGAAGCTTTATATTGAGAGAGCATATCCGTTTCCGTCGATTTCTTATCATTTTTAGTACTTGTTTACCCTACTCAGTGGCGCCACCTAGTGGTTTGCTTGCCATTTTAGTTTCGTAAAATGTAACGAGCTACTTTTTGTTCATTGGCGTTTCGTCCTCCGTCGAAGCAACTTGTACGCATCGGTTCACAACCGATGCCAAAAATAACACTATATTTTTTACTAAATAAATTTAAAACTTTATATTTCATAGAAAAGTACGTGATCATACTTTTAACGGTTTTTTCCGTTCGGATAACTATCTTGTAAATACAGTTAAAGTAAATTAAATAATTAATTTAAATTCAAAAATATAGTGCTGTTTTATGGTGAGTTAATTTTGTTTTGAAGAAAACTGTAAGTACCCTACTTTGTAAAAGTAAGTGATCATACCTTGAACGATTTTTTCTGTTCGGATCACTACTTACATTGTTTATTTACCAGTTATTTTCAACATATGTGTGCTTAGATTTTATTGTGAGTCAAGAGGGCTTATAGTTGTTACGGTCTATCTAACGTAATTTTTATTGCGACAATGGATGACCACGTAAATGTTTCGGCTGCCGAGCCACAAGCTGTGGCGGGCCCGAGTGGAGTGACCCGCAAAAGGAACGTTAGCTGCTCTAGCAGCAGCACAACGAGCAGCAGCTCTTCAAGCTCGGCTTCTCCAAAACGTGGCAAGCGGTCGCGCCGCGCACGCCGCAAGAAGAATAAGCGCGCCCAACGGTCTAACCCGACATTGGACAAGCTTATAAAGGAAGTCAGTGAGCTACGCCAACAAGTTTTTGCAAATAATATGCATACTGCTTGCCATGATAGGGTATCAGTTTGTTCTGGGGTCAGTGGGGAACTATATGACCAGCATAATATTGACGAACAGTGCACTGATGTTGAAGGTCCAAATTCAAATTTAGACTTCACTTTTGATATCGAGACAAAGCTCAAGGAACCATCAGTTCCGAAAACTCCTGATACTTTTTTAAAAATGCTACTAGAGGTCCAGCGCTTAGGTAGTACATGTTGGTCCGAGGTAAGGTATTCTGATACTCAAAAGCTCTACAATCATACCCCAGGTTTCATAGACTTAGACACAAACGAAGAGATAAAAATGTATGATACCTTACGTCACTTAGCACATGCGGATAAATCATATGCAGCGATTACTTTTTGCATCCTAAAACAAAAAGAATCATTACAAGAAGCTATCCGTAATCTCCTTTTGTGGGCTAAAAATACAGATGTCAATTTTGATAATTTAAGCGGGAAGGTTGACGAATTATTTCAAAAAGGTGATTTGCATAAAATCTCTTCAGACCTGTTACAATTAGTTTGTGGCCATCGAGCCGAAAGTATAGAAATGCGTCGAGAGACAATTACTAGTCAAATTCGAGATCCATTAGTAAAAGCATCTTTGAACAGAATTCCCCCATCATCTACTTATTTATTTAGTCCCGAGTCTTTCACGACAGCATTAGAAAAGGCAGGCGGTGTACGCAAAGCTTTTTGGCCCCCAAAAACTGATTCACATACTAGATCTAACCAATCTAACCGCCGCCCCTCGCGGGGGCAAGGCCATAAACCAGTAGCTCCATCGCGTGAAGCTCAATATTTTTGCCATGAACCAGGTATACCGATGCACACACATGGCTATGACAACTCACCCTCGCGGGGTGGACATTTTCGCACCAACTACACAAAGAAAGGTCAAGGCTTACCAGCCTTTCAATCTGATCAATATACCAACAGTAGAGGTTCATTTCACAACCGAGGCTCGCGGCCCGATCGTGGAAGTAACCGAGGTCGAGGACGTTCAGTTAACCCTCCAAAAAGCTCTCGAGCAAACCAAAAACGATACAAACAATGACTCGAATCTTTTTCGAGCAGGTCAGTTAACGCACTACCACTCGAAATGGAAGGAAATGGGGGCGCCAGAAATTGTTTTAAAGTTAATTCAAGGGTATCGCATACCATTTACCCACAAACCTCCTCTGATATACCCAAACGTAGCCAATGGTCCCTTTCAAACACCTGTCTCAAAAGAAATGTCTGCAATAATAAACAAAATGAAAGCTCAGGGCATTCTAAAAGTTGTTCAACTCTCACCGAGTTTCATTTCCCCTCTATTTTTGATACCAAAACACGACGGATCAGCCCGTCCCATATTCAACCTAAAAGCGTTAAACGAATTTGTAAAGACCCAACCATTTCACTTAGTAAACATGTATCGCATCCCGGACTTCCTGCAACCACAAGACTGGATGTGCAAAGTGGATCTATCACAGGCATATTTCCACTTAAAAATTTCGAAGCCACACAGGCGCTTCCTTCGCCTTGTATACAACCAAGAACTGTTAGAGATGACCTGCCTTCCATTCGGCCTAAGCACCGCACCCAAAACCTTCTCAATACTAACAAATTGGGTTGCCCAAATATTACGAGAACGCTGGAACATCCGAATCATCGTCTATCTCGACGATTATTTAATAGCACATCAAAATGTACACGTTCTTCGAGATCATGTCGAGCTCACATTGGACACATTACAAAATCTTGGTTGGCAAGTAAATTTCGAGAAATCTGTTCTTTGTCCTCAAAGGACTATTACATATTTAGGGATATTGTGGAGTCCCTGGGACAATTCAAAATCCCTGCCAAAAGAAAAGACTTCTTCATTAATCAAAAAAGTGAGTCAAGTTCTCGAGCGAGGAATAATAACTCTAAAGGAATTGCAGAGCATAATAGGACTCCTGAACTTTGCCAGTTACGTTGTTCCTCGAGGCCGGCTCAATCACCGGCAATTATTAATGTTCATGAACTCTCTACCAGACCTTTTATCGAAATCATACCCAATACCTCAAAATGTTCGAAAGGAACTGGAATGGTGGACTCTGAATTGTCAGTCATCAACACCCTTACATTACCCTCCGCCAGTAAACTTCCTGACAACAGATGCATCAAATCAGGGTTGGGGAGCGCAATTGAACAATCTGGCTATATCGGGCAGTTGGTCACAAGAGGAACAGGCACTGCACTGCAATCAAAAAGAAATGCTAGCCATATTTCGCGCCCTTCGAGACAACGTTCACCTGCTCTGCAACAGCTCGATCCTGATACAATGCGACAACAGGACGGCTGTCAGTTACTTAAGGAACGAAGGAGGTACGAAATCATTACCCCTAGTAGAACTAACTTATCAAATTCTGAATTTACTGGACCAATTTCAAATTCACTTCAGCATTCACCATCTCCCAGGCAAGTACAACAATCATGCCGATCACTTGTCACGCTTTCGTCAACCTCCAGAATGGCACCTAATGCCAGCGTGTACGGAAATTGTGTTTTCAAAGTGGGGAACCCCAATAATAGATTTGTTTGCCTCTGCAACAGCTCACGTAGTTTACAATTATGTATCCCGAGACCTGAGAGACAGACAAGCACTATTTCACGATGCATTCAGTGTCCCATGGAACTACCCACTCGCATGGGTGTTTCCACCTCCGTTCTTAATCCCAAAAGTCCTAACACACCTCAATCAATCAACGGGAATATTTTTAATAGTAGTACCTCGATGGGAGAAGGTATTTTGGCGTGCAGACCTCAAAGTCAGAGCGCTAGCACCACCTCTAACTCTGAAAAAGTTACAGATACACCTGGTCGACACATCGACGGGACTTCCACCACCACAAGTAGACAAAATCATCCTCGAAGTCTGGAAATGTGGGGGTGGTCCAAGGCGATAGAAACATGGACGGCTGAACAACAGTTATTGCTCAAAAATTCTTGGCGTAAGTCTACCTTAAAAACATATGAGGTGGCTTGGAAACGATGGACTTCCTGGTCTATATCTAAAAACATTGACACGAATAATCCTACAGGTACGCAATTAGCCCAAATTTTTATCTGATTTGCATCTAATTCATAAATTATCATATAATACAATTCTTTTACATAAGTCTGTCGTGTCCACTTTGTGTAATGTTGAAATATCAAGTCAATTAAGTTCACATGTTCTTGTAAAACATATTTTAAAATCAATTGCTCTGGAAAACCCTAAGTCTTCTAAGCCACCAATTTGGGACGTTAGCAAATTGATTACCTTTCTAAGCAATTACACTGTAGACATGGACAATCCCTTTCAAATATCACGCCATACTGCAACTTTATTACTGCTTTGCTCAGGTAGACGCATACATGACTTAACGCTGCTTAGAGTTGACTCTGACCATTATATTAGATCAGATGATAGTGTCATATTATGGCCTCAATTTGGTTCAAAAACAGATTGCAGTAATCACAGACAGTCCGGCTGGAAACTTCTTGTAAATCCCAACAATTGTAACCTAAATCCTATATTTTGGCTAGAAAGAACTACACAATTATTAAATGAAAGACGTAATGCTGCAAAATCATTTAATTTGTTTATTACAGTTAGAGGTGTGCCAAAGCCCGCTTCACGCACCGTCATCGCAGGCTGGGTGAAAACCCTATTCAATGAAGCTGGCATCACAGCAACTCCAGGAAGTACACGATCTGCAGTAGCCTCTAAAAGTTGGCTAGAAAATCATCCCCTTGACGAAATCCTATCTCGAGGAAATTGGAAATCGGCTAATACATTTCAGAATTTCTACAGAAGAGAAGTCATAAGAAGTGTTGATTCAAATCTAAATGTTACACAATTGTTTAATCCAATTACTTAATTAACTCTGAATATAAATTATAATTTGTTATTGTAATTTTTTATATTTTTAATTGTAATAGATCACCAACAGTTTAATTCAATAAATATATACCTATGTACCTTTCACATGTGTTATAAATAAATATACTTTCTGACTTAATTTGTTTAAATTAAAATTTCCTATCACATTGGCGTTGTCATATCAGTGGCGACACCAGGCGATAACAAACAGGTCTCAATATAAAGCTTCCAGTGACGGTCAAGTAGTTTAATAGAAGCGTTTTACCTGAAATAAAACGCATATTAAAATACTTACCTCACTGGAAGCTTTAAGTTTACTTCTGCCTGGTTATATTGAGCCAATGAACAAAAAGTAGCTCGTTACATTTTACGAAACTAAAATGGCAAGCAAACCACTAGGTGGCGCCACTGAGTAGGGTAAACAAGTACTAAAAATGATAAGAAATCGACGGAAACGGATATGCTCTCTCAATATAAAGCTTCCAGTGAGGTAAGTATTTTAATATGCGTTTTATTTCAGGTAAAACGCTTCTAATATTAGTAACTGTATTATTTGAAATTTGATTGATGGTTCTCGAGATGCAGACCTTTATAATACTTTACGGGGAATCGCCCATGCAAGAGAACTTATACTTATGTATTATACTTAGAAGGAAAGCATTTTTCAAAGAAGATCGATAAGCATTTCCAACGTCGATGCAGAAACCTTGTAGTTTTCGTATTGAAAGACTATCTATAAATATTACACAATACTCGCATCCGAATAGCAGTCGAATCTAGCATGCAAAGCTCAAGCTGTTGTAATATTTAAACAGTTCAGGAGCAGGTCACCAAAAAATTAAAACGTTGAGCCATCTGGCATTCGCTGGCAACACTAACACTCCCAAACTGTGTTCCCGTTATATAGAGAGAATGGCATTAAGGTCACAACCCACAGCCTAGTTTTTAGACCAGCAGCTAAAATAAACATCTCTTTCTATTTCAATGGAGATGTCTGTACACACGACAGACAAAGTAAATTTTTGATTAGGTTACAACCAACATCGAATCGAAGTTCAAACACAATTAATACAAAACGACGTCATTGTCGTGATGTCAGCGTGTGAAGCGTGTAATTAACTGGGATACGGCAGTCTCCCCCGGGACCCGGGACGCGGGACGTAGGCCGTCCCGGGGGGCGACACTGTTGCATTGCGTACAATCAATTGTTTAATCTAATTCAATTACGAGGTACGGTATTGCCTTGGGCTATAATAACGCATACAATGCATCGAAATATGAAATTATGAATAAATGAAAGATGAGAGATTGATTTCAATCCAACAATGCAAATGGTTTGGTTCTTCGAATCGGAACAAGACAAATACAAATTGACGATAAAATACGTTATGAAAAGTTAATAAAATGAAGAATCAAACTAAATTCTGAAATAAAAAAACTGTTAATTTAAAACAGACAACTTTAAAAATCGACTAACTGAACCTCTGCTAGCTGATATTCTGCTAAAGTATCCCGAAAACGCAATCCGCCTTCATTTTCAACAAAAACCAAATCCAAAAAGAAAGACAGGCAACAACAGAAAACACACACAACAAATCCCACGTATACTTGTAACGCATCACGAAACCCAAACATAATCTCTACGTGCCTAAAACAAAGTGGCACGCTACAGCGAGTGATTTATACCAACATCAAGTACTACAATTGAATCGTTTGGTACAATCCGCCTGAAGTATCTATTAGAGACGTGAGCCGGTTACCGAACTCGCGCTAACGGTACAAAAGTATTTATGTGTTTGTACGAAACAGGGATTTTTTTCTTGTTCTTTAATGTTCGCCCCGAGGATTACGTCCATTCGTCTTTTTGCAGAGATAGGTACGTTTTTGGGTTGGTTAGTTTGTGTTTTGGTGGAGATGGTTACCAGTACCTACATATGTCGTGGTGTTTGAATAGTGGTTCTTTCTTCGTCGGAATCATCTTCTTTTACTCTATGTTTTAAGTATTTAATGTTAACTTTAGCTTCTTGGGTTTCCTTTAGGTACTTCTTTGTCGACTCCGCATCATAATTGCGACAAACAAATACGCAACAAATGTTAGGGCGACAGTGCGATATGTCAACCATCAGTGGATCGACAGCACATCAGCTCGACGTACGTTAGTGCGACTGATTGTTTTCTCGACAAAAAACCGGACGAAGGAACTTTTGATCGACGAACGCTACACAACTTTCGCTCGACAAAACTTAAGCGCGACAAACGTTTCTGCACTATATTTTTGTCGCAATTATGATGCGGAGTCGTTGCAAATGCCACTGTAAATCATAATACATCTTTTTAACCTAAAGATAAACATAGTAAGAACTATATATTTGCTTTAACATGTAAAGCAATTCGTTTTACAGACGCTTTCAAATAAGTCGATTCTCAATAAATACAAAACGAGACGATCTCTCAAATGTCCACTAATAATTAATTAAACAGAGGGAGGTACCGCTTAAATTCAATAACTTGTCGACGAGGACTTAAAGTATTGGAGCTTATGATAGAGTGTCGAGTGCCTGTTTGTGAACGCGCCCTAATTTGAACAGCGCGCATGGCAGGGCTGCCTCTAACGATTTTAATCACATTTAGCTGGAGATCTTTTAATAGTAGGTAAATGCTTAAGGTGTGGTTAATTTCATCGCTGAATAAAATATTTAAAAAATTAAGATAAGCTCAAAAGTTATGTGAAAATAATATGCTTGCTGAAGTATTATTTACTGCTTATTTAGTTTAAGTTGCATGTCTCCGTAATCATCATTTCTTTGATTTAAATCGTTGAACAACAACATAATATTCTATGGTCTTTTGAGTCCTTTTACAAAACATTTTCATTATCCGAAGTCTATATTCCGAAAAAAAAAATGCTTGTCATCCGCGTAAAATTTTCTTGTTCCCGCGACCCACTCCGTCGTCTTCCTCAAGAATTGGGGTATCAAATCCACAAATAATTTTTCAAATCCGACTGGTAGTTCCTGATATTAACGCGTTCAAACAAACAAAAAAAACTCCTTAGCTTTATTATTAGTAGATATAGATAGATATAAATGAGTGCACCTCTCTACACGATCAATCATTTTAAATTCAATCCACAATACCGTTACACCTGCCCATACAATACTTAAGCCAACGTCCAATATGGACAAAGTGCCCTTATGTCCGAACAATGGATCGATCCAATAAGCGGAGAGCCCCGGGCGTGAACACTAAGCCGATTCCATCTAGACTAGTCTGCCGGTTCTGGATCCGATTTGGCGATTACATTTTAATCCCAGTTCTGATTTGGCAATCTATATTAATTGTTTTGTTATAACTATGACGTCATAGGCATGTAGGGTCGATGATGACGGATTTGGCTTGAGGCTCCTTCGGCTATTAGATTGATGAAGTCGACGGATTTGTGATGCGTTTCTCTTTAAGCTTTGTAAGTTATTATGAAGTTTGTTGTCTGTGTATCGTCATGTTAACGATTATTATTTCTACATCGCTTGATTGATGACCGAGGATGTTTAAAATGAGGTGGCAAATGTTTGCGTTGGTGAAAGTATTAAATTATTTTTTTTTTAAATTATATGCTCTTGTGGCTATTACCTACATACAAAGTGTTAAATCAATTAAGCTATCGTAAAACGGATACCTCAAAAAAAAAGCTGTTTTAGTAAACGTCAAATACATTTTCTTCTACATAAACAACAACAAAGTGGTGGCCTCACAGGGTGGCTTAGTAAACGGCCGCGACTTACGACGGTCGTGGGTTCGAACCCAGACTGGAGCTTCACGTTTGCGTAAATTATTTCATCACCACTGCACTCAAAACGACGAAGGAAAACATCGTGAGGAAACCGGCATGTCCTAGAACCAAAAATTTAAAGACATGTGAATGTACCATCCCGCACTGGGCCCGCGTGGTGGATTACGGCCCACTACCTCTCACCGAGAGAAGGCCTGTGTCCCAGCAGTAAGAACATTATAAATACTGATCATGCTTATGCTATATAAACAAAAAAATTGTTGTCTGTACGTTACAGGATCTGATAAAGGTTAGTGAAGGTACCAATTAAATTGTGGGCCGACTCTATTTAGATAGCCGTCAACACGCTAAGAAGAAGATCAAAGAGCATTTTTTCTGACCAAATCTTCAACTCGTCAATTTTATTTACTCCGACACAAAATAACTTTCTACCAACACAAACAAATTCTCTCTGTGGCAACCCTAACATGTCCTTTGAAGGGATTAACCGTAGGGTTCTCGAGGCGCGTTAATTACTAACGTTTACGTCAATCATTAGAGGCAACAGCCTTTTATTTACAAGCTAATACCCATTCAACACTGGTAAATAACTTATTTACGATCAGACTACAGAATTTACTTAGAACTGTGTTATTAATGTTGTTTTGGGTGTTTAATCAATATTGTGATGTGATTCAAGGTTGGGTTACGTAGGAGTTAAACGTAACTGACGAAATGTGGGTGTACTATCCACTTCTGCTTCCCCTTCGGGACTACATGCGTGATGTTATGCTATTCACTATTTTTTTCTAAGTTTTTCGGTTACTCGTTTTAAAATACAATTAAAAAAAACAATTAAAGTTTGACAATTGGGTACACGTAAAATATAAATTCAAAAGTTTGAGAACAGTTTTCTTGCGGGTTGTTAAAAGCCGCGATTAATTAATAAGTAGGTAAAGTAGATGTTTCCAAAGGTATTGAATAACATAAGTAATGCCCGTCCTGTGAAGACTAAAAGCAAGCACACTCACTAATTACAGTCCGTAAAAGCCAAAGCGCTAAAGCTTACTCAATGCTCAATATAAAAAAGAAAACTCCAAAAACTCGTACCGTGCGGACACTAAAACGTAAATCCGCAATTAATTGGGTCCACGAAGCCGATCGCTACTAAATTAAACATTTTCTCTTATTTAAAACCGAAATGAAGTTCATTTGAATTCGTCCCGCCAGTAATTACAGAGTTTACGACGTGCAAAAGCCTCGAATGGCTGCCATTTTGTAAAATGGCGGCCAGTGTACTCCTCTGGGAGGATGACGGACACCGCTTGAAATTAAATGGCTAATCTTTAGGCGAATAAAATTAATCAATGCATTAATTACACAACTTTTCATTTGTTTTAGAGTGTATTTATTTGTAGACTGGGTGGTTAATTACTGAAAAAACATAGAATCGAATTTCAAGAATTTGACTATAGTGAAGATGATTCAAAGACCGTCTCTTTTATTTGATGAGACCATTGTTTTAGGTTCAAATTTCAAACAGTGCTTTGCCGTGGCGTCGCCTTTGAATCTATCTGATCTACGTGAATAACGCAACGACTATTGTTGAACTGTCAAAATGAAAGCCAGTGCTACTGTTAGTGTGTTACGCAATTTCCCCGCTGTAAAATGTTGTACGGTAACTCTTTTCAATTCTATTCTAAATGTCATATTATCCGTTTTTATCCCATTTTTCATTACATCACAAATCTGTCCTCTACAAAATCCAGCAGAGCACCTTGAGGTCTAAATAGGTGAACAAAAAAACTAATCGCAACGATTACCGAGTTACAGACAAGGTGATTGGAAAAATTTTCCTCTTCCAACTTTTTAAATTGGATCTAACTCTCCGTTCGCCCGAGCTCAGAAAAATCCAACTCGAGTGGATAATACGATTCACTCAATACTATTAAATTGCATCTTTGAGAAACGTTTACGTAAGTTATAAAAGGATTGGACTTATTTTTACTGACTTATTCGCGAGTATTTAGTAGTATTTTCGTAGTACTTAGTTGTTTTTGTACATTATCGGAGAAGAATAAAGGATCTATAGCAAAATTTAATAATTACTTGGTATTTGTACTTCTACAATAATAAATTCATCGTCTTCGCCAGATTTCAGACTAACATCGAATCTATTTTCAACATTTCATAGTATTTCGGCCCTGCCTACTAAGTCTATCATCATCAGAAATACACAACGCCCCTTAATTATACAATAGATGAAACTCCGTCACTTTACAGATAAACACAAAAAAATCTCCTGTTTCATAGAAAAGTTCAATACCAACGCGGTGAAAATGTATGAAACGGGGATTTTTTTTATAGTAGCCTATTATTAAATTTTAACACAGAGGGTTCAGAGTCATGTACTGAATTCACGGAAACAGGTTGTGCATCGATCTCTCTGCCACCCTGTGTATCTTAATATTTAAATACATTTTGATCCCTAAATTTTTCGTAATTGCACATACCGCTGTTTGTTTCTGAGTTGCCCAGAGGTTGATTGGTAGCAAATGAAAAAATGAAATTAAGTCCGACCGTACATTTGTATGCTTGAAGTCAAGTATTAAAATGTATATAGTTAGTTACATATAATATATAATAGTCAGTATGTACTTGTTCTACAAGTTTCACTTTAAGTATCACTCAACTCAACTACCGTAACGAAGATTTAAAGCATTAAATCATATCATATCATACTAATATTATAAAGGCGATAGTTTGTGAGTGTGTTTGTTACTTCTTCACGCACAAACTGCTGAACGGATTTGAATTGCCTAAATTTAGCACAGAGATAGTTTATAACTAGGATTAATACATAGGCTATTTTTAATATCCCGATATTCCCACGGGATCGAAATTTATGCGAGTGGAACCGAGGGGCGCTGCTAGTAAATAAATAAGTTTTTAGTCACTTACCACGTCTCTCGGCTGGTCTTCCTCCGTCGTTTCTATGTCGACACTCTCATCACTGTCTCGGTCACTCTTGGGTGACCTCGCCGGTGATGACGGTGGTGGTGACCGCAGCGGTGATCTAGTGTGTGATGACCGACGAGGCGATGATGACATCGGTGACCTAGACGATATGCTAGGTTAAAAAAAACAAAACTCATTTTTTTTAATCGAGGTAGGAAAAGGCACGTTTTGTACGCAAAAAATACTGCTTTTAATTGATAATTTTTCCAGTTTTGTCTTTTCATTCACAATGAACGAAATTTTAACAAAATTCAAATACATTTTTATTTACTCTATGCAAATAAACTTGAGTTATTATTCATTGGAGCCAAAGCTTACTCTGTAAGTTTTATAGCATGGATTCTCAACTTACCTAGTTGGCGACCTCGGTGGAGACATGACGGGTGACAGCTGCGGGGACTCCAGTCTGTGCCCCCTCACCGGACGGAAGGCGCGCGGCTCCTCTATTGAGTTCACGCTGCTCAATGCTGTTAATGCACCTGGATAGAAGAAGGTTCTGGTAAAAGACGCTAATTTACACCTTATAACAAGGTCCTAATACTATTTTAATGTCGCCGTCGGTCGCTGTCATTGGCGTTCTATAGGTATAACTACGAGTACAACTTCACCAATGAATCTATACATATAATAAAATCGTAGGAAAGTCAAAACGGTACATTGAATATTTTTTTAAAAGAATACTTGGGGCGTGATCTACAATCGATATCGAAGCCAAAAATATAGTTTTTAGAATTTTTGTCTGTTTGTCTGTTTGTCTGTATGTCCGGGATAAACTCAAAAAGTACTGCATGGATTTACTTCAAATTTTGCATGAATATTACTAAGAGGTCGGGTCAACATATAGGCTACATATTATCACGCTATCACCTATGGGGGAGGAGCTGTGAATATTTATTTTTCTTACGCATTCTGTGACAGCGTGTAATCTAACGACGCATATTTAAATGTTGTTTTTCAGTAAGCCATGCTATTATCTAGCTTTACACTATAAAAACTACGCCATTTAAGTAACTTGGGCAGAAAAAACATAGTTTAATGAATTTTAGTAGTATAAAGAAAATTTTGAAGCAGCGCCATCTATGAGTTTTCATAAAAATCAAATCAAGTTACATGTTGACACTTTTTGGAAATTAATAATTTAAATTTGATCATGTTGGCGAGGTTAGTAGTTAGTAATTCTTAAAATTCATAGATGGCAATGTGCATTTTCTTCATAAAAGTTGTATCGTATAGTTCGTTTTGACAAATTCAAGTTCCAACAAAACCCTTAAAATGTTGAGCAGAGTTGAGGACGACAATAAAAAAAAAAATGCGGTGTTAAGTATTACAAAAAAGTTATGTTTCTACTGGAGACGAAGTCGGAGTAACTGATGAACGCGTGCTGAACACCTGTCTCAGTTCACTTCAAGATGTGGTCATTTCTATCGGCGGCAATCCACTGATCGAATATGGGTTACCAGCTCCCCAATGATCACCGCATCAAGACCGTGTAAATCGGGAGTATAACGCTGAGACAAATTACGATCCGGGCGAAATGACCATGTCGCTTTGTTCTCTTCAGAGCAAAAACAAATTTATGACACCGTCCTTGAAAGCGTTGGGAAAAAACCAGGGTCAAATGTTTTTCTTGGAATGCGTCTGGTGGAACAGGAAAAACATTTGTTACCACTTGCATACTTGCAGAGGTCAGCAGGCAAGGCAAAATTGCTATTGCTGTAGCGTCGTCGGGAATCGCTGCCACACTGCTTCCGAGTGGCAAGACAGCACATGCCATGTTTAAAATTCCTATCGATTTAGAGAGCGCCGAAACGCCTGTTTGTGGTGTGTCACGTAACAGCGATAAGGGACACGTGCTCAAGGATTGCTCTTTGATCGTATGGGATGAGTGTACGATGGCCAATAGGAAGGCAGTTGAGGCCGTGGACGGAATCTTGCAAGACATCCGCAGGAACGAACATTTGATGCGTCGTATCACAGCTGTTCTGTTCAGTGGCGATTTCCGGCAAACGCTTCCCGTGGTGACACGGGGATCGAGGGCTGACGAGGTGAATGCTTCGTTGAAACTATCTTCGTTGTGGTTACGAGTTCGTACGCTGCGCTTGACCATTAATATGAGAGCTCGGCTCGGCGGCAATGCACGTGCTCAAGAATTCTCCAATGTCCTTCTAAATCTTGGCGAAGGCACTCTACCAGAAGAGAGAGGTGGACAGGTGGTGCTTCCAGAGTCTCTCGGTAGAGTGGTATCCAGCTTAGAAGAACTCATTTGCTGTGTGTACGGGGACATCAGTCGTATACTGCACCTGCAGAATTCTTGGGTGTGTGAGCGGGCCATTTTGACGTCCAAAAATGATCAGGCTGCAGCAATTAACGAATGCATTCTCTCGGAAATTGAGGAGAATGAAGTGGTCTACACCTCGATAAACACTGTTGTCGAGCAAGATGACGCCACACATTATCCCGTGGAATTTCTGAACTCCCTGTCAGCAAGTGGACTTCCAGCGCATTCCATCAAGCTGAAGGTCGGTGTCCCGATTATGCTTCTTCGGAACCTATCTCCTCTGAAGTTGTGTAACGGGACCCACCCTAAAGTCATTTCGCTCTACAGACACACCATTGAGGCGGAAATTCTTACGGGTTGTGGCGTTGGCGAGGCAGTATTTATACCACGCATTCCCCTCATACCTCATATCTTCCCGTTCCAGTTCAAGCGCGTACAGTTCCCCGTGAGTGTTTGCTTCGCGATAACCATCAATAGAGGCAGACACTGAGGGCAGCGGGTGTCGACCTCAGGACGAGTTGCTTCTCACACGGACAACTGTACGTCGCTTGCTCCCGCGTCACCAGTCCTGACTCTCTTTACATTTTGGCTCCTGGCAGCATAACTACCAACGTTGTTTATAGGGAAGTGTTTTAAGGTATGATGCCTTTGTACGTATTTTTACTCTTTTGTGTCCTGGAATGTATTCCTGCATTGTTTTCTCTATTTCCTTCAGTCACATCCCCCACACCACACTGAACTCAGCAGGACTCCCATATAACTCTCTTCACTTGCTTCGCTTGCAAAAAAAACTTATATTTTAATGCTATTTTAAAAGTTGTTTACTTATAATGCTATAGCGACACTGGCATCTTAGGTATTTTTGGTGCTGTAGAGCCTTCAGGCAGACGACGTCGCGGGCAGCAGCTAGTACTGAATAAAGGTTTAAATTACGTTGGTAACAACCATATTATTACTTACGTCTATAAACTAAGGGCCGGTTGTTTCAAACGGTTGGTTAACGTCAAACAATAACGATTACGTACTCGTTGTTTACGTATTTGACGTACGGCAAGGCCATCATTTTGTAATTGTAATTTGAAACAACGCTTTTTTCGTTTTGACGATAGTTAGCGCCATTTTTGACGTATACGCGTGCGTCAAGTGGACGTGAAACAACCCGCCCTTAGGCTACAACAATTGTTTCGTACGGTTCCGTTAAAAGATATTGTGAAGTGTATACTCATAAACCTACAGCAACGTGTGTCCACAGTTAGTTCTAAGGACGTCTTCTTACGGAATCATAGCATAACATTGCTTCTTTTCTTACCAGGTGTCCACAATGTGGGCTTCAACCAAGGTATAGCATACGGCAGAGGCAGTCTGGCCCCCCACACATAGTCAGCCAGGCGAGGCACGGGTGCATGGGCGCTGGGAGGACTGGCCGCTGGTCTCTTGGCCTCTGTGCTGCCTTCCGGCTCTGGCCTGCGAAGAGGCACTCTTCTGAAGCACAATTTAAGGCTGAACTATTGCAATCGATTTTTGTGAACAGTTTCAGATGGAATCTGGCTAGAGAGATTCAAAAAGTAAGTGTAAGATCAAAATTATGTTTCACTGATAAGAATAAAATATCAAGTTATTATCCAGCCTTCAGCAAATTAACAATTAAAAACAAAACCCTTTCACCCACCCCACGTTCAAAACTGAACAAACAAACACATATCGTTCTCGCTCTCACCTAGCAGCCGACAGCATCCTCTTTCTCGTTCCCCCATTGAACATAGCCTTCACATCTTCCCAAGCATGCACCACTTCCTCGGGAGGGGTCCCACTGAGCTTCATGTGCCGTCTCCAAGAGTTGAAGTTGGCTGCATCAGGCTGTATGTACTTGTCCCCAGGACCAACTCGGTGGGAGTGGAATATGAACTTGTTTGGGGAAAAGAATAGCCCGCAGTAGGCACACTTGATGCATTTCGCTCGTGAAGAGTTGTACCTAAGAAAAATGTATTTATGTTACTAGGTCAGGAAAAAAGATGATACTTCGAAACGTAATCTAGAATTGTTCAAAAGATTTGTAAAATTTGAGCTAGAACCATCTACAAACACAAGATAGCTACGACTATTGTAAAATTCTGAATGAATATTTTCATAATTTTGTTATGTCACATAGTATTGCAACGACTTTTTGTGTCCATTGCTGGATAAAGGCCTCCCTCCCTCTCCTTCTTTCTACTCCTCTCAGCTGCTTTCTATGTGGTTCAATGTCTCATGAACTAGTCTTGCTCCCACTAACATCGCCAGGACCTATCTCAATAACACATGAGCCCTATATTTGTTTATTTTTTCTTTTTATTTCTCTTGGACTTGCCCTAATGGATTATTGTGTATAATGTGTGTTCTATTTTCTATATGCACATCACTTTGAAAGGACACTGGCTTCTAAGATACAGGTACATAAACCTAGTTTAGAAGTCAGGGTTTTTCACTCTGGAACACTAACTTAAGCCGTTTTTAGACCGAAATAATGTATATGTATTTATTGAGAATTATTATTTATTATACGATTTCCACCATTTCTTTTTATACCTGGCGGGTAAGAACGCTCCACGGCATCCCCAAGCGCACTCATGATGGACAGCAAACGCGAAGTCGTCTGGTAATCTCGGAGGAGCATTGTCTCCTAGAAACGACTTGCAAAGACGTTCTGCTTCTCGCCTTGTTATCATACCTGGGTGATAACGATGTTTTAGAAAAAAAGTGCTTTGATATTTGAAGTTTTTTTATTCAGACATGTAATAAAATTGAGGTAATGAAACAGTAGGTAGGTACAATTCGTGCGATTATAAACGAAAGGTAAATTATGATTATTCAAACCCTTACTAAAGTATAAATAACCCAATTATGCCGAAAAATACTCGTAAGAGCTAGATTCGATTTTCCTGCTTGAGGTTCAAGTAAATAATAATTTGCCTAACGTTTTCCCAACTATGTTAGAGTCGACTTCCAGTCTAACCAAATGCAGCTGAATACCAGTATTTTACATGGAGCGACTGCCTATTTGACCTCCATAACCCGGTTACTGGGTAACACGGTACCCCTGGTAAGACCGGAACTGGACTTGGTACTTTGTTGTAGGTACCTACTGGTCTATTACAAGCCTTCCGGTATGAGATTTCGTTCCTGACACCTGTAAGTTTTATACAGTCCTTTCGCTGTTATCTGTCGGCAACCTTATATCAACGATAATAAAGATCACTATGGTGTAAAATCGGAGATAAAATATGAAAAGACTGCAAACGTTAATTACAAAAAAATACGTGTTTTACGAATTTGAACTTTATTAGTTCCTTATCGTGTCCAACAGACAGGTATCAGGAGTTCATTATTTTAGTGTTCAGAATATAGATGCCATATTGAGTATTATTACCACATCGTCGTGACGACACAGGCATGGCACCAGCTCTCCTCAGTATCTCCAGCTGCACCGGGGTGCATTGCACGCACGTGATACCCAGGGCCACCCGACGGTTGTGTATCTCGTTGTACGAGAACTGCTTCAGCAGGGTATTGGAGATCTGGGCCAGGCAGAGGCGCTCGTTGCCTTCGATCACCAGGGAGACTATTGGTACTCCGTATAGAAGAACGGTGCCGACCTGTGGGGGAAAATAATTTTAGAAAAACGTTAGGAAAGCTGCAATAGGCTAATAAGTGGTTGGACTTCCTCCTCTCTCAAGTTTTAATTAATTAAGCTTAATTGAAGGAGTTCATATTTCCTTACTCAACAATGTAATTATTTTCCCCTGATCCATATATCCCTACTGATATATCTCCACTGGTAGGGATTCTTGGAGATTTTTTCCAATTATCGCTACCGGTAGGGATATGTGGAACCTTGTGCTCCATATATCCCTACTGATCCGCACTGGTTGTGTTAGACATTACTATTCTATCCACTATTCTATTTAGTTTTTTTTTATTCTATTCCATATTTTATTTCTCAGTGTGTTCGCAGATTGGTGGGATTGCCTGATGATGAGGAGGTGGATGCAGCTCCAATTGCTGCTGAATTTGAATTGTATATCTTTATCTGTAACCTACTAACACTAGAAGTTAATTAAAGTTGTTACTAACCACTATTGGACTCCTGTCTGAAGTAAAAGTTTTCTATTCTATTCCTACTTGCTTAGCAACCCTACATTTTTTAATACAAAAAAAAGTCTCTTGGTTTTTTTTTTCGCGTCGCTAACTACTATTTATAATAAAAAAACCCTCGTCAGTAGTTTGTTTAATAAGTAGGTATCTATTTAAAATTAAGCCTTCTATGATAAGACTATCTACTTCAAAATCTCTGTCTAATTTCGACCAAGTTGATGAATTTTAAGAACTAATTAAAAGTAATTAACTCTTACCTGATTGGGTTTGCCAGTTAGTTGCAAAGCCTTGTGTTCTGTTCTAGGTTTGAGAGTCTCTCGCGGCGACAGTGCTAAGTTAGTAGCCTCCATTCTATAACAAAAAAATGATTAATGTGGGCCTATGGAACCATTATTATAGGATTAAAAAAAAATGTCAAAAAGAAAAAACGAAAGTTATCATGAAATGAACAACTAGTGAAGTGTTCATCTAAAGCTTTTTAAATAAGTCATTTTAATAATAATAAATCGCTTATTAATCAAATAGTGTTCTTACGTTTCCTTACTCTCAACTGTGGGAAAATCAAAATTTGATTTATAACAATAGAAAAAGTAATTGTGTCTCATTAGTGGCAGTTGAGCTCATAACTAAAGTACAAATAAACTACTCCTAAAATTATTGTTACAAGGGAAACATAATTTTAATGTTTTAACTTGTGGACTCCACACTAGGCAGAGCCTGTCTCGTGGAGTCCTTGAGAGTTTTTAACCATTTCAAATATTTTCTATCCATCTTTAATAAAACCATCCATTATTACCATTTCTTGCACTTTTTTGGGTCATTAAACGCCATAACAAACCAAAAATCATTGCCGAATGCCGTTCTGTCCCATTAATATAACAAATAACCAATAAAATGACTTCATTTACTTTTGCCGCACAATAAAACTGCACAGTGTGATATATTCGAATAAATTTGGGACAAAAGTGATCGTTTTGTATACAAATAGGCAGTTTGCGTGTGAATTTAGTGTATCGAATATCAATTGGGCATATTGAGGGGAGCGATAATGTATGGAGTACCGCCCCTTTGAGGGACCCTCATTTTACTACTTTTTTCGTAGATCAAGTTCGTGTTTAGCTTTTATAAGTTGTGGTACGAATTGCTTAGAAATTGCAGCAAAAACTTTATACATGTAATAGCAATTTTTGTACAGACAGATAAAACAACTCTTTAATGTTGTTAACGATATCCCTTATTAATTTAAAATAAACAAATTCAAACGCCTTCGTTTCGTTATAAAGAAAGAATAAATGATTGAAAAAGTTATTAGTGGGATTTGCACAGGAAGAAAGTTATTACACAAAGTTATTATTATGACACAAAGAGAAAAATCAAAACAACAACCGTTTCGTTTTACCAATACAGATCTAAAAGAAGGGTTGAGAAGATTTCCAAACAAAACTGACCTATATTCACCCTTGAAAACATTATAAAACACTGTAACGAAACATGTCGCCACTTTAAAATGATATATCACCACTTAAAACTGGCCTAAAATCAGGAATCAAAGAAGGGTTGGCGAGGACGGAACGCGGTGACATACCGGCAGGATCATTATACGGTGTGATTAGTCAATTTGTGTCACCCCTGCACAGTGGGCTGAGGAGTAGGCCCGCCAAAATAATTGATTAAGTTAAACGACGTTACGTTAATGTAATGATCACATATGTTCGTTTTGTAGGGGACATTCAATTGTTTCTGTGGTGATTTTGTGAATAGATTAGTTGTTATTATTTTTGGCTGTAACGAAATTGGTATTGGAACTCTATGCTGTTATTAATGATCGCTTTTAGTCACATACGGATTTCCTGTGTTAATCAACGTCTTCAAAATTGAAAAGTCTTCTTTAAAAATAGTAGGCCAAAAATTTTTTTTCTATATTGATGCTTTGCGTTTTTCTGTATTTTCTAAAAACAGCGTTATGCCCGCCGTCGCTATGTTATTTTTAATAAATAGTACAGTAAATAAAGAACAAATAAATTCCCTTAGACGCACATCTTTCCCTCACTGTATGCAGATTAAGTACACCATATTAATCATTTTTTACATTTCACGGTTCAGCTGACAACAATTTCTGTTGATTCGCGGACAATACATTTAATAAAATACACTTGTAATTATAAATCCCTTATGGGGGCCATATGGTGTTGATATCGGTGATACATGGGGGTCATCCCCCATGGGATGGCATCGGGATGAGCACATGTGTACACTTGTAACGGAACTAATCGTTTTTGGAAGAAATCTGTTCTTTTAGTATGGTTGTCGGCATTAGTTTAATACCTTCACGGTTTTTATTTTCTCTGAATTCATTATTTGGTTGTGTATAACAGGTGCCAATTAATGTTTCCGAGAATATTTTGTTTGGGATGCTTGGAATTTTCTTTTCTTTCTTTTATGTTTTTTTTTTTCTCTAGAAATCCTATGTAATAGGTAATGTTAAAAGCAACATTTGTGTCACAAGATGCCTTGACATTATTACAAATATATTTTTCAAAATAGTAACGAAACCAAGAACCTAGCTAGTAATTTTGGACTAATGTAAAGTACCTAGTAATGTTTATGAAAAGCAAAAATTACCAAAAACCCCATTCCTATTACAGTTTTTTTTTATATATCAGAACGAGATACCCCTAAATATTATTGATAAAACCTCAAAAAAATTAAACCTAATTCTCGGTATAAACATGTTTTTCTACGACAAATAGTGGCTTTCAAACAGCTATCATCGGATGTCCAAATAAACGTGTGACGCACAAATCGCACAATACCGGCGTGTGCCCACAACGCCGCATTGACAACATGTTGTGCACTTTCCCGGATAATCCGTAACTAAAGGGGACACTCGAATCTGTGTGTCAAGTGCAGGGGACTGTAGGGTGACCGTGAAATTATATTTTTGACAAAAGTATAACATTTAGTTCAAATAAATATCAACCAGAGCTTTTCGATTCATAGTAAAGAAAAAATAGTCAAGTGAAAAGATACTTCTACTTTCAACTTTGTATTTGGTAATTATTACCTACTTTACACAAATATTTAGGTTTTTTTAAAAAAAAACCATATTTTCGTCTTAAAGCATGAACCTTTCCCCTAACTTGTTTATTTTATTTTTTGTTTGCGTCATGTTTTGCGCAAATAAGTAAATGTATTTTCTTTCTTTCTCACCTAATTGTTAAATGATTTTATACCTAATTAATATACATAAAAAATATGTGCCTTTAGCAAAGATTAGGGTAAATTTTGAACAGACACAGTTTTCATGCTATTTACATATCTAAAACCCCAAACCCTATCTCCAAAACGCAACAACCTAGTCACCCTACCAAAATCCGAACAACGAATGGCTCGAACTTGTTCCTTTGAGATCCCGTTTTGTATAGCGCAATACTATTTAATCTTTATAAAGACAGCCGTCGGCGTCGCCCGTCGGTCCCGTCCGCGTCCGCTATTGTTACGGTCCGATGTTCGTTACCTAGTCAGTTGTCGAGGGGTCTCCATTCACTATTTTTATGATACGTGACGAAACGGACCGTTTTATAAAAGTCAAAATAATACGTCATGGTACTTTGATGTTTTGAAGTGTTTTGTGATTATTTTTGGTGTTTTTTATGATCTTGATTTTTTTGTTGAATACGGTACCTTTACTCCGTGTTTGACGTAGGTACATATTTTAATTTTTGAAACAAAGTTCTTTCACATATTGCGAATGAGAGCAAGACTGAAAAAATTATAACATTTTTACCGTCAGGACATTATTGCTATAGCTTATGTGTATTTCTTTTTTTTTTATTTAGTTCCAAACATTGTTAATTTATTTTATAGTGCCTGTTATCTATACTAAAGCAGAAGAATTTGCTTGAACGCGCTAATCTCTGGAACTACCAGTCGGGTTTGAACAATACATAATCAGCCTATAATGTTCCCACTGCTGGGACACAGGCCTCCTCTCGGTGAGAGGGAGTGGGCCTTAATCCACCACACGGGCCCAGTGCGGGTTGGCAGATGTCACATGTCTTCGAATTTTTGGTTCTAGGATATACCGGTTTCCTCACGATGTTTTCCTTCACCGTTTTGAACAATGATTTGAACAATGTTTTTTTTTGCATTTGATAGCCTAATTCTTGAGTAAGGTTATGGGCTATATAACATCACGCTACGACTCTTAAGAGCCGAGCAAAAGAAACAAAGTCTGATAGAACGCTAAGCGGAAACGAAGTAACAGAGCTCAGCTAAGTATAGGATATTATATTTCATGTTAAAACAAGAATTTTCACGCGGATGAAGAAGGCAGTATACAGAGAAACGCATAATTTTTACTTGTCACCATCAATCTTTACTTGTAGTAGAAGTGTGGGCAAACAACCGATGTGGTGGACCGACGACTTGCTGGACGACTCTGGCTTAGGAAGGCTAGAGACAGAGAAGAGTGGCATGCATTTCAGGATGCCTACACTCAGCATTAGGTGACGAGAAGCTGAAGAAGAGAGAAGAGAAGAGAGATTAGGCAGGCACAATTTTGAATTGTCATTTATCATTCACTAGCTGCGCCCCGCGGTTTTACCCGCATAAGTGTCGATCCCGTGCGAATATCGGGATAAAAGTAGCCTATATGTTAAGCCAGGGTTTCAGCTACCTCCATACAAAAATTTCATCAAAATTGGTCCAGCCGTATGAGCATGAAGAAGTAACAAACATATAAACACACACACACACACACTCATAAACTTTCGCCTTTATAATATTAGTGTGATACTTAGTGTGATAGACAGCAATTATACGTATGATTTTACAATCTTGATTTCGTTTTAAATCATAATTAAATTATTTATAAGTCCCATGTGTAATAATAAAAAAACCCAGCAGTTGTAAACCTGTGACTTGTGCATTTCGCAGGTTAACCACCAAATGCAACAAGGGTTCGTATTTCCTTCTAACTGGAATACGTACACAATTAGTACTTGTACTGATTTAGGTCAGATAATCTAGCAACAAAATCACGAGAGATAACTAAACCCCATTGACATAATCATAATCCGTAACTCCGCACATCCTTCGCACAATAGACACATAGTTTAAACAAGCCGCTTCAAATTCAAAAGGTTACGTACAAAATTAATTCACCGACGTTATTTACTTTGCTACTTTGTTCGCTTAATTGAGTCGACGGCCAAAGACATGGAGTTAATTCGTCGATTCATATTTAATCAGCGCTTTGGGTTCTAGTCTCGGAGCCAGAGGGAGCTTTTGTGAACGTTAACTGGTGGGTAAATGTTTTAATGTTTGCTTAGATTTTAGATGGCTTTCGTTTTTTGGTGAGGTTTATAAATCCTTATTTGCTTGTGTTACTAATTATTAATAAGCGCTCATTAGAAAGGAATTTATGTAGATTTTTAATTTTATTTAGGTACCTAACTGTTAAAAAAAATGGTTTTAGCATTTTTCTGCCATACCTACTCTTTCCGCACTTTCTGTGCTCAAAATTTTAAAGGTATTTGGGTCGAATGTCGAATTTTTAATCTGTAAAAAAATGCTTTTAGCATTTTTTCGCCATACGCTTTCCTCAACTTACTTCTGTTCGTAAATCAGGCCGTGTTCATTCCGCAAGTTCCACTGATTCGTTTCTAACGTTACAAAGCATTTTTGACTATACTAATCCATAATTTAATAAACATTACCTCCAAAAACTAAATTAAAAATAAAACAAACTTTTTTTTCAGTGGTGCTCCTGGCACACCATAAAGTTCTAAACTGGGCGCGTTCGTTTCATCGCCCGAACGCTCAGAGCACAATGAGGTCTGTTGACACACGGGTCGCACAGCCGCGCTTCTCTGCGCAGATTTTTCGCACAATTGAATTCGTAACTAATCCGATCCATTGTTAATTTGATAAATTAATTTGTTGAAAATTAAACAGTTGTTGGATTTAAATGTTTGATTTCGTTTCGGTCTTTCTTAATGTTAACTTTATAAAGGTTAATGACTTACGTTGCAGCTTGGTAACAAAAAGATACTTACGTAAATATTTCTCGAATTTATTATTAAAAATAAAGGTAAATTGACTAAACATTTATTGAGCAAGCGAATTATAAAGCTACCTACATTATATTATTAACTATGAAGGGGTACAAAGCCCTCTAAATAAATAAAAATAAAAAATGAAGGGATTGAGAAATTAATATTTCGAAGAAATGCTGGCAAATCCGAAATACTCAGAGCTTTACGAGGGATTTTCTCTGGCATAGTCATTAGCTGATCCTACCTACATCACTCGTTTAATTTCAATTTTACAACGAAATTATTATCTTCTGAATATTAAAAAACATATTCCGTTTAATAATTCTGGCCACTACCTAAATGACCCTCTACAGAGCTAAGGCCACGTTTTACTCAGAGAAGGAATAAGAATTAATGATTAGGCAACTTCAGTGCGATTTCTTAAAACTTATTTTAGAATAATACTGGTATTATCACTGGATAATGACCCCGACTTACGACCCAGCTAGGCAAGGACTTTAGTTTACTGATAGTAATTTCAGCACCGCTGCTCTCAAAAACGGTGAAGGAAAAAATCGTGAGGAAACCGGTATATCCTAGAACCAAAAACTCGAAGACATGTGACATGTGACGTCTATCAACCCGCACTGGGCCCGCGTGGTAAATAACTTCCCACACCAGAGGGTGTTCTCTTCGAGAGCGAACAGAGGAGGTCTGTGTCCCAGCAGTGGGAACATTATAGGCTGATTATCCCACTTGCATCAAGGTAGGTACAGTAAATCCTACTCGAATATGTTCTATAAAACATGACATAAAAATAAAATCTGAATAATTTTTCATTCTAAAATCAAGTTATCGTAAGGTAATGAGAAAGTTTAAACAAGCATCCCTTCTTGTTCGTGGACGAGAGGCATCAACATGTAAATTGTCTCCGAATTTATTTATACAAGTAATTGAATCGCCCGCGCCGGCGAAATGACATCTGTAGACTTGATTTGATGAAAATTACGTACCTACTTGGCAGAAGATGCCCACTTTTTACTAACTTTTCCCCCTCCATTAAGTTTATTTCGCAGATATGCGGAGACTTATGCATAAATAATACGGTTTGTTTTTGCTTTTTTTTTTCGTTAATAATGTCTTGTGTTTAGTTACTTTGTTTAATATGTTGTGTTTCGAAACCGAGAAAATCGAGGTCTATTTCGTTGCAACTACATACATAATCAGCCTAAAATGTTCCCAATGCTGGGACATAGGTCGCCTCTCTGTGGAAGGGAGTGGGCCTTAATCCGCCACGCGGGCCCAGTGCGGCAATGTTTGGTTTTAGGAGATGTCTTCCCCCTTCCTTCACCGTTTTAAGAGCAGTGGTGATGAAATAATTTACACAAAGTAAAGAACCTGCCCGAGTTAGAACCCACGACCTACAATTCGTAAGTCGCAGCCGTTACCACTGGGCCGCCACTGCTCAACTAAGATTTTATAAAAAACGACCAGTTAACAACCCTTTTGGTCGTTTTGATTTTGCTTAATTCTTCAGATATTTAACCACATTAATATTTAAAAAAAGCCCTAAGCCCTGCATTTTGAATAAGTAGCTGCACAGTTTTTTGCTCCAATCACTGTTACTTCGATATGTAAATGTCTTAGCTTCACACAAAAAAAATTATTGTATTGACAAAGCAATAATCCAGTTCACAATAACAGCTAAACAAACGTATTGACAATGAAACAGCATTATAAACACAATTTACGAAACACTCCTCGAGAAAACTCATAAAAGAAAGTTAGATGAAGACGGCGCCATTTTAAAAGTTAAATGTCAAAATGACAACTGATTTGTATTTGGCGCGAACGCCTGGGAAATTGGAATTGGCGAAATGATGAGAATATACGTTCTATAAGAAGTGTTTGTATTTTAAACTTGTACTATATTCTCATCCTTACCCAAATATTATAAAGGTGGGTAGTCAGAGAAAAAAACAGACAGTTGGACGCGCGCACAAAACAAAAGCAGGTATGGTACCATACCCATGAAGCTTATTTCAAGATGACTGTGATGGACTCGAACATCCGACTTTTAGGGTTCCGTACTCAAACAAAAGCACCGCTGTCCGTCCGTCCGTCTATCACAGAACTATCTGTGTGAACTGAAATGTATCTTTTGAACCATAATAAGTAGACACTTAAAATTTTCTCAGTGTGGTCTACTATAGCCGCTATAACAACAAATAATAAAATGAAGTTAAATGATACAAGATACGTGTTTTTTTCGGTGATTTTTAAATAAACTCTTAAAATAAATATTTAGTTCAATATTGTACGCTGGTCCGGAACCCTTCGTATGCGAGTCCAACTCGAACTTGACCGCTTTTTTATCGCTTTTTACAAGTCAGAAAAAACGGTTTTCTTTACAACTTCATGTATGGAAAACGGCACGTTATAATTAAAAAAGTGTGTGTACTGACTACATTCATACATTAGATCAACAGAATTAACAGAAACAAACTAATCCCTCCTAAACTCCTAACCATTACAACCACGGAACAAATTCCTCCAATGATTATCTTAGAAACATAATCCGTATGACGTCAACCCGAAGCGGTATCAACTTAATGTAGAAATAATGAATTCGTCGCGAATCGTCCGTCCCCTGTTTGTCTTTCAATTATAGGCTCCCAGGGGCCCATCGCCTCCCCTGTTTAAACAATGTAACACTCCCATGTATATTTAAGGAGGGACAAAAATTAAATCTTCCGCTTATCTGTCTCGTTCAAAATGTAATCTACGGAAGCAATGACTTTTTACGGAGATGTAGCTTTTTATTTCTATGATTTGTTTTGATTTTTGGGTCAGAGGGACTGAAAAGGAAATGCAATCTTCATCGGTACTATAATTCGACTTTTTATACCTACAAAAATTCTGTTATGTAGTTACTTTTCCGACAGACAACAAAAGCGCCTCTGTCTTTGTTAAGACAAAAACATGATTAGCCAACAAAAATTGGCTGCTTTTGGGTTTTTTTTTTTGGCTGGTTGATTGCTTCAAGACAAAACTATCGGGAGTTTTAAGCAATGATATCCTTGTCTCTAATTCAGGTTGAGTAGGTAAATACACAATTCTCAATAATAAGACCTAAAAGATTTTATTTACTGGAAAAATGACTTAACGCGGTGTAAGGAGGTGTAATTAAGCATTTTAATGTCGCGAAAAAAAATTTGAACTACTAAAAGCTTTTCTGGATGACGGACTTTTAAAACCCTTTATTTAAACAACGTTTTGTCTTTATCAACTTGAAACGATAGACAAAATAGGGAATAATATTCAACAGCAAATAATTGCATTTGCTGTTAATATTAAAGATGACAAACGTTGTTACTGTGAACAGAATAAAGTCAAAATAGAGTACTTACTTCTATAATATATGCATTATCAATGCTAGAGATAGAAAAAGCGCATCGTGACACCTTGCATCTGAAGCAAGAGAAAGCATAGGATTTGGACAAGAAGCCCATAGCCCCATAGGGCGTAGATAAAGAAAAACGGTAAGACCTTTCACGCCCTTCAAAATATGTAACGAATAATTTTGGTTTTAAAGAAAGCTGGATTAGTTCGATTCATTATGTTTTGGACAAGTGACTCTAGAAGTTTTTTTTTTTTTCATTATATTCCAGTCATTGCAGTAAAATCGGCCATTTTGGTCCTTGAGCAACGGTCAAAACTACTCACTAGCGAGTTAGCGACACAACACACGAAAACGGAAATATATACCAATAACGGACATATTTAACACACAGTAAGGCACATATTACATTTATACAGACACTTATTAAACTACTATTTACTTTTTATAGCTATAAAAAACAGCTGTATGGCCTATACTGCAATGCCGTATATATGTATTTATTTATTTAATACTTCAAGCACCTAAATGTAGAGAGGCGGACTTAATGCCAAAGGCATTTTCTACCAGTCAACCTTTGACAGGTGATGCAGAAAAATCAGTGGTAGATGCAATCATGAAAATTGAGGAATAAATATTTTAAATATAATACATATTTTTCTTTTGTCAAAAATGCCTGGTAAAACATTTCCAAGCTTTTGGAACAGTCCGATGTGAAGGTGTTTAGGAAACTTAACAAGAACGCGTTCCTTCATAAATTACACAGAAGCTGTAAATGGTGACAAAAGAACTTAATAAATAAATCAAAAGAAAAACAAAGCAATATTTATGTTACAATTTGCTACGACGGTGAAAGTTTAAATAAATATAAAATAAAAAAAAGATTGTAGAAGTTGTAGCGCATAAGTTCCGTAGCCGCCGTGCTACGGTGCTACGCGCGCTACGAAAGATCGTAGCTTGCTACAAAAGTTTTGTTCGTTTATTATAGTAAAAAGTTTCACTTAACTTTTTTAGTTACGTGTGGCGGGGGGGGAGGGGTTATTATTTTAGAAATACTTTGTGAATAAGTTACTTTTTATTTTCCTTGTAAAAAATACTGACTCCGCATTTTTTTATTGTCATCATTTATTTTTATGTCAAATTAAAAACATTTTTTTTTTACAAAACCTGATACAAAAAATTTGCTTACCTGAATTCGGCAGCTGTCACAAATCACAACATTACTCGAGCGCGAAGCACACCGCGCACCGCCACGGTAGTCACGAGACTGTCCTCTCTCAGCCCCGACCAATCGCACCACGCCCCGACCTGCCCCCGCCCACCGGCGCTCCAACCAATCAGCCCCCGCCCAAAACGTTATTTACCTCAAACGCCCGCCCGCCCAGCCTGCCTCAACTTATCGATTGGACGGCCCCAGCACTTATTTAAGGCGGGCGACGACAGAATTAATTTTGTGATTGAAATTACAAGTATAAACGTATAATTCGTTCGCGCCCGGCTCGTTCGATTAAAATAGAGATTATTACGATTGCTGGTTTCTGATGTGTTCGATTCGTTGGGTCGGGATGTTTGTTTCAGTTTTTGATTTATTATCTAGTTTGTGTTTTATGATAACGAAGATCTATTTTATGTTTTAAGATTCAGTTACGATTAAGTTTCATGTTACTTAAACATTTTATAGTTCCATTTTTTCGAAGTAAAAACTTCTTTAGGCGAGCTGGGTATTTTTTGAGACGGGAAAAACTGTTGAACTTGCGCCACTGTTACCGTAATCGACACCGCTTCGATTGTGTTCGGCTATCCTCGGGTTTACTGTATATTCGATATGTCAGTGAGTGATGGCAAAATATTCTGTTTGTGTTTTGTTTTCATTTCTGTCGGCACTCCCGGAGTGCCACTGTTTTTTTTTTCGTAATTTCTTATGTTCACTTAGCGACATAAGACTTTTTATATTTAAAAAAAAAAAATTGTAGTACTTATTCACATTTACAACACCTTTGAAATTCAAGTTTCCAAAACATAACAAAAGTAAGTTAAGGAAATATAAACACTTGTATAGGTACTATGTCGAGGAGTCAAGTAAGTACCTACCCTCGCATTCTACAAGCAAAGCCGTGGGAGTATAAGCTTCCCCCTTACTTATACTTACCTCTATACCGTTCACTATAATACTCGTATACCTGAATACCTGTAAGTGGTATAACTGGAAACTAGTACTGTAGAGGTTCTCTCTCTTTTGAAATACAGGCCGGTCATATTTGAAGGCATGTTCCATTCGAACGTTTAACCGGTCAAGCGGCGCGGTTCGCCGATCGGCGACGAAACAATAGAAAATCAATTGTGTCTCATTAGCGGAGCTCGACAGATTAAGCGTGTGTCATTCAATGAGTTGAGGTTTGACGTGTAAAAATAAGACAGGACAATTTTATGTAATTAATTCGCAAACTCCTAAAATAATATATTATGAAATCCGATAGGAGTTTCATTTAAATAAATAGCTCGCCTCTGTAACCACCCTTATAGTAACTATGAGTGGAATAATAGAGGTATTTGATACCGGTATTCTTAGTATTGAGTTTGTGAGGATTAGAGGTGTACTTGTAAGGATAAATAATTGAGCTTTTAGAGGATAAATTATAAATCTTAACATTTATAACAAATAAGAGAGCATTTACATAAAGGAAGCTTTTCCATGAACGAGAAAAAAGCTTAAGCTAATTGTTTTCTTATAACTGTCTGCTATCTGATGCTATTATAGCTAGGAACCATTAAATATTCAGATATTCAACCACCCATGACCCATATCCCCATTAATGTAGCAGATTACTCAAGAAATGTCTTAAGTATAGCCAGGGAAATTAATTGTTTATCAAATAAAATAAAAATTGTTTATCAAATTGACAACCAACTTTGAATTCAAATCAAAACTATCATAATTTGACAGTTATATGAAATGGCTATAATAACACGTCAAATTGGTGTACCTAGTGTGTCAACTTGATGAACAATCAATTTCCCTGACCGTACATTTCTTGGAATAAAAATTTTCGTACCTAGGTACTGATATTACAGAGAGAGCCATGTAGTGTTCCATGCTTGACTAGGCGAATAGACCGAGTTCCAAACATCGAGATACGAAGACGTGCGAAGGTCTTCGATATCGAAATTATTACGTATTATGGAACCAGTGGCGTACATTGGCATTGGTTTTCAGAATAGGTAGGCACTAGACTGGGTCTAGGCAGACGCGGTCACTAATCAGAAAAATAAACGTGTGGTCGGGGGACCCCCGGCAGGAACTAAGTTCAAAATGAAAATAATTTTGTGGGGCACACACACTAAAATATAATTGACAAGCTTATGTTGAGATATCGAGGTAGGCACTGCTTATATGCCTATATGCAATGCACGCCACTGTATGGAACTGAAATGGAGTTGGGCAGGACACCTGGCGAGGCACGTCCAAGGACTGGGAGACGAGATGTCGTTCGTCCGGCGGCGAGATCGCATGATGTACTGTTATTTACGTCCAGCTGTTGGGTATTTAGGTTGAGTCCTTCGGCAACTCATTGACAATTTCTTTGATGGCGCCGATCCATAGAAGGCCGAAGCGTCGGTCGAGTAGGCTAGTTGACAAAATTTCATTAAAAACCTCGTAAAACAAAAATACAATTTGTTGATTTTTCTTACATTTTTTTACATGAAGCGACTGCATATCTGACCTCTACAACCCAGTTACTGGGTTATATGATACCCCTTGGAAGCTCGTCATATTTGCCGATGTAAAATCGCATCGGACGCCCGGCTTGTCAAAGCCAATCGATCCTCTTAAAAAATATCACATATTTTTATGACGCAATTCTCAAAATGCCATCAAGATAGGATTCCCTGCCGGCTGTACCGTGAACGATTAAGTACTAAGATATAAACATGGTGTGATAATGAGGAAGCCCGGCTGCCAGAGATTTAACCCTCAATTATAGAATTAAGCCACGATGAAGGGTTGTGCACCCCTGTTGCGACGGCAATTGATGGAATAGTGATGGGAAAATTTTGTATCGATGTTTACTCGATAATTATTTTAGGACGTCGATTCGATATTGCAGTTTGCTAACGCTTTTGAAGTATGTATGATATTGTATCAGCGGATCACAAATTAATAAAATTGTAGGTTTTTACTATTCCTAACATACGTAGTTAACAACGACACTGATCCTGACATAATTATCATCTTCCGCTTTAATATTTTTTATCGTATCATTCCTTATTTTTTATTTGATTTTAATTAAATAACACTGTATCTGTTATATGCAATTCAAATGTCAAATCAATTATTTTTCTAAATCAGATCAAACTCTATCCATAACGAATAAAATATAAGTTTCTAAATTGTATGTAAGTAAATCTACTTCCCACTTTACAAGTAATTTTCAACAATTTCAGACAACATTTTCCCATAAGTTGGATGAAGTTCATCGATAGTATTAATGTCTCGACTTTTAATCCCCTCACTACCAGCGATGTTCAATACCGATATAATGAAGTGTCGTCACGCCGCGAATGTTTGCCATTGTCGAGTGTGTACCAGCCCTTATGTTGTTATCATTGTGCATCCCGCTTTATTGTCAGATGTTTTCATTGATAAACGATAAAATGTACAGCAATTAATGAATGCTACTTATACTGGTGTTTTTGTTACTATGATTTGAGAGGTATTCATTTTTATCGCACTTTTTGACTTATTGTTACCTAAATTGTACCTTATTTTATTATTTGTGTTTTTTTAGGTTTCCTGCCAATGACTTTTGCTTTTCAAACTTAGTATTTATTACATAGGACCAGAGATCAAAATTAATTCAGTTTTATTCAAAACACATATCATTAGGTACACCAATCACTCTCTTGTTTACTGTCAACTCTTACTGGATATAATAATATGGAAATACTTCTCAGATTATTGAAATGGTTTACCCAGCCGTGCAAAATGTGTCGGGGTTGGTGAGGATTATAATTAATTCTACTTTAAACCTCAGGTAAGGCATCACATTGAATCACAAACCACATTTTTATTTGGATAAATATTTACAATGAAAGGATTATAAGCACGCGACCACTATTATAACCGCCAAAACTTTTGACACATTGACATTCACAAGTTCACGCTAAAATACACTTTACTGAACGCTGATAAGGTTGGAATTCTAACACCCTTTTACAAAGTTACTCCATTTTGAATTCGGCTTGATAATTGGAATTCTTTTTTCAAATCGTCAACAATGAGCTCGCCTTGTCCGTGGACGTACGTACGATACGCCCCAACCTTGTAGCGTCGGCGCCAATTAATAGCGGATTTTTTCCGTGTATTTAGATTGCAAAGATTGCTATTGATATTTTGAATACACGTGCGAGCTTCCTCTAATTGGGTGCTTAAAGACTTACTGACATTCATGTTTGCGGTAAATAAATGACGATGGAAATACTTGAAGATTCATGTTGCCCTATTCAATTAAATGACAATACGACATACCTATTTGTACAAAAAAATTACAAAATGGACACATTTTCTCGGCAGGTGCTGTTTAATAAAGCAGAAATATATATGAAAGAAACTTCTTAACATGTCTTTATTAATCTGTACAGTAAGTACTACGTGCATAAAGGAAAACAATTAATTAGACTGAACTAATTGGGTTATTACAGTACCCGTAGCAGCGGCGTAGGCGAAGCGTAGGTTTTGTAGTGCTACGGTTTTCACCGCGTAGCAGTCGTAGCAACGTCGTCGCTACCTGTCTCATCCATCCATCTATTTTTTTTTGTTCACCGAATGCTAACTGTAGTCTTCCACTATAATTTATAATCAGAGGGCCAATTCCCGTAATTTTAAGAACGTTCACAGTCTGAGGCGCAAGTCTCAATCTGTCAAAAATATCTCTAATTTCCCTACATATTCGACAAGATTTTGACATTGATTGTCGCTGAGATGAGATTGCGGCTTGAATTTGAACGTTTTTTAAGTATAAGAATTTGCCTACATTGGTGTTAAGTTAGCCTTAGCCTGTGCTTCAAAATAATTATTAACTATCAAGAAATAATAACTTTTCTGTATTTTTTTCACTTTATTTGCTCTCTATCGCCATCATAGAAACAAGTATTAGATTTATTTCTTTAGATCATTCATAATCTATAAGTAGATCCATTATAAATGATCCAAAGATCATCCAGCAGAGATCCATTTTGAACTCCAGCGATGAATCAGCTCAAAACATATTGAAGATATAAGCTAACCATTCCTAACTTATGTACATCACCATTTTGCAAGTATACTTGTTGTCTGTTACGTATAAATTCCATTATTACTTACCAATAACTTAAAAGGTAAACGGCACTAGCATCAATTAAAACAAAATACGCGGTGGCGTGGGTAAACTGCGACTGCTAGATAATGCCAATAGATTAACTAATGAAGGGCCTTACCCACAGCCTATGGTTGGTTCGAGTTACGGTCAAACAAAGGACACAAAGTGATTAAGCTCTTTTAATATTAAATAACTTGATATATATTACTTAGCATTATCGATATGGGAGAATGCGGTCATAGTTTGTTGAGCAAACATTCCACCTCTTTTTGCAAATTGTTGAATGAAAATATGATTGATCGCAAAGTGGTGATTTTTCGTCTGTGAGCTTCCTATAAGCACACTATTTTCTTCTCTTCTCGATTGACTGGAGTATCACTTCTCGTTGATATTACTGACAGATTAGAAGAAGTATCATTTACTTACCGGAACCCTGTAGATGGAATCATGTCGGTAACGAGAGAAACGGTGTTTTTTATGCATTTCGGAGAGTTGAATTCCTCCGAGCCCTTTCCATCATGGGACAACCAGATTTTCGGCGAAGCGCCACGGTGACATCTAATTATATCTACGTACAAAACAATTTGAAAGTAAAAAACTATTATGCGTTCCGTTAATGAGTGCTACTCCTTATAAAAAGTTAATTAACTCAAATAATAAGAGATAAGTGGTCAAACCCAAGCCTAACTACAAAATTAATCAGAAATTAATTGGTTTTCACAAGGTAAAACGAAGCACTTGTACCTAAATATAATGAGGAAACATACAGTAATCTTTATTGTTACAGACATATTTAAAAACGATAAAAACGCTGCTCTTAATTGAATTGTGTAAAATTTTCGCGTTGGAGGGAAGCAGGGGGTGAGCAAGAGGGGTGGGGGAGGCGGAGCTCGTTTTAACTTTCCGGACTGCTGCTCTCACGATACTACTACTTGTCGACGATAAGTTCAGACCAGAAGTATTTCTTTATATGGTAATAGGTATTTTCACAGTAGAGGGGCCGGGTAAAATATGAAAATACCTCAACATCTGCCTAGCCTTTTCCCAAGTATGTTGGGGTCGGCTTCCTGTCTAATCAGATGCAGATAGCGCCATCCACGAAGACGCGCCCCATCACTCTTCTTCCTAATCGCTTACAGTACAAGTGTGCAACATTCCGCACTAGTGTTTTAGGGTCAATATTTGAGAGGGTCGAAATTAATGTCTTTGAAAATTTCTCGAGAACGTGTGTATGTATTTTTTTTTTAAGTGTTACTTTTAATAGTAAAATAATCAACAAAAATGTTGCTTTAAACCACCATTGTAAAAAATTTATAATAAAAAGTATATTAAAAAACAAACACATAAAATTGCCATTTTTTCACGTGTCGCCTCCGGCACACGCAGTCAATATTTTGATGATATAAAAAATGTTCACTTCATGGAGCTATTTGATGTTGAGTGCTGTAATTATACATAATCAATCTTCATATTCTTGATAACATGGCCAATACTCACTAAGTTAATAAATAAAAAACTCATGTTCAAAAAATGTGCGTCATTGTCCTGCGCTATGTTTGTTTTCAATATTAAGTCGAGTAAGAGATGGGAGGAGGGAAAACTCGTGGCTGTGCGAACAGACCTCCCTGCACCACAGTCGGGCGACGTGCTTTGGTGAAGATACACGCACGCGTTTTTTGCAGGTAAGACTTTGAAATTCATTCTCCAAAAAGTTTCATTGCAAACGTCATTTACATTTTCATTTATTTATCCGTCAAATTATTTTGTTATTCTATTCATTTAACAAAAAAGTATGAAGGTTTTGTGTACATACACAATTATAAAACGTTTTTTGAAATACCACGTACGTAAAAGAGGTTTAAACAAGTTTTTTTCCGATTTATCATTTTTCTCAACATCATTGTCCTGAATTTGTACTGCCAGGATAATGACGCACGTTGAGAAGAATGACATTATGTGGAATGATAATGACAAATGTTGAGGATAATGATGGGAGTTCGTAATTATGTATTTGTTTAATGTAGAGTTTAATAATATAGACTATCATGGAGCTCAAGTATTACATTTTATTAATTTATATAAATCGTCATATTAATGGTGATAGACGATTTTTGTATATATTGGAAGATTTTAATGTTATATACGCTACATATGAAGGTCCCCAAAGCAAGCCTTTGTGTGAAGATAGTGTAGACTTAAAGATTTATAATATATATGACACAAACAACAGCCTGAGATACGATGAAGTATATATTTCAAAGCAGGGGTAGCTGTTCAGTTTATTTGAGGAGTTAATAAATGATGATGGAAACATCCTTATGGATATCTAACAGGAACAAATAAATTTCCTGTTAAATAATACTGCTCCTTTAAATTCCAGGTTCAGTACGAGTATAAGCAATTGTCGTCAAATTATAATTATATTATGCTAGCTCAAGAAAACTTTTAAGTGTTTAATAATGGACAGGTATTAATTACAATAATAAATATATTTTTTTCAATTATTTCCTCTTCGTTAAACTAATATTTACTAGAGGTATATTCAATGCAGAAATAACCTATCAGTATTTCTGAAATGGACGTAGATTACATTTCAGACTTTGAAAAAAGGGCGCGCGAAACAATCCGATAACCGATTTTTTTTCTTTCTAGATTAAATGAAGACTGATCCAAGACTGAATATATTTTTAAGTATCCATAAGCTTATTAAGTTAAGAAGATGCCACCTAAATCAAAAAAAGCAGAGAAGACAGACTAATTAAACAAAGACTATGTTAAAAGCGGCGGTATGCAGAAATAAAAAATGATCTTGAATTGCTAGCTGTAGAAAAAGAAAAAAGGAGACAGAAATACTTAAAAAAGAAAGCAGAAAATACTTCAGCAAAAAGCCCTCGCGCTATTAAAGAACGCAAAAAGTGGTAGGAAAATTCTAAAAGGTAACTAAGTTTCGTTATCTAGTGAGTAATTCCGTATATTTATCAGTACGTATTTACGCGATAGGTTTTAGCACAACTGTTATAAGTAGGCAACAATATCATAATAGTGCTAATTTTATTTTAAGGTACAGACAAAGAAAAAAAGAAGGACAACCACCAACATTTGAAGCAGTTCAAGTAAAAGCAGTTGAAAATGATCGAGGTGCGAGTAATTCTTCGGATACAAGCTTCGTTAATAAAGAAGACCCTTTAAAAGTAAATCGTGCAGCTATTCAATCAGCTATTAAAAAAGTTAGATATGAAGAGTCAAAGAAAAGAATACGGCTTTTAAGACTTCTCATATCTTATAAGAAAAAAAAAACAAGGCACAAGCAAAAAAGTTACAGAGATTACAGATTTAATTCCCCTGTACCATTTACTTCCTCACAACTCTCTAATTTTAAATACTTTTAAGTATAATAAAACCTAATAAGGTGGCTTCGTCGACCTAGCCCACAAAGTTCTTTTTTTTTTTTACAAATTACAGTTCCGTAGTAAATTATGATTCTTTTTTTAAATAGGTAGGTACTTAAAGTTTTTCTTGTTTTTCTACAGAAACATCTTTTTGAATTATTTTGATCATATTCAAAGTGATTCTTTTCCAGGGTTTGAATTTTTAATTGTTACCTTTTCATTTTGTTCTTAGTATAATACTCGTAAGTAACCATAAATGGGGCTGTTAATTGTTAAAAATATTAAAATTGTTATAAAGTATTAATATTGTGAAAATGATAGATTAATTAATGACCATGTTTAATTTATTTTTGTTAGACTTGTATAATTCAGTCACCGTATGATTGTGAAAACCGTGAGTTTATAGTTTGTTATAGTCGTAGTTGTTATAATCGCCGTATGATCTTAAAAACCGTTATTGAACTAACGGTTTTTAAGATCATACGGTGATTAGCTTTTAATATTTTGATATTCGACTGTTGATTTTGATACTTATAATTTACATAATCTATCTGAATAAAGCAATCAAGTTTATAAAAGTCTTAGAAGTTGGTTTTTGTTGGACTTATTTTGACGTTAATTTATATTAGTTGATTGTAATACTTTAAACCAAATAAAAATATCATTTGGATACCTACTTAATTATTTTTATTTTCATTTACCTTCATCGTTTACAGGTAGGTACAAAACTAAATTCATGAGCATTATCATTGTCCTCAACATATCGTCATTTTTTTAAGCTTGAAAATCATTTTTCTCACTTTAAATCATTATCCTCAACAATAGTAAAACAAAAAAAATTAATATCTCTTTAAATTCTTGTTTATATGCAGTAAATCTAATAAAAAACTTGTAAACTGAACATGCCTATCAATACTGTTAAAAAATATAAGCGATACACGCAGGTTTTCAAGAATCCACAAAATTTACTCAAAAATAATATTTTCTGGAGATTCACCCTTTAGTTTTGTCGATACACAGTAATTACTTATTAGTGGGTAATTACTGTGTATCAAAAAACTAGAACACCAGCGGAATTAACTAGCGATAACCACTAGCGATTAGTAAGAAGAGTGGGGCGCGTCTTCGTGGATGGCACTATCTATACAGCTGAATACTAG
This sequence comes from Amphipoea lucens, assembly GCA_947508005.1. Lineage (NCBI taxonomy): Eukaryota > Metazoa > Arthropoda > Insecta > Lepidoptera > Noctuidae > Amphipoea > Amphipoea lucens. The sequence continues at coordinate 4,229,782 of OX382371.1, forward strand.
TACGTTACATGGAGCGACTGCCTATCTGACCTCCACAACCCAGTAACTGGGTAACACGATACACCTTGGTAAGACTGGTTGTCAGACTTTCGGGCTTCTGACGACCCATAACGACTATCAAATATCCAAGAATGACAGCCGGGACCAACGGCAGCGGCTTAACGTGCTTGAGGGGTCTCGGTATGTAAAGATGGTCACCCATCCACGGAACGACTGTGGCAAACGTAGCTTAACCTGTTAAGTAAATAACTTATCTGACTATAAATGATGCTTTTATTCAAATTAAAATAGTTTGCTTGGTCAACAACTTTTCTGCGTCATCGTAGGTACCTAAAACATATTTTACAACCATGTTTTATGATGATTTTTTCAATTCATTTGAGTAAAGACGTTCCAAAAAGTCAGTTTTTCAATAAGGGCTGATTTTTTCGACGCCACATAAGTAATTTTATTTGAAATTTATGAATTTTTGACAGTTCTTTAATACAATATCTGGCAGACGTCAATTTTATTCCAAGAAAATATATATTATAAATTATCTTTTCGGCAGAATAGTCGACATCGGCTTTACTTTCCATAAATAAAAATAAAATAGACTAAATTATCTGTCAATTTAAAAATTAGCCCTAAGAATGACACTTATCTATTCTTCTTCTTATTAGCGTGTCGATGGCAATCTAAATGAACTCGGCGCAGAATTCGGCTATGTGTTTGGCGCCATCACTAGCGTCCATCATTACCATTACCAGTAATGTGCAGCTGACAGGACACGTAGGACATGATAATAAGTGTCCCATCGTTTGTGGAACAGCACCACAGTTTTATTTTATTTTATTTATTTATTAAGGATCTCCAACAAAGGATACACATACACAATATAAATTTACAATAACACAAAAGGTTCTTTTACGTGTGCTCTTTCAATTACAGGAGACCATAACATGCACATATAACTAGGAGTAAACACGATAAAAATAGAGAAAGTAAATGACTAATGAATACAAATTATAAAAACAGAAGGAAAAAATAAAATTAACATGTCAAGATTGAGCATTCATATTGCAAATGGTGTGTGGTGTGGTTTTCTATTGAGAAAGAGGTAAAGTGTGTCTTCACGTTTCCAGATCCAGTAGTAGTGGCTAGTATTCAATTAACTGGAGCCTCGTCGTGGAGCGCCTTCACACTTTTAGTTATGTCTGCCAGAGTAAGCGGGAACAGGGGACGGCCTTATTTCTTATTTAAACTAAGTAATTATGTAAGCACATTTATAATATCAAATGAATTTCTGTCGCATTTAGAATGGCGAGTTACGCAAGTCGTTAATGTTGTTATTAGAAATATGTAGCTGACAGTGTTAATGAGATGAAGGCATCAACTGCCGTGGCACACCTAGATCTCTTGACCGACTGAAAAGCCAGGTGGGCCGTTGGAGGTACAGTCGTCAGCACATCAAGCTACTACCATCTGTTAATTTTCTTGAATAGATGTTCAACTTTATCGCTAAAGCATAAGGTTCAAAGTTGATTGAGAAAATTTGACAGTTTCGGGTAGCTTGATGTGCTGGCGTCTGTACAACTTAGTCAAGTAGGGGTACTCCAATGAGCGACAGTTCGTCCGTGGAACCATATCACATACTATGCCCTACCTCTTTGTCGTACTCTCTGTGCACTAACACCTGCACTATGGAAGACCTTTAGTAGGCCAATGATAACGCTGTTGAAGTGGCCGAATTCTGGTCGAAAATATTTAAAACAAACAAATGGAATCATTGATACGACGACAAAGAAGAATTGTTAGTCGTTCGTCTTATTAGCCCAATAAGATGAAGACAATGCAGCAAAGTAATCAAAACTTCGATTGACGCTAAGTTGGCCAAGAAATTAATAATATAATCATAATAAAGCTAGGAAACTTAATTGTTATAGTTCGGCCGTCGAGAGAATGCGTTCCTGACACCTCCCAGTGTAACAGTTCAAGTAGCTAATAGATATCGAACTGACAGGTGTCAAGAACGCATTCTCTCGTCGACTGCACTACAAGCAAAACTACCAACTGAATTTTCCCGTAGGTTCAAATGACAACTGTCATTCTTTAAACAACTATGAAATGGCTACCTACAAACGGGATGATTAGGGATGCAGGGGTGAATCGGGACGAAACTTTAAAATAGATTTTAGCGTTGAAATAATATAGTTTGTTGCCGACAAGGACACTTAATCGTTAATTATAATACAGTAAGCACATTAGAGTCCTTTTTAGCAACAAACTATATTATTTCAAAGTTAAAATCCCTTTTAAAGTTTCGTCCCGATTCACCCCTGCATCCCTATTCGTCCCGTTTGACGGTATATCACGGCAAATTGACGTTGGGTGGTGCTTATCAATTAATTTCCCTGACTGCACAATACTGCACATATAGCTTTAAATAAAGACGAGAAAATTAAGTAAGATAACACCAATCACCTTGCTTAACCATACTCCTCTTTGCCCAAAATTAATAAACATTTTCACGTGGCTTAACCAATATCTTTTTACAATATATTATGTGTAGTACCTACGTTAATATAAAGCCTCCATAACAATCACTGCAGCACTTACTTCTGCACGACGTAAGGGCGCGTCCACTGTACCGACAAATAGCATTGGTTATACTAAACCGATTACGTTAAATGAGAGAACCGATACCCGCCGCCCGCCATCCGTGAACACTTGTAAGTATATCAGATTGTTTACTTCAGGGACGGAATATGATACAAATACATAATTTCTTATTCTTCTTGCCATTTTTGTCGAAAAAAAGCCTTTTTCTCAACTTAAATGCTGCAACATGAAAACATTATCCCAAGTTTCACAGATTATAGATATATATTAACCCCCTTACTAATAAACGTTTTATGCGTCTGTATAGTTACACAACGCTTTGTCTTCTTCTTTCAAAAGTCAAATTACTGACGACTGAAAGAGAGAAATCGGCGTGTAACTATTCATCTGATATAAAATGCTTATTAGTAAGGGGATAAGTAAATAGGCCTGATAACCTTTTCATATAGTTACTTAACCTACCAATATTAATGAAAGACAATTGATACAATATACGTTATAAACAATTTCTTATAATATTCTTGATATCGTTAACCCTCCAAAACTCGTGTAAAAATTTAACATCAGCACATGGACCACGTTAATATCTATGCGTGTAACAGCTGACAATGCTATTAGACGTCGATTTAATAGCATTTGCCAGAGATTTGGCAAAATTTTCATGTTGGCTTTTAATATAATTGTGTTCAGTTTATCTGTTGGCAGATTATACGCAAGGATTACGGACCGGAGCCGGCGGCGCGGGCGCGGGCGGAGAGCTCAAATTGAATTGTAATATGCTGCCGTTATTAATAACAGAGAATGGAGACACATTAGGGTTGCCTGATGGGAGATTCTGACGTTTTGTTTCTGTTACTCTGTAGGAGCTAGCCGAAAGTTTATGGATTCTGCTCATTAAGAACAGAATCCATAAACCCTTACATACAAAAAGTAGTTTACAAATAACGTTTTAATTGACAGAATGACTCAAAACATCCAGACTGACTGTGATATTGGGAACTAGTAATTCAATTGGGTACTCGTTTTGGATCATGCAATAAAAGACTTTATCAACAAACTTACATCTACGGCCTACCTTAATCAGATACGTTTACAAAAAACGTATAAACACTATCATCCATAACGAACTATTGTTAGAGCTAACCTCAAACATTTAACCCCAAAATACAAACAGCCCTGAGTATCAACCCTATCAGACACAATCGGCCGTATCTACCCGAGCGTGCCTTTTTTTCCCGCAAATTTTAAGCGTCTCCCTGCGAATTCCGCGAATCAGCCGTATTTGTACAATAACTGCCCACCCGGGATCGTTTCGGGCACAATAGCCTCTTTGTTTAACGACGTCTTTCTATTGCGACATGGCGCGTGCCTAGTTTTTTCAATGGGTCCGTTTGTCCCACGTGCCTGAATGTTACGTATGTTGTATACGATCGCAATTTAGGGTTGAGCTGTCATGTATTGTATTATAATTGGTTGTAATGGTTTTGGATCGTAAATATTTGTGTAATCTGGTTGCTTTGATTCTGTTATAAGTTACTTACAACTATTTATGGAGGCTTAAACCTACTTTACAGTAGGTACTGGGAATTTCTTCTAAATGAATCAGTCGTTTCTCTGCTTGCTGGTTATCCATCAATCGAAGAAACAAAAGACACAGATTTTGAGGACTTTTCTTCAGCATTAATATGTTACGAGGGGCGTTCAATGTATTCTCGATATCGGCATGAAAAAAGACGTAAATTGAATTAAAATATTTTATATTTTTCAATGTGATCCCCCATTACCCCAATGCTTTTATTACATCTCGAAATTAACTTTTCCATACCCCGTAAAAATAACCTTCCTCTTTCTATGAAAAATACGCATTTATTGCCGCCATGAACTCTTCATCGTTGGAAAATCGTTTCCCACGAAGGTCTTTTCTCAAATTAGGGAACAAATAATAATAATCACTCGGGGCTAGGTCCGGGCTATGGGGTGAGTGGTTAATTTCTTCGAAACCCCAATCTCGCACAGCAGCCTTGGAAACACGCGCCGTGTGGACCGGGGCGTTGTCGTGAAGAAGCAACACACCGGTGGTCAGTTTACCCTGAACCAACAGAGAGGTGAGACATCTCTGCTATAATTTTGATCTTCATTCGGGCATCCTCCAGTAAAAGCTTCTCAATTTTTTTTAACGTTTTCTTCCGTAGAGGCACTAACCGGGCCGCCCGAGCGAGTGTCCTCTTCAATTCTCTCTCTGCCCTTTTTATATTCACTTGACTCCTTTTGAACCGTAGATAACAAAGGTGCAGAATCTTGGTAAACAGCCACCATCTCTTCGTGAATAGTTTTTTTACTTTTCCTTGTTTGGTAAGGAATTTAATAACAGCGCGGTGCTCGATTTTCTTCAACATTGTCACGTTAGCCATTCCAGTTGTAGTTGATTAAGGATACCTAACTAGCAAACTAATGATCACAAGTTCTATATGAAATTTTAAATTTATACCCTTAGATAATGTCATTAATTAATTAATTAGTCAATTTACCCACATCATTAGTAAATCACCCTGAATAGAACATAATGTGGGTAGATTTTGATTTCACATAATAATAAATTACTTGATCATTTGGACGGCCGAGCTATGTGCATCGTCGGTCATTACGTTACTATGTAGGTACTTACGTAATTCATACATATACGATCGATCATAATAATAATTAATCGTTGACCGCTGATTTTAGCAACATAGTACAAAGATTTTCCGGCTATTTAATTGGTTATAACGCTCACCATCACATAAACTATGTGACATCTAAATAAATGCCAAATTAAAGCGCGTTGTTGGATTTTCAACTGTCGGCGCTGAGCTGAGTGTTGAAAATCCAACAGCGTGCTTTTTTGTCAGCCTGAGCGGCGACTATGATCTGACGAGAATCGTATGCTGGGTCCGCAGCTTGATAACACAACTTCGAACCTAAGAGTCACACTTCCGCAGTTTAGTGAAAGAATTGGGGTAGGTCCCATACGTTTCTAGACAGACTGTATGTAGGTACTTGTAACTTCTCTCATCAAAATTCGACTTTCCACCTATTAGCGCTCTACTGTCTCCACAAATACGAAAAACACCACTCTAAACATCTGCCAATTCTATTTCCCGTTTCTCCAGCAAATATAAGATAATATTTGCAACAAAACCCCCAGTTCCTCGCTCGCCTATAACTATTTTGTAAGTATAACGAAACACGTTCATTTGTCACAATTACCGGTGACGCGGAATAACTAGCGATGTTGCGAGAGGCGAGTTGTGGGGGCGAGGGACGAGTGGCGAGTGGCGATAAACCTTCTCTTGTTAGCTGCGCATCTTGTGCCACTCATACATTTTTATGAGCCTTTTATTTTTATCCACCCATGTTTTGAAGGTTCTCTGTCTATGCTAAGTTAAGGGTGGAAACGGTGTGTCGTTGTTATATTGTTCAATTAATCATGGTTAGCTTGGGCTTGATACTCGTTTATGTATTTGCTGTTTGGTGTAGGTATACCTACCTACAGGTATAAATATAATATTTATGTGAAAGAAATGGAATGTCAAGGTAGACTTTCTTCTGGGCTTGCTCGTTCCATCGGCTTCATCCATCGCTTTCCACGAGGCGAGATCGAGGTCAAGAGCTGGCCCATTTTGCAATAAGAAATTAAATCGACTTCAAAAAGAATCAAAATTATGAAATAACACAAGACACCGACTTCCGTAATTAATTTCGGAAGTCGGTGTCTTGCGATCTGTATTTTAGTTTTTTGCCACCGACTTCCGAAATTAAAGTTATTTCATCATTTTGATTTAATTTATTTTTGAAGTCGATTTTTTTTTAATTACTTACTTTTTTATTTCGTTATTTTTAGTTTTAAGTAAATACTGGAATATTTGTTTGTAATAAGTAGATAATAGTTTTGTTGTAAATATTGCACTAGAATTTGACCAACGGTGCCAAGCTAAGGTGCATTGTAGAATTGCAGAAGACACCGACTAGAAGAATCATCACAATTCGCATAGAAATGCCGGAGATGCAGTACATTTATGCTTACAACTTCGTACATAAGAATAATTACCTAATGTATTATATCCTTAAACCTTCTTGAAAGTATGTTGTACATCAAAATTGGTTCATTAGTTTTTGAGAAAATCGCGGACATACATACATACGGGTCGAATACAGAACCTCCTTTTTTTGAAGTCGGTTTATTAACCGACTTCAAAAAAATACAGGTACCTATTCACTTATTCAGCTGCATCCGATTGAGACACCTAGCGGGTATTTTCGGAACATTGCTTCACTCACAAACATGAAAGGAACTACTGCAATCCAAGGAACAATCGAGTTTGTTAGATTGATAAGAGATGGCGCTGTTTAAAGTACTACACCATAAACCACCATAAACATAATAAAATCCTTTCTATTATCAGAGGGTAATTAATTAATGATGACCACCCACTAATCAGTCTTTATTTTTACAAATTAACTAATGATGAAATTTTCTTCTTTACTTTATTTATTTGTAGATTAAGTAGGTACTTAATGCTGCTTTTGTTTGTTTACATAAGAAGGTACCAAAGTACCTACCTAGGTAGAATATTTTACACAATGTGCAATCATATGAGTTGTTACTGTTTACAAAACAACGGTATTTTAACAATGTTCAGCGTTTAATACGAATTTGCGAAAGGGATCTATTCCTTTTATAAGTTTCATCATTACCATTTCCCACGCCCCACTATGGGAAAAGTATCTAGGAACGTAAAACATGGCCAAAAATAATTGCGTATCAAATACTATTCATTTACTTACATAGGTATTTAATCTTTATAGCACAGTAAAAGGCGTTCAGCTTGATGGACGGATGACCTAAAGAAGGTGGCTGCCTGGCTGGTATGGACTGGATGCGGAAGGCGGAGGACAGGGGGTTGTGGCGCAGCCTGGGTGAGGGAGGCCTATGTCCAGTGGACTGCAATAGGCTGAGTCATCATCAATGGGCTGCGTTGATTGATTGAAAAGGTGTTCAAAAGGCGGACTTATTGCCACGTATTCTGGTAGCAGTCAACTATTAGGCTAAGCAGAAAATATGTAAGCATATCGGTTTTTGATTTAAAAGTTGCAAGAAGAAAAAAAAATGTACCAAATGAGGTGACAAAAACCCTTGATGCCCGATATGTCATGGTATGCAGTAAGGGGTTAATAATTTAATATCATCTTGTATAAAACAAAGTCGGGTTAGTTACACCATTTATAACTCAAGAACGACTGGACCAATTTTATGATCTTTGATTTGTTGGATTTTTCTCCGCCCCGAATAGCAGAATGACAATAAAAAACACGGGAAAAATTCACGAAAAAAAATAATGAGGATAATTAATTTTCTCATACATTTTGTGTTTTGATTCTGAGGTGGTACGAAGTACGCTGAGATGGGTTGAAAATAAAAATATATAATTATTTATTATTTGAAAGACAAATAAAATATGATTATTATATTGCCTGTGCCAGTTTACCATGTTTAGGTAATGCCGTGGCCACACTAAACGGGAAACGCCGATAATTATCGCGATAACTATCGCCGTTTCCCGTTTAGTGTGGCCACGACATAAAACGAAACCACAACTTTACAAGCAGCGAACACACAGCACAGTGACTCATCGTGATGCACTATTTATAAGACTATAGGATGCACAATCATGCCACAAAACAGAACTCTATTTTGTGATCATGCACAGTAGTAGTAGGTACGCTATTATACATACACGGTACAATCTATGGTATGTACATTTTGATAGATACCCAAGGCCAAGGTTACAAAGTTCGTGACACGCATAGGGTACGTTCCGAGTTACGCTGTAATCGATTTTAGCGTGCTTATCCCCGTTCTGAATTAGTGTGAGCGGTATAACGAGGTCCCGTGAATCGTCATAGGTGACGTCATGATATGCGCCAACTTGCGATAACGCCGACCATGCCATAAAAGAATATCACCGTGGGCGCTGTCAAAAATGAGAGTTATGTTTTGTTTTGAGTTGCATCATATCTTTAAACTAACGTGGCATATTCGAAATTGTGCTTCTGGCTACAGTCGCCACCTAGCCAAAGAAAAAGTAGAAATGTGGTGACGTGGTGTATACACAAAGAAATACTGTAATCCAAAATCCAACCATGAGCGCGTTCATTAGTGTTCCGAATTGTTGACAGCTCTCAGCTGTCATAATCGTGATGTCTACAGGGTGTTGCGGAAAGTGTATACCAACACAAACGGGTTGAAGAGTGTATCTGGTCTAGAATCTCTGTACAAAATTTCAACTCAAAAGCATTAAGGCGAATGGGTAGTTGTAGCCCGCGAAATTCAATTTTTCTTACGTTTTTTGCAATTTTCAGGTCAGTGTCAGGTTGTATCTTGATCAAAATATGATTCGCGACAATAACAGGTACGTATTTACAGAATTATAATAATTAGAATCATTAATACATCTTTCTAAGTTAGATTTCTACCGTTAAGAACAAATCTCGTATGGAAAAGTGTTGGTGGTAGAAATCTAACTTAAACAGATGTATTAATGATTCTGATGATTATAATTCTGTGAATACGTACCTGTTATAGTCGCGAATCAAATTTTCATCAAGATACAACCTGACACTGACCTGAAAACTGCAAAAAACGTAAGAAAAATTGAATTTCGCGGGCTACAACTACGCATTCACCTTAACTTTGAAAATGCTTAATATTTTTTTATTTCGACATCACGGCGCTGCACTGGCGCGCGGCGGCGTGATGTGCATGTACTAGGCGCACAGACACACTACAGATAATGGATAATGACCCTCGTAGTGCGGTGACACGTTTGTTATGATTTCAATTTAATAAACTATCGAAACTCCACTCCCTCTCACAGAGAGGAGGCCTGTGTCCCAGCAGTGGGAACATTATAGGCTGATGATGATGAAACTATCGAAATAAAAAAAAATATTAAGCATTTTCAAAGTTACTGCTTTTGAGCTGAAATTTTGTACAGAGAGTCTAGACCAGATACACTCTTCAACCCGTTTGTATTGATATACCCTTTCCGTAACACCCTGTATAATCTGGATGTGATATACTATTAAATGTAGCACACCACTCAATGGTAGCGGCTCAGGAGTCCCGCTTTATCCCCTGTGGCGACTAGACGTTCCCTTTGAGTTGTTGTGTACTTACTGATAATTCAGTGGTTTTATTCTAAACCCTAAGCCCCTAATAAGAGATAATAGTGAACACCACATTGGCGAACGCAAGTTATTAAGGTGAATGCGCAGTGGTAGACCGCGAAATTCAAATTTTCTTACGTTTTTTGCAATTTGCAGGTCAGTGTCAGGTTGTATCTTGATCAAAATTTGATTCGCGACTATAATAGATGTGCATTTACAGAATTATAGTCATTAGAATCATTAATATATCTCTTTAAGTTAGATTTCTACCGTTAAGAACAAATCTTGTATGGAAAAGTGTTTATGGTAGAAATCTAACTTAAAAAGATGTATTAATGATTCTGATGATTATAATTCTGTAAATACGTACCTGTTATAGTCGCGAATCAAATTTTGATCAAGATAAAACCTGACACCGACCTGCAAATTGCAAAAAACTTAAGAAAATTTGAATTTCGCGGGCTACCACTGCGCATTCACCTTAATGTGAGCGCTGTAAGCGATTATGACATAATTCGGAATGCAGCCCTAGTCTCGATTCTGCTACCCAACAGGGAAAGACCAACCATAGACAATATAGTGAACCATAATGCGGTCTTATTTAGTCGATTTATCATACAACAACTATGCGAGAAAAAAAACTAATTCTGAATTGCTTTACGAACCAAATGCCTAGATACTTTTCTAAAAATATAAGCAACCTGAAATTCATGGAATTCAAAGAATGACTTGTTTGGATAAAACGATATTTTTGTACATTTAGAGTTTTAATTGGCGACGACATTAAGAAAATATAACTTTATGGGACGTTAAACTTTGCATTAGCCAAAAACTGGCCTAAAACTAATCAATGAAGCGAAAATTTTAAACATTTGACTGTATTTATCGATACTAAAGTATATTCGATCATAAGTCGATTCATGGCGTACACTTTCGAGTCACTTAGCTTAATCACTTTGGTCATCCATTAGTCGTTCCTTATAATTATAAACAGCTACATTCTAATTCAGTATACGACGAACGTTGTTCCAATAGTCTCCTTTTTCTGTCTCCTAAACAAAAGTAAGTTTATTATTGCGCTACCATTAGTATAAAGTTTACAAAGGATACGCTCAAAAGTTTATCTTTTAAAGTTTATTTTTTAATTGGTTTATTTATATAATTTGGTTATCAGCTGTTAAGTACCCACTTAGGTAGTGTTGGTACATGATATCATTATCATTTCGGTACCTACCTATTGTGCTTGCTTTGTACTCAGTAACTTTACAAGTCTTTGTTCTATGTTTATTTATTTTTTTGCCTTTGTTTTTTTGTAAGGTAGGTACATAATTAAATCAATGTGTTATCTTATCATTATCATCTTTCATATCATCAAGCCGTAGGATGTCGAGTAAGTACAGATATTTTTTTTTGACAACTTGAATATTTTTAATTTTTTATCTTATTGTAACTAGGTTTATTTAATATTGATTTATTAATATAAAGGCTCTATTAATTAGTGTATTAAAAGAGCCTTTATATTAATACAAATATATTTGTATAAAATACCTACATTATACAGGTTGCGTTTTTGGTATGAGATTCATGGAGAAAAGTAGTCAAATCAGTATTTTTATCTATTGAGACCCTAAGGTCCGGCATTTCTAAATTTGCCAAATATGTAAACAACAATGGCCGCTCGAAATTGAATAAAATCGATATACAAGAACATTTTTATTGTAACAAGTAAATGTTTGTTTTCGTCTAAATCTCTGAGCTAACTAGACGAAAACAAACATTCACTCAATTTCGAGCGGCCATTGTTGTTTACATCTTAGGCAAATAAATTAAGAAACGCCGGACTACACATAGTTTCACTCATACTGTTACTGTTACTGGTGTTACGTATCTGCGTTGTAGAGTAGGGTGGACCAGGTAAATATAAAACAGTCAAATGCATTAGTTCGATATTTTTGCCAAACAATTGCATTGATACTAGAAATTATGATGATTATGACACCTGACTAGCTGATTAGATTTTGTTATTATCAGATTTATAAATAAGTAATCGACTTGCAACTGGAGGACATAAATAGAATACCACAACATAGGTAAGTACCTAAAACAATGGAGAAGTTTCATGATGTTGTTAATAATATATTTAACGTACCTACTAATGGTATTAAAATATAGATCAACAATAATAAATCACCGATTTTTTTTAATAGGTACGTACTTCAATAAATAATTTACATTTAGTTGAAATTTACGTATTCGCCTGTGACGTCATTTGACTTAGCCGAGATCGTCGCACCACATTGTGGTGTAACGATTTGTGGTGACCACAACTCGTTCAAGTCACTTCAAGTATTAGTTTCGGAGTTGCGCCCGGGGGTCTACTATTAGCTCTAGCGCCTCTCGCGCTTTTTGTTGTTATTAGTTTTTTGTTTTTTGAAGTGAAACTTTACGCACGCTTGACTTGGGGAGTAAGCTGGCGAACGCGTGACGTAAGCGTTACGAAAAGTATGATCGCGAGGCGAACGGGAGTTGAGTGGGGGTTATAAGCAAGAGAAAGCAGTGCGCGCGAACATTTTCTTTCTCTCTTCCTCTCATAGCCAAATACGTTTGAAGTTTCACTTCAGTCGTGTGGTCATAAGCACACTCGGTTTTTTTAATTATGAGTGTATAGTTTTTATTTCACTATAATGGAAGAAATTCATTCTGAGAAATTTATTCAGTGGGCGAATTTCTGAACAAAATATCTTGTCAGTCCTACTTACCACTTCAGAAATGCATTATAATATTTTTTTTTAATTATTAATGTTCGTTTGCTAATTTAATTAACTGTACGTTATTATCATGTTACTGCATGTTGTTAATATCTACTTCATGTATTAAATATATGCATGCCATTATTACATGGCGGAATGTGTCTTTGCACTACAATCTTACATTATAATCTTTTGTACCACATTTTATGCAAATAAACGATTTTGATTTGAAAGAGAAATGGAAGAAAAAGCGCAAAGTCCCATAACTTTTTCATTTCCAGAGATTTGTTTAATTTTACTTAAACTTTGATAATAAATCCATAAAAAAAAAACTAGAAACTTTTTTACTGAGCAGCTTTGTGCTATCCTACTTATGACGTCATAATACAATAGGCAAGCTAGCTAAGCACTGCCTTGACTTGTACCATAGTCAGATAGGTAACTACCTTTAACTGACTTTTTTCTGTTCAGCAACCGTCATGGAAAACTTCGAATTTTCGTCTGAGCCTAAGCCCGCCGTCACAAACACCTTCAATGGTCCGCATTTCTACAACGTGTACAAGGATGCGGAATTCCTGAGAATTGATGCCAACGTTGAGAGACTGCTGGCGCAGGGGTACGAGCTGAGAAAGAAGCTCAGCACTGTAGAACCTGGCAAGACCATCGTCATTGAAGGAATGAATCTTGAACGCAAGTAAGTTTCTAAATTACCAGTTGACTGCAAATTCCGCTACAATAACAGCAGTCGGAATGATGTGTTGCGATACAGTAAAACGGGGCTACTTTGAACAGGCGGTGCTACTTTCAACGCTATGACGCGTTCCCCACACCCCGCGCCTCGCGCAATATTACTCGAGGTCACGCACACTTGCTGAGCACACGTGAAAACCGATTTTGGCGCTCTGTCAAAGTAGCTCCAAAGTCTGTCAAAGTAACCCTGGAAGTCAAAGTAGCCCCGTTTTGCGGTACCTAAACCGTGAAATTAATATTTTCTAACGTTTTATACATTTATACAAATTGCAGCTTTGTATGGGTACGTTGTATGTTGATTGTTTTGGCCTACTAGAGGTGAATTTAGAGCACGTAAATTGGTGCTGGGTACTTACAATTTTACTTCGCTAAGACAATTATCATCTAAAAACAAAAATACTTAACTCTAAATATCATTACCTACTAATTAAAAAAGGTTTTATTTGTTGACTGGACTACAAAATGTATAGAATAGAATAGAATACTCTTTATTATGTACACCATATAAATAAACAATCAACAACTAAAAAAAAAACAACAAAAAAAATTAAAAACATTGTTTTATGTTTATTTTTCCAGTACTCCACTGCTGATAAAGAAGACGGCTAAGAACATAAAAGTGGAAGATTACGAGTTCACTTACAACCGTCTGGTTGGTCTCGCTGCCGGGTTTGCTTACGAGAATCGCCAGAGATTCCCGAACATACAATCCAGTGAGGCGAAGGCCCTGGGCCTGGAGTGGGATCACAACAACAACGACAAATGCAAGCTGTACCTATCAGCCGTAAGTGGCACTGAGCATTTGATCGACCAGTTCTCATTCTGGCCTCTATTGTGTGGAATGCGCAAGTACCAACTGAAGAAGCTTCCCGTCGAACTAGTAGTGAAGATGGGCAACATAAAGAATTCTAATGGAGAGACTATGGCGAAGGTTCTGAAGAGCAACCTGGTGACAGCTAAACGTATCTGGTTGATGTTCGCGGGCGCTTCATTGAGAGAAATGCAGACCCTGATCGATAACTCACCGGAACTTAAAAAGCTGTTCCAAGGTTGAAGTTTCTTATGTTCTTTTTTTGGGACAAAACTGACCGGCAGATTCAACAATGTTTAATAATAATCTGCCACCATTTTATATTTTATCAATGTTTTACATTAATTTGTAAGAAGCATGTTCAAATATTATAATCTTTTCTTATTTCTTATTAAACGGGACTACCACTTGACTAAGCTGTTGTTTTTGTTATCTTATTGGTACCTAATTAAACTGACCTTTGTAACAAGTACTTTCGTTCATATCTAGGAGCTACATAGTTGAATGTTACATACGAGTACATAATCGACACAACAATGGCTGTTGTCGAGTGTTTATGTTATGTTCCCCCGATTTAGAACCTTACGGTAACTCGTATGCCGTTCGATTCGCTTATGCACCGTATTTTGTATTTTATAAAAAAATACCTAATTAGAGTCCGACCGAAGGTTCGTCAGTTTCCGAAAGTGCCCGAATCTTCGGCGCGACCGAAACTAGCGTGTAGCGTTCGTGAGTTGCCGGTTTGATAGAATACGAACGACGTCAGACAGCGTAGACCAAGGTACAATTATATATACCATGGCGTAGACATAGTAATAGGGTTCCCTTTTCACCCCTTTTGTACAAATGATTTTTTTTGTCTCGTTTATCTCTCTCTCCTATCGCAGGTATGCTGGAAGTGATTTCTTATGAAATAAGCATCATCTTTGTATCTATTTTTCTGTTGTTTATATAATTATGTGCGTACATAAACGGTAAATAAATAAAATAAGTGTTTACTTATAAATTAAATTAACCTACCCCCACCCCATGGAAAGAAGGCGCGAGTTTATGAATGTATTTATTCTACCACGACAATGGGTTGAAATTGAAAAAGAAAGTATTTTAAAGCATTTTATTAATTTCAAAAATAACTAGCATATAATCACGCAATATTACTAAATTTATAATATACTATGAGGAAATACACACAAAGTAGCGAAGGATGCCGTTGTTACAAACATAATCAACATCTTCATTATAATTCAGTACTAATAGTTTACTTTGTCGTTACCCATTCTGCTAATATACAATACCAATTTATACGTATCTCCATTAATTTCTAATATGCCTACTTATGTCTAATTTGTTTTTACATTGATATATGCGTCAAGCGATGATCACTGACATAATGAGTAAGATTGTATGTGTATATAAAGTAATCCAAGATGTACTAAAGTAATACAGGACTAGAGAGGTTGTAAGTGGAAACACTCGAACTATTGACTCTAGTCCAGGCCGCGTCTACGCGGGCGTCTAGCGTTACGATAATAGTCAAATATTAAAAGCGAATATCACTTGGTGGCGATGCCAACGATTATACACAGATGAAGACATATTATAGTTTAATCTCCAGAAACACTCATTAAAATTAACTATGGCTGTGTAGTGTTAAGAACAAAAGTCTTATAATTCAGTACAAAGAAAACAGTAAGTACACGCAGTGCCATTACACTATCTTTGAATGCACTTCATCTATCTATAATCATTGTCAAGTGTAACATAATCTACCTTTTCGATGACAATTATATGAATGATAATATAATAAGTCAATATTCATGCAGGTTATCACGCAAACAGTATTTAAAATAACAATGATTTTTATTTTGAGCTCTAAAACAATTCAATAGATTAAATTATAATATTTGTGACATTAAAATGATCTATTGTAAAACAGTGGCCACATTAAATAGTATTAAAACTCCCATGTACCCACCCAGACGTATCGCCAAACAGTAATTTACAGATACATAAATATTACTTTATTAAAACATCAATTTTACTTATTCCAATGTACATAATTACATCTATTTCAAATCACGTACGGCACAGCACTGAAATTTAATTTCTATATACCTTTTACTACCAATTACAAGGACGTTACTTGTTTTACTTTTGACACATACAAAAATAATACGCTACTTCAAATGTACGATCAATGGACAAAACAATTATGAAATAATAATAAATCGATATGATACATTATAGATTTGAAATAATTATAAACTATGAGAAGAAATTAATAAAGAAAAACCAAGTATAAAACATAAATTCACAGAATCATGAAGTTTATACGGCTAAATATAATGATACAATACATAATAATATATTATATAAATTCTGCTTTGAGCTGAGCTACCGATTTTAAAATACTGTGACAAAATAGACATCAGAGTAACACCAAGTTTATGCTAAAACTGATATTTCAATGATTCTACTACAGGTTACACTACACAGCACGATGGTGTCGTCGCTTGTTTCACTACCTACATCAATCTAACATTCTCAATTTTAGAATAAACCCGAACTCATACCTTTGCCTCATTAGTCTATCGTATGGCAGTTAAGTAAAGGTATTAAATCCGGTGGTATTACAACGAATTAAAAGAATAATAATGTAGCCTCAAAAGATCCTAAAATATACACTGATCATTCCAATCTAAAATGCTAAAATAACGTTTCAAACAAAACTACAAGTCTCAAAATCTATAGTGCCAGCATGACACGTGTCACTGACGTATCAAACGTCATCAATACAACATCAATAGAAACATACGCACGGGAAATGGTTTTGAACCAATCAGAGGTTGAAGATCGTGCCATGGGTTTATTGTAATAGTTTAAACGGTAAGCGTGTACGTTGTCTGGTTTAGGTGTTAAGGTCGATACTGCTTAGCGTTAAGTTGGATCACAGCGCGGTGTCGCACGCGGCACGTTTATGTCTCGCTCAATGAGTGATGACGGTGGAATACAGACACAGTGGCAGCACGTGTCTGTATGGGAGTCGGTAGTTCTTGACTGTGCGTGCGGCGAGGCATTTGAGTGACGTGTACCGCAGAGGGTTGACGATGGCACTGAGGCTCTGTTGCGTCGACTTGAGGATCTCTTCGGGCGTCTCGCCCTCGTAGTTGACTGTATCGATGTGAGCTCCGTGTGAGAGTAACTCGCGGACCACTTCAGCGGGACATGGGTTCAGCTGGAAATGTTAAAGATATTTATTGTAGTTTTAAAAGCAAACGAGAGCAAATTCAGGTTTTGTTTGTAAAAAAATTTAGTCGAATTCGTCCTAAATATACAGCAAAGAATAAAAAAACTGTAGAGAATATGTTGGGTTTAAAAATCTGAAAGCGAATGTTTTTCTGTTATTATAGGTTTAGGACATTGAATTCGTATAATTATGGTCGTCTTTATTAGCGATTTCACATCCCTGTTTAAACACGATGGTTTGGTTTTGCAATTGGTGTATTCCCGTTCGTCCCATCGACTTCGTCCCCCTCGTGGGACGAAAATCTTGAATGGGACGATCGGGAACAAATTTAATATTATTTTTGGAAATTCCCGTTCGTCCCACGACTGGGACGAAGTCGGTGGGACGAACGGGAATGCACCTTGCAATTAAGTTATTAGATATTGGCAAGTGGGCTAGCCGCTGGCGCGTGAGTAGTGTACCTTGCAGACTAAATGCAGCGGCGTGTTCCCGTCGGCGTCCCTGGCGTCGGGCGGCGCGCCCAGCCGCAGCATGAGCTGCACCAGCGCGGCGGCGCACGGCGCGGCCTCGCCCGGCGCCGGCAGCCACGCACGTGTGCCGCGTCCCCGCGCGCCCTCGGCCGAGCACGCCACGTGCAGCGCCGAGCGGCCCTGCCGCACCTGCGGGACACGTCGATGTTAGAGCACGGATAGTCTTTCCCCACACGAGCCAACTATATCATCCCCACAATATCACGCCGTAACTGAGCCACGCTTAAGCGTAGGCATAATAGGTAACAAGTGCAGTTTTAAAGTTAGTGTTTTTTTTGCAAAATTGGATAATTTTGATTTTATCTTTTTAATAATAATATAATAATAATTTATTTCAGATTTCTCCTTATAAATTGTTAGTAACACGAAAATTAATGTGTGACAATTTATGTTTGTGTTGGGGAACGGTGAATGCTTATAAATGCGAATCCCGCACCCCCGGCCATAGGTAGAGGTGGAACACCGCGGTGGTTTTAGCCGGTAAGAGTCCGGCATGCCCCTCTGTCACCCCCACGACGAAGGGAGTCAATGAGGATTTCCACCGCGCACCAAAAAATAGGGAAGTTTATGTCTAGCGGGGTGGAAAGGCATTATTTTAAAGTTAGATAAATTAATTTCAAGGTTATGGTCATTCATCCAAGTTATTGATTTATTTAATGTGGCGGTTAGGTCCTCGCTCAAGCCTACATTGTTCCGGTATGAAGTTTTCTGAAGAATTCTGGGGTTGTAACCGAAAATAGAAAAATCTCAAAAACTATTGACTTAAAAAGCAAACTCACTTAGAATCACCTTTATTATTTTAATTATGAGATCCAAAAATACCCCACACACTTATGTCCATAGGTTTTTTTTCACCCCTAATAATGTTTCACGTAATTTCGCTACCTTTGTTTAGCGGTGCAAAAAATTCTTCTTTCCACGTTTATTAATATAGTGCAAATAGTCTCATCATTTATCTTTATTTTCTTTTCAAAGCATTCTGGTTGCTAATTTTCCCTAATATACAGTTCGCGTCAAATAACTTGGCCGCTCTGAAGCTAGGCTTTCCGAACGCCGCGCATGCGCTCTGCTGTTTTATTCCTATGATTAAACTACTGCGCAGTGATTTGTTGCCTAATTCAGAGCGGCCAAGTTATTTGACGCGAACTGTATTATGTTTGTTCATTTCACCCCGCGACATCTTGGCATAAAGTTTTCAGGAAACTGGGCCCATACAATAATAATTTACAGAGCATGTCACAATGACGGTACTTCTTGCATCATACATGTTTCAAAATTTCAAAATCGCTTAAAACTTCACTTTTTGCCAAATATAGAGATAGAAAGTAGTTACAGAAGCACAAGGTACTGCTCATTTCTAATTAAATAAACAGAACCTTTGTGCTCTTTTATCTTTATGTATTTTTCTCTATTCAGTGTTTTGTGTGTACATAAATAAATACATAAATGATAACGTTTACTAAACATTATCCCACTCACCGTAATATCTAATTTAACGAGCGAGTAAACAGCTTTGTGTATCTTCCTGGAGACCTCTTCAGTACACTCCGGCTCCTCAAGTAACCGCGCCATTAACGCCGCTAGGTGTAAAGAGATGACCAGCACCCTTTGCAAAGTGCTCAGGGTCTGTTCTCGGTCAATGCTGAGTTTTGAGTCCAGGAGCTCCATACCCCGGTGTATCTCAGATAATGCCTTCCTGAATACGGGTTCAATGTCTTCGAAGGTCACGGGGGGGACTATGCGACCTGTAGGATAGGAATTGGTGGTTATAATAATTTTTCTATGAAAATACATAGCTATGTTAGAGTCAGCGCAGACCAAACATTTTTATTTGATCTATTGAAAATGAACTTTAATCTCAACTCTCTCTCTCAAATCTTAATTTGTGAGTTGAAAATAGATGCAGTCGCTGTCACAGTGTTTACAACACTGTGAAACTCACGCTTGGTGCAAACTGATACCAGTTAGTACTTCTATTCACTTCGGTGAGACAGGTGCCTGAGACAGTTACAGACACTAGGACATACCTCTGAGCGGCGGGCGCGCGCGCTCGGCCAGCATGTAGGAGAAGAGCTCGGCGAAGCTGTAGAGCGAGGACTGCGTGAGCGGCGACAGCGGCGGCAGCACGGCGCGCTGCATGTCGAGCGCGTGGTGCCACAGCTGGCGGCAGCGCGCGAAGCGGCCCGCGTCCGCGTACACCGCGCCGCGGTACCGCACGTAGTACGACGTGTCGGGGTGCGCCGGGCCTAAGGGCATTACACATGGCGGACATGAAAAAGTGCTCAGTATGTTGAGATAGGAGTCTTTTTAACCTCTCACGGGTCTTTTTCTCCATCATTTGGTAGGTTTTAATGTTCCTATTTTATTGTTTATATTTTCTGCGCGTGTCCCAAATAAAATATGTATATTTATTTCTTTTTCATTTATCGCCATAGGTCTTATTTTTGTAGGTTCTGATAGATAAAATTAAGAATTGATTCAAGATGGTGGTCACATTTTCTCGGTTTTTGACACTTTTTGGGGCTGCTAATTTTATAAAAATGTCATCTAATCTGAATTTCAAAATATAAATTGCGTTTAAATTTTCATAGCTATCATTTGAATACTAAAACACTTCCTACTCTACAGTTTTGCTGAACTCACCGAGAATCCTCTCTCTGATGACCAAGGCCTGCATGCGCATGCCGTCGGGGTCGGCGAGGATCTCCTCCAGCTGCTGCGAGTTGCTCGGCTCCACCGCGTAGTCGTAGGCTTCTATGCGCGGGATGTCCTTAGGCTTTGGAATGGGCTCACTTCCATCCGCAGGGAATCTGGAAAATGAAAATAATAATGTAAGGGATTTTGTGGCAAGTAGCTGATGTTTTGCAATTGTTAAGGCATTTCATCTTTTCTGGTATCAGCACAAACAAAACAAAAATAGCTCAGGCCGAGTTAAAAATATAACCCAGTAAGCAAGGTGGTAGTTAAACTGACTATAGAGATATGAGGAACAGGGTGTAAAGTTCACTCATTCTCTATAGAAAAGGGAGAATCCTCCGACCAGGCGGGTGTTGTGTCTGGCGGGCAACTGCCCGATGATTCATGTCGGGCCGTTGCATATATGCTAGTTGCGCGATATACTCTGCTTGCGAGGTGCAGGGTTTTGCGTGATGTCAGTATGACGCGTCGTTCGCATGTGGCGTTGTGTAGATACCGCTACATGTTTCGCTTAGAGCTCGAAAATCCGATGTAATCCAATTTACGTATTCCTTTTTTGAAGTCGGTTATATTATGCTCTCTGGCTACGTATTACTGTAGCAGCTGGTGTGTTGATAAATGGTTAACATCTTACCTATCATCCATAGCTCGTTTCCAGAGCGCGAGTGCGCCGACCATGTCGCGTCTCTTGTCCACGTAGGTCGCACCGAGTAGTTCCAATGCGTCGATGCGTTGCTGTCTCGTCACTAGGCCGTATTCCGCGTTTATTAGGTGCTCGACTATGTGCGTGTGGCCCGTCACTGAGGCTGCTAGGAGTGGCGTCATACCTGCAATATATTATATACTATGAAGGTTATTATGGAGCTTGTGGCTACAAAATAACAGCCGCACGGATCGATCGATCAGGTTAAGCTACACTTGCCGCGGTTAGTCCGTGGATGGGTGACCATCTTTACATACCAAGACCCCTCCGTGCCTCGGAAAGCACGTTAAGCCGTTGGTCCCGGCTGTCATTCGTGGATCTTTGACAGTCGTTACGGGTCGTCAGAAACCCGAAATTCTAACAACCAGGGGTTTCGTATTACCCAGTAACTGGGTTGTGAAGGTCAGATAGGCAGTCGCTCCATGTATAAAATACTGGTATTCAGCTGCATCCGGTTAGACTGGGGAGTCGACCCCAACATAGTTGGGAAAAGGCTAGGCAGCTGATGATGATGATGATGATGTAGGTTATAGTAGAAGTTAGCGATGCAAAGATGTCTAAAGAAGTCAAAGACCATAAATAGGCATGATATTCATGAAAACAGCCGGAATATTCTGAGTTAAGGCCGTCTTGTAGTGCGGTGTAGTCTTGTAGGGCACTGGCCGGCCGCTGCGAGCTCTTGAACTGCTAGATTTTGTGTATAAGTATTTTTTTTTCATAGAAAAAAATAATACGGGAATTATAAAATGTGTTCTCACCAAGCCCTAAAAAACAATAAGGCTTATCTTTTGGTATAACTTTTACATGGTTTAACCTTTTAACCGCCTACGTCGGATTAATCCGACAAATATTTTCGTACCCATTCCGCCAGAGTCGTATACAGGGTGAATTTTCCAAGTGGGCGTGGATGGCCAAATTCTAAACTATGAGGAATAGCGAAAAGTACTCAAAGGAGTCGCGGGCTCGATTTTGATGAAAACTAAAATTGCATCATTGGATTTTTGAAAAATCAATATTTCTAGCCAGGAATCGAACCTGTTGATTTTGAAAAAAATAACACACACTGTATTATTACACCATTCGATAGTGTCCCTAATAAGGATCAAATTCTGGGAAGTAATGCGCGACTCCTTTGAGTACTTTTCGCTATTCCTCATAGTTTCGGATTTGGCCATCCACGCCCACTTGAAAAATTCACCCTGTATATACGACCAAATAACATATCTCGTTTAATCTGTATTATTATTATATCATCACAGCTCGTTTCATCTTTTTTCTCGGGCGCTGGGGCACGACAACTCATATAAAGTCGGGCGGTTAAAAGGTTAACAACGGAATCTCTTCAAGGTACACGTTTTACATAGCGATTTAGTGTCATCTATATGATTTTTTTTTATCGAGCCAATTATTTTAATTCACGTTTCTATCTTCACGCAGCGCTTGACAATATGTTCAATTTTCCTAGAATATTTTTTTTTGGGCAAAATTAATATTTTGCTAGATTTACAGAGGTTTAAAAAATACTGCAACCTCGCCTTAATGAACGACCAAAATGAGAGAACCGATGCTACAGTCAGCTCTTACAATGAATCTTATATTGAATGGCTACCGTCATCTATTAAGTGTCCGTTATGTTACAACAACACTAGTATTGTCCCACCATGAATGGTGTTTTGACTGGCAACAGGACCATTCAATGTAAACTATTAAAAGGGCCAACTTCTGTTCTGTCTGCAGCATCTAAACAGTTCCTTACCGTACGAATCAACGTCCATAGTAGCTCCATGTCCCAACAGCATCTTGAGTATGTTCAGGGACCCGCTCTCAGCACAATCGTGTAGCGCCGTGTTGCCTTTCACGCTCTTTCTGTTCACGTCAGCGTTTAGTGACAGTAGGTACTTGGCGATTCTGATGTGGCCCTTGTAGCAAGCGATCATTAAACATGTGTGGCCGTGACGGTTTGCTATTTCTATGTCTGGAAATGAAAAGATGGGTTTTTAGAATTAAAACCATCAAGAAATTATTTTTACAGACGTCTGAAGTCAATGAAAGTGGAAAGCTATGTACCTAATAAACTCAAAGCCAACTCAGATATTCCAAGGGCTGCAGAAGTGCGAAGATATGCTTGTGATAAACAAAACAATAGATCCCTTCGTCAGTTTATTTGTACAATCAGCGTCCTAATTGCGTAACACACTATCAATCACAGTCTGTATCATTTTGAAGGATATTGCTAACCCATTTCTTTATATGTTCGAAAAGTTTGTCTGCACAATAACTTAAATAACGCAATGACTGTTGTTGAACTGTCAAAATGAAAGCCATTGCCAATATAAGTGCGTTTCGCAATTACTCCGCGCTGGACCTTTTTTGAGTTTATTATAAAGTAGTGCTATGTTATTAGAAATGTACTCTTCTATCAGTTTAAAAAGCACCTTTAGCTTAGTTGTAGATTTAACAAGAACAATATTTCTAATGCGAAAAACCTCAATAATAATTTCATATGACGATAATAAAGGTAATAAGTTCATATGACGATAACTCACCGGCGCCATTTTCGACTAGGAACTTAACGATATCAGAGTGGCCGTCAAAGCAGGCGGCCCTGAGGGGGGTGCTGTGCGTCCGTGTGGTGGAGTTGACATTGGCTCCGGCGCGCACCAGCAGCTTCACCAGCGGCAAGTGACCCGCGGCAGCGGCGCACCATAGCGGGGGCGCGCCCTCTATCGTCTCACCGTCGAACGTCACTGGAAATAACGAAACAGATAGGTCATACTACTGTTTTACATGACTCGTTGTTCTAATGGTCTCAAGCGCTACTGCTGAGCAGAAGGTCCTGGATTCCCAGGTCGGATAAAGTGTTATGGGGTTTTTCCATCAGGACTTTCTCAATAGCAGCCCGGAGTCTGGGAGTTGTGCCCGGTTGATGGCAATAGACTCACTCCCTATGACATGGGACTGAAACATATCTAGCGAAGTGTTAAGTAGTTATCGACGCCTTGTTCCTCTATAAGTTGCTTAGAAATAAAATTGACTGCCCGAACCTACTGAGTCTTCTAAAATTTCGTGCCCCAGCCCGATATCCACGAAAACCTATTACACCTCTATACCCACCGTTGCGCAGAACGGTCCTGGGTGCTAACCATAGATCGGAATAGGTAGAGCTGTTTTATGTACTTGCTTAGAATAATTGGTTGGTTAGAAGAATATGGATATTCCCCGAGTCCCGGGATTTGGTTTTTAAGTAGTAAAATCATAAAGACTATTCACGCCTTCGGGACTTATAAAAGATTACACTTCCTTTCTGACGGGTAAATATAAGAAGGACGGGATTAAGGATAGTATAATAAATAGATAAACTTGATTCATTAAACCACATATATTTTTTTACGTAACAATGGTGCCGATTTTCTTGTCACAAGTGCCTCTAAACTATACTAAAAATCACTAAAATTTAATTTATTCCTGTCAAGCGACGATTTCCCATTCTGAAATTGACTAAAGTGACGCAACTTAACTATATTTTAGTTTGACAGCACTAAGATGGCACTGAGTTATTAATCTATTGAAGTTTTGCTATTATTGCTATTATTAAGAAATTTTGCTATTCTGAATTTCACGTTTTTCACCAAAAATTTTGATTGTCTAACTAAATCGAACTAAATCTGACTATTTTTAATCGCGATTAAAAAGGTGTGGAATAAAATTAGTTGTCATGAATAGAAATTCACACCAACACCTCGACTTCAGGTGCAAAAACAGTACTGTCTGTATTTTTGAAGTGAAACTTCTTTAGGCGCGCTTGACTTGGGGAGTAAACTGGCGAATGCGTTACGAAAACGTGTGATCGGGCGAGTAGGGAAGGTACGTATTTATGCGACCGGGTTTTTACACCAGGTATTTGCTTCCAAGTACGCACACCAGGTACCGACTCACAATACTTGCAAGACTATACAGGGTGAAATTGAACACATGCGACAAATCGAAATGGGAGATTATACTCATCATTATGAACAACTTTTACTATGGGACCAAACCTGAAATCGCGAAAAAAAAATCAGCTGTTCCCAACATTTATGTTCGCATTTATAACTCGCCAAAATGTAGGGAACAGCTGATTTTTTTTTCGCGATTTCAGGTTTGGTCCCATAGTAAAAGTTGTTCATAATGACGAGTACAATCTCCCATTTCGATTTGTCGCATGTGTTCAATTTCACCCTGTATAGTATCTTATACGGCTACTCGCTCAAATACGTAGGTACTTAGCCGCGTTAGTTTTCGCAAATGCGATCATGCTCCTTATCAGTAAGAGTCTACGGAACAATTTCGTATGCAAGTATTTTTGAAGGGAAACTTCTTTACGCGCGCTTGACTTGTGGAGTTAACTGGCGAGCGCGTTACGAAAAGTGTGATCGGGCGAGGTGAACGGGAGTTGAGTGGGGGATATAAGTAAGAGAAAGCGCGCACATTTTCTTTCTCTCTTCCTCTCATAGCCAAATACGTTTGAAGTTTTTTTTTCTTTTGCTTATATCTCGAAAATAGTGCGTCCTATCGCAAAAATAATGAAAATTTCGACCCCCTTTATAAAACCCATAAACTCCTAAAACTCACCATGTAGGTAATCATTTTTCATATTTTCCATACAAAAAGTGAAAAATTCCTTAAAAAACGCGCCAAGGCCGCCCCATCCGCGCCTGCGGCTCTAAAAAACAATACACGGGGTAGGACAAATAAGTACCACGTGTTGACGAGTCGCGATTGTCAAATTCGATTTTTGTTGTGTCAAAATTATTGAAGTGAAACTTCTTTACGCACACTTGACTTGGAGAGTAAGCTGGTGAACGCATGATAAGCGTTACGAAAAGTGTGATCGGGCGAGTAGGGAAGGTACGTATTTACGCGACCAGGTTTTTACACCAGGTATTTGCTTCCAAGTACGCACACCGACTCAAAATACTTGCAAGACTATAAAGTATCTTATACGGCTACTCGCTCGAATACGTAGGTACTCAACCGCGTTAGTTTTCGCAAATGCGATCATGCTCCTTAACAGTAAGAGTCTATGGAACAATTTCGTATGCAAGTATTTTTTACTTTAGGTAATGGTTTGCAAGTATTTATTTGTAAACGCGATTTTGCTCCTTATTTATAGGAAGTCATTGATCAATTTCCTATGCAAGTAGTTTTACTTCCAACGGGGCTTTTGAATACGCGATTGTACTTTTTATCTGTATGAAGTTATAGATCAATTTTCTATGCAGATAGAAAATACTTGAAAGTATCTCGCTCCGTCGCGTCATGCCTTGACGCTCGAGTACGTAGGTACTCAAATAGTTCAACAACCGCGTTTGTTTTCGAAAATGCGATCATGCTCCTTATCCGTAAGAGTACAGAATACTTAATAGTACTACGTACAGAAAGGACACTCCCTTCCTCGCCCTCATATCAGATACCGCACCTCACCCCGCACTTCGAGGTATTTTTCGCCGACTCTTTAGCAAGGGCGCTCGCGAACCGCAGCGCTGTATTGCTGACACGAACACACAATTATGCGATTTAAAAGTTTTATTTGAGTTTTAATCACGATGGTTGGATATTGTGATGCTTTTCCGAATTCGTATTTACATAAACTGTTTGTAAGATTTCGCATTTTTGATAATAACCGATTATTTACAGATAAGTCATTTAAACTAAACTATTTTAGTGTTTTTATTTCATTACGAACCCGACTATATAAATGAACAATTGAACTACATGGTCACTTCATAATAATCCACACGTACGGGCAGCGCCGCCGCCGTCGTCGTTCGGTTCCCCGACACAAATTGCTTACCGCGCCATTTTTTTTACGCTACTAGATTTCACGCACACATTTGCACGTATACAAACGTCATTTGTTTATATAGTAGTACTAGGTAATTATTTTGCGAGCGTTGTATGTAGTGTCCTAGGTGTGGTAAGAGTCTACGGAACAATTTCGTATGCAAGTATTTTTACTTTAATGGTTTGTAAAAGTATTTATTTGTAAACGCGATTGTGCTCCTTATTTATAGGAATTCACGGGTCAATTTCCTATGCAAGTACTTTTTACTTCCAACAGGGCTTTTGTTTGATTACGCGATTGTACTTCTTATTTGTATGAAGTTATGGATCAATTTTCGATGCAGATAGAAAATACTTGAAAGTATCTCGAGCCCTGGTTTTAGGCCCTGGTTTCTTAAGGTGGACGTACTTGGAACTTTGGAAGCCCTGGTACTCGATTTTGCAAGTACGACACGTGTCTACGGGCTACGGGCGAGGCAAACGGGAGTTGAGTGGGGGATATAAGCAAGAGAAAGCAGTGCGCGCGCACATTTTCTTTCTCTCTTCCTCTCATAGCCAAATACGTTTGAAGTTTCACTTCAGTCGTGTGGTCATAAGCACACTCCTTTTTTTTTTTTTCTTTTGCTTATATCTCGAAAATGGTGTGTCCTATCGCAAAAATAATGAAAATTTCGACCCCCTTTATAAAACTCATAAGCTCCTAAAACTCAACATGTAGGTATAAATTTTTCATATTTTCCATACAAAAAGTGAAAAATTCCTTAAAAAACACGTCAAGGCTGCCCCCTCCGCGCCTGCGGCTCTAAAATACCATTCACTAGGGAAATTCAGTAGGGAAAATAAGTACCACGTGTCGACGAGTCGCGATTGTCAAATTCGATTTTTGTTGTGTCAAAATTATTTTTAAATTTAGAGATTTTTTTATGCAGAATAGCTGTAAGATTCCCATAGCAAAAAGTAAGGAATTTTAGTGATAGTTTAGTTAGTTTAGTTCGGTGTACATGAGAATTGGCACCAATTTCTTATTCAAGAATCAACAATCATTTAAACATTTTTATTCTGAAGTTGTACAAAAACATATTACCATACAAATTATTTGTTCCTCAGTAAACAAAACATTATCAAATAAAAAAAAAATGTATTTACAATAAAATCTTAATTAAAATAATCAATACGCTTCAACAATAATTCACTTATTTAAACAAAAAATGTCATTGATCTGGTTCGTCTTCAGCTTCACTAGAAGTACTGAGTATGACCAGAGTTAAAATAAATCACTATTATTTTTTCTAAATGATCTAATTTTAATCTATTTCTTTTTACATCTAACACCCATTTATATGTGGAAAACGAGCGTTCAACATCTGTTGATGTTAGTGAAGCGAATTTATATGACAAAAATCCCGTAGTATCAGTCGGAATCCCGTGGAATATCCATATTAACATTAATGTTTGCGGTCAATGAACCTAAATAGCTCTACCTATTCCGATCACTGGTGCTAACTCACCGATTTCACGCATGTGTAAAAATGTAAATGTTTGCAGCGATGTTACGGATATACACCATGACAGCATCGGAAAATTTTTATAAAGTTATCATTGAGCATTATTCTCACAATAAATGAAATCTAGGCCTATGTCCAGCAGTGGACGTCTTTCGGCTGAAATGATGATGAAATGAAATCTTAATCTTCGCTATTAATGAAATTTTATGTTATTTTAATATGAATGTGAATTAAATTATTTGTATTGTTAATGTTATCTATTGATCTGTTTTTAGTTTTTATTTTTTAATTATTAGAATTGTAATATTTATAATGTTTGTAGTAATATGTAAAACCGTTTAGCCTATAAGTAATTGTTGCACTTAAATGTATTATTTAGGGAAATTATTTGAAAAATGTATTGTGTAAACAATTGTTGGCTAACCTAAATAAATAAATAAATAAAGTGTGGGTGTACTATGGGTACATCTCTGCCTAATCCTTCAGGGTTTACAGGCGTGATATTATGTTATACTACTGTATTGTTCCTTCTTCTTCTTAGCGTGTCGATAGCAATCTAAATGTACTCGCCCCAGAATTCGGCCACTTGTTTGGCGCCATCACTAGCGTCCATCAGTTCCTGTAATGTGCAGCTGACAGGACACGCAGGGCACGATATTAAGTGTCCCATCGTTTACACAGCACCACAGTTACACTCCAAGGCGGATTCGTCTATAAATCTTGTTGTTGTATTGTTCCTGGACAAATGCTAATTGACTGCCAGTTTCTGAGGCGCTCGGGTTAATTCGAGATAAACCGGTAATAATGCAGAACCTAGCTGTAAGCCAATCACTCCGTAAAAGGCGAATAATGGATCATGTTAAGACAATAGGCAGTAGCGTCTCCCTGTTAGCTGTCAACAACAGAATGTGTAAGTACTAAGTATGTTTGACTGTCCATCGTATTGATAGACAAAATGTATCGCTAAGTACCAAAACCAGAGGAGTTAATGATATGAAGTGTAGAAAAACTGGACCATACATTATTATGAAAGTATTTGAAAATTGGTTAGGTAGTCATTGGATTAAGGCCAAGGGCGTGTAAGCAATGAGACTATTAGTAATCGATTTGTACGTATTTGTTCCACAATTATTTCAGGCTTTAATGGTTAACAAAAGGCACATGGTGTTATGCAGTCCAAGTTTACAAAAAGAGGATTATGTTATAGTTAACAAGATTTATAATTATGCAATTATCCCCTACAATCCTTCCAATTTTTTTTTTCTCTTTTAACCAGCTTCAAAAAAAAGAGCAGGTTATGCATTCGATTTTTTTTTGTTGTTTAACGTTCACATAACACAAATAACTTATTAATAAAATAAATTCTGATACCAATGATTTATTAAAAGAAAGTAAAATACTTTGGCAAAACTTTTATCTGAGATTAATCAAAGTTCTGAACATTTTCTCCAATCCTGAAAGAATCTGAAGGTCATATGAAAGTCTAAAGGAATACGTTGTTTGTATTTGAAAAGTTTCGTGACTCGACTCCTACGCTTATAGGAGTTATAAGATACGCCCCTCGGGAATATTGTGGAATGTTCTTGAAGTAAAGAAGAGTATGATTTTTGGATAATATCGAGATCTTCTTAATTGGATGTACTGAAATAGAAAGTTTCAGTAGTCTGTATGAACATCAATATAACTAAGTATTGCTGAAAGATATGCAATGGGCTAATTTCTTCTGAAAGTTATACCATAGGTACCTACTGTTACACAGGCACACGACTTTTTGTGATTGCGTTAACTTTAAGTTAAAATTAAGCATACAATTATTTATCAAATGTGAATGACTGTTTTTTCACGTTTCTCTTTAACGCAAAGGTTAAGCCCACAAAGGTCAGCTACAGTTGAATCTTTAGAAAGTTGGTAGGCTCGATAGTAGATGTCATATTCAATTTTTAAAAGAAAAACTAAATCGTTTTTTAATTTTGCGTAATAAAATACATCTCCAGGCAGACATAGTGCAAGAAAGTTGAGTCCTTTAAGTAAACAGTAGTTACCTATGCATCTACTGCTCTGTTAATGACCTTCACGGAAGACAACCAACCCATACAAGCATTCAAGACAAGATTATTGCCCATGTTGCTATTCAAATTAAGAGGCTTACTAGAGCTAAGTGTCCTTGAAAAACGCATGCACACATATACAAAATCGACGCAAACGCCATCTAACGACGACGCCCATCACAATTATGACATAAAGCATACATGAGATTTAGAAGTAACGGTTTTGTGAGATTACGCCCTAGTATTCTAATAGATGGCGCGGAAACGATGTGCAAATAAGTTAAAGATCTAACACAAATTATGTAGTTATGTGTGACAACATAATAAATTTTATTCGTTTTGAGTGTGACTTGAAAAACTTAAGGATGTGGGTGATTTTGAAATAAAACTGATTCAATGAAATTTAAAACATTTTTAACCGACTTCAAAAAAGGAGGTTGTGTATTCGACCCGTATGTATGTATGTAATGTATGTATGTGTGTATGTTTGTATATATATTTGTAGATTTTCTAAAAAACTGATGAACCAATTTTGATCATTCTTTCACTAATGTGATCTACATACTTCCAGGAAGGTTTTAGTATATTCATTAGGTAGTTATTCTATATTCATTAGGTTCATTAGGTAATTATTCTTATGTAGTATGTCCGAAGTTAATATGCATAAATGTACTGCATCTCCGGCATTTCTATGCGAATTTTGATGATTCTTCAATGCACTAGTGTTAATTGAATTTTTGTGGGGTAGGTACAATTAGAAAGAAAAAAAAAACAACCGACTTCAAAAAAAGCACTACAGCGTGATAAATAACTATAATTTCGGAAGTCGGTGTCAAAAAACGAAAATGCGGAACCAGCGACACCGACTTCCGAAATAAAAGTTATCACTTTGCAGTGTTTTTTTTCTAAAACTATGAATTTTGGAAACATCTAAGAAAGTGCAGTCATTACGCGGTACGTATTTTCGACTTCACGTACAACTGTCACAGTGACGTATGTGGACGACGTGTAGATTTGTATTCGAGAGTCCCCGGGTTCGATTCCTAAGGTTACGAAATCGAATTTTCTATTTAAATGTCATTTTGAATTTTTAAATATATCTATTAAATATTTTTATAAATAACTAAAAAAAGTCTGCAGGAGAAAGAAAGTCGAAAATATTAACACGGAAGTTAGGTATTTCTAATGCGCAAGTACCTACACGTTATCTAAGCTATTACAAAAATAAAAAAAATTCTGACCTAATGTTTTTATTAACAGACCGCGACTTATTGATAATGGGCATAATGAAATAGGTAACAGATTCATCTGAAAATTGCGATGAAAATGATCAAAAGCAAGAAATTAGATTTAAAATTGATTTTGTTTATAATAAATAGGAATCATAGTTATATATGAATGTTAGGTACCTAATCTTTCAGGCCGTTTACACATTATGCCGCAGCTGCAGCGGCACCGCCGTCGCGTCGTCGCTGCATCAGTCACCCTTGGATTTGTATGAACACACGGCGCCGCGGCGGCGCGCCGCAAGGGCTCATACAAATCCAAGAGAAACCAATACAGCGGCATCGCCACAGAATATAATAGTATGGCACCGCGGGCGGCGCACAGTGGTCTGAAAATCGAGCTCCATACTCATAGAAACTTAAAGTTCGGAAATAAAAAAACAAAAATTGTAATGGGTCAGGTATACCTCCCTTTACGTAATATTAACGTATGGATGGTATCAGTCGCTCCACGCGTGAGAAAAAAAAGTTTTTTATTTTTTTTGTATGGGAGAAAACACTTAATGTACATTTTTTTGAAACTGAATGGAACTGATAGGCTGGAGCTCACACGAGCTATTGTACGATACACGGCCATCAAGATGACATACAATTCATGCACCGTTCGGCGCCGCTTTGCACGTAGCAAATTTTTGAAATTTTGAATTTTCGATACGTGATTTTTCAAATCTTTGACGAGGTTAAATGAACTTGCCGATCGATTTACTTATACTATCGTTAGTTTTAGCCTGCTTATGACCTTTGTGATGACAACAATTAAAAATTATATTGATTATATACGTTTTTTTTTATTTCATTCCAAGAACTAACTCATTTAATCACCGTGATTATGGTTGAGTTATAATTATATACCAATGACATGAGCATCAACCAGCTCTAGCAGGGCCAAATGGGCCCTAGTCACAATAAAATTCTATTGTCTGTAATATTAAAGTCTGTAAAACCTAATTAAAGAATAGCGAACGATAATGAGGGTAGTTGTATAAAAATAGGACGTTTGAGCTTACTTTTATCAGTAGCTCTCAGTACTTGTGCGCGCTAACTTATTACGTTATTTTTTTTATTGTGCTGTGATGGAAGGTTGTGATACCAATTTGGACATTGTCATGTTTGTGACAAACAACAATTGTTTTTTACAGCCCAATGTTTTATTTGAAGTTTTTGAGAATACTATTGATTTGTCAGAAAATGAAAAGAGGGTATTGAAACAATTCTGTCAGACTTATGTTTGTTCGTTGAGGAACAAATGGATCTCGTGTAATCGCACGAGACGTACATACATAACAAAGTATGAGACATGGCTGCAAGAGAACATAAAATGGCCTGAAATCATGAAAGGAAAGATGACCCCTTATTTAGTGTCAGTAGAGCAGCAAACCCGTTCCAGTTCTGACTTTGTTTTAAATGAGGGTGCATCAACATCCTACACACCGGAGACGTGCAGTGTTGGAACATCAACATCAGTTGTGAGGCCGAGAAAATCATTTAAAGAGCTAAGCCCGCTACAGAAGAGAAGGAGAGCGGAAGACCTCCTAACGTATAGCACTGAAAGCCTTGCTCATGCAACCGGTTTGAAAGCACATGACAAGAATATAGCAGATATCGTTAAACTAGTCTCGGAGCAAAGAGGCTACAAGGATAAATTGTTAAAGCCCAAGGAAACTGTGCCTATATATTCCGCTGATAAAGCTTTATTTATTTTGACCTCATTGAAGCTTTCGAAGTGGCAGTATATAACATTAAGATCTTGTGCAAAAGAAGAAGGAGTACCACTGTGTCCTTCTTATACTGCCATCCTTGAGGCGAAGAAGGACTGCTGCCCTCCAAAAGTTACCATTGTACATCACGGAAGGAGAGGTAAAAGTAAAGCTAAATTTTGGATAAAACTGTGCAAAGCTTGGAAAATTCCTACGTGTGGAACCTTCGCTGGATGGCAAAGAGTTAACAATTATATGCAAGTATGGCTTTGATGGTGCTTCAGGGCAAAGTTTGTATAAGCAAACTATGGCAGACGAAGACGATTCCAGTATGTTTATGTGTTCTTTTGTGCCTCTGCGCTTAGTTTGTGGCGAAGAAAAGGTATGGGAGAATCCAAAGCCATCTTCCACAATGTTCTGCTGACCAATTTATTTTAAGTTTTCAAACGAAAACAAGTTGAACATCGTGGAAGAACAGGCTCTGATTGAGGCTCAGATTGAAGCAGTATCTAATTATAACTCAACCATAATCACGGTTGTAGAATCCTGTTGATTCCGTACTTATGTTAAACATATCACTTCACTGGCTCACTACCACACCAAGCGCCATCGTATATAGCCTGCTTCACTTTGTCTGTTTCCCGCCATTCCTCGTAACTGACAGATGACATAACATAACTGACAGCAGCTACCCCGCTTGTGTGAATGAGACAGTGTTTACATATCTATTTCATAGATACACTACAACGGTGATTAAATGAGTTAAGTAGTTCTTGGAATGAAATTAAAAAAAAAACGTATAGGTACTTATAATCAACATAATTTTTAATTGTTGTCATCATAAAGGTCATAAGCAGGCTAAAAGTAACGATAGTATAAGTAAATCGATCGGCAAGTTCATTTATTCACGTCAAAGATTTGAAAAATCACATATCGAAAACACAAAATTTCAAAAATTTGCTACGTGCAAAGCGGCGCCCAACGGTGCATGAATTGTATGTCATCTTGATGGCCGTGTATGGTACAATAGCTCGTGTGAGCTCCAGCCTATCAGTTCCATTCAGTTTCAAAAAAATGTACATTAAGTGTTTTCTTTTCTCCCATACAAAAAAAAAAAACAAAAAACTTTTTTTTCTCACGCGTGGAGCGACTGATACCATCCATACGTTAATATTACGTAAAGGGAGGTGTACTAGACCCATTACAATTTTTGTTTTTTTATTTCCGTACTTTAAGTTTCTATGAGTATGGAGCTCGATTTTCAGACCACTGTGCGGCGGCGAGTTTTGATAGATCTTATCAAAACTCGTCGCCGCGCCGCGCCGCCGGCGGTGCGGCGCGGCGGCTCGGCGGCGCCGTATGTTCATACAAATCCAAGGGTGACTGATGCAGCGGCGCCACGGCGGCGGCGATGCCGCTGCAGCTGCGGCACGATGTGTAAACGGCCTCAAGGATTAGGTACTCGTACCTAACATTCATACATAATTATTATGATTTCTATTTATTATAAACACAATCAATAAAAATTAAACTCTTGCTTGTGATAATTTTCATCGCAATTTTCGGATGAATCTGTGATTTCTTTATGCACATTATCAATAAGTCGCGGTCTGTTAATAAATTTAGGTTTTTTTTATTGTTACAATGGCTTAGAAAACGTGTAGGTACTTACGCATTAGAAGTAACTTCTGTGTTGATATTTTCGACTTTCTTTCTCCTGTGAAAGATAACTACATTGTAGACGTTTTTTTAGTTATTTATAAAAATATATTTCAAAATTCAAAATACATTTAAATAAAATTAAATCGATTTCGTATAACTGGGAATCGAACCCGGGGACCCTCGAACACAAACCTGCGCGTCGTCTACATAAGCCAATGTAACGATTGAGTGTGTCGTCGAAAAAACTGAGCTTATGCGTAATAAGTGCATTTTCTTAAACTACCAAAATTCATAGTGAAAAAAAATATTCAGTAATAATAAAATGCTCTTACTTTGTTCGGCGTTTGTTTTATATGAACGTTTTGTAGTCCTCCTAAGGGAATGTTTCACTTTATTTCCCATATTTACAAATGATATAATTGATAGCAAATTATTACGCTATTTTAACTTAAAAGTATTTTATATTTACATGAAATAAAAATATTTAGAGAAAGAAGATATGCAAATAGTAATAATAAACAATGAATGTATGTACATATAAATAATGCGGCGAAAAGAGCGACACGCCCGTATAGTATCAGGCCTCGGCCGGCATTATTCCTACACGGGGGTTTACCGTTTACGTACACATGCGCACTTATTATGTTCGGAACTATGAATATGCTATTTACAATAAAACTATTGTTTGAACTAAAAAAATAAAACACTATTATTTTGGTATGTTGCTTGTAGAATGATCTGACAAAAAATCAGAATGATTGTATGTATATTAGTATGGTTTCTATTGTAAAAAGAAAGTTTTTAGAGGTATCTTCATGATTTTTTTCTATCGTACCAAATTAGTTGTATCATGTTTTCAAAACACTATTTATCGAAAAATTCAAAATACATTTAAATAAAATTTAAAAAGAAAGTACGATTTCGTAACCTTGGGAATCGAACCCGGAGACTCTCGAATACAAATCTACACGTCGTCCACATGCGCCGGTATGACAGATGTACGCGGAGTCGAAAATACTTACCTTATGCAAA
The DNA here is from genome assembly GCA_947508005.1 of Amphipoea lucens. NCBI lineage: Eukaryota > Metazoa > Arthropoda > Insecta > Lepidoptera > Noctuidae > Amphipoea > Amphipoea lucens. The sequence continues at coordinate 4,266,130 of OX382371.1, forward strand.
ATGACTGCACTTTCTTAGATGTTACCAAAATTCATAGTTTTATTGCAAAAATAAAAATATTCAGTTAAAAATAAAATGCTCATACTTTTTACTTTCGTTCATATTATGTTCGGCTTTTGTTTTATATGAACGTTTTGTAGTCCTCCTAACGGAATGTTTCACTATATTTCCCATTTATTTACAAATTATTACCCTATTTTAACTTTGTTATGTTACGCGGACCACTGCCGGGAGACACAAGTGAAACGCCCGGGAGTTGGGACTCGCCGTACAATAGATGGCGCGCGCCTTGCACCCATACATAACAAACTTAAAAGTATTTTATATTTACACGAAATAAAAATATTTACGGAAAGAAGATATGCAAATAATAATAAACAATGAATTTACAAATAAAACTTAACAAAAACATAACAATCTTGACGGAAATAGTGCGGCGAAAAGAGCGACACGTCCGTATAGCATCAGGCCTCGGCCGGCAGTGTCGCTACACGGGCGTTCACGCACACATGCGCACTTTTTATGTTCGGAACTATGAATATTCGATTTACAAAAAAACTATTGTTTTAAATAAAAAAATAAAACACTATCATTTTAGTATGTTACTTGCAGAATAATCTGACAAAAAATCAGAATGATTGTATGTATATTAGTATGGTTTTTATTGTAAAAAGAAAGTTTTTTAGAGGTATGTTCATGATTTTTTTCTATCGTACCAAATTAGTTGTATTGTGTTTTCAAAACACTATCTATCTAGCAAATATCCTGAAGAATATCATATATTTTTTTGATTTTGTTTACTGTAGGCGATCATATACTTTTATTGTTTCGAAAACTACCGTTTTTTTGCGTTTAGCTCATGTAAGCGCCTTAAACACAAAATATATTTTTGCCACTACAGTTTCAGCTGAACAATTTATAGTAAAATGGCTTCTGGCCAAACCATTGACGCAATTGGAAAGCCGTTCCGACGACGCGTGACAATTCGGCCATAAAGCAGATAAACAATTGTATTTACACGACAAATGAGTGATTAATTGAGGTCCTGATTGACCGACACGTTTCGCCGACTGAGAATGTTAGCGAAACTCTTCGCCGCCGGTATTGACCACCTAACCTGATGCCAACACCGACACAATGGAATAGCGTTATTGAGAAACAATGTACGCACTTAGTTTCAACGTCAAAAGTTTATCACAGAGTGACCCCTCTCCTATTGATCTGTCGTAATTTTTTTCATCATCATCATAATCAGCCTATAATGTTCCCACTGCTGGGACACAGGCCTCCTCTCTTCGAGAGGGAGTGGGCTATAATCTACCACGCGGGCCCAGTGCGGGTTGGTAAATGTCACATGTCTTCGAATTTTTGGTTCTAAGACATGTTGGTTTCCTCACGATGTTTTCCTTCACCGTTTTGAGAGCAGAGGTGATGAATAATTTACACAAAGTAAAGCGCCTGTTTGGGTTCGAACCTACGACCTACAACTCGTACGTCGCGGCCGTTACCACTGGGCCACCACTACTCTCCGTAATTTTTTTACCCTTTTAAAATAAAACTGCAACTTTGATCCTTTTTAAGTACCGTACTAAATAATTATTTATTTAAGTACCAACCTAGTCATGCATAGTCAGTATCATCATGCGAACCTTCTGTCTGTTTTGTTGCATTTTAATAAAACTGTTATGCATGCATGTTAAAAATTATGTAAAACATCAAAGCACGAGTTATTTTTGTTGCATAATTAAAACGTGGTGACCCCAATTTTTATAATGACTTTAAAAGCACAATGACCGTGCATATTAATGGAGAAGAAAATTTAATTTTAATATCACTAATTAACAATATAATTCACTTATGTACACAAAAGAACGAACACACAACTCCATTGTTCTTATATTATTCTTTTTTCCACCTGGCTGACGACGTTGTACGGATAGTTGACCTCGACTTCTTTAACAACTTTTTACTCAATGGCTAGAACGTGAATTTGGAAACTCAACCTCATCAGGGGGGGTTATTATTTTAATCTTACTTTAGTTTGGAAAAGATATGGAGGTATACAGGACATATAGCTCCTCTTTCCCAAAGATTCTTGAAAATACAGGAGGTAGAGAAATTACTTTAAAATAAGTAAGAGACCTTACCTGAACCAGGTTGTTCGATGTCCGCTTTGCACCTCTCGATGAGGTATTCGGCAACGTCGTAGTGTCCATTTCTGCAAGCGATGACCAGTGGAGTCGCGCCGCCGACCTTTGCACCCACTAACATGTTCAGCTCGTCCGCAGAGCGCCAACTGTGTAGGTACGCCTAGAAATAAAGAAAAAAAAAGAAGGTTAGAATAGAGCATAATAATTATTTTGAATGTATTCTTTGCCTTAAAGAAAGCTTAAAGAAACAAGACGTCTAAACGCGTTGGGCTTGCGACTTTGCGAGATCGTCTGTCCTGGACGAGGGACTCAGGAAACCGTGAAGTATGGTAGAAAAGAAAGGAAGAGCCCAACCTATGATGATTCGGGGCTGAAATGAATAAATATTTAAAATGGGCGTGCGAAATTGTTGCCATTGACCGTGGAAATATTGGCACAATCAGTGCTATCTCCAGGTACGTAGGCACGTAGGTGAAGTCGGAAATATGTAGACGCTGAAGTGAAATCTTTTGCATAATAGGTACAATACTTAGTATTTCCATTATTGTACGCGGCTGATAAATGATTTGTAACAACTGCCAAACTGCTAAGTCATACAATTTGTAACAACTAGACTGCCAAACTGCTAAGTCATATTCAATTTAATTCAATTCAATTTATTCAGTAACAATTCACATTGCGTTCGAATATAATCCAGCATGAAACATTAACATTAACAACATAATTAGATGTAAGTACAAACATTATAAGAATCCATGCAATTTAATTTAAATTAGGAAATATGATTTTATAAAACAATACAATTGTATATTATAATATTAACAAAAAATAAAAACCTTATGTCAATAAATTAATAGCAAATTAAACGAAAACAATAATCAAAAAATAAAAGCCATAGGTATGCACACAGAACACAATATAACACCATATACAAAGAATTACATGTCCGTTTTAATCGCAACAAGTCAATTCAATCACAAATCATCTAATGAGTAGAGACATCTTTCTAACAGGAATGCTTTGAGTCTTGCTTTAAATGAGCCTGTGTACAGTATGCTTTTCAACTCTAGCGGTAGCTTATTAAATATCTTAACTGCCTGATACTGCGGACTATGTTTAACGATAGCAAAACGCGGGATGATTTTGTTACCAAGGTCTTTCCTACGCGTATTTTCCCTAACCAACCTGTCTTCGTCTGTTTCGTAATCATACACATTTTTTTTAAGGTGCTTAAGAGTACTGCTACGTAAAGGTTCTTTAAAATATGGTTTAAATGAGTCTCGTTGAGAAATGCGGACAATGGTTCGTATCGCTCTTTTTTGGAGAACGAATGCCCTATGCCAGTTGTAATGGTAGCTGTTTCCCCAAAATTGTATGCTATACCTCAGTTTGGACTCTATCAGTGCATAGTATACCATTTTCAAATGTGTTATGCTCACTTCACCCCTCAGCATACAACATACAATTTGTAACAACTAGACTGCCAAACTGCTAAGTCATACAATTTGTTACAACTAGACTGCCAAACTGCTAAGTCATACAATTTTCTTGGAAATGATACTATTTTGATGTGTTCGTATCAGTCTCAACATCGGATACTCATATCTTCGTTAACAATGGATAATTAAGTGAAGCGCGCTTATTAGAAACATATTTACCTATGTTGTGTTCTGTTTCTTGAACCACAATGTTGTAATGGTCTTTTTTTTAATGTATAGACCGTTAAACACAAGACAAACAGTCAAAGCTAATACAAATGGTAAGTAACGAAGATAATGTGTACCTATGAATTTAAATCACATCAAATATTTGCCTTAATGATTATGAGGGAACCGGAATTATCTATAGATATATTAATAAAAACTAGCTAAATCTGCAAGCACGAAGGCTGTTTTTATTTTATTTGCTTTGATGAATATTAACGAACGCGTATCCACTAAGTATGTAGAAATCTAAATCGACATTGATAAAAAGCCTGAAACTAACTAAATAAATAACGCTGTATGATGGCATTAGTTTTAATTTTGTGGCCATATTTACGAGACATTAAAGCCTAAAAGATATTCTTATGGATTCCAAGCATGTCTTCGAAGTAAACACTCATACTGAATCTACTTTCCTGCACAAAGTCTTGCGCATCTCAATTTCATAAGCCACTAAGATATAGTACGATGATGAAAAACAAATCTTAAAAAGCAATTGACAATCGTGTCATCTGCTGGTAGTATCAAGATTCGCAAAAGTGAAATCCCCAGATATATGTATAATAACAACGAAGTTTGGCAAGAGCCCGCGCCGATGCGTGGCGCAACGCTGCCCGGCGCTTGCAAAACATACACCGGTAAATACACCTGTGGAACGATATATTTTTAGAACTGTTTTAGATTATATTTAGCATTTAAAACTATCCCTACTGTTTTATATTTAGTAAGAGGATTCATTTCAAATGGCAATGAGAGGAATTATTTGTGAAAAATTACAAACATGTCGTCGCAGTGACGGATTAAGACTACTTGATGCCTTAAGCAATCCACGCCTGTGGGCCCCCCTATCCATATGTCAACTAGAATCGGTCTTTAAACCTTTACCGCCTAAAAAAAAATAGTTTTTTTTTGTAAAATAAGATGATGAGATGTAACGTACCTTAGAAGTGGAGTAGGTGCGACAACAATAAAAACCAAAGCATAATTTATTTATTTATTGAAATGCGCCTTGCGGCTTTTTCGGGCATTGAATTTACGCAAGATAGTATTAACGTCTAATGTTTTTAACATATCGGACTCTATGTATAATACCCAAAACATATCGAGCCTTTCTTGTATCATCTTTGTCCTTTTTTCATTTTTTAATATTTTTAATTTTGAGGTGTGGTTTTTGGTGACGTGAGAGTGAGACGTGATGCCCTAAGGACGGATTTTTTTTGTGCTTCTGGTGCCCCCTCAGACGTGATGCCCTAGGCAATTGCTTAATTTGATCACTGTGTCATCGTCACTATAAATTACAAACATAGGGCTAGGCTAGGATTTTTCCAACACCAGAATTTTATCCGAGGAATAACTTTGAATTTTTGACAGTGCTTCCATACCAAAACTGTCAGATGTCAATTTTATTCCACGAATAGAAATTATCTGTTGATTGAAAAATCAGCCCTAAATTAATTATCTACTGAGGCACGGGTCAATCCGCGAAAATCCACTAACGGCGAATATATGCTAATAATAAATTAAATATCATAGCTGCATTCTTTTTTTACTTTATATGACATTTCTTACATGTTTTTACGTATGGCGCCGCTATCTAAAAAAGTATAACACCTTTATTTAATTTATTATTGCAATCAACACGCACCAAATGTCCTTACCATTTGCAAATAAAAGTCGGCCTAATTGAGCGGAATGGCCCGCACGAGTTACATTTTCGTAAATCCGACTTTCATCCCTAGATCTCATTTCACGGATACCCAAGAATCTCTGAAGGATTTAGAGCTCCGGGTAAAATTTATAGCGAACCTAACCTTGACCGGGACGACCTTTAGAAGGGTAAAAAATATGTCTCAATGACGCAAGTAGAATTAATAAAACCTTTACGGTTTTTTTTTTTGTTTTCACAAACCCAAAAATCTTTGACGTCGTCTGCACATTGGAATGATATCATCATCATTAACAACGTTGTGTGAGACGGTGAGAACAAACATTTGTCTTTCTGTTTGAATGTTAAACATAGTCCCTGCGATCCTTCTAACAATCTTTATTTTTGATGGCTCACTTTCTAGATTCCTAGCAAATAATGTCAAGTGTCTACTTACATTTTAGTCGTATAAATCGCATATTGCGACGAGACGTTGAGGTTATATGCCACTTGAAGATACGAACGATACGGTACGATACACAAACATACTCTATTGGAACAGTTTAAGAGTATCATCAACACAGATGTTCACCTTGTGGCACAAGTAGTGTGCAGACAAAATCGAAATGGGTCAACGATGCTCTTAGTGGTAAACTAGCGGTGTTGTATGCGCTTGCAGCTGTTAATGTGCCAGTATGTCTAAGCAGGCTGTGAATTGTAGAACTTAATTTAAAAGCTCAGTTTAAAAGTAAGTACTGCACTAGGGAGTGTGGAACTGTGGATGACATGCATAAGAGCATTCAATGATCATTCTGATAAGCCGAAAATTACGTTTGTTTTTGATATTTCATGAGTAGATTCATGTTTCAATAATCTTGTAAGTATGTATACATATCTAATCTAAATTCGTGACAAGTGTTTGTAAGCACAATAATAAAAATCAAGATGTTTAGCTACTCCACGAAGATATTTTATCAACTTACGAACAGCATGAAAACTACTAAAAATATCTCAATATTTATCGAAAATGTAGTACATAAGTTCTGAGATGATTAAAGAAGTATAACCAAAAACGGACAAACTTATCAATTTCAATCACAAATATTTAGGAAGTGAAGACACTCTTTTTAATCAAACGTGTCCAAAGGATGAAGATAAGATGTCTTTCCTTACAAAACAAGGTGAAAATCTTACGAATGAATTCTTTTAAGTAAATTAGACATGAGATAATTAAAACAGATGACTTACAAGATATGTGTCTACAATGGTTCACAACAGCGATTAGTAAAACAATGGACTATTTAAAGCACCATAACAAATTCTGAAGATGTTAATCTGAGCACTGATCAGGCACGATACTGACTCATCAATAAGACATCGGAGCTAATTAAATAGTGCAAAGACAATGAAAGAATGAAAATAAAGTAGCAAGATATTTCACAATTTGGTATTGTACTGGCGGCCGTGACTGTTGCGCGAACGGATCAACAATGACAACACTGAAGATGGACACTTCATTTTTAATGTTGCAATTTCACCTTTAATACCATTGTAGTTTAAATTTTTTTTTTAAATATGTAAATGCTACAAGTAAAGCTGTTATAATTAAATCAATATTCAGTTTTCATAAAGTGAAAATAAAAATAACAATATTAAGTATGTATAAAGTCAATGTCTTTAGGCATGTTTAAAGATTCATAAGAAATTGAAATCACTTCATGCTTAATCAGCCTATAATTTTGCAACTGCTGGGACACAGGCCTCGTCTTAGTAAGAGGGAGCGGGCCTTAATCCACCACGCGGGCCCAGTGCGGGTGGGTCGATAAATCACTTCATTTACCATAAAAATAATAATAATAATAAACTACTGTCATTAAATTAACAATTAAGTGAAAGGATAGGGAAGTTAAATCATAGCATACAATAAAAATGTTCGCACTATCGTTAATTGTTATAATTAATGAATTGCAAACCACAGAGAAAACAATTTTATAGCTGCAGACGTAATGAAAACTGTAGCAACCTTTTAATTTACGTACAATAAAAGGAATACAGGGTAAAATCCTTGTAGCATTTTTAATAAGAGCATAAATCATGAATATTAATCTCGAACCCAACTTATTGTTACATACTACAGATCAAGGTTTAACTCGTTTATTCATCGAACCTGCCAAAAATTTATTGAATTGATGGTTATTTATATTAAAAGTCGACCATATCGAAAACAACTCATTTACAGCCTGATGGTAAGCCAACTACCTATTTGCTTTAACCTTAATATAGTCAATAATAAAGTAATCGCCTATGAAGAAATTGCTCCGGTCTTGCTTTCACAAATAGAGGATCAGTTACGTGTAGACTGGCTTATATTAAAATTCGATACACTGTTGAACGTGACTCGACAGTTTATAGTTAGGTCTTGCTGTTATTGCCTAGTTCTATTTACCCCATTAAATATGAAAGTTAAACGTGTTACGTGAGCGACGCTTTGTACTTACTGCATCGTTTACTAATGTCCATGGTAAATGTGTTCTGAATTTCTGATCAGGTTTTCTCAGGATGTCTAGGCAAAGTTTGCTTTTTAACCGACGAAAAAACGGAGGAGGTTATTAATTCGACGCGTATATATATATATTTTTTTTTTTTATGTATGATCAATTGATCACGCATAACTTTTTACAGAGCAGTCCGATTTTGATAATTATTTTTCTATTGGAAAGGATATACCCCGAAGTTGGTCCCATATAAATTTGGAAAAAAAATCCAACCCTAAGGGTAGGAAAACAGGGGATGATTGATTGTTCACTCACTGATTGTAATGTATGACCACGCATAACTTTTTACAGAGTAGTCCGATTTTAATAATTCTATTTTTTTTGGATAGGACATACCTCGAAGTTGGTCCCATGTAAATTTGGAAAAAAAAAATCCTACCCTAAGGGTGGGAAAATAGGGCTGATTTATTGTTCATTCACAGATTTTAATGCTGTTGTGTATTACAATTAAAATAAAAGGCCTATCTATGTTGGTATATAAAGCCTGTTTTTTTAAGTATTTTATTATACAAAAAATAATAATTAAAGAAGGATTGTATAACAGTTAATACTTAAAGTAAGGTAGGTAGCTACTTTAAAAGTAATCAAAAATTAAGCATGTAGTAATTGGTAAATTATAGCCTCAAAAAATTATAAAATAAAAACTTTTTAACAAAAAAATTAAACCTCCGAAAAAACTGAAAAGCAAAAAATAAAAACCTTTTTTATTTTACCTTAATAAATATGTTCTTAAACTAATGCAAGTATACCTAAGAAATTTTGAGTCGGCGCCAAACAATCAATGAACAAAGATCACTAAATTACCTTTTTAAAGAAATAACCACATCAAATTAATAATGCAACGTGAAATTTCCAGCGATAAATATAACATTCCAAACAAAAAATGCTCTCTCCGCACGACCACTCGCAACGATATTAAGTTGCTTGTTTGGCGCCGACTCAAAATTACTTAGGTATACTTGCATTAGTTTAAGAACATATTTATTAAGGTAAAATAAAAAAGGTTTTTATTTTTTGCTTTTCAGTTTTTTCGGAGGTTTAATTTTTATAGGTCTACGAATGGACACACCATTGCTGATATTAGATCTATTATATTAAGGAAAACAGTGCGAGTGCTGGCATCAATCAAAATCGTCAGCAATGCTACCTAGACTGTTTCGTTCTGTGAGTATATCACGCAAATTCAGTTGATCCATTATCTGAAGCATACCTTCTTCAACCTCCTGAGCAGTCGCCTCTGCCTCCGCAACAGCGTTTTGCCGCAGTGCCGCAGCGTCTCGATCCACCGACACCTGGACGGCATCAGATCCCACACACCAGCAGACATTGTCTCAACACATCACAATAGTCTCTTAAATGTTTTTATATCACGACACACTTTGTCCACTACATTCAGTATTCTTTGAAATATTTGAAAAACTTTACACTGTAAATATTAGATGTTAATAGTTAAATATGGATTATTTAATCTTTTATTTTTAGATTTTACTTAATGGTCACACTTTGAGTTTTCAAAATGTCATATATTTATATAAGAACACATTTGTACCCGAGTTATTGTTTGATCTTGAGACCTAATTAACAATATCGTGCCAACGTCTCGACAACTTGTCTATAAATGACACCGTCCACTGCCCACAAATTAATATATACGGTAAGTAAACCACAGAAAGACGTGGGTTTTCTGAGTAAACTGTGCATTTTCTGTTAAATCTGTATAAACAGATTACAGATGCAGGGTTTCTCCATGGAAAGATACGTGATAGTACCGACCAGTGGCGTAGCGTGCCTTGGCGGGGCCCCGTATAAAAATTTGTTTGGGGGCCCTTAGGAAGGGCAAGGAATTCTCACAAAAAAAAAAAAATGTTTGCATAAAATTAAAAGAAATATTTACTCATCATCATTATCTATCTGTCATTTTTTCCAAAATTGTTTACAAGGAATTCAAATTAAATATACACTCTCCTTGCCTTTTTTTCGGCAAACTGATTTATTAATTCATTTGCTTTTTTTGATTTATTAATTCATTTGTAAAATAAAAAAATAAAATACGCACGTTGGGGGCCCCCGTGGTTCGGGGGCCCCGTATAATTGATACGGCAGATACGGCGGTAGCTACGCCCCTGGTACCGACCCTGAAGAGATTCTGGTGTGATTATTACTGTAATATATGTAGATGCTTTAAATGGAAGAGTTTTAAAACTAACATTAACCATGTTATGTATAGGTAGTCTATAAAGCCAAGGGAAGATTAGAGGAAATTGGAATACGTATATGGATTCACAGGCCTAAAAGAAGCTTCGTTCTAAAAAGAATTCGTTTGTTCGAAATTGCATTGTACAGCACTGCAGCTATACTATACAGCAGTTAAGATAAAATAAAAGCTTGTAAAATATACTAGTAGTCATGAAATGTGAATTAATATCGTATGACTGCGTCAAGAATTCGCGCAGCTGAATTTTGGGCCAAAAATGTTTTAACTTTTTGTTATCGATACGCTAAGAAGAAGTATGTCGTCAGCTGCACGTGTTGGTGTATAGACGCCAGCACAGCAAGCTACTACAATCTGTCAAATTTATTTAATAGGTTTTCAACTTTATCACTAAAGCATAAGGTTCAAAGTTGATTGGCAAAATTTGATAGTTTCGGGTAGCTTGATGTGCTGGCGTCTGTACTATTTGTGGCGAATTCTCAACGAGCAATTAAAGTTTATGATACAGACGTCAAACATCGCTATAAAACCTCCCGCTTCCGGAAAAGCAGGAAAATGAAATAAGTTATATTGACACCAATGCCATTGCATAATGACATTTTTTTATCTACACTAATATTATAAAGAGGAAAACTTTGTTTGTATGTTTGTTTGTTTGTACTGAATAGGCTCAAAAACTACTGGACCGATTTTAAAAATTCTTTCACCATTCGAAAGCTACATTATCCACGAGTAACATAGGCTATATTTTATTTTGGAAAAAATAGGGTTCTGTAAGATATTTGGGTTTTTCGGACACAAGGTGTAAAAAATCAACCAGAAAAGTTACTTATTTTGCGTACGCTGCCTAAACTATAAAAGATAGAACCATAAAATGTTCTAATTAATTGTAGATCTTATAAATATCTACAAAAAAGTCCGCGACACACTATACCCATCTATGTCGAGTGAGGCACAGCAACCATTTTTTTATTTAAAAATCTTGAATTTTTTTTGGACTACATTTAAACGCGTTTATTTTACTCATGCTATTAATCCTTATCAAAATAAATGATTTCATCACTAAGAACAGTTTATGGAGATAATATTTGGTCTTTGAATGATTAAAATTGGACGTTTGGTTTTGAAGTTATGGCGAAATTAAAATATTACGATTTCTGCTGCACGGCCCGTTGCGAAATGAATACATTTCTCGCATTAAATATTTAATGTAGATAAACTTTGTCTTTCACACTAAGTAATTTGGCCGAATAGTTTAAAAGTTATCACGATATGATTGACTTGAACGGAGCGCCTAACGCCGCGGCGGGCGGCCGCAGCACGGGCGGAGCGCGATGCGGCGTCGCAGTCGAAGAAGGTATGGTTCTATTCACTAACCAATTTTGTCACGTTGTGGATTCGGAAGACGCACTCATTGCTCAAGTTTTTCCAAATTTGCAACAGAACTCATTGCTCAAGTTTTTCCAAATTTGCAACAGAACATTATCTTGGACCAAGTAACCAGCGATGCAACAACCTACAACTCTATCGACACAGTCATGTCATCTGAAGACTGTACAAGCTACCCCGTGGCGTTTCTTAACTCTTTGGAGCTATCCGGGGTGCCATCACATAAGCTCCAATTAAAAGTCGGTATACCGGTTTTGTTAATGCGTAACTTGGACGCCCCGAGACTATGTAATGGCACTAGATTGCGAGTCAGGGAACTAGGCAGGCATATTGTTAAGGCCACAATTTTAACTGGAGAAGCTAAGGGTGAAAATGTTCTTATTCCACGCATCCCAATAATACCCAATAACTTACCCTTTAATTTCAAACGTTTACAGTTTCCACTTAAAGTTGCATTTTCTATGACCATCAATAAATCGCAAGGGCAAACTTTGAAAGTAGCGGGGATACATTTAGGCACGCCCTGTTTTTCCCATGGGCAGCTTTACGTAGCTTGCTCACGTGTTTCTAAATCCCAAAATCTTCTTATTTACGCTGAACAAAAAAAATCAAATAACATAGTATACAGGAGTATATTGCAGTAAAAACACAGATAAATTAACACAGATGTTCACCTATTCCAATTACGTACCACATAATTCTTTAGTTATTACAAAATCTATTAAAAAAAACCGGCCAAGTGCGAGTCGGACTCGCGCACGAAGGGTTCCGTACCATTGTCTATAAAAAACGGCGAAAATAACACGTTTATTGTATGGGAGCCCTCCCCCTTAATATGTACTTAATTCTTATTCGTATTTGTTGTTATAGCGGCAACAGAAATACATCATTTGTGAAAATTTCAGCTTTCTAGCTATCACGGTTTATGAGATACAGCCTGGAGACAGACAGACAGACGACGGAGGCTTAGTAATAGGGTCCCGTTTTACCCTTTGGGTACGGAACCCTAAAAACCGCAGCAAAATCCGTTGCGTAGTTTTAAAAAATTTAAGCATTCATAGGGAAAAAGAAAGCTTCTTTGTTTTATACTATGTAGTGATTAAATGCAAGTAACATTGGTCCGACCTGTTTAGTTGTCAGTGTTTAGTAATCCGTTTGTGCTGGATAGGATAATCTCAAGCCTACTTTTTATAAACACACCATACAGGTAAAGATTGATGAAGAAACCACTGGACTTAGTATTTTGAAATTTGCAGAGTTCTATTATAGCTTAAAATAATGAGCACTTAGAAAGGAATTCAGATAATTCCACCCTCAAGAGATACCCTCTAAATATTAGGTATAGGAGTTCAAAGATTGTATGGAAACTAATTTTGAAGTTAGAAATCTGGGATGTACGATGTGAAGGTACATTAAAAAAATATCAGTATTTTAAAAAAAATGTCACGTTACTTAATGTGGCAGACCAAATTCTACGCGAGCGAAGCCGCGGGCAAAAGCTAGTTAGTAATTCAACGACAAGTTTCTAGCATTTACACTGTGAGATACGAGATATAGCAAACTGATGTAAAACAAATATTTTGAGATGCGGTGTCATATCTACTCGTGTAGTTATTATTATATTACACTCTTGAATAAATAACGGGATGACATTCAAGACTGTTATACAAAACAGGCAAGTTGACACAATAATCACAAAAAAGTGACATTCCTGGACATATTTTCTTTTAATGTTTAATTAATTTTTACACAGTACTTGAACGAATTTCAAAGACTCGAGATATAATAATGTTTAAGACTGTCCTGGTTTGTATAATATAATTGAAAAATTGGTAAGTTGTATCAAGGAAAAAGACTAAGAAACAGAATGACTGATTTTGGGTTTTTTGCCACTGGGTGAGTAATCTTCTTTACCTACCCATATGCATTTATTTTTATTACCATCCTTATATTCCTTGACATTTATTTTGCAACCTCAAGGAATCCTAAAAAGTATTTTATAACCAATCAGAGACAACTAGGAATGTCTTGTTATTTTTTCAATCAACATAGCTGCTGATCATCAAAACAAAATAAGAGGAGACATTCAGTATGGTTTCAATGGCAATAAAACGCGTTTGATTGTTCAATTGAATGAGATCGGTGGAATATAACTCACGTTTTAACAATAACATTCACACGTGCCTGTTCCATACATTTGTGTTGCGTAATTTCTATAGAAATCAAAGGAGGCTGGCAGTGTGACGCATCAGGGTTGCATGTACTATTGCAGACAGAAGGGAGATTCAAAATGTGTGAACAGAATGACCTTTTATTTGGTTACCTCATCAATTGATTCTTGAAGCGTTGAACATTGATTACTGTCATCGGCAGCCTAATTGCGGAACGCCAAATCGTCAAATGATTCTGATCAGTTGGCTTCATTTCTATCACAATTGGCTTCATTTTACGATTTTCGAATTGCGAAACTCTAGTTTCTGCGCAGGGCCTTAACGTTCATAATTGGTTTCATAATAAACTAGAGTTTCGCAATTCGAAAATCGTAAAATGAAGCCAATTGTGATAGAAATGAAGCCAACTGATCAGAATCATTTGACGATTTGGCGTTCCGCAATTAGGCTGCGGGTCTCAGGTCATTTACACCTGCCTTCAAGGGAAGGATGAATTTTAAACATAATTGAGCATCTGATCTTTCTCATAATTATGCATTTTTAAAAGCTTCTGTACATTTATGAGGAAATGCGTCTTCCACATCCTTGTATGGCTTCTGTATACTTACCAGTTTTATTTTTACTTCCGTATGAACGTCTTAATTGTTTTCAAGTTTTGTCAGCATGCTGGTTTGGTGTTTGTCGAATGTTGCATCTTGAATCTTTTAGTTTTTATCTCTTGCTTGTTGTTTTTTTTTTAAACTTCATTTATTCTGGCAACAACTTCCGGGGTTTGTAGAATCGAGCACATATAGAAATCTACAGTCACTTAATGTACAGGATATCCCTTCACTCCTAACTTCATTCACCCCTGTGTGTGTGCTACTGAAAATATATTCTAGATCCCTTCTAGATTTCTCATTAAAATTATGAAATGCTATATATTTACTTGCACTAGATGTGATTAATAATTAATATAAGTGTTGTATCGATGGGGCCAAGGTACTCATCGGCAAACTATACTGCTTCAGGGAGGGCAATACACGACCACGAGTGATGATGGGCTTTGTAAGGCATTCTCGGGGACTGGAATCAGCCCTTGAGAATACATGTCCCGTGTAACAGAGCATATCGACTTCTTGAAGCAGAAAGTTTGTGCATGGGCGAGCCGAATTTGGCGGTATAAGCAGCGGATTGAGACTATACCAGAAATGGAAGCAGTCCTAATTACGCCATCAGACGTTGCCAGAGCGGTCCGACCGTTACCGAATTGGAAATCACCGGGACAGGACGGACTGCACAACTTCTTTCAATAAGCCAATGGCCTGATGGCCGAAAGCCTCGAACAACATCTATCGAGGACTCATTAGGTGGTTGGATCAAGAGCATGATTCAAAAGACAGTACTCCTCGATACGGCTCGCATTGTGAGGAGGTTTCTGTCTCTGGAGCCCTATCACCGGTAGCTTGAGCCCGCTCCCGCCATCGGTAGATCACTTTTTTTTTATACTCTTTTTATATTTTAAGAATTATATAAAAATGTAATTAAGTAAGTAAATAGTTATTGTATAAACGAAATAATAATGTAACTACCTAGATCTTTCCGTTGCGGCTTATAAATTTTAATATCATCCGTTTACTTTGTAATTTCAAATCGTATACATAAGCCATGTGACCACAATATTCCTCCGTTTGTTTCGTCAAAAACATAAGGTCATTGACTTAAATAATAAATAATTGATTTACAATTCAGATATTGAAACCAAATCCAAGCATAATGCCTTTATAATAGTTCATAATCGTATTTAAACCATATATTATGACTTTGTGACGTATAACAGCTGATTCTGGTCGACAAAAACTTCCATTAATTGAGACAAAATACTAGAATAGTTTGTGTTCTATTTAGTTACATAAACAAGGCATTGCTTCGAATATTAATTCACTATTAAATGTGATTGTTACGAGGCTAATGAGAAACTAAAGGATTACGCAGTTCTAATTAAGTAATTACTCATGCCATCGAACATTTCTCATGCTAATCGATTAACAAAAATATGCGTCTTATTCCTAATGTACTAAGGATATTATTCGATTGATTGTGTTGGTGTTTAGAAAATGTGTCAGTCGCAAAAATGTTACTATGTGGCCATGAGTATGAATCACGCGTCCGGGTCAATAGACCACAACCTACTTTTTCTCAAGACAGTAAGTACTTAAATAACGATTGATTTTCATTGAACAGCACCTATACTCCATAGGTTTAGGTAGTTAAATAAAGGTAAACAAAAAAACCACGTGACTTAGTTAACCGACTAAACATAATACCACTCTATTCAGTTGTCATGCTACGTCACAGTTGTACTCTGCAATTTAGCAACTTTTTTAATGAAATAATGAATTATAACGTTGCTAAATTGAAGATAATTGGGTAACAGCACTTTTTGGTACATGCTTATTTTTGTAGTGCTTGGGTGCAAACTTGGTAAAAAGCCTGTTTTATTACACACTTCACATCTAATGTAATAGTAATTTATTAATTTATCTATTTTCCGTAGAGTTCATTTGAATTTTCATAAAAAAATCAGCAGTATTGTTAAGAAATCATAATCTACTGGCTAAGTATTTATTAATTCGCAGAGGCCATTGGTAGCTGTAATTACTTCGTATTACAGTTTAAGTTCTAAACCACACGAACGGCTTCACCTTCAGGCAATACTAGGAAACAGCTCAAGACAAACTCGACCTTATGGTACTTAAAACAGAGGCCACGTTAATACAAACATTATGGATACGAGGGCCGGGTTGGTAAACATTTTGCACCAAACAAAAATAGCCCATAATGATCGTTACACAAGGGATTGTTTACGCCGAATCTTGTTTATTTCTAATCTACATAGTAGTGTAAAGCCGCGTGTGTTTTGTTTATTATGTAAACATAGTAAGTAAACAGCGGATGTTTGTAGGGATCGCAGACGACGATGGCGGCCCCGGCTAACAAGAAATACGTGGTTGTCGATGAGGATGTCAGCATTGTTCACATCTAGTCATTTTTATAATGTTTGACCATAGTATAAAGAGAAGATGGTTTGACTCGAGTCATTCACGGGTAGCTATAACTATGCAGTGTGTATTGGTACTTCTACTTGTATACGAGAGTGCTTAATCTTTTGTAGTGTGCTATGCGAAATCAATTGCATCACGAATGTCGCATACATGTGGCGCAATTTGTGTCATAGTTTCAACTAGCCGAGATAAGTGACTAGAAAAAATGTTTACCGAAGACTTGACTTGAGAATACCTAAGGTTGTTTTTTAGCAACTCTGAGATCATTGCAAAGACATCTCAATTAGGTATTATTTACTGTTATAAATAGGTCTGTTTCCACAGACATGTAAAATGTTTAGTGCCTCTGGCTCTATGACATTCATTTATTTGCATTTTCCGGTCTTTTTTCAGCAAAACAGACAAATAGAGCAAACTTTTAATTAGTTGAAACCAAAGTAGAATGAACTAAGTAGACATACTCATGTACCCTGTAGGTATTATGGTGAGAAACGGAGCATAGAAAGGAAATAAGTAAGGTGCAGAGTTGCAGACTGCACCATGTAAGTACTCATAAAATGGTACGATAACTACAGTCAAAGTCCCGTTTAGTTATTCACTGCCTCGGCCTTAGCCGCCTCATGCTTTCTAATTTACTTCACCGTTACAGCAAGCTTACTTAACGTTAGCGATATAACGTTGTATATTACGAAAGTGCTATTTTATTATTGTTAATCATAATCATGAACAATGTTCGTAAGATCTTGTTATTTAGATGCCTTGCCTAATAGACAAATATTAGATCGCCTGATGTTCTCTTTGCGAAAATATTTTCACAAACTGTAGTGGCCGATGTGTACCTAAAATTTTGCAGACGTGTTTTAATGCAATCGTTTGCTACATTGAATATATTGCAACACGAGATCGGGTTGGAAATATCAACTCTACAAAAATTGAACGATTTCACTAACAATAACAAAAACTGTGATAATAATCACAACACCATCATTTTAGATACTCCGCCTCATATAAATTACTATTATAGAATACTCTGACACTTGAAAACTGTAAACTATTTATACAGTGTGTAACAGATATAAAATCTAAACAAAAAATTAAAAACATCAAACGTCATACATAAAATCATTCGCACACACAAACAACACATCCAAATAGACAGGTTGCACAACCGTATTAAACTTTAGTTTGATCAGCGATTACTCGTTTACACTCGGGACGAAGTTCGCGGTGCGAATGGACGCAGAGTCGACCGCCCGTTGTCATGCCGTATGCACTACTGCAGCAGCTAGTGGAGGGACAACTTCTTTCACCGAACGCTTACACAATAAAAGGTTGCGTAACAAACTTTTGCCTTTCCAATGCTGCAACGGCGCGTGTAGCAATTGCTTTTTCGGATGATCGGAGCCTTAAATCAATATGCAAATCAGACGCGTAGCTCATTGTTAGAATATATTAAACTAGGTAACCGGTTTAGCAGAAGACGGTAATCAGTTCAAGTTTGGAAATGTTAAGACGTCAGAGAATTGTTGCCTAATGCTGTCTGTAACTCTGTATTATGTTTTTGATAGTAGAGGATATTGATCACTATTTTACGAACCATATATACCTGCAATGATGGATGTTATCAGAAACAATAAAATAAAACTAAATTGGTTCTGCGAATCCAGTTTATTTATTTTGTATCTGACGTCAGAAACAACCATATATTCCATAACTTAAACTGCATCAGGTAATAATCGGATACTATGCAAATGCAAGAGATGGAGACCCCGGGGAAGGCTATAAAGTAAGCTATGGGAAGCAGCAGGAAGCTATAATAATAAACCGGTCAACCGGTCACCAACAACTCGGGCAGAGTTGATACATGGTCACTGACACACTTAAATGCAGTTTTCCGTTCATTGCTTTTATTTTCTCAAGCGCTGCCAATTAAAGAACCAGCTGCACTTGTCTATTTCTAAAAAGAAAGAACCCAACCCGTGACGAGTGATAGTTTCGGATTCCCCCATCTATTCACGTCCAAGTTTCTGGGCCAGAGGTAGCTTCAACCGAAAACACGATGTTGTTTTGGTTTCAAATGAAAAATGTAGTTTCGCTTGAGTAGATTTATGTGTGTGACGTTGCATCTATGTGACTGCCAAAGTATCTCAGCGATCCCTAGTTCCGATAATCCAGATTGCGCACTTCTAAGGTTTCTTGCTGTCGTCATGAATATAAATGCGATGGTTTATTTGCCAAGTTCTGCAGGCTCCGCCATCTTGTACGCTTAGGACGGTTCCGGATATTCTGTAGTCCTTCATTTTCAGTTTTCAGCTAATTTACTTAGGTACAACTTCTGTGAAGTTTCTTTAATTGTTAGCTATGGATTTTAGCTCATTGCAGTTTAAAGTAGGAAAACATCGTATCAGATCGAAGTCACCTATCTGGTAATTACATATTGTAAGGTCTTGTAACAGTCTAGATGTCTATTGTGTCGGATCGTGTTGTTTTCGAGGTCTTGTCTCCTTTTCCTTCCCAGTACCTACACTCGTTGTAAACTAGTATTCTGCTAGAGCTAGAGGCTTCATGTATTAAACTGACTAATTATGAATATGGGGCCCATATCCATAATTCGCCCATATTGGGCAACACGAGCGATTTCTAATCCTTTATCAACAATTGTAAAAACGCAACTGAAATCTGAAAAACCGTCTGATGATAAATAAAACTGATGATCTATGTTTACACAAATATTAATTATTGTATACTTAGGTACTGCTTACTTACCTACATGGTAAAATTGTTTTTTATGACCTTCAAAAGCCAGTCTGCGATAGCATTTAACCGTGTCCCCCTTTCACTTTCAGGACAAAAAAACGTGAAGATGAATGAACGCTAACGAAGTTTTGCTCTCGACCTAAATTATTATCGAAAAGACAAACAAGAAAATTTTACTATCTATTGCAAAGAAACTGCTAGATAAGTGTTTAATAAAGATGCTCTCGATAACATATCCGCTCCGATGTCGCGAAATCTCCTAAAGATCGGTAACAATAGAAAAAATATTGAGTCTCATTAGTGACAGTTGAGCCCCTACACGAAAGACATGTTTAATATTTTAGTAGCCTGAAATGAAAGGAGTATTAATATGATGAAAACTTAGCGGTATGCAATTTTAATCATGCAAATTTTACAATGTAACGTCTTCAGAAGTAATTAGGTTTAGCTTAGATTTCTTTTTTAGGGTTCCGTAGTCAACTAGGAACCCTTATAGTTTCGCCATGTCTGTCTGTCCGTCCGTCTGTCCGTCCTCGCTTAATCTCTGTGACCGTTAGCACTAGAAAGCTGAAATTTGGTACCAATATGTATATCAATCACGCCGACAAAGTGGTAAAATAAAAATTGGAAAAAAATGTTTTATTAGGGTAGCCCCCCTATATGTAAAGTGGGAAGTGATTTTTTTTTTAAATTTCAACCCTAACGTGTGATATATTGTTGGAAAGGTATTTAAAAATGAATATGGGTTTACTAAAATCATTTTTTGATAATGTCAATAATTTCGGAAATAATCGCTCCAAAAGTAAAAAACAATGTGTCCCCCCCCCCTCTAACTTTTGAACCATAAGTTTAGAAAATATGAAAAAAATCTGAAAAGTAGAACTTTATAAGGACTTTCTAGGAAAATTATTTTGAACTTGATAGAAACAACAGTTTTTGTACAAAAAAGACAAAAGTTGTACAAAATCATTTCTGGACTAAGTTTGTAGTATAATCGTATATGCAAGCATTTTTTTTTTAACTTCGTTTACATATTTTATTATCCTGAACGTATCTTTTTTCAAACAAGAAAAGAATGATTAAAATCGGTTCTCGCAATCCAAAATTACACCGAAAACTTCTGGCACGTCTATGTACTAATTAGTAACCCAATTCCCCGAGAGATGGCGCTGTAGGTACTTATTACATTGGGTCGGGTATTATCGAATTGTACGTGGGAACACTTATTGTGACGGAAGGGTAACTACGGAACCCTACACTGAGCGTGGCCCGACACGCTCTTGGCCGGTTTTTAAAAGAAATGTAGACAATGGACCAGCTGAGCACCATTCACATAGGTCGTTACTGACATGTTCAAGTATTTAACAAGTTTCAATTGAGTTTTATTTTCAGCAAGGGTTACTGGGCTTTACATTATCGTACTGGTTTTTAGGAGCGTTCTACAAATTTCCAGACCAGCAACAAATGTAAACACCTTATTACCGAACAGCCCAATAAAACGGATACACCGAACAACCTGACTGGATTATATCGGCAGTCGCCGCTTAACAAACACATCCAATATGTTACTTAACATTCGACATTAGCACGTAATGGTGTGTCAACATGTCATTCTGCCTTATGTAATGCACTGAGATTTTTATGTACCATGTGAACTCTTATGATCACCTATAATACCTATACCTCTTAAACATCCACTCCAAATGCAACTCCGAAGCTGACCACGATCCTCAGAAATGAGGGACCGACTACAGAAGAGAGAGAGACCTCTTATGAAAGACGTGAACCTTGACAGCTGATGCGGTTGTTATCACCAGTTTCTGAATGAGAAGCATCGAAGAGGGTCAAAGTAACTGAGCTGCTTTAGATGATGATAAGGCAACGCATGAGCCGGAAGATATGTAAGATACATTTTCCATCATTTTATCCTTGTGATGGATTAATTATCCTTGTAATGGATTCGTATAATTCCAAAAACGTCATCATTAAGCTGCGGCTTCGAAGGTAATCTTATTAAGTTTGAATAATTGGCCGTGGATTCCTAAGTCAGGGCCAAGGCTATATTTATAGTTAGTGAGGAAGTTTAGAAATGGTTTCAAGGTCAGAGAAACAAAATTAGAGTTCAAATAAATACGAAACTCAGTTATATTCATGAGCAGAATAATACTGATGGCATTTAGGTTATCAAAGAAAATCGATGTATGTTTCTGGCAGGCGAAACATTCAAAGGAAGATTAATTTAACTCAAACCTAGTTCAATATCATGTTTCTTATAATGATAGGTGTATTTCGTCTTATATTTTATTTATTTTATTGTGTTTGGGTGGCTTACAGCTATCAAAATACAGAAGCAGTAGCGAGGTAATTGACGACAAGCTATTTACAAGCCTCCACAGTTAGCAATATCAGTTAGTGTGTTTTAAGGTATGATTCCGATCTCGGCAGCACGCAGCAGTGCTGCCGCGGCAGTACGGTCGCAGCACTACTGGTCCTCATACATTTTCTACAGGTTTATATGAGATTACCAACGACCATGGTCGTTGGAGATTACATTCCGAGCACGGCAGCAATGCTGCGCGACATTGCTGCGTCACTGCCGAGATCGGAATCATACCTTGAGTTATTCTTATCAGTTATTAGTAAATCTATTGTTTAACAAACAGCATGTAATAAATTTAAACGAAAACAGACTTACAAAATAATTCAAGTAATTACTCATCAATTTTCTTAAATTGTTTGGAATTTATAATTGTTATCATAAAATAATGTGATGTTATCTTTACTGATATTAATTGTCTAAAACCATGGTTATAATAATAAATTAAATCCTAACTTAACTAAATCAATACGGAAACTGAAATATAGCGTCGAAAAAGTACTGTACACCTACTGTACCGAAAGACCAGAAATGTTGGACCCATCAATTACTTTTTAAATGATACTAATGAAAATGGATGTTAGTGTTTGTCGTGCATCAGCAATCAGTATAAAACAAATGAATACCTAGTTGAACCACAAATCACACTGACGTCAATTACTGTAACAATGCTGAGGCCTGCTTTCAATCTGTCTCACTTGTACAGTTGGGTTTTTCCACAGCGGCTACTGCACCGCACATATCAGAATAAATAAGTGTCATATTCTTGAACTCGAGTACTCTTCTCTTGTCATCACATATAAATATTATGCAGTCACCGGTAAGCAAAAGCAAACACCGTTGCAGTTTTCCGCCGTAGTTTTTATGGTATCATGTGAAGGCAGGACTCCTCTCCGTGAGAGTGATAGGGCCATTTTTTGCCACCCAGGACCTGTGCGTTTATTACCGTTGGATCCCGTTTTTTGATCCCGTTTTTTAGGTATTACTGATGGATCCCGTTTACTATTTCCGTTGAATCCCATATTATAACAACATGTGTACATTTCAGAAGAAAAGTGATTTACCTTTATCAAACACTAAAAAGAGATTATTTTTAGTGGGTTACCCGGAACCGAACTAGTTAGATTAGGTTAATTATTAAAAAAAAAACAATGTTAGGTTAGGTTAGGTTAAAACTGTGACCCCTACGCACGAGCCGAGCGAGCGAAGCGAGCGGTGCCGCGGCAGCGGCCGGCGAGTGCCAGAAACGACTAGATTATATAGAAAATGAGTTGTTTGTGAAATAAATAGTATACGAAACGTTGGTTGTAAACTAAAATTTGTCAATGGAGTTTTGGTGAAACATTAGTGAACCCCTCATTTTATTATAAACAATTTTGTTGTTGAAAGTACCCGCATTCATATTTTTTTAAGCATTCGGGATCCAACGGAAATACTTTTCGGGATTCAACGACAGTAAAACGTAACTATCTTGCATTTTTAGGGTTCCGTAGTCAACTAGGAACCCTTATAGTTTCGCCATGTCTGTCTGTCCGTCCGTCCGTCCGTCCGTCCGTCTGTCCGTCCTCGCTTAATCTCTGTGACCGTTAGCACTAGAAAGCTGAAAGAAGAACGGTCATTTGTGACTCAGACCCGACACGAAAGAGACATATCTCAGTTTTTTTGTTATTTTAAATATAGCTAAAATATATATTTATTATATTCCAAATCAATGGCTAACACCAAAATATTGCCTTGTGTTTTTGTTCAGGCGGTATACAATTTTCTTTTAATACCTATTTACCTACAAAATTCGTAATTGTATGTAGGTAATTCAATGACGATACAACAATTTAGAAAAAAACAACCGACTTCAAAAAAAAAATACTACAAAGTGATAAATAACTCTAATTTCGGAAGTCGGTGTCGTTGATTCCGCATTTTCGTTTTCAGACACCGACTTCCGAAATTAAAGTTATGTATCACTTTGTAGTGTTTTTTTTTTCAAGTTGGTGGTTTTTTTGTAAAAAAAAAACATTTTTACTTTTTAGTTGTACCTACCCCACACAAATTCAATTATTAACACTAGTGCATTGAAGAATTGAAGACACTGACTAGAAGAATCGTCCAAATTCGCATAGAAATGCCGGAGATGCAGTACATTTATGTATATATCTTCGTACTTAATAATAACATAATTAACCTTCTATATACTAAAACCTTCCTGAAAGTATGTAGATTACATTAGTGAAAGAATTATCAAAACTGATTCATTAGTTTTTGAGAAAATCGCAGACATACAAACATACATACATACGGGTCGAATACAGAACCTCCTTTTTTGAAGTCGGTTAAAAAACGCACAGATCTCAACACAGAAAGCCAATTTTATTTTATATTTTTTTTAATGACATCTCGCAGTTTAACTATGAGGTTATCGTCTGCTTAACTGGGATGCCTCAATAAATTAAGCCTCCAGCTGTCTAT
Source organism: Amphipoea lucens (assembly GCA_947508005.1). Lineage (NCBI taxonomy): Eukaryota > Metazoa > Arthropoda > Insecta > Lepidoptera > Noctuidae > Amphipoea > Amphipoea lucens. The sequence goes on from OX382371.1 coordinate 4,290,599, forward strand.
TTTTGTATTTTTATCTAAATTGGCGTCATTTTAAATGAATATAATTGCTATTCATTAAAAAAAAATATTTTAAAATATTTTGCCTTACCAAAATCAAATGGCAATATATGGGTGTTAGCCACTGATATTCAGATTAGTGTTAATTTATTTCTGTTATATTTAATATAACAAAATAACTGAGATGCGTTCCTTTTGTGTCGGGCCTGGGTAAATTTTCTATGGGACGTGACCCTTCTTCTTTGGTACCAATATGTATATCAATCACGCCGACAAAGTGGTAAAATAAAAATTGGAAAAAAATGTTTTATTAGGGTAGCCCCCCTATATGTAAAGTAGGGAGTGATTTTTTTTTTAATTTCAACCCTAACGTGTGATATATTGTTGGAAAGGTATTTAAAAATGAATAGGGGTTTACTAACATCATTTTTTGATAATGTCAATAATTTCGGAAATAATCGCTCCAAAAGTAAAAAACAATGTGTCCCCCCCCCTCTAACTTTTGAACCATAAGTTTAGAAAATATGAAAAAAATCTGAAAAGTAGAACTTTATAAGGACTTTCTAGGAAAATTATTTTGAACTTGATAGAAACAACAGTTTTTGTACAAAAAAGACAAAAGTTGTACAAAGTCATTTCTGGACTAAGTTTGTAGTATAATCGTATATGCAAGCATTTTTTTTTAACTTCGTTTATTTATTATCCTGAACGTATCTTTTTTCAAACAAAAAAAGAATGATTAAAATTGGTTCTCGCAATCCAAAATTACCACCGAAAACTTCTGGCACGTCTATGTACTAATTAGTAACCCAATTCCCCGAGAGATGGCGCTGTAGGTACTTATTACATTGGGTCGGGTATTATCGAATTGTACGTGGGAACACTTATTGTGACGGACGGGAAACTACGGAACCCTACACTGAGCGTGGCCCGACACGCTCTTGGCCGGTTTTTTAAATTCGGGATCCAACGGAAATACATAATAATGTTTTGCGGGATCCAACGCCAAAAATATTAAAATGGGATTCAAAAACGGGATCCAACGGTAATAAATCGACCTGTGCTGGTTGGTGGATGACACATGTCTTCGAAATTTTCGGGTCTAGGACATGCCGGGTATCTATTTAGTACGATTTAATTACGTCGCTGTTCTCGAAATGCCTTTCATGCCGTTCTTGTTACTTTTTTCAGCGTTTGCTTTTAGTGCATTCGCCTTTACAGGCGATAAGTTTCTGCAAAATAGAGTTAATTGTTTTTTTTATATAATATTTTTACAAAGAGTTGGTGGAACAAAGTGTTAGCTTGCCTAGGTCTGTTGCTTACAGAGGCCCCATAAACAAAGGTGATCAATATTTCATGTGCGTGGTCCTCCATTCAAAGCAAGATTAAAAGGCGTTGAAAATCATTCCTCATTCACCAATGTCCTTAAAATAACAATTTACCTCATATCCAATTATGTAAAGCTAAAGGTTCTGCCTACACAGAGTTGTGTAAATACTTACGAAATGAGCCACAGATTCAAAAGAGTTCACTCTCGCTCTTATGTCATTCCCTTTAGGTGACAGCCTTTAAATGTTACTGATGAAGTTAATGATGTTCTCGTGAAGCAGGCTCATTATCATTAAGTATTCGTAAAATGTTGTGGCATCTTCAAAGGGCAGTAATGAGAATGAGCCGCCGTTTTTTTACTTCGCAGGGGAAAATTATTCAACAGATTTCGTGTTTCATCTTTCTACATGTTTTTCATTGTTGTTGTTATTTTTATTTCATTTACAAGGTACCCGAGGTACCGAAAATTGCAAAATACGCCCAAATATTCTTAGAATCCTCAATGGTTTTTGAGGTTAACCTTTCCAAAATCAAGAGGTGATTCCTGCTGAAATTACTTAGCTATGATTTAAATTTCCAAAACTAAACAAAAACCATTCCCAAATTGCAAAAACTTCGTACAAACAATATCAGCCTAATTTTGGCGTTGCGTACTAATTCTAATTAAGAAACCTGCTAATGGTTCTTATAGTGCTATTTATAGTGGTCATTAGATCAATTTGCAGTCCTACTTTCACGTGCGAATTGGGCCCACGCCTCGCAACGTGGGTAGACTTACTAAAAACTAGACTAGCACTGGTCTTACTTAACACTTTGGCACTAAGTTTGTAAAAAAGATCTCTGTGCTTTCTGTACCTGTACTATCACATTGTTACATTGGAAAAAGTTAGAAAATGTGTTTGAACAGATCATACATTTTTCATTAACCGTGAGAGCGAATCTTTGCTCGCTCAGAATATCAAGTGAAGACGAGGCTTTTAAAACAAACATTTCATTCGGCTCTAGACAACTGTGATCTGTAGGATGCCACACCTTTTTCAGGTTATTTGTAAATTGTAACGCTTTTATAAAAGACTGCATAGCTTTAACAAAACAATCGAATTCATTAATATTATTGTAGCTTTACGTCAACATAAACGCCTGAACCTTTTAAGTTACTCGCTTCAAGAAACGCCTTCACGTTAATAGCTATGTTTATAAGACCAGGCGCTCGGAACTTAATAACTTAGCATAGCAAATTTATCGTAATCTGATAGCTGAGAAAATGTGTTTTTTTAGACAAAACTCTTGGTTGTATTCTCTTATAACAACACCATTTACAAAAACCCTTTTCCTCGTAAAATTGGGCAGCCAGGCAGTAAAGTCAATATGGAAATAATATTTATGTATTCAGAAGGAAGGAAAATTGATTGAATAATAAATTCAATGCCAATTACAATAGAGGATATTTTTACGAATTTATTCACAGGAATTCATGCCTATTACTCTTAACAGGCATGAAGTTCCTGCCATAAAAGCCTGGCATATAAAAAGAACATAAAGTTCCATAAAACAAGTCGGTAACACAGGTGTGTAATTACTAGGTTGTGTTAATGCACTCTACGGCAGCAAACATACATACATAGGTAAGTAAATAAATGTTGGTTGGAAAAGCTTGTTCCACTAACGAAGTTCAGACGATGTGGGAATGTATGTAATTGGGTAAAGTGGATGAAATCGCGTATCGGCGTCGGCGAAAATAGGGTGTAGATAAAACTGGGTTGTGTTGTGGAAAGATATCTATGTATTTGCGTGTATATTAAAGGTCGTTGGAGAAAAAACTTGGTCCTTATAGAACTTTTATTCCAACACCTGTGGTGCATCAATTTCAATCATTAGTCAGACTCGCTCAGACCAGGGAAGCATGGCACAAAACCGAATCATTGCATTGTCGAATGCATTTTCATAGGCGTAAAATAAAAAATCGCAACCAGTAATTCGAAGACTGGTTTTCGCAGCGAAGACTGTTTGAACCCAGGACGTAAAACGGTTGCAGAACAAAAAAAAACACTACAAAATGAAAAATAACTTTAATATCGGAAGTCGGTGTCTTTGGTTCCGCATTTTCGTTTTTTGACACCGACTTCCGAAATTAAAGTTATTTTTCATTTTGTAGTTTTTTTTTTTTGAAGACGGTTGTTTTTTTTTGTAAAAAAGTTTTTATTTTTCACTTTTTAGTTGTACCTACCCCACATAAATTCAATTAACACTAGAGCATTGAAGAATTGAAGACACAACTCGAAGAATCATCAAAATTTGCATAGAAATGCCGGAGATGCAGTACATTTATGCATATAACTTCGTACATAAGAATAATTACCAAAAAAATTTTTAGTATATAATACATAATGTAATAATGAATAATTACATTATGTATTATATACTAAAACCTTCCTGAAAGTATGTAGATCACAATAATGAAAGAATTATCAAAATCGGTTCAGAAGTTTTTGAGATAATCGCGGACATACAAACATACATACATACGGGTCGAATACAGAACCTCCTTTTTTAAAGTCGGTTAAAAAGTCGGTTAAAAACGGTCTCAAACGACGCCGAACCGTTTACAAAGACCGTTTTTCATCATCTTTATCTAGGGATAGGCGTTGGCCTATCCCTAGATAAAGATGATGATGATGACTCAGATTGGAGCGCAAACGAGAACACTCTCAAACTTCAGATATATCTTGTGCCTCTAATGATTTACGTCGAATTTGGGAAACACATTACCTAAATACCATTTTAACTAATTGCTATCTTCACAAGGCCATTCTCCAAATTAACTTTAATCTTCCTTTTATCGGCTTTAATAAACAATTAGAGTCAGATTGAAATATTAGAGCTGAACGGAGATAACATTTAGTAAAGATGGATAGCTTTGTTTGGCAAAAGGACCAAAACTCTAAATGAATGGAATAATATGTATCTTGTAATCTTGTTACATAACTACTCGTACATATTTTTATGTACCTATTCTGATATCACAAGTACGCTGGAAAACTTTTCTTTAGGAATAAGCCTCATCTATTTGCAAAGGAACTATTGATCCAAAAGTTCTCAGTAGTTCCTTCAAAGGAACTGCTAAAGGAACTATCTAGTCTCAGTAGTTCCTTTAACTTTTGCAAAGGAATTACTGATCCAAAAATTCTCCGTAGTTCCTTCAAAGGAACTAGTGAGCACAAAGGCATCTGTATAGGTATTTTTCTGACCCTTTCTTCTTGTCTGCCTGTGTATACATAACCGGTAAAAAAACCTTACTTCATTACTTATATGTCTAAAAAAGCGTTGTAAAATCCTAATAAGATAAATAGATTTGGGAATATCAAAGGCACCATTTTAATGGAAGCTGACAGTAAATTGTGTGTGGGCGTTGCCAGCCTGATATCTCATACATTATGTATTTATTATCGTCATATTTGACGAAATTATATGTAGTTAATGTACTTATAATGGAAGAAAACAAATATTGTCTTATGAATAAGATTGTAAAATACGCTTCTGATATCATTAGTAAATAATGTAACAAGTAACTTATCGATTTACATGTCTGCAGTGTAAATATGTCCGTTTATACAATTTATTAAAACAAGGGCTCTATTTTCAGAAAGGATAGTACAGACGGACCAGTGGGGTAATTGTGTAACACACTATCAGTAGCAATGGCTTTCATTTTGACAGTTCAGCAACATTCATTGCGTTATTCACGTTATTGAACAGACAAATTTTTCGAACATATGAAGCAATGGATTAGCAATATCCTTCAAAATGATTCAGATTGTGATTGAAAGTGTGTTACGCAATTAGGTTACTGATAACATCATCCGATAAAGATGTTGTGTACCAAACATTGGCCCAAATGAGCATAACAGAAATAATTCAGAGTTGATTGCGAAGGTCCGATGCGATTATATCATTAAATATCGATTACATCTAGTTCGTGACCATGCTGTGGCTTGCAAAACGAAAATAGAGTACTTACCTACACTGCAGTACGTAACACTTGATTAATAAGCCACAAAAAGAATGCCTTATTATAAATAGTTGGCGATATCACAACGTGATTACAACGAGTGGAGTACAGTGAACAGTGGTACCAGTCACGTGGCGGTGCAAGACACAAGCTGTAGCGTTTTTACAATTTTGAACGATTATCATTCATAGCAAAATATTATACTATCCTCAGAGTAAACGTAACACTTTCTCTGCCACGCTTCTATCTAGAGGCGTCTCAAGAAGACACTCATTTTTGAAAGATGTCAATATTAATGTTAAATAAAAATGCCTGTATAATAATTTAATTATCATTATACTTAACCAATTACACCAGTTATTATTTTCTTCTGCAAAACTAAATCCTTATTAACTAAGAACAAGAGAAGACACGTAGAAAGAGGAAAATACAATTTAAAAAAAACAGGATGCTTAAATCTCAACTGTAATACAGTCAATTATTAGTAAACGGTCTTCCGGCAGCATTAAACGCTTAAGTGGGTTCTTACAACTTAAATGAATAGTTAAGTAGATGATTATCTTCTAGTCTTAGAATGAGGAAATCACTCGTAATACATGCATATTACGCTTCATCATCTAACATTATAAAACCACAAATACGAGTACAGTAACTTTTTAACATAACTTTCCAGATTCGCTTGCCAGACATTATCAGCTTGCAGCTTTCCACTACTGGACATTGGCCTCTCCAATTGCACGCCATTCAGCACGATTCTCGGCAAATCTCATCCAGCTGCTACCAACCAACGTGCTAAGATCGTCGCTCCACCTAGCCTGAGGACGTCCTACTTTATGTTTGCCGATGAACGATCTCCTCTCAAGAACACGTCTATTCCAACGCTCATCGGTTCTACGGCTAATATGGCCGGGTCATTGCCACTTCAGCTTGCTTATCCGCTAGCCGCTTCTTCCTTAAATATGGTAAAATTCGGATGGCATAAATAATCGTAATTCGTTTAGGCAACCAAAATTGCGGCAATATACCGATCGAGCGATGAAACAATCGTGTCGTGGTTTCGAACTGCATCAATCAGGCCACGATGCAAAACACATGCAATTAAGTTAATAAGGTATGCGGACATCTTTAGGAAACGAATTATTATTTTGTTTAATTGTCGTAATTTGATGTGGAGTGTTATATCAGAGTAATCGTCAGGAGAACCTTTTTTATTTTACAGAGTTTTGAAAACAGTTGAAACAGTTCATTTATCTGTTGGAAGCCCGAATTAGATGCATGCAATCGAGAATTTTAAATCGTGTTAATCATTCCCAACTCCCAAACAATTAGTGCCAAAGCGTACTACGATTGGCACGGCTTAGATGCTTTGGCTATATACAGGGTGTTACAGAAAGGGTATATCAATACAAACGGGTTTGTACAACCACCCCTTAACAAAGGTTGCGGCTGTACATGAATATATGGTAAATTGAAAGGACCTAAACTAAGACCTATAAGCCCTACAGTCCCTACGGCCCTAAGTCCTATAAGCCCTACAGCCCTAACCTACCATATAATTTGTAATAAATAAATATATAAATAAGTACAGGATGTCTGCACCAAGAGACCTAAGGTAACAGACGGATAGTGGTTAGGAATTACAGGTGAGGGTGAAGGGTAAACTCACTGCCAGTCCAGCAGACTCACAGGACTGATCAGAGATGGCTAAAGGTGTCTTGGCCACAGTGAGGGGTAATGAGAAAAGAATAAATTCTAATCTGATTTATTTTACAAATATCACAGCTTATATACTACTTTTTCTTAATACACACAAATGTACAAATATCTTAGTATTCTATGCGTGTAATATGCAACTATGACAATATTTGAAGTAGGCCGCGCGTCCACCGACGAAGTGCTGAATCAATGGTCAAAGGTAGCATTGAACAGGGTTGAAGAGTGAATCTGGTCTAGAATCTCTGTACAAAATTTCAGCTCAAAAGCATTAACTTTGAAAATGCTTATTATTTTTTTATTTCGACATCACGGCGTTGCACTGGCGCGCGGCGGCGTGATGTGCGTGTACTAGGCGCACAGACACACTACAGATAATGGATAATGACCCTCGTAGTGACACGTTTGTTATGATTTCAATTTAATAAACTATCGAAATAAAAATATATTAAGCATTTTCAAAGTTACTGCTTTTGAGCTGAGATTTTGTACAGAGATTCTAGACCAGATACACTCTTCAACCCGTTTGTATTGATATACCCTTTCTGTAACACCCTGTATATGTAATAAATTATGTATATTTTTCAGGCCAATCATACAATTATCTTCTTGTGAGACAATACTACAACAGTCATTTAATATTTTTTCTTCGAGTCGACTTTTACTGAATTATTAACGTTTTGTAGTAATTTAATTAACATTAAGTGACACTCGCATATAGTGAGTAATGCCGTGCCAAACACGAACCCGTTTAGATCAGTTTCGTTATTAATTAAACGACTATTGGAGCGGATGTAGCGCAAGCGCAACGAAACCGACAAGTGCTGCGGAACGTTATTCATTTGATAAGAAATTACGCTCGAATTCATTTGTAGAACCACTAGAGAAATCAACATTAACAATTTCTCTAAAAGTTTTGTTACATCATTCATTTAGTTAACCCTTGCATTTTATCTTTAGATACATTTATGTACTTGTTCCTAAAGGCGAGTATACACTAGAGCATTTTCTCAAGCATTTCAATGTAATGTAACGTTCTTACGAATGGTACAATACAGTACAGGCAAAAGCTCAGTTTCCAAAAGCATTTCCATGTAATATAACGTTTCTACGAATGCTCGACGCTGCGTTCAACGTTCACGGGCGGTGATTGAACATTTTCCTGTAACATTTCTTTCTACCTTGCGTTCCTTGTTGAAATGTCAGACCTACATGTACCGCTCGTGTCTTTGCTCGATACAATATTAAACCAATATGCTAGTTGGTTTTTAAAATCAAGTTGTAACAAAACATCGAGCTTCGTGTTCGAAAGCGGTTTGATAAAATTTAAAAACGGCGAATGCTCGATGTTCTGTTACGAGTAAATGCTCGAGTCCTATACTCACATTAAGAGGAACTAGTCCATGTAGCCAAAGATCGATGTTGTTCATTAACAAACAGCTGCTATTGATTAGTAGAATGAGACAATTTAAAGAATACTAGGAATCGCATGCAACATTAATAAAGATAACGCTAGATTATGTCTAACCACAGATTACTAATGTGGTCTAACCAAATTATACATATGGTACGCACCTGCTATCCTATCCACCTGGTATGGTATGAAACCAAGTGCACTCTTGCGAAGAATTGGTTTTACATACATGGAATAGTAATTAATCGCTTATCAAACGAGTGTTTAAGATTTACAAATCCGTTTTGCTTCAAGTGTAAATCCGCAATAAAAATGGAAATCACTCGACATACGTCAGCAGCCGAGAGTAGATCATAATACTGCGAGGAAGACGTAATCTCTGGTATTTTACATAACCCGACACGTTTTACTTTTCACAAAGACTCTAAATATAAACACGCCTTACATTAAGCATGCATTACGGTTTCATGATGTACCGCTACCTGTCCTACATCGAGCAAGAGACGTCAATCTATCTTCTCAAAATAAACTACTCACTATTTTCATAACATGAGCAATATGGTTGTGGAGTAAATATTTCTCTGAGCTTTCAGATAAGTGTTATTTAAAGTAGGACAAACATTTGAGTGTTTCAGGGAAACCAATAATATAAAAAAACCGACTAAGGTGCGAGGCGGACACAAAGGGTCCCGTACCACAATGCAAAAACGCCGGAAAAAAACACGTTTCTTGTATGGACCCTTTATTTTTTAATCGTATTGTGTGTTATTATAGCGGCAATAGAAATTCACACTCTGTGAAAATTTCGACTGTCTGTGTCTACCTATTACGTTCACGAGATACAGCCCGCTGTCAGACAGTCAGACAGACGTACGGACGGACGGACAGTGGAGGCATAGTAATAGGGTCCTGTTGGCACCCTTTGGGTACAGAACCCTAAAAAGGTCAGTACTTCTATATAAGTCAGTTTTTAAAGGACTAAACTGTACCGCAAAGCTTTCCACATTTCCATGACCAAACGTTTACAGCGGAATGTAAGTATACTGACTGCGTAAGTGAAATATCAATATCTGCCGAGCACTAAAATATGCAAATCGACATCCTTTCACACTAAGTATCGATTCTAAAAAACGATGACTCATTCACCACCGAGCGCCGCCGTGTAAACGAGTGAATTATATAAATAAATCATTTTATGATAACCTGTATGCGTTTCGGCGGAATATTAATTGGGTAATCGGTCCACGCACACGTTTACCCAGATGGACAGTCCCCTTACCCAGTGGCCCGGTTATCAACTTCCGCGCGCTACTTTCCATCTGTGTTGTTGAATCTACCATTTTTTTGGTAATTCTACCAAAATGGAATACGATCTGACAACATATTGGTAGATAAGCCAAATAAGGTTTTTTATTTTATTTATTAAACACAATAGCCTGTGTGATTACATTATATCAAGTTATTACATGATCAGAATGTTTACCTACAAGCAACAGTTTTATTTACGTTTCTATAAAGGTAAATTTTCAAATGCACCTTTACTTAGTTCGAGTGGCAAATTCAACAGATTTGGCAGATCGAGGTTCGACAATACCTCTTTCTCAAACTCTCACAATCCTGATGGCATTCGGCAAAAACGAAAATGTCGAAATAAAATTAACTACCAAAACAACGTCATACCTACAATTGTCGAACTGTACCGCCACATTTATGTGTTTTGTATTGACATCATTGTCGTCAATGGAAAGTGGCACTTAATACACCTAATATGTATGCGGGCTGTCTGCTTAGGTAGACAAACACAGATAAACAAATAGAATCTTTTGTGATATTTTGCAGACTGCATTTGCAGTTTATGAAGGAGTATTTTTTTAAACATCCTGTTATACATCTAAATTGACATATCGCTCATTTGGAGAAACATCGACGTAAATGTATTTTTTCCCAAAAATGTGTTAAATAGGTATGACAACACTTAGAAAGCGTATTTACGTTAGGAAAGCAGACTCAAAAAAAAAGTAGCAGTCACGTCGATGTTTCTCCAAATGAGCGATATGTATCGCTGAACCGTCGGCGTCGCTGGAAATCATACATAGATAGATTGTATCACAGATCTGTCAAAATTAACTTTTCGACCGCTCAACGTCACTTAAAAGAAGACAAAGTATTGTAGTAGATACTTGCATCTTACTGCAGTAGAAATATTTAGATTTCTAAATATCTCTATTTAATTATATTTCAGTTTCATATCAAATTAAATTACAGCACAGCCATTTAACGACATTACAATGGACCAACCAAATCGTTACAAATTGTGTATTAATCGATGTTACGACTCAGATGGGGAAAAAATCGAGCGCTATAATAAGGCCTATGATCAGTAATTTATTGTTGGACGTCAATTAGTCAATCAGAGCAAATTAATCTCTACTCAGTATTTTTTTTTTCTTTTTGCGTGCTGATTTCAATTTTCAATGTAGGTTATTGACAATGCATCTTGGAAATTGACGTGAAAACAAGGACCAAATAATGTTTTGCTGTACAAAGTGTTAAAAACATTAACAAGATCTTAATAATCGAGGAACAAACATGGGCAAGAGAGAGGAAGGCTCTAATAAACCAGACGTTAGGGGTAAAGTTAATAGAATAAATTGAGATTACCTCAATGCAAGTAAAAATAAGGAAAATTATGAAGAACAACAACTCTTATGAAACTGCTTTTTACGTTTCATCATCTTTCCTAAGAAGCAGACATTGCCATTTTCTTAATCTTAATTACTTTCTAGTTGTTAGCCTTATCTAAATTACAGGAGGTTAGTACTAACCCAGAAATGTTGCTGGCGCATGTTGTGACAGGACCAGATTTTAGATCTAGCCAGTCAGAGTTCCTGCTTAGGAACAGTGGCGGTTGCGTAAACGCTTTCGCCGCGATTTCACCTCGGCTGCAGTTTGTCACCGCGGTAAGGGCTGTGTTACGTGACTGTAATTTGTAGCAGTTATATTATTGGAATAGTAATTCTGGTAAGTACATATTTTGTTTAGTGTGTTATCTCATCGTTTAAGGAAGCTATGTTATACAATGGACGAGAATTTGAAACTCTCCATATTATTTTATTGCTCGATTTTGCCACTAGTCCACAGAATAAAATCGTCGACCGAAATCTACGACATCTGAGTGTCATTTTAATTTCATCACAAAATGTAATATGCAAATGGAGGACAAGACCGTATTGCAAATCTTACATAATGATTTAAGCAATCATTTTCAAGAACATAAAACTTAACGAAGTTCCACTGACACCACTAAATATAATTTGCAGAAAGATTACAGCTATGAGTTAGAGAGAATGTAGCTACCCAGCCAGACATGAGCAATCAACTGAAGAAGAAAGTAAACAACATATTTCCGGAATCGTTACATAACTATATAACAACGCGTAACATGGTGTAAGCCCTTCTAAGTAACAATAACGTATTAACAGTTCCCTTGTTATAAAGAATCGTAATACGATATATCACGTAACACCTAAAGGCATTATCGGTTCATGTGTTGAACAAAGTCCAATTTTTTGTCAAACAGTCGTGCTTAGAGTTCATAGCTGCAAAAAAACTGTATCTAATCATGATTCAGCAGTATTAGAAGTCGATGCCCACGTGTCACCGGCCGGTCTTTATCAGATCGTTGATAGTCAAGTTAAAGGCTTGAAAAAGATTCCATCTGGGGCAAAAAACTAGTTAGCCAACTAAAAGTTCGACGACTGAATTTGGAGAAGAGCAACCATAAAGACGATATCAGACTGATATTCAAGAACTAGAGGACTAACTTCAAATTAAAATGAAGTTAACACAAAAAGAGTACACCCACCTCAAGTTATTTAGTTATTAATAATGCTAATATTGCAGTCAGTCCAGTGGTGCTTAGTCATTGCGATAAAAAGTGTTGACACGATAAAGGCTTGTAATTTATCCTGTAATCCGGTTAAATGTATGCAAATTGCAAAAAAAAAAAATTATATACATATTTAGATTCGAATTAGCCACCATTTATAGTTTAGTTTATTTTATTGCTTATTCTCTGGAATGTGAGTTTATTCATGACAATATCAATACCTAAATATAACTTTCAACATAATAAAAACACAAATGCTAGAAATTGCTTTTGAATTTATTTATAGCAATATTTTTAGGACACCTCACTTTCTACGCAAGTGGATGACCGAAACCAATAACTCTGTTACAAATTAGACAGACAACGACCGAATTGATGATACCTCCAATAATGATTCATGTACTCTCATCTCATCGTCTGGCTAGACGGTTTATGTAAGGTAGTACATATGAAGCTGAACTGCCAAACTCTGCTGCAGTTGCTCATCAATTTAACATGTGTTGTGTGTAATCTTAACCGCTCAAGGACCGACACCGATCGGTGACCAAACAATAGAAAATCAATTGTGTCTCATTAGCGGAGCTTGACAGATTAAAAGCGTTTTTTATATTGATTCACACAGTTTCTAATTATGTTGGCTTATCCAATGTGCATTTAGGTACCGGCAAAATAATTAAGTTGTATGTAAACGATGCATTTTCGCACTGTTCTAGGCGCGGCTTAGAGGCGGCGGTATAGAGGTCATGTTAGACTGGCACACAGTACAGCCCACTCGGAAGAACTTAGCCTATTGTAATACGATTTCACTCTGAGTTATTCATAGTGAAAGTGCTAAATGTTTTCCGAACAATACCGGTGTAATTAACCGTCTACCTTGAGTAACTTAAGTTTATTAAAGGCTAACTATAGCTAGATGAAAGTGAAACCCTGCGAGCGATATGAAAACATTCTTTAAGACACGATACTGTTGTAAAAAGATACGTCTGAAAGATCCAGTTGTTATAAAACTTTGAACAAGAGTGTTTTACTGTTTTGTTCCAAACTTCCAACTAAACAACGGTATTCTATGTTTAGCATTCATTAAAACTTTAGAACAAGTTTTGGTACGATAGAATATTTTTCTGTATTTATTATAATACCAAACAAGAACAACGCAAAAAAAGGAAAATGAAGGCTTTGTGACTAAACTAGGTTAATTTTATCAGGATTCTAGAAAACGTAATTAAACTGTCAAATTATATCAGAGACGAGATTTTCTTCTCTTTTCTCATTAAGCAAGTAGAACTCTCAGTAGTAGGTTTAACAACACTACCTTCATGTACCTTCCTGACTACTCTAGAATTGTCGTCTATCCGTCATTGACCACGGAGAAGATGGCGGGAAGCTCGTCCCGCCATCTTCTACACAAAACTAATACACTTGATGCACATTAGCCCTGGACCGAAATAACTGGACAGAATGTGGGGAGGCCTTTGCCCAGTAGTGGGAAGATGCAGGCTGACAGTTAAACCAAACCAATAACTTTCATTACTCCTGTTTGTGCAAATACTTACTGTGGAGTTGAAATAAACAGTGGCCCTTAATGAATGATTTGCTATTCAAATGTAGAGTGAACCTCGTCTAGAATTTTCTCTGCATATCTTAAGAGTCTTCGTGCAAGTTATATACAACAATATCTTACAGTGGATTCTTTTATAGGTAAAGAGCTAAAGCTGCACATGGTGCACGTTTTCATATATAATCATTCTGCATTGAATAGGTATTATTGGAAGAGACATTTTATTGATGCATGGAGCTGGCGACTGGCGTCGTAGCTGCAGCTTATTTTGCGTGCTTATTTATCACCATGTCATATAATTATAGAAGTAATTTAGGCACGGTTTTTTACTATTCTTAGGTTCACCCCCGTTTTTATAGCTTCAATTAGAACTGAGTCACTATCTGTGACGAATAGGTACGCTACCGCTTGAAGGGCAGATTAAACTTATCAGTATCGATAACAATTTCACGTAGGTAGATTTCGGGTGATATGTATGAGTGTGACTCAAAATTGTAATCGAAATCATTATCTACTAGATACAATGAGTCAAAGGTATTTCCTACATACTCACAAATAACAACAATACATACTTTCAACAAGGAGATAGAAGAGAGAATCTGGACTCGGGCGACGGTTGTGGATATGGACGTTATGTACCTATACGATGCGACAAACTGGCCCAACTTTTCCACGTAAGAGAATTCGCTGACAATGTATATTTTTATCTACCACTTAACCTAATTTTCAAATCAAAAGCATTGGACTGCCATATTCGCGTACCGTTTGTCGCGAATTGGGCCGTTTCCGTCCACAAACGTGGGAGCCGACATTGACCTCTATTTAATTATCTTTTGTTGAGCGAATCGTGTGCTACAGTGTACACGGCATTGTTTTTTCCATTTTGTAATGGGTTCGAATTCACACGTTAATGTGAGACCGGTGACCAAGAAACATACATTAAAAGAGGTACGTCACATGAACTGGAACATCTTGTGAACTGAAAAAACCTTGGCACTTGAAAATGTCTGCCAGAGACCAGACTCACTTGGTACCTAAGCGAAATAAAGTTACGATCGTGCTTAAGCAATACAACGATACGAACCCATATTGGCTTGGCCCTAGATGCAAGTAAACACAATTTAACATTAATTTCCGTCAATTCATACAAGTTACTGAACTTGCACAGAATTTTAAGCAGTTGCTACGCTACGTCTAGATTTAGAAAGACTAGATAACAAAAGCCTTACGACTGCTTGTCTACATCAGGTCAGTGATAAAACGGACTTGGCACAGCGTTTAAAGGTCGCTATATGTATACCGGTACACAAGACGGTACATGTAATGTTATAGTAAGTAGATTATATGTTACTGGTTCAATATTTGCACAGTCATTTAACACTACTGCGAGACACTTGGTAATGTGCTACCGTGCGCCGTAAGACAACGGTGAATACATAAGTATTTATGTACATATAATCAGATCAACAAATCTGAATAGCACATAGACTGTGACAATAATAGCAAGGTTTACATTGCTCTTATTGAAAGCAGATTTACGAGCGGCGTTCAATATATTCTTGGTATCAAGGTGATTTAATAATGATGTTGGTAATTTGACAAATTAATTAATTAATGACATTAATCTAAGGGTATAAAGGGAAAATTTCCTATAGTTGTGATTTGTGATCATTAGTTTGCTAGTTATCCTCAGTCAGCAACAACTGGAATGGCGAATGTGACAATGTTGAAGAAAACCGAGCACCGCGCTATTATTAAATTCCTTATCAAACAAGGAAAAAGTCAAAAAACTATTCACGAAAAGATGGTGGCTGTTAACCAAGATTCTGCACCTTCGTTATCTACGGTTCAAAGTGGTCAAATGAATTTAAAAGGGGCAGAGAGAGTATTGAAGACGACACTCGCTCGGGCGCGCCAGTTACTGCGTCTACGGAAGACGTGAAAAAAGTTGAGAAGCTTATACTGGAACATGCCCGAATGAAGATCACAGTGTTTTGGGACGCAAAGGGAATTTTGCTGATTGAGTACACAAAAAAGGTGAAACCATAAACGCAGCATCTTACGCATCCACTTTACGAAATTTACAGGAAGCAATTAAAGAAAAAAGACGAGGTAAACTAACCACCTCGGTGTGTTGCTTCTTCACGACAACGCCGGGGTCCACACGGCGAAAGCTGTGGTGCGAGATTGTGATTTCGAAGAAATTAACCACCCACCCTATGGCACGGACCTAACTCCTTAATTTGAAAAAAGACCTTCGTGGGAAACGATTTTCCAATGATGAACAGCTCATGGCGGCAACAATTGCGCATTTTTCAGAGAAAGAGGAAACTTAATTTTTACAGGGTATTGTAAAGTTAATTTCGAGATGAAAAAAAAAAAGAAAAATCCGTTTCGTCGGTTATCAAAAAAAAATCTGTTTTATAGAAAAGCGCTTATGCGGTCAAAAGGTATGGAACAACTAATTTTTTTTTATAACCGACGAAAAGTTTCTACTCTAGGGGAAATAGAATCATTTGCTGAATATTGGTTCAAGTTTGCGTACGTACTGGTTAAAAGAATATGCTGTATATCTAAAAACCTGGAAAAATGCGACAACCTCGCAGATTTATTTCGCAGACACAACTACCTAGACACGATAAGTTAAAATGGTTTGAAACAAGTATTTTATCAAACATTTCAAAATACCCTGAAGGGTTTCAAACTACGTTGAAACCAGAAAAGTTCAGTCATAAATTACAGTTCCTAACTGCAATTTAAACTCACACCCTGATAAACTCTTGGATTCTTTTCAAAATATAGGTGGAGTGACGATTGTTTCAACAATCTAATGGAACAAGATGGCTAATAAACTCAAAAACTAAAAACAAAACTCTAAACTAATAAATTCTTTTTACACCCGTTATACATCAGCAACTTTAGAACGGATATTATATAATACAAAATGGATTTACGAGTATACGAAGGAAATGGTTGTGACAATCTCATGTTCGTAACGACTTCCAACTGCCTCGTGCAAATGTCATCAAAATCCTTTGACTCATGCTCACGAACATATGAATTATGAATTGCATGTTTCCGAGGACCGCAATCGATTCCTTTGAAGTTTCACACAACCACTACTTAGGTACTATATAAAATCGGAGAATTTAAAATAACAATCTAATATCAAACGCCATCATAATTCATAGTTCACTCGACACGATACTTATACGATAAAACGGGTACTTTACCTCAGATCCAGATTATTCATTCACTTCACTGTATCTCATTAACTACCAATTATGAATATGATGTAATTCAAAACAAACATTGCAAATACTCTTTATCTTCTTAATCCAATAAAAAAATCGATTAGTCGTTCAGTGCATGGAATATTCAAATCGATTAATCGATTCACAATGGAATGGCAACTGGCAAATGCCTTGAAGATATCAAATACTTCTATGAACGAGGACAATGGTAGTGCTAATAGACTATTTTAAAGCATTGCTTGGTGGATAAAGGTAGGAAGCCTAATACGATCAAGATGTTTAATTTGCAAACAGTGGATGAGTATAAAGAACAAATGGATTGAAAACGTGACAAGTAACAAACAACTTTCCTTTCCAGAAAATTACTCTGAAGGATAGGTACCTATTGGTTACATGATCCATAAACCATTTGAATTTGACAACTGCTTATTACAGAAGTGAGCTGATTTATTTTTATCACTTTTATCAGGCATAAATCAAGTTTTTACAGAGCAGGTTGTAATTTTCATAGATCAACCAGCCAATAAAACAACATATTTCCGTCGACCACGTATCCATACAAGTCAATCAATCAAATGTTTTTTTACAGGTAGGTAATAAAACTGAAAAGCGAAGCTTTGCAGGTATGTTACACACCCATAGTAACCAAAGGTGTAATTGTTCAAACGTAACACTTCTGGTTTAGAACTCATAAATATTTATATTACGATACTCCGAACTCCAAAGATTTTATCTAGCAGGCAAAGCAGCAAGTGAGCCGAGTGGCAAAAAATACACCTTGCCGCGGGTACACCTTGTTGCGGAACGCATGAGCAAATATGTCGTGACTAACACAGTCGAAAATATGATAACATTAGCGGCATAAAAACATTCAGCACGAATAACTGCTAATACTATTAAGATTTGACGCATCTACGAGTATCTCATCAGAACCAAGTCCTATCGCACAAACATGTTTATTAATAAATGCTATAAGCCTCGAGATCGCAATCATTTGTAACAGCGAGTAGCGTCTCAAAAACACCCCAAAAATACTAATTCCATGCATCCTAAGAATCCTAACTACAAGGCATTGTTTATTAATAACCGACACCATTTGCCATATTTTAAATTTTATTTCTTGTTGTTGATTTCAGGTAAAAATATCGTGTCTTGACAATGCACGAAAATGCACTCTACATTATTGATTTATCCTCAAGCTTTTCAGGTGAAAATATTATTGAATATTTGCGGTAAGCTATGTACATACGGCATACATTATTCAGTAAGTTACGTGTTTTCAACTAAAAGTTATTTCTTTAACAAATAATTTCTTGTCCTTTTCCTACTAAGGGCTGATTTTTTCAACGCTAGATAATTTTATCCGAGGAATAATTTTGAATTTTTGACAGTTCTTTTGTTCCATACAACATTTTGTCAGACGTCAATTTTATTCCACGAATAAAAATTATCTGTCGATTGAAAAATCAGCCCTTAGTTTTCAAAACAAAACATCAGTCGTCGTAAAATTAAGGATAATGGTGATTGGTGGTGTTTAATTTGCAGACAGTGATTGGCAACGGTAAATGTCGAGCTGAGTCAAATGTAGGCACAGTATAGGTTTTTGTGGTTTGAGAGAAATTAGGTCAATTCCAGAAGCCATTCGACAAGGAGGAACTTTATTAATATATTATATTCCATTCATCATAATGCAGTTTAAAAATAATTGAAATAAAATATGCCATGTTTTTCCAAGTTTTTCTTCCTTGTTTGAAACTGGAAATATAAACAAGAAGTCAACAATTATTAAGGTTTTGGGAATTTTACAGTAACCTGGGTTGTGTGGCTGTTGTAGTGTTGTGTAAACAGTAAACTTTCAACTAAAGTCATGACGAATGATCGCATTGAATTATCTAAGTTATTTACACAATTCTAGCGGTATGCAGGCGCCACTTGAAGCCTAGTCCACAATAAATGATTAATCACGCTTTTGTTTTAATTGCACTGGACATACACTTATTACGAACAAAGCCATTAATTATTTATGTCATTGTGGAAAACAAGAACGAGTAAAACTTCACAAGATGCATTACGTTCATCATTGTTTTGTGTGATATGTAATTTATTTTTCAAACATTTTTTCCACATCAATAACGTTGTTGATGCAAAGAACAGGAGCAGATGCACCTATATTGCACCTTAAAATGAATGCGATACGGTTGACTTTTAACTACACGTTTCTATTTACGTGAGTGCACTCGTCCTCGCAAAAACGACACCGGTAGAATTTTTATTTGCGGTTCCCACGACGCGTACTTCTGTAGTTGTGGTATGCGCTCTCAATAACAATAAGTATCAACTTCGATCTATATGTATTAGGAACAACTTAATACATAAGTAAATGTAGATCGAAGCTTGCCATACTTTGAAGGGCTGTTAACAGTTACACCAGAAGGTCAATTCCCGTTTTTTAAGAACTAATCTCAGTCTACTTCTGAAAAATCCTCTAATTTACCGACATGTTTGGCACTGAAAGGTCGCTGATATGAGATTGCGACTAGATTTTGAATTAGAGAAGTCTAATTTCCGTAATTAATAACGTTCAAAATTCTGGCTAAAGAGGACATTCTTGACCAAACTGACAGTGTCACTGAAATCTTAAAGATTAATTGTCAGAAAATAATTTTGTGTGCTTTCCCATACTTTGAGCACTTATCAAGTAGGCAAAATCATTACATACATATGTTAAATAACCATATGTATTTATTAGCTAATCACTACAGTGACAAAATTATATTTTTTGACACCAACACTTTTGTTGAGAAGTTAAAATCGACTAGGGATACAGTGTATCTGCCTAATAGTTTTAGACGTCAAATAGCATGGCTATTAGCTTTTATTATTAACTCAGACATAAGTAGTATGTCGAAGTCAGATATAATTAGCACCATAAAAATTAGTAATAATACTAATATGAAGGTGGTTAGCCACGATAATTTAAACTAGTCAGTAAGACAACAGAAGATACCAATAACAATATTATTAATATCACCTCCAACAAGGTATCTTCTAGCACTCAATTAGTTAATTGTAAAAAAGGGGCTAAGCAGAATTCCTTGAAATTGTTTCATCAAAATATTCAAGGTTTTTCTTCCAAATTATTAGAAATTGAATTGTTTCTAGAAAAAACAATGTTTGATATTATTTGTATTACTGAACACTGGTTGAAAGATTATGAAATGATGATTAATTATGAGAACTATAGTGTAGGCAGTTGCTTTAACCGAAAATCCATGCTGCGTGGTGGTTCATTAATCTTAATTAAAAATTGTGTAAAATATAAGACTCGTAAAGACATAGTGGAACTATCGGTGGAACATAGCATCGAACTGTCCTGTGTTGAGCTGGATAAGCATTTTATAGTGTGCGTTTACAGACCTCCAAACTATCAAAACTATTCTATATTTGAGTCAGTAATGGAAGATGTCTTGGGAAAACTTGCAACTGGTAACAAATCAGTAATTATTTGTGGTGACTTTAATATTAATATTTTAGAAAATAATTCAAATAGCAGTAGATTGCTAAGCCTCTTTAAATCATTCAATCTGTCAAATGTGTTTTTGGAACCAACGCGAATAACTACGACTACGGCTACATGCATTGATAATGTCTTTTGTTGCTGCGAATATTTAGATAAAGCCATTGTAAATTATCTTCCTTCTGATCACAGTGGTCAAACTGTTTCTTTTGAGTCCAATACACCGATGCAAAAAGTGCAGATTCAAACTAGACCAATAACATCGGGTAATTTGAATAAGTTTAATGCTACTTTAATTAGCAAGTTGAGTGCTCAGGGCCTAAGTGTGACTAATGGTAATATTTTGTATGAAGAATTCTTTTCACTAGTGCAAACAGAGTTCAATCATTCCTTTAAGAAGAAATCAAAAACTATTTGCCCTAAGTTTTTATTCAGTGACTGGGCAACTAAAGGAATCAGGAAAAGTAGGGATAGATTATTTGAACTGTATGGCCTTAAGCCGTATATTAACACGGATACGTTTAATAAGTATGTTACTACATATTCTAAAACTTTTAAAAATGTCTGCAAAGTAGCTAAAGCTTCTTTCATTAGTAACAAGGTTAAATCAGCAGACAATAAAATAAAGACAGTTTGGAAAATTATTAACAATGAAACGAACAGGAACAAAAAACATAATACTGATTACACACTGGACACTTCCCGCGGTCTCATTAGCGATAACATCGATGTCGCTCAGGAATTTGCAACTTTCTTTACCAATATCCCAATTAAAACTACAGAAACTTTAAATTCCTCGCCTGCACTAGCTATTGAATTATTAAGAGCGAATGTCTCACCCTGTCCTGTGGAATTTAAATTTAAACATATAAACCCTACAGTCATTATAAAGGCATTTAAGCAACTTAAGATCAAAATTACCGAGGATCTGTGGGGCATGTCTACTAAAGTTTGTCAATCCATTATTGAGACAATTGCACCCTATTTAGCTTTAATATTTAATTTGTGTGTAGATCAAGGGGTTTTCCCGGATTTAATGAAGTTCAGTAAAGTTATTCCACTTTTCAAATCTGGGGACAGTAAAGACACTAATAATTATAGACCCGTATCGGTTTTGCCGGTTTTAAGTAAAGTTTTTGAAAAAGTAATGTTAAATCAAATGCTCAATCATTTTAATCGTAATAACATCCTACACGATCAACAGTATGGTTTCACCAAAGGACGTTGTACAACCGACGCCGGTGTCACCTTATTAAAACATATCTTTAACGCATGGGAAGAGGCACAAGATGCAATAGGCATTTTTTGCGACTTATCCAAAGCATTTGATTGCGTGAATTACGATACACTGCTCTTGAAACTTGAGCATTACGGACTCGGTAAACTTGCTCTTAGCTTAATGAAATCATATTTAAATGACAGATTGCAGCAAGTTCAAATTAACGGTGTGAATTCATCGGGTTTGAAAGTCAAAATGGGTGTACCGCAGGGCTCAATATTGGGGCCATTCTTATTTTTAGTATACATAAATGATTTACCTCATTTACTGATAAACCGATCACAAATGGTGTTATTTGCTGATGACACATCTCTGATTTTTAAAGTAAGCAGACGTGCACAGGAGCTTGACGACGTAAATAACGCTATGCTTTTGGTCCATAATTGGTTTACTGTAAATAATTTGGTATTAAATGAAAAAAAAAACTAAATGCATTAGATTCGCTTTACCAAATGTTAGAAGTAGTAAATGTCACGTTGTATTGAATAAGGAAATACTTGAATTCGTCGAAAATACGGTTTTCTTGGGGATTACGCTTGACTCAAAGCTGCAGTGGGGTCCGCACTTAACATCTCTTGCAGGGCGGCTAAGTTCAGCCGCTTACGCTGTTTGGAAAATCCGCCAATTAACAGACGTGGATACCGCGAGACTGGTCTATTTTAGTTACTTTCATAGCATCATGTCTTACGGTATTTTGTTGTGGGGACGGGCTGCAGATATTGATTCTATCTTCATCCTGCAGAAGAGGGCTGTCAGAGCCATATACAAGCTCAGCAGGCGTGATTCTCTAAGGGAACTGTTTAAAAAAATTAACATCATGACGGTTCCTTGTCAATATATATATGAAAACATTATGTACGTTCGAAAAAATCTACATCTTTTTAGTAAGATAAGTGACAGGCATAATTTTAACACAAGAAGTAGGAACAAATTAGATCAACCGCGTTTCAGATTGTCTAAAGTAAAAACTTCTTTTATGGGTTACTGTGTAAAATGTTATAATAAAATACCACTCGATATTCTTCAACTAAATGAGAAGAAATTTAAAACATGCATTAAACGCACACTATGTAGACAAGCATATTATAAGTTGGATGATTATATTGCAGATAAAAATGCTTGGTTAAATGCTTGTCCTGCTCCACAGGCACTTGAGCTCACTAGTTAAAATTTCAATATTTGGAAGAGGTGCTTCCCTTTTTCTTTTTTAGTGTTTCTGACATTACGATCTTAATATTTATTTTTATTTTATTCAATCATGTTTTAATTGTTAATGCTGCAATACTAAACACCTTTTCCTGTTTGGTATTAAAAATTTTATTCATCTCTTAAATAAATTGCAATCTATAGTTTTGTATAATTTAGAAGCATTTTTTCAATTTTGTAAATGTAAGAACCATGGATCCGTTTATTATGATTTTTTGATGTTGACTTGAAAGAGCATGGCAGTTGAGAATGTGTCATGCTCACTTAAATGTCTCACTGATGGTGGCACGTGTGTTGGATCATTCGGTTCCCTACAAAATGGTTGAGCTGGATGGTGCTGATCCATGCGTCATGTTCGTGAACGGACGCCGTCGGTTGAGACTGGTCATCTCTTAACTGCCAAGGCTTATTTTTAATCTTATTTCTTGTATTGTTTCTTCATTTGTGTGTTTTTTTTACATTGTTCTCACATATAGAAGCAACAAGAATAATGTACCCCGGATTTTGTAATATCTTGATTTAAAAAGAGTGTCCATGGAGTTTCTTGCCCGTTCTTCTCCATTGAGATCTACGCTTTGGAATGGGCACCTAGCTTCAACTTTCTGACCAACTGACCGACTACTTAATTTTGACAATTCAAAAGTGCCTGTAATGGTTTAATTGAAATAAATGCTTTGAGTTTGAGTTTGAAACACTCTTTTCAGCGAAAGAGCGACGACATACCTTAGATGAACCCATATCCATATTACCAGGTGTTCTAAGTGTGAGTTGTTCACACTATATCATGTACTGCATAATGTGTTCGTCTCGTACTTGTCGTTATGTTAATTGGTGCCTGTTTGGCTCTCCTATATAAAAGTAGGGTTACTGCCTACTGGCTATACCCGTTTCTTAATTGCAGCACTCTTGAGGCACGTCGCAAAGGAAATGTAGGCAAACTGCTTACGTCCTTTTCCGCCGTAAATGAAGAGCAGGTTTTAACGTGCAAGTTTTTTTAACTCCTATATCCCGAGCCTCTTCAAAGTGTATTATGTCTTAGAGAAGGTGGTAAGCTCTGTTTGATTGGTACTTATCTAAAATGTATTAACACATCTTGACTCTAAGTACAAATTTGGTTTGGTACGAACGAGTACCCGTTGACCGTGAAAATAACCCAATATCCTAGTTCCTAGTTCAGTAGGTCATACAAGGCGCGCAGCTGTGTCGTTTGGCCTTCAAAAATAGGTCATCATGCACCCTGCACCCTACCCCCCGTGGCACCCAGAACTTGGTGCAACGGGTTTAGGTCAAAGTCGACAAAGTGAATACTGATTGTGGTAAATTGTTATTATAATATGTTAAAAGTGAAATAACCCTGTATAGGCAGTCACTTCCAAATCTCACCTTATTTCAGATTAACTGAAACATGGTTCTTTATTATTCTTAAGTATTGGAGTGTTAATCAGTCTATCTTACGGTTACATCAACAAATAAAAATAATGTGTAATTTTTTTTTGTGTCCTAACTAGTTTTACGACAGTAACACAGATTAATTGTCTTTCAATAGATTACTCAAACAATATGCTTGTTAATATTTAGAAGAGTCTTTAAAAGGTAAAAAAAGAGATATTTCCACAGAGCTCGTACAAAACTGATCATTCATTCCGATTACGACAAAGCTAAGGTTTCCAGTCTAGAATCTGTCTGTAGACATTTTAAGCAATACTTATACAATGGCTAATATTTTCGACATTTTAAAGCAAAAACTATTGCTTAAATCTTTTACAGGACAATACCTGATTATTGTAAAAAATCTTACTTTTCTGAAAGAGCCGAAACTCAGTCAGTTGTATCATAACGTAATCGCCGTTGTCAGTAATGACACGTCTGGTCAAAGACATCAACATTTTAGCTGACGTTGCGGATTTGGGGGTTTCCAATATTCGGTCACAATGATTTGCATATTTCATCATGAAAACAGGGTGTAGATAATTTGCAGGTGTATATTCAGCTGTATGGAAACCGTGGTCGTAATTAAATAGGTATTGGTGACATTTATAAAACACACAAGACCTCTCGTTACACGTGCCTCTTAAAACAATGTTCTCATCGTTTTGTATGGAAAACTTGCAAAACATCACTTCTCAACATAAAACATAACTGTAAGAATGTTATTCTCATGGAAATATTAAAATAATACTGTCATCATTGGAATTAATTAATTGCAAACAAGATTTTAATTGAAGTGTGTATTTATCATATGAGCTTTACATAATTAAAAGTAAACGATTTCGTTTATTATTTTCCACGGCAATGAGAACACTTATCAACAGCTTACTAATCAGATTAAATAAAGCAATTTAATTCTATAATTGTTTCTGCTGACGTAAGAAGAATCAACAATCAACATTTAAAATAATTAATAGCACCCAGGAATTAAAATTAAATGAACTAGTATTTTTCACGTGACTTCGCCCATACTAACGTATTGCACCAGTGTCCCCCTTCATCTTCTACGGGACGAAGCCTACAAATCACCATGTTTATTTCTATCTTTGGTGAGAGCCTGTGGGTCACCTGTCAATCAAGCAGTCATTAAATCATAAAATTGGTTAGTATGACAATTTCATTCACTCCCTTCTATCTGGTACCCATACCTATACTTTTTACCATCAAAAATCTTCAATCGATACCGAAAACGAATTACCGTGTCTAAACACAGGTTACAAAAAAGGCGCAACAAAAAGTCCCAAAGTATCTTCAGGAAAGTCGTCTGTTCAAAGTCGTGTCCAATTTACTTTAATTATCAATTCGCGTGGTCAAGTGTTCTCTGCGGCCATTAACCAATGTTACACGTGCAACACCGGCATCATTCACGTGTTTCGGTATAATTAGTAGTAAGGGGCGATGATTTCAGCCAATTACTATAAGATTCTATCGTATGAGTGTCTATAATGTCGGAACTCTTATTACTATGAATATTTTGGTGTCAGCTCCTCGATGAAATAAGGTTATTTTTATTATAAGTTAGAATAAGTTCAGATGATCATCATCATCAGTAAAACGCACGTTTTCAGCGTTTATAACAGAAGTGACGTGACGCTGCCGCGCTGACGTGATACATAGAGAACTTTACGTGCATGTCTGTTGCGCTATCTATGGTGTAAAAATAATGAGCGGTCAAAGTAATTAGGGCAATGAAACCAAATCGAGTGATCGCCTGAACCGCCTCAAACTTACCCAGGCGAAGATACAGCTCGCGGGCGATGGGGCGTGTAATAGATACCTTTTTTGTATAAGGACAGTGACCGAAGCGACCGGAATGACACAACGTAAAGTTATTTAAAATTGGGTTCATTTAATGACAATCGAGCATATTGTGATTCGTTTCGTAAATAAGGTCCATTCGGTGTCAATAGACTTTTGGAAATGACAATAATCTTAAGGAAGGATGTTTAAAGTCACTCGTAAAATATTGAATATGTTTTTCTTTAGAAATCGGTGAATATACAATATGATTAAGACTGCTAACTCCAAATATAACTGTCCGTCTGAAATCCACTGAACAAGCAGCAAGCAAGCAAGCTGTAGCAAAGTAGAAACTAAAATAAGAAGTATTCCTTTTCAGTAGAATTTGTAAGAATAAACTGGAACAGAATATGGCCGACTGTATACATTAAACATAGTTACATAATACTCGCAGAAACAGGAAACAGTTTTTATCCAAACAATGTTACGTACTTGCGTAGTTTGTTATTGTAACAACAAAATAAACTAGGTACCTACTGTATTTTTATTGGCAAAAATACTTTATTAATCAATCTCTTGTCTAGATCAATACCGATATGTTAGCACCAAAGCTTCGTCTACAATCGCGACACACCTTGAGTCAAAACCTTGCGAATGAGAAATTTTATTTTTTATTCTAAACCTAAAGAATTATACAGATAATCTGAATAACCTCGCAAATAGTAGGTTAAACATGGTCCACTTTCACGTGGGCAATAAATATCGTAGTTTCCTATCTTACCTACCCACGACATAAACCGCTTTCTAGGCGCCACAAGCGTACTGCGCGGGCGCGTAGGAGATACTCGTGAGCTTTCATCAGCGGCCTAGTGACAAGAGATAGGCGATGTATATTCATGGAAATCACAGCAAGTGGTATATCCAGTAAAAGTCCAAGGTTCTAAGAGAAATAACCGGGTTGACGTTGACGTTGACGTCAAACGTTATGGAACGATGCCGAAGACACGGGGATCGAGGAGGGGGGAACGGAGGGGGGCTCAAGGGATCAAACCGGAATAAATCAGCGTTTTTGAGCAATTACTATCCACTCAGTCATCTGTAGATGCGTTTTCAACACGCTATATTACTGTGGATGCGATGCTGGAGGCAAGTACCTGGGCGATAAACGAGAAGAAGCCAAGACAGAAGAAGTTTGAATCATATTCAGCCGAGCTCTTAAGAATATGCATTTTTATTAAGGAGTATTTTATCAGGTAACCTTCCGAACTCCGAAAGCACCTAATAATTAGCAACTTACATTATGGCTGATGCTGATGGCCACTTCGACCCCCGGAGTGGGTAAGTTCACAAAACGTGTTTTCACCATACCTGGTTTGCGGAAGATCGTTAACTGACGACCTTTAGCATTGTGATTCATAATGAACATTAATCCGCACGGCTTTTGTTGAGGAGGCATTCATTATTGAACTGATTTTTCGCTTTTGCGGGGAATTAAAAGCTGATTGCTAGAATAATGAGTAAGTTTTAATTAACTCTCGTTAGTGAATAGAGAGCCCCTTTTTTACATCCAGTCAAGATCTAAAAGCGTTTCAGAAACAGTCAAAAACAGATATGAAACTAACAAAAAGAAACTTCAAAAAAACTTTCGCAGGTCTGCTGGGAGAAATTTCTAAAACTTCCTACTAATAATATTCTAAACGGGAAAGTTTGTGAGGCTGGATGGATGGGTGTTTGTTACTCTTTCACGCAAAAACTACTGAACGGATTTTTTCGGCTCTATTCTTTTTATGCCGATATTTTCACGGGATCGACACTTATGCGGGTGAAACCACGGGGCGCAGCTAGTTTTTTATGAAAATCAATTAAACACCAGCGTTAGTGCACATGGCTTTCTGAGTGACTCATTTATCTGTTGATTTAATTCAAGTATGTATCCGAAGGGTTAATTTGTGAACTATTAGATTATATTATAATCAACATAAATATTATGTATGTGAAATTTTATAATAGGTCGAATTAATATTAAGTAGTTCTGACATACTAAAATCATAGATAACTATTCCGGAGAGGATCTATCGGCGGAGAAATTCATCTTCACCTTAAAGAAAATAGACACTAAAATTGAAAACTTCCTTTAAATATATTTTTAGCATTACCACTTCAGTGTTTTTGAAAACTTGTCGAATGATTGTAAGAACTAGACGTGAGAAAAAAAAAACAGTAGGAAGTATTTAGAACTTAAATACATGTAAATTACTCATCGGTAAAATATTTTTTTATCTTGTCCCAACTGGTATGTATTGACGTCAAAAATAACCAATTACCTATTATTAGAACTAGAAAAACAAAACTTAATCCAAAATATTCCGTAACGCATAAATCTGCGATATTATCTCCGTGTGATTGCTAACACGATAATCTGATTTATAATAGCACAGGTATAAATTTATAATGCCAATGTCAATTACTTGAAACGGCTTCAAGAATTCAATACGGCTACTGTGTAATTAGAATACTATTTTTGTAGTTGCTAATAAGCGCCGTTTGTTGACTAGGTAACTGCAAGAACTGCTGTAAAAACAGACTTAAGATTAGACTAGAATAAATAGATCTGAAAGTAAATTGAACGCATTTTATCTTGATTACTTTTTGCAATCTCCATTTCCATTGCATGATGACTGAAAAACTTGTAACGTCAGCAGCCGGCAAAGTTTTAAGTCAATTAATGTAAGTTCAGCTCTTTTAATGAAGTTCCATAACATTCAAGAAAAGAAACTTCGCCAACTCTTGTCACAGACTCACTTCTGTAAGTGGTGAAGCCAAACAATAAAGCTTAGATACTGATGTATAGCAGTTAGAGTTACTCTGAAATCTGTTAGCAACACAAATCCGACGATATCCGGTGGATTTATATCGGTTCGTTTCCATTACGTTTCTATCTCCTCATTATGCGCAGAAGCAACTTAGCTATTAATACTGATTGATATTTTATCTTATCATATTTTCCTTAATTAACTCCTCTAGATTCTTGATCTTAGCTTCTTAGGTTTCGGTAATTACATACTGTTTATCAGTTAAGTTGATCGTTATTATCTTCCTCGATTCTATTTGCGACTGCACGATTATAAGCTTTAAGACAGTTTGAATAGAACCAACAAAATGACGATTCCTGATGAATTGAACCCATCGATTGAAAGGTTAATCGTTCAGGAGATTAAAGCTCTATTGATTTCAATTTTGCTGTTTAATAGACCAAGGCCGATGAAGCACGCTCAAACATGACATCAAACTAAATGAACTTCACGTGAAGATTCGTGTGAAGAAGGTCGAGATATTCTGAATATGTTCGAGAAGTCGTTCAACAAACGGATGTTTTAGTCATCATGAAGTAATTGTTTTTAGAATTATACAAAATAATTGCTTAATATGTATAACTTTTCATGTAAATGATTGTTCACCTTTACTACATAGATGGACGATTTCGTTGCATTATGATGCCAATTTTGTAAAGTTCAAATCTGTTCAAGACCTTCGATAAGGACGTTGTGTCCAAAATGTACAAATACAAAAGGAGTTGAAGAGCAATGGCATTACTGTTTTATTTGCATTAAGGATTGCATATTGTTTGGACTAGGTATTCAAAATCTAACATGCGTCATTAATTTTCAGGATTAGAACCAATTACAAAGTTAAATTATCTTTATGAGTGTCAAAGACTATCTTCATGTGCCCTGTCACCGACCTTACCGATTTCTCTTTAATCGAATTAAACTTTAATTCCAATGCAGCAAAGACGATTAGTAATATAAGATTAGAAACTGAACATTTTCTTATTTTCACAGATATTCCGAGCCGTGCTATTTCTGTACAATTGGAAGCAGAGTGGCTCGCAGCTCACCTAATCATATCGTTCTAGACCACTTTCACCTATCGAGAACTGCGGAAGCGTTGGAGCCGCGTCAAATCGATTCACTCAGTATTCGTTCAAGTTTCATTTCACGTCTCGATGATTCTATTTAAACCTTAGTCAATTTACCGATAAACTGTTCAATAAAACCGTTAGTTCTGTACTAAATCTTGGATCAAAGAAGCAAGAGACGACCTTTTTGTGCGACGTTTATGAAAAGAATCTAGTCGGAAGTGTAACGATGGAAGGTGGACTAGAACTCCATACAATAAAATAATCCATAGAATGGAAGTGATAAAAACGGGACAACAGTTTCAGCAGCATAAGTAGGAAAGGTTTACAAAAAATAACTAGATGCTTTTTGGGTGACACAGTTTTGTAACTCTTGATTGTTGCTATATTTGAAGCACTCAACTGGCACAACGCAAAGCGCCCTACTTGCAGCTCTGCTCTCCTGGTAACGGCAGACAATCGTGACGGTACCTCCATACTTATCATAAAAGTAAACGACCAACCACAGCCACTCTCGAGCACTGTGTCGGATCAAAGCAATTTATCTCATACAGCAGAACAAATCGGACTAACTGAAGTTTCTCAATAATAAGTACCAGAGTACGCTTTTATTGTTTTTCTTTTCTCTTTTTGCTGTGCCCAACAGGGTCCATAATGAACACCATTTCTTTATTTTTTTGAACTTACCACCTAAGTACACATTGTGGAATGCAAATAAAGTATTGAGTAATACCACAGAATACTTAATAGTACTACGTGTAATACGAAAGCCAATAATAATCTTCGTTTAGGCCAAATGGACTGCAGGAAATAATGTAGTTAAAGTAATTAAAGCTCTACCTACATTTAAAAGATATAACTATAACGACCAGACTATATTACATTAATAAAGGTGTAATTTAACAAAAAAAAAAAGTGAATTGCTAATTGTTTCAAAACAAAATACGATAATTACTGACATGAATGAATGTAAAAAATACCTAAATTGGCGCAATTCTCGATACAGTCGGCTGTCAAAGCAAACTAGTGACAGGCAGTAATTAATAATTGAAAGAAACGATGGATGGTTTGTGTGAAGGATGATAATTTTGCTAGAAAGTGGATGAATACTGAAACGACGACGGCTAATATAAATGTATGGAAGAAGAAGGCATGCTGCGCCGCGCGCCGACCCCAAATACATTGTTATAGAGCAGGAGAATGATCATAATAAGTAATTCGTTGATGAAAACTTTAAATTTACTAATGAAACGCTTCATCTACTAGAACTATAACATCAATTAATATTCTATTAGCCTAATAGAATATGTCATTCGTTTATGCTAATTTTAATCGTAACATTCACAACGGACTATTTTTGGTGTCAAAAATAAATAAACATAAAATTAATGACGCATTTAATGATTGTGAAAAAACAAACACTAGTGCGCCCACTTATATACATAACAATGCGAGAATAAAAGGAAAACAAAGAGTCGTATCAGCTGCTTATCATCTTGACTAAGTTGTAGAAGCTAACGTAGGGTAACGTGGTTTCCTTAAACCATTCAATTGCTATTGGAACTATGTAAATCATAGAACGATTTTAGAACCAGGGGCCTGCTACGTTGGGTAATGGTAAACTTGATGAATTGAAAGAAAGCCAATCAACAACAAAGACTTATGTTATTATAAAAGAACATACTAGTCAAGCAACCTAATCCGTACCATAGGCACACGCAGTAACTATTAGGACACATGAGCATTAATCAAGGTTGTCAAGGTCCAATCGATAAATAAACTCTTCCGCGATGATGTTCTCGGTCTCCCTTACGCTTCATACATTATTACACGTGCGAGTGAAAGGACAATAGTGTGTGAGAACTTTAGAAAACTAGATATTATTAGTACTCCTTTAAAGGAAAATGTAATTACGTAGTCTACCATTTATGTCAGTGAGTTATTGTGTTTGTAACGCGCGGCATTCGACTAGGAAACGAGTTTGTACGTCAAACGGTTTGTTGTGACTGGTGAGGCAACAGTTTCACTTGTACTATGCCGACTTCTTTCAAATAGACGTGTTTTGAAATTGGTTACCACCTTACCACTTTGGTTCATTAAAAATTCTTGAGGTTGTGGGAGGAACATTTTAATTTGTACCTATTCGGTTTTTTCCTCTATGAGATACAACTGCTACAACAATAAAATAAAAACTACTAGATCTAAGCCTGCGTCACGCCCGCTTGCTACGTTATGTGTAACTCGATCTCCAAGCTCTGCTGGTTATTGATTTTATTTATCTGATTCCAAGAAGGTTACCGAACGATATCGTTCGGCATACATCGAGTTCGTGTCCATGTCAAGAGTGGAGTCTCCCATTTCGGTCATGGCACGCGCTCGCAGGTGCTTCCGCGGCCCACACATAGCTCGGTGACCTCCGTGACCGAGCAGGTTTATTTCCCACTGTGCATTGCACTCATGGCAGACTCTACTTTTTTGTTTGACTTAATACAAGAATATAGAACAAAAACATCTCAGTAGTTGGTGATGACTCAGGTTGTTCTTTTGACTTTAGTAATATTTAGTTAGATGATAATAATATTGTAAAGGATAAAATATTTTACTATGAAGTTATTTTAATAAGTGTAAAGTTACGTAATCTATAAATAAATTATAATTAGGTTTGTTCGAGAAGTTTGTTCAAAATTAAAAACCCAAATCCAATTCTAATTTAATGCTATTTTTTGACGTTATACAAAACAGGTTAAAATTATACGGTGCATAGGTGATGGATTAGTAACCCGTCATTACCTAAGCATGCCTGTACTGGTTCGTGTAGGTATAACGTAATTAGGATCATTGACCCTCTGTGGTTGCATATTATGTACAGACGCCAGCACATCAAGCTACTATAATCTGTCAAATTTCTTTAATAGATTTCAACTTTATTGCTAAGGCATAAGGTTCAAGGTTGATTGGGAAAATGTGAGTTTCGGGTAGCTTGATGTGCTGGCGTCTGTACTAACCAACTATTATGTACATATCCGCTTGAAACTTCATTAAAATTACTCTAAACACCGTGCATTTTAACTGTCCTATAGTTACCACCAAAATATTATGACAGGAATCCGCAGCGTGCTGTTTTGGTTTAATTAAAATTATCAAACATGCCAGTCACGACACATCATAATTAACGAGATTATCAATGTTGAAAACCAAATATTCAGTTTTGATAAATAACCAGATTTTAGTATTACATAAATTATACAGCGATATTGCAATATATATTCCGAAGAAAGTAATAGAATGCTATATACAATACCTGACGAAATGTAAACGGACATGGCCGGTCTCAACTTACCTGCAACAAGAGGAATGCACAAATTAAACTTCAACGTAAAAAACATGTAAGCAAAATGTACAGCTTTATTGAAAATAATTAAATAACATCAAGATCTAAACATCAAAGTCAGGTTTCTTTTCGAAAAGATGGCACGGCAGATACAGAATCCTCCTAGAATACAGATGCCTCCTTCCATTCATTCATTTTAATGTAATTCGACAATGAAGAAAGCTTGTTTCAACCTTTTTGCAATCTAGATAAAAATTGCTTTTTATTTCATCTCAATCAACAGCTAAATGTTGCTTAATTAAATCAAATTGGCCCAATAAGTCATCAGACGAGAATACGAGATCGATCGAAGCAGTGTGGCGCCACGTATTCGCATTTTTTGTAACCAACCAATATTTTCAAGGTCACCAGCGAAGTGCTATTAACCAGATCACACTAAATATCAAGTGGATTCTATACTTTGTTTGGTTTATAACATATTAAACGTTTTGGCACAGAAAATATCTAATGCTGTAAAGGAACCGGTCTTGGCATCCTGTTGTTACATCGCTTAACGTTTAGAAACAAGGTTATTAACAAATATTAGGAATAATTTCTATTAATACTGTACTCACGAATAGTTAATCTTGTTCAGGGGAGGTAACCCAATTCGGTAAATTTCGCTCAATTTCTAACGAAGGTCGACCTTTCCTCCCACCTTATTCATGAAATTCGCGGTAAATGTATATTTGAGTTGAAGTTAGAGGTCGCTAGAGACGGGATCGATGTACAGTTTTAGACGAAAATTCTGAACATATTGGATGATGATATCAAAGGTTCTCAGAATGCCAATATTTATAATATGGGTAGTACACGTAGAAGGTAAAGCACATGAAGTGTTCGATTTCCTTTAGCGGGAATTATATATAATTTACATTTTTAGTTATCTAGTGTAGAAATCAGGTCAAAAGGTGCCAGTTAGGCTTGTAGCCTCCTACTACATCGTAATGCGCCTCTTGGAGTCTTGGCTCATTTTCAGCGATGCACATTACGGTTAGTGGTGATGAATAGTGCCTCATTGTTAGCATGTTGTTAGCACAAAGCACTCATCGTCATCACTCAGTCTTACTTCCCTTATAAGAAAACAATGCTGAAAACTACTCTCAACCTCAACATATTTTTTATGCTCGCTATTCCTACTTTTTATTTCTTAGTAATTGATCTCATAAACTTCGTGGTTTCTCTGTTTCAAGGTCAAGTTGTAACATAACATGCGTTACGTTTCATTTAGCGAAACGTCAGAAAAAAGAACTAAAGGAATCTTCGCCTGAAATTCTTTCTGAAAAAATATTTGCGTCGTCGGCACGTCACGCGATGTTTCATGAGGTAGTAGGTACATAGGCGCTCATGTACATTTTATGTCGATCGATACGAGTCCTTGGCATTGAAAACACGTTTGACCTTTTCCATTGTCTCGGAGACTCAGTTTATTCTTGTAAGAAGGATCTTGGGAGATATATTTTTATAGATTTAGCGCCTGTGTGTAATTTCGGAGTGGAAACCGTGCTGTTCACCTGTAACTGGCGAAATTTTCTCTTACTCAATAGCCTCTAATCAAATCTCAATACTATCTATTGAGATAGGGTAGGTGGTCGTGTCGTGGTATATAGCTTGCATAGTATCTTTGATAACGTAACTATTGATGTAAACAACCTAGCATGTTAACCCAAGATCCGCAAGTAAGTTACAAAGGGTAATCAAAATCCAATCAAAGCGTCGAGAAAAATCTTTAATTTTAAAACATAATTAGCGGCATTATTAATTTTCTAATAAAGACTTTTTATGTGCCCAGAAAAAAATCAAGCATAGGGCAATGCATCCAATTGAGCAAGTAGCATTTAAAGGTCGGAACTGTAATTACATTACCATAAAATACTCCATCAAGCCATAACACGCTCTTCGTGCTTTACCATAAGGGCTACATTTGTGCTATGTTAATTTTAAAGATGGCATTTAAGTCCTAAATTATGGTTTATCAGAATCCTGTATCTTTAAGCAATGTTCACGTTTTCCGTCTCATTCGCTCCCCACTGTAGCGGGGAGCGTGCTTCTTGTAAGAAGCAAGACATAATCATAATATTTACACCAACGGGTGTTATCTGTGCAATTATATTTATATGGATACCTATCTCGACGCTTTAATGTAATTTTCTTACTCAGTATTCATATTCGCAAAATAACATTATAGTCATGTTAAGTAGATATAAAATAATATGTAAGTAAATAACAATTAATACCTAATTAATTAATATAAATAACAAAATTATACTAAAATTATTCACAAACTAAAATATAGCGTCGAAAAATTTCTCCGCATCGCTGTCGACTGGTAATGTACCCAAGAGACTGGCGGCATTACCTCGTTGTATGGCATAGAGTATATAACCACTTAGTCTTGTATGGCAATGCTTAGCCTCTGGCCAAGGTAGCCAGCCCCTGGGTCACGGGAAGTGTCAATCAGCCGTTTCGAAATTTCCATAAAAAGTAAAAGTAAAGTCGTGTAAGTTATTATAAACTAGAAAGTTCAAATTAAAAGGAGTATACCCCATATGCTAGTCCTACAGCTATCACATACAAAAAAAATATATTTTATAATATATTAACAGTCAAGATGTCTTACAGTACACATAATTTGAAAATATAATATAAATTTATAATATCGACGGTGCTTATAAAAAGAATAAAGATAAAATCATAACAAATAATTAAGATTTTGCTCTTTAAACAAATATTTTGTCTGAAGATATTTTGTTTGTCATTCAGTTCTCCTTCGGGCTTCATACGTATTGAAATATAAATTATTCATAAAGCGTAGAGTAAAATTTTATCTCAAATGATCGATTTCCCCGCGATAGCTGGTCCCTTTCGGCTCGTCTCTTCCAGTCCTTTAATTTCAGGAGCCCATCTGTCCTTGTCCCGACTTTGCGCAAATGTTTCGAACAGATAACATCTGGCCGCGAAACTGGCATTTTTTTGTAAATGGCCATTATCCCTTACCGTAATGACTGGACCGAAAATGAAGAACGGAGACAGCTCATTTGGTATAATATGATGGTAGATATAGAATTATGGAGCTAATTTATAGACTCTCTTAGAAATGTATACTGACGTGGTCGTATCACGAAAGCTGTTATTGGCCAGTCAGAGGGTTATCAGTGTTTTCCATTTTATCAATGTTTGCATTGACGCGATAAGGCGAATGGAAAGTTGTATAAATCGTTGATGACAAAGTGTTGATTAACTGCTAATATGCAATTTTTAATAAAACCATAAATAGGAAACTAAACTTTCTGCGTTGTAGGTTTTCTTTTTTTATTTGTACCAAAAACGTGTCTTGAATATTCAGTCCAACGTATACGATGAGATTCATACCAACAACCCAAATTACAGATTCGCAGAATTCGACGTACACAAAGCTTCGCAAAGTAATTATGAATCACGAATATAATGTAAGGAAAAAAGGAAGTACAAAAGAAAATAATTGGCGGAGTCTGTAAGTTAAAGTCGTCATAAGAATTATATAAACACTCTTACAAAATATGTACAACATTGCTTTACATTTTCGACACGGTTAGCGCAATGAGTAAGACGCAATCGATCAAGTCTTGCTACAGCAAAAATATGAGCACACTTCTAACTTTTTTTGTTCTATCTTCTCCTAATATTGAATAACACAGCAACATATTGCGTAATCTGTTCTAGGTATTTCCCAATATTTTTGAGAACTTATCAAGTTTGTTTTCGTTTTACAGTGTCAAGATTTATGTTTTCGAATTCGCCAAGATTTGTCTAAACTTTTCTGTCCTTGAACCTTCTGCATCTCTACGCTCAATCAATAGTCCTGCGGAATACTACGTAGCTCGAAGGTCCGGCGTTTCTTTTGCCAAAGATGTAAACAACAATGGCCGCTCGAAATTGAATAAAATCGATATACAAGAACATTTATTTTAAGTAATGTTTGTTTTGTCTAGTTAAGAACGCGGCCATTGTTGTTTACATCTTTGGCAAATTTAGAAACGCCGGGCTATAGAGAGCTACATAATAAGCTACGAGACAATTTATCGCCCGATCGTACAAAATAACTGCCACTCGACGCTATTTTTGAACTTCACTGAAACTGCACAAAAATATCGAATATCTTATCAAATTACTATCTTATCTACTGTTAATCATTATCAATGACCTTCTGAAAAAATATTCCGGCATAGACTATATTTTTTGTTAAGCTATTGCTCCTCATTATTAAGATCCTGTTAAAGGCAACAGAAACTATAATTATCCTACATTAAAACAGGCAACAGGCTATTAGTAAGTCCACCAACTCAGTATTTACGCAGTAAGTATGTAAACAGGAAAACACCAACTTCACCGCATCGTTTGACTCACATTACAATAGTATAATTTCATACAGTGATTATGGCAATACGCCCGATCGTTCTGTCTGTGAAAGAGACCCAACAGCACCTCATAAACGTCCACAATTGAACAATAGAGGGAGTTGACAGTCTGACTGGAGCAGTTATGGCAACGACAAGTCGAAAGGTAAAGGCAAAATGTCGGATCTAATTTCGTCAAGTTAAGAGTATTTACATACATAGCTTAATAAATACCCTTAGCGAACAGACTTACTCGCAAACTTTTTATCATTACCCTTGGGCAAAGGCCCCATTCGTTCAACTTTTCTCGATGCTGATTAAGAATATTATTATTAAAAGCCTGTGATGTCCCACTGCAGGGCAAAGGCCTCCCTACTCTTTCCACTTCTCTCTGTTTAAAGCTTCTGAGGACAAGTTCTTGTTGAAGGAGACCAGCTTATCCCGCCATCTTCGTCTGGGCCTGCCGCGATGTCGCTTGCCATTTAAAGGGACCCATTCGGGCGTAAGTTTGACCCATTGGTCGTCTGACATGCAGCAATGTATCCAGCCCAATTCCATTTTAGCGTGGCAGCTTTCTAAGTGACATCAGTTATCTTTGTGATAGAAGGGATCGTCGTATTCCTAACCCGGTCTGTAAGAGTTTGATAAGAACAACAACCGTAAAAATGATTATGAAAAAAAAAATTGGACGATATAGGATTACACAGTGATTTTTGCAGCATTTGTTTAGCTGTAAACTATTCAATATTAAGTAGTATAAAAATAATGCTTTTTCAGGCTTATCATGACGGAGTGTAACCTAATTCGTAAGCAACTCCTCAGTGAGCTCATTCCATAAAAGGTGCAACTGCAGAGCGTGCCTCATGTTCTTTATCTTGTCACGTTATGATGTATCACTCGTAGGCGAGCACTTGAAGCCACGTGTCGTAGCGTAGTTACTACGTACACTAGCTATAAATCGTTCTTAAGTGGTATGCACAAGCACATCGACCCATTTTCCTCACTGCACCGCCACCACACATACTTACACAAAAAGCGCTTAAGTTTAATTTTATCAACTCTATTTTCAAAAAGAAATTCTTTAGGTAAGTAGAGCATTCTGTGTAAACAGAATTTTCCACCTTCTTCAACAACGACGGTCAGATTTACATAAATTATCGTCACATACATCCGTATATGTGTCAATAGTTTAATTGTTTTTGTTACACAACAGTTAGCCTAATTCATTAACGTTAAAACATTGAATAATGCGTAAACAGTTTTATTTATAGCCGACTGTAATACAAAGGGTTCTTTAAATATTCTGTTCTACGTATACGTATGTTTCAATTCAATAGATGGTTATAACAGCACATATTTAGTAACTTTATCGACACATCAATGAATCAACCAACATTTCAATTTCGTGAACTTTCGGTCGACACTCAGCCATATCAGTTGAGTTCAAAAGTCCTATAGGACATTAGTCATTACAATAAACAAGATATCTTTAAACATCATTTCTTTGCTGTGCTTATCCAATCAGCTAACACGAGTGAGCCAATAGTTCACCATCAAATCGTAATCTCTTACGGTGATTTAGATTTCCAAACTAAACGAAAGTTACCTAACCCTACTTGCAGTGAAATATACAAATGGCATCAGCGACGCGAAGATTACTAATTGTGTTGCCATTTCAGTCGACTGAGATTTATGCAGACAAGAATACAAATGGATTTATTTTCTCCACCCATTTAAATTTCTGCATCAGGAGGATTGTACAAAGCGTTGGTAGGGAAATGGGTCTAAAAGAAAATCATGGGTATGAACAAAAAAATGTGAATTTTCAACATACTTGGCAACTACCATTAAACAAACTGCAGGCGCTATGAATACACAGTGTGCCAAACTATTATGATAAACAACCTACAAATCATTATACAAAGGGGTTTGAAGATTTTTGTATGGAGGGTGGCCCTAAGGTCGGCCGCCATTTTGATTTTTTTTCAGAATCGCGGTGCACAACAAACGTTATATATTTAGATAGAGGACACTTATACAAACAAAAAATGTAATACTTATAACATAATATCCTAAGCGTCAGGTTTCGGAGTTATTCACCGAAATATAAGTCGAAAACAACAAGGATTTTTTTGTTTTTTTTCCCTCCAGGTAAGCACATTGAACTATTGAGGTAATAGAAACGTTATAAAACCTTTATGGAGAAGAAACAAATGAAGAATAGACATTTTTTAAATAAATAATTAAACACGGCAATTTATAGTTCGTTTTTTAATCCCAGAGATTAATCTGACATTTAAGTCTTTTGTGTTTTCGTTTTTTGTAGTATAGAAGTTTGACATTACACTAGTCAGATTAGTCTCTGGGATCTGGGATTAAAAAAACGAACTATGAATTGCCGAGTTTAATTATTTATTTAAAAAATGTCTATTTTTCATTTGTTTCTTCTCCATAAAGGTTTCATAAAGTTTCTATTACCTCAAT
This sequence comes from Amphipoea lucens, assembly GCA_947508005.1. NCBI lineage: Eukaryota > Metazoa > Arthropoda > Insecta > Lepidoptera > Noctuidae > Amphipoea > Amphipoea lucens. The sequence continues at coordinate 4,331,141 of OX382371.1, forward strand.
AGTTCAATATGCTTACCTGAAGGGAAAAAAAACAAAAAAATCCTTGTTGTTTTCGACTTATGTTTCGGTGAATAATTCCGAAACCTGACGCTTAGGATATTGTTATATTACATTTTTTGTTTGTATAAGTTTCCTCTATCTAAATATATAACTTTTGTTGTGCACCGCGATTCTGAAAAAAAATCAAGATGGCGGCTGATTTTAGGGCCAAAACCTTCAAACCCCATTACAACGAAATTTCACTCGTGTTTTATAGCACAAATGTAAGTAAGTACATAATTATTAACGGAATTCAGCCCAGAGCTAAAATGCAACACGAAGCTGCAATACCGCTCAACATAGAATAAAACTAACGGTATGGTTTTGTAACGGAATTTTAATAGAGCCACATACAAAATGATCTGGCTATTCGTGATTCTTTGTTACTTTAACAATTGAATGTACATATTGCGTTAGATCATTCAGATTAGACAACTGACCTAAAATTGGCCACTCCTATACTAAGCGCATCCAAACATAATTTGAAATTCTAAGCATGAAGTTAATTTAAAATTTAAATTGCCCAAACACTAGACATTAAAGAGGAAAGCTGCAAACAATATGATTCAAAGAAACAAATTGCGACGTTTTTAAAGCTTGAGGAAGAGGATGAGGATTTCTTGAAGGTGGTAAGCTACAGACAGTTTTTTTTAGAACATTTGTGAGTCACGTTCTCGGTTTTTGTTGGCCAAGAAAGCTTTCTGACAATGTTTTCGAGTTAAAGTATGCGTGTTCAATACAATGCTAGTGCAGCAGTTTCCGAGTAACCAGATTTACTAACGGAAAGCCGTACTTTTTTAGTCAAACTTGGCTGCAGCAGACCTGCACTAGCGCCAACGCAGCGTTTCCGTCATTCGACCTTTACCGAAAGAAACATGTTTTTCTAAGCAGTACTGAAAAAGCATACGGGTTAATTATATATGAGAAAATACCCGTTACATTCTAAAGAAAGTGATGAATACAATGCAGCGAACACCAATGATAATGAAGCGAACGTTTCCGTCGTATTTTCTCGATGAGGAACATATTAATGTCGCGCAAAGAACAACGTCAACACAAATATTGGTAAACGTTTGCAGAAAGAATTTTATTATCATAAATAAATACCTCGTACAGTGTTTAACCTAATAAACTGATTTGAGACGGAATTGTTTGGAAATGTCGATGTCTTTATGCATGGTTTTGGCAGTGGCCCAAAGAAATTGCACACAAAAAAACATTCTTAATGTTTGAGATCAACAAAGGCCTATTAGGAAACATATTGAGGAGCAACAAAAACTTTGTCCTTCCTCATTCCATCTTCCGTGGTAAAGAGGAGGTTGAGTGGGAGTGACCGAGTGAGTCACATCGGCACAAAGAACCGGCAATGACCGACGACAAAACGAAATAGAGGAAAAGCTGTGAATATGCGTGTGGTCTAATTTTACGCCTAAAACATTTATATTTTACATGAATAAAATAAAACGTCGTATATCCCGGAACCGAGTAGTATGAATCATTGTTGGAAATTTTATCATTGTCTACATTTCCCGAAATAAGCATAATGTATGGAGCGGCACACAAGTAATGAATGACCTAGTCAGAAGATGCTCTCATTTTAGCAAATAGCGTTTGATATGTGACATGTAAACAGATGTTTTACATCCGGCAAACCATGTTCTCAGATGATGTAGCGCTATACTGAAGTATTGCGCTCCATCATCTGAGAACACGTTGAGTAGTCTCAGACAGTAACCGTTCTTTCTGATACAGAATTTTTTCTATGGTATTTGAAGCGTCATGTCGACTCAAACATGCTAAAGATCTTAGAAGGCCTAAAAGAGACCAAAGAAGAAGCATCATTACATTCATTACCAGGTGACCAGATATATGAAAATAGACGAAGCCAAAAGGATTATGTTAGGGTCACAGCAGGTGGCATTCTGTATTTTCTGCCAATCCCCATGGGAGAAAGGCTTGAGTTTAAGTAGGTATTGAGAACAGCGCTTTGTTTCTCTACGTCTTAGTTCGGAGAATACTTAAGGAGGCTCGGAAAGCTTTTCAGCCAGAAAAGTGTAAACTTTTATAATTACTTCATTTAATTTTTATAACTCGCCTTTTAATCTCAATTTAGAATTTGAAGAAAGAAAAATGAAACCTTTGCATTGTTGCGAACTTGAGCCAAACTCATCAAGATTAATTGGTCTCCATAACTTGGGCCATTAATCGCTTGGCCGTTTCAATTGGACCATTATCCACTAACTGCGGTTTAATTTTAACGCGTCGCTTTGTGAGTAAACCAAGACGGTTGCAAGTTGCATTCGCGCATGCGGGATGAGTAAGCAACGATCTAAATCCGTTCGCGATACTTATTTTAAATCTCGTATAGGGAACACGTGGTGGGATGAGTATCGAGCCACCAGATGCGGTGGAGCAATGTTTTATTCTGCAAGAGTATATGGACGAATCTTATAGCGAAAACCGTCTATGAATATCATACAATCCGAAAGTAAATATTGACAAACAACCCAGCTCCCACTTAGGTCGATGCTCCTTCAGAATACTTTTGTATAATAAATATTAAGCACAAGGATGTTAAACCAAATTAACCATCAAATTGCTTCTTTGATGAATCATTTGCCAGAAAATTGTATTAGATGATTTCTAAACGAGGCGAGATTAACTTTTGTGCCTCCATTACCGAAATTGCTTTTCGTTAATGAGGTCGTCTGAGTGACTTATTCAAAGCAGTGCGGTATTTACTTCTCTCGATATTGGAGTCGATTCTTTTCTCGGCATTTCAACTAAAAAAAATTTAGGTTTTAAATATATCAACACATTTACGTCCGTAGCGGGATAAGAATTGTTATTAATAGAGCGTCAGTCATCGTCGAGTTCTACCACGCTGATTGAGGTTTGGCACTCGACGAATCCAAAATCCGCGAGTAGTTCATGTCCAACGCGACAGCTGATACTATTCTATAACCGTGTCACGTTTTCTTGATATAAATCAGAGCACGATAACACACGAGCAACGAAAGTTTACATACACGTTTTATAGAGCTCTGAGTGAGCTCCTTCGTGCAATCTGCTAAAAAAAGTAACATCGCTTCAAGCTACTCAATCATCCGAAAATAGAAACTTGGGAGCAAACAAATCTGTGATTTCTCTTGCGCCATTCACTTTTGGAATATTCTAACACTGAATTTTCTTGGTTCGATCATGAATTCTGAGTACGTACGCCCACAGTGGTGCCTGTGTGTAAACACAACTCGAATGGGGTCAACGCTTTGCCGCCTACTTTCCCTACAGAGAATTATTATTGTCCATCAGACAGTGAAATAATCAGCGCACATAGTTATGTAGATAAGCATATCGCGCGGCTGGTTCAAGGCAATTACGAAGTCGCAGACGACGGAGCTGTGCTCATGTTTTATAATAAAACGTAGCATTGATATTTCACAATGTTTCTAGTCATGGCGAACAAAGTCAAAGACGCAGTATTTTTTTAAGAACATGCGCATAAATCTCCTTAGGAGCATTGTTGCGACAGTAAAATATTCCGAATGACTTACATGTCCCAATGTTGATTGTGTCCACCTTGACAATATTTATGTCAAACAAGTTAATACTAACTATACCAACAGGAAGGATGTTACATAAAACGTCATATATGTACATGTGCTCAATGTAACTAGTCCTACTTCCTAGCCTTTTCCCAACTTAGTTGACGTCCGCTTCCAGTCTTACCAGATGCAGACGAATACCAATATTTAACATGAAGAGACTGCCTATCTTACCTCCATAACCCAGTCACTGGGTAACACAATTCCCCTTGGTTAGACTGGTGGTGTAATGTAACTAGTAATTATATGTAAAAAATAATTTTAGCACAAAATTATTGCAAGCTACATTAATATTTACAGGCGAAATGATGCAATGTGCAGAGTGGAAAGTCTCCTTTACTTTCGTTGCACAAAGGAAGTGGTTTCACTTCCTCGTCGTTTAGATAATATAAGGAAGTTGTGAGTGACACCGACTCATTACGGGTACCTAACAAAAATGATTTTACGACTGAAATAAGAATACATTGATTGCCAGCATTCCCTCTGAAAGACCATTAATTTTAAGGTAGTTATTTGAATTTCTTCGTTTTTCGGAGTAACATGCCGTGACGACAAGACTAAAACCGCGTGGAAGATGATTGAAAACCCTTGGCAATAACATCATTTCGCACTCACAATATATGCCAAAATTAATAAGCTCAGTTGTACTACCTCTTAATATGTTAATTGGTCAGTTGCACCGTGCACGGTTAATTGAAGACTCGAGAACATTCAAACTTTCCACAAGCTAGAGAGTAAGTAGGTACCTAAGAACTAAGTTCAGACTTGAGACTTGGGAAGTCTGTAAAGTTACGAACAAATAATTAGTGTAATATTCTAGAAAACACTTGTACATCTTCATTGTACATTAATTTAATTCCATGATACGACATTTTATTAAGAGGTGTAGGCAAAGGGTGATCAGGAAAAAAAAATGTTTTTGCAATATTTTGTGTCACATTCATGATTAATTTTGTAACACATCATTGGAAAAACTAAATAGCAACGAGTTAAGTAAGTGATACCTAGTTAGTTACAAAATCATTGGGTCAATGAATCTGCCTAGGCGTTTTCCCAACGATGTTGGGGTCGCGCTAGTCTAACCTGATGCAGGTGAATACCAGCATTTTACATGGAGCGACTGCTTATTTGACCTCCACAACCCAGTTACTGAGTACCTACCTAATGCCATACCACGACCACCACGACGAGTACCACGATTGTCAAAGATCAACAAATCGAGACCTCCATGCAATAACATCGTAAAGGTATGATTCCGATCTCGGCAGCACGCAGCAGTGCTGCCGCGGCAGTGCGGTCGCAGCACTACTGGTCCTCATACATTTTCTATGGGTTCATATGAGATTACATTCCGAGCACGGCAGCAATGCTGCGCGACATTGCTGCGCTACAAACCCGTAGAAAATGTATGAGGACCAGTAGTGCTGCGACCACACTGCCGCGGCAGCACTGCTGCGTGCTGCCGAGATCGAAATCATACCTTTACGATGTTATTGCATGGAGGTGTCGAAATGACCGCCGGGACCAACGACTTAACGTGCTTTTCGAGGCACGAAGGGCTCTTGGTAAAGATGGTCACCCATCCACGGACCAACCGCGGCAAGTGCAGCTTAACCTTCAATCGACTTGTGCGGGTGTTATATTTAACCACGAGCTCCTCGATACCATTGGGTAAGTCACCTTAGTGAACAAAACCCTTTATTTAACATTTCAACTTAAAAAGTGTAGTGGAATATTGTAAAGAACATTTACTGTGGGATGACATTGTGAGATAACACAAGAGACAATAGAAGAGATTGCCTTGCAGTTTATACGGGGAAACTTGACATAAAATATTTATCTAATTATTCTGGCTCATAGGGGAAAGCCGAGAGTGCGCCTTGCATTACTGTTAGTGAATGCAGTTGGGTGCATCAAAAATAACCTCTACGAATGCAGAAATTACAAAATAAAAAGTATTTTAAATAATACTTTATGGTTGAATGACTGAATGATATCTCATTGCATGTTGTTTTCTATCCTTGTTGTTAAATAATGCCACTTGGTAGCAGATAAGTTGACCCATGCTTATCTTTTCCTATGTGAACTTTACTCTAAAAAAATAACTTCAATTTCCGATGTCAGTGTTGTTGGGTTCGCATTTTCGTTGTTTGCAACCGACTTCCGAAATTAAAGTTATTTTTCACTTTGCAGTGTCTTTTTTTTTAATGCTAAATGGGCGCGCTCTTGACCCCGATCACGCCTAATGGAAAGCGATAGATGAGGTCTATGATGGAACGAGCATGCAAAAGTCTTTTTTAGAAGTTAGTTTTTTTTTTCAAGTTTTATTTTTCACTTTTTAGTAGTACTTACCCTACACAAATTCGTATAACACTACTTACTATGTAATATCAGTGATAGAAAGTTATTATAACGTCATCAATATAAACCAAGTGACAAAAATATGTATTACTGAAGCTAACTCAAAATCTACCCAAGCAAAGTTAATAAAATTTATATGGGTTCCCATATAAATTTTATTAGCACAAAATTATTGCATACGCTATCCATTAAAAAAATAATTTTTGAAATCAATTTACAATTGCCGGAGATATCGCATAACAAACATACAAAAAAACATACAGTTGAATTGAGCACCTCCATTTTTGAAGTCGGTTAAAAATACATGTTATGCATGTTATGACTATTCAATTTTACACAAACAATATTAAATTAATTTTATGTACAATAATATGATATGAAGTCGTCAAACAGAGTTCTGACATTTGATAATTATACCAATGACATTAAACAAAGACATTTTTATAGGCACATTAAATAATTTTAATATTGTAGTAATATTATTGAGTTATGACTTATTTTCTATGCATGTACAAAACAGTAAATGTTGAAAAGGTCACAGAGTTATTAAAGGTAGTGAAAAACAAATAAATGCAGAAGGTGGTGGACAAAATGTGAAATAAGTTGGGTGAGGCTTATGTCCAACAGACAGATGGACTACAAACAGACAGTTGGTTAGCTTATTTATGTTATTTGACTTCTTGCGAATCAAATTTTGATCAAGATACAACCTGACACTGACCTGCAAATTGCAAAAAACTTAAGAAAATTTAAATTTCGCAGTCTACCACTGCGCATTCACCTTAAGTCAATTGATGCACATTATTGAAGGGGTAGTAGGTGTGTTGTATATTTAACGTAGGTACTTGTCAAATCTTATTGTAATAATAAGATTGACTAAGTAGTGGGTAGGTGAGTTTTCTTCAGTTGACTTTTATACTGTTTTTGCTACCAAGCTCAATAAACGTATTTACCGAAATACAGTGTTTTAATGGACATAATAGTGGCGACGAAGGTTAAACATACACTATGGAGCGTAAATTAGTGAAATTTCATGAATTCAGTGTGAAAAATGACAATTGGGACAGTTACATAACTCGGCTAAATTATTGTTTTGAAGCAAGTGGAATCACCGATGATTCACTAAAAAAAGCTAACTTTTTTACGGTTTGTGGTGCTGAGGTGTTCGAGACCCTTCTCGCGCTAATCACTCCACAGAAATCCAGTGATGTGACTTTTGCTGAAGTGACAAACATTTTGACCAAACATTATTGTCCGAAGCCTAACGAAATATCAGTTTCTTACAAGTTTTACAAATGTGATCAATCTGTGGGTGAATCGGCGTCAGAATATATCGCTCAGCTGAGGAAAATCAGTACCAACTGTAATTTCCCAAATCTGGAACGCATGTTGCGTGACAGGTTGGTGTGTGGCATGAGCGATCGCAAGCTGCAGTACGAGTTGTTGAAGAGGGACAATTTGCAATACCAAGACGTTGTGGATGCCATGGTGTCAGCCGAGACCGCGGGGAAGGATGCGCGTATGATGCACGCCAGCGAACAGGCGACGACGCCGTCGCTCAGCGCCGAGGTGTATCCGCCGTCTGCTGGGGAACCAATGGATGTGAACGCAATAAAGGTCAAACCGAACATTCGTCTCTGCTACCGATGCGGCGATCGTCATGGTGGAGAATGCCGTTTTGTAAACGCGGTGTGCCGGTATTGTAAGAAGAAGGGGCATATCGAGAAGATCTGCACTGCTAAGAAGAAAAATAACCCTGGTAAAGTGAACTACGCCGGTGACGACGAGTCGGATGCGCAACTGAACGGAATCTACAAAGTGGAGGGTACACACTCGCACGTGCCTGCATACAAGCTGCGTGTGTCGCTGGACGGCGTGCTCGTTGACATGGAAGTCGACTCCGGCGCCGCGTTCTCGCTGATCAACGAGCGCACGTGGGACCGTTTGCCGCCGCGCGCCGCGCCGCAGCCGCTACGCACAAGATTACGCACGTGGAACGACTCGCGAGTGTCGGTCATCGGCCAAGCGACAGTGACGGTACAATATAAGGACATTAAGCGCGAGCTGACTGTAGTGGTAGCTAGGGGCTCAGGGCCAAATCTGATAGGTCGTGATTGGTTTGAGGCTCTTCAAATATTAGTAAGTGTTAATAAAATTGCTAACATCGATATGTCTGAAATTGATGAGGTGTTAGCGAAGTATAGGGAGGTTTTCAAGGACGAACTTGGTACCTACCGGGGAAATCCTGTTAAGATTCAGTTAAAACCGAATGCGTGCCCCAAGTTTTTAAAAGCGCGTCCAGTACCCTACGCTATTAAAGATAGGGTTGAAAAAGAAATTGACCGTTTAGTAGGTGAAAATGTTTTGCGGCCCGTATCATTTTCAGACTGGGCGACACCGGTTGTACCGATTATCAAAAAGAACGGTGATATTCGCCTCTGCGGCGATTACCGCAGCACGGTCAATCAGGCTACTGAGTCTGACACATACCCAATGCCTACTGCTAGTGAGGTTTTCGCAACAGTATCTGGGGGTAAATTCTACACCACACTAGATCTAGATAGAGCATATACACAGGTGGTAGTCACGGACGACACAGCACGACTCTTAACATTAAATACATGCAAGGGCTTGTACACAGTACACAGGTTAGCATTCGGTGTGAAGGCTTGTCCGGGCATTTTCCAGCGATTGATGACTGCATTGCTAGCTGGAGTGTCCGGCGTGGCTGTACTGATTGATGACGTCATCATCAGTGGTCGCACTATGCCGGAGATGACACAGCGTCTTGACATAGTGCTGAAGCGAATAGAGAAGGCGGGTTTGCGTCTCAATATGAATAAATGTAAGTTCGCTAAGGAGCGAGTGGAATTTTTAGGTTTTGTTATCGATGCCGACGGAATCCATCCGGCACCAAGTAAAGTGGAGTCGATACTTAATACACCGGAACCTAAAAATGTTCAACAGCTACAAGCATTTTTAGGTCTATACAACTTTTATGAACGGTTTGTACCTCATAAGGCGACTGTTCTAGAGCCCCTACACAGATTGCTCGACAAATCCCAGGAGTGGGTATGGACAGATCGAGAGCAGGACAGTTTTAATACTGCTAAGCAACTTTTATCTTGCGAGATAACGCTGGTTCATTATGATTTGAATAAGTCATTGGTTCTAACCTGTGACAGTTCGGAATATGGAGCGGGCGCAGTCTTGTCTCACGTCATGGACGACGGACAAGAACGTCCTATTGCCATGGGCTCTAGGACCCTGCATACGCATGAAAGACGCTACTCACAGCTCGATAAAGAAGCGACTGCTATAATGTTCGGTGTTAGGAAATTCCACAATTATTTAATGGGCAGGTCATTTATGATAGTAACTGATCATAAACCACTACTAGGTATTTTTGACCCAAAACGACCTATCTCCAATGTTTTGTCACCTCGTCTAACTAGAATGGCTTTGATACTTACTTCTTACAGTTATGACATAACATACAAGCCAGGACCACAGATAGGTCACGCTGACGGGTTAAGTCGCTGGCCACAGCCTGTCCCTGAGCAACCGGAGCCACAGCTACATGAAATATTGCTTATGGCGGAAGCTCCTGAAGATTTTCCTGTTGATGTGGACAAAATAGCATACGCTACAAAGCGTGACAAAATTCTCAATCGGGTAAATCATCATATTTTGTGTGGCTGGCCAGCTAAGGTATCAGACGATCAGCTACGTCCATACTGGCTGCATCGTACTGAACTGTCGGTGCATGAGGATTGTGTCCTCCTAGGCTGTCGCGTGGTGGTACCATCATCACTACGTGATCCTGTTCTGCGCGCTTTACATAAAGCACACAGTGGCATTGTCCAAACAAAAGCACTGGCCAGAAGTTATGTATGGTGGCCACAACTGAATGATGACATTGAAACTTTAGTTCAAAACTGCAATAAATGTTTAGAAAGCAGGCACATGCCACCAAAAACAAGTTACGAGTGGGTTAAGCCAGCAAAACCTTGGTCTAGGCTAAATATTGATTTCGCAGGACCATACCAAAATAAAACATTTCTGATAATTGTTGATGCATATTCGAAATGGCCTGAAGTGTTTATTGTTAACAATATGACTTCAGCTACTGTAATTAGGCATTTGAGAATGATTTTTGCTATTCACGGACTGTGTGAGACCTTGGTTTCTGATAACGGCACAGCTTTTGTTTCGTCTGAGATGAAACAATTCTTAGATGCTAATAAAATAAAACACATTAAGTCAGCACCTTTCCACCCTGCCACCAATGGGCTGGCAGAACGTATGGTACAAACTGTAAAAGATAAACTGCGCAAAATGGATGGTATGTCCTGGGAAATTAAAATTCCGAACATGCTCTTGGGACTTAGAGCTACACCATGTACGTCGACTAACAAAAGCCCTGCAGAGCTTTTATTCAACAGAAGAATTCGAACATTATTAGACACTATTAATCCACATGACAAACAGCGTAAAAATCGGGAAGATCAAGTAGAACGGAATAGTAATAAGAAGAACAGACAGACAGACGTAGGACAAAAAGTTATGTACAGAAATTTCAGTAGTGGACCATGTTGGTTACCAGGTATTGTGATAAATAAAGAAGGTCCATCTAGCTATCAAGTTGAAACTAGGGATGGAACAGTGGTCAACAGACATATAGACCAATTAATTAAACAACACACACAAGACACAGTAACGGAGCAAGGAAAAGAGGAACAAGATAGGAACAGGGAAATGGTACCGGGGGAACATACTAATGGGGATGGAGATCAGGTAATGGAAGATATACCTTCTAGTCAGGATAGTGACCAAATTATCGAAATACCAAGTTCAGATAAATGGGCTGAAATGTTAGGTATACCGTCAGAGTCCGAATCTAGTTTTTCTGGTGGTAAAATTAAAACTAAGATATCTGCTCACCACGGCAAGACTCCTTATACTAGATCAACCAGTGATTGTAACTTTATGTTGTAAGCATTTTAGTTGTGTTCAATTATTTTATAATGATTAGTCATGTTGTTTTTCTATATATATTTAATTTGTAATATGCCTGGAGGTTGTAACTAACTTAAGAAAATTGTGTTAAGTATTTAAGTATTGTTTTATATTTTTGTTTATATATGGTTCACATACTTGGGGGAAAGGTATGTTGTATATTTAACGTAGGTACTTGTCAAATCTTATTGTAATAATAAGATTGACTAAGTAGTGGGTAGGTGAGTTTTCTTCAGTTGACTTTTATACTGTTTTTGCTACCAAGCTCAATAAACGTATTTACCGAAATACAGTGTTTTAATGGACATAATAAGGTGAAAGTATTATTATAATCTGCCTAAATGTGTAAAGGTGGTCACCAATCCGCGGAACAACCGCGGCAAGCGTAGCTTAACCTGATCGATTAACCCGTGCGGCTGTTATTACTTAGCCACAAGGGTATTGTGTGGTCCTAAAGGGTGTAATGGTAGAAACATCATTTTGTTACACACAATATCATAATACAGACAATAAAATTTATTCATTAAAAGTATGGCATTCTCCAAAATATTGAAAGTTCTTATGCTGAAGAGAAATATGGATTTTAACATGGATTACTAGTTGAGTTTGTTTCACCATTTCATCTCATTAGTAGTCATAAAAGAAAATGTCAACTACATATAGTTTTTTATTTGATTTGTGAAGTGATTCTGACATTTACAGAATAAACAATTTCATTTCATTAAAAAACATTGCAACATATGCATAGCATGGGCACTTTCTATTATTGCAAGTAGGGAAACGAGTCAGTATGGAAAAATATCTGTGAAATGGCAACCTGCCAGATTTAAATAACAACACATTGCAGGAAAGTAGAATACTGTTTATCTTTTTATTTCTTTTTAATTTAATTTATAATTCTGTTGTATGGTTTCTAGATTGGGCATTGTATGATCCATTAAAAATATTTTTTTATTTCTTTTTTTTTAATTTTTTTTTATTTCTTTCTTGACTATGACTATATTACAAATGCTTGAAGTACCAATAATCTTTGCAAATAATATGCTTTGTTTAAAATTATAAGCATATGTTAACAAAACTGAGAACATGGAAAACATTATTGATATTGTCTGAACAAAACAGGACCAAAATGACTTAAAAGAGCCAAATGCCTTAAAAGCGCACAACTTGGTTTGATGTACAATCACTTGTACTAAGTACATGGTAGCCAGTGCAACAGTACATTTGAATGTAGTTGTCAGACGACAATAGTTCCAGCTCATAGCAGTCTGTAATACTTCCAAGACTAAGCATGAGAATAAATATTTTAGCTAGCAGCTCACAAAGCACCACAAATTGTTAACAGCACTTCACATAATGTATGTTTAGCAAATTACACATACTATACAGGGAACTATAACATATTGCTTACATAAATATATGGATATCATTAAAATTACCCCTAGTACATAAGTTTACTGATTAATTTATTGCTAAATGGGGATTTCAAGATAATAGTTTCATGTCAATGTCATTTTAGGGGCTTCAGCCGTTTTTCGTACAAATTGAGCATTCCCAAAATAGTGACTCGAAAACTTCGCTACCTACATCCTACATTACGACAGCACCTATTACGTAGATATTTTTTTATCCTAATGCGTAACGGCGATAGGATAAAATTAGGAATATCACGTAAATAGCTAATGTCACGATTGTCCTGTTATTCCATCTGTAATCAAGCTGCAACGAATTGGCAATTATAAACGTGGAACTGAGTAGGTAACTGTTAATTCTACTGTTATAAGCAGAAAAAACTGTTAGTCCACCAACTAGAATACACCAGTTAAGAATATAATATTCCATCATTTCTTTAGACTAAATAGATACCCGGTAATTATAATTATAAAATACTTACTTTCAGTCGCGTAAGATTTCCATCTCGTGCAGCGTTGAAAACGACTGTTTTGAAATCCATGATGGTTCTCTTTGCTTCGTAAAAAAACTCACAAAAACAGAATATCACTTCAGGAACAGCACTTTCTTCTGAATATAATCATTGAAAATACACTGTATCACGATAAAACAAAGCAACCAGTCAGTTTATTTCAAAACACTTCGACACTGCAAACTCAGTCGCTCAACAAACAGCTGCAGCGCGACGACGATCTGCCAATCAGGGTTGGATTTAGGTACGTTGAAAAAGATAGTACAAAAAAATGAAAAGGATAGTATTTATAAAAAATTATAGTACACTTACATTATTTTTAATTAACCGACGAAAAAACGGAGGAGGTTATCAATTCGACGCGTATATTTTTTGTTTCTGTTTTTTTTTTTTTTTTTTTTAATGTATGATCACACATAAGTTATGCGTGATCATACATAAAAAAAAAAAACAAAAATTATACGCGTCGAATTGATAACCTCCTCCGTTTTTTCGTCGGTTACCGCTTTTGATAGCCTCACAAGACAATAAAATGCCGTTTATGGATTGTGTTACCAGTTTGTTTCGTATTGTAGTCTTGGTAAGGTTCACTTTACTGAATATTCGTTCGAAATCGTGTGGAAGTACTAAACAATCTAGGACAAATTTTTATTCGGGAGCAAACTTTAAATTATAGTATTTTAGCGTACTATCCTTAGATGTGGATAGTATATAGTACAAAGGGCGAAATTATAGTATAAATACTATAATTATAGTATAAAATCCAACCCTGCTGCCAATTCTGCCACAATCACAAATTAGTGTCAAATTGTCTACATTATTATTTAAAAAAAAAATAACCAAAGACAAAATAATTTCACAATGCTTTTTAAATGGGTGACCGAGATTGGAGCACGAGTCTTTTTAACAGACTTCTTCTAAAAGGAGGTTCTCAATGTTTACAGGGTGACACGTTTATAGTGGTCCAAAACAATCTTTAAGCTTCTCAGCAAGAGCTTTCCGAAATACTTCGGGGTATAGTAGTTCGACCACGACCTCGCCGCTGTCAGCGGCAGCTCAGCGCGGGGCATCAACGCTAGACAAAAGAAACCACGCCACTTGCTGACTTGCCGCTAAGCTAAAAGTCGTGGCCGGGCGGTAAGCGTTGTACGGTTAGCGATTACTCATAGTTTAAGAGAAAATTTACCTCTAAGGGAAACATTAATTTATTGGACAAAATTATTGAGTAAATAAATATTGATAATCTTTGCCACTGGTATTTATAGTGTTTTCTTTTTTTATATAACTCAGTTGTATCTTTGATAAAGTATTTTTGAGCAGTCATTATAAATTAAAGGATTGCCTTTTTCTACGAGATAACAAGAGTATAGCCGTGATTTGGTTTAAACAGTTTAATAACTATAAAGGATTTGGTTTTTGTTGCCTGAATGGGTATGTTTGCTGGAAGCTTCGCTGCGAGAGAGCGCTGATTGTTTGTCAATAAAATTAAGCAACCAGTGGACACTATATAGTATGTACTAATTCCATGACGGCAAGATAATACATTTCGTGCCGCCATCTCGCGGCAAGGAACTCCATTGTCAGCTGAATAAAAGTATGAAAGTAAGACAGTTTTCTTCCCCATTGAATCTCTATTATAGTTTATGCCATTGAATAAGCCGTTTGTTTGTCTTTACTGTTCACGCAACAACTAAGACACAGCTTGGCAATAGATGCGACTAGAAAATTGATTAGGCGCAATAATTACCTACTCGACTATACGCTAGAGGGATTATTGAGATAAGCTCCTAGGACTTAGGTTCACTGGCAGACTCGGAACTCCGGTCTTGAGGGGACCCCAAGTCTCGAGAGGTACTTTTCAATCAAATCCCAAAAAAAGCCAAAATATGACAAATTATCAAATAAGAAGCAGTTTGCGACACGGGGAACCGAGCTAAAGTTTCAAACTCGGTTCACTCGCTCTTGCTTCCTATATTCTCCTGCTTCTAAAACTAGGTATTCAGCAAACAGGGGTAGAGGCCCCACTTTGTATTGCCCCGCGTCCTCGACAGGCGTAGCATGCCACTGCTAAATCACTCAACTTATTATTATTTATCTTGTCTTTGTTAAGCCAGCTCGCTTGGCACTTGCTGCTAGCTAAAAACCTCTACAAACGCACAAACGTGTAGATAAGTCGCAAGCGCTTGCGCAAGTTTTTATTTATTTGTGTATGTACAGACGCCAGCACATCAACCTACCCGAATCTGTCAGATTTTCTTAATCAACTTTGAACCTAATGCCTTGGTGATGATAAAGTTGAAAATCTATTAAAGAAATTTGACAGATTGTAGTAGGTTGATGTGCTGGCGTCTGTACAAAACCGACATCGATCGGATCGGCATCTGCAGCAGTAATGGTAAATACCCGAGAATATTCTCTTAGCGAGAACACGGAATATTAAAAGAGTTTTGCTCATTAAAATGTACTACTTACTAAGTACAAATTTTTTCATATTTATGTACAATTTTAAATTCTTCTTGTTCCCATAATATTATCCATCGAAAAGAATACTTCAGAATATTCTCAATTGGAAAATATTTTCTTGACCCATCACTAGTTGCGTAGTTTAGAAGAGCAACGCGGTCATACAGACAAACACAAAAAGTCATTAAGTGACTTTCATTTTGAATAATGTATTATAGCACTCGCGCGAGAAGTTGAGTGATGAGTGAGACCCTGTACACTCTCGTTTATTCAGTACGGTTGCGAACGCCGCCGAGAAGATTGCGGAGGCGTTACAAGTTACGGCAGCTAAATTTAGTTCAACTTTGTTAATTCACATAATGATAAAGTCAAACGTCTACGCAGTTAGAAAGCTTGCGCTAAACTGAACGACGCGAGAGTGTAAGTGACGCACTCGCGTCGCCTCGCGAGTGTAAGTGAGATCCTTTGACTCGCGCACAAAATAACGACTTGGAACGGAGAGCAGACGAGGCGAGGCGAGACAATAAGTGACGAAGCGAGTGTAGCATTGTACACTCTCACACTCGTCATGACTCGCGGTGCCTCGAGGAGAGTGTACAGACGCCATTATGTCTGACTTTACTTTGCCTCAGGCGTTACTCGACCTTTATATTGAGTAACGTTTATATATTTTATCATTCAATTCTCAATTCTTTATTACATTCCATAGCGCACTCAAGCAAAGCCACGAGCAAAGCCACACGTTATCATGGATTCGGTGACATTCTGTCAAGCTCGCTGTCAGTCAAATTCCACATGTGTCAAACTCGCTGTCAGTAAAGTTATTGTTACGCTAAGTCCTTTTTTCGTCTAATTTCAGATTTAGTCAAATTTTCTTTTCGTCAAGTCTTCAATTGATCAAATTTTATTTATGCCTACAACGTGTAGATATAATTACTAACATAATTGTAATGCTGTTACCGCCCGGCCACGACTTTTGGCTTAGCGGCGAGCGGCGCAGGTTTCTTTGGTCTAGCGTTGACTGGCTTGCTACATATTAGTAATCTGTGGCGTTGACGATGCGAGCAGTGCGTCGTGGCATGGTTTTAAATACATTTTGGTATATTAGTTTTTACCGCTCGGCGCCCCGCGCTAAGCTGCCACTGAAAGCGGCGAAGTCGTGGCCAGGCCGTTACAGCTGTCGTTGAAATATAATAAATATATACCTAAAAAAGTTTCACATTTCAAAGTTATTAGATCTCCTTTCATGTACAGACGCCAGGACATCAACCTACCCGAAACTGTCACATTTTCCCAATCAACTTTGAACCTTTTGCTTAAGTGATAAAGTTGAAAATCTATTAAATAAATTTGACAGATTTTAGTAAGTTGATGTGCTGGCGTCTGTACATCAACCTACCCGAAACAGTCAAATTTTCCCAATCAACTTTGAATCTTATTAGCGATAAAGTTGAAAATCTATTTTAAAAAATTGAAAGATTGTATTAGCTTAGCTTGATGTGCTTGGCGTCTGTACCACTGTAAAACAGATACTCTTTTGTTCAACTAAGTCACTGGCTGATTACTAAATTAACAGGAAAACTAATGCGTGACATTTAAAAAATGACACGCTGTTTGGTGAAATGGTGGTTTGTAGAAAGCGTGTGGTTCTGGCATAAACTATATCGGATTGCTCTACGGATATCAAATCCAACTACCAACCTAAAGAACGTTAAAACATCAACTGATATTCTCGATTTGTTCAAAGGGGGAAAAAAAGTCTATGACTTACAAACCAGCAATGTACAGCGTACGAATATGACGATGTATAACAATTTCGAGAATGCCATTCTTGTGATGAATGATGATGGATGACATGACAGCCGAACAAAAATTACGGCGTGGATTTATGGTTAAAAAATTTGCGAAAATCTGTTGACTGTTTCTCGAAATACATGATAAATTACAATTAACCGCGTTATTTGCATGGTGATTGATAATTGTACATAAAAGTTGTAAATGTCAATATAATGACCGATAATTCAAAAGTTTCGAGGCAAAGTTTGTGCATATCATTGTCGTTAGCGCGTAAGTCGGGCTCTCCGGTGTTTGGTGTGTTATAGCAGTGGTGGACGGTGTTATAGGAGATGGTGCCGATGGTGTTAGCAAACGGATCAAAAGAGAACTATATTTGATTGTGTATACTGGAGATATTGCAGTAGATTTTTGTTAAGATGTATCCAACAGCTACGCGGCACCCGGCGGCCGCGGTAAGGGTTTGTGTTGTTTTTCTATCTTTCACTGGCTTTCAACTACATGTACTTAATTCTGTTATAGCAGAAGTTAAATCTTCAAAGTTGCTTGTTGAAGTAGATTCTGCTTAGACCCTATTATTGTTTGTCACTGTTTGTGCAGGGACCTCAGCCGCCAGCAGGACCTATCAAATTTACAATAGCAGACACACTAGAGCGTATAAAAGAGGAATTCAACTTTCTACAAGCACAATACCATACGTAAGTACATGTTGAGTTCTTATTAACATTGCTTACCTATTCTAATTTGATCTGTTTTATCCTTAATCATTATTTCATCTTGAGATTAAGTTACAATTCATTGTTTACAGTTTGAAATTGGAATGTGAGAAACTGGCCAGTGAGAAGACGGAAATGCAGAGGCATTATGTTATGGTAATTAAACTTTTATGTAGCTGAAGATAAAGTAAGTTTATTTGTGAACAAATATCACTGTTAAGTCACAAATAAATAAGGATAGGCAAGAAACTAAGATAATCATTGTTCAAATATTGAATGTTTGGGCTAGATAACAATGTAGGCTAAGCTTAGTTATTCTCAAACAGTTATTATTGAACATGTTGTGAAATTAAGTCAATATAGAAACTTTGTCACTGATAAGCAGTATTAATTTATTGTTATAACCTATGTTGTTAATGATATCTCGATTATTTTTAGATATTTGAACTTATGATGATTGAGTAACCTTATTTTAACTGCAATACATGCAAACAAACTTTCCAATGTGTTAAATGGTTGCTACATTATTTAGCACATAAGTGTTAAGATTTTAGTCACACAGTCTTAAAAAAATACATTTTTTATTGCTTGTTACTTAGTGTGTTATCTAGATTCTTAACTATAAACAATAACTATTTAAAATAAAGAATAATATGTAAGTCATTTTTATAAGGAAATTTAACCGGTCAAGCAGCGCGCGTCGCCTATTGGCGACGAAACAATAGAAAATCAATTGTGTCTCATTAGCGGAGCTTGACAGATTAAGATTATAATAGTAACTAATAATGGTGATAATTATTTGCCCATTGTTGTGCAATAATGAAGCCAATTAGTTTATACCTATATCCGTTTGATGAAATTATAGGGAAATTAGTCTTGAATGTTATCAGACACTTTAGATGTGACCCCTGAGGTACCACAACTTGCTAGAGTTTAACAATAGACTCCCGAGCAATCTACCAGTTCTCTAGCTCATGTAAAAAATAATGTAAATAATTATTTATATTTCTCTTACAGTATTATGAAATGTCTTATGGTCTCAATGTGGAGATGCATAAACAGGTAAATAACAATCTCAAATCCATAAATATAAACAAAAGGACACTTAGATGTCGAAGTACTCGTGCACATTGCTGTCATCTGCAAATATGTCTAGAAGACTTGCAGCATTGCCACGTTAAATGGCAATGCTAATTCTTTGGCCAAAGAATGATCTAGCCCTCTGGTAACTTGCAACACCTATGTATCCTTTTGTTCTTGTATTTATTTTTATAGTTGATCATTTAATTTAGTACCTAGTGTAAATAGTTAATATCTATACATACAATAAAAAACTTAAACTGTATTCTATTTATAACATTATATTCTAATATACATGTTTTTTTGCATATACAGACGGAAATAGCAAAGAGACTAAGCGCTATTATAGGGCAGGTGCTCCCGTTCCTAGCACAGGAGCATCAGCAACAGGTGGCATCTGCAGTGGAAAGAGCAAAACAAGTCACCATGTCTGAACTTAATGCCATCATTGGGGTAAGCTACCATACATGCCACAGTAGATAACTTACCTAAACTATAAAAAACTGCAACTAATTATAAAAATATTTATTCATCTTAAAGGCTTGTATAGTGTTATGAATAATATCATTAATTTAGCCCATTAATTATTTTGCTTATTTATTTTATTTAGTTTTTATAAAACTAGGATAATTTGTTATCCACACATAAAATGTATGTATCAATCTAAATAAATGCTATGGATTAGTTTCTGAATTAAATTTTTATATTCTATGCGAATTATTTCAACAATGTTATTTCTTTATAGGCAAATTGCCAAAATTTTGGTTTACTTATGAATTTTAATGATATTTTGATGCAATTCTTAAGAAGAGACCATACCACTGCATCTGCTGCTGGTAAAAAAATACTTTACCAAATGTTTTCGCCTCTTACCTGGAGCAATCAAGTTTTACTACTCAACTTGAAAACATTTGTGGCTCTAGAATGAGAAGCCATGGACTGAATCCCCTAGTACCTAATTCAGCTATAGCAATGACCTGCAATCAGCTGCCAGCAAACTGAAAAGTGCAATTACCTGCGTTTTTACTACAAAATAATTGCACTGCTCAGTAGCAGTAGACATGCAGATTGTAATACCCAGTTACTGTTTTACTGTATTAACATCAAAGGGCCATAGGTGAATATGCCTCAACATTCTACTTATTAAAGAACACATTATTGCTGTACAAAGTTAGGAGCAGTTGTAGTATCCATTAATGAGTGAGAGACAATGTAGAAAATAATATACTGACCCCTTTACTAATAAACGTTGTATAGTGTCTGTATAGTTACACCACGCTTTGTCTTCTTCTTTCGAAAGTCAAATTACTGACGACTGAAAGAGAGAAATCGGTGTGTAACTATTCACCTGATATAATACGTTTATTAGTAAGGGGGTATGTGTACTGTACCATTTTGATAGCCTATTCCGTATATTTAATGAACATTTTATGTAGTAATGAAGAAGCATAGTGATACATCCACAAGGCAGTTACGTTAGTGAGAGTAGGTTATTAACAACAGCATATATATTGTTAACGTTGTCCGCAGCAACAACAACAGCAGGGGCTGCAGCAACTGCTTGTAAGTCAAGATATACAGTGCTTGGTACATTGATATATGTTGTGATTAACATTTTGCATTATTTTATGTTGCCATTTTGATTTCTTTTCAAATTACATCACAAAATTTCTCATGTTAGCTTCTGCATTCTCATCTCATTATGAATTTGTACTGTAGTATTCATTATACTATGAGCCTATAAATATACATCCAGTATGTTTTATAAGGAATTTTGAGGAATGGAGTGGATTTTAATATTTTTCATAATTTAATCATTTTCACTGTCTGAAATTCTCAGTCGTTCAGGTGAAAATATGTTCTAAAACGGCCAGAAGATATCTCTTCAAGTATTTCAATGAAACAATTTAGCCTTGTTGTTTTATTTTACATCAATTATACCTATACTTTCATTATTACTAATATGGTACACAGGCATGGTCTTCGAAATTGGGGATATCATCTATCTCATATTTTTTTAAATGGGACTGGCTCTTCATGATTCTTCATAGGTACAAAATGTTCTTAATAGTTAAGAATACTCTAACAACCATGGCTTCAAACAGCTCAACATACAACTATAATCATAATCATCTTAGTCGTCATACACCTTGATTGCTTAATGCCATCAAATGCAAAAATTAATCGCAATAAAGTGGTACCAATCAAGAGAATGCACAAGCTAACATAATCACAAGCGGACGTTTAACATAAGTTATGTCACAGTAATTGGAAAAACTAATTGGACTTCAATGTTTTATAATCACACCTCCTAACTTCACGTTTTCATTGTATGCAAGCACACAAGTCGCGCGTAGATGTTGCATCCAACATACAATAATTAGTGCTTTATGATGTGTACGCCATATTTATATTATACATTTGTTTTTTTAATTTCTCATTATTATGACGAATGAGATTTACGCATCGTTGCTAGTAAATCAGTTTGTTTAGTTGTTTTGCTATCAACATGATCGAATCAATCTGTGTTCAACATGCTGGTAACAAAGTATGTAAGCGAAAATTGTAACATTGTGTTTTAATGCTGTTAATGTATCTATTTATAATTCTCATACATAAACTTTAAATATAAAATTATACCTTTGAAAGAGTTTGTAAATGAAAATTAGCATATTTAAGCGTAATTACTTTGTAATAAATTAATCAATTAGCTAGCACTCATTATTTTATTAGTAGTTTTTGCTGAGATTTTAATTACTTTCATACGCACGCTTGTAATATTAATTAGAAATATACTTCCCGTGTCTAAAACAAAAGTATAAATAGTGTGTTCTAATAGATTCTTGCTTCATCTTTGTGTTAACACATCTATTTTATTACTCTATATTTATATGGTTATTATTTCACAGCCATTTGTGTTCATAGCATAATAGACGTAGATGCAAATGTATGTGTACAGATCGTACAAAGTAGGTAATTGTAACTCACTTTAGCTAAGGTATGGTAAGGTAAGGAATGATGAATGAATGACTTTAATAAACCTTACATATTAAGCTGGACTTTTAGTCCAATTCATATAAAATATACTTATCACCATCACATCTTGGACTTGGACTAGATAGTGAATGGGAGAAGCGTCATCTCTGTCCATTAATCGCATACTTTCGTACTATAATGTATCTGCATGGTATATCTTGGGGACTTTTGTTATTGATACTAAGCACTTGGAACTATTGACTTCAATCAGTTTAATAACAGTTTGGGATAAAGATGAACGTAAATTTGTATCATACTATTGATCCCACCATAAATCAATCAAACTATCAGCAACCACGACATGCGGGGACTTATCATAAATCCCCACCGATTTCTGAAACCTTCATTGGTCCCTATTCTAACCCTTATCAGCAAATCTACTGTGAAATCTCAAGTTAGTTGTTATGATTGGTTGATTCAACAGCCAATAAAATCACTCCATGAGATTTGACAACCAAATCAATTAATTAGACACTGCTCCACATAATTTTAAGTCACCCCTAATTGGTAATATAGTCACGAGTATAAAATACCTTACACTTAACGCAACATTCAAAATCGATTTTCTTCTGGAATAAAGTTTGCAACTTTGAGAAAACGCCTATTTCATAATAGAATGATTCGAAAATGCTATATTCGTAACAACATACAATTACTATAAATACTTTAGGAGGAAATCGCTTTTGATTCTTGCGTAATTGTCAGGTATTTGTGCTTATGACTGTACATACAGTCATGCATACATAAAAATTAATCCTGAACATCAACCCACCTTACTAATACTCCGCAGAATACCCTTACTTCTTACAATATAAATGTTTTTTGTAGCAGCAAATCCATGCGAGTGCAGGCCTGTCGCACGGCGTGGGGGGCGGGGGCCTGCTGGGCGCGGGCGGGCTGCTGTTCGCGCCCGGCGCCGGGCCCCCGCCCCCGCCGCATCTGCCGCCGCCGGCACATAAGGTGGGCCCTATTTTAATATTTCAATTGTTACAATTTCATCTGATCGAGATCCACAGCTAGATCGGCAAAAGACATGCTGCAATGATATTGATTTCTCATTTTCGCATGATGGAATTTCGTGAAAACCGATAAAGTTAAATAAATCAGATGACTTGGCACATGTTTTACTTGTGGCATGTGGATTCCGCGATTATCGTTATTCTGGCACCAAACATGCGCGGTGTTTGGCAAGAACACACTTTTCATTAATGTCTTGCAAAGTCTTCAAACAAGGTGTTCAAATGTTGAAGCTATGTCTGGTGCCAGATAAAGGGCCATTTATTGTACCCTTACTACTACTAACTATATTTTTATCTATCAGGTGGAGCTCCCTCCGCCCGCAGACATAAAGCCGCCCGTCCTGCCGGGCGGGCCAGCGCCTCCCCCACTGCTACCCGGCCAGCCTCCGCCGAGAGACGATGACCGACTTGGCTCTAGGGGACTACAACAGGTAGGTCATATTCACTAATTATCTTGATTTATCATTTTACCTAGGGGCCTTTTTCCTGTCACGTGGGTTTACATTGCGCCCGCGTGCGAGCCTGTGCGAGCGTGTGATTTTAACTCCCCGCGTCCCGCGTGCCTGTGGCGTGCATGACAGCAAAAGTACACAATGTACGAAGTGATAGGCTGCGCGCGTCGCGCGTATGGGCAAGATACGCACACGGACACAAATCCGCATAATAAAAAAAAACGCCCTAAGTGCCGCTGTACGTTAAGAGCGACTAATCAACATTACGTTATGCTGCGCTGTGCTGTGATTAGCGAAGCTAACTTTCTCTTGCTATGTTTTTCCTACAATCAACTTGGTGTGCTGTCCAAGTCAGCACGATGCGACATGCATGTGTGCAAGTCCTACGTGTGAGCAAGACCTTAGTGAGGTCCGAGTAATCCCTGGTGTGTTTTTAATATGTTTTGTTTCCTCATTTTAGTCTATGAGGAACTAGGTAAATAGAACACACCACAGCGCAGCATACCTTAATGTTGAGTACACACATAAAAATGTATTTTATTGTGTTTACGTAGATACTAAAATAAATAAACTAATTCGTCATTTCTGCTCCTAATAAAGCAAAGGCGCTCAGTATCCCCTCACGAGCGTGAACAGAAGTACCGGCCGCGTTCGCCGGTGGAACCTGAAGCTCTCGACGTGAAGCGACGGAAGGAGGAGAAGGTACTCGGCCATGTGAGTCTATGTAGTGTATGTGTCGGCTTCCAAAACATTCATGTTGCTTTTTGTGTTCTTTTTTCTCTCCTTGTGTTTGATTTAGGCGGTTATTGCTCGGTTTAGTTGATACTAGCTTTAGCCCGCGGTTTCGCCCGCATGGAGGATGAAAATTATCCTATGGGAACGTACTACCGGGTCTACCGGGATAAAAGTACCCAGATCATAGTTTATCCTTATGCCAACTTTCATCCAAATCAGTTCAACCGTTAAGGTGTGAAAAGGTAACAAATAGAGTTACTTTCGCATTTCCAGCTTAATATTACTAGCTTCTGCCTGCGGCTTCGCCCGCGTGGATGTCGGAAATTATCCCACGGGAACGTGCTACTAGAACAAAAAATATCCTATGTCCTTCCCCGGGATGCCATCTACCTCCTCGCCAAATGTTATCGAAATCCATTCAGGGCGTGAATAGGTAACATACAGACAGAGTTACTTTCGAATTTATAATATTGTAAATGAATAAATAAAGTCCTCCAGACCGTATTTTGGCCACGGCGGCCAATCTCAACGGAGACTGTGTGTTCCCGCGGTCCTTTCCAGGCAGAGAAGCAGTAAAAAACTGTGCTTATAAAAATGCACCTTCTAATTCGGAGTTAATACTCCACCTAATTTTATAAAAGATCTCAACAAAAATCCCACTCCTGCGTCACCTCTAAAACGTGATTTTTATTGTTTTGCTAAATTAATAAACCTAAGGTTTTTTATGAGGGAGGTCTAATATAAGTTTATTCATTATCATAAAGTTTAATGTTAAAACAAATACAAATGATACCAACTCAGCAAAAACCGTCTGTTCCAACTGCTTATTTATACAGATGCTTTATAAATATGTTGCTGATAACAATGGCTGTAACAATACTTGTCAATTAATATTATTGCTGGTTTCTTAAAGAAATACTGTTATCAATGCCTTCATTAATGGTTTAATTACATTTCTAGGACAGCGACGCTGAAAAAAGTGACCAAGATCTTGTTGTTGATGTGGCCAATGAGGTAAGATGGTAATGATTGTGTATTCTGTAGTGTGCAAAGGATTTCAAGGCTGTGAATTGTATGACTTTGAGATGTTTTTCCTGTTTTCGTTTGTGCATTGTGTCTAATTGATAGTTACTTTAATAAAGTGCACGTTTGTAAAGGTGATTATAGACTAGAGCATTTCCTTGTAACAGAACAGAAGTTTTTAAATTTTATTGAACCGCTCTTCGAACAAGACCATCGATGTTTTGTTACAATCTAATTTTTAAAAACCAACGAGCATATTGGTGTTACATTTTATCGGGCAAAGGCACGAGCGGTACCTGTAGGTCCGACAATTCAACAATGAACGTAACGTAGACAGAAATGTTACAGGTAAATGCTCACTTATGTCGAACGCAGCGTCGAGCATTCGCAGAAACGTTACATTACATGGAAATGCTTTTGGAAACTGAGCTTTTGCCTGTACTGTATTGTACCATTCGTAAGAATGTTACATTACATGGAAATGCTTGAGAAAATGCTCTAGTGTATACTCATCTTTAGATTATGGCTTGCATTCTATGCAGAGTATGTCTATAGAAAAGCCAATTAGTTTACAGAACAGTTTTTCATCAGGATTGCCCTTATAGACAAATCAACTGTTAAAAAAGTTTTTGTTCAATAAAAACTCGATCTTCAGGCATTTAAAGCAAATAAAGTTGCATGTTTCTTTAGATGCATTTGCAGTGCTTGCTTATGACATAGGATTTAACAGGGATTACCAAGTTTTTATATGATTTGTTCCAAAGACTTATTTATTACATGTAAAGGTAAACATAACTTTGCTAAAAACTCACCTGGTGTATAAAACAATAGAAATCGTGGTCAAGATAAAAATTAATTACAATATAACAATACAAGGTTATTTTGATAGGTGACCAAAATGCCGCCAAATTGTTTTTTTTTTAATACATTTCAAGAGACATTTAAAAAATCAATTACACAAATGTTTAACACCAGCGCCCCCCGTCAACGTCATTCGAGCGCCAAAAGATCCTTGTAGCAGTGTATGCAATATTACATGCTACAATTCCATCATTGTAGGAGGAGCGAGGCTCACCCAGCGTGCGCACGGACGGCGGCGAGCGAACAGAGAACGGTCCGCGACCTCCTTCCAGATCTGGCTCCTCCTCCAGTCGCTCCACGCCCAAGAGTTCCAAAGACGTGAGTTGGTTACTTTTGGATCTTTTGCACTATTTCTTAGAGCTAGTTTTTTCAGGAACTTAATTATGTCAAGTTGGGTTTATTATGAATTAATCTTCCAAGTATATTCAGTTGAAACTTTGACAAGATTATTGTGTATTGTTCTTTTTGTCTGTCATATAACCCATTTCAGAACTCAAATGCTGAATTAAAATGTCTTACAGTAACAGTCATCAAATTCACGGCGTCGGTGTCTAGCAAGAAATCATTGCGTCAGTTGACTTCCAAATGTTGATTTTTATTAGTAAAACAACAATAGCAAAAAAAAAAAAAAAACAATGCGAGTTGCTTTTGGGCGTAAATACCTTGGATGCTGTGCTAAATCGACGGAATTTTGATTTCATTTGATGCAAGAATATATCCTTCTAATTGAACGTCCTTCTTTCTCCCCTTAATCGGACTGTCCAAACCCTTTATACTCCAAAACTTAACGTGTAATTCCGTCAGGAGAAGCCGGGCACCCCGGGCGGCAAGCTGCCCCGCGCGGGCACACCGACAGGTGCCGCGCGCGGCGGGTACTTCCCCGCGTACGCCGCCTACCGCGCCGCCGCGCCCGCGCCGCACCCCATGCACTACGACCAGCACCACAGGACCAACGGCATCGCGCCCGCTAAGCCGTCAGTATATTTTGAATAGCGTATTTTTGATTACGAAAGAAAGAAGATGAAGTGACAAAAATTTAAAAGAGTATGCTTATATAGTTTGATCATGTTGAGCGGATGAATGAAATGCGACTAACATAAGGGTATTTTCAAGGCAGATGTGAATGGAAACGCCAAAACGTCCTAGAAAGACATATATAGTGACCTTATTGGTGATTTTCTTCAGGAAGAAGCGTAGTACTCGCAACCGGCATGCGTTTATGACCCGGAGTATGAACGTAAACGAAACAAAAGGAGTATGTAATGATCACAGCAAGTGGCGTTCTGTAGTTTCTGCTTACCCCCATGGGAAGAAGGAGTATATCTATGTATGACCCATAAAAAAGTTATTAAAAAATAATTGTTGTTAGGAGTTTTCAATCTGTGCCCAGTTGGCAACAATAAGTTCGCTCGCTCTATTACATGGGCTTAAACATAATTAGCGAAATGTGGGTGGCAATTAACATAATTATCTGCCTATCCCTTCGGCGTGATGTTATGTTCATTATATTTTTAGCTTGATTTCAATTACTCTAAACTATAATTTCAGTGTCATTTTAATAGAATTGTAAGGTGAAAGATTCTATACATATTATGATTTTGTAGGAATGCTTACAAAATATTTCGAAAATTGTTTTTTTTTTAATTGCAGATCTAATCTCAAATTCGTAACTTCAGATAATTTACATTCCCGCGCCACTTACTTAATTATCTACTTTAGCAGTATTCTAAGTTGATCTTAGAGTGACCATTTGTAATAAAATTATGGTAGCATTGGAATTTAAACTTTGTCTTGTATGAAATAGAATTTGTTGTTTAAAAACTTGATAATTATTTCAGACAATCCCTGTACCCGATAGGATTTCCCATTGGCAAAAATAATGAATGGTCATACAAACTTTGATCCGCTATTTAAACCCATTAACCGGTGAATTTTCAAAAGTCATTCCTTTGTGCTCACTTTCGCTATAATATGAACTCTCCCCAGCGGGTTAGTCTGTGTATTGGCTGTCAGTGAATGAATGAATGAAAAGATTTTTAAATAGATAGATTTTTTTGAATAGATTCTGAATTCAAATATAATGGTAATCCAACGTACAGACATTGGCCTCGATAATAAAATTTACCTTTTTTTCATCAGTCAACTACAACATGTTCCAACCGACAGGGCCTACTCGTACCACTCGTGCGGTGGGCCCCTCCAGCCCGTGGGCTTCCCGGCGGACGCGCTGGGCGGGGCCGGGGTCCCGCGCGGGGCCCGGGCCGTGGCCGCGCTACCTCACGGCGAAGTAGTCTGTGCAGTGGCGTTGTCACTGTCTGGAAGCTCGAGACATGCGTATACAGGGGGGAAAGGGTGTGTTAAGTTATGGGATATTAGCAACCCGGGGTCGCCGGCTGCGTTGGAACCGTTGTCGCAGCTTGATTGTTTGGTGAGTTTATACTTACGATTTTCTTGTTTCCAAAATGTGTGATATTGTTCACCTAGATTTTATTGAATGACGAACAACAAAAAGTGAATCTTTTCAAAATCTCAGATATTGAAAAGTAGTACAGAAAATTAAAAACACCATGTACTACCTGTGCATCGGAAAACGCAGGACTGCCTAGAATAAGATGCCCTACCGTTTTATACCTCGAAATCATTAGTCACCCGGTTTCTCAAAGACAACAACAGAAAAATTAAGTTACAGATGGTCAAACCTCATGTCTGTGATAGGCTGACCGAAATAACAACAGCAAATAATTTCATTTGACGTGAGTCTAGAGTAAGATCTTTCAGCTAGTTTGACGTGAGTCTGGAGTAAAATATTTCATCTAATTTTTGCAAGCCTTTCAGACACAAGGATAACAAGCGAGTACATAATAATATAAATAATGTATAGAACCTTACAAGCATGACTAAACCTAAAAATTCTTAATTCCAGCAAAGAGATAACTACATTCGCTCAGTGAAGCTGCTGCCGGACGGGCGCACGCTGATCGTGGGCGGCGAGGCCTCCAACCTGTCCATCTGGGACCTCGCCTCGCCCACGCCGCGCATGCGCGCTGAGCTCACGTCCTCCGCGCCGGCGTGTTACGCGCTCGCTATCAGTCCTGACTCCAAGGTACCAAAAACTAAAACTATGATAACTACAAACAAAGTGAGGTATGGTTAAGGTTGGTTTAAACAGGAGCCTTAGAGACTCTTAGATGTTCGATTTGTTGATCATTTAATTTTTTTGAAGTAACTGGTACTTGTGGTCAGGCCTACACTGTCCTCCCATACATATTAACACTGTAATTTGAAATCATTGGAATAACCAAATATTTTTCAAAGAATAACCATGGAGTTTCTTGCCGGCTCTTCTCCATAGGTAACATCCAATTGGAACCGTGCACCTATCTTCTGACGTTTCTGCAGGTTAGAAATGGTCAAACATGCTTATTAAAATGTTGTTTTGTTTAAAAAAGTATATTATTCATACAGGTGTGCTTCAGCTGTTGTTCAGACGGCAACATAGCGGTATGGGATCTCCAGAACCAAACATTAGTTAGACAATTCCAAGGTATGTGTATTTGTGTAAAGCATTTAAATTCAATTTTGTTCGATAAAATATTAGAACGAATATATTACGGGTTACAATTTTAGAAAAGTAAGACAGTGGCTCATATACTGATTTGATTAGCACCTCTGAAAATCATGAAAATCGTTTTTTACTGTCATCAACTGTTTTGATTTTTTTTTTCTCATTTTTGGTATCAGCACTCCCTAAAACGCCAAAATGATGTGTATGTCCAGGTCACACGGACGGCGCGTCGTGCATAGACATCAGTGGCGACGGCACGCGGCTGTGGACGGGCGGGCTCGACAACACAGTGCGCTCGTGGGACTTGCGCGAGGGCAGGCAACTGCACCAGCACGACTTCTCCAGCCAGATCTTCTCGCTCGGATACTGTCCTACTGGTCAGTCACATTATACTATCTCCTAAATAGCAAACTTGCAATTTGAAAAGACGATAGCATTAGGACAGGGAACGTGTTTGGGTAGACCACTGCTTAAGCTCCTACTTCAGCAGTGGTCTACCAAACAACGTGGTCACTGTGGTGACCCTAGTAATAATGAATTTATTGTGCATATCTTTTATTGGAGTTCGTAAATAAATCCTGGAAAACCTTTTAAAAGCAACTCAGCGAAATCAAATCACATTTGGCGTTCCTGATGACCGACCCGCTAAAATAAATTCCACTAACGTAATTTTTTATATGTTTCTTCTCTCCTACAGGTTCGTGGCTAGCAGTAGGTATGGAGAACTCCCACGTAGAAGTTCTTCACGCGGGCAAGCCGGACCGCTATCAGCTACTATTGCACGAGTCGTGTGTACTATCCCTTAAGTTCGCGGCTGCTGGCAAGTGGTTCGTGTCTACGGGAAAGGATAACCTACTTAATGCGTGGCGCACGCCTTATGGAGCTAGTATATTCCAGGTACGTAATTAATTTTTTAGAGGTTCATTGATTATTTTTTACAACAAATAAACTCTGTATCCTGTTGATAAAGCAACAACATGGCAGAAAAAGTAACTTGAGTTTCTTGCCGGCTCGTCTCCATTAGAAACAATCAATTGCAACCGTGCAGTTTTTGACTTTTCATAAATGCCCGTGTGAAATAAAATAATTTAAATTTTGACAACAAGAGCTGCTGTATTTGTTTTAGCTCAATCCTCATTTGAGTTTATACCACCCTTAAAATATGCCGAATTTTAACATTTAGGGTCCGTTCACACAGACCGGCTCGGAGAGCATCGGCGCGCATTTTTCTTTTCACACAGACCGGATCGTATACGCTTGGAGTTGGTCGGAGCGGAGCCGCCAACTATTTCACATAGACCGGCTGGAAGCTATCTGAAAGCGGATGCGCTCGGAGCCGGTCGGATGCGCTCGCAGCCTGTCGGATGCACTCGCAGCCGGTCGGATGCGGTCGGAGCCGGTCGGATGCACTCGCAGCCGGTCGGATGCGCTCGGAGCCGGGTGGATACACTGCAAATGGCGGTCGGCGTGGGGCGGCGTGCACGCAATCGGAGCCGATTGGCTGCGCGAGCGAGAAAGAGCACGCAATCGGAGCCGATCGGCTGCGCGAGCGAGAAAGAGCACGCAATCGGAGCCGATCTGCTGCGCGAGCGAGAAAGAGCACGCAATCGGAGCCGATCGGCTGCACGAGCGAGAAAGAGCATGCAATCGGAGCCGAACAGCTGCGCGAACGAGAAAAAGTCCGCGATCGGAGCCGGTCAGCTCCTCTTATTATTTCACACCAAGCACATTCAAGCATTCTTAATGACAAAAGCAGTGCACATGCAAAAATAAACCTTACTACAAATACTAAAAACTCTGTTTTCAACGTGATAAGAATCTGCTCTTCTCTCCGAGCCGGTCTGTGTGAACGGACCCTTACTGTGACTTCTGTTATGATTGTATACAGGATATCAAGTACACAGACCATCAAACTGAAGAAATTGATCACTATTACGATGTTGGTCCCATGGAGAAAGTTGTTCAGTTTGATGGTTTGTGCTGTTTGATGGACTCCTAATTTTGACCACACCTTTCTGGTACTTCCTGTAATAATACAGGATGTACAGTCAGCATCAAAAGTCGATTAACACTATCATTTTTACATGTTATTAAATTGACAACAACTTTTTTCAATAAACTGATTTTTAGCTTTTCACATAATAGACAAGAGTATATATTCTAAAAAAATTTCTTCTGCTGCAGTTTTGAACAAATATTTTGCTCAATAAATAAGATTTAAAAAACTGAAGTGTTAATCAACTTTTGATGCTGACCGTACCAGTGGGTGCAATATTTTCCAATATGTATAAAGACTCAATTTTCCACACCATGTGGCATTCAACTTCTTAGATAAACCTTCTCATAATTTCCACAGTTTATGCTGAGACTGCAAATTGATAAAAATGTACTTTTATTTGCAGTCCAAGGAGTCATCATCGGTGCTTAGTTGTGATATATCAGCGGACGATAAGTTCATAGTGACGGGTTCTGGTGACAAGAAGGCGACTGTCTACGAAGTGATGTACTGAAGTGTCAGTGTCAGTAATCTCATAAGTCATAGGCAATAAATGAACGTTGATCGAGGTCCAGTGCGAAGAGAGCGGTTTTATATCGATGTTTAGTTGGCTGTACACATTGATACTGTTTTTATTAAGGAGAAATTAAATTTATTGTCCGACTTATGTCGGCGGGATAAGTGGCTAATATGGGGAAAGATAGCCATTATTAAGAGGTTTATAGACAAACTAGGCCTGTTATGGTAGGATACAATCCTCAGCAATGAACAGAACAGTATGTACTAAACTGAAAGTCAAAGAAGGTTCTCTCAATCTCTTGTGAACAACTTTCTTAGAGCTTAATTTAGAAGGAGAAATATTGACAGCAGTGTGAGAGGACTTACGTCTAGGACATTTTTTTTTCTTTAGTAAAATATTGTATGACTTCTTTGGCTATAAGCTTCTTGTTCAAAATATTGTAAGGCTTCAAAATAAACTCACAGTCTCTCTTTATAATGTTAGGTTTAGAGTAGTGACCTTTGGGCAAGGTGCCTAGGTGTTGTGCCTGTGACGATCTGGACAATATAACTGGTCCAGTAGTGACGGTTTCATATCAATCAGACTGTTGTCGTGAGTTCCTTGCTAAATATATGTTCCTCTAAACACATGGCTATATGATTAGATGCCCAGCAATAAATGATGTAAAGTTTCCCTTTTATTGGAATGTTTAAGAAAATATACCAAGTATTTTTTACTTTCAATAAGTCTTATCTTTTTTAAACAGTTTTCTTTTATTTCGACTATGTTTTCGAACCTTCGTGGTAACACAAAATAATCTAGGTTATCAAAATATTCAGGCATTTATAAAGACTTATTTTTCGATGATAACAAATCTAATTTGGCCCAGGACAGCCATGACGATCTCAAAAATTTCTTGTATTATAATTTAGTGTTGCAAAGTTATTAATTAGTATTAAATTCAGCAATAACAAGACTTCCAAGCATTTTAATGTGTTATAGTAATTAACAATGTGTGCAGCCAACTAAAGGTGGTTGAATTAAGTGTAATTTTAATGTAACAAATAGATCAATGTTGCACCGTTATACATGGATATTTTTAGTGTTATTATATATTTTTATAATGAAATAAGAAAATAATTTTTATTAATTTTCCAAGTTGAATCTTGTTTCGTGAATGGTCCATTTATTACGAGTATTTATTTTATTACTCTGATTTTTAAGTTCTTTTAGACTGATAATCTGAGTAGTATGACGATTTGATAATTATACGTATCGTATTGTCAATTTTCGTCCTTATTATTAATTTGTTAATGAAGCGTCAAAATACGCACACTTTGGCTTTGCATTTTGTCTCTATGCGGTGGCCAATGTCGGCCCCACTCATGTTCCTAATGTATCATAGTTAAGGGCGCCAACTCGTTTTGAGTACGAGCAATGTACAAATACTGAAGGCCCTACATTGGCTCCAAAATGGAGTGTTTGTGTATAAATGAAAAAGATAGTGCCTGTTCAAACATTTCATATTGAGTAGAAAATCGTGCTTTACAATTTTAGGTGAACAAGTTTTTAATTATCAAAACAAATGAAGTTTCTTTAATAAATTGTTGACAATTTTAAGAAGTGGTGGAATATATGAGCGGTATTCGGAAGTATTTTTTAATGTGTCTCTGCTAAAGTTAGTTGGACAAAGTTAAAGATATTTCCTTATTTAAATGTATTTTCTCTGTGAACACGGACTGGGAAATTGGGGAATATTTGTTAAAAATTCAGAGTTCAGACTGTTTTATAGGAAAATATAACGAAAATTTATTTCCATTTAAATTCTTGCAATAATGTACTAAGAAGTTTGTTTTCTATCTGACTGAAATTTTTATATCAAAGTATATTTTATTGTACTTAAAGTTTATACAAATCGAATCTTTAAATATGAATTTCATTATGGTAATGATCTGCAAATTGTGATATTATTTCTTCACCGACATCTAAGTATACCGAGTATACACCGACACCGGATTGACTACAAACATATATTATTTTACTGCAAAATTGAATCGTATTATGTACTTTGATTATATTTATTATTTCGATAAAACTTGCTAGTTTTATTTCTTATCTTATTCCTCTTGTCTAATTATTTATCCCAGAACAGTAACAAACTACAACAAGCCTCTGAGCAGTGGGCCAAAATAATCACCATGTGGAGCTCTGATACACATAGAAGCTGGTAGGATGAAATGGCTGCACAATACCAACAAGCAATGATTACCTATAACGACTGGAGTTGCATCTAGTAATATGACTGGATGACGACTCTAATGTAGTTAGATAAGCTAGCTAAATAAAGAATATCTTATTTTAAACCGCATAATCTGCATGAGTACCGAATATGGGTAAGACCACAGGTAACCACGGCACGTAGTACTCGGTAAGATTTTAATCGACGTTTACAATTTCAAAACGGCTCTTTTCATGTCAAGTAATTATCATTCGTTTGACAAGCAAGTGACAGAAGAAATACTTATTTTGACAGCCGATGTGTTGGCAATCAAAATAATTCTTGATTTGTTTACATTTTACAAAAATAGTGCTAAATACTTCTGATTTTGCAGGAACGGCTTTAGTACTGTCGCTATGTGCATAAGTGCATTCATTTCCAAGTTAGTGAAATAAAGCGTGAATCAAGCAAAAATGTCTCAACCTAACCTATTGGACATAGTTCCTGATCAATTGTTTCAAGCCCATTACATTAGTGATATAGACCAAGTACAAAAGAAATTGCAATATGAAATTGAAAGGAAAAGGGAGGAATTGCGGGCTATGGTCGGGTAAGTCTGTCTAAAATTATCTATGTAAAATTAAAAACATCCAACAAATGTAAACCAAGATTACCATCACATACTTTTGTTACCACAATTATCTTACTTCTATTTTATCAAAAGTAGCTTGTTATCGTCTGCTACTTATAACAGGGTATGCAATTGGTTATGTATTAGTTTTATTTAAATCATGCATTTCCTGCCTAACATACCTAAATATATATTTATCATTTTAAAGGAACATTAATCACCTAGTAAGTGCAAACTATGTTTAAATTAACACAAAACCAATAAAAAAATTTCAGTGAGAGATATAGAGACCTGATCCATGCTGCAGACACCATTGAAGAGATGAAAGAGACCACTAGCAGTACTTTGAATCACATTGGTGATATGATGGCTGCTTGCAAAAACTTACACAACACTCATTTGGTGGGCTTCAAGATTGATGACAAACCTTCTAAAGCTCAAAGGTACTTGTTAATCTTAACTTATTAACTACACACCAACATAAGAGTGAGCTTGAGTTTAAGACCAAACTCAAACTAGGTCCAAACCTCTCCTTTTGGTATGAACCGGAAAATAAGGTTTGGACCTACCTGTGGTGTCAAGCTCAAAATCAGACTTAAGCATAAGCAGACTAGCTCACAATCAAGAGAAGACATTGCTCTGCAAAAGGACAACTCAACTATTAGTTATAGTTGAGTTGTCCTATAATATTAATATTAAAATACAACTTATAAGAAAAAAGAAAGTAGTAATGTATGTTTACGTTTCGTTTTACCTTTACTGCAAACATTCTTATAATTTTTTATGTTATAGTTTTCAGTTCAACACAAACCCGGTACACAGTTTGTCCATCCAAGTAAAGCTGTTGATGGAAATACCTGAAAAAATATGGACCAGCATCGAGACAGAGGACTATGTGAAAGCCACACAGTTGTTCATTATGGCCAGGCATGTTAATACTGGTAAGTTTGAAATACATAGAAATACCATTTTGGTACTTTTGGTTTGGTTGGTCTTTAAAAGCAGAAATTGTTTTACCATGCCTCTTATTGAGACTCCTAAACTGTGTCCAAAGGCTCTTGACCAGCACATTATATTTTGAGCAAAGGCCTCCCGCAAATCCTTCCAGGCATGCTTTTCTAGAGCCACCTCGATCCAAACCTTGTGGTACGGGCCGGAATCATATATCTTAATGAACCTAAATTAGTAATGCATTGCTTGTGCTGTAGATTTGCTGCTAGTTTGAACTATACTTACTCTGCAGAGTAGCTTTCGCAAAAAACTATTTATTTTATTTCTTTAGTTTAAATAATTAAGCTCCTCAACAATGAGTACACTATTACTTAACAATTTGTACATTGCAAACTTAAGTCTAAGTGCCCTTTGGCATACAGTCTTACACTATAAGCGCAGATAATAACACAATCAATTAAAACAGTTTGAGTGCAACTATAAACTAAATTGATTGCAATAAAATAAATCAGTGGTCGGCAACCCGTGGCCCGCATGCCTTCTCTTTGAGGCCCGCAACTGTTTTGTAAATAAGGTCATATCATTTGGAATTATTTAAATTTCGCGCCTTAACTGAAACCAGTGCCATCCGCGAAAGCATAATTATAGATCTCATTTAATTTTTATAAAATTATGAACAAGTGCGGCCCACCTTTATTTCATTTTGCCACTATGTGGCCCGTGCCTGCTAAAAGGTTGCCGACCGCTGAAATAAATAGTTATTTAATTATTTCACAGGTTTGCAACTCCAAATAGGAGGCAAGAATGTTAAGCCAGGTATGCAGTCCCTGCAGAGACTGGTGCAACAGCAGTGGAACTCCATAGCTAATTTCAACCAGACCATCATTGATGTGTGCCGACAGAAGCTGCAGGATGTCGAGATTAGTGTTGAGGTATGAAATACTTACTGTAACATCACGCCTGTGAACCCCAAAGGGTTAGGCGGATGTGTAACGTTTAGCATTTATCTTGTAGTTTCATTTTCAGCCCAGCCTTTTTCCAAATCAATTTGAACTAATGTTTTACATAAAGTCATTCTTGCAAAAATTCTAAACTTTGACTGCTTGTCAGACTTCGGGGTTTCTAACTACAATGAAATAACAGTCATCAAAATTATTTTTGAGATAAATTGGATTAATCATAGTAACTAGATTATAGATTGCGCCTTGACCTTTATACAGGGTGAAATTTTGATCACCGTTTTCCTCTTACTCATCATTATGAACAACTTTTACTATGGGACCAAACATGAAATCGCAAAAAAAAAAAATCAGCAGTTCCCTACATTTTGACGAGTTATGCGAACATAAATGTAGGGAACAGCTGATTTTTTTTTCACGTTTTCGGGTTTGGTACCATAGTAAAAGTTGTTCATAATGATGAGTACAATGACCCCTTAAGAGGAAAACGGTGATTAAAATTTCACCCTGTAAAAAAAAGCTCCAATGTTTTTGATTCTAGGTAGCATAATTATCAGAATAGTATCTTTACTCTATAGTAAAACTATTTATGTCTATTTCAGGTGGCCTGTTCCTGTCTCGTCAGCTTATACCTCCTGGACTCCCAGTCTATGGTGGAACTACTCAACACATTGATAGGTCTGCACAGCAACAGTAGTCTCAAGTCCACGCTACAGTTTGACTTGGCACAGATCTTGGAAGGAGATGTCAAAGCACAGATTAAAGATAAAATTGTAAATGGAGTCAAAATTGTTTTGAAAACTGTTGTATTGGTGTATTCTTGTTTTGTTGGTAAGTTAAATGCAACATGTCAATTTAAAAAAAAAAAAACCGCTCCGTGGTATTTAGTGTTATTCCTTTGTTTATGTGTGGCATGTTAATTATGAATGACATAATGATTAAATTACCATGAAACGCAAACACTAAATCTTGGGCAACCTAAAATATGTAAGAATAGTTTTACTGTAGAGTGAGATGTAGTTGTTGCATTTTATGAACGTTTTACGAGCTTTAGTTCTTCTTAGTACCTAAAGTCCTTTATTTAAGACAACAGTCAACAAACTTTTATTCTTCTACAGATAATGACGGTGGTGCTGTTCTAGCGAAGTTACAAGACTTATTCAATAGAGATTCGCAGCCTTTAATTGAACTAGTAAAGTTCAGTGACCCTTCGTCTCTGAAACTACTGCCTCCTGCCATCTGTAACTACCGGTATGGTTGCACTGAATATTTTATTTTATTTCCATGTTTTTCTTTGCATTGTTATATTATCTGCTAATACGTCGCCACAGAGATCGAAAAAATTGTTTGAAAATAAATAAACATTTACAAAGAAAATATACAAACCAAACCCTCAAATTAATATACATATTTTACACCTTATCTTGATGGATATAAAGTAGATATTTATTTTGCATTGATAATTGTGCTGCTCTTACCCAGTCCTGCTCCGGCTATAAGCCTACAATGGACAGATTTTCTATGATCGCCTTTTGTATCGAAAACCTTTCTTGTAACTCTCCTGTATACCTTACTTGTCATTATACCCAGACAAACTTCAATGTTTACCAAAAAACCTTAACCATTTCTTTTTTAAACTACCAGGCTATCATCAAACAAAGAAGTGCAGCCACTAGCCAAGGCGGAGATAACGAAAGGAGTTCAGGACTGGAACGTGTGGGTGAAGTCGTTTATAGACACCAATGTGCAGATCTTGTTACAGAATATTACCAGGGTCAAAGTGCTGCACGAGATTCGGGAAGAGGCTTTTAAGATTGGTATGTATGGTTATTTTAAACAGATTTTTTGGCTATACTGGACTGTATAACCAAAATAAAACTGTGGTGGGAAACGATTTCCCCATAGCCATTCATTACTTTCTATGTGTTGCCTGTTCATACTCTGTAGATACAAACACAAACACTATTAAGATTTATTGATCTGTATTCTGCATGTTCAGAAAAAAATAACCTAGAAGTGGCGCGATCCAGTGCACGTTATACAATGCGTGAAGCGTCGCAGCCATCATTGTTTCGTTGCGAAAAAAAAGGGATGGAGTTATTCTTTCTGTATAGCTCCATCTCTTTCTCGCACTAGAATAAAGATGGCTGTGACCACAGATATAGATATACCTAGATAACGCAAGTATCACGAACTGTATGAAAACTAAGCGTGCCACTTTTTGACTACCTACTATGACGTCACAAGCTCGCGCTCTCTCGCTCACGCTCACCCAGTCAGCAGTACGCAGGACTGAGCGCGAAAGTGGCGCCTTATGATTTTCCATCGTAAACTGGTGCGTTTTTTGGCACGCGAAGTAGGTGCTCTTGCGTCATCTAGGTGTATCTATATCTGTGGCTGTGACACTTGACGATACGGCGGATAAGTGGCAACTAAATTCACTATTTTCAACAATACAAATCTTCCTATATTCTCCACGATTTTTATCTTATTACAGAAACACCCGAAAACTGGTCAACAATATGCACCTCTTTAGACATACCAGAAGTCCACGTATGGTGCCACTACTACCAACCTTTACTAACCTCTCGCGTCCAAGCGATCATAGACGGACGATGGATCAAAGTCTACGATGCGTTCAAGACGCAACTACTCATAGACCTGACCAAGGTATCCTCAGAAAGCGAGGTGGAAAAGGAGGCGGATATCAACTGGTTTGTGTGGAAAGACCTTATTGGAGAGACGGTGATTGAGTCCAGGGGTGATGTTATTAAAGTCATGAATTCTTTGATGAAGGGTAAGTTATTGCACCTTCTTTAGGTTATAATT
Source organism: Amphipoea lucens (assembly GCA_947508005.1). Classification (NCBI taxonomy): domain Eukaryota; kingdom Metazoa; phylum Arthropoda; class Insecta; order Lepidoptera; family Noctuidae; genus Amphipoea; species Amphipoea lucens. The sequence continues at coordinate 4,370,916 of OX382371.1, forward strand.
GCTTTTAATTTGAGCGATAGATTTTATTGCAGTACCCATGACAATAATAATAACGTTGTTTTTGCCCGCAATGGGAATAGTTTACTTACGAAAAAAGCAATGAATAAATAAGAATAGGATGGAAAAATATTTATTCAATACAGACAGCAACACTGGCAGAATCACTTCATTCGTTCTAAAGTCAAAATCCACTACACATACACACAGACATATTTTGATACTCGTAAATAAATCAAAACCTTTAGGACGATTCCACACGGGCGTAGCCAATGCGTTGCGTCGGCGCTGCAACGCCTCAGAGGTGTCGTCATCGCAGCGCTCGTGTAGCACTCACTACGTCGCGTCGAAATCACTGCGCTGCGACGACGCAACGACTTGCCGTTGACCTAGAATCATGAACTTAGACAGGAAAAGGAAAAGACATAAGTAAAGGAAAAAGACCGAAATCATTAATTTGTAGTTTTATCACATTTTTTTTTGCGATTACAAACTTCCATTTACAGTTGGAGAATTGACCTTGACGTTTATCGATGTATGGGAGAACATTTTTTCAAAGTTAATTTTGTTCTTGGGATAAATTCATTCTAACTACGTAACCCTTCATTCTCCGACACGCGCTTGGCCAGTTTTTTATTTCTATTATAGGTCTGTATGTCATAGAGAGTAGTGGCGGCCCAGAGGTAACGGCCGCGATTTACGAGTTGCAGGTCGTAGGTTCGAACCCAAACAGGCACTTCTTGTAAATTATTTCGTCACTGCTCTCAAAACGGTGAATGAAAACATCGTGAGGAAACCGGATGTCCTAGAACCAAAAATTCGAAGACATGTGATATCTACCAACCCGTACTGGGCCCGCGTGGTGGATTACGGCCCACTCCCTCTCGGAGAGAGGAGGCCTGTGTCCCAGCAGTGGTAACATTTTTTATGTCATATGTCAATATTAGTATGTAATGCAATTAACGAATAATCTTGTATCTGGATAGGCTATTTATAATTAAGATATGATGTTTATTGTTGTTATTTCGATAGAGATTGTGGCGATAGAATGCAATTCGTTTCAATTACGCATCAATACATGTTTTTCATAATTGATCATTGATCATACTTATCAAAGTCAAATTATTTATTTCAAATAGGCACATAAAAGGCAGTTTTGAGCTTCAAAAATATAATAGATTTTAGGTAATGACAGATTAATTAGACTTTTTAGTTCGTCATTTTCATAGATTGGGAAACTCGAAAGCTGGCGAAAAAAGAATTAATTTTAATGCCCGAAGTTATATCATATCAAAAACTATAGATACAGTACTCTGTAAATGCTATCAATTAATTTTATTTACCTACATGCAGTTAAAGAATGTACGCTGAACAAATATGCGATAACCCACAGTCATTTCTCAGTATTGATAAGTTCAGTGCCGTAGGTAAGCTGTGCATGCGACACTGATGGATTATGACATTATAACTTTATCTTGTCTATGATACGGGTAACACAGTAGTCTAGTAATTGTTTGTCAAAAATTATCGAATATTGTTCTACATATTTAAAGGACTTACATTTTGATTATGGGCATGATTTCTTTGAAATGGAAATTATCGATAGTTTTGATTGTTGTTTGAATGTTATACATATTTTTGTTTATCACGTCCGGTGTCCGGCAATCGGGGTCGAGATGTTTCAGTGGTTGGTCTCGTACTTACAAGGCGGGAGCGCTTAAAACGTCGCTGCCTGTTTCGAATAATCATTTGATTTCGTGTGTATTGGTACAATTTTTGGGGCATATAAGACTAGGTTCTGCGCCTAGAATTTTAGAAACGCGCGTTCCTGTATTATGTGAGCGCGTATCGATACGCTGAAAATTGGCCCTTCCTGGGCAAGATCTGAAATGGGTGATAGATGCATGAGCGAATACGCTTACTCATGACTCGTCGATGTTTTAGCCCATGTCACCCAGTGTCATGCGAACATCTCCCCAGAATCATGACTGCTGAAAGTGACGGTATTTCCACTAATCCTCAAAAAAATCCTTACACCATAGATTATGGAACAGCGATCATAATCAGTGATTATGATAATCAATTACTGTGACTATCAGTGATTACGATAGCTGTGTTGGTGATTAATAATCATCGGTTCCGATGTAAACCTGATATTATAATAAAGATCGTATCTCACGTATCAGTGTTGTCTAATCGTCATCAACGGATACGCTGAGCGCCATTGATCATGACAAAGATCTCTGATCGGCGCCATCTGTATAGCTTATGCGCTATCTTTCATCTTTGAAGATATGCTTGATTATACAAGAATGTTTTCAATGAATGATTAGCTCATTGCTAATGCAATCTTACTGAGTTGATATGCAATTATTGATTGCCTGTAGCGGCGCAAGGCCAATAGCCAAAATTAGGTCCCGATTTTTGGAATATGGTGTTGGCAAGGATGTATGTATACAGGGTTAGTCTTCAACGACCAGCCAAATTTACAGACCATCGAACTGAACAACTTTCACCATGGGATCAACATCGTAATCGTGAATAAAAATTCAGCCGTCCTATACGTTTAGGTAGAGTAGGTATTGAAGTTCTCTATGGGAGAGTTGATAAATTTTTCACGATTACGATATTGGTCTAATGGAGAAAGTTGTTCAGTTTGAGGGTCTGTACCACACCCTTATGCTGGTCTTTGAAAATAAACCCTGTACAGGTATTGCAGGTGTGGGTGGCTTCTGCCTATAAATAGTAAAGGGGCTAGCCAGATAGAAATATAAAGCGATATACACCCCGTAGTTTGGCAGAGCCGTTAGCTAATGCAGTCTCTAAGGTAGGTTGAGAAGTAAAGCTATTGACGCCCAAGTAACTACTAACAGTCAACCAGCTCGGTTATTACCAGTATCTGTACTATCCATAAATCTCTTCCTCTTTCTTGTAGGCATGGCCCGTCAAGACCGCGGCTACACACCGACTTTAGAAAAACTTTGCCAAAGCTTAGATGACGAATTACAGAAACTTCTGGAAGACTTGAGGGTGTACCTTTACAAAGATAAGAAGAGTTTGGCTAGCAAAGATAAGCTTCTGTTTGCGTACGAAGACGAAGATGATATCGATCAGATTTACAGCGATAAGCATCTGATCGAGATGTATTTGAGAGATGTCTCTGATAGCAATATACAGAGGTAAGTTGTTTTTTTTTTGCATGTGTAATTAACAATTATTAGGTGTGATTAGGTGACGTAAATCTTAAGGTGGAGTTGTTGGTTTAGGCTGTGTAAGTATTTAGATTATGTAAAGGAATATTTTAAGCTAGAAATGTAACTGATGTGTTATATAAGTTCATCCAAGTCACGATAAAGAAATTTTTGTTGTTGACAAAGTCAACGACGCTCATTTCTTTAAGTCATTTAATTTCATTTGAGATGGTCTAGAAAGCCTTTTTACAATATCTTTCTTCACAGCATGCTACATTACATCAAGGCATGCTTCGAAGAACCCACATTACAATCCACGGAACTACAAAAGAAAACAACTGCCATATACACCGCGCGTTTCACGCAAGCGATATCCACCCTTATGCCACATTTACGCAAGTGTTATATTCCTGAAGAGCGCGACAGTTTAGGAGTCATCAATATAGACGACAATGCCTTGAAGAGGTGGAACGATTTGTGTGTGGTGTTGAAGGTAAACTGTCAGTTCTGTTGGGGCAAGTGGGTGGATATTGTGGTGGCCAAGGTTGAAGATTTGACCAAAGGTTTGCCGCAAGCGTTTACTTTGGAAGCGAATATTGATTATTTGATGATGGTAAGTCTTCTACAACTTTCTGGCTTAGGTTTTATGAACATAACCTCTAACGCCTGTTTTTTTTCGGTAGCAATGGGACGTCATCAAAATCACAGAAAAAGATGAAGAAGGGAATCCAGTAGAGTCTACAATAAAGGTGCCAGCAGGACCTTCTCTCAAACTGCAAGAGTACCTATACGCCACAAGCCGAATCCTGGACGAAGTGGCCCCACACACCTTACCAATAGACACACACACGCTATTCATCGAAAGAGTTACAGCGATCACCTTCGCACACTATGAAAAAGTCATAAGAGAGAACGAGACAGATATAAATCAGAGGTGTGCGCTTCAACTACTGATGGATGTTCGGCATTTGACGTTATTGTTAGTTCCTAGAGAGAACAAGATATTTACGGAACAGTCGATAAAGATTTGTGAGTTTTTGAGACAGAAGATCGATCCGTTTGATTATGATGTGTTCTATAAATATATACAGACCAGTTTGAAGAGATCAGTGCAAAGAGTTCAGGTAAGAAACTATTTATAAAAAAAGTTCAGGATAGGAATATTTTTCCTTCTTATACTTTTAAGTTCTTATTTCTCTAGTCAGGTTCAAGTATTTTAACTGTTATTTAGTACTTTTTAGTGTAAATGAATGAAATTAGTGAAGATTGTAAATTATTTAAATACACAATTTACTTCAATCGATCATGGATCCGTGCATTAATTATTGTATCTCATCAAGTAACGAGATGGCGCTAGTAGTATGAAATTATTATCATCCCATTCACTATTCATTCGGTGAAACAACCTCACCTCACCAATTTTTTTTTTAAATCGTATGCATTTTTTTGCAAAACTGAATATGAGGACTTTGAAAGACAGTTCAGGTTTTTAAAAGATGCTACTACCATTCCTCTTAGCTTGATTAGTCCTTCATGAGTCACGAGAAAGAAGACCAGACTCCCACATCTCCCAGCACCGTAATTGCGTAACACATTATCAATCACAATCTGAATTATTTTGAAGGATATTGCTAATCCATTGCTTCATATGTTCGAAAAATTTGTCTGCTCGAGAGTGTAAATAACGCAATGAATGTTGTTGAACTGTCAAAATGAAAGTCATTGCTAGTGTGATATTGATAGTGTGTTAGGCAGTTACCCTGCAGGTCGTATATTCAATATTTCCCCACAGACTCTCCTAGGCAGCTTGGTCCTCCACCACGGTCAACTGACTGCCTTAATCGGTACCAAACCGGTGCTATCAGGAGGTACAGGAGACAAGGCATCTGCACTCCTGGCTTCTGGAGACTCACACTGGTTCTCTTTACTGCCAGTTGCAGCTCCACCCAGTCATCTTAAGAAGCAAGATAAGCCTGTAAGTAGTACTTTTGATAAGAAACGTATGAATGCTTATTTTGGTACTTATATTAGTGGGTATTTTTGTTGAAGAAATACTGGGGTGCATTGCAACAGCCTCTGCCAGCGGGGCGATACTTAGATATACGTCAGGCGCATATAAGCACAGAATACTTAAAGTACTACGTACAGAAAGGCCACTCCCTTCCCCGCACTAACATCAGTTACCGCACCTCACCCCGCACTTCGGCGTATTCGTCGCAGTTCTTTAACAAGAGCGCTCGCAAACACAAGTACCTCACGCACACATTCATACGTATACAAACGTTATTTTTTAATGTAGTAGTAGTAGGTAATTATTTTGCGAGCGTTGTATGGAGTGTCCGGGGTGTGATATAAGGCAATTGCCACGTTATCATCGTATTGATAAGATGTGGTGATATTTTGAAACAAATGTTTGCAACAATAATAATCTTAAAATTTACTGCATTTAATTAAGAATCACATTTAAATAATACTTGTACACCATAATATGTAATAAGTAAAGTAAAAGCAAAATCATTGAACAACTGCAGTAACCCTTCCTACTTGGGAGTCACCATTGACAGGGCGCTGACATTTAAGAACCATTGCCATTTGCAAACCATGCTCCACCTCCTATCCTGCCCTTTGTGTCCCAAAATATGCAGTCAAAGTGACCTCTGCGCTGCCACCGAAAACGCCGTGGAAGTGGCAAAGTTTTGGGCCAACAACATCTAAAATACAGTCGTGCCAGCGACACGAAGTAGAAGTAAAAATCGTTTATTTCAACATTAAAATTACAATATAGAGGTAGCGTTGGTCCCAAATTAGGCACCGTCATTACCTAAGGCACCATGAACAGGTTATATGTTGTGGTAAAATTAACAGAACTTATAAAACTGATAACATCACATACTATGTAAAACTAGATTCTTACAAATAAATAAATTCTGATTCTGATTAGTAGATTACGAACATGAAAAAATGTATGGGAATGAGTTGTATTGTACTGAACTACGTAAGTACCTACTATAGGTTGGGAGATAGGATGGGTTTTTTTAAAGAACGCGCATATTTGTATTGTTTTTAATTTACTTTAAAAATTGAACTTGCTTAATTTATTGTTCAGAATGAAGATTTCTTCATACTGTGAGCTGGTATGAGTGATTTAAGTTTATTTACACTTATTATTCTAATTTTAGTTACTAGTCCGTTAACCATTGTTCTTAGTTTCCTAGATTTTTTTCGCTTGTGAATTGCTTACTAATAGCATTCAATCAGTTTTTATTTATACTAATAGTCAGAATGTTACTACATACCGGTTTTCTTGGTTAATGTGTTAATATCTAATGAATGTGTTATATATGTCGTGGCCAGATCATAGAATTGATCATTTCATGAAGTGGTTGTGTATCATGAAATGGCCAGCTAAGATTGACCATATCATTTAAAAGTCAACGTTTAATGATATATCATTCGACGTTTGGCCATATCATGAATTTAGGGTTCGCATAATACTAAACGACGTCAGGGGCACCCCGAGGTTCGGTTTGGTTAAATTCTTTTAAAACCTGCAGACAGAAATAGTAGCTCCGCGCAGTGGGGCTCCGTCGACCTGACGCCGTTGGCAATAAAACGAACATGCTTGTATGCTTTAGAATATTATGCTTAATCATTATTATGATTAGAGAAATTAAGCGTAATCTGTTATGCGAAAATATAATTAGGAGAAACAAAAGTGTGCCAAGTTATGTTAGGTCTTAAAATTTTATGCAAATGGATAGGGAACCCAGAGAGAAAGCCGACATCAACGCCTCTACCGGCGGATATTCTAATTATTTAACGATATGATCACTAATGTTTGGCCACATCATGAAGTAGTCGTGCGTTTAACTGTTCATATCGTCAAACGTTTGAGTAATCATTGATCTGGCCAGACCACATCATAATGTGGACAATGAAATATTTCATGAAGTGAGCAAATCTACGATATGGCCACGACACATACACGGTGGTATGCAAACATTGAAACATAACAATTTCTCATATAATGTCATCAAGAGTGATTGAGTGTTTGTTATAAAACTGATTCTTGAAAACTTTTTTTTTTTGATAAATAGTTTTGTCGTATTGTATCATAATATAACAAATGAATACTGTGTCAAATATACCTTGTTTTAATATAATAATATTTCCTGTATATTTTAAAATCCCGCACTAGAACTAGTAAAACTCAGATTGTGGGCTTCTAAAAAAAGATACTGTTTCAGATATTTAAGATAACTACCTACGAGCATTTACAATTGTCCACAAATATTACCTAACCGTTATGCGGTTTATTTATAAACGATGATTAAAGTTCAGTGACGTTTAAACGTCAAAAATGTATGGTTAAACAGTCTCTAATCACTACTTACCTTTAAGCAACGTTTATGAATAAAGAGGTATATCACAGTCACTTTGAACTGTGAAATCAAATAAAAAAAAGTTCTTTTTACCTAATAAAATTGTCCTTTCCCAGGTAAAAAAGAAGCCTGTATCATCGAGCCCCAACAAGTCGAGGTCTGACATATCAGATTTGATGACGAGCTCCTTGCCTATCAACTTCGCTAACGCACGCTCCGGCGCAGCTTCGTTCTTCAACTCTATCTCCTCTGATTGGTTCAGCGGATCGTAATGTAGTTATTATTGTTATTTATGAATATTATTATTTTAATGATGGTCAAATGGCTTGGAGTAGAAGATATGTGAGAAATAGGCGTTTAGTTTAGAGTTGATGTAGACTCTATATCAACTCTATATTATAGAGGCGTCGCCAGTTGATCTAGAGAGGAAATTAATTAAAATAAAATAAAAATAAAGAAAAAATGAAAATATTCGAAGGAAAATTGAATTTGAGAATTTAAATATTCGAAGATTGAAATAAAGTTTTCTAATGATTAGTAACGAAGAGGCACTATTTACAAAAATAAGGTATAGATAATACAATTCACGAGCTCGCATGTATCTCTCTTATGTCATTGTAATAAGGTATAAATTAATATGATTGACGCGCGTTTGTGAAATGCAGCATCTGTGCCCAGGTTATTCTCGGGTCGGTATTTGTTATTGGTTAGATTCGGTAAGTCATTGACACAGCTTTTTTTAATAAGTAGCGGAAGAGTACCTACCATAGTCAATCAATGCGGGAACCGAATAATAAATTAGCATTATTTAATAATATGACGAGTACCTAGGATAGCCGTTTGCTGCTATCCAAGTCATATTTGACCAATACGTTATTAAAATATTAAATGTATTTAAATGATTACTTCAATGTAATATAATCAAATAAGTTATTCATGCCGTCGTTTTATTTTGTACCAGAATGAACCATTGTGATTCAAAGCCATTGAAGTAGGCTCAACGATGCGAATCGCCGAACTGGTTTATAATGCAATAATGCAACGAGTAAGTAATGTATACCCGATTGATATCGGGTAAAAAGGTGGTGTGGAATTTTAAACAGGTGTCTGGGAAAGAATATCCACCTCCCTTTGTTTAGAAAAAGACGATTTTATGATTCACAGGCCTATTTACAATTCACTTGAAACTGGTGAGTAGGTATATAGTTTGTTGGTGTTATTCCGTTTATCCACCCCTAAATATCCACCCTAAGCTGGATACGCGGAAACGCATGTCCGAGAATCCACCATAGGCCTGTTGGATAAACGAAATTTATAGGCTTAGGGTGGATTCTCGGAAATTCGTTTCCACGTATTCACCTTAGGGTGAATTTTTTGGGGTGGATAAACGGAATACTTAACCGGTTCGTTGCGCCACTTCTTCCCAGCTAAAGCACTAGGAAGTGGTGAGTGACTGTATCATGTAATATTGAGGTTCGAAAAGTGCTGATTCTCAGCCTAGTTTGAATAAATGACTTGATTTTGAAGGTATGTAAACTACTCAAAGCAAAATAGGGCCCATCCTAAGTTTATTTAAAATATTGTCTAAGAATAAATAACTAGGTAAGCTTTTGTGAAGTAAATCACTATACTTAGTTCTTGGCACAGAGCATGTAACCTTTTAGTTCTTGACATGTTTATAGGTCCTTATCAATGTTTCGAGCGTCAATTTTAGAGTCGAATTCTAGTGGGTAGACAGAAAATGTGAAGTGCTTGAAAAAACACTTGTTGTTCGAATTCATTCACTAGTGTTCTCAGTCCGATTCAAAGCGTTGACCTTACCCGTCACGTTCTGTCACAGCTTTTTTTTATTTCGGTGTTAATCGTGATTACTATGCCTGGTTTTCGTCGTCATATGGACATTAAAAGTGCAGCAACAGCTGTTGATATGCTTCAAGAGGGAGACTCTCAGGGATCTGTAGCAATACGTCTCGGTGTGCCGCGACGAGCTATCCGAAACGTGTGGGAATGACTTTCAGGAGACCGAGAGTGTAGCTAAGAGGCCTGGATCAGGAAGAATTAGAACCACAACTTCCCAGGAAGACCGGTACACCAGGTTAAATGCACGAAGTGAGCGTACCGTAACCGCCCGGGCCTTACAAAACCTGCTGCGGCAATCTACTTAACTCGTACGAGAGTCCGTGATCAAACCATTTGTAATCGTCTCCACAGAGATGGTCAACGTTCCCGAGTGCATGTTGTTCGACTTAAACTGACACGGGCCCATCCGAGCAGCGCGCTTAAGGTACGTTCGCGAGTATTTGAACTAGGCAATAGATAACTGGAGGGTTGTACTCTTACAGACGACTGTAGGATCAAGTTGTATAGTGATGATAAAGGAGTCCGCGTGTGGAGAAAACAAGGTGAACGTTTAAAAGAACCAAGCATCCATGGAACAAACCGTTTTGGGGGTCTAAGTGTTATGGTATGGACGGGAATAAGCTTGGTAGGTAAAACAGAGCTGGTAATACTGGATGAGGGTACTGTAATCGCCTCCTGTTACGTTGAGCGGGTAATCCAAACTCTTGTCATCCCATTTTCGCACAGAGGGCGCCGCGCGGCGTTGTTTTAATGCATGACAATGCTCACATACATACGGCCCGCCCGTGCCACACAAAGAGCACTTTCTGAGGCCAATATCACAGTTTTGCCATGGTTAGCTATGATTCCCGATCTCAACCCCATCGAGCATTTATGGGATCAATTGAAAAGAAGCCTTTAAGTAAACTACAGCCTTGTTTACAGTCAACAGGAGCTTGCAAATAGGGAATGCAATCCGGACTATCCGTAATCCGAAAAATCCGGATATCCGCATATTTTTACTTGACTTCTAAATCCGGATTTGAAAATCGAATCCGGATTTTTTGAATAATAAGAAATTGTAACAAAAAAATCTAAACGAGCGAGTTCGCTGTTCGCGCGTCGCGTCTCGCGAGTGTCAAGTTTATCGGCTCTGGGGAGAGCGAGCGGGACGCGGGACGTGGGTCGAGCAAGTGTGTGAGGCGTCCTTGATCGTTCCGTTAATCCGTTCATTCCGCTTACAAGCATCTTCAGTGCATTCCGCCTACAAGCGTCGAATCAGAGCATGTAGCAGGAATTATGTGCTACTGAATTCTCAGCAGGTTAAACGACAGCACTTTAGATCATCATCATTTTAGCCGAAAGACGTCCACTGCTGGACATAGGCCTCCCCCAAGTACCTCCACTTCGAAAGGTTCTGTGTTTCTTTCATTCAACGGGTTCCTGTGGCTTTCACAAGGTCGTCGGTCCACCTTGTGGGAGGCCTTCCAACGCTACATCTTCCGGTACACGGTCGCCACTCCAGAATGTTTCGGCCCCATCGGCCACCTGTTCTGCGAGCAATGTGCCCGCCCTACCCACTGCCACCTAAGTTGGGCAATTCTTCAGGCTATGTCGGTTACCTTGGTTCTCCTGCAAATCTCCTCATTTCTAATTCGATCACGCAGTGAAACTCCAAGCATAGCCCTCTCCATTGCCCTTTGGGTGACTTTTAGCCTTCTAATAAGGTGCATTGTGAGCGACCACGTTTCAGTGCCATATGTCATCACTGGCAACACGCACTGGTCAAAAACTCTCGGCTTGAGACACTGCGGTATGCGGGACGAGGAGATATTGCGTAGCTTCCCGAACGCTGCCCAGCCGAGTCGGATTCGACGATTGACCACTTTCTCGAAGGTGGACCTACCTAACTGGAGAAGACAGTTTGTCCTAGGTAAACATACTCGTCCACGACTTCGAGTGTAGCGTCTCCGATCTTCATGAGAGTGGGTGTTCCATGGGCATTTGACATGACCTTCGTTTTTTCCGTGTTCATTTTAAGACCCACTCTTTCGGGGGCTCTACTGAGGTCCTCCAAAGTCTCAACCATGACTACAAACCAAAGGTGAGTTATGTACTCGCCATTAATATTTATGCTAGCCCCTTTCCAGTCCAGAACCTTGGAAGACATCCTCCAGTGCAGCGGTGAACAGTGTCGGAGGGATAACGTCTCCCTGTGTCACATCTCGCTGCAGAAGGACTGCACTTTAGATGCCTTATTATTTACATAGCTTTTTTACGTTATTAAATTTATGTTGATTTAAGTGAAGTTAAATTGTTTTGTTACTTTTGTTTATGTTATGTTTAATAATTTGACAAGGAGTCTATTTGACTTTATTTTTGTTCTTCAGAGTTTATCTACTAATAATTTTACTAATGTTACTCGGCACACGAGTTGCGGACTGATTATTTTAATAAGAATAAGTACATATTATAGCAATAACACCATAATTATGGTATTTAATGATGATAGTTTGAATAATACCAAGTAAAAAAAATATTAAAATATCATTTGCTTTGATTTTTATGTGCTTTTATTTTAATCCATTTATACAAATATAAGAAACATCGTATTAAAAAACTAATATGGGTAGATTTGTTTCTTTTCATGAAAAATCCGTAAAATCCGGATAATCCGGATTGGGACAAAAAATCCGTTATTAAAATCCGGATTTTAAAACAGAACGGATTTGCATTCCCTACTTGCAAACGCGCTAAAACTCTGTTGGGAACGAATTCCAGAACAAAATGTTACCCATCTTATTGAAAGTGTACCAGATAGGCTTAGCGAGTGCACACAGAGCAGAGGAGGCTCCATTCGCTGCTAACCATAACATTTACCATCAAACGGTTATAGGAAATGGGCGCTAGACTAAGTTTATTTTTCAACGTAATTTGAGTTTATTTCCCTTACAAGTGCTTTTTTGTGTAAATCGATCAAAATAAACAAATTTTACAATATTTTTTTTTTCGTTAGCCTGTTGTCCCACCGCTGGGCAAAGGCCTCCCCCATATTCTTCCACATTTCCTTAATTTTACCATTGACTATGTTTATACAATTTTTAAATCCCTAGGTACAGTCAACATCAAAAGTCGATTGACACTATAATTTTTACATGTTATTAAATTGACAAATTTTTTCAATAAACTGATTTTTAGCTTTTCACATAATAGACAAGAGTAGGTATATATTGTAAAAAAATTTCTTCTGCTGCAATTTTGAACAAATATTTTGCTCAATAACTAAGATTAAAAAAACTGTAGTGTTAATCAACTTTTGATGCTGACCGTACTACAAAAATTTATCTGTTCATAAAAATCACTTAACAATTAATATGTTTATATAATAGCCTAAAAACTGGGTGGGCCCTATTTTCTTTTGAGGAGTAGTAATCTACAATTCTAAACTGCTATGGAAATTACTAATAGTTTTGCAGGTGTTTTATTTTACTCTTGAAATGGTTATTCTTACTAGAAGTACAGATCTGAGATCAGTCACACCCCATCTGATCTCACTCTATTCTATTCTATCACTATGTTTATAACCGGTGGGTTTTCGTAAGTAAAGACCAAAGTCAACTAAGTATAAATAATTTTATTGATAAAAATCAGTGCAACAATCAAATCCGATCTTAAATTTAAATTAGTTCTAATATACCTAAATAACTACGACATTTCTTCACCCTGCTTGATTTCGCCGGCTTTTCTGCCAAGGTACCTGCTGAGGTTGTCACTGAACCTATAACGTTCCCCCAAAGCTGCGGGATAGATGCCAGTATGGTAGTCATAAGCTGTTATAACAGGCCTGTCCCCAAAATGTGTGTATTGGTTCTTGCTTGGGACTTCGAGTTCCGGGAAACCATGAGTCTCGTAGTAATGTTCGCGCTTGTTGGGGTCAAATCCGGGCTTGTAGGGGTTGGGGTGGTAACCTGGTAGACAAAAAGGTGATGAAAATCTTGTTTCATTTTTGGTATGTTTATGAAAGTTGTGGATTAACATGAACCGTTTATTTTGCACCACCTATAAAAACTAACCTAGACATCGTTTTCTTTCGTCCAAATTAGTATTCGATGTTGCGGGTCTACCCTTTATACGTATCAACTTTTTATGTCACAATATTATTTTGCATAACAGCGGATAGCATAAATTTCATTTCGCAGAAAATCGTTTGGCAAACACTCATTTATTTTTATTCAGAACTCATAATTTTGTAAGTCAAAATCATCTTTAGGCCTACATTTCATATCTATAATAATTGAAAAACTTATCTATCACATTACAGAAAATTCATAGTTAAAAAACACCATGCATGCAGCATGCAAGCGAACATGCAACATGCAGCAGGCATTTGTAGCACAACATATTGACTTTTTAAGGCAATAGATACAATTTTAATTTAAGGTTGATATGCTATTTTATAGAAATGGCAATATGCCTAATAAAATTATTCCAAATGAATTTATGCCAAGTGAAATGGTACCAAATAATCGTCGCTCTAAATAAACGTTATGCTAAACGAAATTATGCGGAATTTTAACTTTGCTAAAGGTAATTATGCCAAATAAAATTCTGCTATCTTAAAAGTATGCCATTGTAAAAACAATAATTATATTAATTATTTTTTATGCCTTAAAAATATTTGTTTAAAGAAGATTTACCTATGCCAAGTGTGTTATAAACGGAGCATCAAGATTCTGCCAGATAGAGGGAACCCCGATGTAGGACGTCAAAAGTATCCGATATCAAAAGCCACTGTAATTGATACTACGGTAAACTTTAAAGGTGGCGGGTATTTAATGAGCGGTGCAACATAAGCTGGTCATGAAATTCATGGAATCATTCGCATTTCGCAAGCAAATTCATAGAATCCGTTGTCTGTACCTACCATGTTGTTGAAGTAGATATATTATTTAAGAATATCTAGAAAATCGAAACTATGTAGATTATAGTTGGTTGGCTGTAACTACCTAACATTTAATAATGACAATGGTGTAGGTATTTATTCTCACCAACTATAAGACATTAAATTTATTTGAATAATATCTAACGATTTGTTTATAAAACTTTTAAGTATTTTGAACTAACTGGACTTAACTACTACAATCAATTAAAGTACAGCTACTTAATATGTTATCTATTGAACTCGACAAAAGAAAATAATTCTGATTCTCACAATTTCTGTAAAAATCTGAACCACTTCTAACGTAAAACCGCTATGATTTAGCGTGCAAATAATTTACTTTTTACGAAACTATAGGTAGGTACATCGTGTAATTTATAAAGTGCGATGGCCGTAGTGGCCATTGACTCCATAAGTACGTGATCGTTTTCCACGAATACACCTCATCTTTTGTCAGAGAATCTATGTGATAGGAATGTTAGTGTTTCAACTATCTATATTTAAACTTAAAAGTGAGGTCGTTCGATACTGAATGTAAAAACCAGCCTCTAGGTTCGATAAATATTTTTCAAAAATTTTTCTGTATGTACCTAGGTACCTAACTAGATTTTTATGACACTCGCAAGTCAATTTTTCGGTCAATATTGTAGAACTACTTAGGTGGCGCCAGCATTTGCTAGCTGTCCGATCTCTGAGAATGCCAGAACGAACTCTATCATAAGCAACTCGTTAAACAATGAGACACACACCGCCCAGTAGTGATCGATGGCGATCGTTATAAATGTCATATGAGGTGTCTATGGGTCAATTTATCTTTTTAATCTTTGTTTATTTTTTTCTTTCACCTTTTTTGTTTTTTTTTAATGCCTGTATTGTGTCTTTTGTTGCACTAAATAAACGTTTTATCTATCTATTTATAAGGTAGGCCTGTACGCTTTCCAATAAAATAATCTACTGCAAACTAGCTATTATAATCAGTAAACCGTGCTTACCGCCATATCCCGAAAGTCCTTGTCCGAATCCGCTTGGGTAGCCACCGACACCGCCGCCGTAGCCTCCTGTACCTATACAGATTATATTGGTGATTAATTGGTTTAGGACTAATTCATTAGGATTATTGGCGTTGTTCCGATTCGATAAGAGATTATTAATGATGATTTTCAGTAGGTAGCAAAAAAATATAAATACATACGTATATGTACACGGTGGGTGGTATTTATAGACAGACTAGCTGCGCCCCGCGGTTTTACCCGTGTGAATGTCGATCCCGTGGGAATATCGGGATAAAAAGTAGCCTATATGTTAATCCAGGTTGTCAGCTACCTCCACACAACATTTTTTCACTCAAAATTGGTCCAGCCGTTTGAGCGTGAAGAAGTAACAAACATATAAACACACAGACACACTCACAAACTTTCGCTTTTATAATATTAGTGTGATTTTATAGTTGGTTCTTTATTACTCTAATGAAGTAATGATTGAAAGGTTAAGTTTATCACTAAGTAACAAAAGGAGATGGCATTTTTTGGCATTGCTAATTTTGGAAAGGTACAGAGTTCAAAGCTATTTTTAAAAAAAGCGTTTATTTTTATGTGCTGATAGCCAGATTAACATTATTATTGAGAATTGGGATTAAATCTCGTTAAATATGAGTAAGTTGAGCAGCCGGAAACAAGGCTTTTGGACTTGTTATACTATATGACAGTGTTGTCATGACAAACAAATAAACATGACTCTTTAGAAGATGACACACAAAACTTCACAAGTCACATTCGCTCGCTCGCTACTATTTTGTGCTGGTGTGAATGTTTTGTGCGCCCAAAGTTTTACGTGGATTTTTACAACGACCTGGCTTGCTTTTGGATTTCGAAGACTCCTACCTTTCTGAACGACCGTTGCTAGACTTGGACCTTGACGTTTCCTACTTTTACGACCGACCTTGGCGCTCTATCTTGGACACTGATATTGCTTACGATAGTTTATTATTTGATTTCATAGGGAAGAATTAAGTCTAGACATGTAGGAAGAAAGATATACTTTGTTTATATTTTGATTGACAGCTCTCCAAGTGGCCGGAAAGCTATAAAACAATACTGTTGCAATTGCATTGTTGGACGATGAACAGTAGGATGCTGTGCCCATATCATGTCAATCATCTGGTACTTGGCATGGGCACGGCATCAAGATAGCCTGCCTTCCCCTGCACCTTTCTTAGATAATATATTGCTTATAAAATATTATGATTAAATACTGGTTTTTTATTGTACCTACAATAATCCTGTCATCCTTAGATAATTATCCTTAACAATATTATATGCTTAGATTCCGAAAAGTGAGACTCTAGAGTCTCCTGAGTTTTCTGTGACTACTGAGTTTAATTAAAACTGACCGAGTACTTACACTTGAAACTGTCATTAGGTCTATGATCAGTGGGTAAATCATTGAACTAAACAAACTTCTACAAGTAGTTATTTATCATTTTTGAAGTCATTACAAAGCATAATTAGCAATATGTTATGCATACAATAAACATTTATGCGGTAAAATAGTAATAGAGGTAAAATAACCTATTAAAGTACAAACATTAATGCACTTAACCTCACTTTTACAAAAATTAAGATTTCTCTACAACCCCATTGTTATTATTTTTTATTTATTTTTTTAACAAAAGCTCATAATATTCCCTATCAAACCATGCCACTTTTATTTCTGTGGAAACTAAAAAAGTTTAATGCCAGCGTTCTATGAACTTCTGCCATTCTCCTTTATTCACTAAAGTTATTGTAGAAACGATGGAAGGATTTTGTGAAAGATAATATAGCTGGCCTAAATTTCGATTAATAGAGATGTATGGAAGAAAACATGCTGCGCCGACCCCAAAAAAATGGGGTAGATGCAAGAGGATGATGATGAGGTATGGTAGGTCGGCCTGCAATGGCTGTCGATATGCTAACCTCCGAATCCATTCGGGTAACCACCGTGTCCTGCTCCCGGATACCCCCCAAATCCAGGTGCACCACCGCCGTATCCTTGATTACCACCGTATCCTTGCCCAAAGCCTCCTGGTGCACCTCCGTAGCCACCCTTATAACCGTTGTAACCCTGGTTATAGCCGCCCTGGTTATAACCACCCTGGTTATACCCGCCCTGGTTGTAACCACCCTGGTTATACCCGCCCTGGTTATAACCACCCTGGTTATAACCACCCCGGTTATACCCGCCCTGGTTATAACCACCCTGCAAACCGGGTCTTAGCAGCCCATAGCCTCCAGTACTCCGCCTCTGTCCATCTATGATGTCATTGCTTGTGTCCCCCACTTTTTGAGCGACGGTCACGGCCACAGCACATGACAGGAAAATTATGTTCTAAAAAAGAGAGGAAAAATAAATAATAATTAATTCTCGCTGCGTTTAATAACCTTGATTTAGTCAGTTTTGTTTTTTATGTAAAACAATGGAGATGATAATATTAATTGGGGTTATTGATGCGTTTAAGGTATATTGAGCAGTTATTTTGAAGTAAAGAAATCATCATAATGGACTGCGTAAAATCAGTCAGAATAGGTACTCAGAATATAATCACTTCATCTACTCATATACAATAGGTAATCACTCAGGTATGTAGGTTTCAGTTTATTCCTGCCTATAGGTAAATCAGCTTATAAAGGGGAAAGTATCTCATCTAGCATGCTCCTAATGTTGATACCTAATACTTAGATACCTACATATTTCACGGCGTTGTTAGGTTAGTCAAAATAACTGCTGAATTAATTAGTCTGATGATAGGTATTTCAAAATAAGATTTTTATTATGATTCTCTCCATATTTCATCTGCAATATCGTTACCCAAAACACATTGCTCCAACAGTTAATTCATTCGTAACTGAGAACAAAGGCGCATTGCTCAATGTACCGGGCAATTTAAACTAAACTTAACAATGCATGTATGTCTCTCACTCCTCTTCCTTAAGTTTTCGTGTAGGTACCAAACCGAGGCTAACTTCGTTTTACAGAGATGTTCTTTGTTTCCTGTCTTACATAATTTTCTGTCTTCCTATGGTTCCAGATTAAAAAATAACATAACAAAGCATCACGGCTGTATTTCCCGAAAGGTTAGTCAGAGAGGTGTACCTATAGTTTAGTTTGCGTCAAATAATTTTGCCGATCTGAAGCTAGGCTTTCCGAACGCCGCGCATGCTCGCTGCTATTTTATTATTTCTATGATTAAACTACTTCGCAGTGATTTGTTGCCTACTTCAGAGCGGCAAAGTTATTTGACGTGAACTATACACTCACATTTCGCTTGTATGTGTAGCTATTGCCATCAACAGGGCACAAAATACAGACTCCGGGCTGCTACTGAGAAATTGCTGGAAGAATAATTAACCTACCTTACCCGCCCTGGGAATCGAACCCTAGACCTTATGTTCTGCGAAAGCGCTAGCGATCACTAGACCAACGACCCAGGTAGCAAGATAAAAAAAAATACCCCTAGGCAATCTGCGGAGCAGTGTCGTGTTTAGTTATATTGGAACACACAAGGTGTAAAGCAAATAAATTTTATCGACCACTGCCGCTTTCAAGAATACTTAGATTTGTCAATACAATTCAGGAGTTCAGAACACCTACCTAGATAAACCAGATAGGTACCTAGCTTACTTACCTAGGTAAAAGTATATAATACTTACCAAAAATAAGTTATACCTAAGTAGGTATCGTGTGTCACCTTAATTCATTATGAAACTCGAGGAACAAAAGAAGACGATGCAAATCTTATTTTTGTAAGTACCTTAAC
Organism: Amphipoea lucens; assembly: GCA_947508005.1. Taxonomy (NCBI): domain Eukaryota; kingdom Metazoa; phylum Arthropoda; class Insecta; order Lepidoptera; family Noctuidae; genus Amphipoea; species Amphipoea lucens. The sequence continues at coordinate 4,390,059 of OX382371.1, forward strand.
TTATAGGTATCCTATCCTCAGGGATGATAACAGAGTTGATAGGTACTACCTTTAGGGCTCTCGCAGACAGGCGCGACGCGACAGGGCGACGCGACACTAGTAGAGCGCTTTCCATGAAATTTTTACAGAAATAATTATACGAGAGTCGCGCCGCGCTTGTCTAGGTACGGGACCCTTTACAGGTTAAACAATTTCATTTAATAAATTTCTGTACCTCCTCACCACTTCCACCTGTAGATAGCTACTTAGGAAGGTAATTATTAGGTACCTACCTAGGTACTAAGGTACATTTGTAAATACCTATCACACCTATCTATCCACAAATTTTGTTTTTCTCAGTGGGTAATCGTTTCTGCATGCATTGGTGACACAACTTATTAACATGTTAGTAATAGGTGGTTTGTTTATAAATAATAGATATGACCAATAAGATAAAACGTGAGTGAGAAGAAAGACTAATTGGACGTGTTCATATTGCAATAGTTATGTCTATTTATAAGAGACTAATAAATCAGATGATGGGTAGGTCTAGGTACCTGTTTTGGTCTTTCCTGTGGTCTTTAGTCCTACCTATGTTCGTTTTTAATGCCATACGTAAATAGTAATACCAAAGCAATTAGGTATACGGGGAGTCAAGCACCTTGGACTTATATTTTTTAAATTCGAAGTCAAATATAATTTAAGCCTACCATTTTTTATTCCATGCCTACCACGTACTTTCTTCTTACTCTCGCCCTAACTTGCGTTTGTTGCGAGATTAGCAGTTGGTGAAATGCTAATCTAGCAGGTACCGCCTAAGTGCCTTACCTAGGTACTTAATATAATCTAATCTAACTAGCCTATATTGTCCCATTGCAGGACAAAGGCCTTCCTCTACCTACCTTTTCCACACAATTCTGTCTATTGTTAGTGCCAGTCATTCCGGTAGGAGTCAACCTCGTCCAGCCATCTTCGTCTTAACCAATCGGTGTTTTTTTAGCCCGATTCTCATCTTCAACCTATTGAATACCGTGTATTATATTTTTTTGTTGTATCGTAAACATCACTGTACTTGATCGTTTGAAGATAACCTATCTACTTAGTCACTTTGGTATAACATTGAAACTAATAATAGAAAGATACAGTCAAACATAGCTTTTCTATTAACATTTGGATAATGGCCACTTATCATAGAATCTGTAAGAATACGCCTGGCGCCCTAAGTGATAGCTAGGCGCCATATCTACATAAGTAATTATAAGTTTACATGGGTTTAGAAATATCTAGTTATCAGGACAACATACCTATACTTCTACTATTTCGAAGAATAGAATGCCTACCACAGCATCTACCTAACTACCTACAGTGACGTTTGTCATACCTTAGGTAGTAGGTCTGAATGAGTACGTGTTTTGTTACGTAAAAAAAAAACTGCCGGCGGAATGATCACAGTTTTATGACAGTCCCGAACTATAATGTATTACAATTTAATTACTAGATATTCAAAAAAGATAATTATATCAAGATTGAATACCCAATTCGGAAACAGATAGCATCATAACAATCCATGAGATAGAAGAGATAGGTTAATCTAAAATCTAATCTATAAGATACATAAATTAATAAACTAAAATAGAAACCGCTCTAATTATCTTAGATTTTAGATTGTACGTTTTTTATTCAAAAATTGTTTGTTATAGGTACTAACTTGCAGTTTTAAAAATAAAACAACATAGCACGTTATTATTTTTTTGAAATGAAAATCCTAAGCGCTAACGTGGAGAAATATTATATCTCTGAATATATCTAAATTACTTAGTGTATTTTTTTTATTTGTATTTAGTTTTCATTGTTTTTCTACAATGTGCCAGGTTGTTTTCTGCTTTTATAGGCCCATCAGACTGCCAGCGGAGATAGGTACCTACCTTTGCCGATATCTGACAGGCAGTACTTAGAGCTAACTTCTTTTTTTTTTAATTTGCCTATGTTATCGTAGACACTGGCCGAAAATATATAAAAAAAAGTTAAAATGCTACATAAAGAACTCTTTTCACTTGTTACACGAAACTACTAGGTACTAGTTTCTACTTTGTATTTTCTGGAGGACTCAATTAATAAAAAAATGATAACTATATTCACTGCACTATTTTAAATAAAAAAAAAAACGCTCACCAATGTATTCATGATCACTGCGATCCGCACTACACTGTGATCTGTATAACAATGATCATGATCTGTTGATCTCTGAATTTATATTCTCACTTCTCTGTGGTTTTTTGTCATAAACGAAGACGGATAGTCAGTTTTAATTAATGCGGTTGTAATAATGTTTGTATACACCTTTTGTTTGTTTGATCTAACGAATGTTATGTGCAAAATTGACAGATTAGTGGTGCGTATACATAGAATACGATGTCTTTAATCTGAATAAGGATTAAATTTAAAAAAGTTTTGCTATAGGAACCTACTTGAAAAGCAAAATCTTCATTCTCTTGGCGTTATCCCAATTTATTTGACGCCGGGCGCAACGTTTATATTTCTTTCCTTTTTTGTACCTACTTCTCTTTGTCGTCATCTCGGTATTCACCCCCCTTTCTTCTAGCCATTATGGCTAGAAAGTGGTTGGCTCTTTCACTCGGTCAATCCGTCGTTTCTTTCGTCTTCCCTTACTTTTATACATATATATGTATAGCCATATAATGACCGACGATCGTTAAAATGATCTTGTAACGTTTAGTATCGAAGTAATAATAAAAGGTCTTTCTCAATTTAATCGCATTAGCGATAAGACCAAATAACAGTAATAACTATATCAAGACTTATTCGACTAAATTATATCATTTTTCACTGGAATCAGAATTCCTTGACCCACACAAATTCTGTGAAAGAGACTGCAATAAACAATCACCTTATATATTTTATAGGAATTTTAGAATTATTTGCTGATAAAAATAACTACGGGTTTATAAGTATTTATGTACTTACTTTGATATTGTTATAAATAGATAATTATTAGGTACTGCGATGATTTGTATCTGGAATGATAGGTAATAAACCAAGATAATAAATACCTACCAATGATACCTACGGTTCATATTTGAACGGGGTCTTTATCGCTTTCGTTTTTCCTGCGTGTTTGTTGACGATGCCTTACACTTGAAATCATTATCGAAGAGCGAATGGAGGAAATAAATAGAAAAGTTAGGAAGTGATTTGTTAATTATCTTAGGAAGTTATTTTCTTGTTTAGAACTTAGTTGTGAGCGAGTTTGTTTATTTATCCAGTTATTTTTTTCAAGACCGATAAGATTTTGATTATGATTGCCATATAATTTGATAGTTAGTTAAATAAGAGATAAAATAATAAGGTAGGTATCGTTATGTGATTTTACAGTGATTTCCTTGTGTGAAAACATATATTATTATTTATTCATTAGATAATTATTTTATTGAAACAAATGCGTTCTTAAAAAAAAATGCAATGGCAACTCATAAAACTTGTCATAAAAAACTGAAAAAAAAAAAATACAAAATGGAACGTGATTCAAATTTTTGACAGATAGCAAAAATTGGCGGTGCGCTATTTTGAACGCAAATTCATTTGTTTTTTTTTCTAATTTGATAATCATGGTGATAGTTGTGTGAATTAAATAAAGTTGCTTCGTAAGTGTATTTTTGATGTTTAAGTATGGTTCGTACTTCTTTCACGTTAACTTTGTGATTAAAATTTCCGAAGACGTTTGGTCATATCTACGGCAATGGATCTCGTCAAAAGGTCCATTTTCATAGTAAGTAGAAGGTTTGCAGACGTTACTGCAATTCATACCTAGATACATTGATATATATGTTACACTAGATCAGTAATTACCGCGCCAAGGCGTTGCCACTTGTCATAAGGCCACAGCCGTATGCGTAGCTAATGTCAGTTCAGTGCTCTGTGCAGGGTTGGATTTTGTACTATAATTATAGTATTTATACCATAATTTCGCCCTTTGTACTATATACTATCCACATCTAAGGATAGTACGCTAAAATACTATAATTTAAAGTTTGCTCCCGAATAAAAATTTGTCCTAGATTGTTTACTACTTCCACACGATTTCGAACGAATATTCAGTAAAGTGAACCTTACCAAGACTACAATACGAAACAAACTGGTAACACAATCCATAAACGGCATTTTATTGTCTTGTGACGCTATCAAAAGCGGTAACCGACGAAAAAACGGAGGAGGTTATCAATTCGACGCGTATATTTTTTGTTTTTTTTTTTTTTTTTTACTTATGCGTGATCACTGATTATACATAATAATAAAAAAAATAAAAACAAAAACAAAAAATATACGCGTCGAATTGATAACCTCCTCCGTTTTTTCGTCGGTTAATTAAAAATAATGTAAGTGTACTATAATTTTTTATAAATACTATCCTTTTCATTTTTTTGTACTATCTTTTTCAACGTACCTAAATCCAACCCTGGCTCTGTGTGGCGCCAACCGAAGTGAACCAAGTGACACATGACAAAAATATCGCCAAAATGGGTAAATTCGTAGTGAAAGAGTGCGATTCAAGATCACAAAAACATAATAAATTAACCAGAATTACTTTCCACACGTAATTTTATCGTTTCTGTGTTTATATCAACGTAAAATAAATAAAATGCAGAATTTTGTAAATTAGGTTCAGTGTTACCACTAAAAACTTAGTTTTAGTTTCCCACATTTACGGGAGTTTTTAATTTATTGGAATAAGTGATTTTAAATATTTTTTAAATAATAACAACGTTGCAGGGTGCCTAAAGATGCAGCACGCCGTGATAAATGGGTGGAAATTATCAGATTGCTGAGAAAAGAGGCTAACTGAATAAATAAAAAATATTTAAAAAGAAAATGTCTTAATTATTGTCATTAGTTATAAACTTCTAATACACATCGAATAAGAAATACATAATTCAAATATTTTATAAATAATTTGGCCTAACGTTTTTTTTTATCGTCATTTATGGTTTAAAAAGTTGGGTAAAATTTTGCATGGGTAGGCAACCCCATCCCGCCATTGCATGTTTATATTGCGGTCTTTGTCTAATCTAAGTGACGGTATTATTCTTGCGACTTGTGTAAGTGAGACAGATATATGTTTACTTTTAAATGTTTAGTGGTTTCAAAGCTACGTCGTCACGTTTGAATAGTGGTTACACTTTTTTGACACATTTTATTGAGGTTTGCTTCTCTAGTTATTTAACTCAATGCCTAGATATAAGTACCAAATAGGGTAAGTATCTATTGATATCATCGAAAATAATATTTTAATCACATAGATTTCCATCATAGGCATACTTATCGTAGATAATCAAATGACTGCTCAATTAGCCATCATGGGCCATTGTGTACACGACATTTAATAACCTTAGCTAACAATTATTCGTAGGTATTGGAATTGCGACTTACATGGAGAAGAGAAAGTTCTGAGTCATGAGCCTCAAGGAATACAAACGATGAACCAGTTATTAAGTATCATCACGACCAAATTCCTTCGGGGATAGCAGAATTATTAGGTAAGTGAGCTTATTATTTGCCTTATTTTATTTGCTTGCCTTGCCTTGCATGGCTTTTCGGACGTTGTGTTTCTAAAGATTTACAGAAACTCTAATGCTTAAAAATTACGGAGACTGCTATACGCTTACCTATTAGGAAAGATACGGGAATGAATAGCAGATAATCACGTATAACAATAATCGAGATAAGCTGTAATTAGTTCCGTATTCAACATAACAGATGTCGCTACGCACCACGAATGGACTATCAGATAATACCAGCATTTACATTAGCCCGAAGAGGTAATGTGTTTGTAGTAGAGGTACTTATACTAAAATTGCCGGACACCTGTCATACAATGGTGATTATTGCGATGGACATAATGCCATGTTCATTGTTTTGGCGTGATAGACTGATTAGTGATATTGATAATAATCACCATCTTTCTTGCTTGACACGCCGTCGGGTAATAAGAACCTATCCTTTTAAAATACAGTCTCGTTCCACGACGACTATGGAGGCAGTAATTGCCAGATACCTTTTGTACATTTTAATATATTACGTAATGAACCTTTGGTACATTAGGCCACGCATCAGTGGTAAAAAAACCGAGCACAAGCTGGCCTTGTATTCTTTTGAAACTCCGTACTACCCTTTTTTTTAAATTTAAAATGGGTTGGCTCCGAATCTAATCTAGGTCAGAGTTGACAGCGACAAAGTCGACGATGGAATGAGCTTACCCAGAAGAAGCCTGTTCACTCTCACTTTGAAGAGATTCGGGTTGTACACGCTGGGAAACACAGACGTCGGTAGGGAGTTCCACTCTTTTGCTGTGCGCACTCAAGGCCAGCCCAATATCAAAGTGTTACCAGCGACGCCGACGTGCTTTCGGATGGTACCTACTTAACACGAGTCCGCGTTCAGACTATACACATTAGCCCAGTTGGGATTTCCCTACAAGTCAACTATACCCCATAAACGTGCGCAATATTATTAACCCATTATGATAATGCATCAACAACAATGACAATAATAAAATGTGAATATCTTATTCGATCCTTGCGCCACCTATTATCCTTGGACGTTATGGTTACAATACTCGAGACAGCTATTTATTCTGCCTTAAACGTTACAGTATTGTTGAGTCATATTTATTACGTCCTAACGTTAGCTTCCGGATCATTCATTTGTATATTGTGTACGTACTTAGTAATTAAAAGTGACTTTAAGGCAAGGAACTGTAATTTGGTTATAATAGACACAGTGCTGGCTTTAGAGGGGAGGGCGACCAGGGCGGCTGCCCGGGGCGCCAGGTACTACAGGGCGCCACGCGCGCCATCTCAACTTAACCACTTAATTTGAATACTTACCTATTTTTATCGATCTATAGGAAAACTAGACTCCGCGTATCTCGTAGGAGTGAGTATGAGTATTCTATGTCTAACAAACACAAGCTGTTATTTTGTCGCTTGTCGCATCTCTCCATAGATATAAGATTACATTTCTATATTATATCTCTCACTAAATAATGTAGAACGAAATAGAGGCAAAAGGCGAGAAATTGCAACACGTATTAGGCCCCCTGCATTATACATACTTTATTTCTTTGCTTTTTACATACTCGTAAGTCCACAAGCAAATCAAAAAACCTTTTTAGAAAACTCAATAACTTACCTACGAATGGACAAATTCATTTTTTTTTTTTAATTGTACTTAATGTAATAAGTATACTTACCTAAAAGGGCGCCAAAGGCATGACTCGCCCGGGGCACCTAGATGGCTAAGGCCGGCCCCGAATAGACACTCGGTAGATTTTTAGTAGAACGTAGAACGCGTTGAAGTTGAGTTTCAGTCGATACTAGGATTATAGTTTAGTACATATGGTAGGTAGGAATTATTTATGGTAAGTGACAGTTAAACCTACAGATTCCCTTGCTATGGCTACAGAATGTGGGAAGCCTTGTAGAGAACCAAGGTTTTCCTTTTAGTTAGTGTATCATTATATTTCGTGCGGCCCCAAAACTATGGACATAGGTACTTAAATGATATCTACCCATGGTCCAAGGAGACGCTTTACCATATCATTATAAAAACAATAATAAAACTTAAACGTTTGTATTGTATTGTATGCATGTGTGTGCACGCAATGAAATATTTATACTAATTAGTAAACTGTGGTAGACAAAATATTTTTTGAAAGTGAGTTTCCATACCCACGTTTTTTCGTTTGCAATGTAAAAGAATTTATAGCACTGTTCATTGGGCAAATAGATTATTATTGTTTTATTTATTTACATACTTTATTTGGTACGCAAACAAAGCGCCGGTTTAACAAAGGGTGATTTATTAATACGTATGACATAACAGGCGTTGACACCGAAATGTGCCTGTACAGAATGATATTCAATTAATAAGCAATATGATATACAAGATAATTCATGAAAATAAGTGAAAAGATACATAATTAATATTGTTTTTAAAACCCATAACAGCTAGTCACTTCCACCATGCTGGATAACCATAATTCTTTCTGATAGTATATTAATTTGGGTAATTTGTATCAAACTCGATTATAAACTCGATTATAAACTTGATAATGAGTATAATATCAGATTTTAAATAGCGAAATAGTTAAGAAAAATGGACAGACGCCAGCACAGCAAGCTACCCGAAACTGTCAAATTTTCCCAATCAACCTTGAACTTAATGCTTTAGCGATAAAGTTAAAAATCTATTAAAGAAATTTGATAGATTGTAGTAGCTTGATGTGCTGGCGTCTGAACAAAACTACATAGTCTTTATTCGTTCCGTTATTTTTGAAACCATAAATATAAAAAAAACCACTCTGATGCTTGGACTCTTTGGTAGTACTTAGGTACATAGGTAAGTGAAAATGCCCTCATATATATTATGTTGCTAATCCTAAAGTAGATATTTGACATCATCATAAAGTTGGACTTTACCTAACACGTGATCAGATTTATTATGATCGTGTGGGTTGTTTTTCTCTACTATTTTGAGATATCGATAAGCTTGTGATTCGTATCTAGGTACCTAATTATGAATAAAGAGATTGGAATTCAACTAACAATTAAATAAATAATTGTGAAGAGTTCGGAAGACTAATAAATTAATTTCACTTCCCTTTTTTTTTTGGTTGGGAAATTATCAAATAACTTCTCCCGCTCTAGGCGCAGCTAGAGGGCGTGTCAGACTTTTACTGACTAAAACCCACCCGTGTTCCTTCAGTTGCCTGTGCCAGGGGCCACGGTATCTCTTTCGAACAACCCGCGACCCCGGCAGGCATCGGTCCTGGTGGATCCCGTCAGTCCTGGTGGACCCCGTCAGTTACTGCCTGACCCTTATTCACCTCCCTGGCAATGTGAAGATAGGTAAAAAACTCGGCCAATTCATACATTAATTAGGTAATGCTTACTTTCATTTGAACCTTTAATCTAAACAGCTGCTAATCGCTTCATTCGTTTATTTATCAACATAATAATTCATGACAGTTACAGGTGACCTCGAGGGTAAACCCTTTAGCAAGAAAAACGATAACACATTATCTAACACAGATCTGGTCAATACCAATGATTAATTTTAGACGTGGATTCTAGTTAATTATTTTCTTTTATTATTACGAGTGTGTAAGGATCGTAACAGGTGGCGTTACATAGTTTCTGCCAATCCCCATGGGAAGAAGGTGTGTGTTTATATATTTCTGTAATATAATATTATATGTTTTATTCATTGTTTCGATAATAATTTGTAGATTTCTTCAAAATATAACTTATGTTTTGTTTAACTACATAATATGTTCTGATCTACAGCTGCAATGGCGAAAAGGCCGTGATTTCCTCTGAATTTCTACGTTATTGTCAAGCAATCTTTCATAAAGGATTTTTCCTGGCGATACCATCTTCGCGAAGGCTTTTCACGACGTAATTTTCTATTTTATGACATCCATTCCAATGCTATTTTGGCGTAACGATCGTCTGACATTCTCTTATTGACTTGAGCAGTATTTTTAATCTCTATTTCCGCTTTCGGATCAATAGCAGATATTTTTTTTAATGTTTTTTCGTGTAGGTATAATTCAATTTCCTTACCATTGCTCTATGATCATAATTACGGTGTCTAAAATACGTGTGTTGGTCAAACATTAAAATGTATTGTAGACTTAGTTTTATTGTAATAACTTTCCTTAATATTATCAGTTTACGCCTAATTCAGAACTTACCTACAAATAAGATGTTTCTAAAATACATAAAACATCCGCATATCACAGAAAACAAAAGCGGTGATTAACTAAAAGCAGATAACGGCCCGAACAGCCAATCCGACAGATCGTGACGTATTGTAGTCGCGTGTGATTGGCTGATGCAGCAGGGCTCCGGCCACCGGATTAGTTAGCACAATTAGCAGCTTAGTTCTTATCTGGTAAAGCGTACCTATTCAATATTCATAGAGTCATTACAAACACCATGTTTAATTGCTAAATGCTGCGTAACTAGTTACTAAAGATGATAGAAGGTATATTTCCCTTTTACTACCTACTACATTTTTAAGTCTTATTAATATTACTGACTATGGATCTCTGTTGAAAATAAAGAAAATTCATTAAATTGAGTCATTATTAATATCTATTGCAGTTTAGAGACCTACGCTAGTGTTTGATGCAGCAATTTTATCAGATGAAATATAAGGCTTTGCTAAAGCTAACTATGGCAGTCAGCAGTATAGCTTTATTTAGGCTATTATCTATGAGGTTTCCAAAGGAAAAACCAAGTAAGTAGATATTCGTGTTTACGATACCATGTAAAAATATACTTTGTAATAGCTTTTCCAGCGTGTGGGTGCCTATTTTGTTGTTAGTGCAACTTGCCCCCATTGTGCTTGTAAATCACTCGTTTCCTGTTGCTACTCTAAAATAGTATGTTTTATTGCTTTTTACCCTTACCCTTTACATTTGCTCAGGGAATTTTCTTTCATCTTTAGAAGCGGAAAAATGTTTCCTATGTTTCATACCAATATTTAACATGAAACTATTCAAAGAAAGTTTTGTAACTATTCTTTGGCGCATACGCAGTTTGTATATTGTAGGTATATTGATTATCAACAGAAAATCCATTTCATTTGCATGATTATTTTTCAATTTAAATTATTTTAATCGTTTTTACGTTATGTCAATAATATGCGTCGGAAGCATTTGGAACTGCAAATTTTTTAAGGTGTACGAAACTCAATTCATGACGCTGCTGAAATCGACTTTATTAGGAAAATAAAGAATTTTACGGTTTCTTTATGGTTACGGATCTCTAATACGCTGGGCCATAATTAAATAACAATAATATCAAAAAAACACGTTCGTATTTACAACGTTAAGTTGGATTATTCGCATTAACTCTCTGTTTCTAGGAATCCTCAATAAGCTGTAACGGATATCGCGATTACAATTACCTATCAATGATAAAATTGGGCACCGGACCGTAAAATGTAGTCGTGTACACTCCAAAATACCAATTTTACAAGCATATTATAAAATAAAGATACTAAAACACTTGTTGCCGATACCGGTCTCATTTAAAAACTTTACGCATTGCTTCCTTATATAAATTACTTAGATTTAGATGTCATTACCCGCATTACCTATATCCTTTAAGGTTAAGGTCTAATATGAGATAAGTAATGTTTGTAATGTTATGATTTCTTAGAATTTTGATTCATTTTTTATAATATGTTATACATATTATAATTTGCAAGGTCGTGTAATAGACAAGTTAGTTCACTTGTCCATCACACGACCTGTGTGTTGTCTGTTGCGTATGTTTTGATACTTCATAATCATCATAATCAGCCTATAATGTTCCCACTGCTGGGACACAGGTCACAGGTCTCCTTTCTGTGAGAGGGAGTGGGCCGTAATCTACCACGCGGGCTCAGTGCGTGTTGGTAGATGGTAGATGTCACATGTCTTCGAATTTTTGGTTCTAGGACATGCCGGTTTCCTCACTATGTTTTCCTTCTCCGGTTTAAGAACTGTGATGATGAAATAATTTACACAACGTAAAGTGCCTGTCTGGGTTCGAACCTACGACCTACAACTCGTAAGTCGCGGCCGTTACCACTTGGCCACCATCACTGCCCTTACTGATACACTGATACTTATGACAAACTAATTCTAACACATTCTTGATATAATTTTTCGAATTTCTCACTTGTATTTCTCAAAAGATTCGACAGAAATGCAAATACTTTTGCAGTTATACCTATACGTAAGTACCATTAGTTTACAAGGGAATTCATACAACATACCTGCTGCTACTACCTACTTGATAAGTTCGACCGTATTCAGGAGTAGTTTCATTTATTTTCCAAATAATCTATAATCGATAGGTACTTAATATGAATAATTAACGTCATTCCGTTTTATCATTAGGTATTGCGGTATTGCTTACGAATCTAGTAATCGCGCAATCATGATTCGTACAGGTGACTCAAGATATATAGGTAGGCACTTTTCTGGTTCACCTTTATTAATCTATTTGGTCCTACCAAATCCGTCTAAAGGCCAATCACTACGTGTAGTTACAAACATGGCAGATTATATTTGCAACCCAATTGACTAAAAAGTTAAATAATCAGTTTGCGTTATAGGGCCCTTGTAAAAGTACTACTTATGTTTCTTGAACATTAAGTATTAGGTAATCAACTATTTATCTAATTCTGCAACTTATTCAAATATTAGTAAAATATTAAATAATAATTGAAAGTAAATTAATACAAATAAGTAATTTATAACGACAGGATAGGTAAACGTTATTGAAATTGAAATTAATGAATTATGAAAGAAAGGACCCGATAAAATTAAAATGTTTATCGTGGCCCTGTAATTAATGAAGGCTGGTTGCGCGTGCGCCACCTACCGCGGAATGCTTGTATTGAAAAGTACGTGACATTAGCTATTATTACCTATGAATGGATAAAACGTGTCATAGTGGACATTATTATTGAGTATAAGCAAGGTCTTAAAAATGTGCTAGGAAAATAACCTTTCCAAGATCTTTTACGAACGATATAGCTACGAAAAGAGATGACATCTCAGCAACCTCTCTTCCTAAAATATCTTCACATGATGGACTTTATACCAAATGCTGAGTATCTGCCCTTGTGAACGGTCTTTAAAATAATATGTATGTAGCCACATCAATACTCAACTGACACAACAATATCGTAATTACGAGTAGATACGCTTAGATACTGACGTACAAACATAACGAAAATTCCTGGAAAATTGGATTAGGTAGATTTTGTAGGAGGAAATGTTTTTTTTTTTGGGCCAGCCAATCACACATGTTATCAATGAATTAAAACCTCATTGTAAATAGTTTTGTTATCGTACATTCCAAATAAAATATGTTAATGTTAAATTATCTATCAATATCTGCCTAGGCTTTTCCCATCTATGTTAGGTTGGGCTTCCAGTCTAACCGGATGCAGCTAAATACCAGTATTTTACATGAAGCAACTGCCTACCTAACCTCCACAACCCAGTTACTGGGTTATATGCTACCCCTTGGTAAGACTGGTTGTCAGACATTCGGGCTTCTGGCGACCCCTAACGACTGTCAAAGATCCATGAACGACAGACGGAACCAACGGCTTAACGTGCTTTCCGAAGCACGGAGGTCTTGATATGTAAATATGGTCACACATCCACGTAGCATACTATAAATTAGAAGATTATATCCAAGATAAGAACGCTTGGAAACATGCTGGTCCTGCTCCATAGGACAATCTAGAGTCTAGACAAAATCAAACTGGTTGCTAATTTAATTGTAAATTTTTTTATTCTTTTTTTTTACATTTATTACTCACACCCTGACTTATTACTTGTATTTTGTTTTTTAATTAAAATCGTTTTGCTTGTACCATGTTTGTAAATATGTGAGCACCATGTATCTATCAGATAATTAATTTATATGTCATGGTTTCGTTTTTAATTCTTTTACCTATTGTGGTATAGTAATTTTATTGTAGGTGCATCGTCCTCACATGTTATTATATAATTAATGTACCCATGCAAAATATTGTACCTAAACATTTTAAAAGAGTAACGGTGGAGTTTCTTGCCCGTTCTTCTCCATACGAAAACTACCTTTTGGAATGGGCGACTAGAATCAATTCTATTTTAAGATAATTTTTGACGTTCAAAAGTGCCTTTTATGTGCCTATTTGAAATAAATGCTTTGACTTTGACTTTGACGTACCAACCGCGGCAAGCGTAGCTTAACCTGATTGATCGACCCGTGCGGCTGTTATTACATAGCCACAAGCACCACAAGCAGAATTAAAAGTTGAAATAGTATCTTTTATGGTTCCTAAAATTCATTGTCTAATGAAGCGTTATGAATTTGTTTCATCAGATCCGGGAAAATAATGACGATTTTCCTATCTAATTTTATATCGGTTTATTGTTGTTCTTGAAATAGAGAGATTAGGAAAAAGAAAGTCTGATTTTTGTCGCGATGATTCATAAGTACCTAGTAAGCCGCAAACAAAATATGAATCTTGATTGTTGGTGAACATCAACAATCAAGATTCATATTTTGTTTGCGGCTATTAATTTCTTACACGGTTTATGAGTATGACCTATGTACGCTATACTTAAATACTCAAATACTTATTTCAAATATTCTACACGTATTGCTCAATTGCAAGTCATTTTTGGAGCTTCTAAAAGCCTTAATAAAGTGGTTTAACAGCATTGAGGTAATAAAATGCCGTAATCGGTTCTACGAGACCATAACGCAGAATGGTAAAGTGTGGGTGGCGGTGCGGTCCTTCGGGTATCCGGACCTTAGTAGATATCTTTAATGGTGTTCAAATTTGATAATGTACTGTAAAGGTTGTCCGCTAAAGTCAACCTTATGTAGTGCAGGCTGGCTATAGTTTAGCGCGGGTTCCATCCGAACATTCAAGCAAGTTTAGAAGGGTGTCAAATATTTTATTAGGCTTTTTAGTTTAGGAAAAGACGTTGCTAGTTTAGTCGGCAATATGTCAGCCAATATAAACGTAAAAATATCGTTGTTTGATTCCTTTGAAGGGCTCATCCGCCCTACTAAGATTACGTTTATGTAAATTACGAACAATAAAAGGTGAAGACGTGCGAAACGTGCTGTCAATATCTCTCTTTGATTGGATTGTTTTAACTTAATATCGTTCATTATTATTTTAAGGGTCCAACCAAGTTCCGCAAAATTACGCATCATGTTCTATGTTATGAGGTTTGATTTCCGCACTTAGTCCTTCTCGTGGACCATTGAGCGTGGGCCATGGCGGCCGTCGGTGGTTATTCCAATTACGCATCAATGTATGATACTAATGTAAAATTGAACCATTGTGAAATGTCGTTGTAGGTAGATGTTAACGTATTACATAGATACCTAAGCATATTAAAGACCGTTGTTCAACGAATAAGAATAAGAATTATATAAAATAATACACATGACAGAGTCCACATAGCTATGACGTTGACTTGCGCAATTTGCATGTAGGTAAAACAACAGTTTTGATAGTAGATCGTTATCATTTAAGATAATCTGGATTAAATCGATTTTTGATCGATGATATTGATAACCAATTTATTGATTTAATACGTAGATACTGACACTATTACCTCAATAAACTACTTCTAACACGCCGTTTACCGAACAATAAAATAATTGGTATTATGAGTAAAGACTATCCCCTATTCAGAGGCCATTTCTATGGGAAGTTTTAGATAGATTTAAAGTTGTTGGTTGGTTGTTCAAACTGTGCATTAGTTATGGGAGTAACTGAATTTATTAATTTCTACCGACGAGATCTTCATGTTTATTTCAGTGTTTTGTTAGCAACCAGCTAACAAAACACTGAAATAAACATGCGATTAAAAAGCAGACGTTTTTCCTACTAAGGTGGAATGTTCACAAACAATATGCTCTTCGAGTGTGCTCTCCATGCTGATTTTCAACTTTAAATAGCATGTGTACTCCAAGCCAAACAAACAAATACGCCTGAGAAGTTCTTTAAAGTACCTACCTAATTATTTTGCCTTCAAACTTACCTACTAGGTGAAGCATGCACGTACGGTAACCTACGGCAATCGGAACAATACATTCACCCAACAATTACATTTACTACTGATTTGCCTTAGGAACAGGTAACAAAGTTGAACGAATCGGTGAATACGTAGGTAGATACTATAGAAACGGAACTATTACCTGAATAGAATCCACTTAATTAGTTCCCGCGGAGGAAATACGCCATCTACGAGCCCATTGTTCGTTTGCTCCCGTGATTTTTGCCCGGGACACTCCATGGTAGGGTTAACAAAAACCTTGTTGATATTTTAAGGGACAGGTCCTAACGTTTTTTATTTTGTATTAGCTGACGTCGCGGCGTCCTGTCCAAAGGAGAGGGGAAATCATGGGCCCAGCAGTTAACTAGTTGAAATGGGTATTAAAAAAACCGTTATATTTTTCTAAAGGAAATCACAAAATACAGTACCATGTTTCTATCTAGGAAGCGAGAAAAATTAAATTAAGTTGTGAAACTATATAATCGATAAAGTACATGCCTGAATTCTAAGTAATCGATAGTGAATAAATCGGTAAAATCTCAGAATATGTATGAACATCGAGAGACAAATGCATATCAATCTTTTCGTGGAATCGATTCAAAGCGAATCGAGTTCCATTAATTTTTCTTCTGTTAGCAACACTGGTAACTCAGTATAGTCTAAAGTAATCTGTGCTGGTCACCGACTGACAGATGACAGGTAGAAAAAAACCGGCACCTATCAAAAAGTACTCTGTGACCGGCACTAGTTCGTTTTCCTTCGTTGTGAGTGCGCACGTATTTTCCGTTCTCAATCCGTGTCAGGATCTTTAACAAGTCGCACATGGAGGCTCTCTACTTGCACTCCATGCGTAAAACCATTATACAACCAAAACCATTCAAAAATATTTCGCAAATAACATCAAAATACTACAATGTTATAATGTAACCTCACTTTTACTATATTTCATATATAACTTGATTCCTAGATAGCCAAATTTCACCAAATTTTCAGTGAGGCCTTGTTATTATATCCACTTTCAAATAAAGCTAGTTTGATTAAGTTAACACCTGGGCCCAGGAAACTATGGAGTCTTTCCCTTCTCCTTTCAATAATTCATACAAAAATCTCACAGCAAACTAAATTTTCAGTTTTTCCGAATTTTCCGGGCAACCTTTCAAAATTTTCTTTCCCTAAATCCTCATTCGGAATATATAATGAACATTTAAAAGAGTAAATTAACCAAATCGGCCCAACAGTTCTCAAATTATGCGCTTACCAAAGAACAGCATTTAATTTTAATTTTAATATGTCTACAGATGTTATTCTTTATGATAAAAAATGAAAGTACTGTTTTATGTTGCAGGACATAATACATGCTGCACTGTGTGCACCAATAGCTGTTTTTTTAACAATCGTCTTATAATTTTAAAAATGAAATATTAAAAATTTAAACAACAGTTAAATTTTTAATTTGTTGCCTACTCATAAGAAATAGGTACCGGTAACACCTGATATCCAAATAGCGATAATTATGATCGATTAAATTATCATTATTCAAATCACGAAATTGTATCTACATAATTTTCCGGGACTTTTCCTAAACCACATTTTACATGGTCACTCGCTTGCCAGTCTAGGTCCGGGTAGACAAAAGACACATTTAGGTTCATCCGGGCGCTCCCGGATAAGTAAAGCAAAAAACCCGGTAATTCTGTACGTTATTACGTATTGTTCTGTTTTATGAGCTAATAGTTCTTTGAAGCAAGCTTTGAAAGTCGTGTTGGTTGATGTTGTTCTGTTCTGTGCAAAAACCAGTAAAAATAAGTTACCAAAATTAATAGTTAAGTATAGAAAAACGACGTAACAGGTGATTTCTTCGATATTATTTTAACTAGATCTAGAACCGTTCGCGTTTGCAACAGTATGTAATAATCCTACAAACAATGAGAATACAGAATCGTAGTCATTCTAACAATAGGATTGTTCAAACCTATCTACATAGATAACGTTTTACGAGCTCATGTAGATATTAGGTTTTTGGTAACCAAAACACACTGAGCATACAATCCTAGAGCCCACTTATCAATAATAACTTACTGTAAAATTTCTAATAAATACAGTATTTCGCGAAAACTCTCCATGTAGAGTATCTGCGAAGTATTTTACGGAACAAAAAAAAAAATCCTCCTTGTTTTGCAGATTCCGGCTAGATGTAGATATTAATAGGAAATATAGGTCATACGAGAAATGATCAAACCTAGAGTAAATTCATAAGTAACTATAAAATAATATTGAACAAAGAAATTGTGTTATAAGATACTCCCTACTCATATACCTGTTGTGGTATAGTAATTTTATTTTAGGTGCATTGTCTTCACATATAATAATATAATTAATGTACCTATGCAAAATATTGTAAAACATTTTAAAAGAGTAACGGTGGAGTTTCTTGCCCATTCTTTTCCATACGAAAACTACCTTTTGGAAGGGGTGACTAGAATAAATTCTATTTTTTTAATGTAATTTTTGACAATCAAAAGTGACTTTTATGTGCCTATTTGAAATAAATGCTTTGACTTTGACTTTTTGACTCCTATATTGAGGCCGCTCTTGATATGGCAATAAATTACATAGTGCGAACATCTGTGTCAATTATTAGTAGGTAAGCTAGAAACTGATTAATTAGATAAACTCCCCATTTTTTTAATTCGTCATTATAGTTTTTAACTATCTTCTTATTTTAGTGGAGGTGTTTTGGAACGAAGCATCTAACACACGTTATACTGTGCACACATGAATGAGATCTAGACTGAAAAAATATTGTTAATTTATTTTATTACAGGCACAATGAAATAAATTAACAATATTTAATAAATAATATACATCGAAAGGAACTTCGTTCCAACCGGGTGTCCCATGCACGAAACATCTCGTCTTTTTTTAACCTATTTTTAAGTTAAATAAAGCAACAAATAATTTCAGTGTGCTTATTATCAATCAGGATTAGTTGTCATGATGTATTAAAGATTTATCGTTTTCTTAGTAAAAAACTGCAATAATCGTCTTATCCTCAGATTTGCAAATAGGTGCATATTTAAATATTTGGATTATCCGGATATAAACTTATCACATTAACATAAAATAAAAGCCATAAAGCCCATAATGCACTCATTTTAGTGCTAGAATGATACCAACTGTAAATTGTCTCAACATCCTAATATTCTTCTATCATATCGTAATCGGTCTATTTCTGCTCTTTATATTTACTTCGTGATTTTTACCAACTAAATTACAAATCAGCAAGGTTGGTGATTGTGTTCATGAAATACATCGTGTCATTTAATCGAACCGTTTGAACTTAGAGTTGTATTTTTTATTTTAATGGTTAAGGATTAGGTACACACGGGTACACATAAAGCTATACATTTCCAGTTCTGGTAACCTCGCGGTATATAATTTAAAATATTATTTGTTTATGCGATAAAACAACGTTTACCGTGTTGACCTTTGAAAATGATCCTAGTTTTGTTAAAAAAGTTAATTTGTTGAATTTTTAAATACATTTATTAAATCATATTGGTATTGAGCAGTGGTGGCCCAGTGGTATCTGCCCCGACTTACGGGTTGTAGGCCTTGAGTTCGAACCCAGACAGGCACTTTACTTTATGTATTTAATTTCATCACCACTGCTCTGAAAATGGTGAAGGAAAACATCATGAGGAAACCGGCATGTCTTAGAATAAAAAATTCGAAGACATGCGGCATCCACCAACCCACTCCCTCCGATTATGGCCCACTCCCTCTCACAGAGAGGAGGCCTGTGGAAACATTATGGGCTGATTATGATAAATTCATTTAAATCAACCAATCTTGTAATTCAGGAACTAAATAGCCTAAGTCTTTGGTTGAAGGCAGTATCAACACAGAAAATTGCAACAGCATATTGTTAGGTTCAGATGGTAACTAGCACTGACATATCTCTAAAAATGAATAAAAACCAAATGCCTATACCTACATTATAAATATATAGAATTTCTTACACCCAAGAGCACGGAACTTTATAAGCCAGTAAGAGCCTGTTTAATAAGTATCCGCGTTTAATGGCAGCCACTGTCAAAAGTTATAAGTAGCGTTAATTCTTTTGAGACGTTAGATTAATGCGTCGCCTAATTAAATATTTAAAAGAAAGATATTAGGCACTCAAACTCAAAGCATTTATTTCAATTAAACCATTTACAGGCACTTTTGAATTGTCAAATAGTCGGTCAGTTAGTCAGAAACTTGAAGCTAGTTGCCCATTCCAAAACGTAGATCTCTATGGAGAAGAACGGGCAAGAAAATCCAAGGACACTCTTTTAAATCAAGATATTACAAAATCCTGGGTACATTATTCTTGTTGCTTCTATATGTAAGAACAATGTAAAAAAAATCAAATTAAGAAACAATTGAAAATATAAGATATCGATTAAAAATAAGCACCATCCAGCTGAACCATTTTTTGGGGAACCGAATGATCCAACAAACGCGCCACCATCAGTGAGACATTTAAGTGAGCATGACACATTCTCAACTGCCATGCTCTTTCAAGTCAACATTATAATATCATAATAAACGAATCCACGGTTCTTACATTTACAAAATTGAAAAGATGCTTCTAAATAAATTATACAAAACTAAAGTTTGCAATTTATTTTAGAGATGAATAAAATTTTTACTATAAAACAAAAGAGATATTTAATATTGAAGTATTCAACAATTAAAACTTGATATTGAATAATATAACAATTAAAAGGGAAGCATCTCTCAGAAACAATAAAAAAAGGGAAGCATCTCTTCCAAATATTAAAATTTTAACAAAAAACTGCCTTCGGGAGACAGTTTCTTTCTGAATAAGAATGTCCTAATTTATTTTAGAGTACCTAGTCATGCAGCCCACACTGTTACATAAAAAATACTTTTGATGTCTCAGGCTGGATTCCTTTTTTTTGGTATAAATGGGTGTTGTAATAAAGCAGTAGTCATTTGTGTAGTGTTTGCAGGTCCAAATTCTTCTATTTAGATCAATCATATGCCGCTGAGTCGCGGGAGTCCAATGTTGTTGAGGTAACTAGCCCTGCACCTGTTTCTTAACCTTTTGAACGCCAGAGTATAAACATATCGCCGTACCCCTGACGCCAGGCCACTTTAACAAAACAACAACACACACACACTTAAAACAATAAATTTCTCGATATTGGTGGTTTATTTATATTAGTTTCAAGCAATACAATATAGATGGAAGCTTAAACTTTTATATTATATAAATAAAAACACACAAAAGTAATGATTAAATTGTTTATTTCACAATATCCGACGACGATGACCGACGTGTATTTTGTCATTATATTTGTGACGTTGGCGTTCAGGGTAAGATTTCGTTTGTCACATATATGTGACAATGGCGTTCAAAAGGTTAAAGACCTAAATTACCGTTTCTTTACTGGGAATAAATAACTTCTCTCAAAAGAGTGATCTACATGAATCATGTTCCTATGTTGATTGAGTTATATCATTTAATCATCTAATTAAATATGGTTTTAATCGGCGTCTATCTAACGCATTTTTAAGGCTTACTTAATACTAGCTTAGAGGATTATTTTATTAACAGTCGGTAAACAAACATTTCCGAGTATTGACTTTTCCAAAGACTGACTTTATTGTTTATAGATAAGATATGACTGTCAATGGATTTTTCTACCCTCGAGCGAAAACTTAACGAGGATACCATTTCATTGTATATAGAAACAAAACCTTTGTCACTCACCACCCTCTAAATATATTAAACTGAAACGCATCCCCAATTCTGTATAACAAACAAAGCGTCCTAAGTGGGTGCTTAATTAAGAAATGCTGAAGTGTTTTGATGGTGGCACATTAATTTTATCTTGTTTTTCTGCTTTCGCGACCAATTATCTTGGCGAGTTCGTGGGGAGTCTTCGTTGGGAGTTTTAATTTTATTCGCTTGCCCCAATTATATTTCGCTCTGCGATCAAAATTCATAACTACTATGTATTCAAGAACTCGATCTGATGTTATTACGTATTGTTTCTGTGAAATTCTCAATGTCGTGTTTTTCAACTGTTTTGTTTATGATTTAACCAGCTGACCCTTCATACCTCAGAATCAATAAATACAAAATGTATGAGAAAATGAATTATCTTCATTTATAATTTTTTTTGTATTTTTCCCATGTTTTAATAGTTCATCATCTGCCTATGTCAGGGTTAGCTTCCAGTCTAACCGGATGCAGCTGAATACTAGTATTTTATATGAAGCGACTGCCTATTTGACCTCCACAACCCAGTTACTGGGTAATACGATACCCCTTGGTAAGACTGGTTGTCAGACTTTCGGGGTTCTGACTACCCGTAACGACTGTCAAAGATCCATGTTTTAATAGTTATTCTTGCTATTTGGGCCGGAAACCAATGTAACAAATCAATGGTCATAAAAATCGGTCCATCCGTTATTGAGTTATAAATGATGTAACTAACCTGACTTTGTTTATTTATGTTTATACCAGCAGACCAGGCGAACTTCGTACCACCTCAGAATTTAATAAATTGGAAAATGTATTAGAAAATGAATTATATTCATTTTTTTTTCTTATGAATATTTCCCATGTTTTAATAGTTATTCTGCTATTCGGGGTGGAGACAAATGCAACAAATCAAAGATCATAACAATCGGTCCAGCCGTTCTTGAGTTATAAATGGTGTAACTAACCCGACTTTGTTTTATTTATATAGATTTCTTGCTTCATTATCAAATGAATCATTCGTGTATTGGTTGGAGTTAAGAGCTTGAAGTGGTTTCGTTAAACATAAACAGTGTTAATGTACTGGATAACATGACTTATCGCTTTGCCTCCGGCGTCCTCTGCTCAACATGGGGTTTTCACATAAAGTATTACAAAGAAAATGAGTTTAGTGGAATAGTGCTAAGTATAAGCCATACATACATATATAGCAATCGGATTAACATTGTTTGGTCGTACGGATCGAGATTTCCGTTAAGACCGGAACCATTAACTTTTATTTGAATATGATTTAACATAAGGAGCTATCAAGGTCTTCTAGTTCCTTTAAGTCGTTAAACTTAAATTCGAGTAAGTCTGTATTAGTCGCTTCAATGAACGGATATTTCGCATTAGTCAGGTTTTTGACCGTGAACCTTGGCGTTACTCAAAAAAATAAGTATACGCAGATTTTACGATGAGCCTCGTATGCTCATAATATGACTTAGAAGGTTCTTTTCGCGTCAAGTTGATATGACAGTGACAGCTTACTTAGGTATTTATTAGACCACAATAGTATCAGTTTTAGAAAAGTCTATAACTTATCAAAGCCTAACCATCGAGGCCTGAGGCGCTGAGGACCTCCCACCTGGACATGAGTTACCCTGGGTAACCTGGAAGGCTTTAAACAGACTCCGGACCCAGGTTGGCCGAAGCAAGGAAAACCTGTTCAGGTGGAGATTTATAGACGACTCCGCCTTGGAGTGTAAATGTGGTGCTGTTCCACAAACGATGGGACACTTAATATCGTGCCCTGCGTGTCCTGTCAGCTGCACGTTACAGGAACTGATGGACGCTAGTGATGGCGCCAAACAAGTGGCCGAATTCTGGGCCGAGTACATTTAGATTGCTATCGACACGCTAAGAAGAAGAAGGCCTAACCTTCAAGTCCATACCACTGTTATTGTATATTCACTATAATACTGTTCCACTAGACAGCCGACCCGTATTGCATAATGTATTTATTTATTTTCGCCGGAGGGTTGGCGCGTGCGACCCTTTCTTGTCACACTAATGCCACAGAGTGCATCTGACTGACACATAAGGCATAGACAAGTAATGAGGTTACGTATGGTGCAGAAGCGCGGATTAAATTAATATTTTATTTTATTTGCTAATATTTTACATAATATATCTATTTTATTGTTTATTTATTTCTGTAACTGCCCGTGACATCTCTGCGGGGCCTACCAGCGCTGCGAGGCTGCGACATTCATATTTGAAATGTCACAGCATGAGCATCATGCTGAGATAGGAGCCTTTTGGCCTCGTATAGGACTTTCTTTTTTTTTTTTGTTATTTTCTTTTAATATAGAGTTGTTTTTATTTATGATTGTGTTTAGTTTAGTTTGTGATCTTCCTGTACGAGTCACAATAAATACTTTTTCTTTCTTTCTTAAGTAACATTTTTCTATAATAAATAACTCACTATATCCGAGTCCAATGGTAGAATCTCTTTGCTTATTTTGTGGTCGGCCTCTTCGCTTTGTTCCCCAATGCTCCTAATTTCCCTTTGTCCCAAGTTACGTTTACCGTAAAAAAACCTTTGCGGAAGAAATTTTCTTAATACTTGACGTTCTAAGCGTTAGTTAAGTGACGAAGGAATATGAAAAAAGCCTGTGATACTTTTTAATATTTTTGCGACAATGGCAATTTACTTTGTCATAATTTAATTTCGTTTTGGACCGTTTTACCATAAAAAACAGAATTATTTGCATTGAAAAATATCCGCAAATTAAATTAGTGAAAGTCGTCACGGGTTTAATAAAAGGGTTCTCCATAAATCGTAAATGATGTAGATATGGAAGAACATATTGTGCCAATCCCCAAGTATTTTTTTTTATAAGGACGAGGAGTAATATACCATATGGAATCGTACTTTTTCGGGTGGTTGTAACATCCCTATGAGTGGCCGAGGATCGGGTTACATAACATGCAATTCATCTTCTATTCTGATGACGTGAAATGAAGCAATTCACGACTATCCAGCTTTTACTAGCCAGCGTAAATGTATCCTACTTGCTACAGTTCGTAAGATGACTGAATAGGGGTCACGGTTTTAACGCGTTCATCATTCCAACCACTTTTCTTGCGCAGGCACAGGCACAGCACAGCAGCAGCACAGGCGCAGGTATGCGTTATAAGTACTCAAGTACATAAGCTCCGGGAAGAAAAGCACCCATTGCTTTATTGAGCGCTACAAAATCAATCTTTGTTCACTTTACAGACATATCTAATATGTAGGTATGTAGTTACATATTTTTGACAATTTTCAGTATCCTTTATTGTGTTGGGTTTAGATGTATATATACTTACTTGGTTATTGACAAGTTTTTGTAGGCTGATTCCAAAGTTTTTTTCTAAAAATCAAATATACGTTTTATGATAAGCACTTCCGTCACCATTCCAAGGTGTTTTTTGGTTCATTTTCATAATAGCTCCCTACTACCACATAGGTTTGTTTATAAATATAATTGCTTTACCTACTAACACCGTCCACAAAGGCTACCTACCCCTGGCAATTCTTTTCATCTGTCGCACCCAACGACGTCATGGCCCATTGTAAATTCATACGAGAGCCTTGTCTTGTCAGCTATTACTTCTTATTATGCCTTACGAATATTTGTGTCAAGAACACAGGGCATTGGGTTTTTCTGTCTCTGCTGTAATGGCCATCAAATCGTCAGAAACTTGGTCATCTAGACTGCTGGTATATGGTTATGATGACGCATTGGGTTCATGGTTCTTGCATGATCTGCGATTGCTAATTGGATTTTACGTTAAAATTATAGCGTGTGTACTGTGTGTGTTATTAATCGCATGGTTTGTTGTTACGTTTGTAATAGAAGGCGCGGTGACATGAAATGTAATGACCGTTTTTTGTTAAAATCAGCATTAATCGGGTCTCTCACTTATTAAGTAAGACAATGGGCCTACGTATTTCATAACTTCATAGATCCTAAACGTGTTGGCGAAGGCAGCAGTTATCAGTATGTTGTGTGTACCTACAAAGTAGGTATGATCCTACTTCACAATAACAATATAAAGGCGAAAGTTTGTGAGTGTGTTTGTATGTTTGTTACTTGATGATTTGGATGAAATTTGGCACACAAATAGTTTATAACTAGGATTAACACATAAGATATTTTTTTCGATATTCCCATGGGATCGAAACTTATGCGGGTAAAACCGCGGGGCGCTGCTAGTGTTTTCATATAAATAAAAAGAACAGATAGATGTATACAATATGTAGGACCTACATATTGTAAACATCATACATGATCAGTAAATTACAAGATACAAGCAGAGCGTATTTTCTGCTTTTTTGGAGTTTTCTTGGGGATCAAATGTGCAGTCGCTTGTTTTCAGGGCAGGCAGTGTTCAAATCAGGTTAAGATTATAGTAAACCATTATTGCGTCCATGAAAACGTAGGACACTTCACTTTTCGTTTCTGACCTGCTGCATAACAGAAAGTGATAATGGTTGTTTACAGAATAGTGTAGCATGTTCCTCATAGTATGAACTTAGAACTTGTTATCTATGTTTCTCTTCCTGCTCCAAGCTCCTTATACACTGTACATTATGTAAGGAAACATAATATACGCCCGGGGGAAAGCAGCATTAAAATATCGCGTTTCCTTCTACTATGATCGTCAAGGTCGATGTCGATGATCCCGCTATGGTTGCTAATACAATATACAGCCAATGTTATGTATATATATAAGCATGAATACGTATATTTTACTAGTTTAGGAATAAATGTGTGGGTGGGAACCACGACCTTACCTTGCGAATTTCCCCATAAAATTATCCTTATAATTTTACTAGTTTGCCTATTTATAGCTACTTCAAGTTTGTTACGCTATAAATTATCTTTTTGCAAGGCTATCTAGGGATGGACGCGAACTAGGGAAATACCAAAGTATAATTGAATCAATGTGAACTCACGCATGCATATTTTTGCACAACACAAATAAATAAATAGTAAGAAAATATGGATTCCTAATGAAAATAAAACCTTGTGGATTATTTTTGTGCGATGGCAAAGACATAATACTGTTTGCAAAGAATGTATGTAAGTTAGAAAATGGGGAATATTTATTTAATCTTCTAATAGCATTTTGATCTTCTATTGATGATCACCTTTAGCCTTAAAAGACTGCAATGATTAATAATGTTATGAGGCAGTGATCGGTAATAGTTTAGTTTCAAAATACCGAAGAAGTTGTGGACATTTGCCGTTTCACAGTACCTATACCTACAGGAAAAAAAAAAAAGACGGGTTGCACTCCGGGAGTGCCGGCAGAAGTGAAAACTTGAATATTAACGTTGAAATAAATCAATTATTAATTTAATTAATATTACTCATTTTTTTTCAATATTTCTGCGTCACTTTTGCGTCACTTTTGCGGCACTTTGTTCAATTTCCATAATTTTAAACACTTTCGGTCTTATTCATAAAAAAAGCCTATTGAAGGTTTAAACCATTCATTAGTTAAAATGCTCCATAAGTCCATAGGCCTTTAAAACATTCGATAAAATTTTGTATTCATAAACGCTTCATAAACGTTCTATAACTAGAATGTCGTACAACTTCTAAATGTTGCCATTATAATGAAGTCATCCAACAAATTGGCCAACACATTAAATCGGCATACGAGAATATCTGTCTACGAACCGAATATTTGTGTCCATAGACATTATTACGTATGAAAAACTAATTTATTGTCTACAGTTTCAACAGTTTTGACGCGACAACGTCATGGTCGTCATGGAAACAATATGAATATGTCAATGAATGAATTTGATATTGTATGTGTCAAACTATAAAACTTTTGAATATTTTTTTTGTATTTAAAATAAATGAAATTAAGACCGGAGACTAGTTGCAATAAAGGGCAAAGAATTGAATATTGGTTGGAGGAGGATAAGGTGTGTACCTACTGTTACAGCTAAAATGTGTTCAAAGTAAGTTATGTTTTGTAAACATTCTCAATTTCTTATACTTGCTTTTGCTTCTAATCCTTAGATTTTTTGGAAGAATTGGTCAGGGAGAGGTCTCCGTAATAGAAAATAAAAACACTGACACAAGCACTAACGCTAAACAGGGGCAGCCTGGCATGATTTACGAATTAGGTGCCTATCCAATTTACAATTTTACGAAGAACTTCGTTGCTTGTACAAAACTCATTGTAACAAAAAAAAACCCGCCATAAGAATAATAATGACTGTTATTTTGATGCCGCTACTGATTAATTAAATCAGTATAAATAAGATAATGAAGAGAAAGAATTTATAACATTAGTTTTGTATTTCAGGTCAATAGGACTAGTAAGGATGGTGCTTCACTACGAATAGCAGAAAATGAAACGGCCTACAGAAGAGATGGCACAGATGGCAAATGAAAAGCAAACATTTTAAAAATGTTGACTGCTTGCACAAGTTTTAGAAGCCAAATTAGAGTTTAGAGTATTGTTCAGCCGTGAACAGGCAAGAGTTACATACGCCAGCGTCAGCATCAAGAGCGACATACATTCGTTCCACATAAACTAGTAATTAGTAAATGATTAAATTAGTCATCAAGCTGGAGTAGAGTTTGATTCATCTTCCATAATTCCTCTCACTATGGCCAAGACACCTTTAGCCATCACCAGTTCTATGAGTCTGTGGGACCGGCAATGACAAAACTATTTCCTGTGTACACATTGCACGACGTACACAAACCCCTATTCCTACCCAAATTCTGTCTGTTCCCGTAGGTCTCCCGTAGGCTTGTATGATAGGTTAGGGTGTTAGGATAACTAGGGTGTTAAGTAGTTGCTGTAGGTTTATAATCAGTAGGGTGAGGTAACCATAGATACCAGGCTCAATTGTTACAAACTAAGCCACACTGTATGCATTTGGAATAACAGCCGTACTAAGCTGTAAGTCCCGGTGCGTACAAGTATTATAAAAATAAACTGATATTTATATACAAGCTTTTTATTAATGAACTACTCCCTAAATTTCTTCTCTTTTACTTTAGATCTTGTTGGCTCAAAATATTGCCACTTCCACGTTGTCGTCGGTGGCAGCGCAGAGGTCACTTTGACTGCATGTTTTGGGTAGGACAAATAAGGCAGGATAGGAAGTGGAGCATGTTTTGCAACATAGCTTCACAGCCACTCCCTACTGGAGCATCTCCCTGCAGGGTGTAAACTTCCGTGGTCGACACGGAAGCATTGTTTTCACACAAAAGCAGCAATGTCCTACAGTATTTCTTGTTGCTATAATGTGCTTCGTTATATTTTTCGTCGCTTCTATTTTGTATTGTAGGTAGGTATATAATAATAAACTAAATTGGTTAAACAGAAGTTCAAAATAAATTAAATACAACTGCGGCTCCTCGAAGTACTATTGTTTACGAAACTGACTTTTCAAACATTTGTACGTCAAATGTCATTTTCTTCGGCCATCTTTGTCGTGTCTCACTTGGTTCACTTCGGTTGGCGCCGCCGTAGAAAGAGATGGGGGGGGGGGAAATCTCTCCTGACGGTCACGTGTCCTGACGCGATGCCCTGACGCGAGTTTAACATTTTTTACCCATTACAAAAAGTGTTCAACGCCGCTAAAGAAGTTTTCACTTCAAAAACTATCAGTGCGCTAATTGTAAGCATGAATTCAGCATAATATGATTCTAGACTCCGTAGCGTAGAAATTTTTCGTTGGACCCCCGTCTAGAATCATATGCTGAAATCATGGTTACAATTTATGCACTGGTTGAATATTTATCTTGTATGTTGTGACCATCATAATAGTGCTAGGAAAAAGATTTACTGGTATATTTTTTGTAGGTACGTAACAAAAAGTTACGCTCCGAGGCCAATAACGGAGTCAAAGTAGAGGCCATTGTTGTTTTGGTGAAGTTCATTAAAGGCCATGATTGACGCACTATGAGTGTATCGCTTTTTAGTCCAAAACTCATGTCATCATTTGCCTAGCCTTTTCCCAACTAACATTTTTAATTTAAATAAATTAAAAATGTTTTAGACTTCTGCATTCGGTTCTTTATCTTTTTTAATTGATATTTTTATCAATTGTCGACTACATCTCTCATTAGAATATCCCGATGTTTTTGTACCTTTTTGTGCGAAAAGTTTAAATAAATAAATATCTGACCTTTACCTAAAGAAGTAGAAACCAATTCTCAAGTAGGTACACTTTTATTTGATCGTCCTCATGATTGTACGTGCTTGTGCTTCATATTTTTTGTGTATATGTCAAAAAAATATACGAAACGAGTAGGTATTTCGAGTCACGTAACAAATTAGATTGTGTATAATGACAAGGATATGTGATACTGTAGCTACGAGTATATAAAAAAATGTGTCGGAAGTTTGTAATTTCGTCTCGTTTTTTATTGGTTGTTCATTGTGTAGGCATACCTACCGACATATCCATTTTTGGTTCAAAATCTCATTTGAATGTGTTATGAAAAAAGTTATTATTTTTGAGTAAACTAGGTAGGTACACAGTATTAGTTTGTTACTGTGGTGGGATAGGCACACAGATATAGATATGCCTAGAAAACGCAAGAGCATCTACTTCGCGTGCCAAAAATCGCACCAGTTTACGATCGAAAATCATAAGCCGCCACTTTCGCGCTCAGTCCTGCGTACTGCTGGCTGGGTGAGCGTGAGCGAGAGAGCGCGAGCTTGTGACGTCATAGTAGGTAGTCAAAAAGTGGCACGCTTAGTTTTCATACAGTTCGTGATACTTGCGTTATCTAGGTATATCTATATCTGTGGATAGGCAGGACCGGAATCAAGAGGTTTTATAAATGACTAGCAGCGCCCCGCGGTTTCATCCGCATTAGTTTCGATCCCGTAGGAATATCGGGATAAAAACTATCCTATGTCCTTTCCTGGGACTCAAACTATCTCTATACCAAATTTCATCTAAATCGGTTCAGCGGTTTAAACGTGAAGAGGTAACAGATAGACAGACAGACACACTTTCGCATTTATAATATTGGTATGGATAGTATGGATTAGTATGGATAGGTACCTAAGGTCATTATTTTCAAAACTCTCTGGACTGATACTGACGTCGAAAAATAGTATCCATATTGTGTGCTTTAAGTCATATCTATTGGTTTTTATATTGTACTAGCTGCGCCCCGCGGTTTTACCCGCATAGGTCTCGATCCCGTGGGAATATCGGGATAAAAAGTACCCTATGTCCTTTTCCGGGACTCAAGCTATCTCTATACCAAATTTCATCAAAATTGGTCCAGCCGTTTGAGCGTGAAGAAGTAACAAACATATAAACACACACACACACTCACAAACTTTCGCCTTTATAATATTAGTGTGATAATCTCCTTGATATATTTTTGGAAGTTAAGTTTTTGTTATGTCCAATAAGGTTTAAATATTGATGCATCAATCTCTGCATCAATATTTCATACCTATCATTACTTTTATGTAAATATGCTTCTGTGCTCGCGAATCGGACTAATCGCGCCTAAAGGCTTCTGTACTTTATCGGCTATTGGGACTGTTCTTGTACTACTTACTTAATCTGATATTTCGATGACACTCAAACCTGGCAAATCTTCTCTGCTACAACAGCATCTTTTATAAGTATTATGTTCTCATTTATTCGCTACCATCGCAGCATTTGATCTCAATGATCTCGTGGTCGCATGCACTGTTACTGAGCACGAAGACCTGCGGTGATATTCTGTAAAATTCTCACCGTGAAAACTTACGTGAAGTGAGCTTTCAATAGTGTCAATCCCTATCATCGGATAGAATGACAGCTCACTTCACCTAAGTTTCCACGGTGACATTATTTCAGAATAGGCCAGCTGTTCCGGGTTTAATTTCCAGCTCGGGCAAAGTGTTACTGGGTTTATCCATGGAACAACGTGCCCAGTTGATGACAATAGACTCGCCGCCCCCTATTAAATGGGACTTAAACATAACTGCCAAAATTTGAACGTGCTTTAGGTTGGAACTGACACCTCTGCCTAATTCTTTGGGGAAGGCAGGCGTGACGTTATGTTTAAAAAAAAAAACTAGGTCAACGGGAAGTATCCTATAAATATTGATTCCCTTGAGAATGTCGAAATATACGTTTTTTGCGGCAATAAACGGCCGTATCTTTTTTTTACATTAACTTAGATGTTTGATTTTTTCACAGCTTCAAGGGACTGTTGACCTGAGTATATGGTTTTAATTTCAACTTGATACCTGCACGCGTTCCCGAGATAAAGGGTCTTGACAGACAGACGGACAACAAAGTGATCCTATAAGGGTTCCGCTTCTGAGGTCCTGAACCCTAAAAAGATGCTACAATATGTTTACAGCATTCTCACTAGATGATGCTTAATTTAATTCTTGAGAAAAAAAGTAAAAATCCTAAATGTAAAAGTAATTTGCTTATATTTACAAATAAGTATTTAGTAATATTTACAAAAAGATAGTATTCGAGTACATGATGGTTTAATATAATTCAGTAATTATTTTTTAACATTAGTGACATAGTACTTATATCTACGATAATTGTTACTTACATTGTGTTTTACATAGTGACAATTCCGCTCGCAATTTTAGGGCAGTTACTTTGAGTATAATATAATTAAGATTTAATTAAAACACTAAACTTACAATATTTTGGGATTGTACTGCCCCTTTAAAAACATTAACTTATTGCTACACTTTCGCGTCACATTGCTTTGCTTTCTATTGTATAATTTAGATCTCTTTTGTGATCTCTCTACACCTTGGAACATACAACACACTTTGGTGTAGCCTCCGCTTAGCTAGATTTCTAGTGGGTAGGCACAGTAGCGTCCAGAAGTGAACTCCTACTCCTTTTTGGGTTAATATTGTTGGCCTAAGACAGCACTACTATGAACGAGACTGCACATACCTGTACCCTAACTGCGTAACACACTTTCAATCAAAATCCATCAGGCTTTAAAGGAAATAGCTAAGCGATTGCATCATATGCTTAAAAAATTCGTCTGCTTGACAACGGTAATAACGCACTGAATGCTGTTGAACTGTTAAAATAAAAGGCATTGGCATTCTAAGTGTCTTACGCAATTACCTTGCAGGCAACTTGAAATCAATATTATACCTCATTTGCAAGCTCACACAATGTTGTTCTCTTAAGATTAACAACGGATGACAATGATTTTAAGAATTACTTCTTCAATTGTACTATTATTGTCCGCTACTAAAAAATAAATAGGTTATATAATAATAATTTAGTAAAAAAGATAAATAATAAATTGGTATGAGCCTTTTTGATTGAATTTAAAATGCCGTCAGTGTCTTCATTATGACTATGTGAGTGGGCACGAAAATATAAAAAAAATACATCTAACAATTTTATAGATGCGATTGTTGTAATTCTTTGTGGCTAAATAAATAAACAGGTGTCTTAATTTTATTCGAAACGATTGCGCAGGCTTCGGTTACCAACTATTTCTTCTTGCGTATGGGTTAGTTTTCGGATCAGGGTATACAGTTTTTATTCTAGGTACTTTAAAAGTGCTTGGAAAGCTTTCAAAATCGAAATAATCGGCTGCTGCCGCAGTTTTAGCCCTTCTGCGTCCAACCTCATAAAACAGTAGACATACTAGAGCTAAAATTATGAGGTATAGAAGAACCATCATTGTGATAGTAAGTGGGGTCCAAAAACCTTTGGTATCTTTATTATCCATAGGCGGTGTTGGACATGGATACAGTGTCGTCGCACCTGTGTCATCTGAATCAGAGTCAGTTGGTGTAGGGGTAGTAATTGGATCTAGGACAGGGGTATTGGTGGTTGTTTCTGATTCAGGGGTAGTAGTGGTTGTTTCTGTTTCAGGGGTAGTAGTGGTTGTTTCTGGTTCAGGGGTAGTAGTGGTTGTTTCTGGTTCAGGGGTAGTAGTGGTTGTTTCTGGTTCAGGGGTAGTAGTGGTTGTTTCTGGTTCAGGGGTAGTAGTGGTTGTTTCTGGTTCAGGGGTAGTAGTCGTTGTTTCTGGTTCATGGGTAGTAGTGGTTGTTTCTGGTTCATGGGTAGTAGTGGTTGTTTCCGGTTCAGGGGTAGTAGTGGTTGTTTCTGGTTCAGGTGTAGTAGTGGTTGTTTCTGGTTCAGGGGTAGTAGTGGTTGTTTCTGGTTCAGGGGTAGTAGTGGTTGTTTCTGGTTCAGGGGTAGTAGTGGTTGTTTCTGGTTCAGGGGTAGTAATTTCTTCGTATAGTTTGCATTCACTTTCATCCATATCAGGCGGTATGTAACGGAATGAATCGACCAATACAATAGATTCTGGAGCCGCCATCCCCATGATGGATATCTGAAACAAAGAAAGTGAGGTTTAACACAAAGTAAAACGGACAGTTGAACAGACAGGTTTATACACATAGGTACGAGTACACTTTGGAAATCTCGGAAGGAAGGAAGTTGATGCCAAGTTTATTATAATTCAACTGGCTTCTGCTGGCGACTTCGCCCGCGTGTTTTTTTTTTAAATTATTGTTTTAACATAAAATATATCATAATTATGTTCATCGGCGATACTGGACCTTCTCATTAGTGAATTTTGGGAAACGGATCAGGAGTTCCGTAGATTGCCTCCTATGTACATACAAACTCACTAATTGTAGTATCTACTTATGTCACGTTTAAGTTTTAAGTTTCTCGGATATTTAATTATACTAGTAGCGCCCCGCGGTTTCGCCAGTCTAAGAACCTCGATGAATTCCCGGCCATGATTTTTTTGTGTGTTTTTAATTTGTCGCGGTAAGAAACGTATAACAGGAACTCGTTGGATGCGTGAAGCACAAAACCGGTCGAAGTGGAGGTGCTTGGGGGAGGCCTATGTCCAGCAGTGGACGTCTTTCGGCTGAAATGATGATGATGATGATGAAGAAACGTATTCGTGATGATACTTCCATATTTGAGGTCAGCTTCCACTAACCGTTCCCTGATAAAATATCTCTAAAACATGAACCCATTTGCATCAATAGTTCCTGGACATAAGGATAACAGTGGTTCTATTTTAAAGGGTGTTCCCCTGTTTCGCAGACATAAACATAGAATTTAGTTAACTAATACGAAACATTTTCTACAAGAAAATGTTTCGTATTATTTTTGGTGCTTGTAATTTATTTCAAATATTATTGTTTCAACGACGATTTACTTGAATGAAACATATTTCACAGAAACGCAGTTCAATTAATTTTATAATCACTTTTTTTATTTAACAAACTAATCAAACAGTAGAATTATTTTTTAACGAATATTGTTTGTTCGGTGTATTTTTCCATGGTATTTTATTTCAACGAAAATGTAAATAAAAACTTTTTAACAAAAAACAACCGACTTCCAAAAAAAAAAAGACGGGTTGCACTCCGGGAGTGCCGGCAGAAGTGAAAACTTGAATATTAACGTTTAAATAAATCAATTATTAATTGAATTAATGTAACTCATTTTTTTTCACTATTTCTGCGTCCCTTTTTTCATTAATAGATGCACTTTGTTCAATTTCCATATTTTAAACACTTTATATACACGAATGTTACGAATACACAGCAGTGTGTCCACGTCCACTTCCACTTCGACTTCGACTTTGACTTTGACTTCGACTTCGACTCCGACTTCGACTTCGACTCCGACTCCGACTTCGACTCCGACTCCGACTTCGACTTCGACTTCGACTCCGACTTCGACTCCGACTTCGACTCCGACTTCGACTTTGACTCCGACTTCGACTTCGACTCCGACTCCGACTCCGACTCCGACTCCGACTTCGACTTCGACTCCGACTTCGACTCCGACTTCGACTTCGACTTCTACTTCGACTTTGACTTCGACTCGGACTTCGACTCCGACTTCGACTCCGACTTCTACTTCGACTTTGACTTCGACTCCGACTTCGACTTCGACTTTGACTTTGACTTTACTTCGACTCCGACTTCGACTTCGACTTTGACTTTGACTTCGACTTCGACTTCGACTTCCACTTCCACTTCCACTTCCGCTTCCACTTCCACTACCACTTCCACTTCCACTTCCACTCCATCCAATCCATCCATCGATCCATCCATCCATTGTCGTGTGTCACTAAACTTGGTTCACTTCGGTTGGCGCCGCCGTAGAAAGAGAGGCGGGGGGGGGGGGGGGGGAAATCTCTCCTGACGGTCACGTGTCCTGACGCAATGCCCTGACGCGAGTTTAACATTTTTTACCCATTACAAAAAGTGTTCAACGCCGCTAAAGAAGTTTTCACTTCAAAAAAACACTACAAAGTGAAAAATAACTTTAATTTCGGAAGTCGGTGTCTTTGGTTTTGTATTTACGTTTTTTGCCACCGACTTTCGAAATTAAAGTTATTTTTCACTTTGTAGTGTTTTTTTTGGAAGTCGGTTGTTTTTTTGTAATTTTTTTTTTATTTCACGCTTTTTAGTGGGTCTGCTTATAATTTATCTAAGTTACAATAGCCTAGTGTCAACTTGCTCATCGCCTTTTACAAAATATTGCTTTTCCCGATGCAGGGAAGTTAATTGCTGAGGAGTTCTCCTGGTCCACCATCAGCTCCATATCACCATTCACATCGTGGCGAGCATAAATTGCTTAGCAAACATATTAAAGTAATCGAATTGCAACCCGTTAAATACTTAGATATTGTTGAGTAGTTCCGGTGGCCATCTGTGGTCTTCATCATCAGTTCCTCTTCACCAAATGGTGCTTTCCGAGAGCAAATGCACAAGTTACTATAAAAAATACCCAAATCGCTATAGGTGTGCCTATAATATTTGAAGAGTTCCTTCGATTTCTCCAGGATCCAATCATCAGATCCTGACCTGGTGACTATGGGACCACTTCAGAAGTATCTCATTTCGAACAAAAAAGAATTTTGGAATCGGTCCACAATTGGCGGAGTAATCGCGTAACAAACACACAAAAAAAAACATACCGTCGAATTGAGAACCTCCTCCTTTTTTGAAGTCGGTTAAAAATAGACGTCATACTAGACTCATTCCCAGAAACACCCAAGATTGAACTTGAGGAAGCGAGCTCGGGACTTGGGGCACCCCGACTTAGGTTAGGTTCCTTTAAAGCCTGTAGACAGAAAAAGGGGCCCCGCGAAGCGGGGCTCCGTCGACTACGTCTTATTATTATTGCTTGTAAACCAACTTATACCCGCCGCGTGATCTTCCCCACGAATTGAAACGTTTAGAAATTGTCACTCGATAAAATGTTTTTCTTGGTAATAAGTTCTATATTAACTAAACAATATGAGGGTAAAGAATATTTGATTTGTTATTTTATGATATGAATATCGAAACATTAAATTTTATTTGTAACAAAAATCTATGATTGACTGAGAACCTCCTCCTTTTTTGAAGTCGGTTAAAAACGAAAAAAAAACCTGAAATTCGGTACTATCGAGGTAGCAAGTGACACATTAATTAAGTATTATAAAGTCAGAAATACCCGTTAAAACGTTTCAAAAATAAAAAAAATGTAGCAAGAAATATGAATTCTAAAGTATTATTTTTCTCAAAACGTTGGATTTTGATGCCCTTTTGCACAAAGATATAGCTAAGGTATCCCCCACAGAAATACCACTACAGTATCGCTATTGGTTCATAGACCACTTCCCATACAAATTAAAACAGTCTCCTTTTGATGATTTAGATATTGCGTATTGATTATTCTATGAAATGATAATATGAGAAAAAAATTATTTGAAACGAAATTCTATGAAACTGTTGTCTATAAAACAACGTACAACCATTTTAAAGTTATAGGTTGCTTTTTCTTCGGTGGCGGCGGGACACATACTCAATTTATCGCGGTCTGAAGACCTATTCCCGTAATTAAAAACGTTAAAAATGTAGTCGCAATCTCATCTCAGCGACTATCAATGTCAAAAACTTGACTTGTCAAAAATTTAGGGATTTTAGAGGTGTTTTGGTCACGATTTTGTCGTATACACTTTACTTGTTGCCAAGTTCTTTTATAACTTTAAATTGTAATACTAAGTGGGTCGATTTGAATTAAATAAAAACTAACCCCCTTATTCATAAAACTTATCAAACCTATTTTAGTTAAAATGGGGTTTGTCTCTTTCTTACACACAGAAATGTCAACGTGACAGATAAAGACAAACGTTCTATAAACCTATTTTAGCTAAAATAGAGATAAAATAGGATTATGAATAAGGGGGTAAATGTTTCCGCAAGATACGGACTGTGGCTATATTTCCAATTCCCTAAATAAAAAAGAAAATTAAACAACATTTCAATACTAGATGTGAATTTTAAAATCGTCCCCTATTTTATCTTCTTGGGAGATGATTTTACAAAACTGAAACACGCAACTTTTTATTTCTTTTCAAAAGCATGAATTTAAATTTTCGTATATAAAATACTTAAGAAATTTTGGGTTTCCCATATAAACATAAAGTAAATCACCTGTCTGGGTTCGAACCTACGACCTACAACTTCTAAGTCGCGGCCGTTACCACTGGGCCATTATTTCATCACCACTGCTCTCAAAACGGTGAAGGAAAACATCGTGAGGAAACCGGCATGTCCTAGAACTAAAAAATCGAAGACATGTGACATCTACCAACCCGCAGTGGGCCCGCGTGGTGGATTACAGCCCACTCCCTCTCGAAGAGAGGAGGCCTGTGGCCCAGCAGTGGGAACATTATAGGCTGATTATGTTATTTTATACAAACACTCATCACCCCCCTTATATGATTATTTTTATTAGACAAAAAGTATGTCCTTTCCCATGTAGGTATCACCTCGCCATATTCCATCGAAATTCGTTCAGTGGTTTAGGCCTGAAATGTTAACAGACAGACAGACATAGTTGTTTTTGTATTTATAATATTAGTGTGGATTTTTTATTTTCTACAGCATATTTTTAACCATAATTTAAAAGTATGGATTGAATCTGTCTCCCACTTCCTAAACTATTTCATACGTAAGATTTTTTATGTGTATTTGAAGTAAGCTATACTCTTTTTTAAAGTTTATTCTTAATATTCAGACATAGGGCTGATTTTTCCAATACCAGATAATATTATCCGAGGAATAATTTTGAAATTTTGACAGTTCTTCCATACAAAATATGTCAGACGTCAATTATATTCCACGAATAAAAATTATCTGTCGATTGAAAAATCAGCAAATAAAAAATGTTGGAATGTGCAACTGCACATTTTTACTATTTACCTATATTGAACTATTTACCTAACTAGGTAAATAGTTCGGCAGTTCATAGGTTAGGTTGGAACTGTGATCACCTCGTAAATATTTAAAGTACTTAGAGGAAAGGTACATAATGCGGACATATTAGGGCATATAGGTTTGTGTGTTCCGGACAGGTACGTGTGGCGACGACGACAGCCACGGCTGCTGGCGGAGCCGCGCGCTTAGACCAATCTTTTAAGTGAGGCGCCACTGACGCGTGCACTCCGCACTCTCAACCTCATAGCTAGTGACACGGACCTATTCTGTTGTTCTCTGAGTGAGTTCACAAAGAACGCATTGTTTGTAATAAGTTACAAAATTTAATTATAATAAGGAGTTAGAAATAAGTTAGGATAATAGTTTAGATAAGTGTGCACTATCGCAATAGGTTTCCCTGTAAGGCTAGATGTAAGCTGGAAAAATAAATAAATAAAAAATTAACCATGTGCGAGCCGAATTGGTCGCAGTAAGTAACAACCTGGCTTGGCTTGTACCAGGCCACCTTGACCAAATGGGCTAGGTTAGGTTAGAACCGTGGCCAAATGCGCGCGAGCCGAACGAGCGCTACTTCCAAGTTAGATTTCTTACCGACTATTTCCGATTTGTTAACTGCCCACACGTAGTTACGTGCGGGCAGTTAACAAATCAAATACATATTTAAATACGCATTTAAATACATATTTGTTATCATATGACTAATTTTTATTTAGTTTACAGCCCAGTTTTTACTGCCGATCTTGTTAATAAACATACAATAAACAACCTGCCGCTTTACACTTTTTTTGTTATTATGTTCAGTATGTGAAAACGTAAAATCTAAAGCTTTGTGACAGCTGCGCGCGCACACATAATGATGTTAATACCCGGCGGCACGAGTGTCGTTGCCCGGAACGTTACCACTTCATATATTTCAGTTTATACCATCTTTTTACTGACTTCACAAAAAGGAGGAGGTACTATGTTCGGATGATTGTATGTTTTTTTGTTGTATGTTTGTTCATCGAATACTCCGCCAATTGTCAACGGATTTTCAAAATTCTTTTTTGTTCGAAAGTAGATAGTTCTGAGGTGGTCCCACTGTCACCAAGTTAGGATCTGATGATGGGATGTTAGAGAAATTGAGGGCAACCCTCAAATTTTATAGGATCACTTATTGTTTTTCGCATGTTTTATGAAGTATCTTGTGTATTTGCGTATGGTTGTCACCATCTCAGGTAGCTGGGCTGATGATGGAAGTTACAACTCCTTAACAGTAAGAAGTTACTCGAACAGGCAAGGACTGTTTTAGTAAATTGTTTTGATGTTTGATAGGGCATTTGCCACATTTGGTCTCATGATCATCAAGTCATGACCTGATGCTGCAGTCAGGGTAGTCTGCAGAGTACCTAACTCCTCGACAACTAACAGCAGATATCCTGTTTAGGCTCATTGAAAAGGGCTCGATGTGTGGATAAACGTACTGTTAATGAGGAACACCGAAGTCATAGAGACCTGATGCTGAAGCCAGGAGCATCAGAAAAAGTACAAACCTTGAAATTACAGCACCGTAGTCGTGTTTGGGCTCATTTTAAACAGCACTAAATTTTAAGTTCAATGCAATGTTGACATAAGTCTGGCCTGATGCTGCAGCCAGAATTATCAGCGTCTAGTCTAAAAACATCAGGTCAGGATTTGATGATGGGATCCTGGAGAAATCGAAGGAACTCTTCAAATATTATAGGCACACCTATAGCGGTTTGGGTATTTTTTATAGTAACTCGTGCATTTGCTCTCGGAAAGCACCATTTGGTGAAGTGGAACTGATGATGAAGACCACAGATGGCCACCGGAACTACTCAATAATATCTAAGTATTTCACGGGTTGCGATTCGATTACTTGAATATGGTTGCTAAGCAATTTATGCTCGTCACAATGTGGATGGTGATATGGAGCTGATGGTGGACCTGGAGAACTCCTTAACAATTAACTACCATGCATCGGGAAAAGCAATATTTTGTTTGTAAAAGGCGATGAGCACTAGTCTATTGTAACTTAGATAAATTATAAGCAGACCCACTAAAAAGCGTGAAATAAAAACTTTTTAAGAAAAAGAAAACCGACTTCCAAAAAAACACTACATAGTGAAAAATAACTTTAATTTCGGAAGTCGGTGGCAAAAAACTAAAATACAGATCCAAAGACACCGACTTCCGAAATTAAAGTTATTTTTCACTTTGTAGTGTTTTTTTGGAAGTCGGTTTTCTTTTTCTTAAAAAGTTCTTGTAATGTATATTTATTTTATTTCTTATTTTGATTTTTTGTTTTATAAAGGCGAAAGTTTGTGAGTGTGTGTGTGTTTATATGTTTGTTACTTCTTCACGCTCAAACAGCTGGACCAATTTTGATAAAATTTTGTATGGAGGTAGCTGACACCCTGGATTAACATATAGGCTACTTTTTATCCCGATATTCCCACGGGATCGATATTTACGCGGGTGAAACCGCGGGGCGCAGCTAGTATTTATATATAATCGTATGCTGCACTGGTTGACGTCATCACGTCAACACTAGCTGTCGCTGAAAACCAGCGCTGGGGCTCTGTCTTGTATAGGGTCTTAGCAATGAGATTATATTCCGGGAACGGCAGCAATGTGACGCAGCAATTTCACACGGCCGCGGTCGCTGGCTGAAGCTAATCGTACTAATAAAATAAAAAATAACACATTGGGTGTTCGGAATAAGTGAAATCGATAGTGATCGATTTTGATCATATTACTTTCAGGGCCTTCTTTTTATTTTGTTACACGTTGTTTAATGTTGCGTCGGGATTTAATTTAAAATGTGTGGTTGCATAATTATGATACGCACTTACAGAAAAGTGCGACTTTCGTTTTGATGAACACCTACTAAAACATATACATTTAAACATCACAAAAATACTTACGTAGCCATCGTAAGTATCTGAGCCGGTTAAGGTCATCGTCAGAGTGCGCCATCCTCTCACGAAGCTTGGATCCGAGGCCAAATGCGTTTCCATCCCTGTTACCCTGTCACCAGCCACGTCTAACAGGTTGGCTAATACAATGACTTGGTCGGAAGGATTCGTTGCTTCCATATAAATGTTCACTTCTATCGTACCACCGATGTTCATAGAAAAAATGAATGATGACACACAACTCAATTCTGGTAAAGGTGTAATAAATGAAGTACTGAGTTCATTTTGACCAGTCAATTCCAAATCGCTGTACTTGCCAACAACCCAAAATGGCAGGAAGACACAAACCCCCCCCCACTCATTTATCAACCATTCATCGAAATTCTCCTCAAACGTGTACCTCACACAATAATCACTGACAGCTTGAGTCACCAAAATCAAAATTATAAGCACTCTGCAAATCATTTTTTTCGAGACATCTAATAGTTACAACTAATACACAGAAAGTATCTAGTTATAAAATTTATTTTGTTCGAAGACATATCGTAATTATTCATAATTATTGATAAGAACGATAATAAACGATAATTTCTGTAGGTGTGCCATAACGTGTATATCTTCAAATTCCTGTTTTATTGACCTTGATTAATGCTGCGGTTTTATTTGTATGTAAAATCATGAAGTCAGGAGAGGACACCTTATGTTAGATCTAATTACGCTACCTATAAAAGTCTTGCTTTGCTTTTTAATAGTTAACATTTCTTTTCAACTCTTGTAATTTCTAGGCATATGAGATCAGCCATGGATATAATCCTAAAAGTTCTAGACTCGTCTAGTTTGCACTTTCACAAATTCACATGCAGAATTATCTCGCTTTCTTATTACTAACAATGATGATGATTATAATTTCTAGGATGACTTATTCATAAGCCCAGGCTAAACGCTCCGTCTTGCCTGCGTTCTTGCCTGTAGGTACCCAAAAGCCATACTGCGAAGGTAAGACGGAGTGAGTAGCCGGAACATTACAATGTCCGTTAATATTTATACAATCTTTGTAATAAATATGCTGATTAAAAAAACAACCTATACTTCTAATGCAAATAAGTACACTGATAAAAAAAAATTTCATTAATACTGTAAAAACTGGTTTTGATAGATTTTTGGATGTAGAGGAAAACCTTAAATTATGTTATATTTTTAAGGTTCCGACCTAAAATGAAAAAAAGACGGAACCTTAATAAGATTTTTTTTTCAGTCTTGCCAAGGGGTATCGTATTACGGTATTACCCATTAACTGGGTTGTGGAGGTTAGCTAGGCAGTCACTCCATATAAAATACTGGTATTCAGCTGCATCCGGTTAGACTGGAAGCCGACCCCAACATAGTTAGGAAAACGCTAGGCAGATGATGATAATAGGTATCATTTGAGGATTCCATTTTTTTGTGGCCTTCAAAATCATTATCATTTGCCTAGCCTTTTCTCAATTATGTTTGGGTCGGCTTGCAGTCTAACCGGGTGTAGCTGAAGATTAGAAGATATAGTCTAAATATAAGGCTAAAATTAATTAGCTAGCAAAACTCTGCAGACGTGACGTGTGCAGTTAAAATAGGTGTTAAAATAAATGCAATTAAAATAGGTTTTATAGGTTTTTTTTAAGGGGTCAACGTCCGCTGGTATTGTTGTTACTTGAAGTAACAGTTGAGAAA
Source organism: Amphipoea lucens (assembly GCA_947508005.1). Lineage (NCBI taxonomy): Eukaryota > Metazoa > Arthropoda > Insecta > Lepidoptera > Noctuidae > Amphipoea > Amphipoea lucens. Next base: position 4,433,377 of record OX382371.1, read on the forward strand.
ATATGTTGTATCGTGTTTAGATATCGATACTAATCACGTCTGTGAAATTTACACAAAAAACAGTTTTATTTAAGTAATACTTATTTCAAGTGATTACACTAAATGCGGTCGATGAATCTACTAAAACAATCATCAAATTCATTTTTTTTTTACATGTCGATATCCATCACGTATGCGGAGTTTCGATAACTAATTTAATTTAACCATGTATACTCAAAAATGTATATTGACTTAAAAATTACAAATAAAAACGTCAGTGAGCCGAATTTGAACTAACATTTTTGTTCCTTGACACTATATGCCATTAATTGCCAGGTTTATTAATTACGCGCAATACAGTGATTACAGTAGAGATCAGCAAACGTTCCACAGACCGCTCAGTGTAGTTTTCCTGGGAACCTTAATTGGAACCGACTCGTTCTTGGCCGGTTTTTTATTTTATCTTTGGTTATTCAAGAAGCAACAACCTTCAAAATAGGTGCAAACCTTTTTTGCTCAGTGTAGTTACAGTATCTGTAGATGCACTTACGTCTACGTATGTATGTACATAAATATTGATAGGCAAGAAAATGCTAACACTGCTTTTATATTTTACTAGCAGTGCCACGCGGTTTCACCCGCGTTAATTTGAGCAAAAAACCTACTAAAATAAAAGCTATATTAGGTACATCACGCTATGATCAGTAAGAGTAGAACTATAGTAAACCTTGCAGAGCTACCGGCAGCCGTGCGGATTTATTTTAAAACTATGATTATCTCTTACGATAGTCATTGAAATCAAATGATGTCAAGGGCAATTTTGTTTAAAATTAAATACTTTCGATGAATAACGTATTTATTTGGATAAGCATTAATATCATGTTGTTTGTTTTTGTTTGTGTGGTGTTTTTTTTTTTTTTTTTAATAAATAAATAAAAAACACCTTCGCAAAAAATGTAATATTTTAGAACAAAGATTACCACAAAAAAGGTTATTGTGAGTCAACCTTAAAAGATAGACATGTTATTATGCTGTCGCGGAATTTTTTTTGGAAATTTTAAAGGAAAACTATTCCGTCATTCATGATTTTTGCGTAACTTTAACCGTTTACGCAGCGCACGCAACGGAAGCTCTCAAAAGGAATAATTTTCCGCGTTTATGCAACATTTTTCATTGATGCTCCGCTCCTATTGGTCGTAGCGTGATGTTATATAGCCTATAGTCTTTCTCTATAAATAGACTATCCAACACAAAAAAAAAAACTCAAATCGGTCAGGTAGTTTCGGAGCCTATTCAATTTAAATAAACAAATCTTTCCTATATAATATTAGTGTAGATAGACGTGATGATTAAAATTAATTTAGATATGGATTCTTAACTACTAAATTAAATGAAAGTCTAAATATTTCAGAAACGGTTGATCTCGCAGGGTTCAGTTACAAGAAAACTTTGTAATATCTTTGTTAGTACATTGCTTGTTATTAAGGCATATAAGCACTAATTCTTGACACTGGGTTTGTGCTGACGTCAGAGTATACATTTTTTACTCTTGGCACTCTGAAACCGCTTGGAAGGTCTTCGTAATCAATAATATCAACAGCCGCTGCAGCCGCTTTAGCTTTTCTCCGCCCAAGCTCGTAAAAGAGCAGACAAATTAGAGCTAATGCTATAAGTGATAGAAGAACCACCATTGTGATGGTAAGTGGGGTCCAAAAGCCTTTTAAGGTGGGCTCTGGCGGAGTTGGGTCAAGCGTTGTAACCTCCGGCGTGGTTGGGTCAGACGCTGTATCCTCCGGCGTGGTTGGGTCAGACATTGTATCGTCCGGCGTGGTTGTTACAGGGGTTGTTTCTGGGTCAGGGGTAGTAGTGGTTGTTTCTGGATCAGGGGTAGTAGTGGTTGTTTCTGGTTCAGGGGTAGTAGTGGTGGTTTCTGGTTCAGGAGTAGTAGTGGTTGTTTCCGGTTCAGGGGTAGTAGTCGTTGTTTCTGGTTCAGGGGTAGTAGTGGTTGTTTCTGGTTCAGGGGTAGTAGTGGTTGTTTCTGGTTCAGGGGTAGTAGTGGTTGTTTCTGGTACAGGGGTAGTAATGGTTGTTTCTGGTTCAGGGGTAGTAGTGGTTGTTTCTGGTTCAGGGGTAGTAGTGGTTGTTTCCGGTTCAGGGGTAGTAGTTGTTGTTTCTGGTTCAGGGGTAGTAGTGGTTGTTTCTGGTTCAGAAGTTGTAGTGGTTGTTTCTGGTTCAGGAGTTGTTGTGGTTATTTCTGGTTCAGAAGTTGTAGTGGTTGTTTCTGGTTCAGGGGTAGTAGTGGTTGTTTCTGGTTCAGGGGTAGTAGTGGTTGTTTCTGGTTCAGAAGTTGTAGTGGTTGTTTCTGGTTCAGAAGTTGTTGTGGTTGTTTCTGGTTCAGGAGTAGTCGTGGTTGTTTCTGGTTCAAGGGTTGTAGTGGTTGTTTCTGGTTCAGGGGTAGTCGTGGTTGTTTCTGGTTCAGGGGTAGTAGTGGTTGTTTCTGGTTCAGGGGTAGTCGTGGTTGTTTCTGGTTCAGGTGTAGTAGTGGTTGTTTCTGGTTCAGGGGTAGTAGTGGTTGTTTCTGGTTCAGGGGTAGTAGTGGTTGTTTCTGGTTCAGGGGTAGTAGTGGTTGTTTCTGGTTCAGGGGTAGTCGTGGTTGTTTCTGGTTCAGGCGTAGTAGTGGTTGTTTCTGGTTCAGGGGTAGTCGTGGTTGTTTCTGGTTCAGGGGTAGTAGTGGTTGTTTCTGGTTCAGGGGTAGTCGTGGTTGTTTCTGGTTCAGGGGTAGTCGTTGTTTCTGGTTCAAGGGTAGTAGTGGTTGTTTCTGGTTCAGGGGTAGTAGTGGTTGTTTCTGGTTCAGGGGCAGTAGTGGTTGTTTCTGGTTCAAGGGTAGTCGTGGTTGTTTCTGGTTCAGGGGTAGTAGTGGTTGTTTCTGGTTCAGGGGTAGTCGTGGTTGTTTCTGGTTCAGGGGTAGTCGTGGTTGTTTCTGGTTCAGGGGTAGTCGTGGTTGTTTCTGGTTCAGGGGTAGTCGTGGTTATTTCTGGTTCAGGGGTAGTAGTGGTTGTTTCTGGTTCAGGGGTAGTAGTGGTTGTTTCTGGTTCAGGGGTAGTAGTGGTTGTTTCTGGTTCAGGGGTAGTAGTGGTTGTTTCTGGTTCAGGGGTAGTAGTGGTTGTTTCTGGTTCAGGGGTAGTCGTGGTTGTTTCTGGTTCAGGGGTAGTAGTGGTTGTTTCTGGTTCAGGGGTAGTAGTCGTTGTTTCTGGTTCAGGGGTAGTAGTCGTTGTTTCTGGTTCAGGGGTAGTAGTCGTTGTTTCTGGTTCAGGGGTAGTAGTCGTTGTTTCTGGTTCAGGGGTAGTAGTGGTGGTTTCTGGTTCAGGGGTAGTCGTGGTTGTTTCTGGTTCAGGGGTAGTAGTGGTTGTTTCTGGTTCAGGGGTAGTAGTGGTTGTTTCTGGTTCAGGGGTAGTAGTAGTTGTTTCTGGTTCAGGGGTAGTAGTGGTTGTTTCTGGTTCAGGGGTAGTAGTGGTTGTTTCTGGTTCAGAGGTAGTAGTGGTTGTTTCTGGTTCAGGGGTAGTAGTGGTTGTTTCTGGTTCAGGGGTAGTAGTGGTTGTTTCTGGTTCAGGGGTAGTAGTGGTTGTTTCTGGTTCAGGTGTAGTAGTGGTTGTTTCTGGTTCAGGTGTATTAGTGGTTGTTTCTGGTTCCGGGGTAGTAGTGGTTGTTTCTGGGTCAGGGGTAGTAATTTCTTCGTATAGTTGGCATTCACTTTCATCCATATCAGGCGGTATGTAACGGAATGAGTCGACTAAAACAATAGAGTTTGGAGACGCCATGCCCATGATGGATATCTGAAACAAAGAAAGTGAGGTTTTTGGTAGTTGTGTGGCCTAAACCGAGGTACGAGGAGGCATGGGTGCAAAGGAAACGACGGACAGGCAGAGAACACCAAGACCTCTCCAACCCACGTTAGACGCACGATGTATAGCACTCGATATCCTCCCGTTGCGGCTAGTATTTAGTAACGCCGTGCTATAATGCAAAATGCATGTCTGCTTTAAGCACACTGCATTTACAATACAGACAAAAAACATACTTTTTTTATTTTTTTATTGCTGAATGGCCCGCTTTTGACCTCGGTTTGATAAAAAGCGATGGATGAAGTCTATGATGGAATGACCGTGCCCAGAAGATGCCTAAGGCACTGGAACGCCCACGCATCGACGAAACACAGCAGGCTGCTTGACGCCGGACGCCGGTGGTAGGATGGTCGCAAACCGGGCGAGCGTTAGCCGTACTACCGCAAGGGAAGAATTGGCCAGTTAAGTAAGGTGTTGAGTATGTGTGACTGTCCAGGATGCGCCGAGCGCCCGGTTCAGTTGAGTAACTCGCGGAACAAACTGCGCTTCACGAGGAGGCTTTTTCATGCATCCCAAACAATCTATACATAAGCAATCTCAGCCTCGAATCCAGCCAGCAATTGAATCCTTGCCTGCGGGGTATAGGGGCGGGGGTAGGACAAGAATGGGGACCGGGAGAGGTGCGGGCGGCAGGCGCATTCTTGTCAAAACTCACTTCGCTCGCTACGCGGTTAGCGATCGCATGTGTTGACAGTTGCGGACGTTTCGGGAGAGTTATACATGAGATTACATTATCAAGGTGAGTCGAAATATCTTCGCACATAAAATTAATAGTCAGTGCAAGCAAATGGAAAGTATACGAATATTTTAGAAAAAAAACTGGATCCAATTTCTGCTGAATATCAACAAGATAACCTTTAAACAAAACCGTAGCAAAAGTTACTGGACTATTGGAAAAGTCTGTATCTAGAATTGTACAACAAGGAAAATTATTTAAAGTCGACGAATTATTTAAATCACCGATAAAATCAAAACAGATTTGCAGAAACAGAGTGGAAGTAGACGATTTCACAAAAGGCATGTAAGAAGAAAAGTCACACAGTTTTACCCAATTTTTCAAAAAATACCATCTCTGATTACTTTGAATGCTGTATTTAGAGAACATAGAGAATGTATTACACTGCGGCAGGGAATATTTAAGACTAATATTACATGATCTAGGTTCTAAATGTAAGAAATGCGTATCTAAACTTATCGAATAGCCAAATATAACATCATAGAGGTGGAAATACCTAAATAATATTAAAAAAAAATTGTTGAGAAGGAAGACATATTTTATATCTTGACGAAACTTATGCTAATGCGTCTCATAACGTTTCAAAATGTTGGCCATCAAAGGATGAACACGGCATGCTGTCTCATATCGGTAAAAGGACTGTTTGATCATTGTACATTATGGAGGCCAAACGAGATTTATAGACGGAGCACTTGTGATATTTAAATCCAAATGTAAAACAGGTGATTATCACGATTCTATGAATTTTGTGAATTTCAGTAAATGCATAAATGAAAAACTCATTCCTAATATACCACCGAATTCTGTCATAGTAATGGATAACGCAACTTATCATTCTGTTCGAGAAGAGAATAAGCCGACTATGGCTTCTACCAAGCCAGCTATGCAAGATTGGCTACGATGGCTACGACGGCCTTTTGATGATAAACTTAGAAATGATGACTTATTTAAATTAATTAAAAGCCATTTTACAGAAGATATTTACAAAATTGACGTGTTATTGACAAGAAACAGACATGAAGTGTTGCGTTTGCCTCCATACCACCCAGACCTGAACCCGATTGAGTTGGTCTGGGGTCATATTAAAGGACAATTAGCACAAAAAAGTATCGACTCTAATTTGGACCAAAAAAAATAATTAGGAGGGATTATTTGCTGGATATTCCATAGAGAAGTGGAAGCATTGTGTTAACCACATGTAATTAAAGTCGAGAACGAATACTGCAAACATGTCAGAGTTGTATGTAGATGATGTTGTTGATTTTATTATTAATGTGCAGGACGATTCAGATGATTCTGATGATGGCTGCTTCGAAAGTGAAGAATCAAGTTCCAGTGATATTGATATTGACATATAGGTGATTGATTTATAATATTAATAAATCTTGCATATAATAAATAGTACATAAGTTTATTACCTCGTATATTATTTTGTTACCTACACATAGTTGTTTCACATAATTTTGTCATCAATTTTTTTTTTATCTCGGGACCATGGGTTCCCGGTAGGCATACGAGGGGCCGAAGCCAACTCGCAAAGGCCCCTTAGGAAATTTTAATGAAATGTGGCACCAACCGACGATTATCCCTGTATGCACTATGCAAGTGCACCCAAGGACAACCCCCGTTTGGTGTAGGACTATTGCAGGATATGGAAAAATAAAAAGTTGGGCTAGGGGTTTGGGTGGCTAAAGTGGACTGGTTACCAAGAACTATGGAAGAACTACGACCCCTGCCTAATCAATGTTTTATATATACACGGATAAAATAGCAGGGGGTGACTTGCACACTTAATAATGGGCCCTCGGAGACGGTCGCTAGCACATAGTGACGTAGTGACAAGGGGGCAACATGTCCTGAAGTGCTTATGAGGAGTGGAGAGTTATTCCACGGCTATCAGGACAATCCCGGAAGTACGGTCAAGATCCCTACCAGCATCTTACTGAAATACTTTCTTCCTCCGAGCACGTTTGCTCTTGCGAATCTCCACTCAAGCCGGCCAATAAAGGCAAGAATGAGGTGGGAGCTCTGTTCCTCGCCATTGTTCACTCCAGCCGGCCAATAAAGGCAAGCCAGAGGTGAGGACCAAGACGTCTCCCGGGAGATAGGGTCCGTGGGGTCGCTACTGTCCAACAGCTCGCCACATGCTGCCCTGCGGGTTTCTGTATCTCTCTTGGTCTGGCTCCTCACCCTAGACCTGTTCCGGCAAAGTAAACTCTTCCGGCAAATGCCAAGAGTTCGGAGCGCGCAAGCCGCACCACGACGTCAACGTAGAGATACGGCGATGGGGTCATCAATTAATTTTATAATAAAAAATCACCACCTGTTCACCGTTAACCGCTGTGGCGTCACAAAATCTTAAGATCTGTCCAGTGCACTTTTCGCCTCTTGTGTATCACGCTATGAATACCCGCTGCCCGGACAATTAAGCGGATTGCCTGTAGTTGTATCTATTCACCTAGGTATTAAGTATGTATGTCGCAGATGAATTGTGGAATCCGCTGTTTTACATAACCGCCAGCCGTTTTACAAAACAGCTCCGTTATGAAAAACAGCTGAATGACGTTTAGCGATTTTTCATAATTACTGAACTTTAACAAGCAGAATTGTATCGAAATAAAATCTTGTCGTATTACGGTTTGTCGAAATACAATTGGTAAGTCAAATGTTTTGTGGATCATAAAATCTTGTCGTATTACGGTTTGTCGAAATTCAGTTGGTAAGTCAAATGTTTTGTGGGTCATAAAATCTTGTCGTATTACGGTTTGTCGAAATTCAGTTGGTAAGTCAAATGTTTTGTGGGTCAATGATTAGAGGCTAATGTTAAACAGCGTGGAATGAATTTTTATTCGGCATTAGAACCCAAAAGATTATTGTGACTGCAGATAAGCAATTCTGCATTACTTCTAAACGTGGGTAACAGTTTTGTTAAATGTAACGCAATGAAAATCCAGATGAACGTTGTTTAGCGGTTTTACCTAACGGAGCTGTTTTGTATAACGGTTAGCGGTTATGTAAAACAACGGATTCGACAATCCATCTACGACAACATGTAAACGGCGATCGAATCATCAATTGCGTTTCAAGGGTTTTTACATAATACCTAGGCGTTATGCATTATGCCTTAGGCATTATACTTCACGGCGACAGTATGAAAACGGATGGCGCCGTATGAATTAAGACGAATTATACAACATATACAACCTTGCCTTCAACATATACAGGCAAACCCATCACAAAGCCATCATCTAGGCATTCTCTACATCAAACCAAGTGTCATTGTACAAAAATAATTGCTGGCAATGAAAAGTCGCTGTTTACCGTAGCGCGCAATATGTAACGCAAGCAAAATTTTGTGCTTATGGGGGTGCATTCAACGTGCAGTGGTCGTTGGGGTAATAAAAGTTAACGTTAAAATTTATAATTTGTTTTCTTCAACGTTTCCAGGAATGGTCCAGTACAACAAAAATATCATAATGACGGGAAGAGCAAGTGACTCTCGGCTGTGTTCAGCGACTTTATACGCCGGTTATGTTAATTTAAGGGCTAGAGATGAGGAAAAGTCTCTGGTGTGAGGATCTCTGTGAGATTTAGGTGCGACCGAATAAAAGCATAAGTATGCTTTACTTAGGAAATCGAGTCGCAATTTTGTAAAATGTAATTTAACCGCTCAAGGACCGCGGGACACCGATCGGTGACCAAACAATAGAAAATCAATTGTGTCTCATTAGCGGAGCTTGACAGATTAATAGTTTGAGACAACAGCCACGCACCGGTTTCACTTTGAAAAATAAAAGACGTTTTTGTAGGGTCTACAAATGCCTGTGTTTAAAAAAAAAGCTAAATATGTCTAATAGTGACTGCCCTTTTTAGGGTTAGGTTGATTATTGTCTCAACACTGCTAATAAACCGTATAGAACAGTTCTAGGCGGTTCTAGCATATTTTCCAGTCGCCTAACAATACACCGAGATATTACCAAAATAAAATGATATCAAAAAGTTCAATCATAAAGATCGAACTATTTTGGTTCCTGGTAGATAGAATTCCTGAGTGTTTATATAATTTTCAACACACTTGCTCGTAAAATGGCTTTTAATGCACAGCTTTTAGGTCCATAATGCAGTGTATTACAAACGCGTGCTTTTTCTTTAAGTTACGGTACTTGTGCTTTAATTCCACAGATAACTATTTAATTTACTAGTCGGAGGTCGGAGAAGTGCGTTTTTTTTTTTAATCTCTTCAAAGAGACTTCATGCCAAAAGGAATCCGCGAGCCATATTTCACTTTTTTTTGAAGTGAAAACTTCTTTAGCGGCGTTGAGCACTTTTTGTAATGGGTAAAAAATGTTAAACTCGCGTCAGGACACGTGACCGTCAGGAGAGATCCCCCCCCCCCCCCCCCCCCCCGCCTCTCTTTCTACGGCGGCGCCAACCGAAGTGAACCAAGTTTAGTGACACACGACAATGGATGGATGGATGGATGGATGGATTGGATGGAGTGGAAGTGGAAGCGGAAGTGGAAGTGGAAGTCGAAGTCGAAGTCGAAGTCAAAGTCGAAGTCGAAGTCAAAGTCAAAGTCAAAGTCAAAGTCGAAGTCGAAGTCAAAGTCGAAGTAGAAGTCGAAGTCGGAGTCGAAGTCAAAGTCAAAGTCGAAGTCGAAGTCGAAGTCAAAGTCGGAGTTGAAGTCAAAGTCAAAGTCGAAAGTCAAAGTCGAAAGTCGAAGTCAAAGTCGAAGTCAAAGTCAAAGTCAAAGTCAAAGTCAAAGTCGGAGTCGAAGTCAAAGTCAAAGTCGAAAGTCGAAGTAGAAGTCGATGTCGGAGTCGAAGTCAAAGTCAAAGTCGAAGTAGAAGTCGAAGTCGGAGTCGAAGTCAAAGTCAAAGTCGAAGTCGAAGTCGAAGTCAAAGTCGGAGTCGAAGTCAAAGTCAAAGTCGAAAGTCGAAAGTCGAAGTCAAAGTCGAAGTCAAAGTCAAAGTCAAAGTCAAAGTCGGAGTCGAAGTCAAAGTCAAAGTCGAAAGTCGAAGTAGAAGTCGAAGTCGGAGTCGAAGTCAAAGTCAAAGTCGAAGTCGAAGTCAAAGTCGGAGTCGAAGTCGAAGTCAAAGTCAAAGTCAAAGTCGAAAGTCGAAGTCAAAGTCGAAGTCAAAGTCAAAGTCAAAGTCAAAGTCGGAGTCGAAATCAAAGTCGAAGTCAAAGTCAAAGTCGGAGTCGAAGTCAAAGTCAAAGTCGAAGTAGAAGTCGAAGTCGGAGTCGAAGTCAAAGTCAAAGTCGAAGTCGAAGTCGAAGTCAAAGTCGGAGTCGAAGTCAAAGTCAAAGTCGAAGTCAAAGTCGAAGTCAAAGTCAAAGTCAAAGTCGGAGTCGAAGTCAAAGTCGAAGTCAAAGTCAAAGTCGGAGTCGAAGTCAAAGTCAAAGTCAAAGTCAAAGTCGAAGTCGAAGCCGAAGTCGAAGTCGAAGTCGAAGTCGAAGTCGAAGTCGAAGTCGAAGTCGAAGTCAAAGTCAAAGTCAAAGTCAAAGACAAGGTCAATGTCAAAGTCGAAGTCAGTCAAAGTCAAAGTCAAAGTCAAAGTCAAAGTCAAAGTCAAAGTCAAAGTCGGAGTCGGAGTCGAAGTCGAAGTCGAAGTCGAAGTGCAAGTGGACGTGGACACACTGCTGTGTATTCGTAACATTCGTGTATATAAAGTGTTTAAAATATGGAAATTGAACAAAGTGCATCTATTAATGAAAAAAGGGACGCAGAAATAGTGAAAAAAAATGAGTTATATTAATTCAATTAATAATTGATTTATTTCAACGTTAATATTCAAGTTTTCACTTCTGCCGGCACTCCCGGAGTGCAACCCGTCTTTTTTTTAAATAGTCTGAATTGTCCTTGGTCCCAAAATGAACTAAAATTTATTTACCTTAAAATGAATGCGCAGTTGTAGCCCGCGAAATTAAATTTTTCTAAAGTTTTTTGTAATTTTCAGGTCAGTGCCAGCATGTCGATTCTGTAAAAATCTCACCGTGAAAACTTGCGTGGAGTGAGTTGTCAGTGTCATCCCACTGATGCTAGGGATTGATCAAGCAAACATTTACAATCATAATCGAGATTTTTTAAGCTAATCTTATTGAAACCGGTTTGAACTATCAAAATACCACGCTTGACAACCGTACGGCGTGGTAAGATTATGCGGGGAATAATAGGTAATTTATACCATACAGAATAATTGGGGTCAATGTGTAAGCACGCTGTAATCGATTACAGTGCAATTCGGAATGTTCCAAAATTCACTCCACGGTAACCATGGCAACATCACTTCGCGCGCGTCGCTCATTGGCTACGGTTCGTCGCCACTCGCCAATCATGGGCAACGCGCGCCGCTTGACCGGTTAAGGTGAATGCGCAGTGGTAGACCGCGAAATTTAAATTTTCTTACGTTTTTTGCAATTTGTAGGTCAGTGTCAGGTTGTATCTTGATCAAAATATGATTTGCGACTATAATAGACATGTATTTACAGAATTATAGTCATTAGAATCATTAATATATCTCTTTAAGTTGGATTTCTACCATAAACACTTTTCTATACGAGATTTGTTCTTAACGGTAGAAATCTAACTTAGAAAGATATATTAATGATTCTAATTATTATAATTCTGTAAATACGTACCTGTTATAGTCGCGAATCATATTTTGATCAAGATACAACTAGGGCATGCAAAACCGGTTTTCCGGTTTTGCGCAAAACCGGAAATCGGCCAAAATTTAACGATTTTTGAAAACCGGTTTTGAGAGCCAAAACCGGAGCTCAGCTCCGGTTTTGTCCACATCTTTTTCGAAGTAATGTTATTTTGTAGTTCGTCTTCAAAGTTACAAAAATGTTGATTTTTTTTGGTTATTGTGGGTGGCTGTGTTTAATATTTGAAGATGCTGATTGTGTTTTCTATGTTTAAAATATATTATTTTTGATATCAGACTTAATAGGTACCAAAGATACCAAAAACTTACTTGTAGTTGATTTGATCTCAGTTAATTAATCTTTATACTATTATAAGTTCATTGTTATCTGTACAATTATTATGGTTTGGATTAAAAAAAAAGTAAAAAAACTAAAACACGACTACGACAAAAAAAAACGACGCTGAAAAAGTATGAAACAAGATTTTCATACTTCGAACAGAACAAAAAGAAAAACCGTAGTCACACGTTATTAACGTGTGACTACGGTTTTTAAGCGTCGTTTTTTTTTTGTCGTAGTCGGGTTTTAGTTTTTTACTTTTTTTTATTTAAACAATTTTGGTGTTAAATTTAACACATGACTTTTGTCCGCTAGAGGGCGTCGCTTTAAATTTGAGCAATATTTTGGAAATGTACAAGTGAAGCTCTTTCAACATGGCGTATTTATCTCAATTTTTATTTTTAACACATTACTTTTTGTCCACTAGAGGGCGCCGTATCCAGTTTTGTGCAACGTCACGTACCCTATGTTCAGCGGACAATTAAGACGGTTCTAACGATACCTCATATGTCGAGTTCCGATAAGTAGATTAGGAGCTATGAGGGAACAGATGAACATACTCACATACATACATAGCCTGTTAAAATCATAACCCTCCTTTGACTTTGCCGTAGTCGGGTAAAAAGAAATGTATCATACAATTTGTTTTATTTGTAGACTTAGTGGGTATTTAAAAAAAATGGTGTTTCTTTTTAAATTATACTACATTCGATTTTTTTTGCTAAAACCGGACCTAGCTCCGGTTTTCGGTTTTGGTCCCAAAAAAACGATGTTCAAAACCGGTTTTGATGACTTTCCGGTTTTGCATGCCCTAGATACAACCTGACACTGATCTGCAAATTGCAAAAAAACGTAAGAAAATTTAAATTTCGCGGTCTACCATGGCACATTCACCTTAAGGGTTACTTGCATCAAAAATACGGATCTTAGTTATTTAGTATCTATCTACAATAATGTTATATTTGCACGCGTTACAGGTGAAATAAGTAGTCTGTAACTAGTTAATACAAAATGTGGTTAATTGTTGAAAACGAAATGCACACAACTGACTTTTTAAATGTACAAACACGGTTGGATTTAGACATAACATCTAAAAGCGTTGAAATAAATAGGAACTAATTTCTGAACTCGATTACGAACAGGCTTACGACCATGGTCGTCAATTATAGAAATAAATAAAAACTTTATTTAATATTAATGACAGCGCCCAACGCGCAAGCACTTCACGCGATCCACATCAAAATAATCTCCAATGTGATAATGACAGTGACTAACGCGCAAGCGCGGCGTGAAGTGTTCACTTCACTCGATTCACGACATTAAATGTCGTGAATCGGGTGAAGTGAACACTTCACGCGATCCACATCAAAATAATCTCCAATGTGATAATGACAGTGACTAACGCGCAAGCGCGGCGTGAAGTGAACACTTCACGCGATTCACATCAAAGCTCGCGCCTCAGGCTGTATTGACTAGTCAGTCTAGGAAAAAAAAGAAAAAAAAAACAACATTGAGTTTCTGGCTATGTTTCTGTTTTGCTATTTTATTGTAAAACCCCACAAAATATTAATGTTCTGACCACTAAAATACCTACTAGCTTTGAAATTATATAAAATGATTAATAGAATTAGCATAAAAATTATTATTAAAATCTCGATTATGATTGTAAATGTATGCTTGGTCAATCCCTAGTATCAGGTGGGATGACACTGATAGCTCACTCCACGCTCACTTCGCCTAAGTTTTCACGGTGAGACGGTTACAGAATCGCACGGCAGGTGGGATGACACTGATAGCTCACTCCACGCTCACTTCGCCTAAGTTTTCACGGTGAGACGGTTACAGAATCGCTCGGCAGGTTGTATCTTGATCAAAATATGATTTGCGACTATAACAGGTACGTATTCACAGAATTATAATCATTAGAATCATTAAATACATTTTTCTAAGTTAGAAAAGTTCTTAGGGAACAAATCTAACTTAAATATATGTCGCATCCAGTCATTCGTTTGACTATTCGGAACGCCAGCGCCATCTGGCGGCGCTTGACAGAGTCTAGCCTGAGTTCGTGTGGGGTCGACAACAGCGCGACAGAACGATGTGGAGCCCTCTTGGACATCGGACATCATACGAACAACATGGGCTCAGAAACTGTCCCGCGTTCCGTATCTGGTTGTATCGTGTACCTATAGTGTGTGATTTGCTAGTGTAATCAAATTGTTTGTGAAGTTATAGTCTGATTTGAACTGCAAACCGTTTTTCTATTGCGCAATAACCAACACTATACCCATAGTTCGCCCACAGTAGATAAAATATGGCTAATAATAATGAGACACACATGCCTTCTCCGTTATATATATATTAATGATTCTAATGACTATAATTCTGTAAATACATATCTATTATTATAAATATACATTTTGATCAAGATACAACCTGATACTGACCTGCGAATTGCAAAAAACTTAAGAAAATTTAAATTTCGCGGTCTACCACTGCGCATTCACCTTAAGTTCCATCCAGACATAGCGAGGCATGTGCCGCAAATTATTTTTTTTATGATATATGTACGGTTGCCTCAGGCTGAGGCATCTAACATACAAAAAAAAGTACTTGCGGCGCATGCCTCGCTCTGTCTGGATGCACCTTATAATTTTCCGTCGTCCCTCCCGTAACCAAACGAAAAAGACCACTGGCGCTCTATTATTGCGGATTCTCACTGAATTAATGTATATTTTTCTATGCCAATAGTACTTTCTAATTCCATACTAACTAAACTATAATTTGACATACGACAAAGAATAAAGATAAAATACATCAATCATTTTTCAGATTAGCCAAAGTACATACATCTTTTATGGGGTACTGTGTCAAATGTTACAATAAAATACCTTGTGATATAATGCAATTAAATGAAAGAAAATTTAAAACTCACATTAAACATACACTTTGTAAACAAGCATACTATAAATTAGAAGATTATATCCAAGATAAGAACGCTTGGAAACATGCTGGTCCTGCTCCATAGGACAATCTAGAGTCTAGACAAAATCAAACTGGTTGCTAATTTAATTGTAATTTTTTTTATTAGTTTTTACATTTATTACTCACACCCTGACTTATTACTTGTATTTTTTTTTTTTAATAAAAATCGTTTTGCTTGTACCATGTTTGTAAATATGTGAGCACCATGTATCTATCAGATAATTAATTTATATGTCATGGTTTCGTTTTTAATTCTTTTACCTATTGTGGTATAGTAATTTTATTTTAGGTGCATCGTCCTCACATGTTATTATATAATTATTGTACCCATGCAAAATATTGTACCTAAAACATTTTAAAAGAGTAACGGTGGAGTTTCTTGCCCATTCTTCTCCATACGAAAACTACCTTTTGGAATGGGCGACTAGAATCAATTCTATTTTAAGATAATTTTTGACGTTCAAAAGTGCCTTTTATGTGCCTATTTGAAATAAATGCTTTGACTTTGACTTTTGACTTTGACAACACTACGATCAGTCTATAAAATTCAACAAAACCGTTTACACTCTCTTGCCCTTATCCCAATTTATTTGTGGTCGGCGCAACATGTAATTTTCTTCCATACTTCTCTATTAGCATTATTTTGTGTTTATTATATTTTTTCTATAGGCTGTTTATCGGTTTTGTCAGTGCCTTTAAGTAAATAAACGCACGCCGCGCTAGCAATGCGTGAGCAGGTGTAGGAATGACCATTATTTACTCTATGGGTAAACCTGCGCGCGCACGCTAGCGCGGCGCGCGGAAAAACAAACCCAGCCCGCCATTATCCATACAAGTTAATATTTAACGGGTTGAACGACATTGGTCAAGTCTGATATTCGGCAAATCGGCAATTCGTCAAATTTAAATACAAGTCTGTTTTTTTCCTCGCAAGTGTGTTGAAAAACGTCGTATGATACGCGTGTGCATTGATCATTAAACTCTCGGCTTCCTTATCGCGCTCGCCTACGGCTCGCGCGAATAATACCGTCTCCGGCTTATTGATCAACACATGTATCATACATAATGTACTAATACGTAATATAATGTTTATACACCAATTTTGTGCGGAATTATACAACATAGAATTTAGGGCGACTATGTATGATGTACCTAATGTACAATCCCTTGTCAACAATGTACTGTCCCGGAACTTGATTGTTGTGCAGATTGAAACATAACGTAAATTTGCCGTGTTACAGCCAATTCAAACGACTGACTAAACTAAGTATGAGAGTTGTTACTTAAAGTCATGGTCGATTTCAGTAGATAGATAATTAGCTGGTAGTTGTTAATTTGCTTATCAATCAAGGTTCCAGACTACACATAATAATCGGTATATTAAAACATCATACTGCACTGATATCACATGCTGATATCCACATTCTCAAGTAGATTATTTGCCTAAATAATTATATCTGATTATGTATCATCGAAATATGGGTGTATTATAGCTACACCACTGCCTAACCCTTCAGGGGATAGAAGCGTGATATTATGTTATGTATGATGAGTGTGCTTCTGCACCACTGAATTGCGTAACACACTATCAATCTCAAACTGAATCATTTTGAAGCACATGTTAAATCCATTGCTTCATATGTTCGAAAAAAATGTCTGCTCAACAATGTGAATAATGCAATGAATGTTGTTGAACTGCCAAAATGAAACGCATTGCTATTGATAGTGTGTTACGCAATTACCCCGCGTGTCCTTAAGCTATTGGTAATGTTACTTCTCTTTGTCTTACATTAGGTACAGTCACGAGCACTAATATGTCAACACTTGGCAACTTTCAATTGCGATTTTTTCGTGAAATAACGAATGCAACGTTGAAATACGACTCTTTACATAAACCTGTAGGCTCGAAAATATTATGTTCGTAATAACATAAAATTCCATTAAAAAATAAAGGAGAAAATCGCCTTTGTATAAAGCCAAGTGGTTACATACTTTTGCTCGCGACTGTACACTGGTTGAGTGGAAGTTGGGAAGTAGGTAGGTACCTGTGTCCAAACTGCAATGTTTAATAGTTATTGCTTTTTCACACATTATTGCTATTATATATACCTATATATTAAGTTAATGGTGATACTGTAATTTTATAGCCGTAGATTAACAAATCGTTTATCATGCATAACAAACTTCTACTAAAACATTGTTAATTTATACTCACAAAGCCGTCATCAATATTTGCTACGGATAAGGGTAAGGTTATCTTCAGAGTGTGCCATCCAGGCATGTAGTTTGATTCAGAGGCCCTAATCCAAGCTTCACCTAATTGACTGTTAAAATACCTGGCCATAATCCAGATCTGGTCGGCCGAATCTCCCAAATCAAATGTGTCTATATAAGTTTTCACTTCAATTGTACCGCCGGGCCTCATAGAAAATTTGAATGACGAAACACAGCTAAGTTCAGGTTGGGGCCCGGGCGTAATAAAAGTAGTACTTTGATCATTTTCACTATTCAAGTCAATGTCACTGTACTTGCCAACAACCCAAAATTGCATGGTGCCACAAGACCCATGTGTCAACCATTCATTGAAATTTTCCTCAAACGTGTACCTCACACAACCATCACTGACAACGTAAGGCACCAATATTATTAATAGTAATACTTTGCGACTCATTTCGCCTCGCCACATATAACAATTACTGCGAATAGACACAAAATCTCTTACACAATAATTTGAATATTGTGTTTTTTCGAATATGTATCTTAATATTTTAATGTTCAGAATGGATACGGATAAGATAGCACGTTTTATAAATGATTATTTAGTACGTAGCATTGAATGTTTATCTTTGTCTTCTTGTATTTATTGACACTGAATATTCATACAGCGGTTTTGTTTGTACCTATATAACAATTTTGATGTCGGAAAAAAATATTGTATTAGTCTACCATAAAATTGCTTTACCACCCTAAGGCTGAGTGTTACTTGCACGTCATAAAACGCAAGGTTTATTTTTGCATACAAGATGAGTGTGACTGTTTGATACTTTTGTCATAATTGTATGACTGTAGTGACGTAATATCCTTTTTAGAAATATACCTAAGAATACGATTAAATGTTTCAACCTAAGTCAAATTTTCACTATACTGTGGGAGTAGGTTAGCAATTTCATGGTCGAATATTTCGATATATAAATGAGACAAAAATTTAATTTTCATGGGAATTGTATAGTAAAAAGTTACTGGTGTACGTAATCACGTACCTGATTCGATAACCAACGAAAAGTTGCCATTCATTAAAATATCAAAGGGTCACAAACAAACTACAATACTAATTTCTTTATTATTTTATTTTTTTAATCTTTAACAAACGATAATGCATACCTAATTATTTGATTACACATAATCTAAACTAATATTATGAAGAGACATGATTTGATTTTTTGTATGTTTGTTTGTAATGGCACAGAATAACTAATTGGTAATGGATAAACTAAATAGAATACTTAACCGATATTTAATTTTAAGGAGACTGTTAAAAAGTGGTCTATGAACCAATAGCGATACTGTTACTATATTTCTGTG
Organism: Amphipoea lucens; assembly: GCA_947508005.1. Taxonomy (NCBI): domain Eukaryota; kingdom Metazoa; phylum Arthropoda; class Insecta; order Lepidoptera; family Noctuidae; genus Amphipoea; species Amphipoea lucens. Next base: position 4,451,551 of record OX382371.1, read on the forward strand.
GGGATATCTCAACTATACCTTTGTGCAATGTGGCATCAAAATCTGACCCGGCAGTTTTGAGAAATATAATATTATATAATATTTTAGAATACATAATTTCATGATAACATTAAAAAGTGGTCTATGAACCAATAGCGATACTGTTACGATATTTATGTGGGGATACCTTAACTATACCCTTGTGCAAAGTGGCATCAAAATCTGACCCGGCAGTTTTGAGAAATATAATATTTTAGAATACATAATTTCATGATAACATTAAAAAGTGGTCTATGAACCAATAGCGATACTGTTACGATATTTATGTGGGGATACCTCAACTTTACCTACCCTTGTGCAAAGTGGCATCAAAATCTGACCTGGCAGTTTTGAGAAATATAATATTTTAGAATACATAATTTCATGATAACATTTTATTTTTAAAACGTTTTAAAGGGTATTTCTGACTTTATAATACTTAATTAATGTGTTTATTTTCTAGATTTTAGTATTTGTTTTGATTTTAACCGACTTCAAATCCGTTGCGAAGTTTTAAAGATCTAAGCATACATAGGGACAGACAGCGGGAAGCGACTTTGTTTTATACTATGTAGTGATGTATAAAAAGTTTTTTTTACATACACCCTTTTTTCTGCTGCTACAAATAGAGTTCCTACTTATTTTTCGTATTTTGTAGTAATTTTTTGTTTAAGACGTATCCTTCCTAAATAAATATTTAAAAAATCCCTAAAAATCGGTAAGTACAAAAAAAAGTAGAGGGGACAAGTGACTTTGCCTAGTAGAAAAACACATTTAATAAAGTCAGAAATATCCATTCAAACCTGACCTGGTAACAATAGGAACACTTGGTAAAGTATACCCTTTCAAACAAAAAAAGAAATTTCTAAATCAGTCTAGCCGTCTTCGAGAAATCGGTGAATATAAATATTAAAAAATGTAAAAAAGATACCGACGAACTGAGAACCTCCTTCCTTTTTTGAAGTCGGTTAAAAACGAAAAAAAAAAACTGAAATTCAGCACTGTCGAGGTGGTAAGTGTCTTTCTTTAGCAGAAAACCACATTAATTAAGTAGTATAAAGTCAGAAATAGCCATTAAAACGTTTTAAAAATATAAAAATGTAGCATGAAATGTGAATTTTAAAGTATTATTTTTCTCAAAACTGCCGGGTTAGATTTTGATGCCCCTTTGCACAAGGGTATAGTTGAGGTATTCCCACAGAAATACCTCTACAGTATCGCTATTGGATCATAGACCACTTCCCATACAAATTTTAACAGTCTCCTTTCTTTCATCTATTGAAAGCTACATTATCAGCGAGTACCATGTGCTTTTATGTTTCAAATAAATTAGACATCCTTATGAAAATTGGAATAATGTAACCCAAGGTATAAAAAAATTGCCTATAAAAGTCATAATTATTTGGCGTGCACTGCGAAAACTACTGATGTTACATACATTACTACATGTTTATAGTACTCATCATTCGTTTAGATGTTACGTTAAAAATTTGTTTGTTTTTAAACGCGCTAATATCCTACCAGTCGTATTTGAAAAAAAATTCTTGCATATGATTGCCCATTCTTTGAGGAAGGTTATTGGCTACATAACATCACGCTACAACCCTTGGGAGCGGAGTAAAAAGAACAAAAGCCAGGAAGAACACTATGCAAAAACGAAGGAATATAGAGTGGGCAGGAAATGTGGCTGTTATTATAACCCCTTGCTAATCATCATCATCTGCCTAGCCTTTTCCCAACTATGTTGGGGTCAACATACAATTAACGTGTTATATCAGAAGAATATACACACCGATTTCTCTCTTTCAGTCGTCAGTAAATTGACTTTCGAAAGAAGAAGACTAAGCGTTGTGTAACTATACAGACGCTATAAAACGTTTATTAGTAAGGGGTTAGGATACCTATTGTGGTGAAAACACCACAATAGGTATACTAAGAAGAAAAAACAACGAAAGTAGAAGAAGTTGTAAAAACAACTTCTATGCGAACGAAGTCACAGACAGAAGCTAGTATTGAATATGAAGATCAATGTAGGTATGTTGTAGTATTTGATACAGTTGTACAGACGCCAGCACATCAAGCTACCACAATCTGTCAAATCTTTAATAGATTTTCAACTTTATCGCTAAAGCATAAGGTTCAAAGATGATTGGGAAAATTTGAAACTTTCGGGTAGTTTGATGTGCTGGCGTCTGTACCTATTGAAAGCAAATCTCACCCGCTAAAAATATGCGCTGTAATTTACAATATTTTAAAATAGGGACTAGAATTTACAATCAGTTCCTGACACCGTGGTGATACTAGACAAAATATACGAAGTTGGTCATAAAAGACAAAAGAGTTTCTGTCGCTACAATAATTCTTAACTCTTTTACACGACTGCCCAAAAAGGAGTGTAATGTTTACACAACTGCCCAAAAAGGAGTGTAATGTATTCAGGGTTCATGTATGTTTGTATGTGAGTTTCTTTATTCCACCATAACTTTTAAATGCCTGAACAGATTTGGATGTATGGGGTATCGTTAGAATCCTTACATCATCCCGAGTGAGACTGGCTATATTTTTTTGAAGTGAAAACTTCTTTAGCGGCGTTGAAAACTTTTTGTAATGGGTAAAAAATGTTAAACTCGCGTCAGGGCATCGCGTCAGAACACGTGACCGTCAGGAGAGATTCCCCCCCCCCCCATCTCTTTCTACGGCGGCGCCAACCGAAGTGAACCAAGTGAGACACGATAATGGATGGATGGATGGTGATGGTGATGGTGATGGCGATGGCGATGGTGATGGCGATGGTGATGGTGATGGTGGACGCGGACGCGGACGCGGACGTGGATGGACAGCTGATGGCTCGACCGTCTGTGTAGTAGCCACACTGCTGTGTATTCGTAAAATTCGTGTATATAAAGTGTTTCAAAAATGGAAATTAAACAAAGTGCATCGATTAATGAAAAAAGTGACGCAGATATAGTGAAAAAAACTTAGTTATATTAATTCAATTAATAATTGATTTATTTCAACGTTAATATTCAAGTTTTCACTTATGCCGGCACTCCCGGAGTGCAACCCGTCTTTTTTTTTTTTTTCTTTGAAAAAATTCAATATAACGGCAGTATGGCTCCATTTTGAAAAGTGGAAAAAAAATTTTTTGTTCAATTATTACAATATGGGTATCAAATTGAAGGCCTTGATGAGCACATTCCAAATATATATATTTATGGGCACCAGTTTTACTTAGGTACGGTGTACGTGCAAAACACCATCTTTGGCTGTGCAAACGATTTAATCAGACTTTATTAAGACTGAGAATGTCTAAATTAGTGAATGGTTTCGTAGATGATTGAGTTTTAGAATTCTCTCATCATCACACCGTCACACGAGTAATATACTAAGGCTAGTAAAAAAAAAAAAACACAAACATATTGGTTAAGATTAACGCAACACCATTTATTGCATCTTAGATGCGTGCTCGCGCATCTGTGCAGTCTGACGCAACTGTCTAATAAACTATGAAACGTGTACCTACTAAACATAATGGCGGCTATCGCTGTCTCGCTTTAGTTTGCGAGACTGTCATTTGTTTTTTCATTGTGACGTCCTTTCGAAAATTGTGTGTCGCTATCAAAATTAATTTAACTCGTTAACATTTTTGTTCAATGATTTTTTATGATTTGAGACTTCAATTGGCATTTGGTGATGAAGCACCATGTCGCAACTCTGTGTATTCGTGGTTTGGAGAATTTAGAAGTGGACATGATTTAGACTTTAATACTTTCAGGCATATTCCATATTTGTTGTTTTATTTTATTAAAACTAATGTCATTAATTTTTTAATTTTAAGCACTAAGCAATTGATTTCTCTATTCTTTAGGGATAGGTACGGCACTGTTTCTCTTTACTACAGGCTATTATGTAGCCTTACCCCAACAATTTATGTTGTATACCAGTGTTCATTTGTAAAGTGCAACTGTTTTTATTGTATTTACTGCAACACCTTTTATGCAATAAAGTTTATTTATTATTATTATATTATGATCATCTCCGTGACGAGGTACGTGAAGGTCGGCCGACGACTGCGGTTTTTTGGAAGTCGGTTGTATTTTTGTTAAAACGTTTTTATTTCACGCTTTTTAGTGGGTCTGCTTATAATTTATCTAAGTTACAATAGCCTAGTGATCATCACCTTTTACAAACAAAATATTGCTTTCCCCGATGCAGGGAAGTTAATTGTTGAGGAGTTCTCCAGGTCCACCATCAGCTCCATATCACCATTCACATTTTGACGAGCATAAATTGCTTAGCAACCATATTAAAGTAATCGAATCGCAACCCGTGAAATACTTAGATATTATTGAGTAGTTCCGGTGGCCATCTGTGGTCTTCATCATCAGTTCCACTTCACCAAATAGTGCTTTCCGAAAGCAAATGCACGAGTTACTATAAAAAATACCCAAATCGCTATAGGTGTGCCTATAATATTTGAAGAGTTCCTTCGATTTCTCCAGGATCCCATCATCAAACCCTGACCTGATGTTTTTAGACTAGATGCTGATAATCCTGGCTGCAGCATCAGGCCAGACTTTTGTCAACATTGCATTGAACTTAAAATTTAGTCCTGCAGCCTAATTGCGAAACGCCAAATCGTCAAATGATTCTGATCAGTTGGCTTCATTTCTATCACAATTGGCTTCATTTTACGATTTTCGAATTGCGAAACTCTAGTTTCTGCGCAGGGCCTTAACGTTCATAATTGGTTTCATAATAAACTAGAGTTTCGCAATTCGAAAATCGTAAAATGAAGCCAATTGTGATAGAAATGAAGCCAACTGATCAGAATCATTTGACGATTTGGCGTTCCGCAATTAGGCTGCTGTTTAAAATGAGCCCAAACACGACTACGGTGCTGTAATTTCAAGTTTGTTACTTTTTCTGATGCTGCTGGCTTCAGCATCAGGTCTTTATGTACTTCGGTGTTCCTCATTAACAGTACGTTTATCCACACATCGAGCCCTTTTCAATGAGCCTAAACACGATATATCTGCTGTTAGTTGTCGAGGAGTTAGGTACTCTGCAGACTATCCTGACTGCAGCATCAGGTCATGACTTGATGATCATGAGACCAAATGTGGCAAATGCCCTATCAAACATCAAAACAATTTACTATAACAGTCCTTGCCTGTTCGAGTAACTTCTTACTGTTAAGGAGTTGTACCTTCCATCCTCAGCCCAGCTACCTGAGATGATGACAACCATACGCAAATACACAAGATACTTCATAAAATATGCGAAAAACAATAAGTGAGCCTATAAAATTTGAGGGTTGCCCTCGATTTCTCTAAGATCCCATCATCAGATCCTAATTTGGTGACAATGGGACCACCTCAGAACTATCTACTTTGGAACAAAACAAGAATTTTGAAAATCCGTCAACAATTGGCGGAGTATTCGATGAACAAACAAAAAAAAAAAAAAAATTAGCCGAACATAGTACCTCCTCCTTTTTGTGAAGTCGGTAAAAAATGGTTGCTTCTTTTTTACACAAATCAGGACATTACAGTATTGCTTGAAGATCAAAGGACAGTGACTGCAGATTGGTACGTCAACTCTTGCTTGCCCAGAGTCTTAGAAAAAGTTCGCGAAAAGCGTCCTCGAAGCAATGTCCTCCTTCATCATGATAACGCATCCTCACATTCCGCTAAGGTAACAGAAGCCTATTTTAAGGTGGAACTGATGACGCATCCGCCTTGCAGCCCAGACCTCGCACCCTACGACTTCTTTTTGTTTCTAAAAATTAAACACAAACTTAGAGACACACGTTTTACGAGTCCTGAATCGGCGGTGAATGCGTTCCATGAAGCCATTGAAAAGGTCCCTAAAGCAGGACATACACGCTAAGGTGTACCTGACAGGTTTGCCTGTTCAGTTCAATCGTACAGGTAAACTTGAGCTGGGTAGAGACCATACACGTAGCGGTAAACCTGTACAAAAACTCAGTTGAAACCACATGATTAGACAAACGGAACAGATACAAAGCTTCAAACAACCGCGCGAATCGGTTGCACTACTACAAGCACGCGGGGCATGTGTGCGTGACCACTGGCCGCTTGTCATGTACGCGGCGAGACTGGAAAAAACCGGTTTACGCTGGCACAGCTAGTTGACAATCTCAGGGTCAGTGCGACGCACGTTGTTTGTTTTGTTAGTTCCAAGTTTGAATATTTTAATGTAAAAATGTGGTATATTATTGTTAATAATGGTGGTTTATTGTACTGTGTGTATGAATAATACTAGAAAAAATAAAGATATATCATACTGCAACTATCCCAAGGAGTACAATAGGTAAGTAAATATTTGATTACTTCTTTTTCAAGTAAGTACCTTTTTGATAAGAAGACGGTTGTACACGGTGTGTTTTTACTTTTTTATTATTATTACAAGTTTTTACTATATATTTGTAGATACGTGGATGGGTTGGTATGTAGAAGGTATGTGTGTTAAGTTTAAATATTGCAAGTAAGGTTTGAACCACTTCCCGATGTCTGATTGAGCTGAAATTTTGTATACCTGCGTAACTTTGGTGATAATGCAATAATAAGATATAACCTGACGCTGCACCCAGGATTATCTCCTCACTAGGGAACTCTTCAACGGTTAGTAGCACGATCACGAAATTTTTATGATAGACTAGCTGCGCCCCGCGGTTTCACCCGCGTAAGTTTCGATCCCGTGGGAATATCGGGATAAAAACTATCCTATGTCCTTTCCCGGGACTCAAACTATCTCTATACCAAATTTCATCGAAATCGGTTCAGTAGTTTAGGCGTGAAGAAAAGACAGACAGACAGACAGAGTTACTTTCGCATTTATAATATTAGTTTGGATGAATTTTGATAATTCGACACGATATTTATCATAAACTGCTGCTGCAGCCAGCATTGTCTCCTTACGAGGGAACTCTTTAACGGTTAGTAGCATGGACTTGAAAGTGAAACTTTATATTTAAATTTAATTTTGCTTGCTAAATATGATCTTCACCATAGACCGCTGCTGCAGACAGGTCTTCTCACGAGGGAACTCCTCAACGGCCATAATAGCATGATCATGAAAGTTTGAATACGAGTTTAAAAAGCATTTTTATTCGAAACTTATTATTTATACCTACATCGTACTTATTTCTCGCTACTAGTAGGTCTTGAAAATAAATAAATATTTAAAAAATAGGTATACATATAATCTTTAAAATATAGGTCTACCTATGTCTTTTGTATAATAGTGTTCGGTTCGCATTTCCATTTTATTTTTGTTTCAGCTCAAAGCATTTACCACACCATTAAAAGAAACAATAAATGATTAAAAAACAAAAATTATAAAAAGAAAATTATTAGAGTAAGTAATTTGTAAATCATACTGAATAATAAAACTATTTAACAAATGTTTTGTTTAATTTGTCTTAACCTATTGTGACAACCCTACCAAAATAGGTAATAATTTTGCACGTTCTTAAGAAGCTTTGCCTCTGTTCCGTTTGTCTACTCATGTGGTTGAAACCATGGCCCCGCCAGCGGCGCTTGATCTCGACAGAATAGAGTTAATAGGTTTATTGTTTGTTTTATTAAAGAAAAGGAAATATAATCGAAAACACCGTGATTAATGGTGCAAAGCATGGTTACTGCAAAGAAAACAGTTCTCTCAACAGTTCTCTATGTCGCTTTTTTATTTTTATCGTGATACTCTTTAGATTTTACACGCCAAAGACAATACTCCGATTTATATATTTCTATAAACTCCTACATGACCGAGTTCCGCTTACGACAACTGACGCCTGCGCCGCCGGCGACCGCCACACACGTTCAGTTTTACTTGCACAGTTAAACTGTACAAGTATACCCACAGGCAAAAAATATCAAAATTCATATTTTCTTACTTGCCGGTACAGGCGTGGAAACCTGCACAGTTGTGTGACATACACGCTCCGGTTTGCCTGTACCATTAAAATGTACAGGCAAACCTGTCAGGTACACCCTAGCGTGTATGGCCAGCTTAAGGAAGACTGGTCCAACTGCTTTGTACAGTGATTTCAGCGAATGCATAAATGCATTAATTTCGAGGAATATACTTTAAAAAACAATCAATGTATCGTAAGTCTTATATCTAATCAGTCTATTGTGCAGAAACATTATACTAAATGTCGTTATACCAATGTTAATTATGACAATATACTTATTTTATGCTTATCATTAGTAAACCATACAAAGGTAGGTTCACGCAAGTCAGTCACGTAAAAATTAAATGATTAAATTTTATAAGATTGTGAATGCAAGCTAAGGTCGTCATAAACGTAATACATGCAGCCTCGTTGGTCTAGCGGTCGCAATCGATACTACAGGAGATCCTGGGTTCGATTCTCAGGTCAGAAAAAGTGTTATTGGGTTTTTCCATCATCAATTTCTCAGTAGCAGCCTGGATTCGGGATTTGTGTCCGGTTGAGGGCAGTAGGCTCGCCTCCCCATACCCATGTACTATGGGTGTAATAGGGGGTGGTTAATTTTTATTTTCCTGATTTTTTGGCGGAAGAAAAGACTGTCAAGAAAATTCTTGATAATATATTTTGTGATTTTTAAACCCCGACGTAAAAACGACGGGGTATTATAAGTTTGTAAGTTTGACGTGTCTGTGTGTGTGTGTGTGTGTCTGTCTGTGGCATCGTAGCTCCCGAACGGATGAACCGATTTTGATTTTGTTTTTTTTTGTTTGAAAGGCGAATGAGTCGCGAGTGTTCTTAGCTATGTTTGAAGAAAATCGGTCCAAGATGACTGCCGCCACAAAATGGCGGATTACATATTTCTTCACAACTCCCTCAATATGGGTATGAAATGAAAGGGCTTGACAAGTAGAATACTAAACACTATGATAAATTTCAAAACCAAGATGGCCACCACCACAAAATGGCGAATTATATATTTTTTTCACAATTTATCAATATGGGTATCAAATGCAAGGGCTTGACTAGTACAATACTATAGGTACATTATTACTAATTTAAAATCCAAGATGGCCGCCACCACAAATGGCGAATTACCAGAGGAATACGTTAGTGTGGAATGAACGCCAATGACCACGAGTACCTAACTAGCTTCGCTTCACTGTGGTAAAAAGATACGTACAGCTGCGCAGATTTCGGTGAGTCACATGTCGATCGTATAGCATGTTTACTAGTAATATAATATTATAAAGTTCAAAAAGCAAGAAATAAAAGTTAAATTAAAAATTTTAAAAACCCCCGACTCAAACAAAAACCTCTAAAAACTGAAATAATAATATATATTGGCCCTTTAAGTTTAATATAAGTTGCAGGAAATATTTTGATTCAAGCGTCCTCACGTCGGGGGACGGCTAATGGAAATAGCTACATTCATTATTGTTGGGTTTAAGCCTCATCTGTTTGGCGTTTTCATTAGCCGTCCGCAGACGTGAGGACGCTTGGTTCAAAATATTTCCTGCAACTTATATTAAAGGGCCAATATACAGGGTGAATTTTCCAAGTGGGCGTGGATGGCCAAATTCTAAACTATGAGGAATAGCGAAAAGTACTCAAAGGAGACGCGGGCTCGATTTTGATGATAACTAAAACTGCATCATTGGAATTTTGAAAAATCAATATTTCTAGCCAGGAATCGAACCTATTGATTTTGAAAAAAAAAACACACTGTATTATTACACCATTCGATAGTGTCCCTAATAAGGATCGAATTCTGGGAAGTAATGACATACGGCAAATTTAAGGAAAATGTTGAATGTTAATAAACTTCTTATTTTAAAGTATTCATACCTACATTACGTAGGTACCTTGTTCGAAATGAAGCTCAATATTTTTACTAACACAACCGCAGCACAGTCACCTTCACAACATTATGTTCTAAATTCAAATTTGGAAAATATTCTAATGGAATCAATAATATTGTAATGCTGAATGCAGTACAATCCTTGAGACGTTGAATCCAGCTATGTATTGAAAACAATGGTCATAATTTTGAACAATTAATAGGTTAAGCTTTAGTAGGTAGGTAACATTACCCGTGCCCGGCTAAATAATAACAGCCGCACAGGTCAATCCATCAGGTTAAGCTACGCTTGCCGCGGTTGGTCTGTGGATGGGTGACCATCTTTGCATGTCGAGACCCCTCCATGCCTCGGAAAGCACGCAAAGCCGTTGGTCCCAGCTGTCATTCCTGGATTTTTGACAGTCGTTACGGGTAGTCAGAAGCTCGAAGGTCTGACAACCAGTCTTACCAAGGGGAAGGCGTATCGTATTACATTACCCAGTAACTGGATTGTGGAGGTCAGATAGGCAGTCACTCCATATAAAATACTGGTATTGAGCTGCATCCGGTTAGACTGGCAGCAGACCCCAATATAGTTGAGAAAAGGCTAGGCAGATGATGATGAGGTAGGTAACATAAGAAAAATAAAAAAGTACTTTGTTAAAAATGAGGTCTTTCCTTTAGTTTGGCGTATGTCATTACTTCCCAGAATTCGATCCTTATTAGCGACACTATCGAATGGTGTAATAACACAGTATGTGTTTTTTTTTTTCCAAAATCAACAGGTTCGATTCCTGGCTAGAAATATTGATTTTTCAAAAATCCAATAATGCAGTTTTAGTTTTCATCAAAATCGAGCCCGCGACTCCTTTGAGTACTTTTCGCTATTCCTCATAGTTTCGGATTTGGCCATCCACGCCCACTTGAAAAATTCACCCTGTATATTATTATTTCAGTTTTTAGAGGTTTTTGTTTGAGTTGGGGGTTTTTTACATTTTTTTACATTTAATATTTCGCATTTCAATCCCTACCTATCTCCCACATGGGACTAACGCAGAACTGGCGAAATGTGGATATTATATAAGTACATCTCTGCCTAACCCTTCGAGAAAATACAGGCGTGATGTTGTGTAGTTCAACGGCAGCCGAATTAGGAAAAAACATATTACGAAGGAATGGATTTGCGGATTGCCTTCGAAATTCTTCGTGTTTTGTTTGTATGTTACGCATTTAGAGTGCAGTTCGGCCCTTCCCTTTAGAAGAACTAGTTCGACTTAGGCAAAACTATTTTGTCCTAGAATGAGGTTTGGCCGTTAACATAATTATGTTTAAAACAATGTTAATTGATTTGTCACGCTGCAGACTAGAACATCATTCGATCAAATGCGAAAATAGGAATTATCTAAAAGCCTTACTTCGGAATATCAATTAGGTACTGGATTTTTCCCGCGGTTTCACCCGCGTGGAGGTCGGAGATGGGATTAAAAATAATGATCACCAAAAAAATAAATTGAACACCAAAAAGTGAAGTCTAAAATTACAATAGTTCTGGCTGGGTACGCCGAGGTTAGGTTTGGTTAGGTTACTTTCCCCCCCGGTGGGTTCCCGCATTGTCGAGGCGGGGGGCCCCGTAGCCGTGGCTTGGACACCCAAGGTGAAGCGAAGAGGAACCCGAGGAGGGGCCGCTCGTCAGGGCTTTTGCCAGTGAGCCGACGACGCAGCGGCCAACAAGTAGGTTGCGGTGCCGCTTGGGTGACATCGCAGCTGAGGCGGACCGCGATGACGTATGGGAGGCATCGCGGCTGAGGGTTGGAGGCCGCGGCGGGAGAGGAGTGCCGGTATTGCGGTGCGCCGCTCTCCCTACCTTCCGCGGCCTTGACGGGGTCGCCACCGTCTGATGGCGGACGCGGTGGTGCCGCAGAGGAGGAAGAGTGTTGGTATGACGTGGGCCGCTCTTCCTATCCTCTGCGGCCGAAAATTGGCAGGCGGCGGCGGCGGGGCCAATGACCTGACCCGTCGTAGGGGGACCAGGGGTGCCTAGACACGGGGTCGTCTGGTGCCCATGTGCTGGTTTGGTCCCTGGGGTGGTCACGGCGTGCTATTGTTCTGGTGCGCCGGTGATGGGGAACACCACAGAACAGTTAAAACATCTGTTCTGTGGGGAACACTCCCCAGAGGAGGGTCCGGTGACGGACAGCCGCGGCGGGTTCACGGATGAGTGCTAACGCGTGCCCGTGTTCCCGCCGTAAGCGGCAAAGGAGGACACCGTGGAGTTTTAGTGGGTTAGAGTCCCACATAACTGCACTATCTCCCCGTGGTAGTGCAGAATGCATGAGCATTTCTCCAGGATAAAAAAAAATGGTTAGGTTACTTTAAACCCTTTACACAGAAATAGGAGCCCCGCGAAGCTCCGCGACATAAGATGCAAGAGCGAGCAAATGAGAATACAAATACCTTTACCCAGGTATTTTACAATAAAATGGAGTTTTAATTTTGGTGATCATTTACTATTTTTGGCAGTAAAAAGTGATTTTTTGGTGTTATATTTTACTTTATCTGGTGATAAGTTAAACATAAGCCGTCGGAAATTACTCCACGGGAACGTACTACCGGGATAAAAACCCAAATGCCAAATAGTTCGGCCGTTTTTGCGTGATTGAGTAACATATGTACATCCAAACGTACATACCTACTTGAACTTTGTAATATTAGTAGGATTATTCGATTACATAAACGGCTCGCAATCGTTCAATAATGTTTAAAACGTGGCTTATGCATTTCCGTGAAAAATCGACTATCCGTAAATATCAGGTAAAAAAAAATTGGAAAATCCAAAAGTGCACGACTTATAATCCTCATCTGATCGTATAAAAAACCATAGATATATATATTATATTGGTTAGTGTTTTATTAATTATAATTAAACTACTTTGAATAAAATACCCATTTTCTATAGGGTTCATCCCGGATTATTCCACTTTGCCCCACCATTCCACTAAGCCCCCACTGGTGGAGGCTAAGTGGAATGTCTAAAATTTCGCAGTGGAATCTGCCCCACTAGGGTTGGCACTTTAGAATAAACGTACATACATTTTATTTTTGCAAATTTTTATTTATAAAATATAACTATGTACAGTAAACTTTTAAAATCACAGATATTATACGATTTGTTTTTACTAGTTTATTTAAGCTTAAAATTACAAACTGAGTACGATTTTTCCTCATAAATAGAAAATGAAATGCTATTTATTCTAACTATGTAACTATTCAAAATCACACATTAATCATCATTTGGTATAGCATAATACAGTCTCATGATTAACTTATTATAAATATGAAACGACTTAACTAACTATATACAAATAGCCACTAAACTACTTTGTTGACTGTAAGGAATAAAAGGAATAAAATCAACTAAAATCACATAAATAAGCTTACATAAAATCGTTTCAAAAACTCAAAACGATAATGGAAAAAATATCGTACAGAAACAGCATTTCCTAGAAACAAACATTCGAACACATGTGACAACCACCGACTCACATTGTGCGGCCAACTCTAACAGAGGGCAGGCCTGAGGGCTGAGACCCCAAATCAGAACATCATTATCTTCCTAGCCTTTTCCCAACTATGTTGGGGTCGGCTCCCAGTCTAACCAGATGCAGCTGAATATAGTATTTTACATGGAGCGACTGCCTATCTGAACTCCACAACCCAGTTACTTGGTAATACGATACCCCTTGCTAAGACTGGTTGTTAGACTTTCGGCTTCGGACTACTCATAACGACTGTCAAAGATCCACGAATGACAGCCGGGGCCAACGGCTTAACGTGCTTTCTGAGATACGGAGGGGTCTCGTTATGCAAAGATGGTCATCCATCCACAGAACAATAGCTTAACCTGATCGATCGACCTGTGCGGCTGTTATTATTTAGTCACGGGCCCCAAAGATACTTATAGTTTGACGAACTATAACTATATAACTATATATTTTTTTAAAAGGTAGGCAGGCCCGTATTACAGAAAGTGATTTATCACAACATGATTGTGTCAGCTGCTTTGCTTGATCCTAGGTATCAGCGGCTACCTACATGAAATTGATATTTATCTAGAAACAATTGACTAAACCAGTGTCATATTTGTCGCGATTCCCATTATTCCCAAGAATGAAAGTCGATCTGAACCTCCAAAACATTCTTCCACGTATTCTAGTATAGATGATGTTACGAATCCTGGCGAGTACCTACATACCTCACCTTTGGTTTGCGACGATATTGTAGTCATGGCTGAGAGCCTGAGACTATGGAGGACCTCAGTATAGTGCGTCTCAAAATGAACTATACTGTAAGAAATGAAAATGGCCAAATGCACGTCTATTGTGTAGGTAAAGGAAGGTTTGCTCATTCTTACTCCAACGCTGCATGTAACAAATGCTTGTAACAAATCGTTGATTAATCTGCGATTTACAATCCGTATCCTTCCAGAAACAACTAGGAAATAAGAAAAAATAAAATGTTTGTGCGTGTATTCTTAGGTGCCAACCATAGTGGGGCAGAATCCAACAGGATTTTAAAGTAGTGGAATCTGCCCCACTATTTCGATTTAGTGGGGCAGATTCCACTGCAAAATTTTATTCATTCCACTTTGCCCCACCAGTGGGGCGGCCGGTGGGGCAAAGTGGAATGTCAAAAATTTTTTGCTTAAACTTTTTTGCAAATCTTTTTATTTGGTTTATTATGCCAACCTTCATCATCTGGACTCTGTGCGGCTATTTTGCAAATCTTCTTATTTAGTTTATTATTATGCCAACCTTCATCATCTGGAGTGGGGCGGCCGGTGGGGCAAAGTGGAAATCTAAACCATTCAGTTATCTTTTCTTCTGGCAATAAGGGTAAAACAGCTGCACTAAGTGCTACTGTTTTCGCAAAAATTTTGAATTTTTTTTTTCTTTTTTTCCACTGCCTCAAAATCCGATTGAAAATTGTGGTTCCCATTCCGGAATCTGTGATTTTACTACAGATAAAAAAGCGGTGTAAACTTATGTTGACTTTGTACTCATAACAGCGTACACGAATGGCACAATATTTGTTGCGTTGAGAGCTACCCCAATCACCATGTAACGTATACGTCTTTTTTTGTTGTTTTTGAAACGATTTTATGTAAGCTTATTAATGTGTGATATTAGTTGATTTTATTTTAGTTGTTTCTTATTTATAAGTTAATCATAAGACTGTATTATGCCATACCAAATGATGATTAATGTGTGATTTTGAATAGTTAAATAGAATAAATAGCATTTCGTTTCCTATTTATGGGGACGAATCGTACAAAGTAGTTTAGTGGCTGTTTGTATATAGTTAATCATAAGGCTGTATTATGCCATACCAAATGAATTAATGTGTGATTTTGAATAGTTAAATAGTTAGAATAAATAGCATTTCGTTTTCTATTTACGGGGACGAATCGTATTTAGTTTGTGATTTTAAGCTTAAATAAAGTAGTAAAAACAAATCTAGTTGCCATTAATAAACAAATATTTAATTTAAAATCGCATAATAACTGTGATTTTAAAAGTTTAGTGTACATAGTTATATTTTATTAATATAAATTTGCGAAAATAAAATGTTTGTACGTTTATTCTAAGGCGCCAACCCTAGTGGGGCAGAATCCAACAGGATTTTAAAGCAGTGGAATCTGCCCCACTATTTCGATTTAGTGGGGCAGATTCCACTGCAAAATTTTTGATATTCCACTTTGCCCCACCAGTGGGGCGGCCGGTGGGGCAAAGTGGAATAATCCGAATAATCCCCCTCATACGGGTGAAACGAATCTATTAAAAAAAAAGACGGGTTGCACTCCGGGAGTGCCGGCAGAAGTGAAAACTTGAATATTAACGTTGAAATAAATCAATTATTAATTTAATTAATATAACTCATTTTTTTCACTATTTCTGCGTCACTTTTTTCATTAATAGATGCACTTTGTTCAATTTCCATATTTTAAACACTTTATACAGGGTGAATTTTCCAAGTGGGCGTGAATTCTAAACTATGAGGAATAGCGAAAAGTACTCAAAGGAGTCGCGGGCTCGATTTTGATGAAAACTAAAACTGCATCAATGGATTTTTGAAAAATCAATATTTCTAGCCAGGAATCGATCCTGTTGATTTTGAAAAAAAAAAAACAAACTGTATTATTACACCATTCGATAGTGTCCCTAATAAGGATCAAATTCTGGGAAGTAATGACATACGGCAAACTTAAGGAAGATGTTGAATTTTAATAAATATCTTCTTATTTTAAAGTATTCACGTCACGTCACGTCACGTCACGTCACTACACGTCACGTCACGTCACGTCACGTCCGTCCGTCCGTCCGTCCGTCCATCCATCCACCCATCCATCCATTGTCGTGTGTCACTTGGGTCACTTCGGTTGGCGCCGTCATAGAAAGAGAGGGGGGGGGGGGAGCTCTCCTGACGGTCACGTGTCCTGACGCGAGTTTAACATTTTTTACCCATTACAAAAAGTGTGCAACGCCGCTAAAGAAGTTTTCACTTAAAAAAAAAACTCAATTAATTAATTTTTTCGCAAGCTACAATGTTTTTAGGTTTCACACTTGAATGACGGGATTTAAAAAAAATATATTTTGATGTTTTTTTCGTTTCTAAAAAATGTATCGATCGTAAAGCACTCTCTAATGCTTCGCATTATGAGTCGTGCAATTATATAGGCAAAGATTGAAACTTACTATTTGCATTGGAATTATTGATACATAAATTGATAGTTACCTATAAAATTAGTAGATAATTTCACCTTCACGCAACGTTAATATTATTAACAAAACGACTATCTTACTAAGTAAAACAATTTAAAAACTTACATAGCCTTCATACGTTTCTGAGCCGGTTAAGGTCATCGTCAAACTGAGCCATCCTGGCAAAACGTGTGTTTCCAATCCTGTTACCCTATCACCACCAGTGGTATCTAACAGGTTTGCTAATACAATGACTTGGTCGGAAGGATCCGTTGGTTCCATATAAATGTTCACTTCTATCGTACCACCGATGTTCATACGAAAAACGAATGATGACACACAACTTAATTCTTGTACAGGTGTAATAAATGAGGTGCTGAGTTCATTTTGACCAGTCAAGTCCAAATCGCTGTAATTGCCAACAACCCAAGATGGCATGAAGACACAAGCCCCCCCCCACTCATGTGTCAACCATTCATCGAAATTCTCCTCAAACGTGTACCTCACACAATAATCACTGACTACGTAAGACACTAACATAAATAGTATTAACACTTTGCAAATCATTTCGTTTCGCCACATGCAGCAGTTACTGCTTTAGATACAAAATCTTTTTAATTTATATTCCGAATAATATATTAATCGTACACGTATCTTAATTATTCATAATGGATTTTGATAAGATAAAATCTTTAGTATTGTATAAAATGAAGTCACCCGGGTGCGTTTGTCTTTCTGTGCAGTATTTGATAAACTACTTGATGGTTTTTAATGCGGGTTTCATTATAAAATTATAAATCAATTGATCTTTATTTGTGTACATAAGTAGTACCTACATAAAATTTCTTAAAATATTAGTGTTATCTGGTCTGTACCTATGATACTATAGTCGAAATTTTAATTAGTATTTGAGTTTAGATAGAATTACAGCGAACCACTCTTCAAAACTCTTCTGCCTATATTTCGACATGATTTTTGGCAGTAAAAGTTTGACAAATTTTTAATAGACTAGATAAACGATCAAAATCGGCCTGTTTTCGTAATTTTTTATGATCGGGTAAAGTTGTAAATACCATGTTTTGAACTATAAATAATCTAGACTGTGAATGAAACTACAAAATGTGTTTTTATCCGATCAATACAAAGAATATTTTGATTGTTTACAGTTAAATCAAAATTGGTAAATTTCGAATATCCTGGCCTAAAACGACGTTTCACAGCGTTTTAATCACATCACTAGCAGAGGTGTGGTATCATTTTTTTTTACAAAATGGCAGTATGAAATGTCATTTTACTGCAGCTAATTAAAAGTCCCATCATATGTATGAAGGATGCATTAGAACAAATAAAAATATTCTTGCAAATGTTGCATCACTGCAAGCAAAGTTTTGCTTCAAAAAGCAGTTAGTAGTGTTCTCAAAACGGTGAAGGAAAACATCGAGAGGAAACCGGAACGTACTAGCCAAAAAAAAAAAAAACGAAGACACGTGACATCTATCAACCCGCACTGGGCCCGCGTGGTACATTACGGCCCACTGCCTCTCACCGGGAGTAGGCCTGTGTCCTAACAGTGGGAACATTAAAGCCTGATTATGACGGTAGGTAAAGCCTGCGACTGATATCGAATCCTTCTTTTTAATTATTGTGTGTAATGTAGTAATGCAGTTTGTATGCATCTAATTTAGCAACGAGTTCTGTACCTAACGGGAAGTTCAATCTACAATTTTATTTTAAGTTGTCAATAAAGAAAAAACAATATTACTATATTACCATAATATTGTGACAAACAAACAATACAGTATTAGTGTAATTATTATGTTTTATCGTTTAATTCTGAAAAGAAGATATGAATCAATAATCGGTTCCACTAATTGAATACGGTACTTACAGACAAAAGTAGGTAGTTATAGGTATAATGGTGGGGTTTACAATCAAAGTAGTTGTATTTACAAATATTTCACAAATAATATAGTAATTTATAATTAGAACTCGTTAACAACCATTTTCACATTGGCAATTTTGGACAAAATATACTTTGGCGATGTTTTTTAGAAACCTCCATACCATATGTGCTACCATGTTTAGTTGTGTGTTTATTTAAAAAAATAAAAACTTTTTTATAAGGTTTTTATGACTACGTATTATCAATTGCCATAAATTATTTTACAAGTTTATAGCACATTCGATCATTCTTTTCATTGGAATTGTATATAAAGTAGATATTGCGTGTTATCGATTAGCATTAAAGAATACTTATTTTCATTGTGCCATAAGTAAGTATAGATCTAAAATTGTTGACGATCTAGGAGTGGTGACGGCACCTTCTTGGCCTACAGTCAGCATATTACCTAGTCTAGGTTACCGGGCTCGAACTACGTACTGTACAGAAATGAGCATCAATATGTATGTAGGAACACTTACCAAAATTCAAAAACGATTTTCTTGTGAAGTACCGATTGTCCCTTTAAAAGAAGACCTATTTTACAATTATAGTTCTACGAGTAAGTAACTCGTGGTATAGGTTCGAAAAAACATAATACATTTATTCAATCAATCGTTTAGGAATTTATCGCTTTTGAGTTTCGCCAGGTATACCCTATTTATGCTCGTGGCTGGCACATTCTAGATTATTCACAAAGCAATAATTTGTCACGAAGAGTTTGCGCGATCGAGATTTTTGTAGGACTGGGTTTTTAACTAAAAACTATACTTTCATCACCTGCAACATCTTTCTTTCTATCTTACTTATGCCACCACTGCAAGAAATTCTTTTATTCCACGTACCTATCATGACAATTATTTATGTCAATTTAAACCTAGTAAATAAACATTAACATTGCTTAATATAGGTATGTTTATTGTTGGTACGCTGCTTAGGTTTTTTAGTGATTTCATTTACACCTTGCACTTACGCGATTCCGTGATGGGTTTCATCTTATAATATGCATACAATTGCTGAGACTGTTGGCAAGTAGCTGTACCTACTTGCCAACCACCCAAAATGGCACGAAGACTCAAGACTCCCCTCACTCATTAATCAACCATTCATTAAAATTTTCCTCAAACGAGTACCTCACACAATAATCACCGACTAACTAAGACAATAATATAAATAATATTACTATATTGCGAATTATTTCGTTTCGCATGAGGCAACAAGTCACTGCTTACTAAACCGTTATCTCCTAACTGTTCGTTTTATAATTTAATCGAACACGTATCTTCATTATTCATAATGTTATGGATACGGAAAAGATAGTATCTCTAACTGGATAAAAATAAAACGAAGCCAACTTGATGGTATAGTCGACCTCGTAATTGCTTTACCACCCTGAGGTTGAATGTCATTTACCATACAAGGTTATTTTACAAGATCTTTTGAATATTCTACTTATAGCATTTACCAACTCATGTTGGCAAAAGCTATGAACATACTAAAAACTGGAACAAGGAAAGTAAATGTAGAAAATAAAATAATAAATTCTACCAAGAAACGACAGCGACTACAGGAAAGGATGAACTATTACAAGGAAAGAAACACAAAGACAACCGCTTTAGAATAAGTATCAGAAATAAGTAAAAAGACTGAATTCCAAATGTGAAAACTAAAGATGGAAACTACACAAGCAATATACCTGAACTACTTAAAGACAACTATCGAAACCAGGCCTATATCGGGCCCTATCAGAATACCAGCGCTGCGACATTTATTTTTTAAATGTCGCAGCATTATGCTGAGATAGGAGCCTTTTGGCCTCGTATAGGACTTTCTGTTAATTTTTTTTTGTACGACATTGTTTTTTTTATTATTTAGTTTGGTTTGTGAGTGATCTTCCTGTACGAGTCGCAATAAATACTTTTTCTTTCTTTCTTTCTTTAGGTTTACAAGTGACCTTTGTCGAAAGTCAAGCGGTCTAAAACGAGCGCATCGAACGCCGGTTATTTAAATAAAATAGTTTTATAGGTAATAAAAAAAACTTTTAAAAACATTGTAGAACAATTATTTTATGTTATAAAAACATAAGTTTTACGGGCTTTTAAAGTTACATATACACAAGGTGTAAATAAATAGGTTTCGTATCCGTACGATCATCTAAAGCTACGGTTTTATAGGAAAGCGGTACCTGTCATGAAAATCTGTAATTTTCACAAGTATCATTCAAGTATTTGACATCAATTACAAAAGGGTCAATCAATCAATCAACTCAGCCTATTGCAGTCCATTGCTGGGCATAGGCCTTTCCCATGGCTGCGCCACAGCACCCTGTCCTCCGCCTTCCGCATCCAGTCCGTCCCAGCCACCTTCTTTAGGTCGTCCGTCCATCTATTTAGCTGGGGGGGCATCCCACACTACGCTTGCCGATACACGGTCTCCACTCCAGAACTCGTCTGCTCCACCGGCCATCAGTCCTTCGACAAATATGGCCAGCCCACTGCCACTTCAGTTTGCTTACTCTGCAAGCTATGTCGGTAACTCCGGTTCTTTTCCGGATAATTTCAATCCTGATTTTATTCTTCAAAGAGACTCCGAGCATAGCTCGCTTTACTGAACTAAGTACATTCTACGAAAGTGTACGAAACGGTATGTCAGACTAATCTGACTCACATTTTTCTCTACTGCAAAGTTAACTTTGTATATGAAAACCTTAAATAGAACGTTCAATTGTGAGTATAGCTATTTTTATTATTACTCATCATCTGCCTAGCTTTTTCCCAACTATATTGGGATCGACTTCCAGTCTACTGGATGCAGTATTTTACATGGAGCTACTGCCTATCTGACCTCTACAACCCAGTAATTGGGTGAAACGATATCCTTTAGTAATACTGGTTGTCAGACTTTCGGACTTCTGACTATTAGTAACGACTGTCAATGATCGTCTACAATGACAGCCGGGACTAACTGTTTAAGGGCTGGTCCACACCACTTCGCAGCGACAAAATGTGGTCAAGCACTTGTGTTTGCGATGTGGCCGGCCGCTAGTGCGCGGTTTCGCTGGTGGTGGTTGCGTTGTGGCTGCGACATGGCCTTGATGTGGTCGGTAGCGCCGACAAGGTTGATTTTGACGGCCAAATGTGGCCCATGTGAATAAACGTGTTGTCGTTATGGTGTGGTTGTGGTTCGTATGATCGTGCCTTAACATGCTTTCCGCTATTTTTAATACTTATATTATCCAAAATGTGTGACATATACCTATTTGTATTTTTTTTTGTTTGTCGGCTTGCCAAGATAATTATGTTTATTTTCAAACACAATGAGATAGTTTGAATTGATTACCTATGCGGGACCTTATGTCATTGAGTCTAAATAAAATATAAAAGGTGAGGTGTGGATAAAGAAATAAACATATATGCCGATCAATAGATCGTCTATCTTACTAAAACTACTTTACTAAAATTAAGTTAAGTAATACTCACGTAGCCTTCACTAATGTCTGCTTCGGTTTCGGGCAAGGTAATCTTCAGATTGTGCCATCCACTCACGAAGTTAGATTCCCAAGCTCTATTCCAAGCTTCTCCTAAGAATCGGTTATGAAGCATTTCTATCTGGTTGGCTACAACCCAGATTAGGTCAAAAGAATCCGTTGATTCCATATAAATGGTCACTTCAATAGTACCACCGGAGGTAATAGAAAACATGAATGATGACACACAACTCAATTCCGGTAGGGGCGTAATAAATGAGGTACTGCGTTCATTTAAACCAGACAAGTTCAAATCGCTGTAATTGCCAACAACCCAAGATGGCTCGGAGACACAGGCTTCCCCCCACTCATTTGCCAACCATTCATTGAAATTTTCTTCAAATGTGTATCTCACACAAAAATCACTGACTGCATAAGACACAAATATTAATACCATTAATACTTTGCGAATCATTTCGTTTTGCATGTGACAACAGGTCACTGTTTAATAAACCTAAAATCTCGTTACTGTAAGTTTTATAATTTAATCGAACATGTATTTCAATTATAATATGTACTGAATACGGATAAGATAGCATCTTTTAATGGATTAATATTCTGTTTGTGTATTCAAAGAAAGCTTTGAAACTACTTGATGGGTATAAAATATGCAATATCAATACAATTAGCGAACACTTTTCCCAACTATGTTGGGGTCGGCTTCCAGTCTAATCGGAGGCTGCTGAATATCAGTATTTTACATGGAACGACTGCCTGTCTGACCTCCGCAACCCAGTTACTGGGTAATCACGATAAATCCCTTGGTAAGACTGGTTGTCAGGTTTTTGGGGATTCTGACTATCCGTGACGACTGTCAAAGATTTACGAATGAGGGCCGGGACCAACTGCTTAACGTGCTTTCCACGGTGGTCTCGATATGTAACGGATGGCCAGCCTTCCACAAAGCGACCGCGGCAAGCGACCCGTACGGCTGTTGTCGTGTTATGTGTATGTCTGTGTCCCGTCCTCGCCTCACAACCCTCCTGTGTGGCCTACTTCTGACGAAAAGATTTTTTGATGCTTTACAAAGCTGTACTATGTGGTTATAATATGTATGTATTAGGTAATATGTCACTGTCTACACAAAATTAGGATTGAGGAGATGATTAATTTCCGAAAAATAATGCGGAGAATTTATGTTTTGTTTCAATGAATATTTGTAGAGCTATCTCAAATTTGGCCGTACAAAACCTATTTTATTACAGATTACGCATAAACACTACTTACTAACTCAAAATTACTAATACCATATTTCAAAAATAACCATCGGCTAGTTTTCGAATTCTAAGGTGGCTCCCGTCTGGATTGAGAAGCCACCTTAAAAGCTCTGTAGCTTTTTAAGGGTTTTACTACAAATTCCAAGATAGGGCCTATAAAATCGCCTAATCGTCTAATTATCATACATACGGACACAAAATAAAAGGAATTAGATAGAAAAATATAGAAAATATTTATTGTCCAGGTAATATACAGTAAGCAGGTTCAGTGGTTAACATCAAGTTAGGACGACATGAGTAGCTTAAAATGACAGAATACCTAGTTCCTTTTATTCCGTGGTAATCATCATCATAACAAGTGTATAAAGAACCTGTTAAACACATTAATTTATGTTTTATAGATTACTAGCTGCGCCCCGCGGATTCACCCGCATAAGTGTCGATCCCGTGGGAATATCGGGATAAAAACTATCCTATGTCCTTCCCCGGGACTCAAGCTGTCTTCATACCAAATTTAATTTAAATCGGTTCAGTGGTTTAGGCGTGAAAAGGTAACATACAGACAGACAGAGCTACTTTCGAATTTATAATATTACTAGTAGCTGCGCCCCGCGGTTTCACCCGCGTAAATGTCGATCCCGTGGGAATATCGGGATAAAATTAGCTTATATGTTAATGTAGGGTGTCAGCTACCTCCATACCAAATTTTATCAAAATTGGTACAGCCGTTTGAGCGTGAAGAAGTAACAAACATATAAACACATACATTACACACACTCACAAACTTTAGCTTTCATAATATTAGTGTGATATAGTATATAATATAGTAATATAGTACATATAGTATGGATAATTAATCACTATCTTAAATCAAAACGAGACAAGCCATTTCACTCATAATATAATTTTGAATTGCATGTAAGGAAGTTTTGTTTTTGCTGTTATAAGGATCTTTATGTTTAAATACCTATCAAATTAACATGGAAAAATATTAATATAGGTACCATTTATTGCGTTACGATAAAAAGGCACAAACGAAAAATAGGCATTTTAAAATGCACATTAGTTACCTATTTCAAATTCATTTATTAATAAACATCTTCGGACAGCTCGTCACCGGCGGGGTAATGGCGGATCACACTTACAAAAACAATGCCTTTCATTTTGACAGTTCATCAACGTTGTGTTATTTATGTTATTGAGCAGAAGAACTTATTAAACATACTTATGTCGCAATGGATGAGTATTTTCCTTTAAAATCTTCTGGATTGTGAAATTAGAGTGCATGAGCTCGTGGTCCGCTAGGCGTCAACTCAACGTATGAACGTAACCGCGGTGCCGTTGCATAAAAGCCGTATTGATAGCCGTCCTCTTATTAAACTATTTCCTTATTGATAAGCATAATTTTTTCCGTATACTCAAACATCACACGGTGCCGTCATTTTCACGACGATAGGCATTGTGTAGTTTATATAACTTCCACCGCTGTCTTAGAAAACCCAAGGATTTGAGGTAGGTATATAAGTAACCTGTTTTTTATGTTATTGATAAAAATAATTTTTATTTCATTTCCTGAAGAGGACGTCACTCGTCTTTTATAAATACCAAAGTGTTCATTTTAAACCTTTATCTGAGTACGATACCCAAAAACTTATGTTAAAATTAATTAATAGATAAATATCGCCTGATTAGTTTACCTAATCTCGATCAATGCATTAAACTTGTATCATGTTCATCTTAAGTATAAATGAATAAAATTATAATTAGTACAACAACATGGTATCGACTATCGTAGTTTCAGGAGATAACTATAAAAGTAGTCCAACTAATAATGTGCATTAATTTTATAGCTGTGTTTTTATAACAAGGAATAGTAGTGTTATTAAATTAATTATTAAGCAGTAAACTAGCTTGACCGGCAATTATGTGTGGGCAGCTTAACAAATTGGAATTAGGCGCTAAGGAATTTAACTTGGAAGTAGCTCTCGCCGCACCGCTTCCTTCGCTCGCTCGGCTCGCGCGCGGTTTTAGGCAGTTCTAACCTAACCAAAAATGGGTTAGGTAGGTTAGAACTGTAGGCGGGGACCAATTCGGCTCGCCCGTGGTCATAGTTCCAACTGAACCTGTGAACTGCCGAATTATTTGCTTAAGTGCCCATTTCAACATTTTACTGGCCATTCATTTATTAGGCTACTTGAGTATGTTTTGGTACTGACATTGTAGGATGAAATTACCGACCAATTTTTTAAATTTTATTACTGTTAATGTTTTACTGTCACACTAATTTAAGAACCGCCGAAAAATAAAATTACGATACTTTTCGTTGTTTCTTTCAACTGATCATGATAACCTCTCTAATGCTTAAATAACAGTTATAAAAATGATCACCCTTTATTTATTAGCAGAGTCCGCCGAACGCCAGTTTGCATGGACACTTGAGTGTGTTTTACGAGTCCTCGGCTTTTTTAATGACCCTGTTTGAGATTTGTAATTAATTCATTGTTTAATTGTTTATAGTAAACGTCTATAAAATCACTAGTTTCTTGCGGCACGCACTTGTTTTCATCTTTTTTTCGGAAACACTTGCACTGCTTCGACGCTACTTTTGTTGTTTTGTTTAGCAATGCTTCAGGTAGTAGAAAATAGAACTAGTTGTATCAATTCACCTGGGCATTTTGTATACGGCGATCGAAACATCAATTGCGTTTCAGGGACTTTTACATAATGCCTAGGCGTTACACATTTTGCCTTAGAAATTATACATAACGGCGACAGTATGCAAACGGACGGCGCCGCGGTGTGAATTATTTAATCCATCATTATCATTGTCAATCTACCTCGACATCCATAAAGGATCACAAATATTATACAGGTAAGCATGTCATCCAGGTTTCAGTTCAGCAAGATTCAGTTTCTGAGATTTACTCATACATACATAGATCTTACACCTTTGCATGTCTTTCTGTGTAACCGCGTTGTTCCTTTAAACTACGCAACAAATTTTGATGAGGCTTTCATCATCATTTAGAGAATTTATTCTGGAAGGTTTATATGTTTAATACACGGAACAGATTAAAATTACATTTAATAAATAAATCTCGATGTTTTGTCAAGTGTGTACATAAATCGTGCGAAGCAGGGGCGGGTCGCTAGTAGTACTTAGTACAAACTACAAAGTGACAGTAACTACACGTTTTGTAATTATGAGGTAACAATTTAAGAATTGTCCATTGAATCTTAAGATTGAAGCTCAAACGAAAGATGTTTTGTCTCCACGATCCTTAAACCCAAACGAAATATCTTAAATGAAAAAGAATTTCGTCAGAGGCAGATACATAGTTGGTCTTGATTGAAGGAGGAAACCATTTGAACAACGTGTTTCTTAGTTAGTTTATTATACAATTAGCTTTCATAATACACATTACACATAAACATTAAAATCCCTTTAAACCATTCAAAAATTAAACAAATACCTAAATCAGTATATCTAGTAGTACTCTAATCCCTCCATAATAATATTATTGTTGTTGAGTACTTACCAATATCAATATCTGTCAGAACTCTCATTTTTATCACCCTTATCCAAAGTGTATAAAGTCGCACTCTATATCACAAGTATATTGATTAATTTACTATCACAGTTCTTTTATTTCTGGAGAGTAAAATTTTATTAAACTTTTGATATTGGTGTCGATTCTCTTGTTTGTCAACTAAACTAAAATTAGAGTATTGTCGATACCGGAAATATGAAATAACGTAAGGGACATTTTGTCGAAAATGAGTTATATATATCATTGGATTCGAAATTTCTTGCTCTATCGATTGGTATATTTAAAATCTCAATATTTCAAAAAAAATGTCCCTTACATTACATATTTTCCGCAGGTCTAGACCATTATTTTTATAAAAACTGGCTGTATAGGACGTTTTAAATTAATATTAAAAAAAAAAACTAATGTAAGTCTCTTTACTCACAGTATTTGGTATTTACATTAAAAAAAAATCGAGAACATTTTACAACAGGTCTCATACATTAGTGTTCCCTGAGTAGGTGCAAATACCATGTCCCTTACGTTAAATTGTGGCTTGAATTATCATAATCATATTGACCCATACGTTAATTTGTCAGCATCGAAAATAATTGACCTGTCCTTTACATCTAAAACTTATCTAAACGAATATTATTACATCTCTGTCACACGCAAAACGGTGCAACATGTCTGAGCTAGATAGCAATACGGATTTTGTGTTTGATTTTACCTGCGCGGTCGTGACCCTTTCTTAGTATTTCGTAACACTGTTTGTGACATTACACATCTTCATTTAAGTAATACATCATCGTTTTCATTGATCTAACTACAAGTACCTAGTGAAAGTTTTATCTGGATTCTAAACATGAGTGATGAAAAGTTATCTTCACTTCTCTAGCCCGCAGGCAAAAATTTATGGACATTATAGGAATCACATAAACAGGTAATTATTTCTTACTACTTTTGGTAAATTATTGTTTAGTCATAAATGGAGTTCAGTAATTAAAAAATTGATCTATGTAGATGGAATAAAACCTTGAGTCCTTGCTGAAGAACTATAGCCCCATCTCACTTCTGAGCCACGTAATCAAGCATTCTCGAGGGTCGTCACAAACCGTCTCGCCAGAATACTTGACGAGTTCCAGCCGCCAGAACAAGCTGGTTTACAAAAAGGCTTCAGCACCGTAAACCACATCCATACTGTTCTGCAAATTGAACATAAGACCGAGGAGTACAATCAGACGCTGTGTATGGCATTTGTGGACTACGAGAAAGCCTTCGACTTCAACGAAATATGGGCAGTTCTGGCCATTCTGCAACGATGTCGAATTGACTGGCGTTACATCGAAGTGTTGAAATATTTGTATGACACTGCCATGATGTCTGTTCAGATCCAGGATCAGAAAACCAGCCCCATCCCACTGCTCAGAGTGGTGTGACAGGGGAATATTATATCCCCTAAATTGTTTACAAATGCGTTGGAGGACGTCTTCAAGACGCTGTATTGAACTGGACTATCAACGTGAACGGTGAGTACATTTCAGATCTTCGATTTGCCGGATTTGCCGATGACATCGTCATAATGGCAGAGATGCTAGAACAGCTAAACCAAATGCTGCACAGCCTAAATGTAGCTCCTCGGCGGGTTAGCCTCGGCATGAATTTGGACAAGACGAAAGTCATGTACAATTCGCACGTCTTGCCGAGTCCAATCTACATCGAAGGGTCGCTGCTCGAAGTTGTGAAGGATTATGTAGGGCAAATAATCCAGCTCGGTAGACACAACTTTGAGAAAGAAGCCGACAGAAGAAGCCGTCAAGTCTTCTCGTCGCCTATCCCGCAGTGTTTGAAGACTAAGATCTTCAACCAGTGCGTTCTGCCCGTCATGATATATGGTGCCGAAACGTGGACACTGACGGTCGAGCTGGCCCACAAATTCAAGGTCGCTCAGCACGCTATGTACCGAGCTATGCTCGGAGTCTCTTTGAAAGATAAAATCAGGATTGAAATTTTCCGGAAAAGAACCGGAGTTACCATCATAGCTTGCAGAGTAAACTGTTGCCACCCCACCAGCCCCACACACACAGTGGGCTGGCCATGTTTATCGAAGGACCGATGGCCGGTGGAGCAGACGAGTCCTGAGTGAAGACCACGTATCGGCAAGTGTAGTGTGGGACGCCCCCCAGCTAGATGGACGGACGACCTAAAAAAGGTGGCTGGAACGGACTGGATGCCGAAGGCGGAGGGCAGGGTGTTGTGACGCAGCCTGGAAGTGGTCTATGTTCAGCAGTGGACTGCAATAGGCTGAGTTGATTGATTGAGATAGAATAATTCGAATCCTAATAAAACATACCTTCCATTAGGTAAAATATTGGTAAGTATGATATATAATTGTGTGTAGTAAGTAGGTCATGTAAAAATTACAACTTATTAAGCAGTTAACGCAGGATGAATAGACAGCATGCATGTTATCACTCAAAGGGAGATTAAAAAACTGATGGTTTGGCCTTTCCAGTGGCCATCATTTATGGAATCAGCCAGAAAAAGCCCTCCTGCTTATGGAGCAATTATGTTGTACTTAGAATAATTTATGCGAGTTATTTGCGTTTATAAAAGAGGATTAGTGAGTACAAATAAAATTTTTAATCTATTTTATTCGTTTATTTTTTATCCTTTTATGTCAGCAAGTAGCTTTAAAGTAAAGTATATTGATAGGCGCAGTAGGTCATGAATGTATTAAATTATATTTTTTAAATTTATTAATAACAGCATAAGCAATAAAGAGTACACCATTAAGAGACCTTTACTTTGAAAAACACTAAATGTTTATTTCCTATAATGTCCCTTACATCAATGCTGTTCATTTACATCTCAAATTTTGTTAACGTATGTCACCCGTATTCATTATTATTTAACGTAAGGGACATGCTATCTTTAAAACTGTAGGTTTTAATCAATATTTGCTATTTTAGCTTAAAAGAATGAAGAAATCTAAGAAACTTTGTCCTAGACACTTTTTACATAAAACAAATAGTTAAAAAGTTATAGTCAGTTTTTATAAAAAAAATATCTTATTTTTGCTCTCCTGTAAACCTTAGTTTTGTCCCTTACGTTATTTCATATTTCCGGTATCGTTGTGTCAGATACTGTTATCTTTCAAAGTTTTTTAAAAATCCATACTTAATATTATAAAGAGGGAAAATTAGTTTGTTTGTTTGTCAGATTTGAAAATTCTTTTTGCATTTCATATCACGCTATGATACTTAGAAGTCGAGCAAAAAGAAAAAAAGTGAGAAAGAACGCTAAGCGAAATGAAGTGATAGCGCGGGCAGGTGAGGCGATGCGACGGGGTGGGTCGGGTGAAATTTCACGCGGACGAAGTCGCGGGTAGAAGCTTGTAACAAATACACCTAGTGAAATCTTGGAGTACTTAAATAATTTTTAGTTTTTTACCAACTTTTAAAGGTCTGTGCTGCCACCGGAAAGTGGCGAAGTTTTGGGCCAACTGACATGCGCGGATGACATCATTTCTGACCGGGGGGGGTTAAAATTTATTAAGTCCCTCATCATGGACCAAATACCCAGATAGATAGAAACCCAGTTTGGTCCGACGGTTGATTGATGCGGAAAATAGTAGTAATAGTATAGTATCAGTTATTGGGAACCGGTTGACGAAAATTTATCAAAATCACAGGCGATCAACCTATCAGACATTTTGCATGTTTTTGAGGGTGAAAATCAAAAATTGAAGGTCAACGCTGAAAATATGTCTAAAACCAGATCTTTTGTTTATTCCGCCAAAGTTGTTCATCAAGCTTCGATGCAGTATGCATATATTGCCTTCCCGCCCATAAATCTATAGGTTCATGTTTTGTGTACTTATCATAGATTTCCGCAAACAAACGCTTGATACCGGCAGGCGCTAAGCATACGATGGACAATTTGTCAGTGACGATAGAACATATGGAAATCTATGCAATAAAGCACACGAAGGATAAATAGATTGCTGGGATTTCCAAACGTTCTATAATCGCGGATAAATTTTCTATCGTCTGCTTAGCGCCTAATTTAAAATATGTAATGTTTGCAAAAACGTGTAACAGCAGCTTAAAGACTCCGTAGTTTGTAGAATTTCTTTGAAACATCTATTGATTCACACTTAGTAACACTCGCGCGCGCGTTCTATGACACCTGACGAAATAGCCACACACAAAAATCGAATCACTTAGCAAATCTTAATATTAAAAATTAATTGTAATTTAACTATTATGTGTTAAGATTCACTCACCTTCTTGTACTCAACTTGCTCCTGATTGCTAATGATGAATTAATGTAAAATGAAGTAAAATTAAAGTTATGTGTGTTCGTCTGGGTGTTCTGTGAGGGAAAGTAGGTATGCGAGGGTGTGCAAGTACTATCACATGTTAGTTTTTTATTGAATAATACGAAATACGGCAACGTCTCAAGAATCAAAAAAAATTTCTATTTTTATTGCTGAACGGGCTCTTGACTGCGACCATTTAAAGTTTCTAACATCCATACAAACTTTTAACCCTCTTAAGGGATGAATTTTTCAAATCCATTGTTAATGCTACGTTGTTTAAGGAACTCCTCTACATAATTTCATGCTTCTAAGTAATGAATTTACAAATAAATAATATAAACTATTTTTTTTTCTAGTTTTTTATATATACACGCAACGTGCGCGTGTACAGTTGGTTTTCTGAGTAGTAGGAAAACATATCTAATAATTGTCTAAAATTGCTATGGAATTCTGAGTCTTCTAGTTTTCTCGTATCGACATAGACTGCATACTGCTACTATGGTGGTAAAATTAAAGCCATTCAGTAAGTCGGTAGAGGGGCTGGTTGCACCAGAGTGCTCAAAACGGTATGTTAATGTCATTTAAGTGTCCCTATTCTTTATTATTTATTACTATTTTTATGAGACAACGTACTAAGCTTAATTTTTTTTTAATTACCGGTTGTTTTGAACTTCTAAGTACACCTTTTTATACAGCTTTAATCTGACGAAGATGGTTAAAGATGATTTTGATTTAAGTTTATGCTTTTTCTAAATTTTTTTTAAATATTTATGCATACGCTAAAAGTGTTGAAATTATTATAAATAAATCATAATACAAGAAAAAAAAACTTACATAGCACAAAGACGTTCCCTGGCTGCGCAAGTTCACTACCAATGTATGCCACCCGTCTTCGTAATTTGGGGCAAGGGGTGAGATACCAGCTGTTCCTAGAGTGGTGTCAGCACCATTTGCCACATACTCGTTCGCCAATATGGTTATTTGGTCGTTTTGGTAGTTTGCCTCCATATACACAAGCACTTCAAGTTTGCCTCCAACAGTCATTGGAAACAAGAACGATGAAACACAACTTAAAGCTTCTAAAGGCTTAATAAATGTACTACTGCGTTCATTAGGACTAGCCACATCAATGCTATCGTAAGTCCCGACTTCCCAGAAGTCGTAGTCAGTACAGATCCCCAGATTACTAAACTGGTCATAGAAGTCATCTTCAAATGTATAGGTTACACAAGATTCACTAAACGCATGCGACACTAAAAGTGTTATTAAAAAAAGTTCTCGTAACATATCGTTTGTCAACACCAGTTTCAAACATGTATGTTTGCCAATAGGCACAAAATTTACTATGATTATTAAGCTTGCGTTATAATCAACTATCATAATTATTCACATATTAATCGAGGATAAGATAACGTTCTATGTAAACGAGATAAATCAATTGATAATGTTTTTTGTTGGTGATATTAAAAACTTAGACTCACTTTTGTCTTTCTTAGTGAAACATGCGTTATGCGGCGAATTTGGCTGCCATTAAACAAAATATTAATAATATTTGTATAATTAATATTATGCTATAATTTTAAAACATAGCTTAAGTTTCACATACAAAATAATTGTTGGGTGATGATGAATATTTTTAAGACGCTGAAATACTATTAATCTAGATAGAAAAACCCCTGAACCCTCAAACGTCACTGAACATGAAACACTTGGAATAAAGTGACAAAGATATAAAAAGTACGTTTTTGTCCCATTCATAGAACCTGCTTTAACTAGTGAGACTAGGTTTCGGCACCAATTTCTTTGTGATAAGTCGATAGGGTACTTATTTCGGATGTTCTTACTTAGTTAAGTCCGTGGTTTAGCTATTTCCTGTAGTAGTTTTCATTTGGTATAAGATATAACCACTTCTTGGAAATTAAATTAATCATTGTGCACTTGTTACCACTGAAAAACCAAGGCGGTCCTCACAAGATACATTAATAGGCAGTCAGAAAGTAGTAGGTATGTATAATGTCAATAATTGTAATGGGCTATTAAAAATATCGACTTTCTTCCTTCTACAAAAGGAACTATTGGGGCTATAACTAGCGCAGCACTTTATAAGCTGAATTTGAGATCTGAGCCGTCCATGAACTTGTAGCGGCATGTACAACTCCACATGCGAACTACGAAACGCACTGACGTCACGCAAAAATTCTGCATCGCGCAAGCATAGTTTACCGCACAACTAGTATATACCTATAGAACGCCCCGATATCAATCGTCGGGCAGTAGCCCACCAGACACAACACCCGCGTAGTCTGGTTGTATATAGGATGAGTGAAATTTCCACGACACCCTGTGTGGAGATTGTCTTTGCTCCTGCTGGCTTGGGTTCGAAGTTTGTTTAGAGATTTCCAAGTCGGTTTTAAAGTGGTATCGCGTGCCCAGGTTTACAAGGCTCTCAGATGGTTTGATAATGCAGTCAGGTCCTTTAATGTTATTGTCTAGACTAGCAGGAACAACGCACTCAAGAAAACTTCCACGGTTTTTTAATCTCTGGGGCACCGTAACGTATAGTTGTGCATTGATCACCTAATGCGCGTTTGCCTAAAATAAACCTATTCTTCACTCGAGACTTGAAGACTTAGGGCGCCTTCAAATTAGGCGCAAAGTGCCGCGCGACAGTAGCGCTAAGGCCGCGCTGCTTTGTAAACCCATATAAATGAAAACCGCGCGACTGCAGCGCTGCAGCCGCGCTGCGGCCGCGCATCAGTTCATCGATCGACTAGTGACGGTGCGCACGAAAGTCAGGTTGAAGAATTTATCGATGAGGTTGAGAGTCGTCCAGCAATATGGTATTCGAAATCCGACAAGTACTGCATTAGAATCGAAAATAAAAGGTTTGGGAAGAAATATGAGATTTGAAAGAAATTGAGAATTTCAGAAACAAGAATTCAGCTCGTTCACATATACTATATAATGGCAACGTTTTCTTAGGTTTCCTTTTTTTTTCTTTGTCCAAAATCCTTTTTCGTTTTAATAGCAGTATCATTAAAAGCAGTGTTTTTTCGTCAGAGTCCATCGTGAAACTATAAAACGTGAAATGTACGACACTATGATGCTCGAACCTAGCGAAAGCAGCGCAGCTGCAGTGCTGCCGCCGCGCTGCTGTCGCGCGGCACTTAGCGCCTAATTTGAAGGCGCCCCTTATAGCTATCTGGAAACAGACTCCGGCAAAAAGTTTTATTTCTCAGCGGTAACACAGAATACTTAAATGGCGGTAATGAATATATCTAGTGATGGTTCAAGATACCTTCTACTTACGTTTTTTTTTAGTTAGTTGAGATTGTCCTACTGCTGGACAGGCATTTTATTTACTTACTATTTTCTTAAACAATATACATTCCATTTAACTTACATATTACTTAATTATTTCTTAATGGGTATTATGGTTAGAACCGATTGAATATGCTTTTGCCAAAAGCTGTGCTTTCTTTCCATCTTTATCATCCAGTCCAGGTGATCTAGGCAAGTGTTTTTATTTATAGTAGTTTATTTCCACATAACGGCACGGTCGCACGGGAGTGCATACTTCGAAGATACAAACATCGGAGGCGTCGTCAGTGCACCATCTTCAACGCGAGACACCATGGCTTGTCTGCGCGAATGAATCATGAATCATACAATTCCTTAAAGTAAGACAAAATATAATAAACATGTAACATGACCGAGATTCAGAAGCACATCCAGAATCGTATGTATAGAGAATATTACAATAAGTAGGAATGTCAAGGAGTACAGAACTATTTGTACTTGTGCTAAGTGACTCACCCTAGGCAATATAAAATAAAGTGTCGGTTACAAGACGCATGTTATTCCATTGCAGTAAAAAGTAACAGTAAAGTTAGGTCAAAGGGGTCGCCGAATTGACCTCTGGCTATTATCAAGGAGCAAAATATAAAGGTCGAACCAAACTTTGCAATTTAAAATGAAATTAAATGGCAAAAAGCGGAAATCAGCTATGTAAGGCTTCATTTACCATTCCTTTATTATAGACTGGACTCTCGCCCCTGCTTCGCACAGGAGAAACCAGCGACATGTCTAAGCATCGAGACATCTGTGCTAAGTTAAATATTAATCACACTAATATTATAAAGGCGAAAGTTTGTGAGTGTGTGTGTTTATATGTTTGTTACTTCTTCACGCTCAAACGGCTGCACCAATTTTGATAAAATTTTGTATGGAGGTAGCTGACACCCTGGATTAACATATAGGCTACTTTTTATTCCGATATTCCTACGGGATCGACATTTACGCGGTTGAAATCGCGGGGCGCAGCTAGTTGTTTATAATGGAAGAAATTCTGAAGGTAATGATGGTGAAGACCGCATCAAAATTCATTGAGTATTGTGCAAAAGCACGAAGGAAACATAATTACGACGATACACAATCACGACGAGCGACTTCGTTTACCGTTTATAGATTAGGTATAATAATATAAACTGCTTTAGTGTGTAACAAACAAACAACACAATTTTTTAGGCTGTAATTTTTTTATTGTGTTTTTGGAGATATGCACATGACTAGATTAATCGTTATGTTATCTATCATTCGAGGCGAGTGAATCTGCTAGAAAATCTTTGTGATTGTCACTTCTCGTCATTCTCACAAATGCGATATGTTCGCATTCTAAATACTTGCACTTTAACTGGATCTGAGTGACCCGTGCAAGGAAAGAAGTCAATTTAGAGTTGCAGGGATAGTGCTTAGATTTAAAATGTCGTCGTGGGCAGACCAACAGTCTTGCCTACCAGCTAGTTTTCTCAGCCATTACTTTACTTTAAACTTTACCACATTGACAATTAGTAGGCACTTCTTTAAACTTACAAGTATTTTTTTAAACCAGGATCCGATGACTTTTTATTAATGAAAGTCATTTCATGTATACCTATCTTATGATTGTGAAAATGCTAATGACCTGATAATAGCACGTACTGCACTCGCTATCGCTTTAAATAAGTTTTATTTGTATCCATTTAATCGCATTGATATTAACGGATTTTGTTACACAACTAACTCTATATCTACCTTCTATATAATGTATAAAATTCTAAGTCCTGACTGACTGATATATCAACGCACAGCCTAAACCGCTGGACCTAGAGACATGAAATTTGGAGAGTGTGTTCTTTGTGAAGAGTATATGTACCTATCCACTAAGATAGGGTTTTTCGAAATTCCACCCCTAAGAGGGTGGATGGGAGAGGGTGAATTTTCACGCGGACGAAGTCGCGGGCAGAAGCTAGTTTCAAATAAATGAATTAGCGTGTGAATTAGCGTGTAGTCAAACAGTATTTGTGATGAAGAACAATGAATATATCAGAATTCACTTGGTTTATTTGTACAAGTAATTATGGTCTTCTTTTAACCATGTAGAGACATTAAGGTTTTCATAACTTATTTCCCGTATAAAAATAATTCGAAGATGGGACCTTTGGACAGTCAATTTAGTCCTTACTGGGAAGTAATCCAAGGTCCATCTTTTCAGGGCTAAAGCTTTTCTATGTAGGTACTAAAATCATAAAGTTTTATATCTAATATAGATATCAAAAGGATCAAAATAATGTCAGTTATCTTGGCTCTAGATTGTATTCAAACTTCGTAACTATTTACATCGCGATAAAGTCTGAAAATGTTTGGTATTCCTTGTAACATATAACATTCTCTGTTCAATATAAAAATTGTGTTTATTAGGCAATCAATGCCGAATCTAGGATATTCTAAGCAATAAACAAGGTAATTCGTTACTTTAACCAATAGCGCATCATCAGTCATCGAAACTGGGTTTATAAAAAATGTATTTGGTTATAAATTAGTGTTACCTATTATAAGCAGTAAGTAGTATTGTACAAAAAACCATCTGTGAATACTGGTATTGAAAAGGTTGCATAATCTTATTGCTGAGTATATGTAGGTCTCCCTATATTTTTCCATCGGTCTCAATTCTGCCCTAATTCTCAATTATTTGCTGTAAGTCCAAAACATCATCAACATCATTCTCTTGCCTTTATTCCAATTTATTTTGGGTCAGCGCAACATGAATTTTTCTTTTATACCATCTAAGTACAGACGCCAGCACATCAACCTACCCGAAACTGTCACATTTTCTCAATCAACTTTGAACCTTATTCTTTAGTAATAAAGTTGAAAATCTATTAAAGAAATTTGACAGATTGTAGTAGGTTAATGTGCTGGCGTCTGTGCATTGAGTTTAATTTCGATTTATTCCGGTCTGATCCCTACATGGGCACTTAAAAACGTCAAAAGCTTGGTGGTCTTATTATCTTTCACAACACAGTCTATAGATGCGACCCTGTTTGTTCTATGGGCCCATACCCATTTATTTTTTTTCTCTATTTCCAAGAGGCAGACATGTCCAGCATTACCTACACCATTTAAGCTGGGCAGCCTTTTTAGCCACATCGGTAACTCACATATTTAGTAATAGATAAATTATCCTGTTCTGTAGATTATGTACAGTCAAATTATTGCCCAAAAGGTATACCTATCTTAATTACAAACCAAACTTATAGGTAATACGGTGAATTATTGAAACAAATAATACAAACGAAATCATTTTATTTATTTAATTGGTGTGTTTTTTAATCTGAAAGAAAAAAAAACATTATCAATGTATTTCATTGCATTAATATTGCTGTTACAAAATACTTAGGCGCGAATATTTTTGGGGCATGACTCAATCATTTTATTTAGAGTAGATAGGATATTGTGTATAAGCACAACAGGATGAGAAAATTACAGAAGTTACAATAAAGTATATTTGTAATCTCCAAAATGTACCTACATGGATCTGAATTATGATTTAAAAATGATTTTATAATAATATAACAGCAATGAATAGTAAATGTGCGCCTTTTCTAACGACATTCAACACATATGGCTAGTTAGCTTTGTCTAATTAATCTAGACAATGTCACTTTTTGGCCCCATTTGTGCTTTGTGTAATTTGTTTCATCACCACTGCTCTTAAAAAGGTGAAGAAAAACATCTTGAGGAAACCGGCATGTCCTAGGCACCAAAAATTCTGAGACATGTGACATCCACCAACCCTCACTGGGCCCGCGTGGTGGCTTATGGCCCACTCCCTCTCATAGATAGGAGGTCTGTGACCCAGCAGTGGGAACATTATAGGCTGATTATGCTTACGCTTATGCTAGTAAGACTCTGAAGACCCTTATAATCACGCATAAAATAATAATGGCATTAGCACTAGTGACGGTTAGTGTTGTTTTAGAATAATTTTATTAGCTTGTCATACATAGGACTCTATAATCCACATTTAATTTAAATCTAATGATGCATATGTTAGTAGTATAGCTACAATCACTTTAAGCCAATACGTTGATATCTTTCTAAAATTATAATCAGTAGGCGCCATGTAAATATAGAGCTTAAAATATCTACGCTTGCTTGATAAGCTAAGGAGGGTCTTTGAGTGGTAATAAAATACTGCTACGTCTACTAGCCACATACGTTGCTATTTATATGCACTAATATTTTATGCATTTTATGCTGGTATCTGTATTGTCATCGGGAACCAAATACTTACAATAATAATTAATAATTGTATGGGTGCTACTCTAGGCTAAACGTACACCTTTTGTTAACGTTTTTATTAAATAAATTATAAATGATTACAGCCCTTGTGCAGCTGCTGTTGTGATTGATTGTTCAAAACAGCAACAGGCACGAAGTTACTTTAGATGAGAAGTTGTTTTAAATAATAACAGCCGCACTGGTCGATCGATCAGGTTAGCTTGTCGCGGTTGGTCCGAATGGGTGACCATCTTTACATACCAAGACACTTCCATGCCCCTGAAAGCACGTTAAGTCTTTGGTCCCGGCTAACATTTGTTGATCTTTGACAGTCGTTACTGGTCGTCAGAAGCCTGAAAGTCTTACCAAGGGGTATCGTATTACCTAGTAACTGGATTGTGAAGTTTAGATAGGCAGTCAATCCATGTAAAATACTAGCCAGTATTCAGCTGAATTCGGGTTAGACTGAAAGCCAACCTTGGGATCGTAGTTGGGAAAAGGCTAGGCAAACGATGAGAAGTTGGATTTTCTAAATCTGGTTAATTATGTTGCAACTATTTTGCTGCAATTCTCGTGGTGTCTGGTAGCCTGTAGGTGATATAAGTTCTCTCCTCAACGTTTTCATCTACTAACACCGAACTAAATCTATCAGGGGAAAATAATAACGTATTAACATGGCATTGGTCACGTTAAGTACAGAATAAGTAATTTAAGTCACTCTGAACTTGTTTTCGTTCAACATGGGTTCATAAATAAAATCAACAATATTATATACGCATATGCATACTCATGTCGTAAGTTCGAACCCAGACAGGTGTTTTACTTTGTGTAAATTATTTCATCACCACTGCTCTCAAAAACGGTGAAGGAAAACATCGTGAGGAAACCGGCATGTCCTAGAACCAAAAATTCGAAGACATGTGACATCTACCAACCCGCACTGGGCCCGCGTGGTAGATCATGGCCCACTCCCTCTCGCAGAGAGGAGGCCTGTGTCCCAGCAGTGGGAACAATATAGGCTGATTATGTATGCATACTCATGGCTGCGATATGGCGTCATGCTATGGGGAATTAGTGTTAACCTAGATAAACTATTCATAATGCGAAAGAAGTGTATAAGAATTCTAGCCCAAATACATAAAACGAAGAGCTGCAAATCATAAAATATCAAATTCTAACTCGAAGACGAACTAGCAGGGGATCAAGGAGGGGGTAGAGGGGGGCTCAGGGGATCACAGCGGAATAAATCGTCAATATACATAATTGACATTTGCGTATTTGTTTTTAAAAATATAAATAGATAAGCCAGATATTAAAACAGAAGAAGAACTAGCAGGGGATCGAGGAAGGGGGGTGAAGGGGGGGCTCACGGGATCAGACCGGAACAAATCCGACAACTTCACTAAAGTAGAAGATACGCACAACTTCAACACTCGCCATAAAAAGAGGTTACGCACTCCGTCCTCTTGAATTAAAATGTTGTGTGTGTAAAACTGATGGGCCATAATAAAGTATATAATAATTTGCCCAATATGTTCAAAACTGATTAAGTAACAATATTCCAAAAAAGGCTAAAACTATACCTAATCCAAAAATGTTTCTATTCAGTAAAAGAATATTTATAGTCTTGCTTAAAATAACGATTTTCTCTTATGTACAGCCGCCAGCATATCAAGCTTCTACAATCTGTAAAATTTCTTTAAAAGATTTTCAACTTTATCGCTAAAGCATTAGGTTCAAGGGATTAGCAAAATTCGACAGTTTCGGGTAACTTGATGTGCTGGCGTCTGTAAAAAAGTGGCGATCTGTCCTATACAAAAATAAGATTTAGTCTATCCTATTTAGCTTTGTATTTACCACCATTTAAATCAATAAATATTTAAAATTTCCTTAGGAAATTTGACATAAACCAACTGTTTAAATAAATAACCGTCGTTGGTTTGAATGTTGGTGAACTCAGGCCTGAACTTCATATAAAATTATAATTATAATTTGTACTACCTGAAAAGGATTAATATTGCTGAATAATTGTCTTAAATTCAATATTATTAACATTTAGTTTTGACATAACTATCATTTCTCAATTTAATTGTACTAATATAAAAGAAAATAATTAAGTATTAATAATGTATGCATGCTAATTTAGGATGATAAGGGCAGGATAATGATAATTACAATGCTTGTAAAGGGCTGCTAAACTAAGTCATAAGTACTAACATAACATAGCACCAACATTGTAAGTACACTTAGTTCGCAATAAACGTTTTGACTTTGACTTAAGAGCCTATACTACCTCAGCTAAAATTCACTCTTTATCTCGCTCATACGATACTGCTCCCGGACTGAGTAAGAGCGAGACAGAGTGCGGTGCTGGGCGGCAGGAAGCGCCAATAGTTTAGGTATTTGCTTTTTACAGTGAAAATAATGGCAATTATAAAAAAAGTAAATAACATAAGACCTGCTTTAAAGTAAGTTCAGTTAGTATGCAGTTTCATGATCTAATTTGAAGTATTTTTGGAATACCAGCGGTTTATTGTTCTGGTTAGAGGTAACTTTGGATTTTTTTTCTATCGAGAAAATTTTATGGAATCGTGTTTTCGTCTAACATAAGACTTAGCATTAATCCTCAAGTTTACTATATATTTATTTCAAAATTAATGGTGCAGTATTTTAGACATAACGGAGGATCACGCTAAGCCATCTGAGGTAGTATAGGCTCTTAATTATTTATTCAAACGCAAGCTGGTACCGGGGAAAACGTAAAAACTCGCCTCAAGTGGCAAATGTCTATGTGAATCTCGAAAAGTAAAATCACTGCAATACCAATGTGTAATGTACAAAATCTTCAAGTTATCTAAACTTATATATAAAAGATTTGATTTTTTGTACGTTCGTACGTTACGCTTTCACGCTAAAACGAGGCAACTTTTTAGCCCCATATTCCCACGGGATCAACACTTATGCAAGTGAAACCGCGGGGCGCAGCTAGTTTGTTAATAGTCAAACTGTTTTCTTATATTAATCAAAGCAATTGTTAAGTTAAAAAAATTAAGATAAAAACAGGCCAATTATATTTTACACAGACATATTTATAAGAACATTTTCGTGCAACCTGCCTAACTAAGGGAAAACCGAGTAAACAGTTTACAATCGAATATATTAAATTAAAATATTTACAGTAAATACGTTATATAAATACCTTACAAATACACGTATTCGTCGTTTTTCAACTTATATCTATGTATAATATTGTATTTTAAATAAATAACAATTAATACCTAGTGTTCAAATATATTAAAAGTAATACCTAATTAATTTAAAAAAAATAACCAAATTAAATCCTAACTTTTTTTTAAATATAGCAACATGATTTATTTATATATTTACATAATTTAAAAAATAAATATTCAGTATTCTAGTAATTATTTTAAATCAAATTTACTTAAAAAATAATGTACAGATTGTATTATAATAAATTATTAAA
Source organism: Amphipoea lucens (assembly GCA_947508005.1). Taxonomy (NCBI): domain Eukaryota; kingdom Metazoa; phylum Arthropoda; class Insecta; order Lepidoptera; family Noctuidae; genus Amphipoea; species Amphipoea lucens. Next base: position 4,493,767 of record OX382371.1, read on the forward strand.
ACGCATTATGAACAACTAAACATTATCTACTAAAGTAGGTTAAAATCTTCAATCAACAACTCTTGTTCGCAGGATAAAATTATCCTACATTGAGTTTAAAATATTCGCTTTAAAATTAATGATCTAGGTATATGACCTTCATGACAGAAATTTTAAAAATTCTTCATAGAATAACAACAACAATGTCATGTTAGTACACCACTTCAATATAGAAAATACAAATATACAAAGTGTTTCACCTTAGCTGGCGCACGCTGGTGTTCACATAACGTGATCATTATAACCATATTTCAACACAGCCGTTAGTTAAGGTATCTCACTAGTACCACCTAAATTATATGAAGAGGTGCCACACAGTAGACCTGTTTTAAAGCAAGCGAAGAACCAGATAGTAAATCCAATCCCAGCTACTACAGCAACAGAACTCAAGGTTATGACTGAAATAACAAAAGCGCTTAATCCTGCGATGTCTTCAGTGTCTGAGTCAACAGTGGTTGATTCTATCGTAGTGGGGTCAGTAACAGTGGTTGATTCTATCGTAGTGGGGTCAGTTACAGTGGTTGATTCTATTGTAGTGGGGTCAGTCACAGTGGTTGATTCTACCGTAGTGGGGTCAGTCACAGTGGTTGATTCTATTGTAGTGGAATCAGTCACTGTGGTTGATTCTATCGTAGTGGGGTCAGTCACCGTGGTTGATTCTGTCGTAGTGGAGTCAGTCACAGTAGTTGATTCTATTGTAGTGGGATCAGTCACTGTGGTTGATTCTATCGTAGTGAGGTCAGTAACAGTTGTTGATTCTATAGTAGTGGGATCAGTTACCGTGGTTGATTCTATCGTAGTGGGGTCAGTTACCGTGGTTGATTCTAATGTAGTGGGGTCAGTCACCGTGGTTGATTCTATCGTAGTGGTGTCAGTCGCCGTGGTTGATTCTATCGTAGTGGGATCAGTCACTGTGGTTGATTCTATCGTAGTGGAATCAGTCACAGTTGTTGATTCTATCGTAGTGGGGTCAGTCACAGTGGTTGATTCTATTGTAGTGGGGTCAGTCACAGTGGTTGATTCAATAGTAGTGGGATCAGTCATAGTGGTTGATTCTATAGTAGTGGGATCAGTCACAGTGGTTGATTCTATTGTAGTGGGGTCAGTCACAGTGGTTGATTCAATAGTAGTGGGATCAGTCACAGAGGTTGATTCTATTGTAGTGGAATCAGTCACAGTGGTTGATTCAATAGTAGTGAGATCAGTCACAGTGGTTGATTCAATAGTAGTGGGGTCAGTTACAGTAGTTGATTCTATTGTAGTGGGATCAGTCACTGTGGTTGATTCTATCGTAGTGAGGTCAGTAACCGTTGTTGATTCTATAGTAGTGGGGTCAGTTACCGTGGTTGATTCTATCGCAGTGGGGTAAGTTACCGTGGTTAATTCTATCGTAGTGGGGTCAGTCACAGTGGTTGATTCTATTGTAGTGGGGTCAGTCACCGTGGTTGATTCCATTGTAGTGGAATCAGTCACTGTGGTTGATTCTACCGTAGTGGGGTCAGTCACAGTGGTTGATTCTATTGTAGTGGGATCAGTCACAGTGGTTGATTCTATTGTAGTGGAATCAGTCACTGTGGTTGATTCTATCGTAGTGGGGTCAGTCACCGTGGTTGATTCTGTCGTAGTGGGGTCAGTCACAGTAGTTGATTCTATTGTAGTGGGATCAGTCACAGTGGTTGATTCTATTGTAGTGGGGTCAGTCACCGTGGTTGATTCTATCGTAGTGGGGTCAGTCACAGTGGATGATTCTATCGTTGTGGGATCAGTCACTGTAGTTGATTCTATCGTAGTGGGGTCAGTCACAGTGGTTGATTCTATTGTAGGTGGGTCAGTCACAGTGGTTGATTCAATAGTAGTGGGATCAGTCATAGTGGTTGATTCTATAGTAGTGGGATCAGTCACAGTGGTTGATTCTATTGTAGTGGGGTCAGTCACCGTGGTTGATTCCATCGTAGTGGAATCAGTCACTGTGGTTGATTCTACCGTAGTGGGGTCAGTCACAGTGGTTGATTCTATTGTAGTGGGATCAGTCACAGTGGTTGATTCTATTGTAGTGGAATCAGTCACTGTGGTTGATTCTATCGTAGTGGGGTCAGTCACCGTGGTTGATTCTGTCGTAGTGGGGTCAGTCACAGTAGTTGATTCTATTGTAGTGGGATCAGTCACTGTGGTTGATTCTATCGTAGTGAGGTCAGTAACAGTTACTGTTGTTGACTCTATAGTAGTGGGATCAGTTACTATGGTTGATTCTATAGTAGTGGGATCAGTTACCGTGGTTGATTCTATCGTAGTGGGGTCAGTTACCGTGGTTGATTCTATTGTAGTGGGGTCAGTCACAGTGGTTGATTCAATAGTAGTGGGATCAGTCATAGTGGTTGATTCTATAGTAGTGGGATCAGTCACAGTGGTTGATTCTATTGTAGTGGGGTCAGTCACAGTGGTTGATTCAATAGTAGTGGGATCAGTCACAGTGGTTGATTCAATAGTAGTGGGATCAGTTACAGTAGTTGATTCAATAGTAGTGGGATCAGTCACTGTGGTTGATTCTATCGTAGTGAGGTCAGTAACAGTTGTTGATTCTATAGTAGTGGGGTCAGTTACCGTGGTTGATTCTATCGTAGTGGGTTCAGTCACTGTAGTTGATTCTATCGTAGTGGGGTCAGTCACAGTGGTTGATTCTATTGTAGTGGGGTCAGTCACAGTGGTTGATTCTATCGTGGTGGAGTCAGTCACAGTGGTTGATTCAATAGTAGTGGGATCAGTCGTAGTGGTTGATTCTATAGTAGTGGGATCAGTCACAGTGGTTGATTCTATTGTAGTGGGGTCAGTCACAGTGGTTGATTCTATCGTAGTGGAGTCAGTCACAGTGGTTGTTTGTATTGTAGTGGGGTCAGTCACAGTGGTGAATTCTATTGTAGTGGGGTCAGTCACCGTGGTTGAATCTATCGTAGTTGGGTCAGTCACAGTGGTTGATTCTATCGTAGTGAGGTCAGGCACAGTGGTTGACTCTATAGTAGTGGGGTCAGTCACAGTAGTTGATTCTATCGTAGTAGGGTCAGTCACAGTGGTTGATTCTATTGTAGTGGGATCAGTCGTAGTGGTTGATTCTATAGTAGTGGGATCAGTCACAGTGGTTGATTCTATTGTAGTGGGGTCAGTCACAGTGGTTGATTCTATCGTAGTGGAGTCAGTCACAGTGGTTGTTTGTATTGTAGTGGAATCAGTCACTGTGGTTGATTCTATCGTAGTGAGGTCAGTCACAGTTGTTGATTCTATAGTAGTGGGGTCAGTCACCGTGGTTGATTCTATCGTAGTGGGGTCAGTCACTGTAGTTGATTCTATCGTAGTGGGGTCAGTCACTGTGGTTGATTCTATCGTAGTGGGGTCAGTCACAGTGGTTGATTCTATAGTAGTGGCGTCAGTCACTGTAGTTGATTCTATCGTAGTAGGGTCAGTCACAGTGGTTGATTCTATTGTAGTGGAGTCAGTCACAGTGGTTGTTTCTATTGTAGTGGGGTCAGTCATTGTGGTTGATTCTATCGTAGTGAGTTCAGTCACTGTGGTTGATTCTATAGTAGTGGGATCAGTCACTGTGGTTGATTCTATCGTAGTGGGGTTAGTCACAGTGGTTGAGTCTATTGTAGAAGGGTCAGTAAATGTGGTTGATTCTATTGTAGTGGGGTCAGTCACAGTGGTTGATTCTATAGTAGTGGGATCAGTCACTGTGGTTGATTCTATTGTAGTGGGATCAGCCACTGTGGTTGATTCTGTGTCGAAATTATTTAGAACTGCTGCGGTTGGAAATAATATAGTTGGTAAAGTAATTCCAGGCAAGGATACAAAAGGCTGCATTGAGGAATATAAACTATTAATTCTATTATACATGAAATCTTTTAATAAAGGATCTGGTCTGTAATAAACAGATCGGACGATGATGCTAGACGCTTTAGAAGCACGTCCCATGAGGACAACCTGAAATTGATAAAATTATAATGGTTAAAGCCCGACGAGAGTCAGTTTGTTCGTTTCTTTTTTCATTAATTAGTTAGGGGAAGCATTAGGAGCCTAATATTTTGATTGCAGTTGTTCAACTCACGTTTGAGCACAATATTGTCATCACTCATCACATTTGTATATGTATACCCCAAAGTAGAAGGTAGATATAATTAGCACGTAGACATATTTGAGGCCCATATCGATCTCATTCGTAGAACAAAACACGAAATAAAAGCGTAACTTTTAGGGGGTACAGTGATGAGAAACGCTGTAAATGACGTATGAATGCCTAAACGGCGGATTTTTCTCTTTGTTATGTGATCAACATATTGAAACTACTTTAATAACGACCAATTAGTAGTCATTTAAAATATTTGTGAGTGAATTTATTTTGTTATTATGATACCAAATGTTAATACTTACAAATCCATTACTCTTCTTGACAGGAACTTTAAGTGTATGAGATCCATTGAAAAATTTTCTTTCAGATGCAAATATGTCGGCTCTTCCTATCAGTTTGTCATTTCTGTCCAAAGCTTCATATACCAATATAGACACAATATCATTCTTAGAAGCTAACTGAACAAAAATTTTGGCTTCTAACACACCAGCAGGTATTTGACTGACTTCAGATTCCACACAACTTAAGTTTTCATTTGGAGTCAAAATACTTGCATTAACTTTGTCATTAGCAAAATACTCGGATCCTTGTATCCAAGCAGAAGTATTAACACAACCGCCAACTTTTTTATTTGAATTGAAGGTCAGATATTGTTTAATTTGGTGCCCAACACAGCAATGATATGCACATAAAAGTAAAAATAGAGGCCGCGTAAGCATTTTGCTCGTTCACGTTAAATAAAATAATGCCATTATATTTTTTTCTATCTTAAAATAAATGATACTATTTTCGGTATCTTAATTGAAGTTTGATAAGCAATAAAATTGATAATGGTTGTTAACAGTATAGGCGGCGGAACTCTACGTCAAAAGAATAAATATCAATATCCGGCCTAATCGAAAGTAAAGCGGTATTGACTAGTGCGACAAAGGTACCTTATATTGAGACCATTTCATTGTAAAACCTTGTGGAACATTATATATATTTTTTTATACGTATGTCAACACTTTCCGTGGGTATAGAGAGATAGTAAAGTGTATCCACATTTCGCCACAAATTCGACAGTAATTACCAAAAACTAATGTTTCAATATATTATCGACGACATGCGGATCCACAGGACTTCACATTATACTCATGTAGTCTGCAAAGCATTCAACATCATTATTGACCTATACCCGGCATTTCTAAATTTGCCAAAGATGTAATCAACAATGGCCGCTCGAAATTGAATAAAATCGATATACAAGAACATATTTTATTGGTTTTCATCTAGTTAGCTCGGAGAATCTCCGAGCTAACTAGACGAAAACCAATAAAATCATTCACTCGTGTAGTCTGCAAAGCATTCAACATCATTATTGACCTATACCCGGCATTTCTAAATTTGCCAAAGATGTAATCAACAATGGCCGCTCGAAATTGAATAAAATCGATATACAAGAACATATTTTATTGGTTTTCATCTAGTTAGCTCGGAGAATCTCCGAGCTAACTAGACGAAAAAAACAAATATTGCTTAAAATAAATGTTCTTGTATATCGATTTTGTTCAATTTCGTTATCGTCGTTTATATTATAGTTCTATTTAAATTGTGTAAAATTGTAAATGCACGTAGGTATTTTAATTCAACACTGTATCATATTGGCGGCCGTTGTTGCTTACATCTTTGGCAAATTTAGAAACGCCGGAACTTACATAGGTAATTTTTATTAGGCAGCTGAGAAACATTATAAACCTGTGTGTCCATTTCATCAAGTAAACTGCTAGGTGGGGTGGGTACTTATCTCTGACCACCAATCGAACGTACAGTACCCTGTACGTACGATAGGCTGCAAAAGTGCATGGGTAGTACAGAAACAAAATCGTATGAAGCGAGAAATGACGCCATCTAGCGTAAAACCGTTTAATTATGCTGTTATTAGATGGCGTTGCTTTGCTTTATATGATAAAATATTTTTGTAGTTTCTTTTTGTCTCTTCAAACAATTTATAATTAATAGTTTCTTTTAAAGAAAATTGTTCCTAATTATTAACCTACTATGTTAAAATTGATTATTGCTAAGTAACTACCAATTCGAATATTAAATTAATTATTAAAATACCCACTCGTTAGCTTAATAAATATATTCCTATCGGTTTCTTTTATTATTTTTATCATTTAAGCTACGTATGCTGGTAAATGTAATGTAATAATTAGATAAATGTATTAGCCTTGTAACTCCTTGCTCAATCCTACTTAATACGTTTCTTCCTAACTCCTTACTTACGTTTCGTAAATTAGTCATAGTTGTGAAGAAACCAACGCCATCTAGTTTATTTTCGAAAACTTGAATTCAAACGTTCACGGGAAAATAGACACTAAGGTACCCATGCAATTTTGCTGGCGACTGTACATCTGTTCTCTGTCTCTGTAATGTACTGCGTACAAATGTACACACCCTAGTAGAATACGTGACGCGCGACGAGGTAAAAAACCGATATCTTAATGTTAGCTACTGCTGAAACATTGAAGATATCTTTGTTATCCATCCTGATGTTATCGTTATAAAAATAATATTTCCAGAATTAATCATGTAGTTAATTAGGATATTTTTTTTGGAGTTTTCTTACTAATGTATTAGGGTTGTATCTTGTTAGAAATAATGGAAGCCTGTGCAACAGATTTAGAATTTATTCATTGAGATTTAACTTAGTTTATTAAACACTTGATCATTATGACCGACTATCACTCATTAATAAAACCGCACGCTGGTACAGTCACGAGCACCAATATGTCAACACTTGGCAATTTTCAATTGCGATTTTTTCGTGAAATAACGAATGCAACGTTGAAATACGACACTTAACATAAACCTATGGGTTCGAAAATACTATTTTCGTAATAACATAAAATTTAATTCAAAAATAAAGGCGAAAATCGCCTTTGAATAAAGCCAAGTGTATACATACTTATAGACGTGACTGTACCTATTTAGCACAATTTATTTATTTGCTTTCATGCGCATCACACATATTTACAATGAATAATTGTTACCTTAAATGTGCAAGTATGAAATCAGGGAGAACAAATACATGAGTTAAAAAACCGTAAATCGGATTATAAGTGCTCGTCGAGGAATATGCACACTATCGGACAGACAGACGCATACTATACGCCGACTACTTAACTAAGACGTTGCCTAGCAGCGGGGTTGGATCTAGTATCGTTTGGCAGGAGTTGCGGGGTAAAAGGGGTTAAAGCTTGTAGGGGTTGGGTCCCCGATTATAACGTTACCACTCTTATTAAAAGGTAATGCATATTTTTCTACAAATTAATAAAAAAAATAATGTACTCTAGATCATTAAAAAGCGAAACGAAACGTTAAAATGGGCGATTGACAACCAAATCTGTCCTAGTATATTGTCCGCGGTGTACTAGGGGACCAGAGCCCTGATTCACAACCATACGACAGGCTATCGTATCGAAAACCTGACATTTCGATAGCCTGATTTGACTTTCCCTCAACAGCAAATAGCTGTTGGAAGAATAGCGGGCGTCTATTTGATTTAAACTGACAAAATTTTCGGGTTTTGGACTTGTGAACAGCGTTTAGAAGACTCCTACGATAACAATGATTAATGTTCGATACGATACGGAAGCGTATCGAGTGTTTGTGAATAGCTATGCTGGTTAGGTTCGAAGGGGATGGCGGGGTCTAGTAAGGGAGAGTAGCGAGCGAACTCAGACCCCGCCATCCCCTTCGTGGTTATTTTTTTTTAAACCACGACTACGCCTTTTAAGCAACTTGAAAGTGTTTTGAGGTTAGGTTACAATAATTTGTTTTTCTCCAGAACGGTGCGTTTCATTTTCATGGAACTGGTGCCAGGGTAGAGAGGGTACCCCCCTCACTCGCCCCCTCCCTCCTCCCTCCTCCTGCCAAACGATACTAAATTTTCCGCATCACCCCTCCCGCACCGCGCAGCTACCTCAGGCAACGTCTCAGTTAAGCGGTCACCCTATAGTTAAAGAGTCTAATAGTAAACTGTTAACAATTACCTGTTTTGGGGCGAGGTTTAAGTTTTGACTTGTCATTTATTCGTAAATCAAAATTCAAGAAGTCATTTTGGAAAATAATTTGCTCGTAAAATGCGATAGCCCTAAAGTAACGATTGTTTATCTTATAAAAAAAAATGTATGTATGTAGGTAGTCAATTAAGATATTTATCAGTTTTGCTTGCTCTGCAAGATAGCGTAAAAGATATCAAAGCGTAATTCTGCATGATGCACAGTGTCGTCAGTTTTGGATTTTCATGTCACAAATAACTTGTTCTAATGTGTTGTACCTTTTGGAATGGGCGACTAGAATCAATTCTATTTTAAGATAATTTTTGACGTTTAAAAGTGCCTTTTATGTGCCTATTTGAAATAAATGCTTTGACTTTGACTTTGTGATTCCATTGTTATGTTTTGATTTTTATCCTTAGGCAAATAGCATAGGAATGATCAACATTTTATACTCCTCTGCACCTAGGTAATCACACTGAACATTATGACAGTCCTATCAAGTCTTGTGAAAGATCTTACACTAGGTAGAACCCGTGGGTAGAACTATCACGTATGTTTTTTTCTAACGTAAGCAGGCACTTTCCTACTCGGTAAATCTGAGGATTTGCTATTGATCTGGTTTTTTCTGACTCACTAGTCTCCATATAAAATAAAAGTTTTCAAGTATAAAATAAAAGGAAATGGCAATATATTCAAATATCATCGAATGCTTTCACAGCAAAACGGTGAATACGACACTCCGGGGACGCGTCACAACTTTTTAAATAAATATAGGCGAATAAATAATACCGGTGTGGGCGATGCTTGGGGAGTTGAAGGGAATATTTCATACCTGTTTCATTTAAATAATACCGCAAAATGTCCACCACAGAAATAAGAAGAAATAGTGATATCTATACAATAAAAAAATACGATTTGGGTAAAAAAAGTTTTTGGGTAGACTGAGGACAGAATTATAGTAGTACATTAGGTATTAGTTAGTAGATTTGTTTGCCAAGGGATCAACAACTATGTTGAAGGCGAGAATGTTTCTTTGAATCCTGAGCGTAGCGACGGATTCAAAGTACGTCACTCGAGCTTAAAATAGTGTTGCTCCAGAGGTGGACACTCTACTTTTATAACCCATTTTACCTTCTTTTCGTTTTTTTGAGATTGTGAGTGAACTGCTAGTCGCACAGACTTCGTTTTGGGCTCTAATAAAAGCTAAATAAATGCACTACAAAATATTTTCAGTAACTTTTCTTCGTAGGGCTAGTGGTTTTGCCAATATTTCGCGAAATAAGTGAGGAAAACCTGAAAATTTCAATTTTCAAGAAAAATTGGTCATCTTCGAAGTGCCATAGCTTGACTCCTTAGGTCAATAGAGCTGCATTTAGGCTCAAATTGTAGGCAATTTAATACAATTTATAAGTCTACGGAACATTGTTCGCAAAAAAAAAAAGCATAGTTTCGGCCCTGGAGAGCAAATAGTGAAAAAAGTCCCAAAATTTCGAAGTTTTTCTCGATTTTCTCAGTTTCCACGAGTTTTTCGAAGTTGCAAATTTGAATTTACACTACCCTAACAGACCCATACAACATACCAAAAATGCAGAACTACATCACGCTTTGCGAATTTAGCCACTTTTTTGTCTATTTCTGACGGCCTAAGTTTGGAGTAAACAATTACAAACGAAGGCAAAATGCTTTTCGCGCGTTTTTTTATTTTTTCACAAACTTTTTTTTTTTAATTTGAGTCGCGCGCGTTTTACTTTATCATAAAGCCTGTTACTTGTTCATACAATGGTCGTGATTGATCTCTTTGGTGATTGGAACTTTTACTAACAATTCCAAATTCAAATCACTTTTAGTCCCTAGGGCATTCCCTAGGGACTAAAAGTGATTTGAATTTGGAATTGTTGTTTGAAAGAGCTAGTAAACAGGGATTAAAATAGCTCTTCATTAAGAGCTATTTTAATCCCTGTTTACTAGCTCTTTTTGAATAGATGTGATAAAAAATATGTTACAGTAAGAGCTGTCTCAGAAAATTCACACAAATAGCTCACTGAGGATGGGATTCTAGAGAATAAGAAGTTAAAAGGCATCCAGAAAGAAGACAGGAACTTCAAGAGGGACCTGGAACTTATTGATTGTATTACGACTAAAATTGTTCTAAGAGTATCATGTTTTGCTGTGCTGTAACCGTTTATGAGTGGACAATTATCTTTATCTTACTTAACTTTATTTATTTATGTTATCTACCGTCATAGAATTAGGTAACAGCAGTATTATTATAGTCAAGGTTTATAGATGGACTGTTTGATGATTACGATCAGCCGTAGATAGATCACAGATCTAATATTGATAACGATATATCAAGTCAATATAAATAATAATATCAATTGCCACAAATTCCATAAGAATGATATCATCAGTATGAAAAATATTGTAATGTTTTACAATAGTTTCATGTGTTGTGAATAACTTAGATGTAAGTACCGATTCGCTATGTCCGGTTATTCTTATAACTATTTCCTGACTATTGAAATCTTCTCTCTAAGAAATAAAAGGCTTTTTTATTTATGTATTGAAATCTTGGCATGTCCAAACGTCGTTGTTTTGGGCGTAGCATTACATGATTACTGTGGTTTAGGGAGAGGTGAATACATTACACCTGCCTACAGTTTATCATGTTAAGTCATGGGCTCCACAGTGCGTAGTCTTAATGTAAAACAATTTTGAAAAATTTCAAACTGCACAAACGCCTAGTTTTTGAGAAAAAAATCCTAAATTGTCAGAAAATTCAACAAATTTACTTTTAAAAAATTGAAATTTTACCACAGATAACGTACGAGTTTCACTCTTAAATTGTTCCGTTTTACGTTCAGACAAAGTGGCAGCGAATTTTAATGGTTTTTGAATACTAATATCGCAATGAACTCAATTATTAAGCAAGTAATATAACTAATTAAATTAAAAATAATAAAATTTTATTTGTACTTTTAAAATATCGTTGGTAACGAAACGTAATCAAATGTAAGTGATGCTAACGTTTGACTGACAGGATTCTTGCCATTGTTAGTAGCTACTCATTGTAATTCTTGGTATGTACTCAATATCGAGTGTCTATCGTACTCCTGTTTGCAATGATTAGTTGACACCATGGCGTCCCCAAAGTCCCCGTACCTATTGCACTACGCACCACGCCAACTTACTCGTAATTTACAAAAATGACACGTCTCGACTTAGTAAAACGGCAATGTTACTAGGTTGCTAGAGCGAGCGAAGCGAGCTCGGGACTTGCTGCATCCCGAAACGTGCTGGTTAGGTTCGAAGGGGATGGCGGGCGAGCGAGTGAACGAAGACCCTGCCATTCGCTTGGTGGTTATTTTTTATTAAACCAATAAGGATTAGGAGCCCAGCTCCATCGACTACGCCTTGTTATTGTTGCTTGGAATCAAAGGGTCTCGCCGGGTTTCCATATGAAATCTGCACTGGCGTCTTTTTGACATTGGTGCCTTTAATATGTTGCTAGTAGTTTAAAATAATTTTTGGCCAATTATCAAACCCCTAACTCCATTCGTTTTTGGAAAATGAGGGTTGCAACCCCTAACTTCAAAATTATTTTTCTACGAAACTATAACTACGAAACTATAACTATTAAAAAATTATAAAAAAAATATGTAATGTAAAGCTAATTAAGAGCTTTCATGTCGCGTTGGTTTCATGCGAATATCTATCATAGTTTCGTAGAAAAATAATTTTGAAGTTAGGGGTTGCAACCCTCATTTTCCAAAAACGAATGGAGTTAGGGGTTTGATAATTGGCCAAAAATTATTTTAAACTACTAGCAACATATTAAAGGCACCAATGTCAAAAAAGACGCCAGTGCAGATTTCATATCAAACCCGGCGAGACCTTTTAGATTCCCGCGTGATCTTCCCCACCCTTAATAGTCCCAATAAAAAAAATGGCCAAAATTTCCGGGATTATTTATTTATATATACTTTATTGTACACCACAAAAATACATAACATGAAATAAACACATTAAACACTACAAAATATACAATGGGCGGCCTTATCGCTTTCTGCGATCTCTTCCAGGCAACCTTGGAATGGACAGTGATTTCCCTGGACATAAAATGGGGCTGTCGTTGGTACAAATATTATGTATACAATACAATAAAATAGATACACAGATAAATACATATCCAAAATTATAGATACTTAAATATATACATACTAAATAATTATAAGCACCGAAAATAAAATAAGACAGTAGATTAGGATAGGATTGGTGGAATGAGTTGAATGAATTTGCTTTCGCCTACAAAATAGTTGTTTGCTCCCTTGGCAAACAATCTACTATTCCCGAATCCAATGAATTTTCGCCTAGGTTTTATGGGTGCTTAATTGTTGCAATTGGGTCACACTGTGACGTTCTGGAAGGAATACGTCAAATTATGAGTCACCCTGTATCTGTTTCTTGCCCATTCCTCTCCATACGAAACTTTGGAAAAGAAAAAAAAAACAATGCTATTTTCTCGTAAATAACGTTCAATAATGCCTTTTAATTGCCTCCTTGAAATAAATTAAGTATTTGACTTTGATTTTGAATATGACTTAGCTCGATCCGACGATCGCTTGTGACCAAGTGACCAAAGAAGCAGTAGATAAGCGCCTATCATTAAAAGAAAACTGTCACTGACGAATATGAACAAGTTCACAATTGAAATACTATATCAGGCGTCTATAAATGTGGTTAATGAGGTAAATTTTTGATTGCTGTAATAAAATTGGCAGGCGTAAACTATTTATATTGTATTATTAACTAGCCTCCCTCTCCCTTTTCCATACAATTCGGTCATTTGCGAGTACTGTACTGGCCAGTCCTTTCGGTAGGAGTTAAGCTCGTCGTTATCGTCGTTTATATTATAGTTCTATTTAAATTGTGTAAATTTGTAAATGCACGTAGGTATTTTAATTCAACACCGTATCGTAGTTTAAGTTTATTATAGTCTCGTAGTTGTTTTATGCATGTTGAAAATACCAACATGGGTAGTTCCGGGACAGTCTAGCGCATGTTAAACAACTTTAGCGAATGCCTCGCTAAAACTTCGTTACAAACCAATGTTTCTATATTGCCTTGGTTTTCGATGGTTTGATCAGGATACCCTTATAGCAGATCTGGTTTCGAAATTACTGCTTTATGGCGAGCGGTATCGTCAGTTTCATAATCAAACACTCAGTTGTCAGATCGTTCTGCGATTACCTTTTTTCCGTCGCCGTTTTAGTTCCTCCTCACCTGCTACGTTTTGTGGCATTACCGATGGCAATCAATTTAATCGAAATATGATTATGCACGCCTCATTTAAATGCATTAGTTAGGTAGGTATACAGTTAATATAAATTGAATGATACCTATAATCTTGATGTAATACGGATTATTTCAAATCGAAATATTACATTGATCTGACGTCACTAAACAGTCACTGATTTATTATCTATACATATAATAAAATCGTAGGAAAGTCAAAACTGTACATTGAATATTTTTTTAAAAGAATACTTGGGGCGTGATCTACAATCGATACCGAAGCCAAAAATATAGTTTTTAGAATTTTTGTCTGTTTGTCTGTATGTATGTCCGGGATAAACTCAAAAAGTACTGCATGGATTTACTTCAAATTTTGCATAAATATTACTGAGAGGTCGGGTCAACATATAGGCTACATATTATCACGCTATCACCTACGGGAGAGGAGCTGTGAATCTTTATTTTTCTTACGCATTCTGTGACAGCGTGTAATCTAACGACGCATATTTAAATGTTGTTTTTCAGTAAGCCATGCTATTATCTAGCTTTACACTATAAAAACTACTCCATTTAAGTAACTTGGGCAGAGAAACATAGTTTAATGAATGTTAGTAGTATAATAAAGAAAATTTTGAAGCAACGCCATCTATGCGATTTCATAAAAATCAAATCAAGTTACATGTTGACACTTTTTGGAAATTAATAATTTAAATTTGATCATGTTGGCGAGGTTAGTAGTTAGTTATTCTTAAAATACATAGATGGCAATGTGCATTTTCTTCATAAAACTTCTATCGTATAGTTCGTTTTGACAAATTCAAGTTCCAACAAAACCCTTAAAATCTTGAGCAGAGTTGAGGACGACAATTAAAAATAAATGCGGTGTTAAGTATTACAAAAAAGTTATGTTCCTACTGGAGACGAAGTCGGAGTAACTGATGAACGCGTGCTGAACACCTGTCTCAGTTCACTTCAAGATGTGGTCATTTCTATCGGCGGCAATCCACTGATCGAATAGGTATGGGTTACCAGCTCCTCAATCATCACCGCATCAAGACCGTGTAAATCGGGAGTATAACGCTGAGACAAATTACGATCCGGGCGATGTCGCTTTGTTTTCTTCAGAGCAAAAACAAATTTATGACACCGTCCTTGAAAGCGTTGGGCAAAAACCAGGGTCAAATGTTTTTCTTGGAATGCGTCTGGTGGAACAGGAAAAACATTTGTTACCACTGGCATACTTACAGAGGTCAGCAGGCAAGGCAAAATTGCTATTGCTGTAGCGTCGTCGGGAATCGCTGCCACACTGCTTCCGAGTGGCAAGACAGCACAAGCCATGTTTAAAATTCCCATCGATTTAGAGAGCGCCGAAACGCCTGTTTGTGGTGTGTCACGTAACAGCGATAAGGGACACGTGCTCAAGGATTGCTCTCTGATCGTATGGGATGAGTGTACGATGGCCAATAGGAAGGCAGTTGAGGCCGTGGACGGAACCCTGCAGGACATCCGCAGGAACGAACATTTGATGCGTCGTATCACAGTTCTGTTCAGTGACGATTTCCGGCAAACGCTTCCCGTGGTGACACGGGGATCGAGGGCTGACGAGGTGAATGCTTCGCTGAAACGATCTTCGTTGTGGTCACGAGTTCGTACGCTGCGCTTGACCTCGTGCTCAAGAATTCTCCGATTTCCTTCTAAATCTTGGCAAAGGCACTGTACCAGAAGAGAGAGGTGGACAGGCGGTGGTTCCAGAGTCTCTCGGTAGAGTGGTATCCAGCTTAGAAGAACTCATTCGCTGTGTGTACGGGGACATCAGTCGTATACCGCACCTGCAGAATTCTTGGGTATGTGAGCGGGCCATTTTGACGTCCAAAAATGATCAGGCTGCAGCAATTAACGAATGCATTCTCTCGGAAATTGAGGGGAATGAAGTGGTCTACACCTCGATAAACACTGTTGTCAAGCAAGATGACGCCACACATTATCCCGTGGAATTTCTGAACTCCCTGTCAGCAAGTGGACTTCCAGCGCATACCATCAAGCTGAAGGTCGGTGTCCCGATTATGCTTCTTCGGAACCTATCTCCTCTGAAGTTGTGTAACGGGACCCACCTTAAAGTCATCTCGCTCTATAGACACACCATTGAGGCGGAAATTCTTACGGGTTGTGGTGTCGGCGAGGCAGTATTTATACCACGCATTCGGGGTCATACCTCATAACTTCCCGTTCCAGTTCAAGCGCGTACAGTTCCCCGTGAGTGTTTGCTTCGCGATAACCATCAATAAGTCGCAGGGGCAGACACTGACGGCAGCAGGTGTCGACCTCAGGACGAGTTGCTTCTCACACGGACAACTGTACGTCGCTTGCTCCCGCGTCACCAGTCCTGACTCTTTTTACATTTTGGCTCCTGGCAGCATAACTACCAACGTAGTTTATAGGGAAGTGTTGTAAGGTATGATACCTTTGTACGTATTTTTACTCTTTTGTGTCCTAGAATGTATTCCTGCATTATTTTCTCTATTTCCTTCAGTCACATCTTATGGCTGAACTCAGCAGGACTCCCATATAACTCTCTTCACTTGCTTCGCTTACAAAAAAAACTTATATTTTAATGCTATTTTAAAAGTTGTTTACTTATAATGCTATAGCGACACTGGCATCTTAGGTATTTTTGGTGCTGTAGAGCCTTCACGCAGACGACGTCGCGGGCAGCAGCTAGTCCGAAATAAATTTGCCATAGTAACACTTGCCGACCCTGGCTTTTTACAGTTTCTTATTTCTGGCGACCATTAGTCTTCAGGATTTTTCAAAAGAGACGTTTTCAATTTGTATATTAATACTTAGTTAACTGTCTTCAGAGATCCATTTAGTAGATTCTGGTGCTAAGTATCTCGTAAGTACTTTAGTACCCCGTGTCCTAATATAAGCGATCGTCGCGTGTATATGTCATCGAAAAAAATAAACGCAACAATCATATAATTGAGCGACGAACGGCTATATTAGGACACAGTCGTAGATCTTTTGCAGCGTAAACGGTCAGAAGCCCGAAAGTCTGATAACCAGTCTTACAAAGGGGTATCGTATTACCCAGTAACTGGGTTGTGGAAGTCAGATAGGTGATCGCTTCATGTATAAATACTATTGGCAGCTGCATCCGGTTAGACTGGAAGGCGACCCTGAAATATTTGGGAAAAGGCTTGGCAGAAGTACTTAGAGAGAGAGTAGAGTCACTCGTGGGTACGTCTGTGAAACCATTCCCCAAAAAGCATGGCTATGTCGTTTTGAATGAAAAGTAGGTACCTATGGGTATAAGCAAAATAACATGCACATGAGGTGTCCATATACGGCGGTAACCACTTTCCATCTGGTGGATCGACACCGTCGGCTTTTTGCTACCCCAGCATACTAAAATATTTAGGAATATGGAATAAAATTCTAAAAAAAAAAGACGAGTTGCACTCCGGGAGTGCCGGCAGAAGTGAAAACTTGAATATTAACGTTGAAATAAATCAATTATTAATTGAATTAATATAACTAAGTTTTTTTCACTATTTCTGCGTCACTTTTTTCATTAATCGATGCACTTTGTTCAATTTCCATTTTTTGAAACACTTTATATACACGAATTTTACGGGAACACCCAAATACTCCGAAATATTTTACTCCGAATTTCGATGTTACGATTTTCAAAAGTCCGAATTTCATAATACCTAAGAATCATAATGTCTATTATTAAAAATCACGAAATTTATTTTACCGAAAGTCATAAATGCGACTTGTTTGTTTTCCGATTTTCATATATTCGAAAAATCAAATGCTCGATGGGTTCTCGGTCCGAAAAACGACATTCCGATTTTCAATACTCCGAATTATTTCCGTTACGGTTACCGGACCCGAACTCAACGAACGTAATAGACGACGTAGGATGCAAGAGCGAGCGAAGGGCACCCCGAGGTTCGGTTTGGTTAGGTTACTTTAAACCCTTTACACAGAAATAGGGGCCCCGCGAAGCGGGGCTCCGTCGACATAGGATGCAAGAACGAGCGATGGGCACCCCGAGGTTCGGTTTGGTTAGGTTACTTTCTCCCGGCCGTGGTCGAGTCGATGGTCGGCAGCGAAGAGTCCTGGGACGCGGTGGTTTCCTTCTGCGAAGTCGTCGTCTCGCAGAAGGAGGCTGCGGAAAGGGAGAGGGAGATCTCGTCCACTCACCCGGCCCGCAGCAGGCGCACCGGGCGTCGGCGGAGGGCGGACAACGCGCTCTTCCAGCCCCCCTAAATGGGTCCAGGGGCGACGGACTCGGGGACGTCCGTAGCCCCCCATACACTAGGACCCGAGGTGGCGGCGCGTAGTGTTCCACGCGCGCCCCTCTTAGACGTCGCGGGGGGAGTCAAACACCTCACTCGGAGGGAGGAGGAGGAGGCCTGCAGCGGCGGGCCGGCACCAGCCGGGGGTTGCGGAAGGATCGTACGTTCCCGCGACCCCTGGCGTAGGTGTGAGATGGAACACCGGGGTGGTTTTTAGTCAGTAAGAGTCTGACAGACCCCGCCGCCCGCCCCAGAGCGGCGGACATCCATGAGGATTTTCCACCCCGGAAACAAAAAAAAAAAAAAAAAATGGCTAGGTTACTTTAAACCCTTTACACAGAAATAGGGGCCCCGCGAAGCGGGGCTCCGGCGACATAGGATGCAAGAGCGCGAAGGGCACCCCGAGGTTCGGTTTGGTTAGGTTACCTTAAACCATTTACACAGAAATAGGGGCTCTATTGTTGGTTTTCTGCCATTTATATTCTTACAATTGGAAATATGTGTTTATTTGTCTTGCTATTCAGTTCTACAAAGCGTTATTATTTCGGAATTCTAATTAATCGGTATTTCAATAATCGGAATTCGTATTTTTGATGTTTCGAATTATCATTAAGTCGGACTTTTTGTTATTCGATCTATTGAAACTCGGTATTTTGAGAATAGTAATTATAAATGTTAGGGATATTGAAATTTCGGAATTATTAAAATAGGATGAATGATAAATCGGAGTTGTTATAAAAGGAATTTTGAACCATTCGGAATTATGAAAATCGGCATTTTGAAATTCGTATTTGTGACTTTCGGAATAAAATTTTTCGTATTATTGTAGTGTACCCGAATTTTACGAATACACAGCAGTGTGGCTACTACACAGACGGTCGTGCCATCAGCTGTCCATCCACGTCCGCGTCCGCGTCCACCATCACCATCACATCACATCACATCACCATCACCATCGCCATCACCATCGCTATCACCATCACCATCACCATCACTATCACCATCGCCATCACCATCGCCATCGCCATCACCATCACCATCGCCATCACCATCACCATCCATCCATCCATCCATCCATCCATTATCGTGTCTCACTTGGTTCACTTCGATTGGCGCCGCCGTAGAAAGAGATGGGGGGGGGAATCTCTCCTGACGGTCACGTGTCCTGACGCGATGCCCTGACGCGAGTTTAACATTTTTTACCCATTACAAAAAGTGTTCAACGCCGCTACAGAAGTTTTCACTTCAAAAACAAAAATATCTCAAATTAAACATTTTGTGATCTAATAAGACACCGCAAATTCGTTTAATTTCATGTCATGGGAGCCATCAACAAATAGGTACTTTTGGGTTATCGCAGCTTATCAGTTGGTATCGAACACTTTCTTCGAACACCTGGGTGTGTCTAATCAAGTATTATCGGCTTGTTTCTAATGAGCTTACGCGTGGCAGCCTGCATGACGATGCTTTATGAAGTTCGTGACTATCGATCGTATCATAAATCATTGATAAGCATTTTCTGTACCTAAACCTGTAAGAGAATATTTTATAGGTAGGTATATTACCTCAGAATAATTAACATTAGGTGGGTGTTTCTTATGTTGAGTTAGAATAAACCTATTCAAGTTTTTTGTCGCTGAAAAAAAGGCAACCACACTCTTGAATCAAAAATATCATAGGTTAATTTAGTCCTTTGTCGACCCAGCCCGGTCTTTTAGTTTAACAAGAGTATCTCTGTCTGCACAACCAACATACGGGGTTAAACAAATGTTATCTGCGCAGTTTAACGATGTAGACGAGAAAGTATCGTTATCGTTGATCGTAAATCGCACGGAACGATCGTCCGATACGTAACGATCGCGTTCGGAATGGATTCCGTTTTGCATTGATCGCCCCAGTACACTGCATATTGTTACGCCTTTTTATATACGAACTGTGTGGGCGTAAACTACGCAATATGTGATGCGCGATACTTTTCTGTAAAAGTTTTTTTTTTGCGTGCGTTACTTATAAGTTTTTAACATTATACACATTAAAACAAACAATGTGAAAGTTAAGTCAACTAAGATACTATGGTGACAGGACTTTATCTTGGTTCGAAGAAAGTGGTGAACCTTGATGACTTATGAAAATCGATCCGGTAAAGTGATAGTGGATTACTAGGTACTTGTGCGCAATGTCACCCACGGTCAATCTCCACATTCCACATCTCGTGGAGAAAACAATGATCGCGATGTTCAATCACGGATCGAGATGACTAGATTAAAAGTCTGTAAAACGAAACAAAAATACAAATACTAAAAGAAAACCTTTGCGAAGTGATTACGTTTACCCTAAAATGCAACATCACTGTGTAAGAAGTTTGTCCAGTATATTTATATTTTTATCCATAGATATCCGATTTTTATCGTATTAATAAATTCTCTATGAAATAGCACAGTGGAATGATTGCGCAACATTGGTTGCCCCATGTACTCCCCACTCTTAGTTGTAAATAGGAATTGGTCTGGCTGATTGGTATTGGAAAAATGGGAGTTGCATTTAAATGAGAGAACTTTACAGTTCATTGGCAAAGTAATTTGCATTCGTATTTTTTAGATTTGTAACGAATTGAAATGAATTAATCAATAATTAAAGAAAAAATATGCAATCAACCTATTTTTTTTTTAAATATGAAAATGAAGAAAGAAAGAAAAATTGTTTATTTTGTACAAACAAAACGCACAAATATACTTAAATCCGCGTACCGGAAGACGTAGCGTTGGAAGGCCTCCCACACGGTAGTTTGATGACTTGGTGAAAGCCGCAGGAATCCGCTGAGAGCCAGAAACTCAGAACCGGTCGAAGTGGCAGTGCTTGAGGCTATGTCCAGCAGTGAACGTATTTCGGCTGAAATGATGATGAAATTGGGAATTCATTTTTAGTTCATAGTTAATTTAGAAGGCTAATTTAGTTCATTAGGTTAACCAAACATTTCTAGAAGTTATGAAGACCCAGAATCAATGGTTTAATGCATTATTCATAATGATGTAGGTGCCTACAACTACAATAGAGAGTGTTCTATCTCTGTAGCTATTTTAAAACCAATTTTGAGTAGGTCTGTAAGTGAGATCTACTCAAAACAGTTTTAAATAATAAAAAAGAGACAGAGAGAACAACATTTTTGATAAAAATGATTTTCTAGAAAAATTTCGACAGTACCTACCAATTAGGGTTATTGTATCTATACCGACATTATAATTTTGATAGAATTCATATTTCAGGAGGTGAATAAATTCTATTTAAAACTATACTACACTATACTATTTTTTTTAAGGTTCTGGAATGGCGACCGTGTACCGGAAGGCGTAGCGTTGTAAGGCCTCCCACAAGGTGGACCGACGACCTTGTGAAGGCCGCAGGAACTCGTTGGATGGGAGAAGCACAAAACCGGTCGAAGTGGAGGTGCTTGGGGGAGGCCTATGTCCAGCAGTGGACGTCTTTCGGCTGAAATGATGATGATGATGATGAAAACTTTATCCACGAATCAATATACTCATATTGGAAATACGTGAAAAGATCATTTTTTGATTTTTCGTGAAACTGCTGTTATTCTTTCGGTAGTTAACTGATTACCATAATATTTGTCGAGTGATCGATTTCAATAAAAATTTCGTCTTGTCTGCAAATGACAGCAGATCCTAACCAAACAGTTTGATCGATCGGCGGCTTAGGCCCTTAGACGAATCGATGGATATCTCATTTGTCAAATCAATCTGTATAGGACCTCATAGTAGGTACTACTTATATCCAAGGTTTAAATGCGTTCGCTTGTTACTTACTAGGTAATCGTAAACTATAGAGTAGGTAAACCTACATCTATAGCTACTAAAGGCTAGCGCACATCGGCGGACGGCGGGGCAGGATATTTTAAATTTATCAGCATAAATTCGTACGTGTTTAATGGTAACAATACGAGTATATAGATTCCAAAGCTCAGGGACCGACCACGAAGCATCAAAGGTGATTTGTATCTGCGGTATTGAAGAATGCGCTTACGGATACTGCGACGGGATGCGACGACATGCGACGGGACATGACAGCAAGCGGCGTGAGGTAACTGCAGGTTGCGAGGGTATGCGCCAGAGTCCGCTAGCGTAAGATCTCGAGGGAGAGGCAGTGCAAGCGAGGGTGTACTCTGGATTTCCCCCGTGGCATACTGCGGGATGTCGCGGGATGCTGCCGGCATGTCGCAGTATCCAGTTGTGCGCTGGCGACGCGCGCGACGGCCGCTGGCAGCATCGTAAGTCATTACTGTGGCAAATCCTCCTCGATGCCCTCCTCCGCCGTCAACCGGCGTGCGCTGGTGGTGCGCTGGCCTTAACTTTTACTATCGTTTTATTAATCATGAAATTTTTGAAGAAAGTGGTGTTGTACCTGTTTAAGAGCTGGTTAAAATAAACCAGAAAAATGAACTAAACACAGAACAATACAGGGTGAAATTGAACACATGCGACAAATCGAAATGGGAGATTATACTCATCATTTTGAACAACTTTTACTATGGGACCAAACCTGAAATCGCGAAAAAAAAATCAGCTGTTCCCTACATTTTGGCGAGTTATGCGAACATAAATGTAGGGAACAGCTGATTTTTTTTTCGCGATTTCAGGTTTGGTCCCATAGTAAAAGTTATTCATAATGACGAGTACAATCTCCCATTTCGATTTGTCGCATGTGTTCAATTTCACCCTGTATATCAACAGGTAATTTTGATTCGTAGAATAAAATTGACGTCTGACAGATTTTGTATGAAGAAACTGTCAAAAATAAAATTGAAATTATTCCTTGGATAAAATTATCTGACGTTGGAAAAATTAGCCCTTAGACAAAGATTTACAAACAAACAAGTAAAGCTGACCAGCAACAAACAACTGTCCCTTAGAACAAACTGCATTTCGACAGGCTAGTATTTGTGGTAACACCAAACCAATATAAACTGTAACAGTTAGGTGCAAACTAAAGTGTAACACCTGACGTGGAAGTTCAGCCGACGTTGACGCCCAACCCTCGTCGAATTAGAATTAGAATAGAGCTTGATTGGCGGTGCTGAGCTCCCAGACAAACTTCCCTGCGTTTCAAAGTTCATGGATTGATTATATAGACGGGTAAAGATTACATAGATATGTAGATAGTTTTCGTGGTACTTGTCTTGCAAGTGCCTTATCGTTACGACCAAGTCTTACTGGTAAAACATGAACGAGATATTCTGATGTTACCAAACTACATTTATGTGTGTGCAAAGTTCAGGTTCAAAACTCGATGGGGTGACGGAAAGTTGGGGAAAATTCTACCGAACGAATCTTAATGTGCCTGCCTGCCCTTGCATAGTTATCATTTCAGCCAAAAGACGTCCACTGACAGACAGGCCGCCACTTCGACAGGTTTTATGCTTCCCGCATCCAGGGAGTTCCTGCGGCCTTCACAAGGTCGTCGGTCCTAGTGGGAGGCCTTCCAACGCTACCACATTTAAGTGCACAGCTTAGTCCTTGTGGGAAAAGGTTCAATACTTCATGCAGCCCCAGTAACTCTGAAATAGCTTAAAAAACCAGGCTGCGTCCTTTCAATAATTTCAATCATAATAAATTGTGATTTCAGCTTGCCTATACGAATAATTTAATAGAAATACTTAATACTAATACACGGTGTTACGGTTTCAGGTCAAGTCAAAGACGTTGGGAATTGTATAAAATTTTATTGTATTTCCGCATTGCGGTGTACTATGTCCCCTAAACAGTAACACAAAGGCTGTCACACTGTGCTCTTTGTGTCTAAACGAAAGAATTGGACTTTCCGCCTGAAAGCAGCTGAAAGCCATCCAATATTAAAGTGTCGTTTAACATCACAGATTTATTAGTTACTGTTTTCTTTTTTTTAAAGTATTTTTGCTGAACGAATAACAATAAGATATGATTTAAGTAATGTAATTGATATCAGTCTACAAACGTCATGACATATTATGCCATAACTTAAATGACTCTTTTTTGACAGCCATTTGTTTAAATGGACCATTTATTTAAAACAAATATGTACATGGCAATATCGCTTTATAGAAGTAGATATCATTAATAATAATAGTTATTATTAACATATAATTAAAATGCATGTCAATCATTAGACAACCATCTAAATTTCGATCAAGTAGATAGTATAATAGAGGTAGGTACCTATATGTATAGGTGCTCTACAGATTATTGGTTTTCATAGTAGGTATGTACCATTTATTTAAATCCACGTTTATTTCCTCGAAGTAGTGAAAAAAAAAGCTATGCCTAGTCTGTTAGCAGTTTTAATGCTTTGGCTTTAGCACAGGCTTTAGAAACAAACGAAGAGACTATTTTTTGTACATTACAGTAATCGTAACTAAGTCCATGGGTGTCCCCAATTGATTTCAACACAAATCCAAACTAATATTATAAATGCGAAAGTAACTCTGTCTGTCTGTCTTTTCTTCACGCCTAAACTACTGAACCGATTTGTGTGAAATTTGGTACAGACATAGTTTGGAACTTGAGAAAGGACATAGGATAGTCTTTATCCCGATATTCCCACGGGATCGAGACTTATGCGGGTGAAACCGCGGGGCGCAGCTAGTAAAACAATATATTTGGCTAATATCAAACGCTTTAGTCATGACATCAACGAACACTATTGACTACTTATCTGATAAGAACCTATTAAAGTTATGCCCGAATTGTATTATCTGCAGGGATTAACTATTTCTTAGATTTTCATTATCGAATCGCAATTTAGACCTACATAATAGGTAGGTATGGTTTAATAGTCGATTGGGTATAAGTAGTTTATTTAGATGTGTTTCAATTATAAAAAAAAACATATCTAAGTGTGTGTGTAGCCACAGTCCATTTTTAATAAATGATTGCTCGTTAAACAATATTGTACTCAATTACATTATAACCCGCTGGTGAATAATGCGATTTGCAAAAAATTTAGTTGATAATCGAATTGCATCTCATCTCATCTCATATCATCACAGAAGATGTACCTAGAGTGTTGTCTTTGGGGATAAAGGTGTCTTTGTCTTGGGCGAGCTTGAATCCCTAGCTGCACTCAGGATTCTAGTGATAGGTAACTGTCTCGCTTGGCTGCGCTCGGGAGCACTGGAATCCCACATTCGCTTAGAATTCAATTAGTTCAATATAGCGCCCGTGATATAAGAGACTGCTTTATACCCTTAGTGAATAATCTACAATTATTTTGAAGTACCTACCTACCTAATTCATTTAATTGACGGACGTGCGAAAACGTGAAAAGAAAACAAAGGGATGGGGCTATTACTCTAATCTAATCGTAATAGATTACGAAAACCAATCAGAAGAGTGTAGGTAGTAGCAGTAGCGACTTACCCCCTTATTCATAATCCTATTTTATCTCAATTTTAGCTAAAATAGGTTTATAGAACGTTTGTCTTTATCTGTCACGTTGACATTTCTGTGTCTAAGAAAGAGACAAACCCCATTTTAACTAAAATAGGTTTGATAAGTTTTATGAATAAGGGGGTTAGTAGTTATATCTTTGTTTGTGTCATTGTTTCTATCTTTGTCGACTCGATCAGGAACGTAAGCATATTTGTAGGTTTTGAAGATTGTAATGTTTGGTCTGCTGTTGATTTATGTAAAATGAGGATCTTATTTATTAGGTAATATTGACGTATGAAAATAACTGGTGACAATACTTGCCCGGACGAAACTTTTGCCAAGGAGCTCGTAATATCGTTTTTGTTACTTTTCTATCAAAATTATTTATACAAAATGAACCCTTATTTATTTATTTTATTATAAAACTATAACCTCTTATAGTGTCCTACTTAATCCGAAATTCCAAGTGGTAGACAAAGGACTTCTTCTTTCCGATTCCGGTCCCGTCTAAGTCGTCTCGTCATTTCCGTCGAGGTCTGCAAACACGTCCTGCCCAGTCATTTCAGCTGTGTGCCTTTTGGGACGTCTGCTAAAGGTTCAAAAATGATCCGTTAATTTAATAACTGTGCCTAAGTGGTCTTCATAGAATTTCGTTTACCAAGCATAAGTCTGGATAATACCTGTGCTGATAATCATCAAAGTAACGCACGTATTAAATCAATCGATCAAAAAATTGCAAGATACCGTTGCCTTATCCGTTTCAAAGAAAACCTCTCATGTGACATCACTATTGCGTAAATCAAGCTAAGGTGACAGGTTATTGCCTGCGCGCAGTTAACGCTTGCGTCCCCCAAATCCGTATGAATTTATAGCTCCCTCCAGTGCAAAAGTTGGCAGGGCTAACTTGTTTGTACGGACATCATTGCCTTGCTATTTTCGTGACACGAAACAAATATGATGATGTCATATGAATCTGCACCCTAATTGCGTAACACACTATCTATCGGAATCTGAATCAATTTGAAGCAAATTTCTAATCCATTGCTTCATAAGTTCGAAAAATATGTCTGCTAAACACGTAAATAACGCAATGAATGTTGTTGAACTGCCAAAATGAAACCGGTTCCGATTGATAATGTGTTACGCAATTGCCCCGCCGGCGTAATGATGTAAGAGCACTATAAATTACTGCACCCTATGATGCAGTACATTACGGTGCTCTTACATTAGGTAAACTAAATTAGGGTCAGTTTCAACAGATAGTTACGATATTTATTAACGTGTAACGCACATGTCTGTTCCGGGCTTATCAAAGTACTTTTCAGTGCTTAGGTTAATTACTTTAAAGATGGCCTCTAATTTTGCACTGCAGCGCTGGGCCTCTTTCGTTCCACTTCTCTTTGTAAGGACTCTTTTTAATGCTTTAATTATTTTCATATGTACGGGACTTCAATTATGAATGAACAAACGACATTACTTCCATTCCCCATATTTCGGTGAAAAACCGCAACCAGTTTCTAAAATTGCCTAGACCCAGATAGAAAGAACCTAGTGAGGTTCTACGGGCCTAAGAGTCAGTCATTACTATTCTTAATAGTAAGTTTTATCATCAACAAACTAATAATGTGACAAAGTGGAAAGAAAGTCCCTAAACCAACGTAATAATTATGTATAACGTAATCTAGCTAAATTCACCACTTTCCATTGCAATACAACTGATATATCACCCCCAGAACGCATCTTTTATCTTTTCACGCTTCATATGAGTCCCTTCAAAATGGTTGAGCTGAATGGTGCTGATGCATGCGTCATGTTCGTGAACGGGCGCCGTCAGTAGGGACTGGTCATCTCTTTGCTGCCATGGCTTATTTTAATTTATTATTTGAATTGTTGTTTTTTCTCATCTTTTCATTATGGACGCTTTTAACGTTCTGCATCGTTCTCACATGTATAATTTTTAACATGAATGATGTAACCAAGACTTTGTAACCACATTATTTTGATTTAAAAGAGTGTCCATGGAGTTTCTTGCCCGTTCTTCTCCATAGGTACCTACGCTTTGGAATGGGCAACTAGCTTCATTTTTTCTGACTGACTGACTTCTTGACAATTCAAAAGTGCCTGTAAATGGTTTAATTGAAATAAATGCTTTGAGTTTTGAGTTTTTTGAGTCGTTCAATAAGAGCCACTTTCATGATTTTGCAGCATGTCCCCCCTATGTTAGTAGGCAGAGGGAAATTGCATTTTATGTGTGAGAGTATAAGGTTATTCTTAAAAAAAACTTTTTTACAAAAAAAAAACAACCGACTTCAAAAAAAAAACACTACAAAGTGAAAAATAACTTTAATTTCGGAAGTCGGTGTCGTTGGTTCCGCATTTTCGTTTTTTGACACCGACTTCCGAAATTAAAGTTATTTTTCACTTTGTAGTGTTTTTTTTTGAAGTCGGTTGTTTTTTTTGTAAAAAAGTTTTTATTTTTCACTTTTTAGTTGTACTTACCCCACACCAATTCAATTAACACTAGTGCATTGAAGAATTAAAAACACGACTCGAAGAATCATCAAAATTCCCATACAAATGCCGGAGATGCAGTACATTTATGCATATAACTTCGTACATAAGAATAATTACCTAATGTATTATATACTAAAACCATCCTGAAAGTATGTAGATCACACTAATGAAAGAATTATCAAAATCGGTGCAGTAGTTTTTGAGATAATCGCGGACATACAAACATACATACATACATACGGGTCGAATACAGAACCTCCTTTTTTAAAGTCGGTTAAAAATATAGTTAAATGAATAGATTCATAGCGCCTCCTTTAAAATTATTGACAACATTTTGCACGCTTATGTTAAGTTTGGACAAAGTAGGTATTATTGTTTTTATGAGTAACCGTAAAATTATGCTAGTAGTGTGTCATTAGTTTTGTTACGAACCTATTATACTAACCGATCTATGTCTATCACATGATACTATGTTTCAATAAAAAATCAATAGAACATTTTTATTGATGTATTTTATTAAAAACAATAATTTAAATCTTGGTCTCTCCGCTCTGCATCTTTCGATTTTTCAAACAAGTTATTACGACAAAATAGTTCTGAAAATAGAATTAACGTAAGTAGTTATTGAAATGAATTTTGTGAATATAATTACTTATGCAAATAATAAGTATAGAAAACAATGCAAATTACTTAATTTTGTTATGTTCGAGAAATTAATACCGATTGAACTAATCAGATTGATGTGTAGTTGGATCAGGTTCATCAAATCTTACGTCCTATTGTTGAAAGTAAAGTCTAGTGTATTTAAAAAATATTTTTATTAAGTATATTGAGTTTGTACAATTATTAAGTAGAGATTAATAAATAGCTTCTTTTCCTCTTTCTACGTAGTTATCTCCGTCGATTGTTGTTTACCGTGGTGGGAGTCAAACTCCTTCCACCACCTTCGTTTGGGCTTACCGCTATATATTTTTTTTTATTTTGATCCCTGAGTGGGTCTTATTTTTGTTAACAATATTATTTTAATTAATTAACGAAGGAGCTTACAGCTCTCTCACCTAAAAAAATAATTTTAGAAGTAATCCCGTTACAAATTAAATCCAAAGTCGATGAAATACACACATCTAACTTAAACTTATAAACATATTTGTAATCTACAGTGGAGACAGCCTTACTTTCAACAATATGACGGCAGATAATACTTTAGCCGAAACTTCGTATTCAATAGATTTCACAGGTGTCTGTGGAGTTAGGTGGAGTGTATCTGAACGAGTCAATTAGAACTATGGACTCTTCTGCAGTCGAACCGAGTAGGGTAATCTGAAAATTAAAGAAAACAAAATTTTAGTAATAATTTTGCCTTGTTTACGATAGACGAAATGCAGTATTACTTACTTAATAAAGACAGTGTTAATTATGGAAATGTGCATTGAATTTTTTACGATTTTTGTAGATCCATGTGAATTTTACAAAACAGCAAACTATTAAGAAAAGATAAATGAAAGCCACGGTCTAAAATTGTTGTTAAATTGAAATTAGAATTGATGACATGACCATATAAAATTTATAAGATTATCATTATTATTTTACTGAAAAAACTGTCTTTAATCTGAATAAAAATCGTAACATTCGTGACAGGAAGCAAGAAGTAGTCATTATGTTTTTATATTAAAATTAGCAATCTTTACAACGAGTTAAATTACGAAAAACGTGATCGTCTTCGATCACTTATTCGCTAAAATTCTGAAACACCTGTTTCAGAATTTCGACTTCATTTTTATTTTGACTACTTCTATTTTTCTCTACTCAACCTAGCCCGGTTTAATTAGAGAGTATTGTAAATATAATAACGTCTTTACGAAATGTGGAAGTGGATAGTAAGGTAGTGACAACGGGCCTAAGACTTTCATTGATATGAAGGGTTAAATTAAAAAGTCATACTTACATAGCCGTCGAAAATTGAAAAGTCTGTTACAGTCACTTTTAACACGTTCCATCCTTCAACGAAATTAGTGTTAGAGGCGTAATATAACTGGAATCCAGCCACTGTGTCTTCTCCAGAAGGTACGCGCTTCTTAGCCAAAACTATTATGTAATCCAGAGCTGAAATTGATTTCATAAAAGTGTTCACTTCTATAACACCTCCTGGCATCATTCGGAAGACGAATGAAGATATGCAGCTCGATGTTTCGTTAGGGGAAATGAAAGTGCTGCTGTCAGGATCAATTGTGTCAATAGCCAGAGAATGGTAATCTCCCAGATGCCAGGAAGAATATCCATTGCATAGCACATTATTAGTATCAAATGAATTTTCGAAGTTGGCTTCGAAATTATAAGTGACGCAGTCTTTGCCCGTGCCTATTGGAGCAACAGTTGTGACCGGAACTGGTGTTGTAGTTTCTTCATCTTCATAAATTTTGCACTCCTCGTTTGCAAGTGCTGGTGGAATATATCTGAAGGAATCAATGAGGACAATAGATTCTGCCGATGCTGAACCCAGGAAGGATATCTGAAAAACATTAAAAAAAACATTTTTTATTTTTGTTTTAGAAAAAGTGACATTTACATATTAAAGACTTTCTAGCTGATAAGATTTATATTAAAATATTGGAATAAATATGAAAGAATAAAAAGTTTTTCCGATTGAATAAGTTCCCATGATAATAAAATCAATGTTATCAGATGTAAAAAAGATTTAATCTACGTTGATACTGATGGACGAAACTAAATATTTAGAACTTCGAACAATAATTAGGATACAATAATAGAACTTACGTATCCATTAAATCTGCCGCTTCCTGATAGAACAACTTTTAAGACATGCCATCCGTCAGCATAGTTTGAAACCAAAGGTGAAAGTCCTGCGCTACCAATCACCACATCACTGGCTTCATTAGCAATTTTATTTACAAGCACTGTAATTTGATCAGTGATTTCTGCTGATTCCATATATACGTTAACTTCCAGTACACCGCCATTACTAACTTCAAATGGAAATGAGGAAACGCAACTGATGAAATCTTGTGGAGAAATGAATTGAAGGCTCTCTGAGCTTGGGTGATCAACTGCCAAAGAAGTGTATTGGTCTAATTTCCAGCGTGTGAAGCCGGTGCACAACCCTCTGTTGCTGTCGAATAGGGCATCGAAATCTGTTTCGAAATTGTAAGCGACGCAATTCTCAGGTTCTTGTTCCATTGGGCTTGAGGTCACAAACTCTTCATCGTAGACTTGACAATCATTTTCGTAAAGTGGTGGAATGTATCGGAAGGAATCGATTATCACTTTAGAACCCGGTGATGCTACTCCGAGGAAGGACACCTGAAAAAGGAGTAAAATAATTATATACGAGTATGTATTCAATCGCAAAGCGCTTCGAAAATAATTATTGTAGAAATTACTGTTCTGGTACTCAAAGGAATTAATGAATTTAGAAAAGTTAGCAAAACGATAGTGGTTTTGGTAGGACGATAGGCTTTGTTTATTTTTATGAAGTCGATAGTATAATCGGACTTTAATAGGAATTAATGAATTTAGAAAAGTTAGCAAAACGATAGTGGTTTTGGTAGGACGATAGGCTTTGTTTATTTTTATGAAGTCGATAGTATAATCGGACTTTAATAGGAATTAATGAATTTAGAAAAGTTAGCAAAACGATAGTGGTTTTGGTAGGACGATAGGCTTTGTTTATTTTTATGAAGTCGATAGTATAATCGGACTTTAATAGGAATTAATGAATTTAGAAAAGTTAGCAAAACGATAGTGGTTTTGGTAGGACGATAGGCTTTGTTTATTTTTATGAAGTCGATAGTATAATCGGACTTTAATAGGAATTAATGAATTTAGAAAAGTTAGCAAAACAATAGTGATTTTGGTAGGACGATATACTTTGTTTATTTTTATGACGTCGATAGTATTATACGAGTATATCACTGTTGGTAATCTATGGAGCTAGTCATAGGTATAAAAATATTTGTTATTATAATGCTTGATAAGTGTGGCGTGTCATAGCCATTTTTAATAGAAAAGCTAGGTGGCAATTTTACCGTGCCTAAAATTTTCATGAATAACAGAAAATTCAGACCGTTCACATAGGTATGTACCTACCTATATATTGTGATGCAATATGAACCAATAATGATGCCTTTTATGAATTTAGCCGATTCAAAAAGTGCATGTGATTACTATATTGCTAATACGTAGGTATAATGCAATTAGAATAGTGTTATTTACATGAGTTTTGGTCTATGTTTACCAAGCTTTTGCAGGTTATTCTCAGCCTCTGTTGAAGGCGCACACTATAGATTCTTGCAAATTAATAGTGATAAGCACCATATTGTTTATTCATACTTAAACGTATGTACAATGATAGTACACAAGACACGGTTATGTGGCGTTTTCTACTAGTTCATGACCTATTTATTATCAAAAGAGGTAGTTTTTGTCGATTTTCAAAGTTCATGATAATTCTTTGACCTTTGTTGTTCACTGTTAAAAGAATACCAGTATGCTTTAAAGATTATTTCCAAAGATAAAATTTCCATTCAATTACTAATTATAGGTAAAATAAAAATAATTAAGGGATTATTACGTTTTATAAACTTGGCTAAAGTTTGTAATACACATTTTAAATATTTGAATCTATCTGAAAACCTACTCTATCATTAGGTACCTACGACATCGCGACGCGAAGAGAATAGTGTAACGATAAAATTAGCACTTAAACAAATTCAGATCAGATGACTGCTGTTTCCTATGAAGCTGTATTTACCGCGTTACTGTGCAACAACACTTATGGTATCGTCTTTAATCTTTTAATCCACGATAGGATTAAAATACCGAATTTATAAAAGGGCTTAAATTGAATTTCCTTCTATCCACCGTAAATGTAGGTAATCTGAAAAACAATTAAAACAAGAATAAAACTTACGTATCCACTAAAAATCCCAGTGCCGTACAAATTTATTCTCAGAACGTGCCATCCATCAAAGTAATTGGTGCTGAGGGGCGTCAGCATAGCCGTGCCTGTGACGACATTGTTCCCACTGCTCGAGACCTCGTTAGCAAGCACGACGATCTGATCCCGCTGCGATGTTGACTCCATGTAAACGTATACCTCCACAATTCCGCTCGACCTCATCTCGAAGCTGTACGACGACACGCAACTCAGGGTCCCATCAGGAGTTATAAACAAATCCGTTTCTTCATTAGGACTGCTTAAGTCAAGAGTACTGTAGTTCCCCAACTTCCAGGTTGCCATACCAGCACACAAAGAGTTACCATTATTGAAGTTATCATAAAAATTTGATCCAAAATCGTATGTAACGCAATTTTCACATTTTATTGCCGAAATCGCTAACAGCAAAGTCAATAAATATTTTGTATATTCCACCATATTCAGACATTTACACACAACTGATAGTTCCAACTGTCGTGTAAGTGTAGTGATTATAGGAATATTAAAGTTATCGTGGATAAGATTATATTATTATATACGTATCCGGCATATTGATAAGTGCAATTGTTTTCTTTTTATCTTTAAGTAGCCGTTTGCTTGGCGGCTTCGTTCGCAATGTGTGCTTATTTATACAAGTACCTATTATAATATAAACTTACTATTAGCTAATTATACATATCACGGTATTTTTTGTCGAAAATGTTTATTTTTATTAGGATTCTTAAAATCTAGGCTGGAAGACCTTTTATAGCTCTTATCTACCCGTCATGACAAAACAAGTGGAAAAGTTGCATTTGCCTATTTTTACAAGCTTTTTATTGATTTGACTAAGAAAATACCTAGTAGTTAGTACCTACTTTACACTTTATCAAACTCTTCACAAGAAATTATAGGTACGTACCTACTTACTTACCTACTTAGTTACTTAAATTTAACTTTCAACGTTTCCACATACTGACAGACGCCATGATATTCTTGTAATTCGCTTTAACACAAATAATATGCAAATAAATATTTATTGTTATTTGTTTTGGAACGGCATACATAGATAACATAAAGTGTGGCAGAAAGCCATCACCTGATTTTAATCTGTGAATTCTGGGTAAACACTGGAGGAAGTCAACAATGATTTTATTACGATAGTCGGGGATTGATTTCTAGAAAGAGGTCTTTAGGTTTTTCTATTGCAGGTTTTGTTTAAAGGAAATCTAGCCTGGAAAATTTAAGGAAATTTTGGAAGGAATTGTAGTAGTTAAAATTACGTTATGACGGGTAGATAATATGCTTAGGTGCTTCTAGCAAATATTCAAAAACTTATTTCTAGTTCTGGTCCATTTATGTACCTATTAGAGTTTTTGATTTTTTCTTAGTTTTCGCTTTCTTCTTAGTTGTGAAACTTAGTGTAGACGATTTTCTAGTTATTCCGTGAGGATATAAGAGGAAGTCTGAAAGTCTTTTGTGCTGGTGACTGAAAAGTTGCGTGGAAATCAGTTGTCATGGTATGAATATGTGATGCGGAGGAATGAAGAAAATGTCGTGAGGAAAGTGTCTTTAAAAGTAGAAGAAGAGCAAAGAAATGATGGATGGCGAAAGATGGCATGGCTAGAAAGGGAGTAATTACCAAGATGATATCTAATAGAGAAGTATGGAAAAAAAGACATGAGCATCGACCCCAAATAAATTGGGATAAAGGTAAGAAAATGACGACTTCGCTCTTCACTACCATCGCTCCTCTTTGTACACGCCTTTCGACTACAAAATACGTCCTGAGACAGTTCTATACAGTCCTTTCACAGCTATGTTAGGTACATCTGACGGTAACCTTATAGCTGCGCTGCGATGATTGTAAACGCTGAGTATACAGAATAAAGGTAATATTTGGGACCGAGCTGCCAACTGCAACTGCCAACAGCACGTGCAGCGGCTGGTAACCACGGCTAAGGTAACGGCTGGTAACCTTAGCCGATTGCATGCAGTCGCTGCACGTGCTGTCGGCAGTTGCAGTTGCCAGACCGGTTCCAAATAGTACCTTAATACGAGTTTTACGAAATTTAATCTTTACCAGTTACTAATCGTGTCCACAAGTGACAGGTGTCAGGAATGCGTTCTCTCGGTGGCCGAAGTATCTAAACATGTTGTTTTGTTTACAATTCTCTAAAAAAACAACAAGCTGGTCTTTTGTATCCTGCTTCTGGGTTTTATTGATTTAAATATTTGATAAATCATTCTGATTTAGATCATTGATTTGTATCATTTGATTTGGATCATTGATTTAAATCTTAATTATTATAATCTAGCAACCCTGGTATAAACATTCCAATTAATTGTGTTATTTCTAAAAATAAATAGGCTATCGCAAAAGGAAGGTCTGTATACTATTTAATTGTATGCACTACATTTAATTGCAATCTTTATTATAATTTTCATCTATAATCCAGTAGAGGAACTATTCTCCGGAATGGTTATGTGGTACCTATTTCTACACCGCGCCATTCACCAGCAATAGTAGAACCACATCGAAGCAATGGGTTCTAGATATTGTAACCTTATTATCATTAATTATTGCACAAAGCAAATAAGTTTACTACGACTATTAACACCAAATAAAAGATCAATGAGACTGTAAATAAATAAATTGACATAAAATTCTCGGAAATGTAGAATAACAATAAAATAATAACACGTTTTGTTTTATTGTGTAAAACTTTACTACTGTGTAGGTGTTATCGATCTAAGTCAGCAATCGCAAAATCGACTTGACCTTTCACAAAACATTAATAAATAATAAACTTAACAATGTTGTTGTTTTGTTTGTTAATGTTGTTATTTTCTTGTTTTTTTTTTAATTGTAGTTGGCAGTGGTGGCCCAGTGGAAATGGCTGCGACTGACGAGTTGTATATTGTAGGTTCGAACCCACACAGGCGCTTTACTTTGTGCAAAATATATTTTACGTAACCTACTTAAGTATGTGTATGTTAAGTACACACACTGTAGCACTGCTGCTGCTGTGCACTGTAGTAGTACTGGTGGCCAAGTGGTAACGGCCGCGACTTACGAGTTGTAGGTCATAGGTTCGAATCCAGACAGGCGCTTTACTTTGTGTAAATTATTTCATCATCACTGCTCTCAAAACGGTGAAGGAAAACATCGTGAGGAAACCGGAATGTCCTAGAATCAAAAATTCGAAGGCATGTGACATCTGCCAACCCGCACTGGGCCCGCGTGGTAGATTACGGCCCACTTCCCTCTCACTGAGAGGAGGCCTGTGTCCTAGCAGTGGGAACATTATAGGCTGCTTATGATGATGATATGATGACTTAAGTATGTATATATGTCACTTTTTTGTTTGTAAATTGTTCTGTAGAACGAATTGGGATTCAATTCTGTAATGTTGTGCATGTAATCTTAAATAAATGTTAAATGTTGCGCCACAGAGGCTAAGCTTCTAAGTTTCGTACTGCCTCTGCCGCACTTTGTAGTAGTGCACCTATCATTGCGCGTTTGTATGTTTGTATAAAGTTTTAGTCTCTCTTCTGTTGTCCCAATGCAAGACAAAGGCTTTCCAATCCCTTTTCCTTACACTTCTGTTCTTTGCTTATACGGGTCAGCCTTTTTGGTTGGAGTCAAACTCAAATCCTCAGTCAGATTATTAACAGTAAAAAAAATGCAATATCAACTCCGAATAAACCTAACTATACCGACCAAACCTTCATAATAACAGGACATGACCGCTTCTGTAATTTTGAACGAAAATCCATAAATCACCGAGGGGTTTGTTTGAGAGGTAATCCGATGAATTCGGAGCGTGTCAGGCGGCCGGATGTAGGTGGCGCCCGCGCGTGACGTCACCTACACTTCCGGTGGCGTGCTGAAGCCTTCGGTATATTTTGTTAGCCTATTTTCAAACAGTTTATCTAGAGAGGATACAGGTCATTTTTAATGCCCTTTTTAATAAGAAGAAAGTAAACTTACACATGTGCTGTGCTTTTTTAGATTGCGTCAGTTAGTAAACTCAATTTGTGTTATGACTTTGTCATATAACATTTTTTATGGGTTTAAACTACGTAAGTAAGTAATAATAGGAAGTCATTTACCTAGCCCAACTATGTTGGGGTTGGCTTCCAGTCTCACCTGATGCAGCTGAAGCGACTGTCTATTTGACCTCCACAACCCAGCTACTAGGTAACGATACCCATTAGTAAGACTAGTTGTTAGACTTTTGGGCTTTTGACTACCCGTAACGACTGTCAAATTTCTACGATTGATAGCCGGGACCAACGACTTCACGTGCTTTCCGAGACACGTTCTTGATATGGAAAGATAGTCACCAATCCACGGCCCAACCGTGGCAAGCGTAGCTTAACCTGATCGATCGACCCGTGTGGCTGTTATTACTTAGCTACAAACCGTAATTATAGGAAGTAATATCAATAAAAAGTTGTTCGACTGTTACTACTATTACTACTACCCATAAAAATTATTTTGTGATAGTTTTAATCACTGATTATGTGAAAATTGTGAAATACCCAGTCGTACCTCATACGTGTTTTATTATAGCAGTAGGTACCTACCTGCGTTCTATTTAGAGATTACGATAATTATAGTTTCAGCAGTAATATGAATCAACTTTCGATACAATATCATTTTATTCTATTACGGCATGCGGTAATTACCTAAATCTTATCACTAATTTGGAATATTTTGTATATATATAGCTTTATCTTTTAGCCTTTGCATAACAGAATCCAAAAAATAAAATAGCGTACATAGCTATGTAATGGTTTAGTCTAGGTAATCTAAAATATATCGGTGCCAGTGCAATTACATCCACATGAAACATTTTAACTTTGTCTGTAAGGTTGGCAAAAAGTCGACGAACACCGTGATGCTACAGGTACGAGTTGAAACAAATACCAGTTGTATTAGTTTATTTATTTATTTTACCATTTATGTACACAAATATATAAACAGAGAAGATAAAAACAGACCAGAAAAATAGGTACAAAGGTGATGCTTATTTCATAAGAAATCTCTTCCAGCGTACCTGCGATAGGACAAGAAATAGAGAGATGTAGACAGCGTGTTAAAGAGTGACGGAGCCAAAAAAGAAGCATAAAATCTAAAAACAATTCACTTAATAAAACTAAACAAATAATATGAGAATATACTTACATACATGTAGTTGTTGGTATTAGAACGGAATAAATCGCGGATAGGTATAGCCTCTTTCTATCAGGGAACGCATAAGCTTGTTTGTCCATCTATACTTCTATACTAATATTATAAAGAGGTAAAGTTTGTAAGTTTGTATGTAGGGGGTAATCTCTGGAACTACCAGTCGGATTTGAAAAATTCTTCTTGCATTTGATAGCGCAATTCTTGAGGAAGGCTATAGGCTATTTAACATCACGCTATGACCCTTAGGAGCCGAGCAAAAAGAAAAAAAAAGTCAAAAAGAACGTTAAGTGATAGCGCGGGCGGGTGATGCGATACGACGGGGTGGCTCAGGGGAAACAAGAAGTTTCACGCGAACGAAGTCGCGGGCTGAAGCTAGTCTATTATACAAAACAACTCTTCAATCGAATTATGGGCAACGTCCAGCAAATTTTAATGTATTTATTCATTATTTTTAGGAAAATAATGATCGACAAAGGACATGGCCAGTTTTTGTAAGGACGTCGGCATAGTTATCGAATTTATTGTACACCTATGATTTTTGGTGTTTTATATTCGTGAATATTTGCTCATTAAATTGCTACAAATAAAAAACTCAGAGAACTTGTCAGTACAACAAACTAAACAAAAAACAGTTTCATTAAACCTTTTAATCAGATCGCTAGCAATAAGGTGCATAGATTATAATTTTGCTATTAAAACACTTAAAGGCGCTTTAAAATAGCGAACAGTTGTGAATTATATTATTACGTATAACTGATGTGGTTTTAATATTATTAAGCATTTAAACAAAGTGATGGCCACCTAAATGAAGGATTTTAAACTGCATATTGATTAACATTTTTATGAAACTGGGTGATAGTCTCAAAAAATGTGACAATAATAACAAACATAACATAACATCGCGCCTATATATTCCTCGAAGGGTTGGTCAGAGGTGTAGTACAACCACATTTCACCAGTTATTTTGAGTCCCATGGGCGAGCTGATTGCCATTAAGCGCACAAGTCCAGACTCCGGGCTACTACTGAGAAATTCCTGATGAAAAAATTAAGAGAGAGATATGGGATTTATATCTCTTTGTTCGACCTGGGAATCGAACTCAGGACCTCATGCTCAGCAGTAGCGTTTGCGACCACTAGACCAACGAGGCAGTCATAATAACAATTAACAAAGTATATTCGAAATTAATGGTTTTCTTTAAAGTACATTTTTACAGATTACCCTTATATTTTTTTAAATAGGTAGTTCAATATACTATAAAAACTAAAAAGAGAAGCACAAAATAAAGCAAAAGAGTAAAAATAATTATTTATTTATTAGAGAAAATAATAAAAATATTTTGCTACCTATATTATCATTATTATATCTTAAATGTCTACCTAAATAACATAAATTGCAGCGATAGTGTTAATGAAGATACCGAGTGAGGTCAATCAACCAGCTTGTATAAAATAGAGAATTTTTATTTCACAAATACAGTAACCTGGATTAAGTGGAAGTATAGGGCTTTAGTAATTACATAAATAGCTGCTTTAAACATAACAAGACATGTTAAAAAATACAAGCATATTTATATATTATTGTTTTACAATAATTGTAATTATGGTTTTCAAGAAAGATTAGCCTTTTGTTAGATTGTTTTAATATGCTTACATTGTTAATAATATGTTGTCTAAAAAACCAGCTGGAACTTGGATATTGTTTTGGTGTCTTGCCCAACCAAGGTACCAGATAATTGTCAGAACGTGACAACAACAACTAACGGTCCTGTTTCCTACAAGGCAACTACAATAGTACCCTAAAATAGCATCCAACAGACAGCTTCCTCGGTTTGAGCATTGGTTATCCAACGCGAAACCCTTGTTTGATGGTGTGCAGAAAGCGAGGATATGAGATGCATCTGCAATCTTTGCATGGCTATTCCGCAGTTGATGCACCTCATATTGATCCACAAAACAAATCCAAAACGCAATGCAAATCAGAGTCCAGTGTTAATAGCAAGGTAATTGAGTGGTAGAAGGTATCAGTCCGTAGGAATAAGCAGGGGACAAATAGGAATATTCGCAAAAACATAAACACAGTAGGTACGCAATGAAGAATATGCAATAACATTAATTAATTCCAATTAAAAAGTACTTTGTGATTATTTCCTTATTTTCATTACATTGACATTCGACATAGACAACGCACATTGTCATTGTCAAATAAGTAAGTAAACGCGTTCCGTTTTATGATTTTTTTTGTGTGTGAAATATAAAAAAAAAAAAACTATCTTACGCTTCAATATTATGAAAAGATAATTTTATTAAATGCAACAAATACCAATGAAGATAGTTTCGTAAGAATAAAATGTTCCTAATATGAGCATTTTGTCGTCCACGTCACATGTCTACAAGTAGTATACATGGTATGGAACGCCCATTAATATATTTATCTTTCTCTATGGTCCATTATGGCGGAAGTTGACAAACGGTACTTTGAATTTATCATGCATTACTAAATATTTTGAAATAAACACTCACGAGTTCAGAGAGGTTAAAAACAACGTATTAATTCATTTTTCTATTTTTAATATACAATATTATTTACTATGTATGTGTACTTGGAATGTACTTTTTTGTCCATGTCTTTTTCCTTATTACGGACCACGAAGGCGTTAACTACGTAGTTCCATATGTAAAACCTACAAGTTTCTTGAAAATCGTTTAAGAACTTCAGATGCATGAATCAAGTAGCTAGTTTAACATTTATGTACTCTTGGATGGTCCTTTGCAGATTGCTGTAGTTATTAACAGACGAACTCATAAAGTCTATTGACGTATTCATAATCAATAAAACTCTGCCTAATTATCATAAAATATTGTTAGATCTTGATAAGTTTTAAAGATTATATCATAGAGCTAATGTTTAAAGTAGCACAAACAGTAGCAGTCATAGTAACAATCTGGAAGA
Organism: Amphipoea lucens; assembly: GCA_947508005.1. NCBI lineage: Eukaryota > Metazoa > Arthropoda > Insecta > Lepidoptera > Noctuidae > Amphipoea > Amphipoea lucens. Next base: position 4,534,585 of record OX382371.1, read on the forward strand.
TAACGCTATGTGTTTGATGTGAACTATGATTTGATTTGAATTAACACATTGAGTACTCAGGTCCTTAACCTTCAAACTTTGTTTAAGAATTTTATTTAATTGTTTGGTATTGTGTGGTGATGTGTAAACACTTTTACTTCTCATTTATTTTATTTTCTAAGAGCAGGCTTCACGAAAACTCACAAACTATTATAAAAGATAAATAAATATGTACTTGAAAAATCCTCGGTTGACGGCAAGTTTGGCGCAGTGGCTGGGCGATTGGCTTCTACATTGCGCTGGTCGCGAGTTTGGTTACAAACCGATGATTTGGCACAGACTCGTTGATCTTTGAAATTCTTACTTCTCCTTTTAATTTTCGTGACTTTAGGTTTACTTCTAAATTAAACTAAATGCGTAGTGGTGCAATCGGGCCTTTGCTATCTTTTTTTTTGTAAAATTTTTGGATTAGCGAGAAGTAATTAATCAGTTGACACATTGTATGTTATTCTCTTTCAAACAAATGCGCAGAAGGGAAGTGATATACCTAAAATTAAACGTTATTTAAATATAATGATTAGTCAGTGAGCTTGTTATAAGTCGATAACATCCTATTAGATAACTCTATTAGCTCCGAAGATACATTGATAAAACTATATTCCTTGTAATCGACTAAATCTTGAACGAAAAGACGATTTACTTATCATTTTGTTGTTTATAATCGCGATTATCGGTATTATAATGAAACAGTTTTTTATCGATTTCATTTATCACGGTTATGGTCGGAAGACTTGGATTTCACAAGAACATGTCTTTGATTTTTGAAGACTTACAATTTTATACAAAGGACATTTTGGTCAACCCTTTTTCTAAATGGTACCTTCTGCCCTACGAGTACTACAACTGCAATATAAGTACCTCTTGTCTTGCGCAGTGATATTGAGGGATACCTACCTCTCTCGTGTAATGTTTGTGGCAACCAGACGAAACTAAAAATTTACAATAGAGTGGCTTCAGTTTAAAAACTAAAGTAATACGTTTTCGTCATTTATAGAGGTATGAGGAACAGGGTGTAAAGTTCACTCATACTCTATAGAAAAGGGAGGATCCTCCGACCAGACGGGTGTTGTGTCTGGCGGGCAATTGCCCGATGATTCATGTCGGGCCGTTGTATCTATGCTAGTTGCGCGGTAAACTCTGCTTGCGATATGCAGGATTTGCGTGACGTCAGTATGACGCGTTGTTCGCATCTGGCGTTGTAGATACCGCTACATCACTCACCCCCCGAAGACCGGAGGTCGATAGTGGGCTGAGTCTTGTATCTTGCGATGCTTGCCAGGCCAGCTGAGGTTCCAGTGAGTCGGAACCGGTTGCCGCAAAATTCACAGTGAGTCGGAACTGTCTGCGAAGATGTCCCCAGTGAGTCGGGGTGGCGCTGCATTATGCTCCAGTGCGTCGGATGTGGTACAGCGCCGGGTTGAGGCTGACTGCTGGCGTCGACCAGGAGAGGTTTATTAAGGGCTCTGCTTGAAGGCCGGCCGAAAGTGCAGTGTGCTGTGCCGAGGTTGCTGATGAGGCTGAGTGTGATGACCAGGGTATGCGCGGTCGCTGCATGCTGGTGGTCAGGATACGTCTCGTCGGATTCGTCTTCGTTGAAGCCGTGGGTGCTGGCTGGCTGGGTGACTCGTCGCTCTAAAGCTTGCGGGAGTGATGATGACGTCACGCTGAAGTAGTTGCACGAAGGCTGCGCTGACGTTCATGTTCAGGGTCGCCAGGGTGTAAAGATCACTCATACTCTATAGAAAAGGGAGGATCCTCCGACCAGACGGGTGTTGTGTATGGCGGGCAACTGCCCGATGATTCATGTCGGGCCGTTGTATCTATGCTGGTTGCGCGGTAAACTCTGCTTGCGAGATGCAGGATTTGCATGACGTCAGTATGACGCGTTGTTCGTATGTGGCGTTGTAGATACCGCTACATCATCTATTTATTATATTTATCTAGTATATTTCTCGATCATTTTGTTTCCTAAGAATCCTTTCTCACATTTCCACAGCCTTCCAGACCTAAATGACTATGTAAAAATATCAGCTAGCCAGCTCACCGAGGCAGAGCCCGAGACGAAAACAACGCAAGTAAGCAATACAAATAAATAGGTTCATGAATAATGCGGTCTCTAAGGTAAGGTGTTTGCCTTGCTGACGACACTCGTTCCATTTGGGCACACTCTCCCCAGACTTAAACTCTCATTGTGGTAATAGCACATAGTTTATATAGTGAGTCCGACCGAACGGCGTAATGTCTTATAATATTTCATAGGAATTGCCGTCGGTAAGGTACGCTTTCCCTTTTTGTGATTTCAACGATTTGCAGGTAAGCTAATTTAGTAAAGCGGTCGTTTGGAATATGATCGCGTAGGTACAAATATTAGTCTAAAAATAATGTGGTTAATATTCATGAATATTTACTTTATATTTCCATGAACATTTTAAATATAAATACGGTTAGTCCGAACAAATAAGTTAATGATCACCAAAATGCATAAGCAGTGTCAGTATTTGGTGGGTAATTATGTAAAACGATTTAATTTACTTAGGCCTAAAAATAATCAGTGTTTTAGTAAAAAACGCAGCACAGGCTAAAAGACACACAATACACCAGATACATACGAGTAAGTACAATAAGTACATCAGATAAAAACAAATAAAAAGTGTAAAGTCCGATGTAAGAAATTAACAAGAAAGGCCTCACGGGTGCACCAAAAAGTAATTTCATAATAACTAATTAATTTTGAACCATGGCTAATAACACTTTTTTGTTTGTCCGCGATGGAAATCCTATTGGACTTCCTCTATCGGGGGGGGGGGGGGGGGGGGGGTGATATAGGGGCATGCCGGATTCTTACCGGCTAAAACGACCGCGGTGTTCCACCTCTACCTATGGTCGGGAGTGCGGGATTCGCATAAGCATTCATCGCTCCCCCGACAGGACTCGACCCGCTGTTCCTCAGCGGGGCTCACCTCCCCTTGCAGTCATTCCTATAATGGCCGCACCCACTCTCGACACTACCCACACGCAATCATATCGAGAACCTACTCCCTACCTATAGGGACAATGAAACACATTTCAAAATGCCACCGCCGCCGTGCATTCTGTGTCCAATACCTGATTGGTCCTATTAATACTGCCCGTACCACAATTATGGTCATTTGTCATTGTAGCCGGTCTAATTGAGGTGGTTCTCAGATTGTTGTGCTTTCTGAAGATCCTTGGAATAGTTAGTACAATTAGGTCTCTATAGAAGGTACCTATAATCCTGGACTCCAACAAAGCGGAGATGTGCGATACGGAGAGGGGAGGAGATGCTTAACAGTAGGGTGTATCCACCGAAGCTGTGCGGAACTATCTTCTGCAGAGATGTGTACTGGCTAGAGCGGAGCTGAGCTGCATGCGGCGAGCATTGGATGTGGCACGGGCGCGGCAGGCGGGTGGTGCAACGCGGGGGAAATAGCGGTGCCGCTCGCCGCACGCCGCTCACACATCTCTCGTCTCCGCTGCGCGTCGTCGCCAGCTTACGAGGTACAGCTCACCTCTCTGTCTTGTCCGAAGTAAGCCAATGTTATGAGACATTTCATCTCCTCTTTGTTCAACCGTATCCACTGACGCTAAGCGGAGACGAGATATTATGTACATAACGAAATGGTTGCTTGCTTCTAAAATATCTCCTCTCCTCTCGTCTTGTCTCTGCTTTAGTCGAGTCCGGGCCATAGACTTCGCATTGAAAATGAAGTTGGTTGAGGATTTCAATTTGGATTAAATACTGAACTTGAATATTATTAAACCTTCTACTTTTATATTTTGTTTAGTCTGATAAAATGAAAGAACTCTACATTGCACATTGAGCATACCTACTTATTTTATAATACCTAAGCTAAGCCAGATAAGCCGAGTCATAATATTCTACAAATGGTCATAAAAGTGTCAAATATATCTTAATACGACACTTCCGCTGCTATTATAATGAGAACATAAAAACTATTGATGATTTTGTGTACTTATTTTATGAACAGTTTGAAAGTGACCTTATATTTTTTTTATTATACATACCTACATAGTCTTTGTTCGTAATAAATCCTGCACAGAGCACGGCGCATGTGCCCCAGACATGGTAGCCGATGAACCACCACGGGGTTTCATTAGATGGCTAACAAAAACTACGACTGTCAAAGATGGCTTCCATTTGGGAAAGCATTCATGGAAAATGAAAATTTCAATTTCCAAATTTCCACACTACTGTTTTCTGCAAGTTTCCTTATAGGGAAGGCCTTATGAGGAAACTTGAAGAAAACAGTAGTGTAACTACTATCTACTGCATCCTTTGTGATTAAAGTTGTGACAACATTCTCCGTCATCACTGTTTTTCTGCCTACTAGTTATGGCTTGTCTGGCCACCAGTGGCCAAAATTTAAAGAAGCCACTTTTTGTTACCTGGTTAAATGTTGGCATAAAACAACATTATTAAAAAAAAAAAAAAACAATTACCAATCTATATTTCGATTCAAACGTTTCAACCCGGAACAACTGTATCAAGAGAGTTAATTCTATCAAAATAAACGTTGAAAGTTTACGATGGGATAGACAGCTAATGTCGTAACGTCAATACAATAAATCCGTTTTAACACAGGTGAGCCTCTTGCCATATTAAAATGTAAATCACACGGCCGATTTAATTTCAGGGTTGGAGAAGCTTAATAGGGGCTTGTAAGTTAGAAGAGGTAGCGGAAACGATATAAGTAAGTGTATTAGGGGATTTTATGTCAATGATTATTATCAACAGAGTATGCTTCGGCGATTGACTGATCACACCACATGATTAGATAAACGGAACAGATACAAAGCTTCAAACAACCGCGCGAATCGGTTGCACTACTACAAGCACGCGGGGCATGTGTGCGTGACCACTGGCCGCTTGTCACGTACGCGGCGAGACTGGAAAAAACCGGTTTACGCTGGCACAGCTAGTTGACAATCTCAGGGTCAGAGCGACGCACGTTGTTTGTTTTTTTAGTTCCAAGTTTGAATATTTTAATGTAAAAACGTGGTACATTATTGTTAATAATGGTGGTTTATTGTACTGTGTGTATGAATAATACTAGAAAAAATAAAGATATATCATACTTCAACTATCCCAAGGAGTACAATAGGTAAGTAAATATTTGATTACTTCTTTTTCAAGCAAGTACCTTTTTGATAAGAAGACGGTTGTACACGTTGTGTTTTTACCTTTTTTATTATTATTACAAGTTTTTACTACACATTTGTAGGTACGTGGATGGGTTGGTATGTAGTAGGTATGTGTGTTAAGTTTAAATATTGCAAGTAAGATTTGAGCCACTTCCCGATGTCTGATTGAGCTGAAATTTTGTATACCTGCGTAACTTCGGTGATAATGCAATAATAAGATATAACCTGACGCTGCACCCAAGATTATCTCCTCACTAGGGAACTCTTCAACGGTTAGTAGCACGATCACGAAATTTTGTATGATAGATGAATTTTGATAATTCGACACGATATTTATCATGAACTGCTGCTGCAGCCAGCATTGTCTCCTTACGAGGGAACTCTTTAACGGTTAGTAGCATGGACTTGAAAGTGAAACTTTTTATTTAAATTTAATTTTGCTTGTTAAACATGATCTTCACCATAGACTGCTGCTGCAGACAGGTCTTCTCACGAGGGAACTCCTCAACAGCCATAATAGTATGATCATGAAAGTTTGAATACGATTTTAAAAAGCATTTTTAATCAAAACTTATTCTCGCTACTAGTAGGTCTTGAAATTAAATAAATATTTAAAAAATAGGTATATAATCTTTAAAATATAGGTCTACCTTTGTCTTTTGTATAATAGTGTATAATAGTGTTCGGTTCGCATTTCCATTTTATTTTTGTTTCAGCTCAAAGCATTTACCACACCATTAAAACAAACAATAAATGATTAAAAAACAAAAATTATAAAAAGAAAATTATTAGAGTAAGTAATTTGTAAATCATACTGAATAACAAAACTATTTAACAAAATAAATGTTTTGTTTAATTTGTCTTAACCTATGTGACAACCCTACCAAAATAGGTAACAATTTTGCACGTTCTTAAGAAGCTTTGCCTCTGTTCCGATTGTCTACTCATGTGGATCACACTGCCCCCTGGCGGGTCAGCAAAGTCAATCTCTCTCAATCTATAACTAAATCAATGATAACAATTCAGAATGATTGTGTATGAAGCAGATTGACGGATACTATATTTGATCACAAAATATCTAGATAAGCTAATCAAGATTGCGTCACTGTGCGTTATTTTCCTTTGGGTGCTATACCTATTTCTTCTCATGCAAATATATTTTAATATATTTGCATGAGAATATATAAAAAAAATATTATTTGTATTTAAAAGTATGAGACTATGCCCACTAGACCGTTCCGTCATCGACCAAGGAGCGTCAACAATCATTGTCGGCGAGAATACTTTGTCGGTGGTAGGTACCTACGGCAGTAGGTTTGGCAACGGTGCGCGCATGTGGCCAAACGGTGAGCAGACGGGTTAAAACCGCGTATGATGACCGTTCTAAACTCGTTATAAACGGATAATGATCAGTACGGGCGTTCATGTTTCGAAATCAAAACCTAAAGGGTATTGCCCGTTGACCTAGAATAATGAAATTTGTCAAGAAGCAATGTCATGTAGCACAAATAAAGGAAAAAAATCCGAAAACCGTAAATTTGTTGTTACATAACAAAAAAAAAATTAAATCTATTTACATACCTAAAAATTTGTACGGAGCACTCGGTGCGCGAGTCTGACTCGCACTTGACCGATTTTTTTTCGGACTGGTGACTACGGACTGTATCTACCTGTAACTTGGTAAAATGTGAATGGTGGTTGTAAAGTGGTACAGGCTCTCTGACTAGCTCTCAGTTTCCAAACATTTTATTATCTTTGTATGAATTATTTCACAAACTATAACATGTATCGCTGCCACTTACGCCTTGTGCGGCCTCCTACACTAGTTGGCTCATCTTGCCGGGCCCGGGGCGCCATGAATGCCTCGTCCAAACAAATTGCGTTAACTGCTGACCCAATGAAATATCCTCGTGTAGGTCCGTGTTTATCTTCTATCTTAACTTTGTCGACGCGTACGTGCTGCGCTAGTAAGTTAGCACAGATTACTTACAAGTTGCTACGTTAGTTCTAGTTGAGATGTTCTGCTTGTATTATTTTGTCTGAATTTAGTGTCATTTATTTATGTCGAAAGAAAATGACTGTTTTAGTGGCTTTGGTGGTTTCATTAGACTGATTTGATGATGATCATTATCTAAGTAATCAGTTACAAGACCACTTTACTTTAGATCGTGTTGATTGATTTCTTAGCTTGCAGCAATTTAATTAGACTTGCTTGCAGGTATAATTCATATAATTTAAGTTCCCAACTATAGGTACACAAATTATTATTGTAGTTTTTATACAAAATCTCTGTAAGGCTTGATTTACGGTGTTGGGAAAAATACCTCTCTATTGTGGGTCACGCTTTACTAAAATTACAAAGTAAAATTAATTTTATCAATAATGTCGCAAGTTATTTTTAATTTGTTTTAATTGATTGTGTTTTGAACTAAATTCAGAATTAGGTATATCGTTTAATTAATCTGCATTATTAGATACAAGCAGGTCATCAGATTAAGTACACAACATAAATGGTTATCATTAAAACTTTCTAGATACATAAATAATTGGAACACTTAGTTAAATAATAAAGATACGTACCTATCACAATAAAATAAAACGATCAAAATATTGATGCTCCAATAATACTAAACAAAGATCGAGGACAGAAGGCCATTGGCCCGACAGTTTTACAACAAGACAATATTCCGATAGTAGAAATACCAGAACAATACTAGAACAGTCTAGGGCTTCCAATCCTATAACCTAACTTCAATCTCGGTATTTGTGGGATCCCGCATACAGAAGTTAATCATATTTATATAAGGTAATTAAAACAATGAAATAATAACTTCACTTTTACTATTAGCAAGAGATCAATCAAGTTGCACTATTAAATTATAGAAAAAAAAAAAAAACGATCTACATACAATTGAAAAAAAAAAGACAAAAACATTTTCAACAAATTAAAACAAAAAACCTAAGATGTGTGCGAAGAAAACATAACATGACAAATGTGTCATCAGCAAATGGTCGCGTACATGCTACCCTCCAGTCCCGCAAATCCCGCGAGATCCCGCATCCGTAATCCGGTAACATACGGGTCTTGAAAACTGGGTTTCCGGAATACCGGGATCTTGGTATTGTGGAGTTGGAAGCCCTAGAAACGACTTATCAAAACATAATTTGAAATAACAAGTCACCAAAACTATAATAAAAACATTATCATAATAGATAAAACTTCATAAACAGAATAGGAAAATCTTCGGCTAAATAGGGCGAAAGTCCGAGACATCATTATTATCAGTGAATATCGTTCATAGTCTACAAAATTAGTATGTAGGTAGGTTCTGTACTTCTAATCTTGTTAGCAATACGGTAAGTGGTTAGGTAGGTACTGGCTGATTAAAATCGAACTAATTCGCATGCTCTACTCGATACTAAATCAATATCAAATCGGCGAAATCTAGAACAAAGCCTAGGTTTTATAAGATACTAGGCGGACAGGAAAAGAGCTGCTCTTTTACTGTCCTCAGAGACAATGAAAAGATAACGTCGAAACAATGGGCAGACGGGTGCTGAGGTATGTACTTAGAAAACCGAAACTCGTATCAAAGGACGATTACGTAGTAGTTTCAATAAATGCTGTTAATCTTGAGGTAGAGATTTAGTTTGTCTTAAATAAATGAGATCCTAATCAAACACAATTCAATTAATCTAAAGTTCTGAACTACTGGCGCTTGTGATATAGGACCTTCTAGTACAAGAGCCAGGGCTACACTGATGTTTGTCTTGAAGTGAAAATAAATAAATTAGTATTATTATATTGTACTTATAAATTCTGAGATGGCCATTTTTTTCTCAGAATAAAATTAAAGGAGTTTTCAAATAATCAACAAAAGTTATAAGTATTAAACAGTGTCTGCTTTAAAATCGCTTTTAATAGAACGTCATTTATAATTAAAGACAAATAAAATCTTCAAAGAATCTCAAAGTAAAGTTTGACTGACAGTCCAAACTGATATCGTTCTTCCACGTTAACTGAGAAGCAGTCCAAAAAATTACACCTTAATAATTCATACTGCCGTCTGTTGTTGTCAATCTTTGTTTCGTATCTCGGCAACGGCAAGAGACAGCTGTCATTTGCAGCCGCCCTTATCTCGCTTTGTTTGCATGTTTTCTGTGATGTTAGGGAGGCTGCACACGGCCGGTAATAATTGTAATGGTTTAGGAACTGGAGATCTAAATTGCTTGTTGTGTTTTCTTTTCCCTTTATGACTTAAATTACAATTTTTAACAATGCTGTAGTTAAGCTGTACGACACCCACGCTCCTATCAGGCGAGTCAAGTTAAAGCGCCCACCTGCGCCATGGATGAACGTGGGAGTTCGGATGGCGATGCGACGAAGGGACCGCGCGTTTCGGAAGTTTAAAAGGGATCGGTCGGATGATAATTGGACCCTCTTCAAAACTGCTCGCAATCGTTGTAATCAGATGATACGCAACGCTAAACGTCGCCATATTCTTGATAACATCACTTCTGCTTCTCCCGCTGATATCTGGAAATTCCTTGGAACTCTAGGTATCGGCAAATCGCGGCATTCAGACCTTCCTAACGCATTTGGCTTGGACGATCTAAATCGGCATTTCTCCACTGTTACTACCCTTGATTATCCAACCAAATGTCAAACCCTTGACTTCCTTGCTGGTCTGACGCGACCCAATATTACCCCCTTTGCCTTCACCCCAGTCGACCCGGGAGAGATCAAAAAGATTATCCTGTCCATAAAATCCAAGGCCGTTGGTTGTGATAACATCAGTCGACACATGATCGTGACAGCGGTGGATCAGCTCCTTCCTGCAATTTCCCATATAGTTAACTTCTCCCTTAACTCTGGTGTTTTCCCTTCCCTGTGGAGGAAAGCCCATGTTCGACCACTACCTAAAATCCCTAATCCCACTCTTCTCAGTCACTTTCGTCCAATTTCCATCCTTCCCTTTTTATCCAAAGTACTCGAGGCCTGTGTACATAAACAATTTTCCAACTTCATTCACAAAAACTCCCTCATCAGTCCATTCCAATCCGGGTTCAGGCCCGGGCACAGTACTGTTTCTGCTCTCCTCAAAGTGACTGACGATATAAGGCGAGGAATGGAAGACACTAAGGTGACGGTTTTAGTGTTGATCGATTTTTCTAATGCTTTCAATACCGTCAGTCACGAAGTCCTTTTATCCATCCTCTCCTATCGCATGGTCTCTCACGAGGTTCTGGAATGGTTTTCTTCCTATCTTCGGGGGCGTCAGCAATCAGTTCTCGCTGGTGATTCTAGCTCCAGCTGGTGTGATCTTGAAACTGGCGTCCCTCAAGGCGGCATTTTATCTCCACTTTTGTTCTCTATCTTTATAGATCTCATAACTTCCAAGCTTCAGTGTGCGTATCACCTTTACGCTGACGACTTACAGCTCTACTGTCAGGCAGGTGTTGACAGCTTATCCGGTGCGATCGAGGAGCTAAATCGGGCTTTACGAGTCGTCAAAAATTGGTCTGATCGCTTTGGGGTGGCGGTTAACCCAACCAAATGTCAGGCTATCATTGTAGGGAGCCCCTATAGCTTGAGGAGGCTGAATGGTTCAACAGTGCCACCGGTTACCTTTGATGGCACAGTGATTCCGTTTAGCTCTGACGTCAAGGATCTGGGTTTGCATATTGACATTTGCCTTGACTGGCGTAAGCAGGTCGCGATTGTGAGCAAGAAGGTCACTGGAACGTTGCGGTCGCTCTATCGGTTGAAGAATATTCTCCCATCACACATTAAGGCAATGCTTGTACAGTCCCTTATCTTCCCCATAATTGACTATGGTGATGTGTGCTACTATGACCTGAATGCAGATCTCCTCAATAAACTTGACCGACTTCTTAATAGCTGCATTCGATTCGTTTTCAATCTTCGCAAGTATGATCATGTATCCGCACATCGAGCGCTTTTAAAGTGGTTACCTATCCGGCAGCGCAGAGCGTTGAGGGCTTTGACTACCCTGTTTTCTCTTCTTCACAATCCCGCTTCTCCTTCTTATCTGACTTCTCTTTGTCAATATTTATGCTCTGCACACAGCAAGAATCTTCGGTCCGAGAATAATCGTCTTCTTCGTTGTCCTTCTCATCGATCTGGTTTTATAAAGTCGTCTTTCTTTGTCCAGGCGGTTTTCCTTTGGAATGCGCTCCCTCAGAATATCAGGACGGTAACCAATCGGTTCACGTTTAAAGTGAAAGCTCGAGAACACATACACAAGAAGTTGGCAGATTCGTCTCAGAAATAAGTTGTTGTAGGGTTTCTTATTTATGTCTCATAACTATGTCTATATATATATATTGTTGTACATATGTATGTATATATGTATTTATTATTATACCTATTCTTATATCTTAGTTATAAATATTTTCTTATCTTTTCTTTCTGTTATTGCACCTACTGTGTATTGTCTCTGCATCACCCTAAGGTAGACTGGTAGAAAATGCCTAAGGCATTAAGTCCGCCTTTGTACAGTTTTTACTTGTGCATAAAGTTTTAATAAATAAATAAATAAATTAAACTGCAACGAGCTCTTACGAGCGCAAAACGCCATCGCACGTTTTATCGACTGATACTATATTACAATTAAAACGAAAATATTAATAGATGTCAGATCGATTAATGTGACGATTCTTTTGATAAGTTTAATGCAGTGAGACTACAACGAACATGATGATATAAACATTTTGTCAGACGTTAAGAACCATTATTATTCGTGTTAAGTACTAATACAAATAGCCCAGTTTTCTTGTAATACTCAAATTTATTTTACTAACCTCGAAAGTATTAGCACGGATACGTCCAAATTTAGAACCCCCTAAAATTAACATATTTGCAGACCCTTCCTTTTTAGATCTAAATCGCGGACAAGGCCGCTAATAGACTTAAATTTTCATTCTCTTTATTTATCCAACTGTTCGTCCGCTCCAGTAGAGATTCTTGATAAAGTTTCTTCAGTTTCTTTAAGTAACGTCGCATTGAAATTCTGTACGGAGCTTATATTCATTGAACTGACTCCGCAATCTTGTTTCTTTAACATGAGTTTCAAAGAGGTTGGTTCGGACGCTGCGTGGGATACAATGCTTGTTGTTCTATGTCTGTTCAGTTTGTTAGACTTAGAACTAAGTGGAGATTTTGTGTTGTGTTTAAAAAACTATATTGACGGTGAAATTTTCAACTTTATTCTGATGTGATGACTAAGGTCGTGAAATCAAAAGGATATATTGAACGTACCAAAAATCATTCCAATAACTACTTGGCGCGTCTATTTTTGTAGCAGGCGCAATTTTGTACTCCAGTATTCTACTGAAAACTTTATAGTACAGTTCACTTTTCCAGTCTAAGAATTCAGGACCTCACTACATGAACGACAATAACGCAGCGCAAGTAATCAGTTTATAAGATGACCATTTAGTTAAATGTGTAGCGAGTATCGTGTGACTGCTGTACCCTAGTAGGGGACACCTGTTGTTACCAGTAATTTCTTAATAGCTTGTTACTGAGGTCAAGGAGAGGTTTTTATTTTTAGCCGACAATGGTTACTACCTTTTGTTTTGCTGAAATCCTGTTGGTTAAATAAAATAAGGGTCTTAGTTATCTATGTGTATAAAATTCAAAGTCCTGACTGACTGATATATCAACGCACAGCCTAAACCGCTGGTGCTAGAGACATGAAATTGGAGGGTGTGTTCTTTGTGAAGAGAAGGTATCCGCTAAGAAAGGGTTTTTCGAAATTCCACCCCTAAGAGGGTGAATAGGGGGAGGGTGAAATTTCACGCGGACGAAGTTGCGGGCAGAAGCTAGTAGAATTGTACAAGAAGCAATGGTGTGTTGACAAATGTAACTTTTATATGCTAAATCTGGTCTCAATATGTACAATACTTATGTAGATGTCTCTTAGGTGTGCTTAATACTTTGAGATCCTTAGCCCGTAGACCACAACAAAGTAGGAGAGAGCAAGACTTCTCAATATTTTTTTTAAATCTCATAATTATGTTTCCGGTTCCGTTACATTTGCCAATGGGACTATTACTAAGTCTCTGTTGTCCATCCGTTTGTCCGTCCATCTGTCGGTGGGCTGTATCTTATAAACCTATATAAAAACTTCTTTTTACTTTTACATGCCGTAAGGTAGAGTGTGTTGGAACCGCTTTTACAATGTTTTCATCTTATTTTGTACACATTAATTGCAAAATAAATGATTTCTTTCTTTCTTTCGTAATATTTTTTGTTTTGGCTTTTTTTGACTTGTGGTATGGAACCAGTCGTGTACGAGTCCGACTCGAACTTGCTGGTTTTTTATTGTACCGTCCCTACAAGACGATACCATGTTTAATTATACTTGAGGACACACAAAAACGTCAACCATATATCTACCTAGATACTTATATATACTCGTAAATTGCTACTGTAAAATGTAACTCCTTTCATTCAGAACCTTAACTTTCACACACAAAAGGTTCTGAACTTATTCAAACAAAGAGCGTTTTCTTTCTTTCTTAACGGAGCTATTATTTTAATATTAACTTTTACATTTAAATATATCACTAAATCTCTAATTTCTGGAGACGACATATGTCAAAACAGCACACGTGAGATTAGTTGTATCAAACGGGAATATTCTGAGAAAAAGATTATTTGAAGGTCTTACTTTATTAATTGTCTAGAGTATTATATTTCTTTTGTTTTTGCAATCTTTTCTAAGAAAGATTTGGACTGACTGATTGAACTGAAATCAAGACGGGGAATTATTACGCGTTGATAAAGTTTTCACGTTGACATTCACGTGCACGAAATCACAATTGTTTTTAGAGTAATATAAATTGAACGGTAATATTTTTAACTAGAAAATGAATAATATTATCAGGAATAATATCAAATAAATATTGTTAGGACAAAGGTACAGTAAGCGGCTCGTCAGTTCAAAACCAGTATAAGCTAGGCTCTTACTCTATTGAAACCCTTACTACGCTGAGCCAGCTTATGGGGATTACGAGTACATGACCTAAAGCACGGTCACTGTCGGACTGCATAGAAAAGAAAGAGAAGCGCGATGACACAACGCTGGTAATTTATTGCAAAATATGAAGCAATTATCTATTTACAAAAAATCTATTGTTTGGACTAAAAAACCAAAAACATACTTTAGTATGTTGCTTGTATAATAATCTGACAAAAAATCAGAATAATTGTATGTATATTGGTATAGTTTTTATTGTAAAAAGAAAGTTTTCAGAGATATCTTCATAATTTTTTTCTATCGTATCAAATTAGTTGTATTATGTTTTCAACACACTATCTAACTATGAGTAGCTTAATATATCCTGAAGAATATCATATATTTTTCTGGTTTTGTTTACTGTAGTCGATCATATACTTTTAGGCTTTATAAAACTTGCGTTTATAGCTTTCAGGTCCTGTAGTCCCCTTAAGGTCAAAGTGTTACTGCCAACGCGCGGTCGGCTATACCTTTTTGTCCAACTTTTTTACCATAGAATAATCAGCCTGTAATTTTCCTACAGCTGGGACACAGGCCTTCTCTTGGTGAGAGGGAGTAGGCCATAATCCACCACGCGGGCCCAGTGCGAGTTGGTAGATGTCACATGTCTTCGAATTTTTGGCTCTAGGATATGTCGGTTTCCTCCAGATGTTTTCCTTCACCGTTTTGAGAACTTGTTCACCAAGGGGATAAAAAGTTCTGCAACCGTTTCACACTTAGGGAAGATGGGTACATCTACCAATAACAATCCAAGTATATTTTCTCAGAACACATCTTCTAAAAGCCGCTAACATTTATCAAATATTATTGGCTTAGTCCGCAAACATACCGTACGTGTTATCTTTGTAACGTCGTAACAAATTTGCGGTGTTAATGCGTTTGCCGTGTAAACTGCGCGCAGCCAACATTAGCTGTGTCAGGCTGCTATAACATTTGAACGGGAACCTAGCGATATATCAAATGTATTGACAATCAACTTAGAGAAACTGGCTATTGGTTTCAAGGAAGCTCGCTGATACTTTATGGTTTTGCGGGCAAAATAAAAGCTTTATTTTATTGTAAGCTTAAAAAAAAAAAATTGGCAAAAGAGATATTTTTGTCAAAGGACTAGAAATAGAAGCTTCCCCATGTCAGCCTTAATAATATAAATAATAATAAACATTTCTTAAATTAATTGTAACAACAACTCTTTATTGTTATTTTAATTTGTTATTTACACTTCAATATCAGTGATTTTGTCTAGATTACTAACTTATCCAATCCGATTTTGTACTTAATATTTTTGCTTCTATCTTGACTTCCATAAATGTAAAAAGGAGGTACGTAAAAGACAAATAAAAAAGTACGGAAATTCCCCGTTTCGTCTTGAATGAAACTAAATGACCTAAAATAAATTGGATTCTATAAACAACATAAATTGTCCCAAAGTTTACACAACATCTACAAATTACGAAAGGAACCGATAAAAGAAAGAGTAAGGACCAAATCAAATGAACGATTGGGCCCTTTAAAATTCAACTAAACCCCGACGTGTTCCGAAAAAACTCTCAAACGATTGTGAAGCTGTTACAAATAATCCGAATGTAACCGAAGATTATTTTAAATCGACGTTAAGAAAAGTTGTCGTAATAAAAATCGCTTTATCCCGTTTAATACGTCGGCCAGAGGATTAATGACTGTCCAAGTTTCTCCTTAGACATAAAAAAACGTACAGACAAAACTTTGTCTCTTTAATAATTTATTGTGGGGCCCTAAGCCGTGGTCTTTTTTACTCCCTCCTTCTAATTGTTACATGAAATGGAACGGCGCTCTTTTTTATTTCTTTCCCTGTAGGTGACATTTAAGGTACTGTGGTTGAAAGATTAATGGGAGGACCTTTTGGTGTCAAGGTTTTCCGTTTTAATTGGTTGGTTTCTATGGATTAATCTGAGCTTTGAAAAAAATAAAACAGCCCAGTTACGATATTTAAATTTGAAACCCAACAGTTCAATTACAGAGTCTGAAAATAAAGAGTATTAATATACCGTGTTACTGAAGCAGATTTAATTAGGAATGGCGGGTACCTCGCTTATCATGTTGGAAATTACTTGGTTGGATGCTTTAAATATCCAATAAAGTTTGAGGAAAAAGGGGCGATACAGTACCTCTGGTTTATTTGAAATGTCAATATCAGTCTCTTTTCAATTTGGGATATACCTATCAAAATGAAAGTTATCTCGTGTAATGTTATTGCCACTTATTTTTGCCAGCACAATATATGTAAAACAATTGGGCGTGTGTAAATGTGTGTTACAATAACTTTTCATCAAGTAAAACAAGGATGCCTCGTGCATATAAAACGCATTGTATTAAACAACTTACGAACTCAAATCTCCATAATGTGTTCAACAGTATTCCTGACTAACATAATATAATAACAAAAAGTTTGAAACATCGCTGGCATTAGAGCAACACAAAGTTAAATAAAAACTAACACAGCGAGACGCATCATACAGGGTTATGTTGTAAACGTTAAGGTGAATATTCACGTCGCCAGTTTTATACAAAAAAATTAAAACATCAAAATTCAATACTAATAAAACAAAATAATTATTAGAAATATTACCTTGTACCCATTGGGACCTGGCGGTTAAACCGTGTAACTATTATTAACCCTTTTTTTAATAACCTCGAATCTCTCCCCTCTCACCTCTGATCACTCGGTTGAGGAGCTTAAATAGATAACTTTGTCGAATTCATCGCTACTGATAGCTAATCTGAGTTGCTCCAAAACCGGACAAAACTTTATTTTGAAATAATAAATTAGCGACCCGCCCATCGCACGGGTGCAATCTGCTGATGTGGAGACATATCAACACATATAGATTTCTGTGCTACATCTCACCAGTTAAATATTCATTTATTTAACACATAAACCATCCGGAATAAATTCTCTAAACGATGGTGAAAACTTCACCAAAATCCGTGCATAGTCTAGTAGGACAACGTGGACACACAGACAAAAACGAAAAGTGACTTTACTTTATAATATGTATTAAAGATATAGATACCTGCACGTGCTCAATAAAATGCGAAAACTTAGTACCTTCGTTCTCAAAATTATAATTATTTTGTATATTATGTGTGTATTTTACTGTGTGTACATAAATAAATAATTAAATTAAAGTAAACTCAACATTATTTTGAATGCATCAGGCAGCAACTACCCTTTAAAGCTTTAAATAGACTATTATAAACTAGAAGAAGTTTAGAGAAACAATAGCGAACGAAATTCGTTGGATCTAATATTAGGTCCTTACATATGAAATTGGCGTTTTGTATGGAAGGAACAAAAAGTCGAATATTTTTTAATATAATATATTTAATTAATCAAAGTATGAACCATTGTTTTCAATGCACTTTTGCCATCTTATAGGTAGTTCATTGATCCCTTTACTAAAAAAACCAGTCGGACGGGAATCAATAAAATCTTTGAAGGCGATTTGGACTGCCCCATCGGAGTTGAATTTTTTCCCTTGCAAAAAGTTATCCAAATTGCGAAAAAAATGGTAATCTGTTGGAGCAAGGTCCGGGGAGTACGGAGGATGTCTAAGACATTCCAATTCAAGTAATGTAACGCAGCAGTCGACGCGCGTTTGCCGGTTTGCTTCAGTCAATTCGTGAGGTACCCACCTTTCAAGCTTTTTAATCTTCCCAATTTGCTTCAAGTGAATTAAAACAGTTTTATCACTAACATCGAAGCCTGCAGCTAACTCGGACGTGGTTTGCGATGGGTCCGCTTCCACAATAGCCTTCAATTCTCCATTATCAACTTGGGTCTCAGGCCGTCCACGGGGCTTGTTCTGCAGGTCGAAATTTCCAGAACGAAAACGTTGGAACCAAAAACGAACTGTGTTTTCTTTTGCAACATGACCGCCATACACATCATTCACCCTTCGAGTCGTTTCCGCAGCACTAGTGCCACGGCGGAACTCGTACTCGTAAATAATGCGATATTTTAAATTTTCCATTTTGTAAAATGAGTGACGCAAACAGAAAAAACAGAAGAAAAAAAACAAATGAATGACGGTCATCGAAGCACAAATACATGAGTAAATAGCTGTACAAATTTGAATTTGGAATTCCTTACCAAAGAGGAGAAATTCGTGATTAAAGTGGCCAGTACGAAAAACGCCAATTTCATATGTAAGGACCTAATATTAAACGTGGCGTGGAAAATATTCGTGTATTATATTTATTACTGTCAGTTGAGCAAGGTTCAGTGCACTTTATTGGGAATTATCGTGGTGTTTAGGATGGTATTTGGCATCTTTTGGATTCCTTTTGTTACTATAAATGCGAAAGTTTCTAATTTTATAAAGAAAAATATACGAGATTGGCTTCCTAACTTAAAATTTATATACCACCTACTGGATTTGAAATAACTAGGTTGGGACGTATAAAAAATGTTCACAACACTATTTTGGAATGTGTTGAAGTAGGTATATATACCAACATCAATTGCTGACATATTTCAAAAGATATATCTACCACCATCTTTAGGTTTATAACTTGAAAAGGATTCCTCCGTTTCTAATAATACCCATTAGTTATTTCGACGTAACGTAAAACATTCTTACAGGAAAAATATTGTCTTATCTCATGGTCATCATCATTTCAGCCGAAAGACGTCCACTGCTGGACATAGGCCTCCCGCAAGCTCCTCCACTTCTACCGGTTTTGTGCTTCTCGCATCCAACGGGTTCCGTTGTCTTATGTAGTGTATTATTATTATCTATTGTAGAGTAGGTAGTTGTCTGTTCATATTAAGTCTCTTGCTTCCATGAATAATGGGTATAGGCTGTCAAACTTTAGAAATATCATGTTTCAAGGAACTTGAATCAAACCGAAACGTATCATGTTTGATCATGTTTGCGATAAACAGTCTTTGTTCTTCAAGTTTATGTTCTGGTATTATTTTATGGATTTTGTAACCATTCCTTGAAGTTTTTGTCTTAAGTAGCTATATAGTAGGTATGTGGTCATGTGGTGTCTTTTCCGGATAGGATCAGTTGTACGGTGTGTACTTTTTATTCTTACTTTATATTTTGTGGAAACAGTACTGTACTTTTGTATTCATGATAACATGCAACGCCTGTTTAATACATAAAAGAGATAATTTTACGCTTGGCATTATTTCATTTAAGATAGATAGCACAGAATACATATATTAAGGCGATGAGGCAAATATAGATTGATATAGGTACCAATATTCTTCATCCCGTCATTCGAAATAATTTCAGGCAAAAATTTTAGCTCGGCTCTCCTATTTCACAACACAGCATGGCGGTTACAGTGTAGCGAGAAAATTGGGTAACAACATAACAAATCGTCTAATATACAGAGTAACACGCAGCCGGCTGAACAATGTATGCTGGCACCACGGAGAAGTGACAGATGGAGAGATAATGTCAGAGTGAAATGAAAATTCAAAATGAGATAAAAATGACATCTCTTGCAAGCATCGTAAATGCTGTAGGTACATTAAGAGCTCTTGAAAATGAAAGGTTGCTATTGGTCGTATGGTCGGTGGTTTGTGGCACTACTCAGCATTCCCGCTCGACTCGCTTTTTGTTATAGTGGACTAAAGGTTGGTTTGATTTCCAGGAGATGAGGGAATATTGCAACTTCCAACAGCTGCTAAAAATCTCGTTCTACTTTTGTTAAGTAAGTAGCAAGCAAGTAGGTAGGCATATGGCGACCGCGTACCGGAAGACGTAGCGTTGGAAGGGTTCCCTCAAGGTGAACCGATGACCTTGTGAAGGCTGCAGTAATCCGTTGGATGCGGGAAGCACAGAATTGGACGCAGTGGAGGTAGTTGGAGGAGGCCAATGTCCAGCAATGGACGTCTTTCAGTTTTTCAGTATGAGGTGGTGGAGATTTATTTTCTGGTGTATTGTCTAGGAGGAAATTGCCGATGCATTTTAGGGATTGATTTAAAAGATTGTGCTATTGCTATACCCTTCAAACAAAGCATAGCAATGGTGCATGGTGCTATATGGGTGAGGTGGTGGTATTAAAAAAAAACTCACGGATATGGAGCGTTACCTCACTATACCAATAACTCTTGGTTGTTCCATTCTTACTTATCCATGGCAAACTCCAATGTACATTATTACACAGTACGTTACTCCTCAAAATTGTAGTTTGATGTTGAATAATTGACTTGTGATTGGTATAAATGTTTCACCATATTGCTAAGCCGATTTGCGGTATCTATCGTTTTATATTAGTTGTAAATGGGCCCACTGTACGCTAGATTAAATTTAATGGATTATTCACTACGTGCAATAATCCTGTTTAGTCGTTTTGCTTATCTTGTATTTTATTTGAGTATGACACGGAGGAGGAAGTTTTCAGTTGTGCTAATACAAATTCGTAATTGGAAGAAAGATAATTTATTATTCGACTAGCTTCTGCCCGCGACTTCGTCCGCGTGAAATTCGTACTTTCCTCTAAAAGTTTCGAAAATGTATTTTGGTATGATCTTTATAATTAACTTAAATAAATAAGTATTCGGGCCAATTTTTAAGTTTATAGAACAAAGAAATCAGATTTTTCAAAGAAACTATCCCCGCTTTTCACCCCTACAGGGGTAGAATTTTGAAAAATCGTTTAAGATGTGTTCATAACTTGACTCAAAGTTTATTTATACAAATTTTCGAGCTAATCTAGCCACGCAGTAAAATCCTCCCCTTTAAAATTAACTACCTCTTTTCATACAGTTAGGGGTAGATTTTCGAAAAACCCTGATACACGTTATTAATTATTTTTAGTCCTTAGTATAAATACTGAGTTTCAAGTTAATCGGACAGGGCGTTAAAATTCTTCCATACAAATTTTAACACCCCCCCATTACCTCTTTAGGGGGTATTTTAGAAAAACGAAAAATTCCAAACTTCATAATTTACTTAGATAAGTATTCGTGCCAAGTTTTAAGGTTATTAACTCAATAAATAAGATTTTTCATACAAACAAAATCCCCCCTTTTCACCCCCTTAAAGGTTGAATTTCCAAAAACACCTTCTTATTCGATACCTACTCTGCACAAAGAACACAACCTCCAAAACTCATGTCCCTAGGACCAGCGGTTTAGACTGTTCGTTGATATTTCAGTCAGTTCGTTCATCCCCCTTTGGGGGAGAAATTCTCAAAAACGCTGAGACATGTATAAATTAATTTTCAATCGTTAGCCTAAATACAAAATTTGAAGACCCTAACTTTTAAACTGACGGACTTTCATACACAATTTCATCCCTCTTTTTAACCCTTTGGGGTTGGAATTATCAAAAACGCTGAGACACATATAAATTAATTTTTAGTCGTCAGCCTAAACACAAAATCTGAAGATCCTAACTTTAAAACTGACGGACTTTCATACTAACTTTCATCCCCTATTTAACTCCCTTAGGGGTGGAATTTAAAAAAATCCTTCCTAATTCCTTGTCTACATTATAAAGGGAACCATTGTGTAAAATTTCAAAATAAATACCTATAACTACTTTAATTAATAAAAGTACCTACGCTTAATAATTTGTAATTTGAACGAATATTTAAACACTACCAAAACAACTCATACCTATTTTACAAAATAACAACAAAAGAAATTCAAATAAACTATTTAATGACTAAAAGTCGCGCTGATAAGCACGGTTTCTCAATATCAATTATTGTCTGTCAATAAGGTCGAACGCTCTGAACGCATCAACAGCCAAATCTTGAACGAAGCTCGCTCTCGGACCTCCCGCCTTTTTATACCCTACCGCCGCCGCCGCGACCCGTGTCGAGCGCGGCAACCGTTACACAAAAATAATCCTTATAGCATGATTCAGTATTCACGATGGCGATGCGCGATGGCTTATTTCATGTATAAGTTTGGTGTTTCTATACCGATTTCTATGATTCATTTTTTAATGAATAGGTAATAATGTTAACTTTTTTAAATTAGGGATGAGTGAGAGTATTATAAACGTCAGAGTAAACAAATATAATCAGAATGCTCCGAACTGCTAAGCTATCAGGAGTTACACGTGTTATTGTGAGTCAACCATAAAAGATCGACATATGCTGTAGCGGGATATTTTTTAGACAATTTTATGTAAAATATTTCCGTCATACATGATTTCTATGTAACTTTAACCATTAAGGCTGCACACGCGACGGAAGCTTAAAAAATGGAGTAACTTCTCCCGTTTTCCCAACATTTCCCTTCACTACTCTGCTCCTATTGATTGTAGCGTGATGAAAAGTATACTATAACCTGCCCAGGAGTATGAAGAATAATTGTACCAAGTTTCGTTAAAATCCGTCCAGTAGTTTTTGTTTCTATAAGGAACATACAGACAGACAGACAGATAGACAGACAAAAATTTTACTGATTGCATTTTTGGCATCAGTATCGATCACTAATCACCCCCTGATAGTTATTTTGAAAATATAATTCATGTACAGAATTGACCTCTCTACAGATTTATTATAAGTATAGATATAGATAATATAAGGCGTATACTTGCAAGGGATAGAACCTACGACTCTCAGATCAAAATCAAGCATTAATACTTTTTAGCTTACGCTACGAAAATAAATGAAGTGCTTGTTTATTCCTGGTATAATTCTCACCAAGCAATCTCTCCATTACATTTTCAACTTAAAGGTTTCACCCCACCACATAGATATCTTCATAATCCAGAGACGTGATCCCAAAACACAGCACAGTATACACGTTACAATATTCTTAGAAAATGATGCGTGAAAACATGGTTTAATGCACCACAGCCGACATGATGGATCTAATAAAAGTTGGCCACCCTACGTGACTCCATTATGACATAGTAAATAGAAATCTCAGTAGCGTAATTCACGTAAAAATGATATTTCAGGGCACGCAGACATGGATACGGGGGTCTAAAAAAATACTTTTATTATATCAGTTTCCCTTTTGCCACGTTTTGGCGTCCATTTACTTAGTGAGATCTTATATAAGTTTTGCTTTGGGAAGGTTGAAGTATATCTAGTAATTTCGTTGTGCTACTGCCTTACAATATTTACTGTGGTTACGGACAGGGTACAAACGGACTATAGCGATTTTAAACTATTCCTCTGAAACAAGGTCTGTCTCTTTTTTGTTATTTTGCAATAACGTTTGAGATGTAGGTACTGGGAATCTGCTTGTTTGACGTAAATTAAATATTACTCTGATATCAATAATATTAGCTGTATATTTGTAAAACGTTTAAAATGATTAGGTGTTCTCAACTTTTTAGGACGCTAAAGTTAAGATAAAACTGTCCGTAAAACCATCAGTAATAGGTTTTCGATAATTAGGTCTGTCCCTGGCTCTATACTCTATCAGAAAGGTAGGCAAAACAATGATTACAGTACTTAGTTATAGGAGGGTCCCTGTTTAGAAGTAGAAGTTTCTTTTGAATGATTAACGTACCTACCTTCTTTATGAACTGCGTTCCTACAATTTTAGCGAAATAGTGTTGTTGTACAAAAACTACTGCTATAAACAAAGGCGCTAAATTAAGTGGTTACCTTTTATTTGTGCATGATATACGGTGCAAGTTAGTTAGTTGGTCCTTGTCCAGACTTACGAGAGTTGACGTCAGCGAGTCAGGAAGTTGTGCGACTTGCACCGTCTGATGTTGCCTTGGTGTTGTGGGGCGCACGAGTAGTGGAATAGCCTGTGATTTAGAATCATCTATAATATACATAGTATAAAATAAAGTCGCTTTTCGCGTCTTTTGGTGTGACCGCTTAGATCTTTTAAACTGCTAAAAGGAATTTGATGCGGTTTTCACCATCAGTTAGGGAATGAACTTAAGCAATAAATTTATTAAGTCTATTGTTTTGCCTTTTACGTAAAAGACAATTTGTTAGTTTCAGGCTTCATTATAGCCCTTTTAAAGAAACAGGTTTTTGCCAAAATTACTTGTTAACTCAACTGAAAGCTTAAAGCTAAAAAGGTTGAAAAGGTATACAGGTGGAACGATTTGTCACTTACTCCAATGCGTGTTTATTAAGTAAAAGTCTGAGTCGTGTGAAGACTTAATCGATTACCGACATCTGAAGAATTTGAAAATAAAAACGACTTTAACACCCTTTGAGCATTTAATGCTCAATGGGCGTGTCAATGTGAACAAGAAAATAAATAGAATAAAACAAATACTGTAGCATTTGTAATAAATACCAGAGCATATTGGTTCTTAGCTTATTGGGAAGCAGTCATTGTACTCCAAGTCTGTATTTCGATGACAACAGCAGTGGTTGAAGTCAGTTATTCAGTTGGTAGAATCAGTTTTTGCTACTTGACTTACTTCCTTGACCTATAACTGATATCAAACAATGTCTGCTTAAAGGAGATCATGTTGATTCCAGCATAATAAGTGGTAGAGAAGTTAATGAAAGACTTGGCTGGTAAATTGAGTATTGGTGGCCCAGTGGCAACAGCCGCGACTTACGTGTTGTCGTGTCGTGGGTTTGAACCTAGACAGGTGCTTTACTTTGTGTAAATTATTTCAACACTACTGGCTCTCAAAACGGTGAAGGAAAATATCGTGAGGAAACCGGCATGTCCTAGAACAAAAAATTCGGACCCATGTGACATCTACCAACCCTGGGCCCGCGACGTGGATTGCGGCCCACTCCCTCTTACAGAGAGGAGGCTTGTGTCCCAGCAGTGGGAACATTATAGGCTGATTATGCTACGTTATGTTGGTAAATTAAGCTCAATATCATAATCAAGATGCAGCAGTTCTCAAAACTGTCTAGATAAACTAAGAAGTTCATGAAATGGCGCCATATATCTATATAAAATTACCTGAGTGACTCGATCCCTGTACCATGTAGTACTTGAGCAAAACTTTATTATGTCTTAACTAGCGCTCCAACTCTTATTACATAGTTATGCCTAAAACTTGCTCAGTCTAAACTATGGCTTGTCTTGTAATAATAAACAAATTTTAATTAAAACAATTTTGTGCGTTGCTTCTTTGTTTAGGAGCACGTAGAGAAATGTAGTCTTAAGGAATGTGGGTAGCTCTTCATCTTCATTATGGAGTTTTTTTAGACTGAAACATGGGCAAGGTTAGCTTATGTAAGTAGGTTGTGGGTATACAGTCAACCATAATAAAATTCAAGGTATTTTACAAGTATGTTTTCAGTGGAAGGTAAACAATTAGTTACAAGCGTAGTACTTTAAGTATTCTGTGTTACAAGCTCATAAATACCGGTGCTTTATAGCACAACTCGTAAGAAATTTCATGAATATTTTGTACCATTTCCTTAAGCAAGGATTATTATTTCTGTATTAGATGACTTCATTACTCAAATTGATGATGCTGCCCCTCTAAATATTTTCCCGTTGGTAATAATAGAAAGATGATTAGGTATGCGTTGGTGTAATGTGAATATTTCTTCATAATAACTTTTATTTTTTTCTGATAACTATCACATGTATATAATATAAATAACATCACACCTGTAATCCTCGAAGGGTTATTCAGAAAAGTGTAGTTACACCCACATTTCGCCAGTTATGTGTAAGTCCACTAGATCATTTAGAATCTTTCACAGAATTTTAGAACTATAAGTCCTACGTCTAAAACTTTTATTTCCACAATTATTTTCTCATAACCAGCCATTTTTCTCCCACGATCATAATTTACTCGCAATAAACACCCACTTCTCGCCTCATCTCCAAGTAATACTGCTAAAAAATATGATCTAGCACATAGAATAAAATTAAAACAGTCGTAACGTCCATAATATCTTGTCCCACTTCCTTTATTGGATCGTTAAAGCAAATTTTCAGTAGCCATTAAATATTTTTTATTCGTTCATTGTCTAGTTTAATTAACACCATCGTTATTTTTCGTCGTAATTCAATTCTTAATTATACCGAGTTTGTTTTATTATGTACCTACTTGGAGTTTTTGGTTACAGACACAAATTGGAGTTATGATTTTTGTAAATATCGTTTTTCTACAATGGGTTAAAAAAACAGAGATTAAAAAGCAATGTAACGGACGGAAATCTAAAGCAATTCTGCTTCTTATTGCGTGAATCAACTCTTGTATGGAAGAAGCAAGAACCTACACAGACAAACAACCCGAAAAGCAACGAGACCAAGAGGCTTAATAATCACTTCTTCCCCAGTGCTCAACTAGCCATCCTAACTTAGATTTACAGGCTTGACCTTTAGAAGCCTTAGAGTAATTCCCAGAATATTTACAGGTGGGTAGTAAATTCATGCGCAGTTACTAGCTACTACCAAGCTAAAATAAATATTTCGAAGAAAAAATAATAGATAACATAGCTGTTTTCCCTAACGATAGCAAAGATCAAAAGGAATACGCTTCGAATAACACCAGAAATTCATCATTTTACGGACGAAGCAATCGGAATCAGATATCGAAAACGAAAATAAGGATTTGTAATGATGAAGCAAAAGTGATGACTGAACTATGAGCCGTAGATCGCAAAGACAGTTGAATCTACAAGTATAGAACAAATAATGTTGATTACGGTTGGCCAAATAAAATAATAAGGTAGGATCAGAACCAAGGCAGACAAATTGATGATCATTTTATATTGTTGTAACTAAGTCGGAAAGAAAAACACGGACCATTTTTCGCAATTCTTTGCTTTCCGGCAATCACCTTTCACGACATCCAAAAAGTGGATATGAATTTCGGGAAAACATCACGATACATCCTACTTATATTTCCGAGTATTAGGAAATAGAGGAACTGGTAGGAATGTTTCTTCAACTTATAAAACTTTCCGCTTCGTGTCGTAGTTGCGGAAATCTAAAAACGATATCCGCGCGAAGCCGCCGGCAAAAACTAGTCCGACATAAGCATGTACTTCATAATTTCCTGCTTTTATTAAGCTGTGTATTCACAATATAAATATTAGTCATATGTTGCTTGATATATCTGCGCCATTTTGTCTTCATGTCATATTCGACGTAGTATTCTCGTAAACGGGATGAAATTTTCTAATCACTATAAGCAGATTTTTTCAAATCAAATCATTTATTTTTGCAGAAAACACTGTTTCAATGGTGTTATAAAAATTTAAATGTTTCAAGTGCTTCTACCGTAAGGCATGCAAAATGTATACAATCATTAAATTAAAAAATAAAATTAAAATTATAAAATTCAGTCAACAAATAAATAAAAACAATCATAAAAATATTTTAAGTTACGAAATTAATGCAATGTCATACAGATTATTAATTTAATAATAGTTATGGCTAATATTATAAGGTTATAATAATAATAATTAGATTGTGATGGCTGAGGCTGAATTTCTATTAATTTTTGTATGATTGTGCTGATTATGTTCATCTCTTTATAATTCGCTTCGCAAATAATAATTAAAATAATAGCTAAACATGAAGTCGACATGAGGACATTCATGATGATTTATACGTTTGTTTCGAAATTAGGAGGATTTTACTCTAAGGCAGTTTTTGATGGTAACATTCTTGTGTAATATTGCTCAGCTAGTGAATACGTAGCTTAAGTAAGTTTATTTTCTTTACACATCGTATCCGCGGGCCGCAAGTGCAAGTTTATCGTTAATACTCAAGATTTTATAGCCGATAATAAATCTAGCGAACTGTTGGAGTTTATTAAATTTCATTAAACTTACCGACCGCCGCGGATTGGCTCGTATAGAATTATGGCTTTAAAGATAAAATGTTAATTAATTACTACAGCTTCTTGAAAGTTATTATGTCGTAAATAGGTAAAAGTGTAGGGTCATCCTTTACACATTGTCAATGAGATAACAGACCCAATTTCATAGAGGATGATCCTGTTACCATCCACAGGGATTTATTCCAATTTCAGGCCTACTATTGAGAGTTTTTTTACAGAACCTAAGCCTTATTCCATACGGGAATCAAATCCGGGATTGAAATATCAGCAACAATGCGACCACAAAAAATATTGTCAGTTATTGGAGTCATATTTTATTGTGTTATTAGGCTTATACTAGTCGAAATGCATACCTGCACAGTTAGATCACAGGTTTCAGACGTAATTACGCTTATTAATTCATAGATGGATGTTCCTGGCCAGCCTGTATGTATGTAATCCCTTAGTTGCCGGAGGCTTCTTACAACGCCCTGGGGGAGAGGCAAACTAGTCTAATCTGTGACCGGTAACCACTTACAATTAGCATACATTAATATTTGTCCAGTAATCGATGAAGGTAGGCACTAAAGTTCTCGACACATAATGAGTTTAAACCTGCACTTTGAAATTTTGGTACCAATTTATCTCTTGTTTTGATTCAAAAGTGAACTGGAAAAACATAATCTGCTTAACAAGCTAAATAAGCTAACACTTACTTGGGTCTTCTTTCTTAGTTTCAATTGTTTTAGGTTTTAATTTTTCGCATTGTAACCCACTGCAGGACAAAGGTCTCTATTGTACAGGCAAAGAAAGAGCATTTATCATAATGCTTAAATCAAGATTGACAACTCGTTACCCGGTACGGGTCCATATCCATAGATAAACCTACGTGGTCCTAAATGACTTTTACAA
Organism: Amphipoea lucens; assembly: GCA_947508005.1. NCBI lineage: Eukaryota > Metazoa > Arthropoda > Insecta > Lepidoptera > Noctuidae > Amphipoea > Amphipoea lucens. The sequence continues at coordinate 4,563,455 of OX382371.1, forward strand.
CTGGCCACGTATCACCTTCTACATAGTAACAATAAAAATAAAACAAAAGTGACGCGGGTACCAAAAAAGAAATACACCTCGAGGACAAAATAACGAATTTAGATGGAAATAAAACTAACGTCCCAACTTTCCGTACATAAGAAATTTAATGAAACAAAGGATTTTCTTTCGTCCAGTGAATTATTATCGAATAAAATACTGGCGACAGGGAAGAAAAGTTACACCCCGTAAAGGGGCCGAGGGATACCGTTGCCGACAGACGTCACACGAGATTTTATTCCACGAAATACAAAGGAGACTTGCCGTCACGACATCCTTGTGGCCATAAACAAACAAAAAAATTGCACTACTAAGAAAAATGTGAGCGACATAGATCGTAAGAACGTATTTCTTTTAGTTTGTGAGAGAATACCGGTCAGCCTAACTATCTGGATCGGACGAGACTGTCATGTGTGAAATCCAAAACCTACCTATTTAGGGTAAGGGCGCGCGGTATTGGGTGAATGTAGCTTGCAGGTGACTTTTTAGTATTTTTTCTCTTTTCCCAACCAGAATGAGCAGAAGGTGAAACGGATGTTTGCTATCAATTTGACAATGTTTGAAAACGTTTAATTATCGGTCCGTGTTTACACGTTTGGGTTAAAAAAGTGTCTGACTAGGCTATTGTCAATCAATCAATCTTAATACGAAGCATTACAAACCTCCACAAAATTTAGAAAATTCGATCAGAATATTAAAAATCAAAGATGCATACGATCTTATAAATTAATCCCTGGAATTCCATTAAGATAAGTTCCTTTTTCACTCAACGGTTTTCTTTCTGTGCCAGTTAAAATGGAAATTACGAGTACATCCATTAAACAAGATTTATGGCACAATGATTACCTTTAAAAGGTACTTTACTATGCACTCTGAGAGAACGCGTACGTCGAACCATTTCAATAGCACATTTATCTATGCCTCGGGGAAATATGTTCCACATGTAATACGTCAAAGGAAGGATTTCATGCATTGTTTCTGAAGATGGAGCAGATTATTAAATTCTGAACGCATTTGTGTTTATGTGAAAGCTTATTATGACCACGTGTAGGTATATCGCAATGTCAGTTTTATTAATACTTAGGCCTGAACAACTACCTACCTACGCGGGTTGTTTTTAAGGTTATAGGTTTTTTCCTTTTACTGGGTGCTTATCGTGCTTTTCAGTAATACCTAGGTAGGAAATAAAATTATAAATAATTGAATCAACGATATTATGGTAAACCTTATCTGAAATAAGGTCGCAACGATGAATATTCCATTTACCGCCTTATGTAGGTATCCTACGGTTGAGTGCCGTAACAGTTTAAAGTTCCGAACAGCCCAGCTTTTCCGGTGGAATCCTAAAGCTAAGCGGTATCAAGTCAGCAGCAGGTTCAGGTGGGTGCCGGAGCCCATTGCACTGACGTAATCTCTTAATTGCCTCTTACGGGAACTAATGGTCAATTGCTAGTCCACATGATGCAGTAGTGCCTCTAATCTTTAAACTGTGCAGTTGGGGCGGTGAAATGTGTTTTTGCAGCTTCAAAGCACACCATTTGTTTTGTTTGAGATGCAAGTTGCATCATTTTGCAGATTTGTCAAAATGTTGTCTCTGATGAGAGGTATAAAATAAGTTCCTGAAAATATTGATTTCCAAAATTACGTAAAACTAGGTAATACGGGCTGGTGTCCGACACTCTACGTCAATGCGCGTATTTTGAGTGCGGTAATACTAGTACTACGTATAACTATTATCTGACTCGGTTTAAAAAATTCTGCATCAAACTATAATCTCAAATGCAAGTGAAACCCAAAACAAAGCTTGAATAATTTCAATAAGATTTGATCTTATAACATGAAAGTCAACAACTATAGGTACCAAGAATATCCATAACTTTGAATTTCAAAATGTCTTTTAGAAAGTCTCCTTAGTTCTAAAAGTTTTTCCCATACTTATTCAATAACATGCCACGTAACATCTCATAAGAAAGAAAAGAAAAAAAACCATCTCCATAGTCCAGTATTTACGTGTGAAAGAATGTCAAACTAGTTGGTACAAATCTGAGAGGCGCCGCGGGACTTTCAGTACTTAGAGCTTAAAGTCTAGTGTGCGCCCGAGCGAGTATTAACACGTTCATGTAACTTGTGCGGACGCACTTGTGTAAACTTATATACTACAAACTTGGCTTTATTATGAGAGGAAAATAAACACGAGAGAATGTTCTGGTGACAGAAAAAGAGTTATTGTTAGACTTTATTGTAATTCTGATGCTAATAAAAATAAAGTGACATATTACTTTATGATCACCATCATTCACAGTGTGGAAAAATTAATGTCGGGTATAAGCCTGTCTATTTCTATTTACTATGCAAATAATGTTGTATATATTAAATGAAATTACAATTTATGAAATTCTGATTCTTTGATATTGATAAGGATAACATTGGTAAAATTGATAAACGTTAAATAAAAGTTAAAATTGCAAAACTTCATAAAATATGGTAAAAATTGATAAATTATAATTGTAATAATCCACCCCTTTTCCCATTACTACTATTAAAACAGAGCAAAACCTTTTTAATATAAGTATTATAGTTACAGTTTCTGGGTTACAATAATTTGAATATCCTCTTTACTATTGGCCTCCTTTTGTCTCTTATCTCACATTGAACCTGTACCTAAATATGCTAAAATTAATTTGGTCAAGATCTAGCCAGACAACTTTAGAATTAAATTCCCAAACACCTGGTGCAAGCTGGCAGCTTGTTACCCCACCACCATCTAATAATAAGAACAAATAGTTCATCTCATAGTTTCAATTCTATTAGCAAGTCTACAGAAACCTGACTCCAAGTAACGTCTTACGCAAATTTAATATCAAACTGTCTGTTGAATTAAGGAGTATTCATATTCAAATTATTTGAAGGCATTCCAGTTAGACGTAGGTGTCCGTTACGACGTTTTAAGACGGCTAAGACCCGAGAGAGTACCGCTGAGAAATGTAGGCAGGTTCACCTGAGTGTTTCGTTATGGGGAATTATTGAATATGTCGTGGTAGTCAATGCTTGCGAAAATGCCATTTATGGCTAATGAAAGGCTTACGTTACCAGCGGGGTAATTGCGGAACACACTAGCAGTAGCAATGGCTTTAATTTTGATAGTTCAACAACATTTATTGCGTTATTTACGTTCTTAAACAGACAAATTTTTCGAATATATGAAGTAATTGATTAGCTTTCCTTCAAAATGATTTAGATTGTGATCAAAAGTGTATTACGCAACTGGAATGCTGATGTTTTGAATATTAGAGTGTGGCATTTTAGTAACAACAGTTTTGTCACTAATGTTGCTACAAATAAATTACAAACTCTCCTAGAACCAAACATTCGAAGACATGTGAAATCTACCTACCCACACTGGGCCAGCATGGTGGATTTTGAACCACTCCCTCTCATAGATAGAGGCCTATGATCCAGCATTGGGAATGTTATAGGCTGATTATGAGCCGATTATGTAATTACATAATCGGCTTTTTGGATGAACCGATTATGTAATTACGTAAGCGTTTTCAACTAAATAATAATTAGTTAATTATAAACTCGGTTAATTGAAAACGATGTTTAAACTATTTCCAAGGAAAAATGGTTGAATTTAAGTTGTCATGACTTTCAATTCTGAAAATTGTTCAAGAGTAAAATCTTTGAAAACATTCCAGAATGGCTTAGTCAATCGGAATACTTGGAATATAAGTTCAAGCTGACATTTATTGACGTCTGCCCGTGAGCGTCACAAAGTTATTGATACTAAGAATGGGCATTAGAACCGGCGTTTCATCGAATTTACCAAATGAATTTAATTGTAGTGGCTAGGGTTTGTCTTTGTACCCATTACTATGACCTCTTAAAGGTGTCTAGTCTACTGTCTAGGTTTCTTATATCTCAATCAATAGCCACTGTCGAAGAAGGTACACGTTAAACTATAAATCTACATGTAATATCTAATCAAAGTAAGTAATCACAAACATTTAAGTTGTAAAAGTTGAAATCGTCACGCCAGCGTTTCTTAGGCCTGCCTCGGTGACGACGACGCCCGTCTTCAACTTCGTCCAAGTCCTATCCTCTGAAATATTGAAGGAACAATAACATAAGAATAACATCACGCTTGTAATCCTCGAAGGTTTAGGCAGATCAATACGTACACTCACATTTCGCCAATTATGTTTAAGGAAAAAAAGCATGCACAAACAAGATCATGAAAAGGCATGTAAATTAATGGACTATTGTTTTATAATAACAGAGAAAGTAACATTCATTAAATGAACCCTCCATTATACTTTGGTGACATAAGTAACCAATCAATTATTTAGATACCCTTTATCTTAGTCTTGCATTATTTTTCAAATCAAAAGCTTATTACGTATGCAAGAATAGCATTCCATTTCATCCCTTATGAGATGAACTTTAAGACCAAGCACCAAGCAAAAAACACGTATTAATAATAAAATAATATATCCAAGTCAAATCTTCTTATCTCGAATTGAAAATCATTGGTTGCGTTGAATCCTAGTCGATCCTATGCAAGGCGAAGCCGGGATCCGATTTTAACTAAATTGAGTTTTATAAGATGTCTACCTTTAGTCGGAATGGTACCTTATAATATTGGGTCTACATTCTATGATATTGGGTTTAGGTTTTGGAATAAAGTTCTTTAACGCGCCTTAGGGTAGGAATTTACTGGTAGGTAAAAATCGTTACGTAGGTAACGTAAAAGCGTTATGCCAACTCCATGCGACTTTAGAGAGATATTTTTCATAGTTTTTGAGTGCTAAAGCCGAGTGAGGCCAAAATGTAAACCCAAAACGGGCTACAATTTTTACATTTTTCGTCGTGGATGTCGTTTTCAGGGTTTTTGAGATGGCTCTGTATTAAAAACGCGTATTAAATTCACACTTTCTGTCTGTTTCTCTCTATTATATACGAGTGTTTGTGTGCGCGAGTATCGCGTAATTTTGTTCCTGACGGGGGGTCCCCCGACCACATACTTTCTTTTAGTATTGCAAAGCTTTTCTTGATTTAAAATAATAAACTAAGCATTTGATTGAATCATAGAAAATATCGTGATCCTAATGCTTAAAACTAAGTAGACTACAGTAAAATTCATGCTCAAAAAAGATTACAGAGTTTATGTTACCTGACTGTGATTTTAGAACGGGTAGCGTAGCGACTTATTTCCAGCGACACGGGTTTTCATATTTTAAGAAAATTTCTAGTCTCTTGGAATAATGTAAGGATAGACTCAAGTTGTCGACGGCATTTTCATAATAATTAGGTACCTCATCATAAAACGTAAGTACCTTTCTCATGAATGATCTTATTATTCGAAGAAGAACAAGCAACACACTTATCGCCGACATCGAGCAGCATCGCAGCATGAGCTCAAGTGTTTATTTTGAAAGATAAGCCTATATTTATGATTAAAACTTACTCCCAGACAACTAAATAGTTACCTAGCCTATCATTCAATCTGTACAAGATAATCCTGGCTTAATAAGCTAGCAAATAACGCAAATTACCTACAGGCCAGTATGGTTCGGCAATAACATTAATTGATTTCCATTCGATGCACCTGATGCCTCTGCGCTTAATTACTGTGTTCATTGTTAATAGATCTGTTATTATATAAATTGAGGGTAACTTGCTACTTGTTTCACACCTGATGATAAAAGACTTAATAATCTGGGTACCTGTTTTACGAAGGTTCGCATATACCAAAGTCCAATCGAGATATAAAATGGCTAAAAGCCATAGGTAGTTACAGTTTAAACTTCTATCAAAGTCCAGAATTAAGGTAAAAAAACTTTTTAAGAAAAAAAAACCGACTTCCAAAAAAACACTACAAAGTGAAAAATAACTTTAATTTCGGAAGTCGGTGTCTTTGGATCTGTATTTTAGTTTTTTGCCACCGACTTCCGAAATTAAAGTTATTTTTCACTTTGTAGTGTTTTTTTGGAAGTCGGTTTTTTTTTCTTAAAAAGTTTTTATTTCACGCTTTTTAGTGGGTCTGCTTATAATTTATCTAAGTTACAATAGCTTGGTGCTCATCGCCTTTTACAAACAAATTATTGCTTTCCCCGATGCAGGGAAGTTAATTGTTGAGGAGTTCTCCAGGTCCACTATCAGCTCCATATCACCATTCACATTGTGACGAGCATAAATTGCTTAGCAACCATATTAAAGTAATCGAATAGCAACCTGTGAAATACATAATCAGCCTATAATGTTCCCACTGCTGGGACACAGGCCTCCTCTCTGTGAGAGGGAGTGGGCCGTAATCCACCACGCGGGCCCAGTGCGGGTTGGTAGATGTCACATGTCTTCGAATTTTTGGTTCTGGGACATGCCGGTTTCCTCACGATGTTTTCCTTCACCGTTATGAGAGCAGTGGTGATGAAATAATTTACACAAAGTAAAGCGCCTGTCTGGGTTCGAACCTACGACCTACAACTCGTAAGTCGCGGCCATTACCACTGGGCCACCACTCCTCTGTACCTGTGAAATACTTATATATTATTGAGTAGTTCCGGAGGCCATCTGTGGTCTTCATCATCAGTTCCACTTTACCAAATAATGCATTCCGAGAGCAAGTGCACGAGTTACTATAAAAAATACCCAAATCGCTATAGGTGTGCCTATAATATTTGAAGAGTTCCTTCGATTTCTCCAGGATCCCATCATCAAATCCTGACCTGTGTTTTTAGACTAGATGCTGATAATCCTGGCTGCAGCATCAGGCCAAACTTATGTCAACATTGCATTGAACTTAAAATTTAGTCCTGTTTAAAATGAGCCCAAACACGACTACTGTGCTGTAATTTCAAGGTTTGTACTTTTTCTGATGCTCCTGGCTTCAGCATCAGGTCTCCATGTACTTCGGTGTTCCTCATTAACAGTACGTTTATCCACACATCGAGCCCTTTTCAATGAGCCTAAACACGATATATCTGCTGTTAGTTGTCGAGGAGTTAGGTACTCTGCAGACTATCCTGACTGCAGCATCAGGTCATGACTTGATGATCATGAGACCAAATGTGACAAATGCCCTATCAAACATCAAAACAATTTACTAAAAACAGCCCTTGCCTGTTCGAGTAACTTCTTACTGTTAAGGAGTTGTACCTTCCATCATCAGCCCAGCTACCTGAGATGGTGACAACCATACGCAAATACACAAGGTACTTCATAAAATATGCGAAAAACAATAAGTGAGCCTATAAAATTTGAGGGTTGCCCTCGATTTCTCTAAGATCCCATCATCAGATATTGAAATGGTGACAATGGGACCACACGGGAAGCACCAGCTTTCAAATGAAAAAAGAATCATGAAAATCGGTTCACCCAGTCGCAAGTTATGAGGTAACAAACATAAAAAAAAAAAAAAAAAAAAAAAAAAAAATACAGTCGAATTGATAACCTCCTCCTTTTTTTGAAGTCGGTTAAAAATAATTCGAGTTTAGACAGCAGACACTTTGTCGATTCGTTAAAAGGCTTATTTAGTACCAGACCTTTCAAAAATTGTTTACCAACTCGACCATGAAAACTTTTAAGTACTTACTTACCTAGTTTCAAAAGTTGACGTTTCAAGCCTTCTACATTTATCATTTAAAAGGGCCATTAGCTCTTGTTATTAAAAATAGACCCAATTTCAGGTGTATTTACTTAAAACTTAAAAGGCCAACTATCAGTGGTTCATCAAATATTCAGTTTTAACTGACGTTAATGGCCGTTTTGTGAGCACATGTAGTTAACTAAGCTTAATTAAGTGAGCCTGCGCCCTAACGGCTCATTGTTGTGGCTCCTGTAGCATCCTCGAATAACTACTTAACGAGATATATGTATAGCCCTTATGCTGTACACACTGTTGGGTTCAATGATAAATTTATTATAGGATTAATATTTGACTTTTTCTGAAAATTTAGGATTAATTAATATTGGTGTACAAATTTGACAAAAATAAAATCTTCTTTATTGAAAGTTACTAGGAAGGTATGAAAGATATGAGAGAAGCCTTAATTGGCAACAACTAGATTGTCTCGTTCAGTAAAATATATTTATAAACTCATTTCATCCTGATCTTACCTATACGTACATTTATATCATCATAGGTACGATATTTTTTCATATCACAAGCCAAATTCACATATAAACTCACGCCTTTATCAATGGGGACTGGCAGAAACTATAGAACACCTCCTGCTACGATCCATACATACTCCTAAAATATCCATCCATAATACTCCTACGAGAAAAATACTCCCAATTTAATGCAAAAATAAAAATAAAACGAGCCATCAAGCAACTCCAAAATATAAAATTGCCAATACAAACCCCAAAATGTCATAACGTATGCAAAATTCTTTCCAAACTTTTATGTATGCAAACGTGTGGCTAAACTTTTGGCTGAGGGGTGAATAAAAATCTAATCGCCAAAGCCAATATTAAGTTTAGTTCCAAAATCTAATTGATTTTATTGCCCGTTCCTTCTGAAAATTTGCTTGAGGGGAATAATATTATGTTTGCGATCGAATTCTGATAGATGGAATAACGATATCAAAATTAGGGATGTGTGAATAAAATAAATTGAAATATGGTAAGTGTCAAAAAGCCTATTATAAGATTGAAGACTTTATACACAAAAACATGTTCATCGGTTTTCATAGTTATAGGTTAGCTAGGCTGAAAAGCTGACTATTATTTACGGTGGCCAAGAAAAACCAAGTAGGTATTTCCTGTGTTCATTAGTAGGTAGACTTTATCCAATAATAATAGTGTCTAAATCGGTGACAGTTGTTCTTAATTTTATTTGTCGTTTAGCAAACAGTCAATTAAACTATTTTTCTTATATAAAAAGGTATTTATTGTTGCTCCTAGCCTAAGCGTAAGTGCAAGTGAAATTTTACTTTAGACGTAGGTACACGGTGTGATGGTAACAACGTTGTAAAACCTTCATGACCGTGTGTACCACACAGCACTTCTTGTTTTACTGTTATTAAATTTTCGCGATAACGTTGTCGGCTCGCTGGCCTATTAAAGAAGAATTGTTGGCAGTCGGGTGAATTTATTTCCAGGTGTTTATAGACTAAGGATCCCTGAAGATTGCTTTTAATTAAATTTAAATGTAGGCCTATTGTTCCGTAGCTTGATAAGGCAGGTTTTTAGTTGAGTTTTGCGGGAAGACTCGTGTCGTAAGTAATACATAAGAATTTGTTCGTGTGTGTTTTCTCTTTGTGCAAGTAGGTGAGTGTGCGCGTTTCGTGGTTTTCTGTTATGTAGTACTTGGTTAGTCGAGTGGTACTAACGGGGAGTTATGGTTAAAGGTGTAAAGTTAATTACTGGTTTATTTATGCTGTTACTTTGGAAATAAACCTTTGAAGTATATGTTACCGCTAATGTGAGGAAATCAGTTAGAGTGCAGACTAACTTGTTAATCTGCAGATTATCTGGTTGAGTCCATTAAAGTGGAAAAAAAATTTTGTTACCGGCCAAACCCGGTTTTAGTATTAAGCCAAACCAGTTCTCCCTACACGGGTTGCATGGTTGCGGTCGGTCGATAGGCGACGTAGGATGCAAGAGCGAGCGAAGGGCACCCAGAGGTTAGGTTTGGTTAGGTTACTTTAAACCCTTTACACAGAAAGAGCGGGGCTCCATCGGCATAGGACGCAAGAGCGACCGAATAACAACTGATTTGGCCTAGGCGAAACTAGTTTATCCTAAAATCGGGTTTGGTCGGTAACATATTTCACACTTTAACGGATTGTACCCGGTAATTTGCAGATTACCTAGTTAATGCGCATATTAACGTATTCCGTATTCTAACGGTAACATATATATTATTTCCGAGGTTTATATAAAGTCCAAGGGTATAAGCATATTAGCACACATAATACATACATGCATGTCTAAAATGGTCCATAAGCGCAAATAATTAAAAGGCATTCGTTGGTTGGTTGGCTTTCAACTTTATTGATCGTTACTTAAAATACCTAATTGGGTGCTATTTGATACAAAACAGTTTCAGTAACGAGAGATCGCTAAATTAAGAATAGTTGTGGCTTTATTCAGCTCTGTTTATGATTAAATCTAGCAACATCGCTGGGAATTGAATTATACTTCAAAATAGGGTGAGGAATAAATTCTAGATAAAATTTGGCTAGACACTGCGACAGGTGAACGCGATTTTAGATTCGACGTGCACTCGAGGGAATTTGTGAGATTGTGATGTTTATAGCAAATATACATATAAACCATTGCTATGGAGATTTATACTTGCTTAGAACAATTATCTAAGTAAATATTTGTACAGTTTAAAATTTAACTGGAAGATTAAGTAACTATATAAAGTCTCAAACTTATGTTTCAAATTAATATTATTTCAAGTTAAACAAATGTCAACTTTATGACAAAAGTGATTAAGTTGAGTTCAGAGTGATTAGGACTATTGAAAAAGTTTTAAAAATGTTTGAAGTTGTAGTGTTAACTGAACTTTATTGTGTAGGATTTAAAGTTATTTTTCCATAAACTCATAATTGTTTAGATTTTGGGCAAAAAATCGCGAATGCAGATTATATCAATGGGTAGATACTAATACCGACGTCGAGTTTGTCATTTCTGCTTCATCATTATCACTGCTGTGCTCAGCAGAGGCCTCTCTTTTCTTGTGCAATCTTGAGGATTGCTCCTGTGACAGCCTCATCTAAGTTCTACTCGCGATGGTAACAATGTCGTCCGCGCATTTCTGCTTACCATCACGAACATCAAGCGGTATGATGGTCACATACAAGTGATATATTTTAAATTGAACTCAAAATACCCCATCTATAATACAAAGTTATGTCTGCCTGTACACATAAACCACGATTGTCAAGTATAAATGGCAGCCAATCAAATTAATAGCTCTCCAAGCGATGTTATTGCATTTCATTTAGCTAAAGCTGGAACGTAACATCTGAGCCTGTTATATTACCACTTAGCGTAAACAACAAATGTTATATTAATCTCAGTTGTTTTCATAAGTATTCAAGAATAAAACGGAGTTATTTGAAAGCATTTCGGCTTGATGGGTTTCGTTTGAGATTTTCAAGAGTCCTTCATTTAATTGTTTCTGAATTTGTATCTTTGTTTTAAGAGGTATCGTGATAAGTACCGTAGCTTGTACTTATTGCAAAGAGAGCAAAACCAATTGAATTAAAAAAAAGTCGGGTTGCACTCCGGGAGTGCCGGCAGAAGTGAAAACTTGAATATTAATGTTGTGCATTTTTGATATTTTTGGAATAGTTAGGGAATAATTTTGCACGAATTGCTTTAATTATCAGCATAAAAGTACTATCATTTATGTGGTAGAATACAATATTTATTTATTGCGCTATCGTACACAAACATGACAATTAAAGTAAAGTAGCAATTTTTTTGTTTTATAATAATTTTACGAATACACAGCAGTGTGGCTACTACACAGATGGTCGAGCCATCAGCTGTCACCATCCATGGATGCGCGTGACACGCTGTAACATAAACACACACGAACATTCGCGCAAGCGCCCTGCGCCTCCTAAACGAAACAGCAGGCATACATTTTCGCCGCGCCGTAGAAAGAGAGGGGAATACTTCCGCTCCTACGCCGCTCCGGCTGTCTACACTCCATCCGTCTTACGAATTTTCGATCAGGTCACGTGTCCTGACGCGAGTTTAAAATTTTTTACCCATTACAAAAAAAGTGTACAACGCCGCTAAAGAAGTTTTCACTTCAAAAAACAAAGTACCGATATTCTCGCATCACACTATATTGTTTCTCCGCTGAATTTATAGGGTCGTGTAGGTTTTCTTTGGTCCCTGGCCCTGACATCAAGCAATGGACAAAATTGTCAACATTTTTTACACTTGAGTATGAGACTTTTGACTGCTACTAAGACTACGATGGCTCTGTCAGGATTTTATTAAATACAGCCTCACTTTTACTTACGTACGTATCTATCTGATTTCTAAGACCAGAAAAGAAATACTTGAGGTATACAAAGGACTTAATGCTTCAGGCCGTAGACGTATCGGCACAGTATAGATACATTTCCGAAGCGGCTAGCTTCGCCCCGTAGGCATGCGGAACTTGTACTGTAAGATAAGCGGCTTACTCTGTGATTATAGTTACTAGGTCAACAATATTAACATATTAATGTTCAACCTACTTTGAACCCTGTATATCCCCGGGAGGAAAATGCGTAAAACTCAATGTTGATTTTAACTAAGGGTGAGTCCACATTGTTGGAGACACCCCAAATACCCTCTCAGATACCCACCTATAACGCAGATTTCTTCGACGTCGGTTTGGTTACATCAATGGTGAAATTCGTACGCCAGACAAGCTCTAAAAAATGTGCATTTTCCTGTTTTAACGATCAATTATTTGGGGAATTGGTGCCCGTATTTTGGTCATTGCATGGCAAACGTGCAATTGTTTTTCATCCAGGAAATAACTATACATATAACATAAAATAGGCTATAATATATAATCGCTATTGAAGTATATTGAGTCGTGACTATAAATAGTTCGAGCCCTGAGACCTAATATCACCTAATATGCAAGCTGAGAGTTGCTGCCACTTCGTTTATTTATTTAAAATTTAATATTTCAAGCACATAAATGTACAGTAGCGGACTTAATGCCATAGGCATTTTTTACTAGTCAATCTTTGGGTTATGCAGAGACAAACAGTGGTAGGTGCAGTTTAGAAAATTCAATTAAATAATATATTTTTTTTCTTTTGTTCTTTCAACTTATCGCTTTTACATACTTAGTAGGTACGGACGGAGCAATGAGACTTGCAGCAGTTATTCTATATGAGTCACAGATTGTATGCAACTGATTGCGTCAGATTGCTATCATCTTGTTTGTTATTGTTTTTCTGCATTCGGGTATTTTTAGATTGTTAATTGTTTTTTTCCTGTATTATATTTGTGGAATCGGTTAAAGATTCATATCTTCTTTGATGAATTTAACGATAAAACATAATAGTATATCTAAAACTTACCTGTTCGTTTGTCACAATATTATGCTAACAAAGGTAAATTTTTCATTCATAACAAAAATTTAAAATTAAACTTCTTGTTAGGTTCAGATTATCTTTCGTTATATTACACCCGAGAGTAACATAACTTTACGTCTATATTCCTCCTAGTGTTATTAGACAGACGTTATTATCTCCTTACAGTACATACGCATTTATATAATATATATAGGTATTATAATAATATATTCCACAACTATCACACAACGCCATCTAGTCCCAAGCTAAACAGAGCTTGTGTTATGGGTACTAGAAAACTGATAAACATACTTATATATTTCTAAATACATATCTACATAATATAGATAAATTACACCCAGACACAGAACAACATTTAGTCAGTTGTATTTAAATAAAAGGGAGCGAGCCGGGTTCAGGTTGCTGTATTGAGTAATTAGGTACTGATGGAAAAACCTAATATAACACTTTACCCGAGACCAGGGAAACGAACCCAGGACCCCATGCTTAGCAGTAGCGCTAGTGACGACTAGTCTAACGAGGCAGTGCTTGTTTTATTCTAATTTCTACGCATCTTTCGAAAAATTCGTAAAAAAAATACGGATGTCATCATAATGTCACATGCTAACACCTTATGAGGGTTGCCTATACAATCATATACTTAGTCACAGAGAGAGATCAGCTAAAATGTGTCGTAATTAAAAACCTTATAATATGTTCACTATGTTGACAAATAAAGATTGATTGATTATGTATTATGGTTTTAAACTCACATTCAAATCCATCAAATAGTTTTGAAAATAGTTACACAGGTGGACAAAACGGGTGACTTCATTTTATATCATTTAAAGATTTTATCTTATCAGAATCCATATTTGATTAAAATAAAATGATATATAAAGGGAGGTCTTTTCCCTGCAGTAGGACGATACGATACAAATATAAATTAAAGACATTTTGTGGCACTGCATGCAGCTAAACGAAATGATTTGCAAAGTTTTAATGTTATTTATATTCGTGAGCCACGCTGTGAGTGACTCGTGTGTGAGGTACACGTTTGAAGAAAACTTTAATGACTGGTTGCTAAGTGGGTGGGGAGGGTTTTGTGTCTCCATGCCAGATTTTGGTGTTGGCAAATACAGCAATTTGGACTTGACTGGTCAGAATGAACGCAGTACCTCATTTATAACGCCTCTATCAGAATTCAGTTGTGTGTCATCATTCTTATTTTCTATGAACTTCGGTGGTACCGTAGAAGTGAATATTTATATGGAAGCAACGGATGCCACTGACCAAATTCATGTTTTGAGTTACCTGTTAGACAGCAATGGTGACATAATAACAGGAATGATTTCAAATTCGGCCATGGCTCCAAACTACGTGAGCGGATGGCAGACTCTAACGATGACATTAGTTGGACCAGAGACTTATGACGGCTATGTAAGTATTGATATTGTTTTACATAGTAGTTGTTTGTCGAATAATTATTTGCTTATAATATAAATGTTGCTTCGCGCCTAGGATAAAGGAAACGGTGTCTTGAAATCTATAAACTATCAATCCTATGCACACAGTAACTAAGATCTCATTATAGCCTGTTAGTTATTGAAGTGAAATTTTCTTTAGGCACGTCGGGCATTTTTTGAGATGGGAAAAAACCAATGAACTCGCGACACTATTACCGACAACGCGCTACATTCGCATGTGTTCGGCTGTCCTCGGGATGTACTCGATTTTAATGTATTTCCGATATGTCAGAAAGTGATGGCAAAGTATTCTGTTTGAGTTTTGTGACGATTCAAAAAATACACACGTAATTGTTCAAGTTTTCACTTCTGTTGGCACTCCCGGAGTGCCACTTTTTTTCATAAGTGTGCATACACACGAGTGACACGGGTCGGCGGTAGCCGTCTGCACGTTGGTGGCTGTCGCCGACGCGTCTTCGGCTGTCGCCGACACGCGTCGACGATTGCAGTTGCCTCTATCGTCGGTGCGTGTCGCTCGTGTGTATGCATACTAACATTTACTGATAGATGACCTTCCACGAAAATGCTTAGGCCACGTTTAAATTTTATTTAGTGAATAGTTCGCCAAATAACTCACCAAATTATTCGTGGACCAATACGATTACGTTTACATGTTTGAATTCGAATAATTTTGATTCACGCCGAAAGCTCGCTAAGTATTCGTGGCGCACTTGCCGCACACACTTTACTCAGTAACGGGTTGCCTCCTCGAACTTTAACTAACCTTAGATCTCACAACCACCAACAAACTCACTTTCTGTGTTGCAGATCTCCATCATGGGCATGGCGTCTCCAAATTCCACTGTTTTAGTCGATTCCTTCCGCTACATACCGCCTGGTATGGATGAAAGTGCATGCCGACTCTACGAAGACGATTCCATAGCCCACCATCCCAGAGCAAAGTACGCCAGAGCCAAACGTTCCGGAGCATAATAACTAAAGATATTTGCTGAAATCTTATTGTATAAAATAGCTGCGATTTGTCTTAATACACTTTAATGTTGAAAGTTGTTGTTCATTCCTGAATTTTATGACGTAAGTTACAACACCCGTCTAGTCAATTTGTCATTTATTCCCAACATAAAAAAAAATAGTTCCATCTGCTGAAAATCTCGCACCTGGATATGAGTTGCCTAGGTTTACCAGGAAGTCTTTAATAGACTTAGATTAAAGTAGGCCGAAGCAAAGAAAACCTGCTCAGACGGTGGAGATACACAGATGACTCCACCCTGGAGTGTAAATGTAGTGCTGTCCCTCCAACAATATGTCCAGCGTGTCCTGTTATCTGCACGCTATAGGTGTTGATGGATGCTACTGAAGGTGCCAAGCTCTCAGCAGAATTCTGGGCTGACTGTGAAGAGGTTGCCATCGACACGCTAAGAAAAAAATAAAAAAAATAATATTTTCTAGCGTAGACACGAACTATTTAGAAGATCAGGGCGTGGTTTAAAGATTTAAATAACTCACAGTTTAGGCTATAGTTATTTCATGTTTTACCATGTCAGGGTTCTATAAAAAGTTGCACAAATTCACATACTTAAATATCATGATGGAGATTACTTGGAATCCTATAGGCATTCTACATATAGCATGCACACATCGAAGACTGACGGACCCAAGCGATAGGTTACAGGTAAAAATGTTGCAGATGATAATAGTAAGCAGCTTATTAGGTAATAGCCCCGTCTTACAAAATACTTCAAAAGCGATTTTCTTTTAAATAGGTATTGATTGAAATTGTATGATTTCATTTTCAAACTCTATAAATTGGCTGTTGGCGATTTTTTGGTATAGATTCTGTTTTGATGTTGTGTATCTTTTGGGCAGTGGCACAGAACAGATTAGGTTAACGGAATATTTAAAGGAAATTGAAAAAGTACCTAATTTTTGAACCCTCGATTTAACGTAGCTGTTAGTTATGCTTAGTCGACAAAGAGTAATGTATAATTCCACAAAGAGTAATGTATAATTCCAATGATGATGATAATTATGATCTGTTGCTGAAATGATATTTAATAACATGACATAAACTGATTTGTTTTTGCAAACCATAATGGTTCTCATGTAGAGTAATTATTAAAAAAAATGCAACGATGAATTCTCCGAACGCTCATCGAAATCAATTTCACAAATCCCAGGACGTCTATAATAAACCGGTTGTTTAAATTAATTGCGTAAATTACAAACTGACTATTTATTAAAAACAAATTAATGAAACGATACATGAACACACACTGTAATTAATAAAACATTGCTTTTTTAATTTTAAGTACAATATTTATTACTCATTCAGCAATTCAGTATGTAGGTATAAATTACAAATAGGTACAACCAACCAATCAGTGGTACCTAACACTTTCACAACGAAAACCACTCTTACTGCATTGACATTAATGTGCTTTCAATGTCACATTGTTACCGCAGACTGTACCTGATAATGAACTTTAACCTTCTAAGGGCTGATTTTTCCAACGCTAGATAACTTTATCGGAGGAATAATTTAGAATTTTTGACAATTCTTCCATACAAAAACTGTCAGACGGCAATTTAATTCCACGAATAAAAATTATCTGTCGATTGAAAAATCAGCCCCTAGTGGCATGTTTTCGGTGGCTGCGAAGGAATGTGACCACAATCCCCACGCTTGGCATTGGTGACGTCATAGCATTGGTGAATGTTCTTACTGACGAAGAAGTTTGCTGCACATTTGTCACGATCATTAGGTATCATTTTCTAGACACCCTTTGCAACACTCAGCTTTATTCAACAAAAAAAGCACCAAAATTATTCTTTACATTTTGTAAACCAATAAAACTGCGATCAATTTCCTCCTACAGAAACATGAGAATACAAAATAAGCTCCAAACTGAAGGCTTCAAAACCGACCTGTTCCAAAATATCCAAAACACATAAAATTAAACTCTCACCCATAAATCTGAAAACCGATACATGTTCAGTAAAACTGTGGCATAACGCCCGATCTAGGAGACACGTAGAAAACTTGCACCCAAGTAGGGTAATAAAACAGCCTTGTCTCTAATATTGCCCATTACTTGCCGGCGCTTAATTTATGCCGTTGCTAAGTCATAAGGTAGGACAAGGCAGGGGACGGATGTTGAGTTACTGGATGCGGCAAGTAATGACAGCTCAATTTATGTTGTCATCAATCAAGTTTGGCTTGCAGACGTGCCTAGACGTACGTGGAATTGAGGCCTGTTTGAGTTGTACGAGATTGGTTTATGTACTCAAAGGGAGGCATTCTGTTATGATGAATTTTGGACTAAATAAACTGAATTCTCTTGACTTTAAATTGACTTGGAGTTAGTAGGATGCAAACGATTTCACCATAAGGGACAACAAAAAACAAAAAGAGGGCGTTTACATGTCGTGATGTTTCTGGATACTATAATGTATGTACTCACAAAGTATTAAATACTTATTTCGATAATTTCAAGCGAGATTTCTTACGAATACATCATGACTACGTTTCCAATGACATATAATACCCAAAAGAATAAACAGTCGCGTGATTGAAGCCGCGGGCACTGGTGGTACTCACTAGTACTACACACGTAGTACTCGCCGTTTGCAGTACAATAATTTAAAAATAATCTGTCCTAAAGCCTGCGGGGTAGAGGTGACTTCTTATATTGAAAACGTCTTCCTCTTGTCTCGAATTTCATGTCAACTCATATAATTATTACTCATATAAGATTTAAAGCAATCTTCAACAGTAAGGTGGGGTTTCCACTGATTATGCTTTTATCTGAATATTCTACAAGAAGCCGTGTTAAGTATAAATAAAACCTCAATCTCTTCTAGTCGTTCAACATCATTGCTCCAAGACTTGCCAACGAGAAGGGAAACTTGACGATTTATTATCATACTGCTTTCTAAAAGTTTTATCTTAAACGCTAGGCGGCGTTAGCTAACGCATCTTGTGTTACACAGTTTAGTTTTAATCTCACCACCCTCATGCTCTTGTATTTTTCATTATACATGATCCAGTTTCCGAAGTTTCATGAAGAAATTTATTTAAGTGTTTCTGATGAGATTTTTTGTTCTTTCATTAAAAATTCTCAGTAAAGAAGTATGTCTGCATTGAGAAAGTTTCTTGATATTGACGGTTACATTCTTATTCTGAAGAAGTAAAGAATCACTTTCCGTATTGCTTGCTGACTTTAGTGATCTGACCAAAACTTTTGATATGCGAATCTAATCAACACCCTTTGGCAACACCTAATAAATTATCACTGCAAAGTAGACTTCTCAACCTTGAAGCACTAAATAACAACTGACAAACAGACACCCAAGATATGAAGACCCCAGACACTTTAGTTACGTGTAACGTGTTTGCGCCCGAGGTGAACGCAAACGCAAACTTTGACGTAACAGTTTCATTCACTGTGATTGCCGCGTTACGCCCCTGCGTATGTAAATTCACAGTTAACAATCACAAATACTTTGAGATGATGTTATTAATACTCCTTGTACGAGTTTCCAATGTGATTTTACTTGGTAAATGAAGAGCTGGCTTCTTATTAGTTATTGTATACTTTTGGGTATTATGAATCTTTGAATCATGATTTGAATATGTAAGCATAAAACCAAAGCACAAAAGTATGGGTATTTCTATAGAACTCTATTCCAGCATATAAAAGCATAGATTTGAAGATTTGAAACAGAAGAGATAGTAGCTACTCTTTGTAAATGTAGAAAATTGGTAAGCATTTTTTATTTTGTTAAATAAAAAATGTAAACGACAATAAAACAAAAGTCAAAGTTTAAATCCAATTTTAATACAACACGAATTATTTCTTCGAGTGTAGGATACCTTGTCCGACCTTAACTTTGTATTTCAGGTCTTCACACGGCCCGTAATTGATAATTTTGATTGATTTATCGCATTTTGTACAATCCTCGTTGGCGTAGGTCACGCCGTCCGAGCCACACACGGGTCTATATATCTTTGGACATGGACAAAAAAGAGTTCTCATTGCGACTAGAGGTACGAAAATTGCGAAGCAGAAAAGCATTGCTTTCATTTCGTATATTCGATATTCGATGAAGATCTTTGAAAAAATTAATGGACTATAGTTTTCAGGAGGTTCTGGTTCCGATACAGGCAATGTTTTCACAAAATATTCTGATCTTTTCAACTTTGTGCTGCGTAATTACTAAATGTTGTGTTGTACTTAGTCACTTTTAAAACACTTCCACCCTTATTGAGTTATTTCTGTCAACCAACTAAGTATTGCATGCAGTATGAATTTATAGCCGGATCAAGAAACTCTGTTAGAGATTAATTAAAAAATACACATTTCTACAATGTATACGTAATAACTATATTATATACGATTAGTACTAGGCAGTCACAATTAGCTGATAAAAATTACAATTCGATATGCAGTTAAAACGCAGTGAGTAAAAAATTAAGTCAATCCATTCTACTTCCTATCTAGAATCTGATTGTGCTATCAGTTTTGAAATTATGGTTTTATTTTCAAGCCCTATAAATTGCGTGTTGGCGACTTTATATGTGTAGATTCTGGTTTGTCGTTGTGTATCAACTGGTCAGTGGAATATTCAAAGGAAATTGAAAAGTACCTAATTGGTTTGACCCCTCGATCTAACGAAGAAATTAAGTTATGTTTAGTCGACTTTACCCACAAAGAGTGGTAAGATAATTCCAATGATGATGATCCTAAAATAAACAAAACTGTATGTCTGTCTAAGGCGGACGGTAGGTACCTTCTATACATCTCATACTAGTAACTCTTAAACCACGTTTTACTTAAGTGCCTATATCGAATTGCTACTTCTTATCAAATAATGACTGCTTAAAATAATCGTATTTATTAAGGCAACTAATTGGGTAAATATTGTAGAGGCATGTATTAATTAAAATTCAGTGATGACTGGTGGCCCAGGGCTAATGGCCATGAATTACCGAGCTGTATGTCGTAAGTTCGAACCCAGTCGGACGCTTTACTTTGTGTAAATTATTTCATCACCACTGTTCTCAAAACGGTGAAGGAAAACATCATGCGAAAACCGATATATCCTAGAACCAAAAATTCGAAGTAATGTGATATCTACCAACCCGCACTGAGCCCACGTGGTGGATTACCGCCCACTCACTCTTACTGAGAGAAGGCATGTTGGGACACATGCTTTCTCTCAGTGAGTGCAGTGGGAACATTATATGCTGATAATGCATTAAAAGATTTATTAGTGACCGCCGTATTTCGTTTACTACTTGCATCTAGTTGTTACATTTGCATCTGCTTAGACTAAAAGTCGACTCCAAAGGCTGCACTAATATCATTAACTACAGAACTCGGAGCAAGCCTCCGTAAACTAAGCCCGAGTGAAGAACGTCACAAAGGATATCAAATCCCCATCCTCAGCTGTATTAGTTGTCACAAAACTTTTTCCTCCAGTTAGCTTAACAAGGAGAAACTTGTAACAAGCGTCAAAGGGCAACACTAAGTCAAAGACATCGTTATATTTTTAGCTTTCTTTTATAACCAAAGCGGTAACTTTATCTTTTGAATTCTTTGTGAGTTTGTTTGTCCGTCAACGGATCTCGATGTTTACTTTTCACGATCTAACGATCAAAGTGGGTTTTCAAAATATTTAAATGGACATTGGAGATTACCTCAAAGGTTTCATCATCATTTCAGCCGAAAGACGTCCACTGCTGGACATAGGCCTCCCCCAAGCACCTCCACTTCGACCGGTTCTGTGCTTCTCGCATCCAACGGGTTCCTGCGGCCTTCACAAGGTCGTCGGTCCAACGCTACGTATTCCGGTACGCGGATAACAAAATATTTGAATATATTATCTGTCCGTAGCGAGAAACGATAACCGACTTTTTACGCTTACCGACTGAACGGATTTGCATGGCCATGACCTGAGTTAGAACACAGGATACTTTTGATCCTAGTTGTACGTTCCCGTGGGATAATTTCCGAACTCCACGCGGACGAAGCCGCGAGAAAAAGCTAGTTATACAGAAATGTGAAAGTAACTCTGTTTGTCGATCTGCTGCTACCTTTTCATGCCCTAACAGTTGAACAGATTTCGATGATTTTTGGTATAAGTGGACCATGGTCTGGGTTAGGGCATGTGCTCTTATCCAGTACGTTCACGTTCCTGTGGGATAATTTCTAAACTCTTCGCGGGCAAAACCGCGAGAAAAAGCTAGTCATCATCTGCCAAGCCTTTTCCCACCTATGTTGGGGCCGGCTTCCAGTCTAACCGGATGCAGCTGAATACCAGTATTTTACATGGAGCGACTGCCTATGTGACCTCCACAACCCAGTTACTGCGTGATACGATACCCCTTCCCTTGGTAAGACTGGTTGTCAGACCTTCGTGCTTCTGACTACCCGTAACGACTGTCAAAGATCTAAGAATGACAGTCGGGGCCAACGGCTTAATGTGCTATCCGAGACACGCAGGGTCTCGGTATGTAAAGATGGTCACCCATCCACGGACCGACCGTGGCTAGCGTAGCTTAACCTGGTCGGTCGTCCCGTGCGGCTGTCATTAGGTACTTAGCCACGAACCACGAGCGTGTTGAGAAAAAGCTAGTTTGTATTATAAAATAACGTTTTATGTTGACGTAATGCTGGCTAATTTAAGTTAATGATTTTTAATTTACGTCTCTGACTACAGCAGTTAGACTATTTGGTGAAAAACATACCTACCAAGTCGTTTAATATATGTATAAGGTAAATGGTGGTCGCTCGGAAATGAGGTAAAATAAAATAAAATATTCGAAACCCAGCACCTTTACAGCGAAGAGTCGAGTTTTCATAATTTGATTCCCTTTAATGTGACGGAAAATGTTAATAATATTTACCTTCCATCTCGTTATATTTGGATGTTTAAGAATAATTTATGAATTAAGTTAATACCATTTTTTTTTACGTGCGCAATGTTTTTAATTCCTTGTAAGTGTGAATCTATGGGACTCACTGGCTACAAGATTAATGGACATTAGAAAAAAATGGACGGTATTGCCACAATGCCACCATAGTGTGGTTCCGTGTTCCATCCTTGTGTATTTTGGAATGTCGGATTCTCAGTAATTTAAGCAAAATAATGGTCATCTTTACCTGGAAAGCATAGCTCTTTACCTATACCTACTAATAAGGATTCCTGTTTTCCAGGAAAATTCAACTAATAGTAGGTACTCAAACTTCTACCGACTTCCATAATAGTGATCGTTATTAAAATAACTTCCAGACTATTCGGTTCAAATGTCCTTTCTTTGGTATTGTTCGTCGAATCGTTGAGCTCCTCAAGTTCTGAGTTGAGCTGCACGATTTTTGACAAATGCGTGCACTGACTGGATAGGTCCGCTCAATCTATGTGGTTCTTTCCTCAAAAGACCATTTCAGACACCAATCTACATGGTCTTCACATGATCTGACCAAGATTTTGTCTGGACTTTAAAAGAGACTGACCTCTGAGTTTGTTTCGGCCTTTCTTCTCAGAGTAGTCAGATAGGAAACGCCGACCTCATCTAGGTTAAAAAAAAATATGATTGAAGTGTAAAAGTGTTTGTACAAACCTACTTACAGAAAATAAATCATTTATCATTGAAGCCATGTTTTTGATATGAGAATTAATGAACACCCTGTGGCAACACCTAATAAATTGTCACTGAAAGATAGACTTCTCAACCTTGAACTTCTGCACTAAATAACAACTGACAAACAGACACCCAAGAGATATGAAGTCGCACTTCTAAACTTGGCATACAGACACTTTAGTTACGTGTAACGTGTTCGCGCCCGAGGTGAACGCAAACGCAAACTTTGACGTGACAGTTTCATTCACCGTGATTGCCGCGTTACGCCCCTGCGTATGTAAATTCACAGTCAACAATCACACAAATACTTTGAAATGATGTTAGTAATACTTCATAGACGTGTTTTCAATTTGATTTTACTTAATAAATGAAGAGCTGGCTTATTAAGTTATTGTACACTTTTGGGCGTTATGAATCTTTGAATCATTGGTTTAAATAATATGTAAACAGACAACAAATCATAAAAGTATGGGTATTTTTTAACCGACTTTAAAAAAGGAGGTTCTGTATTCGACCCGTATGTATGTATGTATGTATGTATGTATGTATGTATGTATGTATGTTTGTATGTCCGCGATTATCTCAAAAACTACTGAACCGATTTCGATAATTCTTTCATTATTGTGATCTACATACTTTCAGGAAGGTTTTAGTATATAACACATTAGGTAATTATTCTTATGTACGAAGTTATATGCATAAATGTACTGCATCTCCGGCATTTCTATGGGAATTTTGATAATTCTTCGAGTCGTGTCTTCAATTCTTCAATGCACTAGTGTTAATTGAATTGGTGTGGGGTAGGTACAACTAAAAAGTGAAAAATAAAAACTTTTTTACAAAAAAAACAACCGACTTCAAAAAAAAAAACACTACAAAGTGAAAAATAACTTTAATTTCGGAAGTCGGTGTCAAAAAACGAAAATGCGGAACCAAAGACACCGACTTCCGAAATTAAAGTTATTTTTCACTTTGTAGTGTTTTTTTTTGAAGTCGGTTGTTTTTTTTGTAAAAAAGTTTTATAGAACTCTATTCCAGCATAATTGTGATTGAAGATTTGAAACAGAAGAGATGTAGCTACAATATGTAAATGTAGTAAAGTGCTAAGCAGTATTTATTTTGTGTATAGTAAAGAATTATTACAAATGTTAGAACCCAATGGCTTGGCACGCGACGATGGTACGAGACGTGTGTGGGATGCAACGTGTGTCAACACCCTTGCGCCATCCCATCTTCCAAGCACGGTGAGCTGTGCTGGGGCGGCTGCTGCAGGTGCGGAAAAACTCTCACTTTTTTCCGAAACTATAAGAACTATACTGTTGAAACTTGGTAAGTAGATGTATTCTGTGAACCGCAGTAAGATTTTCACACAAAAATAGAAAAAAAACAATAAATTTTGGGGTTCCCCATACTTACAACTGAAACTCCAAAAATTTTTTTTCATCAAACCTGTACGTGTGGGGTATCTATGGATAGGTCTTCAAAAATGATATTGAGGTTTCTAATATCATTTTTTTCTGAACTGAATAGTTTGCGCGAGAGACACTTCCAAAGTGGTAAAATGTGTGTCCCCCCCCTCTAACTTCTAAAATAAGAGAATGATAAAATTAAATAAATATATATAATGTACATTACCATGTAAACTTCCACCGAAAATTGGTTTGAACGAGATCTAGTAAGTAGTTTTTTTTTAATACGACATAAATCGAAAACCGCAATTTACCTTTCACAAAGTTACAACGAACTACAAGAACTTTTATATTATGTTACTTGCTGCTACGGAACCCTTCATGGGCGAGTCCGACTCGCACTTGGCCGGTTTTTTTATATACTTGTACATATTATTATTTAAAGACTGTTAGCTTTTTAAATTATGTAAATATTTGAATGTTTAATAAAAATTGCTAAAAAACACAAATATTAGACTATAGCTACCAAATCTACTCCGTGAGGTTTTTTGTTGAAAATCAATCGGCAATAAAACAAAATTCAAAGTTATAATCGAATTTTAATGAGTTATCCCCTTAACCCCCCCTCCACCGCCCCCTTCTCAATCCCCTGCTAGTTCGTCTTTTGTTTTAAACTCTGGCTTATCTTAGTGGATAAGACAGAGTTCACAGTTGATAGTTCAACTGCATGCTTCATTTTTTTTCAACATCCCGCTCTAAGATGCCGTGATTGACTAAATATAAATAGTCTAGGTCTTCACATGGCCCATAACTGACAATTGTGATCGATTCAAAGCAACTCATGCACTGCGCGTTGCCGTAAGTCACGCCATTCGAGCCACACACGGGCA
The DNA here is from genome assembly GCA_947508005.1 of Amphipoea lucens. NCBI lineage: Eukaryota > Metazoa > Arthropoda > Insecta > Lepidoptera > Noctuidae > Amphipoea > Amphipoea lucens. Next base: position 4,588,979 of record OX382371.1, read on the forward strand.
TATATACAAGTGGACATGGACAAAAATTACTTTCCATTTTGACTAGAGATACGACCATCGCGAAGCAGAAAAGTATTGCTTTCATTTCGTATTTAAAATATTCGATGAAAGTCTTTGAAACTTGAAATAATGGTTTGGCTTTAGCTTTCTGGAGGTTCTGGGTCCGTTTCAGGCGATGTTTTCACAAAGTATTCTGATCTTTGCAACTTTATGTTACGTAATTTCTCAATGTTGTTCTGTACTAAGCCACTTTTAAAACACTTCCACCCTTATTAAGTTATTTCTGCCAACCAACTAAGTATTGCAAGCAGTATGAATTTATAGCCGCATTAAGAAATTCTGTTAGAGATTAATTAGAAAATACACATTTTTACAATGTCTATGTAATAACTTTAATTTTATACGATTAGTTTTAGGCAGTCACAATTAGCTGATAAAAATACGATTCGATATGCAGTTAAAACGCGGTGAGTAAAGGATAAAGTCAAGAAGATTGGCAGTGACCAACGCCTGCCTTCTAATCTACAAACTGATTGTGCTAGCAAATAGTGATTATCAAATTGATTTGCGTCAATACATCTTCCAAAAACCTACCGTATTTGCTTACCTACAGTAATTTTATCTATGTTCATTAATGAACGTAACTGCCACTAGTATGTTTATTTGTGTAATGTTTATTTTTTTAATTTTTAGCTGGTTCCATTCCCGGTTTGGGTAAGCTTGTCGAGAAGTATGTGAATACAGTTTTGTCTCTTTTTAAAAATAAAGGAATGGTTCCTTTTCAGTATAATAAAGTGGTTTCCCTTCAGGGCCCATTGATGTTTCCCACCCTGTATTTTATACAGGGTGTTAATGACACTACTACAGATTTACTAAGTTATTCCAACAAAATAGTGATTAATTAATTAATCATCATGTTTTACGAAGGAGGATCCACATACAATAGCAACATCCTTGGATGCCAGACTACCAGTCAGTTAAGGTATTCTCTTCCAGCAGAAAGAGAATACCTTAACTGACTGGTAGATCCTGATAACTTAGAAGTCTGTATGCAGCAGCATACAGACCTCTAAGTTATCAGAATATATCTGTGCTTGATTCTGTAATGGAAGATAATGTTAAAGTACTTAGTACTACACCCGAATACAGTCAGATTATTTAGTATTTTTAAGTTATAAGATTTGTCAAATGTTTTTATTGAACCAACAATTGTATTATGTAGATCATATTTTTGAAAATTGTAACTAAGTTGCCATCTGATCACAATGTTCAAACAATATTATTTTGCTATTACATGCCTTTAAAAAAAAATAACGTTTAGGCCAATTACATGTAATTATAAGAGAAAATAGAGAGATATATAAAAAAATATATAAAATAGAGAGAGAGAGATAGATAGAGTTAGATGGCGCGGGAAACTGGTGGCAAAATATCAATTTGAGCGGAACTATTACAATCGTTTTAGAGACCTTTTTAATACTATAGGTTTATTATTAAAACTCTGATCATATAATTTACTGGCCAAAGAATTATATAATTTCTCTAAATTTATACAGGATGGGCAAAAAATCGTGGATCAAACGAAACAGGGCGATAGTTGGAGTTATTTGCAGTAAAAAAAAAACGTATCATCACTACACCAGTGCTTTTATGACAGTGGGTACCATGATTTATCAGTATTGGCACTTTTTTCAATATCTTTTAAGTCTCACGAAAAATTTTTTGTAACTTTAGAACCTTACTATAAACACTCAAATTGTCATAACTTTTAAGGAGATCAAGTTAGGGGTCTGCCACAGAAATATTTTTTACTGAAAATAACTCCAACTATAATAGCCCTGTTTCGTTTGATCCACGATTTTTTGCCCACCCTGTACATTTAATTGGCCTAAACCTTATTTGATTTTTTTGTAAAGGCATGTAGGAGCAAAATTTTATTTTTTGAACAATGTAATCGGATGGCAACTTACTTACAATTTGTTTGTTTAAGTAATCACAATTACCAAAAAGCACAGAACCTTAACGGCGAAGAGTCGAGTTTTCATAATCTGATTGCCTTTAATGTGACGGGAAATGTTAATAATATTTACTTTCCATCTTGGTATATTTGGATGTCTAAGAATAATTTATGAAGTTACTACAATTTTTTTATGTGCAAAACGTTTTAACACCTTGTGGCGTGTGTCCGTAAGTCATGTTCTATGGTAAGGGTCTCGCTGGCTACAAGATAGTGGACATTAGGAGACAATGAATGGTATTGCCACAATGCCACCTTAGTGTTTCCTTACCTCAATACCAGTGGACTCATCCATGTGTATTTAGGAATCTCGGATTCTCAGTAATTTAAGCAAAACAATGGTCATCTTTACCTGGAAAGTCTTTATGCAGGAAAATACAACTCAAAGTACACAAAGGTCTACCGACTTCCTTAGTGATCGTTATCACAATAACTTCCTGACTATTCAACCCTGAAAATGTAAATAAACAAATTAGTTTGTACCGTAAACAAGGGCACATTGATAAATAATCGTGGTGATCCAGAACGGATGTTGTAAATTGTTCCAACGATGGCTGCTTTAGATAAATCAAGTTCCATGTAATCTCAAGGCTGTGGTAATGAAGCGAGCGGTCGGGAAGAATTATTTGTTTGATTTACCTATTATTTATGTCTTAAGAATGGCGTTCACCCGACGTCTTATCTTCGATAAGATGGATTAGCTAAAAGCGTTTACTATCACAATTCACTTCTTTAGCGGCGTTGCACACTTTTTGTTGGGTAAAAAATGTTAAACTCGCGTCAGGACATCGCGTCAGGACACGTGACCGTGAGGAGAGATTCCCCCCCCCTCTCTTTCTACGGCGGCGCCAACCGAAGTGAACCGAGTGACACACGACAATGGATGGATGGATCGATGGATGGATCGATGGATCGATGGATGGATCGATGGATGGATGGATCGATGGATCGATGTATGGATCGATGGATGGATGGATCGATGGATGGATCGATGGATCGATTGATCGATGGATGGATCGATGGATGGATCGATGGATGGATGGATGGATCGATGGATCGATGGATGGATCGATGGATCGATGGATGGATCGATGGATGGATCGATGGATCGATGGATGGATCGATGGATCGATGGATGGACGTGGACGTGGACGTGGACTTGGACGTGAACGTGGACGTGCACGTGGACGTGGATGGATGGATGGATAGATGGATGGACAGCTGATGGCTCGACCGTCTGTGTAGTAGCCACACTGCTGTGTATTCGTAAAATTCGTGTATATAAAGTGTTTAAAATATGGAAATTGAACAAAGTGCATCTATTAATATAAAAAAGTGACGCAGAAATAGTGAAAAAAAAAATGAGTTATATTAATTCAATAAATAATTGATTTATTTCAACGTTAATATTCAAGTTTTCACTTCTGCCGGCACTCCCGGAGTGCAACCCGTCTTTTTTTTTTTTTTTTCAACGATTACATTTTGAGAAGTTAGAAACCTATTACAGTAGTACTATTCTGTAAAAATCTGGCTTGAAAACTTAGGTGAAGTGAGCTCTCATTTCAGCTGATGCTAGGGATTGACATTTTCGACGCTTCAGCTCAATTTAAGCTCTCTTTACCTAAGTTTTCACAGTGTGATTTTTACAGAATAGCACTACTGGAAAGCAATAACTGCGATCATGTTATATTGAATTAAGTATTTTATTACCAGGAATGTGGATAAATTATTACAGTTGTGAAATGCTCCACAACCCCCTTTTGTAGGTAGCTACCTACTATAAGCTGCAGTCTAGTCTATAGGCCAACCGCTTAAGTGAGACGTTGCCTGAGGTAGCAGCGCGGTGCGGAAGGGGGGTGGTGACACCGTGACGTGATGCGAGAGCTCGAGTGATTCGTAAACTTGTAACAACTATCCCCCCACCGCACCGTGCAGCTACCTCAGACAACGTCTCAGTTAAGCTGTCGGTCTATAGGTAGTTACATACATAAAATAACAGGCTGTGCATGTAATTTTTTTTAAATCGATATTTCGTTTGGATTCACGCCCGCTGTTCTTAAGGCCGTACGTAAGGATGTGTGCGAATCGATTCTTTTGCCCGCTGATCTAGAAGTAAGGGATCAGCTGTATTTTGTTTAACATCCCGACCTTAAGCCGGGATATACCTTTCCCTTTAGTTTTGTATCTATGGGATTTATGTAACGTAGGTAAGGCTAACGTATTTTGCGTTAAATCAAAGCAAAACTAACTGTGACTTTGCGAGTCATAGTGAAAGGTACCAATATTTTGAGTTAGTAAACCTCCCGTGTAACGTTGTAAACAGGCAGTTGTGTTGAATGTTTTACCACGAACGCACGTATTTCTGAATAAAAATAGGCCTGTAGGCAGTAGCTGCCGAGCTGTTATCACAGGACATCTGAAAATAATTCTACGTATGTTCATCTGCTGTTACTGCAGCAGGTATCTTAAAAAGATACAGCAGTTAATTCAGAATCTAGTGTATTTACTACCTGAGAAGAAAACATTCAGAAATTAACTCTAATCTGTAGCAAACATAAACAGAAAAGAACCCAAACATGATAAATAGCCAGTTTCCCCAACCAGATAGCGCATACAAAAATCATATTTTCCCCCAAAAACCTCGAAGCCATTAATAAATTATAACAGTTCAATCCCCCAACTCATTGGGGCATACATCACACAATAACGCAAACATCTAACGGGTTGGTTGCCATCACTTATTGGCGTTACGGGTATAATCCGGTAAAATATGCAAGGCGCCTCCGGGGGCGTTGTTAGTATGAGATTTGCATAATGGCCAATCAGTCGAGAGGCGACGATTTGCGCCGTGTCGATGGTATTCCCATAAAGTTTTGGGTTATAGACGCCATCTTGTGAACCGAGTAGGGGAAAGGATTGTTGTGTTTGTAAAGTGAGTTGCAGTAATGAAATGAGAGGATTTGCGTTGAGATCATAAGGAAAACGCTGCTTTTACCTTTCACCAACAAACCTGAAAACGTATGGGATAAAAACGCGTAGGTATTTTCATATCATCATAATCAGCTTATAATCTCACTGCAGCCTTCAAGCCCGCCTATAGCCCACTGCTGGGACATAGGCCTTCTCTCTGTGAGAGGGAGTGGGCCGTAATCCACCACTCGGGGCCAGTGTGGGTTGGTAGATGTCACATGTCTTTGGATTTTTGGTTCTAGGACATGCCGATTTCCTTACGTTCTTTTCCTTCCCCGTTTTGAGAGCAGTGGTGATGTAATCATTTACACAAAGATATTTAATTTAAAACACAAACTTATTTTAGCTCATGAAATAATTTCACATAACTTGACTACAACTTAAATAAACATCAGACTCCATTCCCAAAACGTCAGCCGCGCTCAAGTTTGAGCTATGAATTGCAGATAGTAAACTCATTTCAATTTCCCAACTTCACGGCTTTTAACTCAGTGTACGGTGTTGCCAGCGTTTTGCCGGTAAGATCTCCCATCGATAAATCTAGCCACTTTTGCCTAACTTTGTTACTGAGGTGGGACAAATTCGTAGCAACTTGGCGACCGTCATTTTTCGTTGTTACTTTACAAGTTTTACAGCACGTTGCGTCGCCGTATTTAGTTTTTGTTTTGTCCAATTTTATTGCGGTGATAACTTGCCGCTTTTTCCAAATTTATTGTTTGGAATTTTTGTAATCTACTGTTTTATATTTATAGCTGATTACTTGGCTTCTGAATCTTAAGAATAAATAAATGTTCTTGAGCAAAGCACCGAACCATCGTATCTTTCGTGCTTAAAATTGTAAAATTGAGACACTGCAGTCTAGTTTAATGTCTCAAGGGTTCTAACAACCTATTAGATCCTTTTGAATTAAGTTTAAGGTAGAGTCATAAACTCTAGAATAGGTACCCTATTTTATCACTTTTATATGGTAGTGTAAGTAGGTGATATTACATTATCCTAAGACAAGATCTCGGGTACCTACATAATTTGTGGTGCAATAAAAGCGAACATTCTCAGGTTGATTGCACTATGATTAAACGCGAAGATTAAGTACTAAACTGGGATTAACGTTATCGCTGAGCTCTTCGTTTGAACCAAAGTTCGTTCTAATCGGTTGGAATTTAGTTGCATTGGATTATGGTAATAAGAACTTGGGATCAGACGGCTTCAATGAGTAGATGAATGATTATTCTGAGTTTTCTTGTTAAAACAATTAGTGGCGAAAAATGAAACTGATTAATATTTAGTCAAATTGAAAGTCGTATTACTTTTATGTACAGGGTCAGGGCCATATCGAATCGATATATATAGATACCCATCAGGGTATCGATATCTAACCATGACAACTCAAAAAATAAATTAATTTGACGATTTTTTTTGTGGGGTCGTCGACCGCAATTAGTGTAGTCGCTTAAAATATCAGTTTTATTTTGTGTAAACTTCGCAAACGTGATTGGTGTCCATATCTTAATACAATAAAACATATTATTTTCTCAACTCATACTTCAAGTAACATCACTAGCAGCTGTTGTTGACCCCTAAAAAAAAACATCAAATCTTTTAATTCATCGTGTTTAGATATCTATATTCATCACGTCTGCAGAGTTTCGCTTGCTAATTTTGCTTGACCCTATACAGGGTGTTACAGAAAGGGTATATCAATACAAACGGGTTGGAGAGTGTATCTGGTCTAGAATGTCTGTACAAAATTTCAGCTCCAAAGCAGTAACTTTGAAAATGCTTAATATTTTTTTATTTTGATAGTTTATTAAATTGAAATCAATTAACAAACGTGTCACCGCACTACGAAGGTCATTATCCATTATCTGTAGTGTATCTGTGCGCCTAGTACACTCACATTACGCCGCCGCGCGCCAGTGCAGCGCCGTGATGTCGAAATAAAAAAATGTTAAGCATTTTCAAAGTTAATGCTTTTGAGCTGAAATTTTGTACAGAGATTCTAGACCAGATACACTCTTCAACCCGTTTGTATTGATATACCCTTTCCGTAACACCCTGTATAAAAAATCTGTAGAAGTTTGTAATAAACCATTACAGACACATTTGCGTCAGTGTAAAAAACTAAGTTCGTTTTAAAAAAAACACTGTTATACTACTTCCTAAAAGTCGAATTACCCAGGTAACAATCTGGATGTTTGTTAAAGAACTACAGTTAAACGCCGGTGTAACTGAACGCCAAGTTTACAGGTAACACAATGTTACAGACACATAGCACTATAAAAGAGAATAATTAGATCGCTACTGCAATTATGCGTGTTTAATTTACTTTTATAATAATTACCTTCAAACTAGTTCGTTACTCGGGATGCTAGTTTTTCTAAGGTAAATTAAAGACAGTATTTAATGAAATTGAAGTTAAAATGGATTTTGTGCATCTTGTAGACTAATAGCGTGCTGGGGAAAGCTGGATTTTATTAACTTCCAGAGATGATATTATGACAGAGTCTATGAATAAGCTTGAAACTATGTGCTCTAGTATTCTTACCGGGTAATGGCTTTTTGACAGAATACATGGCCTTTAATCCTGTTCCTACAATGCCATTATTTTAATAATAATATAAGGAGTTAAATTGAATACGAAAAGAAAGAAAATACATTATTTTATTTAGCACAGACTAAAAGACACAAAATACACTAGATACATACATCAGAAAAAAAGAAATAAAAAATTAAATAAAAAGTAATTAACAGGAAAGTGTGTCTCACGGTTGCGCCAAAAAGGCCCAGTTCAGCAAAAATGCCAGACAACTAGGGCCTGCTGCTGGTTTTCAACTGGACCTGATGTGTGAGGTGACGGATATAAATCAGTTTTATACTGCAACGTGACGTGTGTATGTGTGTCAGATAAAAAAGTAAAAAATATATTGTACTAGCTGCGCCCCGCGGTTTCATCCGCATAAGTTTCGATCCCGTGGGAATATCGGGATAAAAAGTATCCTATGTCCTTTCTCGGGACTCAAACTATCTCTATACCAAATTTCATCTAAATCTGTTGAGCAGTTTAGGCGTGAAGAAGTAACATACAGACAGACATACACACTTTCGCATTTATATTATCAATTAGTATTAGTATGGACTAGACAAAAAATACTGATAAATAAATAAACGAGATGACGTTCGTCACTAATAATTCTTATTAAACTAAAAACGGTATACCTATAGGTACTGTAGTTTTATGTAGGTGGTTTGAAATCTTTACCAATAACATTAAGCCTGGGCCATAAAAGTAGCGGTAAAAGGCAATTAAAGTTAGAGGTCAGAGAACGCAATAGCTCTTCGTAAATCCCCGTATATATTGGTAGGTACAGGTAATACTAGGCAGCGTGTACACGTTGCCTGGAAATTGACACTACAGTCCGTTCACAGTAATTTTACATGAGACAGCAGCAACCTAACAGCAATCTTATTAGAATGAAAATAAGGATCACTGTGATTTAGACAGCGATCCAGAATCAGAGGGAAAATAACTGGGAAAGGACAGAAAGACTGTACATATCGTATGATAAGTTGTTATTATTATAGGCAAATAACAGTAGATACTGATTTAGTACTTAATCGAGCTTTATAAAACGTTTGATACATTTTGAGAATGGAAAAAGGGCTGGATAAAATCTTTCTGGCAAAACTCAATATTTTTAAAACACAAACAATATTGTTATTATCTTTTAATTCTGGGTTCAAGCACAAGTGCGTGTGCCCGGGGCGCCAGACGGCGCAAATACTGTTTTTTTTGTTTTTTATGTTCTTAACATAGTTTGTAAGTTGTTCTACTAACAATATTATGGGCAAAATATGTCTGAATTAAAAATATTTTATTTTACTTATTTTTATTATTTATTTAATTAAAATGAATATCTTTCTTTTTGTTTTTTTTTTTTGGTTTTCGGGGAAAACCTTCAAAAGGCACTTGAACTTAAAAAGACCAGGTAGTATGGGATTCTTACTTCACTAAAACCACCCCGGTGATCACCACCAGCACATGGAGGGGGGCCCATTGCCTCTTAATAGACCAATCCACCTAGCGCTTGCGAGTTTCAAGATTTTCGGGCTAACTTTCAAACTCAACCTATAGTACGGTCCAAATATTAAAAAGAACTTAATTTTAGTCACGTGGAACTTTTTATTACCTGCGAGTAAAACGGTCGGCTACGCATTTTATAGGGAAGGAAGTTACTCATATATTTTCGAAAGTACCTACAGACAATGGCGACAATTTACGAATGGCCGCCATTTTCTGTACTTTCGAATGAATTTGGAAATAATGTTTTATAACCATTCCTATTTTAATCTGTGTTACCTAATAGTTTATGAGCTGAGTGGTCAACCAGTATGAAATTAAACCCACCCGATTCGGGCAATCAAAACTTTTTAATTTTAATAGTTTGAGTACCTACCAAGTCTATTGCATAACAAACAAATTATGCTAGTAGGTAGATACTTTTGTGTAATAGTGTTTACATCAGGGTTTCCAACGTAAACTAATAATAAATACTTGTCACAAACCATGACATTTTTCTAAAGAAACAACTAAACATCAAAGCATGAAAGTTGTGCAGCAATTTTACACAAGAAGTGTCACATTACATACATATATAGAAACACTTGAAAATTCAAAGAATAAGAAAGTCCAATACATAGTTCGCCTTCAACTCGCAGTTCCTCTGGCCCGAGGCATCACTCACGAAAGTTTACGTAGCCTCTGAGAGGACGACAAACAAATTCGTGTTCCTGGATATAATAACAATAATATTTAGTGTCCTAATAATGCTAAAATGTTTGTATTATACGGCTTACTACAATCGTGTTGGATTGAGTTGGACTGAGTGTTTGTCGGGTACTTAAGTGTTTGTTTAGTTATCATGTTTATGAGGTAGCATTTATATCTAGTTGTTATACTGTGCTGCTTTAGGTAAGACTAAAAACAGACCAAGGTTTTAAAAACAAAGACTGAATTTTGTCGTAGATTGTGTATAATAGCTTTCGATAAAACGTTTAAAAGTATCTTTGAAACTCAGGTTCTAATGATTATTAACTTATGGGTTCCTAAACGTTTATGTTATCTTAACGAAATTGTATGTAAAGTGAAGGGAAATGCCGAGAAGAGAATCATACATTAATAACAAACTTTAAATGTGCATAATGTCTTCAGAACGTTGAAATTAAATGACGACGGAATGCTTACAACGAGGGAAGAATTTAACATGAGTACTCGTTTAATGTGTCTGCATTATATTTTATGAAATGCCAGTGTTTTATTACTATGTATTTTTTCTTTGTTATTTGTGAAACACAAAGAGAAGCTGCCTTTTAATCTAGTATTATGAGTAACAAGTCCACGTGTGTGTTAAAATCTTAATGAATAAGTCGTATTTTTCATATATCACTTTGAAAAAGCAAGTTGCTACGGAGTTGTCGCTGTGTGCAATATGATGTTCGTAAACATTTTCTTATTTTTAACGCCACAAACAGTTTTCGGTGATATTAACGTAAGTAGATCGGTATACAATTTATTTAATTATTTAAAAAAAGCGTAGCCACATCACATACCTACATTAAACTTATGCTAGAAATAATCTTAAAAACTAAAGGACTAATGTACAGACGCCAGCACATCAAGCTACTACAATCTGTCAAATTTCTTTAATAGATTTTTAACTTTATCGCTAAAGTATAAGGTTCAAAGTTGGTTGGGAAAATTTGACAGTTTCGAGTAGCTTGATGTGCTGGCGTCTGTAGTTCTGTACATGACAATTAGCAATATGGGGACACGGGCTTCTTTATTAACTCCAGATTAGACTATTGCAATCTTTGTGATACTAATGACATGCAAACTTTCTAACTTGATATTCATACCTACGCCAAAGCTACAACCATAAAATTCGCAATCTAAAAAACTCCCTGTGCAATAAGAGAAAAGACAAAACTAAATATACCATTAAAACCCCGTCACCAACTGCAGTACATCAGACATCTGAAAGATATTAAAAGTCAACTTGAACCGGGATCAAGTTCTACATTTATATAAAGGTTTCCACCTTTCCAACGGTGTCCAACTTCGCGTTATTTGAATTGTAAAACACGCTCATAGTCGATTTAAATTTGAAACGACTTGGATTGATGTGATGTTGTGGGCTTTGCCAGTTAAATGACGGGTATTCACCGCTCGGAAATGTTCGAAACATGCCTTTTTTTCATTCTTTTGTTTGTTTTTCATAACATGTTGAATGGGTTTTTATATTTTGAGATACACAACGCTTTGATAGATAACTAACTAGGCTAGGTACCTGATATTTAATAATTCGGTCTATTTTCCTATCGTAGGTGTGCTGGAAGAGTGAAGAGTGAAGTGTGAGAGATGTGAGAGGCTTGTGGCTAAGTAATAACAGCCGCATGGGTCGATCGACCAGGTTAAGCTACGCTTGCCACGGTTGATCCGTGGATGGGTGACCATCTTTACATACCAAGACCCCTGCGTGCCTCGGAAAGCACGTCCCGGCTATCATTCGTGGATCTTTGACAGTCGTTACGGGTCGTCAGAAGCCCGAAAATCTGACAACCAGTCTTACCAAGGGGTATCGTATTACCCACGAACTGGGTTGTGGAGGTCAGATAGGCAGTCGCTCCATCTAAAATACATACTTCCTTCTTGTCTGTTTCGATGTGTTGTATGTCCCCAAATGGATAAATAAATAAACAACGATATGGTTCCTGGTCAAGAAGAGTCACTGGTTAGGTACTCTAGTCATAGTCGTCAACACACGTCCTTCTACCTGCTAATAACAATCAACTGGAAAAAATAAGTTTATACTGCCAGAAAGAGTTTTGAGGTGTTTTGCCAAGTAAGCCTTGAAAAAAGCGTCACATTATGGTGACCACTACATAAACGTCCATGAGAAAAGTGAACTCTTGAAGAAGTCAGATAAAAGTCCATAACTACTTAGAAAGCTAAAATGGCGTACCCTCAATCTCTTAAAACTTTTGTTTGTCCTAATTCTCTAGAGTTTGATGTAATAATCTACATAAATATCACACTAATCACATCACACTAATATTATAAAGGCGAAAGTTTGTGAGTGTGTGTGTTTATATGTTTGTTACTTCTTCACGCTCAAACAGCTTGACCAATTTTGATAAAATTTTGTATGTAGGTAGCTGACAACCTGGATTAACGTATAGAATACTTTTTATCCCGATATTCACACGGGATCGAAACTTATGCGGGTGAAACCGCGGGGCGCAGCTAGTTCTAAATATATTCTATAGTTCGCTGAATGGGCGCTTTGAATTTTAAACTGACAGCTTAATTGGCTTCCAAACTGTTACCAGAACTCTGTTAATAACCAGGCAGTTTTGCCTGTGTGCTACTGAAAGAAACATACAGCAGGTCAGCAATATGTTAGCAGTTTGGGAACACTGGTCCTAACAACTTGTTAGTGGATTTTGTGTAAGCGATAATTTACTTATGCTTAGAAATCAGTCTAAATTAAACTAGCCCGTTTTAACCGTAAGTTATTAGGAGAGCAGTGGTGGCTAAGCGGTAACGGCCGCGACTTACGAGTTGTAGTTCGTAGGTTTGAATCCAGACAGGCACTTTGTGTAAATTATTTCATCACCACTGCTCTCAAAACGTTGAAAGAAAACATCGTGAGGAACCCGGCATGTCCTAGAATCAAAAATTCGAACACATGTGACATCTGCCAGCCCGCACTGGGCCCGCGTGGTGGATAATATCCCACTCCCTCTCACTGGGAGGAAGCCTGTGTCCCAGGAGTAGGAAAATTATTGGCTGATTATGTTATGTTGTATTAGGAAAGAATAGGAAGGATAATTTGCTTCGGAAGGAATCCTTATGGTAATCCATCCTTTTCTAGAGCCATCTCGATCCAACCCTTGCGGTACGCGATAGGTCGTCTCACCACCTCTTCGTGGGCCAGCCTCGGCAGCGCCGTCCATCCTCAGGCACCCACCTCATTTTTTTTTTAAATTGTCAAACGTCTTTGTAGGTTTTTTTCAGCAATCATAGCTGCATTTGCATGTTTACAATACCAGTGAAGTCGTTAAAATATCGTTGATGCAATAAAATACCGTATCTACACTTTAATTTCCTAAAATTATCAGTTCTAGAATATTCCTGCTGACACAACAGCTACGAACTGTAACGTCGAACTGTTAATTATAACATTTAGTGATGACATGTAACCTAAGCTGTACAAGTGTACACGTAGGAGGCACCGAGACCTTACATGAGAACACTGACTTGCTTAAAGTCTGTGCGGTTTGTTTGTTTCGGTCTTATGTTCAAGTACTTTAAAATTAATGATTGTCTAAGTTAGTCGGAGTATATTGTAGGAATACGTTCTCATATTAAACTTTAATTAGAACCATGTTTGAGTAACAAAGTGAGATTTTAATGAAAATAATTAATTTGAATTTTGTCTGGCTTACTATTTTTGTGTAACTTACCAACGAGATGATGTATCTCGAGATTTTTTTAATTTTAACGTAAATTGAAGATAATTTTAGAAAACAAATGAAGACATTCTATCGCTTGGCGTTCTAACTCTTTCCAGGTTTTTATTTTGGTTTTTTTATTCATTGTGAATTTAGTTTTTGTTCTAATCTAAATTAGCTTTGTAAGATATGATTGAATGAAATAATATCAATTATTCACTAGGTATGTGATTATTAGATAGAAACTATGACCCTGAAGAATTCTAGATAACGACAAAGCGAAAACACATAATGATTTTGCAAACTGCAAACTTAAAGTTAATTTTAATACTAACCAAATTCAAAAGAACGTTGTCATGCCAAAATGCAGAAGGAGTTGGTTCCAAGCCAATATAGTAGCGACCATATTGGTTTACAAAAGGGAAATTGCAAATAGAATATTAAATTGTATTAGCAATATGTTGCTATTGGACAAAAATTTTTACTATGATAATATTCTTAGTATCTAGGTACTGAAAGTCACCAAGCACAAAAACACTCAAGTAACAAAAGCAATCATCTTCGTCGTCAGTTCTTTCCTGATGACTGATAATACGTTCCCGCGGGGTAATTGCGTTACACACTAACAATTTAAATGCCTTTCATTTTGAAAATTCAACAATATTCATTGCGTTATACGTTACCGTGCAGAAGATTTTTTCAAACATATGAAGCAATGACTTATGAATTATGTTACGCAATTGGGGTACCGCAGTCAGAACAATGACGGCACCAAAATGATGGAAGTATGTCGGCAACAAAACTGCATAATAACTTTTCTATATGACGGAGAAGGTATGTCTGTCTCGTTATTATCAGCCATATTTTAACTACTGTGGGTAGTGTTGGTTATTGCGCAATAGAAAAACCGTTTGCAGTTCAAATCGGATTATAATTTCATGAATAATTTAATCACAATAGCAAATCACACACTGTAGGTACACGACACAACCAGATACGGAACGCGGGACAGTTTCTGAGCACATGTTATTCGTACGATGTCCAATCTCCAAGAGAGCTCCACATCGTTCTCTCGCGCTGTCGTCGACCGCCCACGAACTCAGGCTAGACTCTGTCAGCGCCACCAGATGATACTCGCGTTCCGAATAGCCAAACGAATGACCGGATGTGACATATATGTATATCTTCATACATATACAGAGGTACTTAAATAGGCCACGGTTATGCATTTAATTTGTAAGTAGTTATAGTAATAATAATGTACTGTGCTCGTCATACAACTACTGTTCTACTTTATATGTTGCAAATTATAGGCGAGGACGCTGGCACCCTAAACACAAGTTAAATCTTACTTTGGGTGTCAGAGTTCATCGAAATCACTCTTTTCCTTTGTTGTAACGCTGCATAGTGTTTAGATGAGTGTTTTTGTACAACTGAACTTAATAAAGAAACTTTTTTTTTTATCTATCGTTATTCTAATGTTTGAGGCCTTTACACGTAACATGGAATTGCACGCTGACTCGATTTTGGAGTCCGGAAATTTATTTTAGTCAATTATACTAGCATGCAAATTAAATACCACACACCGGCTGCTTATTTACCAAAAGCTAAACTTACCATGTTTTCCCTCACTTACAGTTGACCGTCACAAACATGCTATTTTTTACCTTTAGACGCGGTGACGCTAATATAATTACGTTTCCGACACGCAAATCACACATAATTTTGATATCTGAACCATGCAGTGTAGCGTGAAGGTTTTATTGCCATAAAAGAATTTCTTTGCTAAGTTAATGCTAGACTGTAATCTCAATGCAAGCATTTTTACGATAGTATTAGTTTTATTAGGTATTTGTCGGCAATTTGATTTGGGTCATCAGATTGTTCCAGCAAATCAAGGAAATCACATAAAATTATTGGTACTTCGTGTGAACAAAATAATGGGTCACATTTTAAGGGCTTTATCATACTAGCGGTTTGCGAGCGTCCTCAAAGCGGAGCGGGCGCGCAACGAACACGCGTCGCATGCGCAGCGAATGTGACTGTGCGTGTGTGTGTGGACGCCATTGTTACTGAGTGTATTGTACGTGAATTTGCCACGCGTCCGCGACGTCTTCGCTGTGCAGCCGCGGCGTGTTCGCGACACATTCGCTGCGCGCCCGCCCCGCCCCGCAACCGCTCGCAAACTGTTAGTGTGATAAGGCCCTAAACGCCGCTGACAAATGCGTCTGAAATATAATATTAATCAACTTAGCCTATCGCAGTCCTACTGGACATATACCTCTCCCAGGCTGCGACACAACATCCTGTCCTCCGCCTTCCGCATTCAGTCCATCCCATCCAACTTCTTTAGGTCGTCCGTTCATCTAGCTGGCGGGCGTCCCTCACTACGCTTGCCGATACGCGGTCTCCACTCCAGGACTCTTCTGCTCCACCGGCCAACGTGTAAAAGGCAGAAGTAATACATGATTTTATGACAGTTGATTGCAGCAGTGATCAGCTCTAAACAGATCAGCAGGGAATACTCTCACTATCACCATGTATGGTCTCACTACGACAAGTTGACGTTTAGTTTACTGCCCATCTTTTATACTCCGTATTTTTTTTTTACAAAACATTTTCAGCTTTATTCATAAACGTTGTTGAAAGATAAGTAGTGATTAGCGACTGTTTAACCATACATTTTAGACGTTTGAATCACTTAACTTTAGTCATCGTTTATACGTCTCCATGTATACCTAGGTACAAGATCCTCAAAATCTGTTTTTCACCTTTGACGCGGTACATTAATAAAAATACTTTTCCCGCCTCCCGTGATTCCTATCTCACATCAGTCGGTATTGACATCTGCCCGGAGCCCAGTTATACCTGATTGGCTTTTACAAGTTACGGGTAGTGCTGTAAAAATATTGCTATCTATTTTTAGATAGAATAAAGGATTTTTAGCTGGAATAGTCCACTAGTTGAATATTGGAAAGGCACATGGTTGAATATTGGGTTTTGACTGGGTGGATATATGGGGTTAGGTAGAGGAGTCGACTCGTTAAAACTAAAAACTTTTCATGAAAGTGTCCGTATTTGTGATAATATCAGAAGGCCAATTCTCGTAATTTAAAACATTAAAAATCTAGTTGCAGTCATCTCGGCGATAAACAAATTATTCTCCCGTTTGACGAGCAGCCTGTATGTAGGATTTATGTATCTATACATTCTGCATATATCCAAAAATCATTGATCTAAAATAACAACCTAACTTCGCTTCCCTAACGCACACGTCAACTCTAACTCAGATAAAAAAAATTAAAAAATAACTGGCGACCAACGGTCGTGCATCTCTAAAAAAGAAAACATGTTTACCCACAGTGTTGCGAGCGCAAAAAACAAAATAATTGAATCAGGAAGGGGTCGCCCCGGCCGTGGCGTCGCGCGTTGATTGGCCGATATTCAAATTGAGAACTAACGAGATATCGTGCGGCGTGTGCGCCTGATGACGTTTTACGGTGCGGCTAATATATTTCCTATCGCCTTAGGGAAGGTGTTAGGGGTAATGGGCCGAGGAATGGAGGGAGTGACTTAAAAATTGCACGACGATATTGGTTGGCAAGGCTTTAGGTAGCAATAAGATATTCATTTATATTTTATTATAATATACGATGTAGAAAAGACTTGCTTAAGCTTTTGCGACGTTACACGGTTCACAGTGAGATGAAGGTAGAAAATATTAACAGACAGCTTATACAAGTTTATAATTGTGTTTTTCTAGTTAATACATTACTTTAATTAGGGAAAGAAAATCTTGAATACAATAAACAAGCCAACACTAAAATATATAAATTATGTACATATCTCTCATTTGGAGAAACATCGACGTAACTGGTACTTTTTTATTACGTCTATGCTTTCCTAACGTACATACGCCTTGTAAGTGCTTTGCAAAAATGAGTTAAATATGCCATTTAACTAATTTTTGGGAAAAAATATATTTACGTCGATGTTTCTCCAAATGAGCGATATAGTTCTCTATAAGATTGTTTGCACCTGCAGCAGCCGCTCCAGCACAGCCCGCCGTGCTAGGAACATACGGCATGAGGGTGTCGGTACAGGTTGCATCCCACACCAAAGGCATACAAGTCATTATGGTCATTCCGTCTGGCCTCTTCCCATCGTCGCGCGCCAAGGCATTAGGTTCTCAAATAGCTGGCACCCTGGCGGGCGGTGACAATAACAGCCCGACGGATGATGTCATTAATGCTGGCGTGCCGTGCCATCCGACCAGCGCTCTTGCTGCAGGATATGCTATGGTATCCGAGGCAGTCGACTGCTTTACCGCATTGACAGCGATGTGGAGCTCCGCAAATAACCTTATACTTCAATGTTTTTATATGCACTTTATGACACTCGACAACTGTGATCTCAATGTTTTGTTGTGGCGCAATTGAAAACTATTCCAGTATGTTTTATTGTTCTAATGTTTCTCAGAATACTTAAAAAAAACATGTAATCCACATAAACACACAATCCGAGCTCACACGCGTCTAATAAACATGGGTTATTTATAAAATCACATAATTTATTATACAGAGTGCTTCCGCTGTTGCTTCCATCGTTCACAGTCCACAGATTGAACATGATTTGCGTTTTTCCTTTTTAGGCTTGCGTTCTGAGAATCAACATGTTGTAGATGTGATCGTGAGGAATCACATTATTACGCTAATTCTGACAAGACAGAAAAAAATGCTTGAGATTTATGTTGGCTCTGTGTTGTCAGACTTTTACCCCCTTACTAAAAAAACGTTGTATAATGTATGTATAGTTAGACAACGCTTTGTCTTCTTCTTTCGAAAGTCAAATTCCTGTCGGCTGAAAGAGAGAAGTCGGTGTGTAACTATTCATCTGATATAATACGTTTATTAATAAGGGGGTCAGTATTTACAAGTTGTACCTTGATATTGCTGCAGTGGAAGAAGGCTTTTCATAGACTTGTCATCTTGTTAGGCTCTATAAAAAATGCTATGCATTTACTAATATTTTAAACAGACATTCACCACTTAAAAGGGCTCATAATCAGCTCTTTACTTATTCTCGGATTACCATTAAAAAGTTTGGGAAATATTAGTTTTTAAATATCCTATAAAACCCGTGAATTTCATGACACCATAAACCATTGAATCTCAAGATGGTTGCCTATGAAAAAAAATGGCGGGTGTTTTCTGGAATGTTAACGGTGATATTCATTATTATACATATTGTAGGTTTACTTTTATATCAAGGGGTAAACGTTTTACGTTGTTAAATATCTTAAGAGTCTGTCCCTACAATTTTATTGGGGATTCTCTATTACGTTCACGTGACATAATATCACATAATAGTCATTATTTTAGATCTGCTAATTTATAAAGTCCGAAAGTAAAAATATACAATTTCCATAAAATATCGTGTCGTAACGTTTTACGTCTAGAAAATATTTTAAAGTAAATTCCGTCGAAGGTTTTCCTGCACTGTAAATTGTCCTTTTTGAAGTAACAGAAAACTAAATTGTCTTCACGAACATCAAAGTCAAAATCTATTACTTTAAGCACACTACTTACCTTTTAGTTCTGATTATTATCTCCAAAGACTTCCTCAATAAAATCGGATAATAAATAATGTATAACATTGTTGGTTAGGGAATGACAGTGTCAGTTACTTTTCTGGTTAATTTAAAGTCTCCGGCTTTAATGGCGAACTTTATGTACCGGCTTTTATGTGCCAATAAAGTTTCTTTGAAACGAAGCAAGGCCGTTAATCTAGAGACCTAATAAAAGAAAAAAGTTACCGATGACGATGATAGCGTGGTTATTTTTTGACAAAGGAAAATTATTTTTCAGCCCCTTCGCCTGGACTTGACGGAGGAAACCTCGTAACAGTTCTCAACATTGTGTTGTGGGTTCCGGTATATAAGAGTTTTACTTACAAAAACGAAGCTCTAAGATCTAACAATGGGAATTTACAGGTGATTTTTTTTATCAGACATAATCTAAGTAGGTATTCCATTTTTTCGTAGAACCTACCTTGGATTTAAAAGCCGCATTGAACTATCTAGATCACAACCTAGATCCATAAGAATTGCTTTCAAATATACCTATGTATGAAGAGAGTGAGAAGTTATTATAACTTCCCACTCTCTTCTAACCTATAATAGGTTACCTCAATAGGAAGGGAATCCGACACACCGATTTCCGAGGGCCCCAATCTAGAGTGCCAATCGTCTCGAATAACTTATAAAGCAGCTCTGGTTTACCCGTTTGGAGATACGAGTTAACGTCCATCATCTTTAAACGAGACAGAAACAGAACGACGTATTTAAAGCGTTTAGCGCTAAAGACAATTTAGTTACTTGGTGTGCAAGCGGGAATCCTAGTAGTGAGCTTGGCTTTCACTTTCTACCTTCACACTTCACACAAAACTAGCTATTTCCACGTCAGAGTTAACACGAGTATTTCATGACGTAAATTTTACCTACATAGGAACATACTGTCAGCCCATCACCTACGTGTCGGACTACATTAACCCTGACAGCCTGTGTAGAATAAATAAGTAGCTTAGGTCTCTACAACTAGGTAACTAACACGCGAAATATTGTTAGCTCTGTTGTCTATAAGGTACCTTCATATACACGTGCCAAATCATTTTGGTTTACCCTGAGCACTTTGTATAGTTATATGAGTATAATTATATTTATAGACATGATATATGTGAGTATAAAATGCTCGCCCCACATTACATGGGTTTATTAAATTAAAGAAATTAAATATGAGTGTGCTATATGTCCGCCTACCTACCCCTTTGGGAAATACAGGTGTGATTATATTTTTAGATATAATTGATATCAATTGACTAAATAAACAACAACTAATAATATTAAGATAGGGTTAGATTTGAAAAAGGTTCCTAGAAACCACTTTATTGTAAGATGGTAACATCAGTCAACATAACCAGCCTATAATGTTCCCACTGCTGGGACACAGGCCTTCTCTCTGTGAGAGGGAGTGGGCCGTAATCCACCACGCGGGCCCAGTGCGGGTTAGTAGATGTCACATGTCTTCGAATTTTTGGTTCTAGGACATGCCGGTTTCCTCACGATGTTTTCCTTCACGGTTTAAAGAGCAGTGCACAGTGGTGATGAAATAATTTATACTTGACAAAGTAAAGCGCCTGTCTGGGTTCAAACCTACAACCTACAACTCGTAAGTCGCGGCTGTTACCACTGGGCCACCACTGCTCTCTCAGTCAGTTAAAATCAGTCACAAAAGCGAAATTGATAGCGAAAATACTATTTCCAGACATTACTTATTGAAGTCAAAGATATAAACGGATGTTGTATCACGATTTACGGCCACCCATAAAAGTTTCTTCAGTTTGTGAAAGTAGGGAGACATTTCCTAGGACATATAGAAATAGTAATGTTACCAAAACCAAGAAATGAAATGTCTATTTGCAAAAGTGATGTCAATAAATCTAATTCACTTGCTCAGTACTCGATTCTTCAGTTTTCTAACATCTATTGTAAAACCCATTGCCTCCAATCATACTCGACAACAATTACCAATCTTTTTCAAGACTTCAATTTCTATACGCGTTTCACTATCCATCCGCTCGAGCGCTTCGACGGTAGACTGTATAACACTTCAATCGCCACTTTCAGCGATTGAAGCAGGCAAACAGTGAACCAGGCGCTTGCAATCCGCCCGCTAATTGAATATTGCCCAAGGGTGATATAACTCTTGACAACATCCGAATCTGTGACGACTATATCCGAACTGGGAGCCAGTTGTTTTGCTTAAACAACAATATATGTACCTCAGGGAATAAAAATGGTAAAAAAAGAGTTTCGGGTAGTGCTTGTAACGTTCGACCGCGGTCACAGGTTTATGTTACCAAAGCGAGAATTTGGTGCTGCGTGTTGACCTTTGGAAATAGGAGAGTGCGGGTATGTGAAGTTATTAGGTACCTAATATTTTTGTAAACTGTTAATTTGTCTGTCTGTTAATTTTGTCTGTGTCTATTTTTTAGTTCTTAGCAAAAAAAATCATACGTAAATCTATAAAAGTCCTGACTGATATATCAACGCGCAGCCTAAACCGCTGGTCCTAGAGACATGAAATTTGGAGGGTGTATTCTTTGTGAAGAGTAGGTATCCACTAAGAAAGGGTTTTTCGAAATTCCACCCCTAAGAGGGTGAAAGGGGTGGAGGGTGAAATTTCACGCGGACGAAGTCGCGGGCAGAAGCTAGTACTTAATAACATACTACATAATACTTTCGTTGAAGACGTTTATACATATTTAGACATCTCGTGTGATCATGCGTGCGTCCGACGAAAATGATCGTGCGACCGTGCGTTCAAAGATACTGATATCTACTAAATGTCCTATTGAAGGTCGCGCGACTATGTTAGGTTAGGTTAGGCTAGTAAGAATTTTTGTCTATGAGTATACAAAGTGTCCCACCATCATTATTTCATACACTCAAACGATCTCAGAGAAAGCATGCACGAAATAGCCCATAACATAAATCAGACGACAAAAGAAACCCCATAATGTTCGTTACTCAGAATTTTATTGCGTCTAAATGACGTACAACAAAATACCAACGTTCGGTTAGCGTATATACGCTTTAGTTTTATCGCCGCGTTTAAGGGTTAAGTGCGAAAAGGAATGTAGATACGTCGCAGGGACGTGGAAATACTTTCGCGGGTTATAAGTGCTTACATGACGTTTATGAGGCGTGGATCGTTGTCGGTTCGTCTTTCGTGTCGTTTATATTGTTAGATTAAACAATAAATAACCTTTTGTGCGTCTGTTGGACGTGTGGCTCGCTGAAACTGCGTTTGGTTATACCGGGTTTTCTTTAATCTCCATATAACATTCCGACACTCGAAGTTGAACAGCCGATCAATTATGTAAACATCTCCAGTGAAAATTAAGGATTTTTTTTACATACACGTTGACATTAATGAATTTTATACATACAATGACATTTGCTTACTTCGTAAAGTGTTATATTATTATTTCCTTTATTTCATTATTTACATATAAATTATATTTTTAAATATTTGGATATAAAAAAACATTTAAAAATATAAAAAAATAGTAGGCCACAGGTATCGGGAACATATATTATTTTTTATTAATGTTCAAAATGTATTGCGAAGGTGAAGACTATGTTGGGTAATTTTATTTTACTTTTCTCTCTGTTCTGTTAGTTTTTGTCATGGTCTGGCAGTTTGAGTAATTTATGTGGCCTAACCAAATGTTCTTTCTTTGGTATGTGTGCACTGACTGGACAGGTCCACTCAATCTGTGTGGTTGTTTCCTCAAAAGACCATATCAGACAACGATCTACATGGTCTTCACATGATTTGACCAAGATTATGCCTGGATTTTAAAAGAGACTTTGACCTCTGAGTTTGTTTCGGCCTTTCTTCTCAGCGTAGTCAGATAGGAAACGCCGACGTCATCTAGTTTTTTTTAAATATGATTGACGTGTGAAAGTGTTTGTGCAAAACCTACTTACAGAAAATAAATCATTTATGGCAAAGTGAGCTTGAAGTGAGACGTCAATGGTGTCAATCCCTAACATCTCGGGTCGTATGACGGCTTTGTTCAAGTTCACTTCACCTATGTTTTAACGGTGAGATATTTTTTACAAAATAGACATTCTGGTCTGGTTTATACATTATGTATTAATTTACAAGATTGTTCATGTAATACGCCATGAGCAGTTTGTAATTTTCGATGGAGAAAATAAGAATATCTATCTCATTATTCATTTTTCTGAGAATTTTTATTTTATTTCTATTTTAATGTGAATTCTGAATAAAGTTATATTAAAAATACCATGTAACTGATCAATAAAATATTATGAAGATATGATTAAGCGTTACCACGATATTATCATCCCAAATAACCCCACTTCCATTTCCCCTTACAAGTAAATATCATATAAAATAACCATTGCGTCGAAGTGTCGTAGCCCCTCGTAGCAGATCGTAGCACCTCGTAGCACATCGTAGCGACCCGTAGAATACGTTAATGTTTCGTAGACAATGGTTATTGTAACATGTTCACAGTATTAAGGTCACGGTATATTTGTACGGGTATGTTTTTTAAATGTTTTAGGTATTTTTCATGTCGTTATGTTCCTATGTGGATAAGGCTACTAAGAGATAAATGAGAAAAATAATTAAATTATAGCCACACTAGGTATGTAAGGTCCGGCGTTTCAAAATTTGCCAAGGATGTAAACAACAATGGCCGCTCGAAATTGGCTATGGTTTAGTGATGTATATACATTTTTAGTTTTGGTGCTATCGATGTTACGATTCTTTGAGTGGATTTTTTGGGGTTGATAAATGGAATAACCCACTAGGTACCTCCCCAGCAAAAGACCTGCAAGTTCAAATTCGACAAAGCTAAATAACGGCTATTTCTATTTTTGCAAAAACATTTTATAATATTGTATTTCGACACGTATCGATACATACGAACATTTAACAAATGTTTGTTTTCGTCTAGTTAGCACGGAGGTTTTGAGATCGGTTGAAGTGGATATGATTGGAGTTTCAATTTCCAAAAACAGTTTTCTTTTTGACATTCGGTATTGAATGGCGACGCGATGTTGGGCAATACGTTGCTTCGAATCCACGTCAAGCCTTGCTCTTTTTCAAAGTATTCATTATGAGTTGTAACAAATTCAATATTATAGCAGTGTAATATTTTAAAATTTGAGGTGTCCCCTATTAACTATAGACCTACGAAATTATTTAATAAGGAAAAAAAGATGGCATCTTTATCAAGTAGAACGCGGGCTAGCTCCAACAGCATCTTAAAAATCCTAACCGCGATACAATTCTTGTCAGTGTAATAAATATAAATACATCGGTGGTACAATGGATTTTTTTCAATAAAGGAGTATTAAATACTCCTTGTAGACATAATCGATATTTGTTATGTCAATCACTTGCATTTCAATGACAAACGAGACAAAAGAGGGTGTCGGACGTTTGACGTTTGTAAAAATTCCAAATCAATCCCAGTTTACGCTTTTATTGTTAAAATATAATAGAATATTTAAAAGTTTAGAAACACGCACAGGATGTAAAAGTGAGAGTGATAATTCGTGTATCCCATTTAGTGCGAATTTAATCAGTGACACGCAGATATCGTGCTCAATTCCCAGGCAATTTCAATGTTATTGCTTTTGGCAAGTCACCTCCACATCAAGTTTATGTAATAAATAGGAGCGTGACATAACATAACGATCCTCAATGCTTTGTTTTTATAGAGAAACAATATTTCTGACATTTACGATATGGACATTACATCTAAATTAGATTTTGAACATTTCTAAGTACGAGAATTTATTGGCTTTCTGATGAATTGATTCAGCTAGTTTTCCAATATCATGATAGAAATATAATCTGATTGACGTAATATACAGGGTGTTACAGAAAGGGTATATCAATACAAACGGGTTGAAGAGTGTATCTGGTCTAGAATCTCTGTAAAAAATTTCAGCTCAAAAGCATTAACTTTGAAAATGCTTAATATTTTTTTATTTCGATAGTTTATTAAATTGAAATCATGACAAACGTGTCACCGCACTACGAGGGTCATTATCCATTATCTGTAGTGTGTCTGTGCGCCTAGTACACGCACATCACGCCACCGCGCGCCAGTGCAGCGCCGTGATGTCGAAATAAAAAAATATTAAGCATTTTCAAAGTTAATGCTTTTGAGCTGAAATTTTGTACAGAGGTTCTAGACCAGATACACTCTTCAACCCGTTTGTATTGATATACCCTTTCCGTAACACCCTGTATATAGATTCTGATACCAATTCCAGTTCTGTTTCTAGTATCTATTGTTCATTATTCTAGTTTTTACGTTTTTCTTGAACTTTGTAATGAACGGCCATACTTCATTACTCTCTCTCCTTGAACTCCTTGGTCAGATATAAAAACATCACGAGTATATAACAACACGAGGATGACTATATAATGTAGACATTAATTTCAAATAAAAGTAAAATTACAAAAGAAAGAAGGAAAACAAGAAAATAATACAAGTATAACTTAATTTACGGCTTCGAATAAACCGTAAGAGGCAAACTCATTCGGTACAAACTTTATCATCATAATCCCAAACCTCGGAATTAAACTGCAACCCAACAATGGCTTACAAAATTTTATTCAAACACAATTCACCAAGTGGATATCTTTCGATAATGACTGCTATTCATACTAACAATACAGCCCGACCGGATCTATAAAATCTCTCCATTCAAGACGTAGGTGCCTTATTCAACGGGATTTCTTACGAACGAGGCTCTATAACAATTCATTATAAGGCCATTGAGCTATTTCTATTGTTAACTCTGCCCATTATAGTCTCATTTAGCTTAGACCGTATTATAGGGTTAACAATGGCACTTTGTCGGTTCAATTATATCACGGGGATGTTCAAGTAATTCGGGGTTGATGTGTTGATGGGTTACAGTATTTATGAGCTATAGAGCGCGCTAACGGGACGTGGATTACACAGGGATTAAGCAGCGTTTCTACTCCAATTTTAGTAGTAAATTGGTCAGACGACCAATTTTAAAATACATATATGACATCTTATTTATGGTAACCGACGTCCGTAAATAAACTCAATTGCGTTTCTGTAAATAAAGTTTTTTTATTGTATTACAATTATTACAAAAGGTTGTTTTATAAAGTAAGTAGGTACCTACATAATGTTTACAAAATATTACTTTACCTGTAAATAATGAAACAGCATTCAAAGCTTATAATTTCACGAATATCGTCTCCTTTTAATCTCCAAGTATTTTATCTAACACAATAGTTTATAACTTCCAAATATCACGACGCGACGGTGCGTACAACATGACAACACACTGACATCTCTCTTCATGTCAGTCTGTCATTCATTCCTACATTCATCTTATCTGTCATTCTAATAATCACTGGCGCGTGAATGAGCGCGGGTGGGTAAATTCAAATCACTTAAATGATAGGTATGTAAGTAGGTAATCATTTCATTACATACATAAAAGTTTACCTTTATGCAGAGCCTTGCGAATATAAAACTGCGCCCGGGACAAAGCCTCATTCTAGCGCTTTTACACAAGATCATTTTTAGACACTGTATGTACTTTCGTTACTAGGTGATTGTGTACTTAGGTACAATTAATAACCCAATATCACCATTTGTGATCCTTCCTTTAATACTGACTGTTGCCTGTAGGTATAATTTTTATGTTTGTGTTTTAACACTTGTCCAGTAGCGTAGGCGCCCCGTATCAAAATTTATTGAGGAATTTGATTTTTTTTACAAAATAAATAAACTAGCATACTGACTTGGAAAGTCACGCTGTCATTGTGATCTTACTAAGAGAATGCAAGTGCGTGCGAAATGTCTGACTCGGATAGAAGGTAGAGCTGAAATTTTTACTAAAATAATGCAAGAGCGAGCGAAGCGAGCTCGAAAATTCGAGCATCTTGACTTGGATAGGTTAGTTTTACTGTGTGATTTTACAAAATGAATGAAAGAGCTTGAGAATTGGACCGTGCCTGTAGATTGAACGTAATTAATAATTATTATTTTAATTAAAAAGGATTTGAGGTTTTGGAAATTATATATGATATTTTGTTTCCACCCGTCGCGTCTGCGCTACAGCCAGCTGCACCCTAAGGCTTGGGGGAGCCATAAAAATGTAACTATGGCAATGACGATGACTGTGGTTATTACCTATGCAAATTATGGCAACAACAAATTATACTTCAATATTGGTTAGTGTGTCAAAAGAGGCATCACGCTATTGGCCAGCATATTTACTTTTTTGTGATTGGTTTTAAAAATAAATAAATAATTTATGCATTATAATAATCGAATGATTGTCGCAAATTCACATTTCAGGGCAACTAAAATAACATGTAATTGAGTTGTAGTAGGTACTATGTGTACAGCGCTCTATAGCTTATTAATACTGATTCAGTATTGCATTTCGATTCCTAAGTATAATGCTATGTGATATTGTCTTCAGATGGAATTCGATAGTGTATCGTTATTGTGTGGGTCGGGTATAGGTTACAATCTAGCTTGTTATTATTAATATTAAATGAAGTAGAGATGAAACTATACGTTGGTTCACATGATACGCTTTGCTTTTGACTGCCACTTTGTACAGTTGAACAAGCATATTTGTGATAAGGGCAGCATAATCAGCAGAGGTCGGAGTAGGTAGATTGATTTAAGGTCGTTGACGTCAAACGTAGAGGATAATATGGATATGCCTCCAAAATACCGGAACTTCATATTTATTGTGACATTTGTTCCGGAATTTTGAAATTAGCACGAATTTGTGTTTAAGGTGAAAAACGTATTAATAATATCAATCTACGCTGCCAGTGTTAGAAATGTTGAAAGAAATCAGTATTTTATTTTATACAAAAATACCTTGGAATAGTTACACCGTATTTTGTCCCTTACTGTTGAATTAGAAATGACGCTTGACAGTATTAACGTTGTATTAAACGTTGAAAGCCAAAATATGGAAATTGTATCCGATGAGGATTAAAAATAATTTATTTATGTTTTTGTTTAATTAAAAATAATTGTTCATTGAATTCAATCAATCATTCATATAATAAACGATTTTGTTTGTCTATCTGTATGTTTTTTATTTTATTCCATAATTCCAATCCCGGAACTTTTTCCGGTACTTCCCGCACATTATGGATAAAATGGCATGTCCATATTATAATATCTTGACGCAATTACATAAAATCAATCTACCTACTCCGACCTCTGATAATCAGCTTATAGTGTTCCCACTGCTGTTAGGACACAGGCCTCCCTTTGTATCAGAGGGAGAGGGCCGTATCCACAACGCGGGCCGAGTCCGGGTTGGTAAATGTCACATGTCGTCGAATTTTTGGTTTTAGGACATGCCGATTTCCTCACGATATTTCACCGTTTTGAGAGCAGTGGTGATGAAATAAATTACACAAAGTAAAACGCCTGCCCGAGTTCAAACCCACGACTTGCAAGTCGTAAGTCGGGGTCGTAACTACGAGGCCACCACTATAGACTCTCTGGGGTTCAGGCAGTTAACATGTAATTACTTTTAAGCAATTGTGTATGTGTGCTGAGTAGTCAATATTTTACAGCAGTTTCTTAAACGATTTATTATATGATTGGCAGTGGAGAGACGCACACCGTACATTGTTCGTTATTTGATTTATAGTATGTCATAGTGTCAGTTTATTTCTTTTACTTTTTGAACGCCAGAGTATAAACGTATCGCCGTACCCCTGACGCCAGGCCACTTTAACAAGACAACAACACACACTTAAAACAACAAATTTCTCGATATTGGTGGTTTATTTATATTAGTTTCATGCAATACAATATAGACGGAAGCTTAAACTTTTAAATTATATAAATAAAAACACACAAAAGTAATGATTAAATTGTTTATTTCATAATATCCGACGACGACGACCGACGTGTATTTTGTCAATATTTGTGACGTTGGCGTTCAGGGTATGATTTTGTTTGTCACATATAAGTGACAATGGCGTTCAAAAGGTTAAGATCTGATTTTTCAATAGTCAGTATGACAACTTTTAACTGAATAATAAATATGACAGTTTGACATATTTTCTATACAAAAGCTGTAAAACAGCAATATTTACTCTTCAGTTAAGAGGTATCTGACTATTGGAAAATCAGCTCTAAGTATGTTTTTCTTTTTGTATATTGGCACCTTGTTTTTATACAATGTGTTTCAGAGGGGTGTGACCAAACTGGGGGGTGTGGTACAGGCCATCAAATTGAACAAATTTTTCCCGGGGACCAACATAGTAATCTTGAAAAATGTACAGATGCCAGCACATCAAGCTACCGGAAGCTGTCAAATTTTCCCATCCAACTTTGAACCTTATTCTTTAGCGATAAAGTTGAAAATCTATTGAAGGAATTTGACAGATTGTAGTGGCTTGATGTGCTGGCGTCTGTAGCTTCGTACATTAGGTACTCTCTTGGTTATTTTTGATATTATCATTATACAATTTGTATGCATTGTATCTATACAATGTACATAAATGTATTACATACACAAATGTATTTAATGTTAAGAAAATGGGACTGTTTGTTTATTAATTATAATTTAACACAAAGGGTCGCAACTTGCAATAAAACCATTAACAATATTCAACAAAACTATTTTACACAAAACTAATGAAATCGTTCTGCTTTGGAAGTACAAAAATATAGGTAATAAAACTTTGAAACAATATATTTTACATCATAATATTTACATTTTACAAAATCACATTTTCAGAGACTTGCGCTACTGTGGGTTGAATATGTTCACATAACATTGTAGTCAAAGGAATATTCTACTTATTACTTATATTGCATCTTGTATTAAGATATTAATATTTGTTTGATAATATTTTTACACACACTCGACAACGTTGAGGTAGTAATTATCGATATACCTACTCATTTTTGAACATACTTACGAGAACTTATCTGCCGCGCTAGCGATAACAGCAGTTAGTGCAATTTTTTACAAAATGAGTTAATTGTTGATCCTGAATGAGCGCAATGATTATATTTATGAATCGGTATTTAACTCATTTTGTAAAAAATTGCACTTACTGCTGATAGTGCTAGCGCGGCAGTTATGTTGTTCTTATTTTTGGCAAACTGTGGTTCTGGAGTAACTGTGGGTTTGACTAAACATAATCTAAGTGAGCAGGTTGTAAAAGTAAAAGGACATAAAAGTATTTTGATATCGGTTGGCAAGTGTGACAAACACTTTACCCATAAAAATACAGTTTATACAAAATACAGTTTCTAGTACCTGATTTTATGCATAAATGGGGTAACTGAGTGATCTTGCTGACTAGTAAAATTTCAGAAGCAGGGTTGATTATAAAAGGTTGATTATAAAAGTACATAGATTTAGCCTGGTAAATAATAGGTAATAGTTATTTATCTTCATCATCGAACTGAACCGTACAAAAGATTAACTCTTTATAAACTTTTTGTTTGATAGACGGGCGGTACGAGTCGAGCACTATTTTCTAATACCAACTCCACACGATCCAACAGATCGACGCTATTCCCAAAATTCAGCTGATCCCGCAAAAATAATTGAAAAGCAATACAGCGCGGAGAACTGCGAACTGGCAACAACTAAACGTGTTTATTCGTTCCCCACTGCCGAGAGTACCTCAGCTCTCTAGTAGTTTCTAGAACAACTTCATACCGCGTACTTTAACTTGGCAAGTTCGTAAAACAAATAAGGCATTTGAATTTCTCTGCCCACTTCCAATTGAATACCCCGACTTGGAGTTCTGAACTCACCGACGCTTTAAAAGTCATGTTTTAAAAAGACTGCTAAAGTAAACTAAGGAAAACTTTGTGCTACTGTGAACGGTAATAGATGTATCTATTAGGTTTTTTAATGTGTTGCTACCTAAATGGGTCCATCTAGCAGATTTCACCAAAGAAAATAACCGCGATCAGTGGGGCAATTCTCGTATGAGAACCGTCACAGTCTGATCTCAGTCTCAATATGTCAAAAATAGCTATAATTTCCCTCATTTTTACAAGTTTTTGACATTGATTGTCGCTAAGATGAGATTGCGACTAGATTTTGAACGTTTATCTGTCGAGCTCCGCTAATGAGACACGATTGATTTTCTATTGTTTCGTCGCCATTAGGCGACGCGCGGTGTTTGACCGGGAATTAGTCTTCTGGCGGATACAGACTTTGCGAGGCATGCGCAGCACGCGGCGCTCATCGCGTGGTTCGCAATGTGTGGACATTCATATTCGTGGTGAGGCTACTCGTTACTCAAGGATTTAATAACGAGGCATGTGTTGCGAGGCTCGCAATGTCTGTATCCGCCTTTAACTGTCTTCAAGAGCTGTCAGTCTCAATATCCCCCAACAATGTTGACACTGACAGCTCTTGATCGCGGTTTAGGTGTGCTAATCGCGTCCAGTTTCATTGGTGAAATTCACCCTTAGTTAGATGAACCGAATTGTCTATTTCAGTGATGAGAATTTTAGTTTGAATGTTCGAAGTTATATTTTGGACGCTATTGTCATCAACGCGCATAGCAAACAGCTTTATGCTGACAGTAAATGCATTACAATGCATAGGTTACTGCAGCCTGTGACAGATATATGGATGGTCTATGCTCCAATTTGACTAAATGTAGATTAGAAACAGTGTTATACTCAACTGCGCATTTTGCAATACTTTGCCACATTTTCATTGTAATGTATTTTATTTGATTAGTTTTGGATGACATGTGTATGTAAGTATTTAATTTTATTCGTTTTGTATGACAATTTTATGGTTTAATGTAATGTAATGGACTTTGTCCGAAATAAAATTAATTATTATTATTAAGATCTACAATATCTGTTCCAGAAATCATTCATATCTGCACGTATGTACGTCTAGGTCGTTAACGGTTTCAAACTGGTAGTCAGAAATTCGGGGAAACTCTCAGTTGCAATTCATGAATGAACAATGACTCTGCTAGGCATCCCGGGCTTAAAAATGTAGAATGACTGAACAGTACCTAACTTTAGGTCCGCTTGCTGAACACAACATTTAGCGCTTTAAGAATTTAAGAAATTGTTCTATTTTGTCAAGCGTTTGATGTTGACGAAATCAGAATTACGTTTTGATTATGTGATAATTTATCGAATCATGCGTTACTTTGCAGAAGTCTATTGCAATATGCAAATTAAATATTTAGTTTCATATAGGTACATCATCTGCCTAGCTTTTACCCAACTATTTTGGGGTCGGATTCCAGTCTAACTGGATGCAGCTGAATACCAGTATTTTACATAGAGCGACTGCCTATCTGACCTCCACAACCCAGCTACTGTGTAATACGATACCCCTTGGTAAGACTGGTTATCAGACTTTCGAGCTTCTGACGATCAGTAACGACTGTCAAAGATTCAGGAATGACAGCCGGGACCAACGGCTTAGCTTGCTTTCCGAGGCACGGAGACCCTCTTGGTATGTGAAGATGATCACCCATCCATGGATCAACCGCGGCAAGCGTAGCTTAACCTGATGGATCGATCCGTGCGAATGTTATTACTTAGCCACAAGCCCCTAGGCTCTAGTTTCACATACATACCTAACATAATATCACACCTGTATGCCCCGAAGGGATAGACAGACGTGTAATTATAGTGCACCCACATTTCGTTAGCCTTTGCTATCAACCGGACTCAAATCCAGACTCCGGGCTGCTACTGAGAAATTCCAAATGGAAAAACCCAATTACACTATGTGCGACCCGGGGATCGAACCCAGGACCTTATGCTCAGCAGTAGCGCTTGCGACTATTGAACCAATGTGACGGACATATTTAAATCCAATTCAGCCAAAAACATGGTTTGGTGGAATTAAAACTTAGCACTAAGCGCGTTTAGTGATTTGTTTTGCAAGTGGGCCTATTTACGCCTGCTTATCATTCTTATGGTACACTACGATGGGCACGTCAATGTCAGTCTCACGTACAAATGTCAGCACACCAAGCTACTACAATCTATCAAATTTCTTTAATAGATTTTCAACTTTATCGCTAAATTATATGGTTCAAAGTTGATTGGGAAAATTTGACAGTTTCAGGTAGCTTGATGTCTGTACATAATGTGACGTACGTCTCATTTCTATAGCTTCTAAGTCAAAGAGATTTAACCGGTCAAGC
The DNA here is from genome assembly GCA_947508005.1 of Amphipoea lucens. Taxonomy (NCBI): domain Eukaryota; kingdom Metazoa; phylum Arthropoda; class Insecta; order Lepidoptera; family Noctuidae; genus Amphipoea; species Amphipoea lucens. The sequence continues at coordinate 4,622,285 of OX382371.1, forward strand.
GGCGCGCGTCGCCGATCGGCGAAAAAACAATAGAAAATCAATTGTGTCTCATTAGCGGAGCTTGACAGATTAAGATAGGTATAATGTCTTTGTTCTAAGTAAAAGGTTGAAGGTTAGGTTTTTAATTTTGTAGGAAATAATAACTTTTTGTGTGTTGGCTTTTTCATTGCATGCGGATTTAGACCACATTTATGTAGATTCAAATGTTACGAGTACTGCATGTACCTTCTCAGGACGTGTTTTGGGATGGACATTGAAATACTGACTTTATTATTTGGTTACATATTTTTTTCTACAGTTTCTACTAGATTACTAAAGAATACAAGACTGCAGGTAGCAGCATACTCCTATACATTCACTTAGCGTGGTGACAGTGTTATGTCGATAGTAGTTCTTATCGTAGTAAACAGATTATCCAGTCAGCAAGACAGGCAAGCCAGTTTATATCGCCGTGAAGGCTCTTCTAATGCACTTCTTAAGCCCCTACACACGTTAGCAGAATTCAAGGGTCGTACGTAAGAAGCCTTCTTAAATACAACGTGTTACATAAGTGCATAAGTGCAAGTTTGACACCATATTGAGAATATTAACTTATACCTTTAAAAACAAGATTATTTTTAAAATGAATATCTTTTCTAAGAATGTTTTCTTTTTCAGCAATTTGTGCTTTTTTTCGGTTAGTGCAAGTTGTAAACGTGTACAATTATTTCTAGTACCAACACGAAAAATAAACACGAATATGTCTGAAATTGATTTCAAATAAACTATTTTCACAACTTCTGTCGCACGATGTAAACCGGAATTTCCGGCACGTCACGAGCGAAGCCGCAGCTTAAACTTAGTCTTATAATTGATTCAGAGGTGTCCCCACGACATTGTTATTCAAAGTGTGTCGCTCACAAATCGCGGCCCTCTTAATTGCGAGCGTAATTTAATATTTTTCCAAAAGGCCATTATACGAGCCGACACCCTGCCATCTGTTGAGAGAGTTGGGACACTGATGACGTAATAAGTACTTTGTGATGATACAACTATTTACTTATCTAAATGTATGGGATTAAATATGGGTGAGTGGTTGCTTGTGGGTACTTTATAGCCAGACGGCGTATGATTCACGAATACACTGCTAGCTTTATCGCAAGCAATCGAGACACATAATATTATATTATTGTTATTAGTCTTTTCCGATAATCAGTTCCATAAAGTCAGATAAAAGTTTATTTGCTCGACGTAGAAATCGAACCTAGCACAACAACCTTGGTACAACTTTTAGGTAGGTACTAACTCAAGGCGTTTTGCTCGTCTAAACCACGTTCAAGAGTTGTCAGTGTCAATATTCCCCAACAATGCTGACACTGATAGCTCTTGAACGCGGTTTAGATGCGCTGATCGCGTTCTGTATTATTCTTGAAAGGAATGAAACTGACACTTTCTATCCGAATGTCGAACATTTTTAAGCCAAAAATTAAAGTGCCGGCCAGAAAAAAGTACTGTTTTCTTTTGGGAAATAACATCTTGAGTATTTTTTACTATAACAGCGAAATTCTACAACTAACCCCCCGGCTGCTATTTGAGATTGAAAATGCCAAAAAACATATTTTTATAACGAGTGTTTTAATCATAATATTTAAAATATAAAAAAAAAATTTTAAATACCAACTTTTAATTGAATATAACATGCCATGAAATTAGTCCCAGGTCCCAGTTTCGAAGTGGGACGAGTTGCCCCCTTAGGCCCATGGTCCCAGTTTCGAGGTGGGACGAGTTGACCCCTAGTAAAATTTGAAAAGTGGAACTGGTCCCTGGTCCCAGTTTTGAAGTGGACGAGTTGCCCCCTAACCCGTTTTAACTATTACAACATAGATCTACAATTAACCTCCTGACTGCTATTTTGGTTTGAAAGTATTAAAAATCATATATTTTCCAACAATATTTTGGAGATTCGTTTTGCGTCATTAAAGACGCAACCAGTTATTGATTTGCTTGTTGTTAGTCCTAAGCCTGTTTCTTTAATTTTTAGGTAAGATATGAATGATGTCCTTTCACATAAAACAGTGCGGAGCTTAAAAATAATTAATTGAAAAAACAGTTTAATCTGTCGAGCTCCGCTAATGAGACACAATTGGTTTTCTATTGTTTCGTCGCCAATAGACGACGTGCGGTGCTTGACCGGTTAAGGATAGAATTGGATAAGCATTTACTATTACAGTAAATACTTACTTATTTGTCGACTTCTTATTATTTATTTATTTCAATATCCAATATCAGCAACACTATAACTTTGTCAGCCGATAGGTTGTGAACGTTTCAAAGGCTCATAGAACCTTGTTATCCGTCGTAAAGGAGATCAGTTATGACGTCACACACAGTTGAACACAATAAGCTATCTTACTGACACACTTTACCTACGTTGTATGTCAAATATCGGTGAAACTTATCCCTGGGAAAGACAGTGTGATCGAGTGAATAAAGTGATTGTTTTTTGTGAGAATATCGACGTATGGATTCTTTTTTTTCATTTTGATAAATTATTAATGTTTCGAATTTACAGTCAGGTCAAAAAAAAAACAGAAATAAAATATTTATACTTCACTAGCTGCGCCCCGCGGTTTCACCCGCGTAAATGTCGATCCCGAATATCGGGATAAAAAGTAGCCTATATATTAATCCAGGGTGTCGGCTACCTCCATACAAAATTTTGTCAAAATTGGTCCAACCGTTTGAGCGTGAAGAAGTAACAAACATATAAACACACACACACACTCACAAACTTTCAACATTATAATATTAGTGTGATAATTTTTATTTTATTTTTAGAACGACGAATCCCGTTGCCCAGCTATTTTGCTGGCAGCGTTACCAGCAGGATAAACAGTCTACCAAAGAGCAACAAGCCTAAGGAAATGTTGCAGCCGTCGAACTTTATAACCACGTACCTTATGCTCGTGTCATAACATAATGCCAACTTCCTGGTAATTTTATCACTGTCATGCTTATGTTTTACTTGCACTCATATCGTATTTGTATAAGTTTCGCATTCCACACTGGTTTCACAAAGCCTTGCACTTCGAGACACCGACAAGTTGCAAGTTGAGCCAAGTCTTGCAGACTCTTGTTACAACTTGCAACAATAATGTTATTGTGCATAATGCATATCTTGCACAAGTGTTGCAGTATTTTTGCTTGGTAGCGACATTGAGGTTTTATTACTGAAGTATAGGTTTTTTCGTATGGAGCACCTTGTTATATATATTTCGTTATCGTATCCATAAAATTGTTCTTATAAATATATCGGTAACCCTTCCAGCTAAACTGAACATACTTTCGTCATGAAATGCGGTCAGGCACAAGATATCAAACACACGAACTATCGCTCCGAAGGGCGACAGCGCCCTACACATTGGGCTAGGTTCCAAACCAAAATTATTTTAGTGTACACAATAAGTACTAATACATAGAGACATATCTATTGTTACATGGAGCGAAACTTGAGATTACTCAGTTTACTGTACCACTTCTAAGTTTAATAGTACTTGTAGGTTCTCTCGAAATACCACAACTGTGCTAATACTATGTAATTGTGCAACACTGTTGTCTTATGTCACCACATCCCTCGCTGTAATTCAGTGCAACATCTGACTTACACTTTATAGCGGGCGGTGATCTTAGATAATAGTGCACTGTTGTTACTTTTTTAAATGAAGCTAAAACCAGATTCTAATCTCATTACCAAAGAGTTTGAGATCCAAACCATTTCGACTTCTAAAGCAAAAATGTTAGATAAATAATTATTTAATTAAAATAAGAGATTAGTTTAATCTCACCTCGTTAAAGTACGCACATCGATGCAAACCAATTAGTTATTCAAGACAATTGACGCTACACACAATACGTTCGGGTAGAGTGGACTAAGAAAGGGCGCCAACTTTCGCGCATGCGCCCAACAAAAACAAACCAAAAGACCTCCAGTCACGCGGAGCCAGTCTTCGTGGAGGCGTCGTATAGAACGGACGTCGCTCGAAAGAATAAAAATTACATCTCGCGAGTGTTGAGACTTATAATGATTCGGTTGGTGGTTCGGGATTTAGTTAGGTAGTAGCGTGCGATGCGCGGCTTGCGCGATGTTAGCTTACGTGGTCGTGGTACTGACAGTGTTGGACGTCTGTGTGCCGCTGTACCATCACCAGTTTGCGGTGTTCGTCCCCGGTGGCCCAGAGAGGGCCCACGAACTGGCGCATAGACATGGCTTCATTAATCACGGGGAGGTAAGTGTGGATGGGATGCTGCGGACAAGTGATCTATCTTGCGATGTTTTTCTTTCATTTCTTCGAGGACTAAGAAAAAGCTTCTTGTACGGACATTATTAATGAACTGTTTGGAGTAGGGATTATGCCTTCATTTCTTATGAAAAGCTTTCTTATAGTTTGGTTTTAATTTGAGTAAATATATTTAGGAGTAGGTAATTCTGGAAACTGAAAAACCAGCAGAACTTAAGGTTGAAAAATTCTAGATCACTTTTTGCCATGTTTTATAGTACCTTATCAATTATTAACTTCCCTTCGTGTGTATAAACGGTTCAAGCAGAATTTCAAGCAGTTCTAATACTAGACGCGGTAGTACCGTTCAGATTTCAAGTCTAGATAAAATGAAATAGGTTTAGCGCATTGCCTGAAACACGAAGGATAAGGAAGTCCTCTCAATGTGTTCGTTTGAAGCAGCATGATACGGTTTCTCTAAATTTTGAAGTCTTTCGAGAGGTGTTTTTTCTAAGTTCCATAAGCGTTTTAGAAACCAAAAACTTATGATTGACATAATATATTAAAGCTAGTAACACTTCTTTTAAGGCTCATATTTATGTAATGGCTCATATTTTGCAATATCAAAATATTCATTGAATTTTGTTTTGGAATGAGGCATGGTGATACATAATAAATAGGTATGTGGGCAAAAATTGTTCATTTTATTTATGCACATAAATTACGATGCTAGATCAGACTATGTTCAGTGAATGAAAACAGCAATTTCGGTGAACCAGTGACGAGGTTAGCCAATATTCATGTTAGTTAGATACCTAACAAGTTACGTACGTATTTCAAGTTCTTATTTTTGATATAGGTATGTAATGTTCTAATTCCTCTACAAATGTTCAGTAATAGGCTTTAATACAATTTATGTACATGGCAAAGTTTTAATGGAAAAATGTTTTCTATTCGTGATGTATATTTAGAAGACATAGAAAAGAGTTTTTCATTGTTATGGTGATAACATACTATTTATTAGGTAGTAAGTATTATTGTTAAGTATCACTTGGTCATAAACCTGTTATTTTAAAAATATATACATCAATTACACTTTTTATTTAAAAGCAATTCCATTGATAGGTACATTCATATGAATTCGCACGCTGTTTCATAAAAAAACATTCTGAAATTTTAATAATGTGAGGAAAATGTTTCAGACATCGTAATATAAGAAATACAAAAGTTTTGTTACATGATTTAAACTTTCAAGGCAACTGAGCGTTCCTTCGAGGGAAACTTTATTAAATGTGTCGAATAAAAATAGTGAGATTTGGGCCTCATGTGGTTAGTTACAGCCTCAAACATGGAACAAAAGGTTTGCTATAGTTTCGAAGGTTTTCTCGGAGCTAGGATCATAATGCCGTTTTATGTTAAAGTACAATACATCATGGAAATCACATTATTTATTATAACCATGGTTTATATTATGATTGTGTAGAGTCAAGCACAATAATTTATGACTGTGTCTTAGTGAAAAAAAAAAAAAAAAATAGTACAAAATAAAAATACTAGTCAACGTTTTTTGCATTTCAGCAATTCAGTCAAGTTAATGAAACTACGTTACGAATTGATTAATAGGATTAATATGGTAGACGAATATCATTACCTAACTAGACACGTGCAAAACTTTATAAGACTATTTATTGCGTTTTATTTCATTGATTAATAATGAACCATGATGATGTATCTGTAGGTATAATTTGTTTCATGAATATTCAGGGAATCAGTTAATCACTTTAATGGAAATTATTAGTATATAAAACTAATCAAATAAAATCGTATACAGACCAAACGGAATGTGCAAAGCCCTTAAAAATAAAACACACACTATAGTATATAATAGAAAGAGACAGAGAGAGAGAGTCGCATGGAGGTCTTCATAACGCTTTTTCATAACGTGACGATTTCTATCCATCTATTCGCGAACCGCGTTAAGGGGACTAAAAGACCTAAACGCAAAAAACGCAAGTTTTATAATGCCTAAAAGTAAATGATCGACTACAGTAAACAAAATCAGAAAAATATGTGATAAGTATTCTTCAGGATATATGCTAGTTAAATAGTGTGTTAAAGATATAATACAACTAATTTGATATGATAGAAAAAAATCATGAAGATACCTCTAAAAACCTTCTTTTCACAATAAAAGGTTGACTAGAAAATGCCTGTGGCATTAAGTCCGCCTCTGTACATTTATGTGCTTAAAGTATTAAATAAATAAATATACACACAATCATTCAAATTTCTTCTCAGATTATTCTACAAGCAACTTAATAAAGCATTAGTGTTTTAATTTTTTAGTCCAAACAATAAATTAAAAAAAATAGAATTATCTATTTTTTTTAATTTATTGTTTGGACTAATAAATTAAAAGCTTATGAAGCAATTATGCTTCATAAGCTTTTAAGGGACTTCGTTCCAAAAATAGAATGCTTAAGTAACATAACACATACTTACTGAACATCTACCGATATCTAATTGTAACTAAACTAGTGAATAATTCAAATGTTCGTAGATGGAGTGATTGAGGAGTAAATAATGATCACAGCCATATTGCCGCGTCACGATTAGATAAGCAAAATAAATACCGCGTCGCTGGGAAATGTGGAACATTCTGTTTACGCGGCAAATCATTCCCGAAGATGTTGGAATGTAGAATATTATTTGAGTAAAGAAACTCGAGTAGTACTTTGGAGAAGGACAAAACATTACTTTTTGTATGAAAAATAAATCTATGATAACTACTTCTAAAAGAAAAAAAAATCTTTTTTTTAACAACTAGTATTGTCCCACCACTGTTGGGCAAAGGTCTCCCCGTAAATTTCCACTGTGCCTTGTGTGTTACTTTCTCCGGCCAATCTCCTGTAAACGCATCTAAGTCAACACGCCAGCGATTCCTTGGTCGATAAAGTCATACGGTATCACGATCATCGTTGTTCAAAAAAGCAGTATTTATCTTATTTAAAATGGTACAATATTATCTTTGGTATAATTTTTCCGGGAGTTTTCCACACGATTTCTCCTTTACCTTATTAAATTTACTTACATTGTTTGAGTTTTAAAGAAAACACGAAGAAACTTTTACATAAACTTAACACTCGCCTTAACTTACAAATGACGTTGTTTTAAGCAACTGAGGCTCTTCTCTTATTACTAGCCATGGAAATATGTGAGCCCGGCAATATAGCGCTAAATATTCTAGGCTAATTTTATTCAAACTTTGTTCTGGCGTTTTCATGCGATTTTGTTAGTTAACCGTCTGTAAATGAAAGGCATAACTCTAAAATGCTTGGCTTTTGACTATAAAATGGAATATTTTAGTTACAAAAGTCACGTAAAGGCTGTATAGTAAATTCTTTTGCTACTGGATCTGTTTAAAGTAATTAGAATTGTTCTCGTCTCTATAGTCGAAAATACTTATTTTCGAAATAAGTTTTAGAATTAGACACCTGTTTGATCCAGTTTTCTTTATCTCCTATTGTTACTTTATTTTTATTGTCAAACAATTATTTGTATTCGCCATATAGAAACTATTTGCCAAGTTAAGATAATATTGATATATTAGGCTTATGTTATCTATTCATGTATTTTCATCGTTCCTACGATATTCCATATAACTATATTCTACATATTGTTATCTATTCCCGCAAATCTTGTGGGCAGATAAGGTAAACGAGTTCCTATTACGATGGTCCTTACGAATGGGATAATAACTTGTCAATACTTAGGGCGGTACCTAAACCCGTGTGTATACATGGCACATTATTATAACTACGTAATTACTAATTACTATGTGGGCTTGTATTGGCAGAATTGTCCAATTACGTGTTTAATATGATACCATTTTATATAAGTAAAAACCGCAGGAAAAATACTTAACTTAATATTAAGTTTTTATTTACTACATGTAAAGTCAGGGAAATCAGTAATTAAGAACATTGGCACCCTTTGTCAATTTGAAGTGTTCTAGCCATTTTATAACTGTCAAAGAATAAACAAAATAGTGATTTACTATGTAAAAATATATATTCACATGAACCCTATTTGATGAAGTTTCTGGTTTTCAGTGTCTGGGCAGAATGATTATTCCGTCCAAACACTGAAAACCAGAAGCTTCATTTGCAACGAATACCATAATCCGTTCTAATTTCAAGCGCCACTTTAAGCCGGGTCTTAAAAAAAAGAAAATAACGGTAAAAATCTTAAAGACAAATGACGACAGTCGTCCAAAAGGGACACAGCCGAGAGATGATCTTTTCGTGACGTAATCAATTGTTACAGGGGCCTCAAGATAGAGGATTAATGAGAGGATAAATCCCACGATTTATTTTTGGGGTCACCATATTTTTTGTTAAAGAAATGGCTCGTGGCGGTATTTTTAAGTCGCCGGAAATTAATATTTCCGAGAGTCCCAGCTTAATATTACAATTTTTTTAAAGAAATTAGATTTCTCCGAAAGTATTTGCGTGTTACGTTTTAGTCTAGTGGGTAAGAAGTGACGTGAATTTTAAATGAGGTTTTAGGAAAAACCCGGGAATCCAATAATATGAACCTTTTTTAATTTAACAGTTCTCAGAAAGTGTGGGTTGGAAAACGTTAGATTAACATTTTAATTATATATTTCTTTAAAATACAAAGTGGATTGCTAATTCAATAATTTTGTTTATTGTGATTTGAAGGATGTTCTGAGGCACAACTTTTTTGTAAAAATTGAGAAATTTTTCTTGTGGAATTGTTTATCCAGGGTAGAACTTTTACGGGTCGAACGAGAAATGTCACGCGGACGAAGTTGCATTTGACAGCCCAATTCTTAAGGGAAGGCTACTTAACATCACGCTAAAACCTTTAGGAGATGAACAAAAAGTAAGATAGAACGCTAACTGAAAACGAAATAATAACGCGGGCAAGCGGCGCGACAGTGTGGGTCGGGGGTACAAGAAATTTCACGCGGACGAATTCGCGGGCATAAGCTAGTTCTAAGTATGAAATAATGTTTATCTCCAAATTGTTTTCTAATATATTCGTGAAGGTTGGATGAAAAAGCTATCCAGCACGCTAAAGCGTTACACTTTCAAAGACATTCTGAATCATTTTGAAGGATACTGCTAATCCATTGCTTCATATGTTCGAAAAATTGGTCTGCTCAACAACGTAAATAACGCAATGAATATTGTTGAACTGTCACAATGGACGCGATTGGTACTGTCAGTATGTTATGCAATTGCCCCGCAGGTTAGAACCTCTACACTACCTAGTTATAAGTAGCATCATCCCACAGAACATACAACAAAGGCCTAATCAAAATACCTATTTGGTCATTTACAATATGTCACTACCCATGTACAGTCACCAAAAGAGATAAGTATGCAGGATCGTCGGAGGGATGTTGTCGACTGAAATTTAATTTGGTAAATGAGCTGTTTGTTTTCTATTAATAAAATTCAATTTTATTCGAGAACATCCATCGGTTTCTTACTAAACTTCAACTATATCCGACGATCCTGCATACTTATCTCTTTTGTTTACTGTATGTATTCATAGTTTCTCTCTAAAAATATTATGATCCAACTATGTATATCTCTCTGATGCTCTTCCCATATAGATTGTTTACGTTAAAAAAGGTCTATTGACACAGCAGATGACAATAGTATTAGATCATAAGAATTTGAACGTTTTTGGTTCATGCTAAGTGTGTACATCTTACTGAGAATTTCTGCTAACAAAGGTACTTTATCTTTCTCACACTTCATTAAACTAATGTGCGTGGACTTTATCGAGTGAAGTTAATTCTGAAAATTAGATGTCTTGTTTTATGACTAACGTGATATGGATGTGATCTTTATCTTTCAATGATCAGTCACGACTTGTATTAAAAATCTTTAGATTTTCAGATAAAAAGCATAAGATTGGACAAAATAATACCTACAATTAAACAAACGAAATCTTTTGTTTAATCATTCAGAATTCGATTCTATGTGGTAAAGATCCTGGGATAAATCCTGAATATATAATCAGCCTCCTGGGATACAGGCCTCCTCTCTGTCAGAGGGAGTGGGCCATAATCCATCACGCGGGCCCAGTGCGGGTTGGCAAATGTCACATGTCTTCAAAGTTTTGATTCTAGGATGTGCCGGTTTCCTCACGATGTTTTCCTTCACTGTTTTGAGAGCATTGTACGAATACACGGTGTGTTAGAAAGCCCGATTTTGTTACATGCCCTTTTTATTACAGAAATCGATAGTATTTATCATTTTAAGCACTACAGTCAAAGTCCGGCATCGATACGCCTTGTAGATGTTTTTTAAAAAAATCTCAAAGTTGCTGTATAACCGGGTCATGAAAATAATAAAAAAAAATATATAAAAAAAACCAGCCTACATATTTAAATATCCATTATAATTACTAATCAAACTTATAATACCTAACCATCTGACAAGTTTTCGTGTCTGTATTGCAAATAGATCGCGAAATATTAATATTTTTATGTTTTTTACTTTTTATTTAATTTCTTGGCAATAATGCGGTATTAGATGGAGATATTTGACCAGACGATTGTCAACATGTATGTCTATCGACATTATTAAAACCACAATCTAATTCAGCGTTATTTAGAAGTTATGAGAATTTTCAGTTATATCCGGATTTTTTTGTACTAGGGTTGTCACTTTAACCAGAATTTTAAATTTAATATTTTTTATAATTTTGAGTTTAGCTGAAAGAAGTCGTATATATTATATTATATATTATATTTTTTTTTATTATTTTCATGACCCGGTTATACAGCAACTTTGAGATTTTTTTAAAAAACATCTACAAGTCGTATCGATGCCGGACTTTGACTGTAGTGCTTAAAATGATAAATACTATCGATTTCTGTAATAAAAAGGGCATGTAACAAAATCGGGCTTTCTAACACACCGTGGAATAGTCGAACAAAATCTTTTGTGTAATAATTTAATAACCCAGGTTCGATTCTATGTGGTTAAATGTACTGGGATAAATCCTGAATACCTTTAAATATTTGATCTAAGTCTGAGGACTCGTGCAAATACAATATTGGCTTTTAATAATATCTAGGAAACAGGCCTCATCCCACACCGAGAAGAAACGATCATTTATCACCACGTATGCTTACTATACTGGTAATTTCGATCCACCAAGTCACTTTGTCTAGACAAAGTGACATTAGACTGTATTTCGGCCACGGCGGCCAATCTCATCGGAGACTAGCCTTCGGCGCGGGAGATATTATAGTGCACAAGTGTGAGCGCAGAGACAGGTGCACTCCCTCTTCCCTGGCTCTCATAGTCCGATAGGACGGCAATCCGAACGACTGGATAGAAATCAGGCGCAGGACCAACGGCTTAACGTGCTTTCCGAAGCACGGGGGTATCACACCGCCGACTTCCAAACTCCGGGCTTTTAGTAAAAAAATCCTAATGGAAAAACTCAATAAGACTTCATCATTCGACATTCTATTAGTAGTATATAAATCAACCTACATATAATGTTCCCACTGGTAGGACACAGGCCTCCTCTTGGTGAGAGGGAGCGGGCCGTAATCCAGTACGCGAACCAAATGCGGGTTGGTAGATATTAGCGGTAACGATGATGGAAAACTCAAAAACGTATGTGACTAAGATAAGCTACCGGATAGCTTATATCGATTTTGTTGTGTGTGAGTAGAAATGCGAAACGCATTAAAAACGATTGCCACTTGTCTATGTCCTCTGGTTTGTTTACGATATTTTATACCATTTAAAGTAATTGGTGTCTTTGATCGACTTAAATACGAAATTAAATAGGTACTTACGCCATTGAAAAAGCTACATATATAAATACAATATTTCAGTCATTAACGTCTAGCGTTTATCATGACACATTTGCTATGCTAACATAATTGTGGGGCTTCAGCCTGTCACTATGATGTGCTGTAATTACTTTTAATTCTACAGTTCATTCTCGATACATGGACTTTAATTATAGCTTTAATATTAATTATTAAATTCTAGAAAATAAGTCTTTTCGTCAGTCGATGTGATGTTTACAGCTACACGGCTTAACTATAAAAAGAAGGGCCTATAACAAAGCATAATATTATGTTAGTAGTAGTTAACCTTTTAAGCGCTTGGCTAAATATCAGTTGCCGTATCCCTAGCGCGCGGCTACAAATCGATAAAATCAAGATAGAATAATACCTACAATAAATAAGGAGGAGAAATCGTTGTGTCGATTTAAAAATAGACAAAAAGTTTTTATCGCCATTTAATAATGGTTTTAATTGTACCACGCAGTTAATAGGACGAAAATAGAACGAAAAAATCATGCATGTTCTCTGTCGCAGAAATACGAAACGGACGGTAGGGGCACGGAAACGTGTGTCGCATAAATGCGACACAAGCGGTTAAGAGGCAAACTAGGCACACAAATGCAACATTAAAATATATAAAAAAAATACAAGCATCCAATTACAGGAAGGTTTATCAGGACCCATGTCATACATATACCTACTCACGTTGTACAAATTACTTTAAAGTCCCACATACCTAATAGACGGCGCGCCATCAAGCACACACTAGACTGCTACTGAGAATTTGCAAAGAGAAAACCCAGTGATACTTCTGCCAACCAAAGACTCAGAACTTCATGGGAAAAATTCGCACTAGCGACATCTGTAACATAATCAGCCTATAACGTTCCTACTGTTCGGACACAGGCCTCCTCTCAGTGAGAGCGAGTGGGCTGTAATCCACCACGCGGGCCCAGTGCGGGTTGGTACGACATCTGTACGAAGGAGTAAATAAATACTTTTTCTTTTCATCAGACACAGACAAGGCTGGAATGTCTCATGTGCCTCTAATTACCGTCGGCTCACAGCTATATCACTCTAATTTTGACAGACTGGTCAGTGGCAGCAACCAAACAGAAACCATATTACAACAAGAATAAAGATCACTACACAATGTTGCAAAATCACAGGTAAAATTACTGTGAAAGGACTTTACAACTGCTTTATAATTATCACACATTTTGTAAAATACAAATAGGATGTCATAGCCATTATAGTCAAACAAAAAAATCCTCTTACAGCATCATTATTAAAGCTAAGTTGATTGAAGCAATGAAACTGCTTACCCAGTTAGGAACAAGGTTATTATCCCAATTCATATCTAGCGTAATGAGGCACTTACCAAACTGCTGGTGGCGCTAAACGTGGCCTTCGAGACCTAGATTTTTATTATCCTGTGTTTTTTCTCCATCCACGTAATATAACAACAATGTTTTTCGAGTTTAGTATGTTTGTTGTAAAAAGTAACGTTTTGTCGTAACCTTCTTTTTCTAATCTTCGTGAAATTCTTATTTATAAACCGAGCTTGAGACGTGATTTGCAGAGTAGGTTCTTGATTTTTTGCCATTTCATTATTTCCCTAGAGAGCGGTTCAGTAAGAGGTGATTGAAGTAAGTTAGAGATGAAGTCAAAGAACGTGGCAAGCGTATTTGTAATGATAAATGATTTTATTTCTGTAAGTAGGTTTGTACAAACACTTTTACACGTCAATCATATTTTTATAAAGCTAGATGAGGTCGGCGTTTCCTATCTGACTACTCTGAGAAGAAAGGCCGAAACAAACTCAGAGGTCACAGTCTCTTTTAAAGTCCAGAAAAAATCTTGGTCTGATCATGTGAAGACCATATAGATTGGTGTCTGAAATGGTCTTTTGAGGAAAGAACCACACAGATTGAGCGGACCTGTCCAGTCAGTGCACGCATTTGTCAAAAATCGTGCAGCTCAACTCAGAACTTGAGGAGCTCAACGATTCGACGAAAAATACCAAAGAAAGGACATTTGGGTAGGCCGCGTAAATTACTTAAACTGCCAGATCATGATTAAAACTAACTAAGAAGGAAAAAAGAAATACAGAAAAAAGAAATGACCCACATACTCCTCACATTCACAATAATTAAATAAAATAAAAATTCTTTACAAAGTAAATATTCATGTCATTGTATATATAAAATTCATAAATGTCAATGTGTATATAAAAAAAAATCCGGTCATAATCTTTGAGGAGTTGATAATAGAATAACGTTTATTGTCTCCAGTATTAAACCTAGTAGTAGTAAGTACATAGTTTAAGCGTCAACATTATGCTCAGGTTAGGTAGTGGCTTGCTAAGTGCACCATCTTACAGAAAAAACCGGCCAAGTGCGAGTCGGACTCGCCCATGAAGGGTTCCGTAGCAGCAAGTAACATAATATAAAAGTTCTTGTAGTTCGTTGTAACTTTGTGAAAGGTAAATTGCGGTCTTCGATTTATGACGTATTAAAAAAAAAACTACTTACTAGATCTCGTTCAAACCAATTTTCGGTGGAAGTTTACATGGTAATGTACATTATATATATTTTATTAATTTTATCATTCTCTTATTTTAGAAGTTAGAGGGGGGGGGGGGGGGGACACACATTTTACCACTTTGGAAGTGTCTCTCGCGCAAACTATTCAGTTCAGAAAAAAATGATATTAGAAACCTCAACATCATTTTTGAAGACCTATCCATAGATACCCCACACGTACAGGTTTGATGAAAAAAAATTTTTGGAGTTTCAGTTGTAAGTATGGGGAACCCCAAAATTTATTGTTTTTTTTTCTATTTTTGTGTGAAAATCTTACTGCGGTTCACAGAATACATCTACTTACCAAGTTTCAACAGTATAGTTCTTATAGTTTCGGAAAAAAGTGGCTGTGACATACGGACGGACGGACAGACAGACATGAAGAATCCATAAGGGTTCCGTTTTTTGCCATTTGGCTACGGAACCCTAAAAAGAAGTAGGTACATTTAGCAACAACGGAATAATAAACTAGTAATTATATTATGATGATCATACATTAATTATTGAATTACAAGATAAAAAAAAAACAATTTTTAACAATTTGTGGATACGACTGGCTATTTCATCAGTAAAAACGTTTAAGAGGCTAGGTGGAACGACAATCTTGGTTGGTTGATAGGAGTTACATATATAAGACTAGCTACTTCCCGCGACTTCGTCCGCGTGAAATTTGTCCCCCATTCACCCCCCTAGGGGGTGAATTTTGAAAAATCCTTTCTTAGTGCATCCCTAGACCTCTTAAGGAACCTACATGCCAAATTTGGAATGTCTAGACCCAGCGGTTTGGGCTGTGCGTTGATATGTCAGTCAGTCAGTGAGTTTCTTCTTTTATATATTTAGACTAGCTGAAGATCGAGTGCTGTGTTTCGTCGATGCGTGGGAGTTCCAATGCCTTAGGCATCTTCTGGGCACGCTCGTTCCATCATAGACCTCATCCATCGTTTTCCATCAGGCGTGATCGAGGTCAAAAGCGGGCCAATTCAGCAATAAAAAGAAAAAGAGAAGTGGCGTGCGATCGGAGAGCTTTATATCCAAGTGGTTTGCTATGGCTGACGGTGGGAGATACGTTCAAAAACTTATTGTACCTTAAATTACGAACAGAAACTCTCTTACGCGCATTGTTATTCATGCGCTAAGAGTACTACCTCCATCTCAATAAAGTAACAGGTTAGATTCGAACCCACAACTTCTTGCTCGCCAGTCACTCCTAATACGCTGAACCTCTTACTTATAAACGCATGAACGATTTCTTATAGGATAGTGTACCGTAGCGATAGATCAAACGGTAAGGGAGAAGAAAACAGATGTTTGTTCCCAAAGGGAGTTAAACCTTTTAACATAACTCCTGTGATCTCTAAACTATACCGCTACATACATAATATAGTATCTTAGAGGCACGCCCCTGGGCTCAATCATGGCAGGCTCGCTCAAATGTTGCAAAAAAGTAAAAAAAAAATACCTTTTGTGACAAGGAATACCATGAGACATATAATATAAAATGTATATCTCTATGCAATATATATCTCATCGTCTTCATTGTCAACAATGTATGTACAGACGCCAGCACATCAAGCTACCCGAAACTGGCAATTTTTTCCAATCAACTTTGAACCTTATGCTTTAGCGATAAAGTTGAAAATCTATTAAAGAAATTTGACAGATTGTAGTAGCTTCATATGCTGGCGTCTGGACATGCAAATAGCGATTTAAAATATGCGAACAGAAAAAAATACGTCTACTTACCACGTTACAACATACCTTACAGCTCCTTTCTTTTGCCTATGAAATAGAACAGAAAAAAAATTAAACATTAACTTCACTAAAGAGGTTCACTATCTAGGTATAAACTACGATATACATTCACTAATTCTCTTAACCTACTTTACGAAACTTAATCCGTAATTTTCGAAACTCAACTTTGTTACGAGATACGAGAGTTGAATATCGAGTGCAAAAGACAATTATATTTTTACTACTTCAAAGTGGGGAAAGTACTATATTCTTATCTCTTGTTCTCTAAGGTATTGCTGAAGTTTGCAGAAAGCTTTGTTTAAGACAATGTAGGTAACTCGGTTTAGTGTGTAAAACAACATTTTAGTCGAGACATCCGGGCAGGTACCTGGTTCGAAAAAGTAGGTTATACTTACAAAGTTTTTACTGAGCATAAATAACTAGCTTTTGCCCGCCGCTTCGCCCGCGTGAACGTCGGAAATCATCCCAAGGGAACGTACTACCGGGATAAAAACGTATCCTATGTCAAGGTCTATCCGTGTGCCTTTCATTCAAATCTGTTCAGCCGTTAAGGCGTGAAAAGGTAACAAATAGACAAAGTTATTTTCGCATTTATAATAAGTATGTTAGTCCGTGTTTGCGGGCCCAACGTGAATAGATATCGCAAAAAATAAAAAGGTATGGAAAGAAAAGGGGAGGCTTTTGCCCAGCAGTGGGACATAATAACGCTTACTTAAAAAAACCCGGTCAAGTGCGAGCAGGACTCGCGCACCGAGGGCTCCGTATAAATTTGTAGGTATGTAAATAGTTATAATATTTTTTTTTGTAATGTAACTTTACGCTTTTCGGATTTTTTCCTTTATTTGTGCTACATGAGATAGCTTCTTGCCAAATTTTATGATTCTAGGCCAACGGGAAGTACAATATAGGTTTTGACTCCGGAAAGTAAACGCCCGTATCTTTTGATTGCGTCGACATAGAAATTTTATTTTTTACTGCGTCAAGGGATTGCAGGGATTGTATTTATTTAATACTAGCTGCGCCCCGCGGTTTTACCCGCATAAGTCTCGATCCCGTGGGAATATCGGGATAAAAAGTACCCTATGTCCTTTCCCGGGACTCAAGCTATCTCTATACCAAATTTCATCAAAATTGGTCCAGCCGTTTGAGCGTGAAGAAGTAACAAACATATAAACACACACACACACACACCCACACTCACAAACTTTCGCCTTTATAATATTAGTGTGATTAATTTCAACTTGATAAATCCACGCGTTCCTGAGAAAAAGGGTCTTGACTGACGGATAGACAAAATGACAACGAAGTAATCTTACAAGATTTCTGTTTTTTCTTTTAAGGTACGGAACCCTATAAATGGACAGTATGAATAAGATTATTATGTAACGTTATTCACTGCTGAAATTAAACATTCCTTCAAATAACAAATGCTATCCAGTCACTAGAGAAATTGCTGCAATCACCATGCTTAGCACACGGATTTTGTAATTAATAGACTGGTTTTCCATCTGTCATGTGTTCTTTAAGCACCCTTTATTACACCTACGAACGGACACGAACCCTGTTTTAACCGACCATGGAAAAGCTAAAAGGAATAGAAAAGAATATTGTTTATTGTTGTTGTAGGTGGTGAAGAAATAAAATTGTTAAAAAGGGGTTAGAAGATTTTTGTATGGAGGGTGGCCCTAAGGTCGGCCGCCATTTTGATTTTTTTTCAGAATCGCGGTGCACAACAAAAGTTATATATTTAGATAGAGGACACGTATACAAACAAAAAATGTAATGTAACATAATATCCTAAAGCGTCAGGTTTCGGAGTTATTCACAAAAATATAAGTCGAAAACAACAAGGATTTTTTTGTTTTTTTTACCTCCAGGTAAGCATATTGAACTATTGAGGTAATAGAAACGTTATAAAACCTTTATTGAGAAGAAACAAATGAAGAATAGACATTTTTTTAAATAAATAATTAAACACGGCAATTTATAATTAGTTTTTTAATCCCAGAGACTAATTTGACATTTAAGTCTTTTGTGTTTTCGTTTTTTTTAGTATCGAAGTTTGACATTACACTTGTCAGATTAGTATCTGGGATTAAAAAACTAACTATAAATTGCGGTATTTAATTATTTATTTAAAAAATGTCTATTCTTCTTTTGTTTCTTCTCCATAAAGGTTTCATAACGTTTCTATTACCTCAATAGTTCAATATGCTTACCTAGAGGGGAAAAAAAACAAAAAAATCCTTGTTGTTTTCGACTTATATTTTGGTGAATAACTCCGAAACCTGACGCTTTAGGATATTATGTTATATTACATTTTTTGTTTGTATAAGTGTCCTCTATCTAAATATATAACTTTTGTTGTGCACCGCGATTCTGAAAAAAAATCAAAATGGCGGCTGATTTTAGGGCCAAAACCTTCAAACCCCTTTAAAAGTATCTACAACATACCTCTATAATGAGTAACTAACTATATATACTAGATACTAGAATAAATGACTAACTAACTTACAATACAAATATATAAAAATAAAAAAAATAAAACAAAGGACACTTAGGCGTCGAAGTATTCGTCCGCATCGCTGTCAAAAATGAGAAAATGAGTAAATGAAAATTATAGCATGGATAGAATAAGCAGAAAACTAAGCACTAAACTATGTAGGTACCTAAAAGAACGATTCTATGAAAGGTGATGGAGGGTTTTCATTGTTGTACGTAAGTCAAAGCATTTATTTCAAATGGGCACAGAAAAGGCAATTTTTAACGTCAAAATTTACAATAAAATAAATAAATTAAAATTGATTGTAGTCGCCCCTTCCAAAAGGTCGCATAGGGAATAAAGGGCAAGCAACTCGACCGATACTCTTTAAAAATGTTTTACAATATTTTGTCTATGTTAATTATATAATTATATGTGACAATGCAGCCAGAATAAAATTACACAATAGGTAAAAATGAAGCAATGACAGATGACACACTATTTATTGACTCTACGAGTACCTACTTACAGGCTAAGCGATATTTTCATTACAAACATTTTCCTTAAACACAGTAATATCTACTTTCTCGACCCAACAAATAGTAGATAATTTTATTCTATCCGACATCTGCAGCATCTTAAAACACGATCTTGATTATGTAGTTTCTTACTAAAGTATATTCTGCAGGTAGCTCGGATGCACCTGTTCGCATGGAGCCATCGATAGGAATCTATAAGCTGAACTACTTTTCGAGCTGACTTCGGGAACTTGGATTCGATTTTAATCTTTTACGTTGTTCAGTACGTGGTGTTGAGGAGTGGATTTAATTTCTCGGCACAGGTGTAATTATAATTAGGTAGAATTTATTACCGTGATCGTGGCCGTGTTTTTTCGGTCTATTGATCGTGTTTTCGGGTTATTTTTTTAGAAGTGGAACCACTACTGGTACACACACTTCTACAGGTAGGGTTTGAAAGCGTTTGTTCGATTTATAGATGTACAGTCAGCATCAAAAGTCGATTAACACTATCATTTTTACATGTTACTAAATTGACAACAACTTTTTTCAATAAACTGATTTTTAGCTTTCACATAATAGACAAGAGTATATATTCTAAAAAATTTTCTTCTGCTGCAATTTTGAACAAATATTTTGCTCAATAACTAAGATTAAAAAAAACTGAAGTGTTAATCAACTTTTGATGCTGGCCGTACTATAAATTGGTCACATAGAAAACGGTTTTGTATAAAAAATAAAGAATTTCATCCATTTCAGATTTTCTTAAATGTATAAATTAAGAACGCAAATATACCCGACTCTTGAAAACCCTCTAGGTAAAAATACCCCAGCTTTCCGATTTAAATTCTACTATTCACTTCACTCCCACTAACTCCCTTGAGCCCTGCTTTCTTGGACCCACAAAAGAATTTAATTATGTAGGTGAAGTGAGGTAAAGTCTTACATCGCAAATAAAACCAGAAATTCGGTACATATTTATTAGGTAGGTACGCTACCGTGGTTTATCTCTAAAAATACGAGAACAGAATACTAATGATTTGTGCTCCAATTGTAATCATTTTTTGGAATTTAACGACGAATCCTAAATGAGGTTTGACTTTGTTAAGATTTAAATTAAATTAGAATAAGAAATTTTATTCTGGAAGCGATTCTGAATTGTTTTATTTTTTTGGAACGAATTAGGGTTCCTTTTTATTAAAAAAACGACTTTGCTGTATTATGATTTTTCTGTGTCGCGATTACGTTTTGCACATACGAGTATATTATATCAAATATACTGGCGCAGCGAATGTATGCGTCACACATATAACTATTAGTACTTAACGGCGTCATATAGTTAATTATTGAGATTACCGTAAGATATAAAACTCTCACGATCAATAGAAAAAAACCTTTTTCGTAATGACATTTCTCATAACAGTTCTCCTTCTATTACAATACCCCATGGAATGTAACACTTACATCCCATCATAAGAAATAAATTATTTATGAGTTGCACAACGAGCAAAATTTGAGAATATTCTAAGAGATAAACTTACAAGATCGACTATCACAAAATAACCCTTACGTAATGAAGTCTTATGACACTCCCCCATTCACGATACCCCGGGGAATACCCTCCCCCATTCCTCTTTATCAGCCATAAAAATGAACACATTAATATTTTGAGGTCGGTTCATATTTGTGCCCAAAACACGGTCATCGGTTGAACAACCCTTCGTTATTTTCATGAACATTTTTATTACGTGTCAAGGCGTTACGTTAACATGATTTCTATAGTATTCTACGATTAATTTTAGTAGCAGATTTGGATCTGTAGTGTTTATTTTATTTTTACGTTGGAGTAAACAAAAGCTTAAGCGGTTATTACGGAAGTATTAGGGATATTTTAGCTTGTAACTAAACCTTATTAAAAGGAAAAAGGTGTTATATTTGGTGGTCGCTTAATAACCTTGATGAACCACTAAAATTACGGGTTGCCTTAAAACAAAGTTTGGCGACCGAATCGGTGCAGCGGCTTACTGGTATGGCTTTCAGCAGTGTGGATTGCCGATTTTCTTAGTTGCTGCATGTGAGATTTATCTCTACATATAAGCCGCTAATATTCACAATACAGAAGGGTGTAATTCTGGGAACTGGTTTAAAGGAATCGAATAGATAACAAAACTGTCTTACTAACGTTAGCACTCCCCAGAGAGATTCTTCTCGAAGTAGTAATTACATTTTTTCTCACTCTATTCACGTAACACACAAACTTATGTGCTTAAAAACCTACTTCGTTCCAAAAAAGTTAAATAGGATTGTGTATAATTAATCAGAACACCAAGAAAAAGCTACAAGAACATGTACTAACGCGACCAAGATTACATCCATACAAAATGTCCGAAATCACGGACTGTCGGGCACAAAAGTTTTTTCTCCATCGCTCCCAACTTTGCGAGTGTCGAAGTACTTTCAGTTACAAAAGTTTTTGCTTCAGACTTTATCCGGACAACTGCTGACGTATAGCTATGAAAGGAATTATTAGGGAGTATTAGGTTTTGAGGGCCACCTGTTTTTCTTGCGAAGTGAGTGTTAAGTAAAACATTCAAGACTTTGTACCGAAATACTTGAAAGGGCTAGAGACTAGGTTAGAAAATCCAAGTGTGCTTGCTTTTTGTCAATTTCGTAATCAGAAGATGGTATGACTCATTGTAAGCGGTAACATCCTAACGGGTAACGGGACAAAATTTTAATATTTCATTTATTTTAAATCGATTTAAGTACATCTATCTTGCAGAACTGCTAAGCTCTAAACCAAGCGGTGTTATTTGTACCGATGTTCAAGAACGTGTTCCCTGCGTTATTCTGAGTATTACAGTGCTTATCGACTGTCAATCATCCGAAGAACTGACCAGCTCTGTTCACGTCACATGTGTTGTTTGTGTCTGCCGTAGAATTTACGCCCGAAGCGTAGGATTACATAATACACCGATTTTCGACCAGTGTTTCACCGGATTAAACGCTGGAGGTAAACATTTTGAAGGACTTCGTTCAATTGTGCTTTAGGCGAATGGGAGGGTAATACAGTATCGTTAAATGTTTTTGTTTCTAGATTTGTGATTCCGGATATTTTTGTTTAGTAACTAGAGGCGCCAAATAGTTGTTGTGCGTTTATAAAAAGTAGTTTCCTTCTATTATTTTTGAAAATACATGCATAACTCATCCTAATTATTATGCTACAATAATCTGCCTAAAAGCTTCTCTCCAATCGCATTTTTACGCCATGAAATAATTCTCTGCATGAATGACTACTCTGAGTTCGAGGTTACCAACACCACAACATCAAAACATATCGACAATAACAACACACTAAAAACTACGATTTATCAATCACTATCCAATCTCATGTGCCACCATCAAAAAAAGGGAAGCAAGGAAAAAAGAGTTTATCACATAGTAAAGGGAACGCAAACAAAAGCAAAATAAATTATCCTCGTGACTCGGGTACCGGAGGGATCATGTTGGTATCACAATCCATCAATTAACTGCCTATCAAACGTCGATGGGAAACGATGTCCCTTTATATATGTATGTATTTTAGTTGTTTATTTGTCAAAGGAAATTCCCAAAACTGTGACGCAAGCACCGATCGAAACGGCCGGGCTGTTATTGAAAACGGTACCCTTCGTAACGATAGAAATGAAACTTAGAAACGTATTGATGAAAATCAGACACTATTGTGAAATACCGGTTTCATTAACAAACGTAACTTCTGTTACCCATGCGCAATGTTTGATTTTTAACCGACTTCTAAAAAAGGAGGAGGTTCTCAATTCGAATGTTTGTATGTTTTTTTTTTTTTTTGTGTTTGTTCGCGCATAACTCCGTCGCTTGGCAACCGATTTGAAAAATTCTTTTTTTGTTGGAAAGGGTATAGTTCCCAAATGGTCCCATGAAAATTTTATCGAAATCGGACAAGCGGTTTTTGAAAAATCAACAAAAATCTAAAAAATTATCTGCATTGTCCACATTAACGATTTTTTTGTTTACTTTTTGTGGGGTAGGTACAACTAAAAAGTGAAAAATAAAAACTTTTTTACAAAAAAAAAAAAACAACCGACTTCAAAAAAAACACTACAAAATGATAAATAACTTTAATTTCGGAAGTCGGTGTCAAAAAACGAAAATGCGAAACCAACGACACCGACTTCCGAAATTAAAGTTATTTATCATTTTGTAGTGTTTTTTTTGAAGTCGGTTGTTTTTTTTTTTGTAAAAAAGTTTTTATTTTTACTAAGACCTTAATGTCGTCTGACCTCGACCCAACAATCAGGAAACAAAATAACGCTCAGCATTTCTATTTGGCACCCACCAAACTATCAAAAAGTAATCACAAAATATCGTGCTCAAAAACATCGCCGGCGGAGTAGCGACGAAATCAAGTCTATATTAAACGAGGTCCTTATAAAAATTCGTCATAACACCAGGGAGCACTGCCCAAATTCATTACTGGGTACGCTCATTTGCTCTAAATGTAAAAATAATGCAAATCGCTAAGGGAAAAATAGCCGACCTCGAAAAGCTTGGAAGTTTCCCCGCATCGAAGTGTAGTTACAATGGTCGACCAACAGATGGCGATAGAAGTTGCGAAGTTACTTCTCAAGTACTGTTTGTTTTCGGTTTGTATTTTAATTTAATTTTTATTGGGATCTTGGCCTTGGATACAGTTTGTTTTGGTGCTGAGCTGAGTTGTAATGAGTTTTATGGAGAATATTGCAAGACAAACAACTTGTCAGTGACTTTAACGGTCGATTTGGTTAGTAAACGCTTTTAATCGTCCTTGTATTTTGATATCATCTTTTTTACAAGTGATTAATTTTTGTTTTAGGTCCAGATGTGATGTTTTATACATCCATATAAATAAATAAAATTAAAGTGTTTGTTTGTAAATAAAAAATAACAACTTTTTACTTAATGCACATGAAAGTAGTAAATATAAATAATATACGGTAATTTTTTTTTGTCTGTCTTTCTGTTTGTCCTGGCTAATCTCCGAAACGGCTAGACTGATTTTGATGAAATTTTGTATGAAGATACTTTGAACCCCGGGGGAGGACATAGTCTACTTTTTATTGACATGGCGGGCGAAACCGCGGGCGCAGCTTATAGCACAGTTACAAATAAACTCAAATAAAATATGGGTTGCTATTTAATCTTGACCAGACTAAAAGCCGATTTTTCAACTATAGTTAAAAGTATAATAAAATAATTTTATTATTAACGAGAAGCTTATTTCCAGATTTACTTCCCTGGGGAGCAGTCTTAAATGTCAGCCTATCTGGATCCAGCGGATTAAGGTTTTAGAACAGATCAAAATTTAGAACCATCTGGAGAATAAGCAATCCGGCTAAAATTATTTTCGATTCTTAGATAATATCTAATGAATCAAATGGGTGGGTGGGATGAAGTGACATTATAATATTTTTTTGATTGATACGACAAACGAAAATTGCCAAGAACTTTTTAGTCCCGTTGCTAATGCTGCAGGTACCTAATTTATTTACTTATAGGTTTTTGTATTTATAAACACTATTTCAATCTATACAAATAAATAATAAAATTGGTGTGTCTGTTTGTAATATTAAAATAACCGAAGAAGCGGTTATTTTAATTTTTTTTTAACATTTATTACATCAGCCATCTGCCAGTGAAAGTCCCGTCAAAATCGGTCCAGCCGTTTCAGAGATTTGCCGGAACAAACAGTACCGTGTATACATCCATAATATGAATGTATACACGGTACATATACCAAAATAACATTTTTTACAATTTTTGTCTGTCTGTCTGTTTGTTCCGGCTAATCTCTGAAACGGCTGAACCCATTTTGACGGGACTTTCACTGGCAGATAGCTGATGTAATAAATGTAATAAGGAGTAACTTACGCTACTTTTAATTTAGAAAAAAAATTGGGTTCCGCGCAAAAAAATAAAACGTTTTCCGTCATGCACGCGAACGAAGTCGCGGGCTCAGCTAGTGTTAAATAAAAAAATCTGGTCGCAAAGGTGACATTCAAAATTTCAAAAGCCCACACCATAAACGGCTTAAAATATCACAAGAAACAAACAAAACATAAAGCTGAGCCCACATTAACGCGTGATACGGACACATAAAAGCCTATTCACACTAAACACGTTCCATTACAGTTTCGGTACAGATAACGCTGAAAATCAATTAAACAACAAAAGCGAACACGTTGGGAACGGAAGGGTACAGTTTCCATTGAAAATTTCTAAAATAGATATTAATTAAAGCCGCAAATGAATGAAAAATATTCATTGAATGCGCGAGTGTGATGACAATAGAGCGTCAGAGTGAGAAGGAACAAAAGCTCTGGATAATTGGAATCTCGCTTCGACGCACTCGACGGAGTCTTTGTAAAGCTACCACTTCACTGCGGCGCATCGGCAGAGGTATATTTAATTACCTCGCGTGTTAATTGCATGCTTTATCATCTTCAGAACTGTTTGCTCAAGCAAAGTGCGGTTGACCACTACAATAAAACAGTCCATGGTCGCAGTAAAATCAAATCACAACGCGCATTTTAAATTCCCTCCTTATTAACATCATAATCTTCCTGCCCTTCTCTTACTAGCGTGTCGATAGCCATCTAAATGGACTCGGCCCAGAATTCGGATATTTGTTAGGCGCCATCACTAGCATCCATCAGTTCCTGTAACGTGCAGCTGACAGGACACGCAGGACACGGTATTAAGTGTCCCATCGTTTGTAGCACAGCACCACATTTACACTCCAAGGCGGAGTCGTCTATGAATCTCCACCTGAACAGGTTTTCCTTGCTTCGGCCAAACTGGTTCCTTATTAAACGATCATTATTAACAACTCCTTACTTTACTGTACATTTCAACTTATCAACTAAGTAATCTTCCCCTTAAATCAAAACGTGCCCTATTTGTTCGTCCAACCATACCATATTCCAATTGGCTTAAATCTGTAATTACGATGAAGTGTCTGTGTACTAGCTACAGTTTATACCAAAGCAGTAATTGAGACACGTACGTTTGCTTCTGTGGAAGAGCAGCTTTATTTCGAAGCATGCTCTTTAAAAGGTTCTCCCAACCTTTAGTTTTGTTACAGCTCATTTGGCAACTAGTTCATATTCTTACACAACAGGTAGTTTAAATAAAGTTTAACCCCCTTACTAATAAACGTTGTATAGCGTCTGTATAGTTACACAACACTTTGTCTGTCTTCTTCTTTCGAAAGTCAAATTACTGACGACTGAAAGAGACAAAGCTGTGTGTAACTATTCATCTGATATAATACGTTTATTAGTAAGGGGGATAGAGTCTACCATATGCATATGTAATGCAATTTACATGCAGTCGTTTCATCTGTCCAAACTTGAACTTTTACGTACTTATTATAAGGACTGTAATGAAATTGTTTATTCTGTAAATGGGATGTTGGAATCACTAATACTTTTTATTAAAAAAAAAATGCCAAGTGGAGTCGATATTTCTTATCTGATTACCCCTGAGAAGAATAATTAGCGAAACAAACTGAAGGGTCAAAGTCTCTTCTAAAGTCCAGACATCAATCTTGGTCAGATCATGTGAGGACCATGTAAATTAGTGTCTGAAATGGTATTTTGAGGAAAGAATCACACAGATTTTAATGAACCTGTTCAGTCAGTGCAAGCATTTGTCATCTTCACAGCCTGGCTCATCGGCGTAATGTGGCTTGCCTGTCGGTCTTCTACACGCTATACTTTGGAGAGTGTGCGCAGGAGCTCCACGATCGTACCTGATCCTACTATTTCCTGTTGAATACCGGACTACCAGACGTATCCACCGATATACCGACTAGTCGTACTCAGCGGTTCTCCTCCACATTTATTATGGGTAAAGCCAAAGTTTGGAACTCTCTGCCAGCGTCTGTATTTCCTTCCACGTATAAGCCAGCCTTCAAAGCAAGAGTGAATAAGCATTTTCTGGACTTGCTCGTTCCATCAAAGAACTCATCTATTGCCTTAGACCTCCACCGGGCGAGATCGAGGTCAAGAACTGGCTCATTTTGCCATAAAAAAATACTGAAATTGTTCACCCACAAGAGAATCTTTATCGTAAATATTACAAAGAAAAAAACCTGTTGCGTTTCCACTTCGTCACGTAAGAGATATAAATGTTGGATGCAAGTGGCTCCTTATCGAGCTCTCCCAGAGGCACAATAACTGGTCACAATTTATGCACCATTGCAATCTTAAAACTCCGCAGTTTATGGTCGTGTGAACTCAGATAGCACTTAGTAGAATCGCCTGGAGTTTAGTGTACTAAAATCTAGACTATCTAGGTATTATTCCTTGTGGTGCGCTAGTACTAAATCAGTGGTTAGTTTAGTTTAATGCTTGAGAAAAAAAAAAATTTTTTTTTTGTTATACTTAACGATTGGTTATGTACAGAAGGTTTGTACGGACAATTCCACAATATGAGTTTTAGGCTAGCACGCACTGCGATGCGGTTTTTCTAATTGCATGTTCATGCGAAATAAAATCGAAAAAAAAAAACTCAAATATAATTTTTAAGCAATTATTTACCGCATTGCGCGGGCTCTCGTATTGGCATTGTTCACAAATTAGCAGTTATTTTCCGCAACGATTATATTTCGTGGTGCGCGCTTAGCCTTAGTGAATTTTTAGCTTTAAATGGGCAGACATATTTAAAGTAAAAAAACATCTTATTATTTCGAAATAATGGGTAATTCATTGTAAAAAAAAGGTAGATTCCTTATTACTGATGATAAACAAAGAAGCTTTGAATTAAGCAATTTATTCAGTAACAAACTCATGTTCGTTCACATTTAGGGATTCAAAAATTACTTGCTTATCTTCAAAAGGTTCCCGCTGTCTGAATAGTTTTAATAGACTGCAAAACTTTACATTATAGGCACACATTTAGGTACAATTCTAAGTTCTATTCAAAATCAAAATATTTTATTTCACATAAACCTACATGGGCACTTATGAAACGTCAGAAGCTAGATGCACGCTTCCAATTGGTCGTTTCCTATGGAGAAGAGCCGGCAAGAAACTCCACGGTTACTATTTTAAAAATAAATTGGTTTTCACAATGTTTTCAAATTACATTGTAAACAGGTATGGGGAGGCCTGTCAACAAGTACCAAGTAATTAACAAAATAAAAAATGGTCTACAAATCTACGTTCTCACACTCACAAAATATAAAAGAATCTATTTAAAAGATAAATAAAATAATAAAAATAAAAACCAATCCAAACTAAATGGCATTTGGCTATTGGATAATTATGTCTTATTTAAAGTACGCCATTGCTTGTAAAACAGTAAAGTTAGTTTGCGAGTTGACACACATATTCAACTCGTTACGACTCCTCTGGGATTATAATAAGCCCTACTGTATGTCGCTAAATAGACCGCGCAGATTACCGACAGTTATCGATCATTAGCTTGATTAATTTGAAATTAATCGTGCATAGAGAAAGGCGTATACTTTTGCTATTAGTTTTAAGCTGTCATTACAACTTTCCTGGCACATTTTGTTGATATTGTTTCAGTAAACAAGCCTATGAGAAGTGGTTACCGCTGTTAATAGTCATCTGCAATACGAGATCAGTGGTGGCCCAGTGGTAACGGCCGCGACTTACGAGTTGTAGGTCGTAGGTTCGAACCCAGTCTGGCGCTTTAATTTGTGCAAATTATTGCTCTCAAATCGGCAAAGGGAAACATCGTGAGGAAATCGGCATGTCCTAGAACCAAAAATTCGAAGACATGTGACATCTACCTACTCGCACTGGGCCCGTGTGGTGGATTACGGGCCACTCCCTCTCACTGAGAGGAGGCGTGTGTCCCAGCAGTGGGAACATTATATGCTGATAATGTTTTACGAAAAGGGTTTGCCAGTACGTGGGCCTACTTTAGAGACCAAGTTTAAGAGTAGTAGTTGATTGGTATCATTTACTTACCTGTAACATCGACATTTGCAAACCAAAATTCTAGAATACTTGGCGGCAGGAAAACCCTTAGCGCCTTGTTGGGCGAGCCTTTCCGTAAGAAGCAAAATTAGCTCCATTAGTGGGAATAATTATCCAATCATGAGCTGCTACTACCCAATGATCTACATAAGAAAAGGTAAACTAAATCAGGATGAAGGAATAGATTCCGACTCGGCAGACCGTGACAAAGTCAGGCCCCGAGTATTCCCATTCACACACTGTCGTTATCTCACTGATGGGATGAGCGGGAATAATTTTGTAATTTTATTTTTTAAGTATCATTGGTCCCAATAAATTATTTGAGTCTGGTTGTTTAATGCTTCGTCCCACTTACAACATAAGTGGGACGAACGGGCATAAATCCATACTAATCACACTAATATTATAAAAGCGAAAGTTTGTGAGTGTGTGTGTGTGTTTATATGTTTGTTACTTCTTCACGCCTAAACCACTGAACCGATTTAGATGAAATTTGGTATAAAGATAGTTTGAGTCCCGGAAAAGGACATAGGATAGTTTTTATCCCGATATTCCCACGGGATCGACATTTACGCGGGTAAAACCGCGGGGCGCAGCTAGTATTATAAATGCGAAGGTGTGTCTGTCTGTCTGTTACCTCTTCACGCTTAAACCGCTGAACCGATTTAGATGAAATTTGGTATAGAGATAGTTTGAGTCCCGGGGAAGGACATAGAATAGTTTTTATCCCGATATTCCCACGGGATCGAAACTTACGCGGGTGAAACCGTGGGGCGCTGCTAGTTGAATATTATTTATTAAATTCCTGTTCAGCAGAGGGACGAACAGGAATACACGCTTCGTCAAGTGACAACCGGTTTTATAACTTCATGTGCGCTGACCCATGACGACAACTGTTACAACCCTCCTTTATCTTCTAACCCTGTTATTCATAATCCTATTTTATCTCTATTTTAGCTAAAATAAACAGAAACTAGAAAAGAAATACCCCAAATTTATAGTTTCATTTGGCAATGTTACAGACACCCTTCTAAATTACTGTATCGGGACAACCTTTTGGAATCTGCTGTTGGCTGTCAACAAGGTGACCCCCTCGGGCCAGTGATTTTTAGTTTAGCCATTCACCCAATTATTCGACAGCTAAATTCCAAATTTAACGTTTGGTATCTCGATGATGGAACCTTGGGAGGCGATGCAGAAACTGTACTACACGACCTTCAATTTTTAAAAAATGAACTTCATTCCATTGGCCTTGATCTCAATCTTTCGAAATGTGAACTATACCTAGCGGACAGTACTGACAGACACTTGACACTTCCCAAATTTAACGCAATAGCTCCAGAAATCAAAATTATTGAAAAAAGCTCTCTTCGTCTTCTTGGGTCTCCAATCTTTGACAATTCCTTTCCCGGTTTTATTCAGGAAAAAATTCAAAATTTCAATGACGTTTCGGAGAGATTGTTAGAAATTAATATGCATTCGGCCATAACTTTAATCCGCTACTGCTGTTTCGGCCCTAAATTAACATATTTTCTTCGCGCTTCACATTTATGGAAGCACACTCACCTTTTAGACCAAATGGACCAAATTATCAGGCATACATTAACATCTATTTTAAATGTGGCCATGGACGACCGAGCTTGGGCACAAGCTACTCTTCCCATTCGTATGGGGGGCCTCGGCGTCCGCAAAATTTCTAGTATTAGTTTACCGGCTTTCATATCCTCGGTCCACGGCACTGATAAATTAATCAGGAAAATCTTAGCCTCCACACTGATTAATTCTGATGTGCCGTGTTTCACCGAAGCTATGGATGCCTGGAGACTCGCTTGCCCGAATACAGATCCACCTGACAATCCATCTTCCCAGAGACGGTGGGATGAGCCGCTCTGCAGAGTAGTACAGAACAATTTACTTAACTCGTCTGCTACTTCTGCGGAACGTGCACGCCTGCTGGCTGTGGGTAGATGGGAGTCGGGACTTTGGCTTCATGCACTACCTTCGTCGAACATAGGCACTTTGTTCGACGACACTACTTTTCGCCTCGCTGCTTCCCTGCGACTAGGCACTCCTTGCTGTTCCCCTCATCGCTGTCACTGTGGCGAAGATGTCAACAGCCTCGGACACCACGGCCTGTCTTGCAGCCGAAGTGCGGGTCGCTTAGCGCGCCACGCGAACATTAATGACATCATCCGACGAGCTCTTGTTACCGTCGGCGTTCCAGCTGTATTAGAACCCAATGGCTTGGTACGCGACGACGGCAAGAGACCGGACGGTATGTCTCTATTTCCTTGGAAGGTGGGTAGGCCTTTAGTGTGGGACGCAACTTGTGTCGATACTCTTGCGCCATCCCACCTTCCTGGATCGGCATGCTGTGCTGGCGCTGCTGCTGCGGCTGCGGAAAACCTCAAGCGGCGAAAATATAATAACCTTATCGGAAATTATATTTTCGAGCCGTTTGGGGTTGAAACCCTCGGGCCGTGGGGTCCGAGTGCTCATGGTCTTTTTACAGAAATTTCAAAACGGCTGGTTGACAATTCCCGTGACCCAAGGGCTGGCTTTTACCTTGGCCAAAGGCTAAGCATTGCCATACAACGTGGCAATGCCGCCAGTCTCTTGGGTACATTACCAGTCGACAGCGATGCGGATGAATTTTTCGACGCTATATTTTAGTTTTTGTATAGTTTTAGTTAAGTTAGTTTTTAATCTTGTTATTTTTGTTAATTAAGTTTTTAAATTCACTTTGACAAATAAAACATTGTTTAAAAGATAAAAAAAATAGGTTTATAGAACGTTTTTCTTTATCTGTCACATTGTCATTTCTGTGTGTAAGAAAGAGACAAACCCCATTTTAACTAAAATAGGTTTGATAAGTTTTATGAATAAGGGGGTAAATGTCTTATTTATTCACACCCATAAATATTCAAAGGAGATGTTTGATTTTGGGCTACCACCATGTACACTACATAGATAAATAGGAAAAAAATAGGGGATTTTCATAAAAATACAAAGAAATTCATTTGCAGTAAAGTACAGGTGTACAGCAAATGATTACTGGGAAGTTTTTTAATAGGATAACCCTATTTTTATGGTAGCCATGACAGTTGTTTGACATGACGTTTGACGACTTTGACAGTTTGACTTTTTGTCTGTCTTTGAATCGTTGTGTTCGCGCGTGTTGTATTGGATGTGTTTCGGTGTTTTTAATGTTTTTTTTGTTTTGCGACAACAGTTTGCTACTACGGACATTGATTGATTGCTTCCCTGTTGACCTCAGCTTTGTTAAATGGTTTCTGATTCGCCTGTGATTTCATAATGGCCATTGTGTGGTATTTGGGTTGGGCTCGGTACCAAGAGAGCATAGCAGCACCCGGCGTCATTCCTGGATGGAATATTTAATAAGAGATGATCTTGTGGAAAATGAATAAAGTCATAAGTTGTTTTATTTATATGTATATCTCTCATAACTGATTTCTCATCCTAATAGGTACTAATACTAGGAACTAAATATCATAGAACTTGTCTGAAAAACTGTTACTGCCTAGTTGGTTGGTTGGTCGTAGTTCTTTAGTTGGTTGTCGCTGTAATATAGTTGGTTTCTTCCCAGCTGTTACCGTCAAACAGGGTGAATCGGGACAAAACTTTAAAAGGGATTTTAACAATTAAAATAATATAGTTTGTGGCCAAAAAGGACCCTAATGTGTTTACTGCAATTTAATTAACGATTACGTGCCCTTATTGACAACAAACTATATTATTTTAATTGTTAAAATTCTTTTTAAAGTTTTGTCCCGATTCACCCCTGCATCCCTATTCACCCCGTTTGACGGTACTGTGTTATAAGAATAGTTCACCATTGTAACAATAACGTGCAGTTGTCAGGTACTGCACAGCTCACTACTCTCCTATGAATTATCATAGTCCAGGGTATATTAATAGGCATTAAAGAATGAAACACCAGGACAGTTTGATCAACAAAACAACGTTCAAGCTTTCGTTTCTTGCTCCTCTTGACACCGATATAACCAATAGTTTAAATAGGTAATATAAGATGTACTGCCGCAATCGAGTAGAATATTCTGTAGTCCTATTTTATTTTAAGTAACTATAACGAAACTCGAGTATTTTCGGAATTCGTGTTTTGTTTTTTTTCGCAGATATTATGTAGACCACAGAGCATGTAATGATATAGACACCATAAGTTAAACGTCATTGTCATAGTGACATTTGGCATATTGCTGATCCACCATATTTATTTTATGTTGCTCTCCTTGACCGAGTGAATTTTAATGTACATTAAAACGAAGCCAAATTATAGAAAATTAACATTCAAAAACGGTTACTATATTGTATAGCGATATTTACATTTAGTGTACATAGTGCTAGCCCAGGCTCCATACATTTATAGAACATCTCCTTTACTTCAAAGCCCCGATAAAGTTGTACCTGTAATAATTAATAAATTATTTGTTTAATCTGGTACAAACGACTTACAATTAGATGTTAGATTCTCGACAAAATAATCGGCAATGTATAACAAAACAAAGGTACTTATTATAAATTAATTATAACCGTTTGTAACAATGAGAACAAACTGAGTATGGATAAACAACCACAAACTGCTTGACCTTATTTTGCGAACGTTTAAAATGGGCCGCGTTTACACCGGACAATAATATAAAACATTAAATATATTTGATACAATATGTTTAAAACGTAAACGTCAACCCTAAAGCCCTGTCGTAGTAGCTACGAGGTAACGAGGCTCATTTTCACAGGAAATAAACGATTCAAAGTTAATTGAAACACATATATTTAAACAGAGTAGCGTAACGTAACTTCATAATATTAACAATGCGCCTATGAAAAGCGAAAAGCTTTTGATAGGACAAATCCAATTCAGTATTATTTCTTGCAAAAAAAAGTAATTGTCCCACAAAAATACAACAATATCATTTACAACGAAACCTCTCCCTAAGGGCAGAAACCAACGATCAAATAAACTGCATGGGTGTGTACTGTATCAATGACGTCATTCTGGGTACAACGGCCTTTTGTTGGGCAAAACGACACTCGATCCGATCCTAGCATAACTATTGGTTGTCATTTTTTATAGTCGATAAAACATGTTTGAGTTCAAACCCTTTGAGCCCCTGTGTTGACTTCATTGCTTTTATAATCTATGACATGACATAGTAGAAATGGTTTTTGTAATGTCAAAAGTATTTTATGTTGTTGTTGTTTTAATAGCCTTGAGCATACGACTTAGGCCACGGACACAAAGTCAGCGATTGCTGGGCGATGGCGCGGGAAGCGGCGCGGCTACGCAGACCCGGTCTCGAAGCCAGCGAGCAGATCGCGCGGCGCTAGAGCGGCGTAGTGTTGTGTTATGAGAAATTAGTGTCTTTGTTAGCGAACGAAATGTCTAAACAGCGACGACAACATCTTTTTGATATAATTATAACGTCGGTCGTTAAAAAGCAAAAAAAAAATAAAATGCACAACACTAGGTCTATACAGACGCGCGGGCACCGTTAGACTGGTGCGCATCGCTCGTGCGCCGCTCCCAGCGATGCCAGTTCCATATTATTATATATCTATGGGTAAAAACGCGCCGCTCCCCGCGCCGCCGCCGCGCCCGCTAACTTCGTGTCCGTAGCCTTAGTACTGAGCCATTATAAAATAATCATTAGGTATGTTTGAAAGCTATATTTAATCACACTATTTATACACGGTGGCAGGGATCAAAGCGCTACCTCTTACAATAGATTCAGCCCATGATTGTGTTCCATATATTTTGACCGCGTAGGTATTGCACTTTTCTAAGAAACAGCAGATTTTTTTTGATAACCGACGAAAAATTTCTATGCTAGGAGGTCTGGAATTATGTGCTGACTTCCTTCGATGGGATTCCTGTCACCCTGTATTATCAACATGCTGTTCTTACTTAATCTAATAACTACAGGGTGTTTCTTACATTAAAGCCAAAGGACGTGGTGTTCCGTCGCTTCCGAGGACAAGTACCACAGAACAGCACAATAACAAGCTAGTGAAGTGAAGTTCTATTTTATAATAAAAATATGTTTTTTTGTATCTATGGGCCTGAGTCGCCTGAAATAAATGAATAAATAAATAAAGTAAAATTAAAAAAAAAAACCGGTTAAGTGCGAGTCGGACTCGCGCACCGAGGGTTCCGTACAAAGAGGTATGTAATTACAAATTTACGGTTTTCGGATTTTTTCCTTTACTTGTGATACATGACATTGCTTCATGACAAATTTTATGATTCTAGGTCAACGGGAAGTACCCTCTAGGTTTTGATTCCCTTGCGACTGTCAAAATATGCGGCATAAACGGAACATAAACGCCCGTATCTCTTGATTGCGTTGACTTAGAAGTTTGATTTTTTCACTGCTTCGAGGGATTCTAGCCCTGAGTATTTGATATTAATTTCAACTTGATAACTTTAAGTTTTCCTGAGAAAAAAGGTCTTGACAGACAGACAGACAAGCGGACAACGAAGTGATCTTATAAGGGTTCCGTTTTTCCTTTTGAGGTATGGAACCCCAAAAACACGTCATTATAATGATATCATTCGCATTTCAGAACCATGTTATTGCCGAGGCTTACAGTAAGTAATACATTTTTGATGTAGTCTGATTATTTTAACTTCGTGTTTCTCTCTCGGCAGACATTTTTTTTTGTCCAATGTTCTTTTTCCTGTTTTATTTTTAAATACATGACTACCTCATCCAATGTTTGTTATTTAATGCGAAGCATGTAAATAAAATTACTTTTGTATGTAAGAATTAATAATTCATTGATGTAGATAAAGAGAAATGACATTATCATCATCTGCCTAGCCTTTTCCCAACTACGTTGGGGTCAGCTTCCAGTCTAACCGGATGCAACTGAATACCAATCCATACTAATAATATCATAAATTCGAAAGTAACTCTGTCTGTCTGTCTGTATGTTACCTTTTCACGCCTAAACCGCTAAACTGATTTAGATGAAATTTGGTATAGAGATAGCTTGAGTCCCGGGAAAGGACATAGAATACTTTTTATCCCAATATTCCCACGAGATCGAGACTTATGAAACGACGGGTGACGGGTGAAACCGCGGGGCGCAGCTAGTACTTTATATGGACCGACTATCTATCTGGCCTCTACAACCCAGTTACTGGGTAATACGATACCCCTTTTGGTAAAACTGGTTGTCCGACTTTCGGGCTAAATAAAGAGAAATGACAATAATTTATTATTTTTTATGATTACTGTATAGTTGGATTTTATTCCACTTCAAGTACCAGTAGTAATTAATGTTTGATTAATTATTATACTATCGATAGATTAATGATTCTGCCAATCATGATAAACGTGTTAGTAATAAATACATAATGACAAATTACCACCACTATGTATATTATTAACTGTAGTAATTAAAGTGTATACATAATTAAAGTGTCGGGTATACTTACATAACTTCACTTTGCACATAACACTGTTATAACACCAATTTATCTGGTCTGCCCAACGTCCGTGTGTCACTGCAAGGATCCAGCAGAATATAAGCGTCAGGTATACTTGCCTGACACATGCTGAGCTGGACTCTCATTTGATGCAACCTTGAGACGCACACCGCACTGTGTATTTTTCGTTTTTTATTTTTTTTTATTTTAATTTTTCGTCATAGTGTCATCTTTTACTTCAACATGTATGTTTTTCTTTTTGTTTTTATATCGGCACCTTGTTTTTATATTATACTTGCAGCACCCCGCGGTTTCCTCCGCATAAATTTCGATCCCGTTGGAACATCGGGATAAAAAGTATTCTATGTCCTTTCCCGGGACTCAAGCTATCTCTATACCAAATTTCATCTAAATCGGTTCAACAGTTTAAGCGTGAAGAGGTAACATACAGACAGACAGACACACTTTCGCATTTATAATATTTATATATTATATATAAGTATGGATTCATGTAGGTAATTGGTTATCATATAATTGTACTTTTGTGTGTTGTGTTGCCTTTTGTGTGCGCCAAGTAAATCGTTTATATATCTAGTAATGAAGTATTTAAATAATTACTCATATTCGCTTTTGCTGATGAGGGGCTGGTAGCTAAGTAATAACAGCCGCACGGGTCAATCGATGAGGTTAAGCTACGCTTGGCGCGAATGGTCCGTGGATGGGTGATCTTCTTTACATACCAAGATCTCTCCGTGCCTCGGAAAGCACGTTAAGTCGTTGGTCCTGGCTGTCATTTGTGAATCTCTGACAGTCGTTATGAGTCGTCAGAAGCCTCAAAGTCAGACAATCAGTCTTACTAGGGGTATTACCTAGAAACAGTCGCTCCATGTAATAGTTTGACTGGAAGCTGACCCAAACATAGTTGGGAAAAGGCTCGGTAGATGATGTAGATGATGATTCATTTTTGACGAAAAACCAATGGGTAAATAAAAAGACGTAAAATGCATGATGTATTCGTTGAACTTCTTATTGTCTACGAGCTACGGCGGAGCCGCGTAACCTCGTAGCTGCTACGACAGGTCTTTACGCTTGAGCCGACAATTTACTAAAATCTTCGTGTGTCGAATGGCGTAAAGTTTACGCCGTAAACTATCGCTTGGTCGTAAAACAAAGGGTTACCTTTACCTAGTCATTTGTATGTGGAATATAAAGGGATCTATAGACCACTGTATTGTTCGATTGAACCTAGTTCTGTTTATTCAATTTATTTATCTTCGTTTATAAATAAATGAATTGTTCGACCTGAATCTAATGTGTGACTTCAGTTTTGAAAGGAATTAATGTTTATTTTCTTAATACCGTTTTTTATTAATGGCAGAGTTGTGTTGAAGAAGCCATTTCCAAAGAAGTTTTGGTCAATATTTATGAAAGTAATTGAGAACAATAAGGACTATAGCCGACCGCTTAACTGAGACGTTGCCTGAGGTAGCTGCGCGGTGCGGGAGGGGTGATAGTTGTCGCAAGTTGACGAATCTGAGCTCCCGCTACGTCGCTACACCCCTCCTGCACCGCGCTGCTACCTCAGGCAACGTCTCAGTAAAGCGGTCGGCCTATAGTCGAAACCTTAGATACTGATTTATTTATTTACCATCTATAATATCTTTACTCCGCAGTAATTACCGATAAATAAGGAGTTCTCTTGACTAGTAGTAGTACTTATTTATTATTATTCGAGAGTATAACTGTTCCCGTTGTTATATTTGTTGGTTTTTTCTAGTGATAGGCTACTATAATTAGAAAAACATGGGTGTATTACTCCTCTACCAACCTTTCCACGGAAGACTCGTGATTATTATACATTTACTAGCGGCTGCCCGCGATTTCGCCCGCGTAAAGTTTGGCCCCCGACACACCGCATCGCATCCTATCGCCCGCCCGCGCTATTATTTCGTTTTCTGACTTTATTTCTTATTGCTTGGTTCCCAAGGGTCGTAGTGTTATATTAAATAGCCTTCATCGAAAATTGGGCTATCAAAACGCATTTTTCAAATCTGACTGATACTTTCAGAGATTAGCGCGTTTAAAGTGTTCATTTGTTTTCAATAAACAGCTTTCTATTTGCAAGCCAGTTCGAAATTTAAATAAAACCTTTCATAAGTTACCTCCTGGTTGCCATGTATCGGAGTAAAAGATCGTTCCATTTTTAAATTATACGACAGATATAAGTTTTGTATATAATTTATTTGGCCGCTAAACCAGAACAGATATGGATTTTCATACAACTTTTGCCGGCCGCTGCTCGCATGTATTTGGCCAGTACAGCAATTTCGATTTATCTCGAAGAAGGTCGTCAAAATAATGCTCAAATTTCCAAGCATGTTTGAGAAAAATGTTTTTTCTGTCGTCATTTTGAATCTTTAACCAATTTAAGATAACAGTATAATCACGTCATTTCTTCACAGTAATATTCGTATTCTTCTTATATCAGTATTATATATCATAATATTAATGTAAGCGGAACTCGGTCGGGAACCCGGAGAATGTTAGGAGCGCATACAGAACGAGGGATCGTCTTGCTTACGTCAGCAAGGCAAGTTCGCATTACAAAGTTTCTGGTTGCATGTAACGATTTTAATGAACATTTTTAATGGAAGCGGGAAGGCTGCTCCTTTATCAACGTGATGAGAATATTTTGACGGGTTATGTGTACTTTTTTACATGTGTCGCCTCTTCATTCGTCCGTGATCCGACCTTTTGGTTGTTTTTATACGTGTATCGTTGGACTTATCCCACTTGCTTTGTTTATGTGACTCACTGTTTACGAATCCTTCATTTTAAAAGTAAATTAGTGTGTGAATCTAATATATTTTTCTTTGTTTACAGATTGGCAACCTGAAGCACTACTTCCTGTTATCACATCCACACGTCAGTAAGAGATCACCGAATGCCAGCATCGACCATTTTAATAGTCTCAAAAATGACCCACAGGTGAATAAAGTTACTTCTTTATTGTTACGTATTAATACTTCTGTTAACATCGATATTATATACTTATTTGTTTGGGACTAACAAATAGTAACTTACATTAGATCAAATGAACTAACATACGCAAATAAAGTTCCACATCATAGATTATATTACAGTTATGTACATTCTACTAATATCTATTTAGGATTTGCAATGAGACCGTGGACAGAAATTATCAAAATATGTTATACTTACTAGCTTCTGCCCGCGACTTCGCCCATGTGAAATTTTACCCTCCCCCCATTCACCCTCTTAGGGGTCAATCAATCAACTCAGCCTATCGCAGTCCACTGCTGGACATAGGCCTCTCCCAGACTGCGCCACAGCACCCTGTCCTCCGCCTTCCGCATCCAGTCTACCCCAGCCACCTTCTTTAGGTCGTCCGTCCATCTAGCTGGGGGGCGTCCCACACTACGCTTGCCGGTACGCGGTCTCCACTCCAGGACTCACCTGCTCCACCGGCCATCAGTCCTTCGACAGACATGGCCAGCCCACTGCCACTTCAGTTTGCTTACTCTGCAAGCTATGTCGGTAACTCCGGTTCTTTTCCGGATAATTTCATTGCTGATTTTATCCTTCAAAGAGACTCCGAGCATAGCTCGCTCCATAGCGCGCTGTGCGACCTTGAATTTGTGAACCAGCCCGACCGTCAGTGTCCATGTTTCAGCACCGTATGTCATGACGGGCAGGACGCACTGGTTGAAAACCTTAGTCTTCAAACACTGCGGGATAGGCGACGAGAAGACTTGACGGAGTTTTCCATAAATGCTGCCCAACCCAACTGGATCCTTCTGTCAGCTTCCTTCTCAAAGTTGTATCTACCGAGCTAGATGACTTGCCCTAGGTAGACATACTCCTTCACAACTTCGAGAAGCGACTCTTCGATGTGGATTGGACTCGGCAACACGTGTGAATTGTACATGACTTTCGTCTTGTCCAAATTCATGCCTCTTAGGGGTGGAATTTCGAAAAACCTTTTCTTAGTGGATACCTAGGTCTTTACAAAGAACACACCCTCCAAATTTCATGTCTCTTGGACCAGCGGATTAGGCTGTGCGTTGATGTATCAGTCAGTCAGGACTTTGAATTTTATATATAGATATCCACTGTTAAATTGGTTCATGGCAATGAGGGTTGGTGTGCCAGGAAAATGTCAGTGCACCAACTCTCAGCCAGGTTGGTGGATGACACACTTCTTCAAATTTTTGGTTCTATGATGTCATAGAAGGAAAACATCGTGAGGTTTCACGATGTTTTGCTTCATCATTTTAAGAGCAGTGGTGATGAAATAATTTACACACAGTAAAGTGCCTGCTTGGGTTCAAACATACTACCTTCAACCCGTAAGTCACGGCCGTTCCCACTGGGCCACCACAGCTGGTCTCTCTAAAATCTCTCCTAGCCAATCAATGATTAGAAGATGCCAAGAAACATTTGCCTTAAACAGAATTAGGTGATTAATATTTAAGTACACGATTTTTACGATAAAGGTAACGATTATTTTGTCTTAGAGACCTGATATCTTAATTAAAAAAGTTAATTAATTCTAGAATTTGTAGAGCGGATAAAAATGCTAGTCGTGACGTGTATTTATGTAGGTAAGTACCTATTAATTAATTCGGCTAATTATATTTTAATTTAGTCCACAAGTCTAGACATTAATCGTCTCTAATTTGTTTAAATTAGATGTTATCAAGTGTATTAACGTGGAATACTTAGTTGGAGTTAATTTTGATGTGAGAACGATAATTATAAGGATTTCACGCCATCATTATAATAATATATCATTCTAAATAATTCAGATTTTGATTACTGTCTTTAGCTTCACCGAAAATGTTTTCGACTGAGTCTTGCGTCTGACAAACTCACATAGCAACAAAATTTTCTTCAATCCAAAACTTACAGACAGCCATCCGTTTGTTTATGAACCCAATCAATACGCATTAATTTGATAGACATCATTGACATCGGTCCAACGTCAAATTATTCATTGGGATTATCCTTAAAGTTATCGGCGTGAATATCATGACTTGCTCCGTTTTGAATCTGTGTTTTGAATAATTGATTCTATGCTGTATTGACGCAAGGATTCTGTCTCAAGGGATTGGCCAGTTAGTTAGGTAATCTTCCAATTTGAATGGGATTTAACCATCCATGAAGTTTTCCCGTCGACTGACTGTCCAGAACGGAGGTCCGGTAAAAAGATCGGTTTGGTTGAGTAATCTTGGTGGTTTGTTAAGTTAGGAAGGTACTAGTTTAGTAGATTTAGGTCTGTATTCAAAATAGAACCATCGTTTGGAATTAAAAGCAGTCATTTGTTTCTTATCTTATTCGAGAGTGTACCTAGACATAATAAAAAAAATTAGGTACCTAATCATAATTTTTCATACATTTTTGCCTAATGAAACCTAGTAATTTTATAGTTGATCAAAGCCCACTTATTTAGTCAGAATTTTAATGTAAACAGTAAAACATCTACGATTTAGAAATCTTTTCTTTAGCTATCATCTATAATACTCGTATAGCCTAATCAATAAGCTTTCGTGTATTGTACTGCTATTTTACACGGAGCAAGTATTTGACCTCCGAAACCCAATTACTTGGAAACACCAATACCCTAAGTTCAGACCTAATAGGTATTATCATTGTTAGCAAGTTCAGTAGTTCTAGACCAGTTGTTGTTAATATGACGTTGTTTATGACCAGAACATGACGACTCGCATTTTGTAGCATTACTAACGATCGAGCGTTAATGGATTTAGATACATGTCGTGTTAAGTAGGTATGGTAAGGTTACCTATGTAGTTCTAATCTTCTATGAGCACTACATATTGCGTTTTTTTCACTGCCCCAATCCTGGGCAAAGGCGTCTCTTCACACCTATCTATTCATCCTAATCATCTATATATATATATATATAAAATTCAAAGTCCTGACTGACTGACTGATATATCAACGCACAGCCTAAACCGCTGGTCCTAGAGACATGAAATTTGCAGGGTGTGTTCTTTGTGAAGAGTAGGCATCCACTAAGAAAGGGTTTTTCGAAATTCCACCTCTAAGAGGGTGAATGGGGGGAGGGTGAAATTTTACGCGGACGAAGTCGCGAGCAGAAGCTAGTTACAATTAGAAATGATTCTCACCGTGAAAACTTTGGAAAAGTGAGCTTGAAGTGAGCTCTAATTTCACCAGATGCTAGGGATTGATATTATTGACAGCTCCTGTCACCTCAGTTTTGACGGTGAAATTTTAACAGAATAGATCGGATGTAGTTTGTTAAAAATATTAAATTTTTACTAGCAGGTAGTTAGCCTTCGACTATTGGCGCAGAAGCTAATTACTGAGATTTTTGCACCAACGGAACTGTTAAATTGAAACCTTGATTTAATTAACCCTTTGTGCTCACTAGTTCCTTTAGTAGTTCCTTTGAAGGAACACTTGTTGATCAAAATTACTGCTGAGTAAATAAGTTCCTTATCGATTAACGAAAATACAGATTTTCTTGTACTTAAATAAAATTCGAAGAAAACAAAAATACTTTCTACAAATATTGGTGTTGATTCTGTTGTTCACAAACTAAACTAAATCTAAGTTCAGTGCATCTTTTTCTTTCTATTTTGTTAAGAAAAGGACAGGAGATAAATTTTAGTTTAGTCCTGTCAAATTAATCAGCGCCTGACGTAAATTGACGTTATTTTAGGAGGCAAGTTTTTATCACGTCTATATTTGTATGAAGTAGTGTCAGGCGCTGATTAATTTGACAAGACTAAACTAAAATTAATCTTCTGTCCTTTTCTTAATGAAATAGAAAGAAAAAGATGCACTGAACTTAAATTTAGTTTAGTTTGTGAACAAAGGAATCGACACTATATTGTCAAAAAAGCCACCCACAGATATTGTCTACGTCCTACAAAACCTTTTAAATTCCGAGCACTC
Source organism: Amphipoea lucens (assembly GCA_947508005.1). NCBI lineage: Eukaryota > Metazoa > Arthropoda > Insecta > Lepidoptera > Noctuidae > Amphipoea > Amphipoea lucens. Next base: position 4,666,180 of record OX382371.1, read on the forward strand.
TTACTCGCCGCTCCGTAACTTATCAAAGGGGATTAAAGACAGTTCATTTGACAGGTGAGATGGGTGATGCAGCAGAGGGAGCTCCGGCGGTCTAAGAGAGACCATCAGTTGAACCCGCGACATGTCATGCGGCAGTCCAGTGCGCCGGCCTTCCCTGACCCACTGTTTAAAGAGCAGTGGTATTTGGTAAGAAATCAATGCGTTGTATATATTTTTTGATAATTAGAAAGAAAGAGAAAATAGGTTTGTTTGTCACAAAACTGCGTGCATACGAAAAAAAAGTTAACTCGAATAATAAAAAGCAAAATACATAGACCTATAATCACGGGTAAAGAACAGAAATATAATTAGTTATTTATAATTAAATTGAGTATCTTATAAGGTTGTGTTAGGATTAATTGTCGCTTGTCAGTCCATACCTTGATGGCACATAATACAGTCCCCTGTGCAGGGCTTGCATGGAGGCTGATGAAACCGTTGCGCATGTGCTCTTTGAGTGCACAGGCGTCACCCAGATCAGATCAGAAACCCTCGGGACACCCAGATCATACACAGATGTTCTCAACAGACCAGGAGAGTTAGTCAGCTTCTGGAGGGAGGTGGGCTGGTTGGAATAACCACCGACGGCCGCCATGGCTCACGCACAATGGTCCATTTGAAGGATTAAGTGCGGAACCAAACCCATAACATAGACATGGTACATAATATTCCTTAGTCAATAATATCAAGGAACATAATATAAACTTCTCTAATGTTACTGACATTATCATTTTCCAGAACTTTAGGTAAACTTGGAACCTTCAAAAAGAAGCATAAAAAATACAATAAAACATAAAAAGACAAAGATTTTTAAACGTTTCGGTACTGCTGATAAAGTACTGGCCATTCGCCTTTTATGAGCGTCCGGCATGGCCTGTATAACAATTAAAAGACACATTAAAAGCAAAATTTTCGTTTGCTCTCATTGTTGTAATGCAAATAATGAAAAAAATAACTCGACTTTCGCTTTCAGACTGGATTTATAATGTGGAAAATGGATTTCAAGCGAATATTTTATTCCAACTTTCATCATTTTTAGGTTCTACGTCCTTTACAAAAATGATATTACTTTAGCAGGGACTGCAGCCACCTCATGCAATAAAATTACGTGTTCTATTTAGACCTGCTACAGATAAGCCGTTTTGCGGACGTACATTTACTGGACGCGCGTAAAGCGCCTTATCTGGACATGCACTTATAATCCTGAAACCAGACGTTGGCATGACTAGCAAACTCTGCGGGTCTTTTTAGGTGGGTACTGAACGTAGGTATGTTATAATGTACAAAAACAAATAGTTTTATTTATTAAAGCATGGAGGTATCCTTGGAGTTAAACTTACTGATCGTATAAGAAACTCGATACTGCGTTCTAAAACTCAAATTGCCGATGTAGGTCCCACGGCTGCCAAGCTAAAATGGAACTGGGTTGGTTACATCTGTCGCATGCCGGAGGTGCTATGGGAAGTAACCACACAATGGGTCCCAAACAGCAGCAAACGGCAACGCGGCAGGCCCAGAATGAGACGGCGGGACGAACTCGACTCTTTCCACAAAGATTGGCGTGTAACAGCACTGGATAGGGATAAGTGGAAGGAGGGAAGGGAGGCCTTTGCCCTGCAGTGGGACAGAAATGGCTGATAATAATAAAATAATAATAAAAAACAAATAAAATAACTTATTTATGAAACTAATGAATTTAATATAACTTAATTTTGAAAATATGTAATATAGTTACAATTCCAGTAATGATATTACCTTCGTATAAGAATAGTGTACCTACTTACCTACTGCTTAAAATTCAGCCCAAGTACAAAATATTGCAGAACATTTCAGTGGCAGATGTTAAGCATAATTTAATAGTACGAGTGTACCAAGTCGACGAACTTTAGCAGAACAAAGCGGGACGGTATCATTTGTACGCTGTACTAAATTTCATCCGACAAAGAATAGTGTACAGAATTACTAATTCAGTAGTTTAGTCCCCAGTTCGAGGCATAAAGCGAATATCTCCTCTTTCGAGGGATATAACCTGCGAGTCCGGTGACCTTGACGTCCTATTGTTTTACAAGGCCACTCGTAATGTTACCTGCTTTATTCGGGTACAATTTTATTGTACAGAGGTTGACTAAAGTAAAAATGAATTTCATTGAATAAAAAAAAACAACCGACTTCAAAAAAAAACACTACAAAGTGATAAATAACTTTAATTTCGGAAGTCGGTGTCGTTGGTTCCGCATTTTCGTTTTTTGACACCGACTTCCGAAATTAAAGTTATTTATCACTTTGTAGTGTTTTTTTTTGAAGTCGGTTGTTTTTTTTTGTAAAAAAGTTTTTATTTTTCACTTTTTAGTTGTACCTACCCCACAAAAAAGTAAACAAAAAAATCGTTAATGTAGATAAATTTTTAGATTTTTGTTGATTTTTCAAAAACCGCTTGTCCGATTTCGATAAAATTTTCATGGGACCATTTGGGAACTATACCTTTTCCAACAAAAAAAGAATTTTTCAAATCGGTTGGCAAGCGACGGAGTTATGCGCGAACAAACATAAAAAAAAAAAAAAAAAAAAAAAAAACTTACAAACATTCGAATTGAGAACCTCCTCCTTTTTTAGAAGTCGGTTAAAGAACCTCCTCCTTTTTTAGAAGTCGGTTAAAAATATAGGGGTGTGAAACATTCTCACCGGTGCACGGTGTGATGAATTTGTTCCAGTTTATTTGGTAGTAAGTCTTTAACTCGTTTTACTGGGATACGACTTGTGAGTGCACATCAAAAGCGAACTTAGTATTTTATGCCTTCGTGCGAATTTACAGAAATCCTGTTGTAGGTTACCTACGACATAAAATGAAATACTCAGAATTTGAAGTTTTCAGAACCAAAATACATTGTTGGCATCAATATTATTTATTGTCTTATTTTTAGTATCATGTTAATTTAGTAAATAATTTTCACTTTTTGAACAGCTTAATTATGTTTTTACGACGAGTAATGTAAGTTATAATAAATGATCAAATAACTTTTATTTACTTTTAATGGTGAATAACATGAATGTTTGTACTTATATGTCAGGTAAACCACCTTCCTGACACGCACGCACGTATCTATTACTTGCACGCGACAAAGTGTACCTCCACTAAGTGTAGTGACTAAGCAAAAAGCGAAGGCGGAAAATATTAGCAATATTTTTTTTAAAGTATATCAAGTACACCTAGTTTCGTGTTACAAAGTTAATAGTTCCAATTAAAAAAAAAGAAAATTGTACCAAGGCAATCAAATTATTGTAAACATTCTTAAGTTTCTTGCCCACCGCTCCGCTTCCACTAACGTCACAGCTACATATTTCCCGCTCGCCGCTGCGCTCCTATTCCACGTCAACAACAAACACTTACATTAAGTATTCAATGCGCAAAGCGTAATATCCGTCCACTTGAGTGTATTTCTAGGTTATTTTTAGATATTAACCTTATTTTTTGTTTCAGAACGGCGGTGCAGCGGACGGATTAGATATGAACGTCGGCTACGCTTGGAGAAAAGGATATACAGGGAAAGGAGTTGTTATTACCATCTTGGACGACGGAATTCAACCAAATCATCCAGATTTATCACAGAATTATGTAAATATGTTTTATATCTCCAAAAAGTATACTGAAACTCACATTAATCAAGACAGCTAAGAACTGTCAAATGAAAACCCAATTTAGAACAAAGCGATTTCTCTTTACCACCCACGTATTACGTAACTGAAGTGTATTGAACGGGAATCCCGATATTGTAGGATCCTGCAGCATCGACGGACATAAATGGGAACGACACGGACCCGACGCCGCAGGACAATGGCGACAATAAACACGGTACCCGGTGTGCGGGTGAGGTGGCTGCGGTCGCCTATAATAGATACTGCGGCGTCGGCATAGCTTACAACGCCAGCATCGGAGGCATCAGGATGCTCGACGGCCTTGTTAACGACGCAGTGGAGGCTCAGGCACTCGGCTTCAACACACATCACATAGACATCTATAGCGCGTCGTGGGGACCCGAGGACGACGGAAAAACAGTCGACGGCCCCGGCCCTTTGGCGAGGAGGTATTGTCTAATTGCATGCGATTTAGAGAAATGGTTACAGGCGAGCTCATTAAAAAGTGCTTTGTTTCAGGGCGTTTATAAATGGTGTGACGAACGGAAGAGGAGGGAAAGGATCTATTTTTATATGGGCGTCGGGAAACGGTGGCAAGCACACGGACTCCTGCAATTGTGATGGATATGCGAATAGTATATTCACTATTTCCATTTCTAGTGCAACTCAGGGGGGATATAAACCATGGTATTTAGAAGAATGCTCATCAACAATAGCTTCAACTTACAGCTCAGGAACCCCAGGCCGAGACAAAAGCGTAACTACGGTAGATATGGATGTGCAATTAAGGCCTGACCACATTTGCACGGTGGACCACACAGGCACATCAGCCTCGGCGCCATTAGCCGCAGGTATTTGTGCATTAGCCTTAGAAGCAAATGCATTACTAACGTGGCGGGACATGCAACACCTCGTCGTAATGACGTCTCGGTCACAACCACTGGAGAAGGAAGAAGGATGGATCGTAAATGGCGTAAAAAGAAAAGTAAGTCACAAGTTTGGCTACGGACTAATGGACGCCGCTCAGATGGTAACATTAGCCGAACAATGGACGAGCGTACCCCCTCAGCACATTTGTAAGTCACAAGAAATAAACGAGGACAAGTCTATTGAAACATCTTTCGGTTATACGATATCAGTGCACATGGATGTGAATGGGTGCAGCGGGACGATGAACGAGGTCAGATTTTTGGAACACGTTCAATGTAAAATTTCACTGAGCTTTTTCCCTAGAGGAAATTTACGGATATTGCTTACGTCGCCGATGGGGACTACTTCCACCCTTTTATTCGAGAGGACGTATGACGCAACGAGTTCTAACTTCGACGATTGGCCGTTTTTAAGTGTCCATTTTTGGGGAGAAAGTGCCGAAGGGCGTTGGACCCTTCAGATATTAAACGCCGGTAATATCCACGTCACTCAACCAGGCATATTGAAAAAGTGGCAGTTAATATTTTACGGCACGGCGACGAGTCCGATACGGCTACGAAATAAAAGCTATTTCAATTCAAACAATGTTTACCAGGAAGAGAAGGCTTACCATATTAATGACGTTTACGACGCCTCAGAATACTCACAATTCCTCAACGAAATCGAACTCGGCATTTCTGATAGACGCAATTATCCTAAAAATATTCCCTCCGCGCAACGGAAAAATGTTTTGGCAGATGCCAACGATAAACAAGTGCAAAGACTGTGCGATCCGGAATGTGATTCACAAGGTTGTTATGGGAAGGGGCCAACTCAGTGTGTTGCCTGCAAGCATTATCGTTTAGATAATACATGTGTGTCTCGATGTCCTCCGAGAAGCTTCGTTAACCAAGGTGGGGTTTGTTGGCCGTGCCACGAGTCGTGCGAGACCTGCGCTGGGGCCGGCCAGGACTCCTGCCTCACGTGCGCCCCAGCACACTTATTAGTAGTTGATTTAGCTGTTTGCTTACAACAGTGTCCGGACGGATACTATGAAGACCCTGACGCGAATGCCTGTTTTCCATGCGCAGAGCATTGCGACACATGCTCCGAAAAGGCAGATATGTGCTCCTCGTGCGCCCACAATTATGTTCTTTACAATGGTTCTTGTTTAGCTGCTTGCCCTCCGGGAACACATCAAAAAGATGATTTCGGATGCATGCCGTGTCATGAAACATGCGAATCTTGCCACGGGCCCAGCGAAAATGCCTGTGTTTCGTGTCGCATTGGTGATTACGCATTCAAGAATCGCTGCGTACCAAAATGCCCCCCAGGATATTACGCCGACGCCCAAAGAAGAGAATGTTTGCCGTAAGTGTTATTGTTATGATAATTTATCTTTGCATTCCATTTCGTGATGAAACAGAGGTCGTCAATCTTACGAGCGCTCGGAATTTCAAACGCCTCGCTTTGAAATCTACATTGTTTGAGCGTTTAATTGGCGCCTTTATATTTTAATCTTGTTTTAAGAACAAAATGTGAGTAACTATGTTGGTGTTTTAGGTGCCCAATTGGCTGTTCAATTTGCACATGCGCCGTTTGTTCTGTTTGCCAAGAGAAATGGATTCTAACTAAGAGTGGAACTTGCCTCCCCGATGGCAATAACAAATGCGACACGAGTAAGTCCTTAACAACGATTTTTTTTTACTCTTGTACCTCAAAGGCTTAAAGTGACTTTTTGCAGGTGAGTATCACGAAGCGGGAAGGTGCAAAAATTGCCATTCGACCTGCGAGAAATGTAGCGGATCGAACGAGTGGGACTGTTTGTCTTGTTCGAGTCCCTTGTTGTTACAAGGATCGAGGTAATGGCCCTTTATCCACCTAGACCTTTTCCTGTACGGTTTCAAGTGTTCATTTTACATGAAATATTTATTTTAGGTGCGTTGCTGAGTGTGGACAAGGTTTTTATCAGACGGCAGGAAGATGTTCGCTGTGTCCGCACACTTGTAAGAGTTGTGTGTCAAGATTGAACTGCACGTTGTGTGCTGGTGCCTTACGCTTGCAGTCAGGGACGTGTCGAGCGACCTGTGCTCCTGGCTATTACCCTGATGAGGGGACCTGTTCGAAATGTTACTTGTCCTGTGAGACGTGCACGGGTCCTAGAAGAGACCAGTGTGCATCTTGTCCCCCTGACTGGAGGTTGGCGGCGGGAGAGTGTCGGCCCGAGTGTCCTCAGAACTTTTTCCCATGGCAGGACAGTTGTCGTCGCTGTCACCACTACTGCCAGGACTGTCACGGCGCTGGTCCTCAGCGATGCACTTCCTGTCCACCACACTTTTCATTAGAGAACGGTTTATGCGTGGAGTGCCTTAGTTCCCAGTACTATGAGCCTAGAACAAGGACCTGCCGTCCATGCCACGACTCCTGCAGGTCTTGCTCAGGACCTGGGCCTACCAGTTGTGTCACGTGTGCACATCCACTTCGATTAGATAGGTGAGATATTAAAAAATAATTTAATTTTAATCACAATAACATTTTTCTTATGACAGAATTGATCTACACAGTTCTAACCTATAGTTGACCTCAATTAAGTGAAGCACTATAAAAAAATGTCACGATTGTATTACTAATAAAAATGTATTAAAAACGTATTTAAAAACGTTCAAAATCTATTTTGCAATATCATCTCAGCGACAATCAATGTCCAAAACTTGCCAAAAATGTAGAGAAATTAGAGGTAGTTTTGACAGATTGAGACTAAGATCAGACTGTGAATGTTCTTAAAATTACGAGAATTGCCCCTCAGATTTCAGAGTTTCAATTTCAAGCAGAATTCATAATAGTTATTTGCGTTACAGTATATTTAGAGTGTTTTCAAAAATGACAAACACAAAGATGTCACTGTTGATTGACAACTAAAAAGCCTATTTTCCTGGTGCAAAATATGCTTTTTCAGATCGGGAGAAAATACAAGATGGCAGGGATGTCTCTGCCACCCTGTACATCAATTCCTTTACCAATAAAATTGTCATAATATTTCAGCATCTAAAATTGGATTTTACTTTATAAATAGAAAATACTTTAACTACAGTTCCCCTCCTAAACTAAATTAAATCTTACTCTGATTGAGCATAGTTTTGACTGAAAATGCAGGTTTAAGCAAACGTCCATCCAAGTTTACAGCCAGGCTGTCTGGCGCAAATAAAACGGTTATATAAACACATTTTTCGTTTGCAGAGTGAACCACAAATGTTTGCCGTGCTGCACAGAGAGCATGGTATCGCTTTTCGTAAATAGCAATCAGACGGATTGCTGCCACTGTGATAAGGATATAGGTAAGCTATTTTTGTAACTTTTCGGAGCTCTACGCCAAAAATAAAGTCTATTTTCGAATGATATTTGCGAAAAATCGGGATAGAACTGGCGTCTATATTGATATTGGTACTGTCCATCGGTTGTCAAGCCAATGTTCTATTTTTACAAAGAAATAAACTTTGGAGTTAGATTAAGTGGAATGTGATTGCTGAAATGATATTATCGGAATATTCCCAAAATCTGTAAATTATATTCCTATGAAGGCAGTGCGCTGTAATGATTTTCATAAGTTATTTCAAATCAAACATGTTTATTAGATGGGTACAATGTTGATTTTCAAAAGGTCCTATGTACAAATAATTAAAAAATATTGGAGTTATTTATATCATTTTAATTTCCGGAGATTTTCAGGCGTATTCGATACCTAATGCTGTCAGGTTTTTAACCTTTTGAACGCCAGAGTATAAACGTATCGCTGTACCCCTGACGCCAGGCCATTTTAACAAAACTACACACATACACTTAAAACAACACATTTCTCGATATTGGTGGTTTATTTATATTAGTTTCATGCAATACAATATAGACGGAAGCCTAAACTTTTTAAATGATATAAATAAAAACACACAAAAGTAATGATTAAATTGTTTATTTCATAATATGGTGCGACCCGTGCGACGTGTATTTTGTCATATATTTGTGACGTTGGCGCTCAGGGTAAGATTTCGTTTGTCACATATATGTGACAATGGTGTTCAAAAGGTTAAATGTAATCCGGGTTTAAGTTCTGAAGTTCTTCTTAAGAAAAATCACCTAATATTATAAAGCCTAAAGTTTGTGAATGAGTGTGTTTATATGTTTGTTACTTCTTCACGCTCAAACGACTGGACCAATTTTAATAAAATTTTGTATGGAGGTAGCTGACACCCTGGATTAACATATAGGCTACTTTTATCCCGATATTCCTGCGGGATCGACACTTACGCGGGTGAAACCGCGGGGCGTAGCTATTATAAAATAAATACTTAGGTACATAAATAGTGTATATCCAAAAGTAAATGGTACCAACTTTTGTGATTAATAAATCTCGAAAGAGCACTTTATCTTCATTACGAGGTTCTATGTTCTAATTTTTGCTAAAAACTTTTCTCATGTAAGATTAATTCATCGAAACTTTGAAAAATGGACTTACTGGCATGTGTCAATTAGAACGCATTTTGAGACGGGTGCCGAGTATTTTTTATTTTCTATTAAGTAGATACATAATGGTAACAAATAAGTTTTTTTTTGAGTTAAAACTATTTTAATCATCACAAGTTTTTCATCTTCAGTATAGTAAAAAATTTGGCAGAGCCGTAAGCAAAACCTTATCTTCACTTATTCAGGTATTTTGAATTACTTGCACATAAACGAAGAGACAATCACTTTCGACTATCTATTTCGTAAATTACAACCACCTACCGCCTTTCTTACATACTAAAAGCATTTTACCAAGAACGTGTTCAAAGGAGTTAGATCCGTAGTTGACCTTACATTCAGTCAATGCCCTACAGTTATAGTAGTTCCAATGTATAAGATTTACTGATAGTTTTCCTTAACAAATATCCTTTGTCCGTACGAAGCTTTGCAAGCATTGTATGAGAAAGGTAAAGGTTGGGAAACGCGAACATCCAATATATTATTATGTGGCTACATTTATTAAGAAAAAGTGGTTTTGCCGATTGTAATTACATTGAAGACCAATATCTACACACACCACAGACTACCTACAGTATTTGTCTATCCTTCCCCGTTTTAATCCATCCAAAGGTTTAGGTCTTTAAAAGATCGCTCTTAGCGATAAGGCCACCCATTGTGTCACTCATTGTAAAGATTCTATATTTATGTCTGTAATTTATATGGTGTACATAATAAAGAGTATTCTATTCTATCTTTTTTTTTGGTTTAGCAACGTTTTTTGGTAGAATTAGACGATTTTGAACGTCAAACGTCCCGTTTTGAGAACCCTGATTAAGACCTACATTAGGTAGTAATCTAGGACAGCAGAGAACAAAGAAAACTGATTGTACTAACTCATGGTGTTGTTTCGGTTGGTTGACCAAAATACTGACAACCGATTCATCATCATCATCATCATCATTTCAGCCGAAAGACGTCCACTGCTGGACATAGGCCTCCCCCAAGCACCTCCACTTCGACCGGTTTTGTGCTTCTCGCATCCAACGAGTTCCTGCGGCCTTCACAAGGTCGTCGGTCCACCTTGTGGGAGGCCTTCCAACGCTACGCCTTCCGGTACGCGGTCGCCACTCCAGAACCTTTCGGCCCCATCGGCCATCTGTTCTGCGAGCAATGTGCCCTGCCCACTGCCACTTAAGTTTGGCAATTCTTCGGGCTATGTCGGTTACCTTGGTTCTCCTGCGGATCTCTTCATTTCTGATTCGATCCCGCAGGGAAACTCCAAGCATAGCCCTCTCCATTGCCCTTTGGGTGACTTTCAGCCTTCTAATAAGGCCCATTGTGAGCGACCACGTTTCAGTGCCATATGTCATCACTGGCAACACGCACTGGTCAAAGACTTTCGTCTTGAGACACTGCGGTATGTGGGACGAGAAGATATTGCGTAGCTTCCCGAACGCTGCCCAGCCGAGTCGGATTCGACGATTGACCTCTTTCTCGAAGTTGGACCTACCTAACTGGACAGTTTGTCCTAGGTAAATATACTCGTCCACGACTTCGAGTGTAGCGTCTCCGATCTTCATGAGAGTGGGTGTTACATGGGCATTTGACATGACCTTCGTTTTGTCCATGTTCATTTTCAGACCCACTCTTTCAGAGGCTCTACTGAGGTCATCGAGCATTGTACTGAGGTCCTCCATAGTCTCAGCCATGACTACTATATCGTCGGCAAACCGAAGGTGAGTTATGTACTCGCCATTGATGTTAATGCCAGCTCCTTTCCAGTCCAGAACCTTAAAGACATCCTCCAGAGCAGCGGTGAACAGTTTCGGAGAGATAACGTCTCCCTGTCTCACACCTCGCTGCAGAAGGATAGGTTTCGAGGTCTGGTCCTGGAGTCGAACTGACATAGTGGCGTTTTCGTACAGACACTTCAGCACCTCGATGTACCGATAGTCGATCTGGCACCGTTGAAGAGACTGCAGTACAGCCCATGTCTCGATCGAATCAAAGGCTTTCTCGTAGTCCACAAACGCTAAGCAGAGAGGCAGGTTATACTCTTCGGTCTTCTGTATAACCTGTCGCAGCGTATGTATGTGGTCTACGGTGCTAAAGCCTTTACGGAATCCGGCTTGTTCGGGAGGCTGGAAGTCGTCAAACCTGCGCGCGAGACGGTTCGTGATGACTCTCGAAAACAGCTTGTAGACATGGCTCAGAAGTGAGATGGGCCTATAATTCTTAAGAAGGGCATTGTCACCCTTCTTAAAGAAAAGTATCACCACACCTCTGTTCCATGCCTGTGGTGTTTTACCCTCGAGTATGACGGAATCAAACAGCCTCTGAAGGGCCTTAAGAACGGGTTTTCCGCCGGCCTTCAGGAGCTCGGCCGTAATTCCGTCATCACCCGGTGCCTTGTTGTTTTTAAGCTGCTTCAGAGCCATCCTAATCTCGTACAGGCTGACGTCCGGGATGTCTTCGGTATAGTGTCGGGTCAATCTAGCTCTTGGGTCGTTTGCCAGATTCGTAACGGGGTTGCTTGTTGACGTGTATAACTGTCCATAGAACCTCTCGATCTCTCTCAACAGCTCAGGTTTGGCGGATACGATCCTGCCATCATCAGTCTTCAGTTTCATAAGCTGGCTCTGCCCAATAGACAGATCTCTAGCAAAAACCTTGGAGCCTCTATTTTGCTCTATCGCTTCCTCAATACGATCTGTATTGAAGCGGCGAAGGTCGCTTTTCAAGGACTTAGAGATCTGTCTGTTGAGCCGCCGGTACTTTAGAACATCATCTGAAGACTGCAGGATCATCTCGCGCCTCTCCTTCATGAGCCGCAAAGTAGGATCAGAGAGCTTCTTTTTCGTATTCGTACGACGGGTCTTGAAGATCTTAGACCCGACCGTATGGACAGCTTCCACGAACCCATCGTTATATTCGTCCACGACAACCGATTATATCATGGTGATTTGACAGCAAATATAATCAGTCGACCGTTTGAACTTCTGAAAACGAGGGCCCTATTTACACTTATTTATAACCGTTCTGTGGTCTCTTGTTGTGTGTTTTGACGTATTTTGTATGACAAATCTATCACACACAATCAGAATGAAGTAAACAAGGCCTAATGCGACCCTGTATGCCTCGGAAATTTTGGTAAAACGTATTTTTTTTTTTCTAGGAGGCTGTCTAAACGGCTCATCAGCTGGAAAGCGGCGAATAGCCGAGAACATTCGCACGCACATTACAGCATCGTTTTTCATAGAAGACTCTAAGGATGCCTCGAACATTCTAGAACGTAACTCAGTAGCCTTGTGGAGTGTGGGAGCCGTGCTACTAGCTACTGTTGTCATAGTGATGATTGCTGTTAAGGTAAAGTACCTATTTATAGTTTTTTTCTTAGCAATAAAGCTGACTAATTTACTTCTTCTATCTTATAAGCTATTAGTTATAGTTAGAGTTCGGATATTCGGATGCAAATTCACCTAAAGTTGAGATGTTGGGTAATATGGATTGCGCTTTTGTATCGATCATAAAAATCCCACGATTCCGGAATGTTGTGTTTTTTTCTGACTATAGAATCGGATGCATATCTACCTACCTAATATTGTAAAGTAGGTATTTAGATACCAAACTGTAATAGCAAACAACGTCAGGATACGATAAAGGACTACGTATAGGTATTTAGAATAATTTTATGTAGTTCCTTTCTTCCATACTATACACCCGACTAGTTATGCATTCCCGGTGTCCCGGGCATCCCGGGTTTTTCACAGAAAAAATATTTTAAGAAGCCGTCCCATAGTTTCATAGCTAGGTAAATATGCATCCGAATATCCGATCTCTAGTTATACTATCAGTAATCAAAACAAGTTTATTTTTTGCATTCCTGTAAAACCCAGTTTAGAGTAAAAGAACATTGTAGTTACAACAGGAAACGACGGAAAGAGAAGAGTAAATTTTCCACAACTAAGTTAAATATTTTCTTCCACAGTTAAAGTCAAGAAAATATAAATGCCGGACAATATACCCGAAGACAGAATACTCCCAACTGACCACAATAGACGAAGACTTGATAGCCATGACGTCATCAACGACTTTGAAAGCCGTTGATAGTGTACAAATACAAACTAAAAGTGAACTTGAAGAACCAACATAACAATATGAACCTTCGAGTCGATGTAATTAGAGTATATTTTACACTGCAGACTGATATGTAGAAGTTTCAATATACGATTCATGTAAATAGTTGGAGTAAATACTATTACCTAACTATCGTGTGTTTATTCTATGTGTTGAAGTTATACGAGGAACTTTTTCTTTTTGTGATAAAAACCAAAGTTATTTTAGTACTTTTCTGACTAGGTCTTACTATTTCTATAAGAAGTTATTTATTTCACGTATGTTTTATACGTAATCATAATTATGACCTCGTCTTGGCTAATTAATCAGTTTAATTATTTGTTGTCTATGTTCTAGTGCAATTAGCTACTGCAAATGAACTTTTCGCTTAACAAAACATTATTTTGTCAGTTTGTACCTACCTAATTAAAAAGGAACATGTAATATTTTTCAAATTATGCTTGATTTATATACAGACCACGAGCATGTTATTTACATTTCTTGCATAAAAACTTAGCTAAATACTTGTATGCAAATGAATGTAATTCATCTCGCATATGAAGTAGGTAGGTACATAAATTGTATTTTGATTAGTGTACGTAGCCATGTTTGATGTCAGAATTTAATTATGAATGAAGGGTGAAGCATTATTTTTAATTACCTATATTTTTTGCTGCAAAATGTTTTACAGCCTGATTCAAACTTTCGAAAATCTAAAATCCGCGAAAACTTACTAAGCAGCGGAAGTACTTTTGAAACGCAAAAGAAGAGCGATGGCTATAGTGTGCGTGCGCTCGGAACAAAATAAATGAATTACAAAAACTAGGTACTTTGAGTAAACTTAGATATGATAATTCTCTATGCTTTAAAGTAAATTCCATTGAATAAATCTTAAGCGTTACGCCCGCCGTGATGTTGAAAAAAAAAATGATATGACTGCAATTTTTTTATATCAAGAAAAAATCATTGAATCGTGTATTCCTTTTACATGATACTACACCAAAGAGTCAAAAAACATATACCAAAATGTTAAATCCCTATTCCATATACATAACAAGTTACACGAAATAGAAAAACCAATTTTTTTTCAACATAATTATCACCTAAGGGCTCATTCACACTGGGTCCGTCAACGACGATTCGTCAAAAAAGATTATACGTAATGACGGATGAACGTTCACATTGCATACGGAATCGAGTTTTTCCACGATTCATCAAAATATCCGAATTAGATGTTTACACTGAATTCGTGATTGACTTCAGTCTTGGACGAAATTTGTTCCATAAAACTGGTCGGTCTTTTACTAAAGTAATCAAAATTTCTCAATTTATGTCTTTGTCAAATAATTTTTGTTTTTCCTTCTTTGACATATTGCAGCGCGACATGTCTTTACAAGTCAACGAACGATAGTAGTGTGTGGGTGCAGTGCAAGGCATAGTCGTCCCGACCGATCCGTCATAACGATTCGTGATTTAAAACTGAAGGTTTTTGAAAGAAGACGAAACGTCATTTAAGACTTATCCGTCATTTTTCACGATTCCGTAATAGTGTGAACACGGGCAATTAAAATGAATAGCCGCCCATACAAATCAAAATAACGATTCATGAAAAAAGATGATTCGTCAAAAAACACGAATCGTCTTTGACGGATTAGTGTGAATGAGCACTTAAAGTGCGCTACTCGCTGCGCAGTATCTCGCCCCTCACCCCCGCTGACCCGTGAATTTGTTATGCTGGGGCCAGACTATCGCGATAACGCGAAGATTTGCGCGATAAGTTGATACTCATTGGCTCGACCTACGATGTCAGCCAATAAGAAACAACTTATCGCGATTTTCCCGTATAGTGTAGCCCCGGCATTACTGCGCAGCGACTCGCCTCATGTTCCGAGACGCCATGAAGTTTGAATCGGACTGTACTTACCGGTCATTTTATGAAACTATGTTTATATAATTTTTGGTGTAATTTAAATGAAGTAGTTTCGGGTTTATCTGACTGGATTTGGAGTAGAACAAAACCGGTCGGGCAATATCTTGCAACCATGATTTTTTTAATATACCAATTCCTTACATGTTTAATACCGAAAACAGCAATATTGCTTCGCCCTACTTAGTCAGTGCATATTATATTGTAATAGAAAACTTCAGGTATACAATTCTAAATGTTCTAGATGTTTCTGCACTGTGTGTAAGCAAAATTCCATAAGGCCGACATTACTTTCTATTGGAATGCGAATTTAACATAGATTTGTGAGAGAGAAATAAAGGAAAAGACGGGAAAGATAAGTGGTTTGGGTTGAAAGAACATTCAATTAGATCAGAAAGAAGCGATGGCGAAACGAATTCGCCTTACTGGTTTGATTCTTGCAATTGGGGTAAATATTTGGCTTATTTTATTACCGACATTGGTTTTTATTGATGAAATTATTTTCACTTAAGTGTAATTTATTTGAAAAAAACATAGGTGAGTCGATAGATCGATTGGGTAAGTGTAAAAGGATTTTAAAGTTTAGATCTATCTTTTAATCTGTCAAGCTCCGCTAATGCGACACAATTGATTTTCTATTGTTTCGTCGCCAATAGGCGACGCGCGCCGCTTGACCGGTTACAGTGTTATACTGACCATTGCAGAATCCGCCATTGGCCTACAATTTTAGTTTTTAAAAAAAAACAACCGACTTAAAAAAAACACTCAAAGTGATAAATAACTTTAATTTCGGAAGTCGGTGTCGTTGATTCCGCATTTTCGTTTTTTGACCGACTTCCGAAATTAAAGTTATTTATCACTTTGTAGTGTTTTTTTTTAAGTCAGTTGTTTTTTTTTGTAAAAAAGTTTTTATTTTTCACTTTTTAGTTGTAACTACCCCACGAAAAAGTAAACAAAAAGATCGTTAATGTAGACAATGTAGATAATTTTTTAGATTTTTGTTGATTTTTCAAAAACCGCTTGTCCGATTTCAATAAAATTTTCATGGAACCATTTGGGAAGTATACCCTTTCCAACAAAAGAAAAATTTTCCAAATCAGTCCAGGCGTCTTCGAGAAATCGGGGAACATACATAAAAAAAAAAAGATTCCGACGAATTGAGAACCTCCTCCTTTTTTTGAAGTCGGTTAAAAATAGATAGATCAATTATTTAAATCGTATTACGTAGGCCACAAGTGCCACCTACAATTTCAAAGTTAACAAAAGGCCAATATGCACTAAGTATCGAAGCATAAACCGAAATATTTTGTGAATATCATTGTTCGACTACGTTTTCATCAATTTCACATTGTTTTTAACCGATTCCAGTGAATTCTGCATCTGTAAATGTGAATTCACGTGAATGAACACAGTTAGTACTTTCCCCTTATCACCCCGTTGAATTTTGTGTAAAGTGACGTTGAGTATGTATGCGAGCAAATCATTTAATGTACAGGCGAACCAACTGTTTGATATACAGGGTGAAATAGAAAACATGCGACAAATCGAAATGGGAGATTGTACTCATCATTATGAACAACTTTTACTATGGGACCAAACTTGAAATCGCGAAAAAAAAAACAGCTATTCCCTACATTTATGATCGCATTACTCGTCAAAATGTAGGGAACAGCTGCTTTTTTTTTCGCGATTTCAGGTTTGCAACTACTTATAAACAATATTGTGAGTGTTTTTCGTAGTCAATTCTTTTACATCACGATATAATTAAACATGCCAAAAGCTTAAAAGTTTATTACCTACACACACAATAAAAATTAATATTGGAAATGTAGTGGAAATATGAGCATTTTTAGTAACGAAGTTCTTTAACGCGGCATGCGGTAGGACTTGACTGGTAGAAATCGTCACGTAGCGAAAAGCGTTATGCCCCCTCCATGCGACCCTCTCTTTCTCTTTCTGTCTGAATTTAATACGCGTTTTTAATATAGAGCCATCTGGTATAAGTTTTTAGCTTAAGCCGATAGCGAGGTCAAAATTATAATCCAAGATAACGACAACTGTATAAGAGCTTCTAAAAACTTACACTAGATGGCTCGTATTAAAACGCGTATTAAATTTACATTTTCTCTCTCTCCGTCTCTTTCTATTATATACGAGTGTGTGTGCGTGCGAGTATCGCGTAAGGAACTTCGTTTCTTACGGCCCCCATCCCACTGTATACGTTTTTTTTTGCCTGTATATTAAACAGCTTGTTCGACTGTACAGGTATGGAAAAAATCATGCAATGAAAAGTAATGTCGGTCTCAAAACGGACCAGTATATTTTCATGGGACCCAATACACCGCTTGATGTTACGCATTGTTTTCATAGTAACGTTAACATATCTAACGTATTGTTTATTTGATGTTATCGTTTCAACGTAATGTACTGTGTAAATACGGTTCAATTATTACTGTAATAGTATTCGATCATGTAAATATGTAAATAATTAACAGTTGTAAATATATCGATGGTTTTTATGACGGATAATTTAGTGGTGCGTTTTATTTTTCTACCCTTAAATAATGTTGTGTAGTTTCTACATAAAAAGCCTATAAATATTGAGGCGAATGTTAAATATGAAAAAAAGATTTGGAAGTCGGTTTTTTTTTTTTAATAAAACAATTTTATTTCTTTCTTTTTAATTGTGGTACCTACCCCACACTCAAACTCAAAGCATTTATTTCAATTAAACCATTACAGGCACTTTTGAATTGTCAAAATTAAGTAGTCGGTCAGTTAGTCAGAAAGTTGAAGCTAGTTGCCCATTCATATACCACTAATTCATATACCACTCTTGCTATGTAAAAAACAGTGAATGGAGCTTATAATAACATCGTCAATATGCACAAAGTGGATTAAATACGTATTATTGAAGCTAACGCAAAAACCACTCACCTGATTAGGTCCCATATAAAGGTTAAGTACCTTTATATGGGACCTAATCAAAACCCTTTAAAAAAAAGACGGGTTGCACTCCGGGAGTGCCGGCAGAAGTGAAAACTTGAATATTAACGTTGAAATAAATCAATTATTAATTGAATTAATATAACTCATTTTTTTTCACTATTTCTGCGTCCCTTTTTTCATTAATAGATGCACTTTGTTCAATTTCCATATTTTAAACACTTTCCCCCTTATTCATAATCCTATTTTATCTCTATTTTAGCTAAAATAGGTTTATAGAACGTTTGTCTTTATCTGTCACGTTGTCATTTCTGTGTGTAAGAAAGAGACAAACCCCATTTTAACTAAAATAGGTTTGATAAGTTTTATGAATAAGGGGGTTTATATACACGAATGTTACGAATACACAGCAGTGTGTCCACGTCCACTTCCACTTCCATTTCCACTTCGACTTCGACTTCGACTTCGACTCCGACTCCGACTCCGACTTTGACTTTGACTTTGACTTTGACTTTGACTTTGACTTTGTCGTGTGTCACTAAACTTGGTTCACTTCGGTTGGCGCCGCCGTAGAAAGAGAGGCGGGGCGCGGGGGGGGGGGGGGGGGGGGGGGGGAAATCTCTCCTGACGGTCACGTGTCCTGACGCGAGTTTAACATTTTTTACCCATTACAAAAAGTGCTCAACGCCGCTAAAGAAGTTTTCACTTCAAAAATCAAAATGGGTCCGCAATTGATAAAAAATATCGGTTAAAAATATCATCAACTCAGCCTATCGCAGTCCACTGCTGGATATAGGCCTCTCCCAGACTGCGCCACAGCACCCTGTCCTCCGCCTTCCGCATCCAGTCTACCCCAGCCACCTTCTTTAGGTCGTCCGTCCATCTAGCTGGGGGGCGTCCCACACTACGCTTGCCGGTACGCGGTCTCCACTCCAGGACTCGTCTGCTCCACCGGCCATCAGTCCTTCGACAAACATGGCCAGCCCACTGCCACTTCTGTTTGCTTACTCTGCAAGCTATGTCGGTAACTCCGGTTCTTTTCCGGATAATTTCATTCCTGATTTTATCCTTCAAAGAGACTGAGCATAGCTCTCGTTAAAAATATAAACAACAACAACAGTCTTCCAACAACAGTTTTAAATAAGCTTCAAAGAGAATTGAATTAACTCGATACTATTTGCAAATTTTCCGCATTCTCTTCCCGACGATTTTGGCTAGTTGGCAGCAGGAAGCGAATTCTATTAACAGGTGAATCTGTGAATAATCCGAACTTTGGATAAAAATAAACACCCCGAGGAAATGGAAAAACAAAAACACCTATACCTACTTTCTAAACAGGCAAAAATATTGCAAGGTTTCAATGAGGAGGAAATTTGGTAAGTATTGATTATATCTCTATGTAACCCAGAACACAATAAAAGCGTGATGTTTTTTACCCATAACCCTTACATAGCAAGCAAAAGCTGTGTTAATAAAAATCGATTAAGACATTAACACAAAAATATTGCTCTTTTGAAAACACTTTTAGCGAGAAATCGTCCATCAAAGAACCATTCATAATTCAATAGAAGGGAACAGCTTAAAACACTGTTTTTCATATTTATTTATTATTCAGTTCATCGTTTGCTAAATTTATTTTTACCTTTTGACTCGGAACTGTTTCGATGGTTCGTTGGTTCGGTCGATTGAATGACTGCGGATATAAAATCTTGAATTGTGTTTGTCCGGTGTCTGTAAATATACCCCAAGCTATTCCACTAGCTTAATACTGCAGCTCGATTTTAAACCTTATCGGTTATTTGCTTATGGTCGATAACCGAGATAATGTCTCAGTAAAAACATTTATTTATAAGCGATGATTAAATTTAGTGACGTTCTAACGTCAAAAATGTATGGTAAAACAGTCACTAATCATTACTTTAAGCAACATTTATGAATAAAGGAGAATAAAGCTAACTGAATCAGGTCATGATATAATCCAGGTTAGATAAATTATACGATGGTATAATAATATAATTTCAGTTCCTAAAGAGCCAGCACTGATTTTTTGGCTTCCATTAAAAGCAGTTTGTTATTAGTAGATAGGAGGACACTCCTGCCTATCCTCTTGGCGGAATCTCATAATCTCCTTTTATCGGTTTTTTTTTATAGTGTAGCCGCAAATACACATGGTAATAAAATGAATACACACACACACACATGCATATTATTAGAAATATAGATATAATACTCTTTATTATGTACGTACACCACATAAATTACAAATATAAATGTAGAAATTTTACAAAGGGTGACACAGTGGGCAGTCTTATCGCTAAGAGCGATCTTCTAAAGAAAACCTTTGGCATTTTGACATACCTAATTATATTTATTCCCAAGTTGAAAAGTATCTGTGTAAAGAACAATATGGTTTCATAGCCAAAAGATCAGTAAATACTAACCTACCCTAGTAGACTATATATCAAAACGTTTGGACGGTGGAGGCCAGGTTGATGTCTTGTACAGACGCCACATCGAGCTACCCGAAACTGTTAAATTTTCCCAATCAACTTTGAACCTTGTGCTTTAGCGATAAAGTTGAAAATCTATTAAAGAAATTTGACAGATTGTAGTAGCTTGAAGTGCTGGCGTCTGTACTTTGACTCCCGGAAAGCGTTTGATAGGGTCAATAATGATATTTTGCAGGCAAAACTATGTGCCATTGGATTTTTGCCAGATTTCTTACTACTCCTCGCTGATTACCTCCGTGATCGTCAGCAGTTTGTCAGACTGGTCCTTTAAGAACCCAGCCCTATCATACACGTTCTGGAATCAGTCAAGGATCAATCCGGGGACTCCTATTTTTCTTGATAATGATCAACGACCTTCCTCGATGTTCTAATCCCTTTTCTTTCTCTTTTCTACTCGAATCTTAATACTTCTTCATGTTAAAAATACGTCAGTAGTTCCACACTGGTTCATTCGGATTGTCAAAGTAATGTCAAAGTCAGTCGTTCGTTCTGTGCGATACGCGGGACTATTATTGTGGAAGTTTTTGAACGTTTTTAGATATTTTCGTTTGTGGGTGAGGTGTTTTTGAGTGAATTACTGATTTCATGGTTAATTAGATTAAAGTTTATGTGTGTGCAACCGAGTTTTAACCTGAGAGTAAGTTTAGTATATTTTTTTTTTGTCTTCAGTGCACTTGTAACATTACTTGAACTTTGTCAGAATGTTATCATAATTTAGAAACTAATGCTGAAAAACACTTGACACGACTTGAAAATAAAAGCATCACTTGAGGTGACTCATGTTATCAAAAAGTCACCAAACATACATTTCGTAAACTCAGCCTGCGCACCATCTTTTGCGAACCGGGAGCGGTCGGTACTTATTGATGAATTGGCGCACAGCAATCAAGCGGTTAAGAACAAAATGGTATGTAATTCTTCCAAATGCTTCGTCTTGAGTTTTACCCGAGCACGACACTCCTTACTAAAAAAATGAATGACAGTACTTTTACTAGAACAACTGGAATGACGGATCCGAGTGTCACATTTGACCACAAGCTAACATTTTATGATCACATAGTGTCGGTACCAAAACATTAATTTATTTTAGGCGATTAGGTTTCATTCTGCGCAATGCTAAAGATTTCAGTAACATCAGCGCTAACTAATCTATTTTTAATGTACTTGTTCGCAGCGAACTGTAGTCCAGTGCATGCGTCTGGAACCCGCACGAAAAGAAGTACACTTTACTCTTAGAAAAGGCACAAAAAGTTTATCTTAGGTATCTATACAGGGTGTTACAGAAAGGGTATATCAATACAAACGGGTTGAAGAGTGTATCTGGTCTAGAATCTCTGTACAAAATTTCAGCTCAAAAGCATTAACTTTGAAAATGCTTAATATTTTTTTATTTCGACATCACGGCGCTGCACTGGCGCGCGGCGGCGTGATGTGCGTGCACTAGGCGCACAGACACACTACAGATAATGGATAATGACCCTCGGAGTGCGGTGACACGTTTGTTATGATTTCAATTTAATAAACTATCGAAATAAAAAAATATTAAGCATTTTTAAAGTTACTGCTTTTGAGCTGAAATTTTGTACAGAGATTCTAGACCAGATACACTCTTCAACCCGTTTGTATTGATATACCCTTTCTGTAACATCCTGTATAAACGTTTAAATGGACATTATCCATTTATGTTCCCTTCGAAATTTATTTTAGGCTCTTATGGGTACAAATTCTCGCGAGGTTAGAAGAAAAAAATGACCAAATTATTAATATGTGTAAGATCCTTTACGGAAAAACAGATGCTCCTGAAGTGCACGACGAACTGTCCCATCTTTTTGCTCATATAAATTATAGCCGTAACAGGTGGCACAGATTGTTCGCCGTGTCTGGGAGTCGAACCTTTCGCTCGAGCCCAGTCTCCTGTCCCTCGCAGACTCTCTGTGCTCCTCTCTTGAACGCTAAGACTAACTGTGATGTGTTCGCAGTAGGAATGGAAAATCTTGTCAGTATGTTTGAAGTAATGTGAGATGAGCGTATGACTGTCGAGTAGTTGTATATTTTTCGTTATTGTACTTATAGACTATTTAGCCGATCTGTGCTTTTCAATCGTTGTACTTTCTGCGTTTATCTCTATGTAACTGTGCTTTGGAACAAAGCTAGCTACAAAAACCACTTGAAGACTTTCATTCCATCGTACATTACCTCGAATCACATTCTTCACATAGGTATCAACAGCTTGTCCGAAAGGGTTACCGCTACTCCGGAACATAAAGGGCTAAGGAAGGAACACGGGTAGGTTTTAGTCAGTAAGAGTCTGACACTCCTTTCCGCTCCACCCAGAGCGGGAGGGGTCATTTGATGATTTCCCATCCACAAAAAAAAGGTATCAACAAGAAGGTAATATTTGCCCATATTAGTATTAGTATATAGTAACCTGGATAGGTTATGTTACACGTCTATCATCGAATAACAGCTATACAGCTTTACCAATTCAATTATATAAATCGAACTCTCAAAAATTACTTCTAGAATGTTCTTAAGACATAATTTATTAATTTAACGGCTATCTCTTCGGGTTTTATAAAAATGACACCATTAGTGGCGCGACAATAAAAACGGATTACCTCCAGTCCTAACGACGATACGTAACCGCGGGACACACGAACGGTCAGGTTATTCAGGCGAATACTTAAGTTAGTGGCGCCCAACACGTCTAATGGTAATGGTAATGTCTTTAGTAGAATTAAACTGCTAAAAAACGTGTTCCATCATTATTATGATAGCGGTAATTATTTAATAAGTAAAAAAAAATATTGGGTAACAGCCGGGTTTTTTTTATTATGCATTAAGATTGTATTGCATGAGATGTAATGCTATTGAATGGATCTTTTCCAAATAGGTCATTCTGATTTCGAAATGAAACTATCTAAAACCGTAATTTATCCAATAACACTTGAACTAAACTACGCTTGATTATCAAAACTCTCCATCCTTCACCCCACTGTGTCCCAAAAGCTACTAACTCCCGAGATAAACTGTTTCGCATCCGAAATACATCTTCTGGAAGGGAACAAATGCTTTGAGAAAATAAGCCTTTATTTCCATAGCGAGCACAATGTGTTAAACGACTGGTTCAATGTGAATGGGCCACGGAAATCTAGAATTAGATTTGGTGCTAGCCTTTTGTAGGAATCCTTAAGTAATGTTCATACTTTTGTTAGAGAATGGGTAGATTTTTGGATGGATAGGTACGTGATAGAAGAGAGGTGCTTATAATAGGCATTTACTGTCCGTGACATCACAGCGGGCCGTATCGGAAATTCAGAATACCAGCGCTACGGCATTTGTTTTTTGAATGTCATCATGCTGAGGTACTCCTACCTCAGCATGATGACCTCGTACAGGACTTTCTGTTTTTTTTTTTTAATGATTGTTTTGGTTTATGTTTTGTTTGTCGTCTTCCTGTAGGAGTCGCAATAAATACTTTTTCTTTCTTTCTTTTCTTACTTTGTAGTTTTATTCACTAACTTACATTATCGGTTATGCCAATTTTATATTACAACTTTTCTAGGTTTGGCTTGTGACGTCACCGTGTTTCGAACACGTGAAAAGGGGTTTTTCAAGGTTTTAATCGAGTCCATAGTTGAAATATAACAAGTACTTGAGAGCCGTATAGGTTTAATAAAAAAGATTTTTCTGTTAAAATTTGATAGAATAGAATACTATTGTTTTATGTAGAACTATGCATTACAGATAAATAAAAAAAAAATTAGAAATTATACAAAGGGTGACATATAACATAGTTAAATAATCGTGCTCTTTAACATAGTAACACAAAAGGCTAGGCAATTGATGATGATTACTATTTATTATGTACTCCTATAAATTACAGATATACCTAAATGTAGAAATTATACAAAGGGTGACACAATGGGCGGGCAATATGATGGATACAAAGTAAAGAACAAGAGAGGAAGGAAATACTTGTTTTAAATTCAGCCATAAAAGCGTTTGATAGTCACATTCTGCATTGTTTATTTTACATTCCATATAAATATCCCAACTTTTTGACCACCCCTAAAATATATCTACACCACATAGCTTCAAGATACCTTCAAACTGAGGGTCGAACCTTTGATTTTCTTTCATGTTTTGTACATTATTATTTAGCGAAACGTCCGGTTTCCTCGCACAGACCAAGGAAAATCGGAAGAAAGAAACAAATGAAACCTTACAGAGATTTATTCTAAGCGACCGCTAAATTAACCCCAGAAAATGTTATTCGCTCCCTTTTTATAATTTAACACTCAGACTTTGTTTTTCATGGACAAAGGGCTAGTTGTAAATATGAATAGAATTTGCTAACTCTGTAGACAAAGCCACAAAGATTTTAGTAAGAACAAAGAAAGTGGAAGTTTTATTTTTATCGTGGATTGGTTTTAGGCTTAATCAGTCAAGCGGCGCGCGTCGCCCATTGGCGACGAAACAATAGAAAATTAATTGTATCTCATTAGCGAAGCTTGACAGATTAATTAAAGTATTAGTAGTATAGTAGATGTTGGAGAAAAAACAGCCAGGCTGAAGTGGGAGTGGGCCGGACACGTCTCACGAATGCACCCGGAGAGATGGGCAAAGATCGTCACTCACTGAACACCTGCGGTAGGACATCGCCGTTGAGGTAGATCAAAGCGAAGGTGGTGTGACGATCTAATATCATTTGCAGGGCCAACATGGCCAAAGATCGTACAAGACAGGGAGGTTTGGAAGAAAAAAGGGGAGGCCTTTGCCCAGCAGTGGGACAAAATAGGTTAACAAAAAAAAAGTAGTTTATTTATTTATTTATTTTACCATTTATGTACACACATATATAAACAGACAAGAAAAAACAGAACAGAAAAATAGGTACAAAGGTGATGCTTATTTCATAAGAAATCTCTTCCAGCATACCTGCGATAGGACAAGAAATAAAGAGATGTAGACAGCGTGTTAAAGAGTAAAGGAGACAAAAAAATACATAAAACCTAAAAAACAATTCACTTAATAAAACTAAACAAATAATACAAGAATATACTTACATACATACAAATAAACATACATACTTCTAAAATAAATAACACTCGAATGTAAATAAAAATACATACACAACTATGATAGGGTGGAGAGATAGTGTTCTTTCACTCTTCTTTTAAAAACTGCAATAGTTTGGCAGTCCCTAATTGCAGGCGGTAGTGTATTCCACAGCCGCACCGCGTGCACTGTGAAGGAGTAACGTAGTGTAGTAATGAAGTTATCGTTTGGTAAAAAAACAGGCGGAAACAGTCATTATTATCATCATCAGCCTACAGCAGGCCGCTGCTGGACATAAGCTTCTCCAGTTGCAAGCAAATTCAGCCTTCCCTGTGAAGATCGTCACTCTACCTAGCTTGAACCTTACCACACCCCGGACACTCCATAAAACGCTCGCAAAATAATTACCTACTACTAAATTAAAAAATGACGTTTGTATACGTATGAATGTGTGCGTGAGGTACTTGTGTTTGCGAGCGCTCTTGTTAAAGAACTGCGACGAATACGTGAGGTGCGGTAACTGATGTTAGTGCGGGGAAGGGAGTGTCCTTTCTGTACGTAGTACTTTAAGTATTCTGTGACCTTACGGTGAAAACAGTAGCTCGTACCTTATGTTACATGTCTTTCATGTTTGTCTACAGCAAAGCCAAAGGCGGGTTTAATTCTAGTCACCTAGGGTTTACAAATAGTTTAGAAGAAACCCTGTTTTATTAACACGATTTACTCACTACCTTTTAAAGATTTAGTTTGAATACATAAATAATCATCTTTCACAAAATTTCAATCAGAATAACTTATAACTTGAATTCAAAGCAGTTTCTCACGCAGTTTCGCGATCACCGAAGTTTACCTTTTCCTCGGCGCGGCAGGCAGGTAGGTAAAGCAATAAATATCTGTGCGCAACTTTTAAATAATTCACACGAAACATCTGAAGGTCAAACCGTTCCGTTGAACTGGTACAACTTTCCTTGAACTGATGGCTAAGTATCTATGTGTAAAGAGAGTGAATTTTATTTAATAAACGTCCATTTCTGAATATGATGTATGTTAATAATATATTATTCCGGTAGCCTATTGCGATAAGTAGGTAATAGCCTTTTTAATGGCCGCCGCATCGGGGCCAACCACTGCCTGTCAAAACCGCTTAGAATATTCTGTGTCCTAAATGAAAGCGACTGATTGATCGTGCGAGTATTTCATATTCATATAAACGAGCGCGGAGAGCAACGATCGCGTAAGCGCGCAATAATCACGTATTTGCGCGACAATCGTCTTCGGTTAGAATGCGGCCTTACCTACACCAAAACAGCTAAATGGATTTGGCCGTTTTGCATTTAGGTAGAATATACCGCGAATAATACCCATTACATGATTTTAATCCTCCTAAAAAGGGACTCCAATGCAGACGAATACATATGGTATGAAAATTTTACAGGGAAAATTACCAATATCATCGTATTTTCATCAAATAAATCAAAGAGAGACACTCGAGAAAACATTCAGGAATTTCCTTAAAGATATTGAATTACGCGGAAAAATCCACCTTTCACTAATTAGGTTCGTTAGATTGTACCTTCGTCGGTACTCACAAAGTAACTTTGTTACAAGAAATCAGTTTATACGGATTTTGCTTTTTACCGTAAATAAACTGTGATCTTTGAAATTTTTTTAACCTTTGTTTATGTTAAGTACAGTGACTAGATAGATCAGTTACAAGAAGCAGAATATTATTCCACGGAAATGTACAGACGCCAGCAATCAAGCTACCCAAAACTGTCAATTGTTTTTTTTTTTAGAAATTTGACAGATTGTAGTAAAAAAGTATCCTATGTCCTAGTATCCAGATCATGGTCTTTCTGAGTGCAAAATTCACCCAGCGGAGTTATTGCGTAACACAATACGAGTAACAGTAGCAATGGCTTTCTTATTGTCAGTTCAACAACAGACTGGACACTGGGTTTATCAAAATTGAAAAAAAAATGGCCGATTTTGGCGCCATATTATGTCTTTAATTTTTTTTTCTCAATACCTATCGAGTGGGGTATCAAAATAAAGGGTTTTAAAAGATGATTACAAAAATATATGCAACTATTATGGTTAAAAGTAATTCGAAGTGACAAATCGTAAAAAACACGTACCAAAAACTAAATCGTCTGCGAAATCTTTCTCATTTGTAAACTAAAAGATGGAAATAAAAAAAAAGTAATTAAAATTACTTTTTTTTAAAGATAGGGTATATCAGCGTGTCAGCTTTGCTTTCCATGTAGGGTATTAACTGGCTCATTTCGTCTGCTTCCAGAACCTTTTCGTATACGTTTTTTAATTCCTTGTACTTATAACATCCAGTTAACAAGACAAAAAATCTGCCAACGCTAACCATTGCCTTCTTATTTCTTCATTACAATAGGGCGGGAAAACGCTTACAATTTTACTTAGCGCCTTTATCTTTATAACCTCAACTTTCTCTATCAAAATTAAAAGCATCTCAGACGGGAAAAATAAAAGGAAATATTTCCAGCGGACCGCCGAGCGTCCCGATTCTTGAATTATTGATTTGCTTTGTTTGAAAAACGTGTAAAGACCAACATAGTTGACCCCTCTTACTGTATCACGACCCCCTCTTAAAGAATCAATTGTGGAACATTACGAAGGGGCTGGGAGGTCTCGTTAAGTGTTTCTTAGCAACGGTCAATTGTATAAAGGTCTGAAGGATCAAAGGTTGACCAGATGATTACAAAAATTCCTGAGGTTTTCTTTGTGAAATTCTGTGAAATTGTCATAGCTATGTAGTTTTGGATTCGAAATTAAGTGCAGAACAATAGGATGTAGAGGGTTAGATACTTCATAATAGATATTTACTGACAACATTTGCACATTTTTTTTTATTATTAACGTTATTTTAATTAAATACGAGTAATGTTAAGATGTTATAAACAGATATCAGCGCAAATAAATAACATCACAGAAAAATAAATGAGAAGGGTGGAAGTATTAAAAATGGCGGAAACAAACATTGGACAAATAATTTGTCTTGATGACAAATACCGGGCGAGGGTGTCCAATAAATACGGATTCCTAAGCATTGTTTCCAGATTCTAGTCATTAATCATTTTTATGTCTGTAATTAATATAAAGATCCTGGCGACAATAGAATCTCGAGTTATTATCTTTTTGAGAAAAACTCCCCGCTGGGTAAAAGAGATTATGATATTGGATATCAGTCTTTATTCAATTGTATTAAGGTGGATATTGTTGTGTTGTTTGCTAGATTTGATCGGATTTCGCATGTGGTTGCTGATGTTATAATTTAAATTGATAATGTTAACCATACTTTACTAGCCTATTTTTATGTAGATCCATAAACTTTTGTGAAGGAGGTCCTTTCGAATATTCGGTATAATTCCGTTAAGTATGTTCGCAGTTCGACGAATATTTGTCGCACGAGCACACCCCGGACACTCCATACAACGCTCGCAAAATAATTACCTACTACTACTACATTAAAAAATGACGTTTGTATACGTATGAATGTGTGCGTGAGGTACTTGTGTTTGCGAGCGCTCTTGTTAAAGAACTGCGACGAATACGCCGAAGTGCGGGGTGAGGTGCGGTAACTGATGTTAGTGCGGGGAAGGGAGTGTCCTTTCTGTACGTAGTACTTTAAGTATTCTGTGGCACGAGATAATATTCTAGACCCACTGAATGCGGGCAGCGCAGGATCGGTCGACGTTTTTCTGCAGAGAGGATAATATTAGGTCATAGTACGTAATCTCGTATTCTATCTTAAGACCTGTGCACATCACGTTTTTAAACGTGCCGTTGACGCGCGTTTGTAGCTATGCAGACGTGATATGCACGCGAGTCAGACGCAGCCAGTAGACCTTCTGTAGGGTAAAAGCGCGCCGTCGACGCACTTTTCTAAAACGCGCGTTAACGGCGCGTTTAAAAAAAAGTGGTGTGCACAGACCCTTATTCTCCTATCTAACGAAGTCCTGCAGTAGGTAAACCTAATTGAAATAAAGGTATTCAATACACGAGTAGAGGGATTAGGGCGAAATCCAATTAGCACGTTAGCACTACTCAGATAAATAGATATAATCAGAACATACATCTTTTATGGGGTATTGTGTTAAATGTTACAATAAAATACCTTGTGACATATTGCAATTAAATGAAAGAAAATTCACATTAAACGTACACTTTGTAAACAAGCATACTATAAATTAGAAGATTATATCCAAGATAAGAACGCTTGGAAACATGCTGGTCCTGCAACATAGGACAATCTAGAGTCTAGACAAAATCAAACTGGTTGCTAATTTAATTATAATTTTTTTTCATTCTTTTTTACATTCATTACTCACACCCTGACTTATTACTTGTATTTTATTTTATTTTTTTATTTAAAATCTTTTTGCTTGTACCATGTTTGTAAATATGTGAGCACCATGTATCTATCAGATAATTAGGTAATTTATATGTCATGGTTTCGTTTTTAATTCTTTTCCTATTGTGGTATAGTAATTTTATTTTAGGTGCATCGTCCTCACATGTTATTATATAATTAATGTACCCATGCAAAATATTTTACCTAAAACATTTTAAAAGAATAACGGTGGAGTTTCTTGCCCATTCTTCTCCATACGAAAACTACCTTTTGGAATGGGCGACTAGAATCAATTCTATTTTAAGATAATTTTTGACGTTCAAAAGTGTCTTTTATGTGCCTATTTGAAATAAATGCTTTGACTTTGACTTTGACTTTGAACATCTAACTTTGTACCTACTTAGTGGGCATATATATACGAGCGACACGCGTCGACGACGGAGGCAACTGCAGCCTTCGACAACATGCCGCTCGTGTATCTCAAATATATGAGCAACAATATGTCTACGGCAGCCGCCGACGCGTCGACGGGTGTCGATGGACGCAGTTGCCTCTGTCGTCGACCCGCGTTGCACTTACAATACAAATTATCATATTACTTCTGGTATAGAAATAGCAGAACCTATTAAAGAGGTGTAAAACTTATACTTAGTTTATTCTTTAACTAGTTTCTGTCCGCGACTTTATTTGCGTGAAATTTCGGCCCCAACCCACCGCATCGCATCGCATCGCACGCCCGCGCTGTTACTTCGTTTTCGGTCAACGTTCTTTCTGTTTTTTTTTTTTCGTTTTGCTCCGCTCCTAAGGGGCCGTCTCCACGAGCGATAGAATCGCGACGATAGTCTCGCCGTGCCACCAAATTTTCGCCGCGATGATATCGCCGTGTGAAGACATGTTCTAAGAGAGTGTATAGAAATACGTGTCACGACGATAATATCGCCGCGATTCTCTCGCTCGTGGAGACGGCCTTAGGGTTGTAACGTGATGTTAAAATAGCCTTACCAACCTTAACCTTTCTCAAGAATTGGGCTATCAAATGCACCTAGAGTTTTTTCAAATCCGGCTGGTAGTTCTAGAGATTAGCGTTAAAAAAAAATTGCTTTCCATACATTTTGAAGGCGTAGATATTGCACTTTTCTATGAAACAGCGGAATCGTGTGCTGAATTCATAGTAACAGTTTGCTAAACTGTATACAAATTGTGAGTTAGGGTTAAATATAACCAGAGTGTGTTTAAAAGCGGCGTAAAAACTTCGTAACTAAAAATGCTGTAAAGTATTTTTTGGCATTAGCTAAAAGGTTTAAAAATAAAGTAATAGGCACCCAAAAATGTTTTTTATTTTAGTGGTTGTTTTTTTAAAGTAAATTCTGAAACTTCAATCAGCGTCTTTTTCTAAATGAGTAAAAATGTTTTGTGTACAGATAGCTATTATTAATAACACATTTTTTTTTGGTTTTAGTGCTACTAGATTTTTTTTTTGAATAACCCTTTGTTGTGATAAGATCTTAGTATCAACAAATTTAAAATTATGAGTTCAAGGGAAATGAATTTTGATTCTTTAAAACAATAGAATAAAATTAAGTAAGTCATACCTAACAATAACGCATATAATTTCCCTAGTGGGAAACAAACCTTCTTTCATTGCTTTAAGAGCTAAGCAGTCGAACATCTCATTATAAATAATATTGTAAGAAATGCGAAGGAAAGGATAGCATTATTTTATTTAAGAATATACCATATACCATGTTTTCAAAAACAAAGCACAATGACATAATACACGTGTCGAAATTGTTATGATTATGGTCTTGTCAATCGCTCTGCCTAGCCTTATCTCAACTATGTTGGGGTCGGCTTTCAGTCTAACCGAATGCAGATGAATACCAGTATTTACATCTGCCTATCTGACCTCTACAACCCAGTTACTAGGTGATACGATACCCCTGTTAAGTCTAGTTGTCAGACTTTTGGGTTTCTGACGACCCGTAACGACCGTAAAACATATACTAAATGACAGCCGAGATCAACGATTATGTTCTTGTATAATTCATTTTATGTATGTAGGTATACGACCCCTGCCAAACATGCGGTGAGCCTACAATGCCGCACAGTGAACAGGTGGTGGCAAGGATGGGGTCGCGAAAGGCCACGGATGTAATAATAGCTTGGGGATAATATGGATAGACATAAAAAGATAAAGTAGAAAAGTGGTAGGCTGAAGAGGTAAGAAAATAGGGGTAGCCTTTTGCTTGTTTTTACCACTCTAAGATTGTTATAAAACGACAAGGTCTATTTTTGTTTTCAGACCAATGTAACAGTTAGATAGTTTCAACCTTAGTAAACTATTAGAGTTTTTGGCAAAGTGGTAAAGCAATTACGAGCTCGACAGTATACAATTTATTTCATACTAGCTGATCGTAATAAAAATATCTCAGCTAGAAATCGAGTACCTACTTCTTACTCAAGAATTTCCCTTGAATAAGAATTCCAAACTCAAGGTCTGCCAACGAGCAATGGAGCGCAGTATACCTACTAGGCGCTAAATTAACGGATCGTTTTCGAAACACAATACTGCGCTCCAATACAAAAAATAGCTGATGTCGCTCAAAAGGCTGCCCAACTTAAATGGGACTGAGCAGGACATGTTTGCCGCATGCAGGACAAATAGTGGCCCAAATAGCACAGAATTAGTGTCCTGAGACAGTGAGGCGGGGTCGCGGCAGACCACGTACGAGATGACGGGACGAACTGGAAGTAGGACGCGCGAGCTCGCGAAAGATGGAAGGAGTGGGGGGAGGAGTGGGCTGGAAAAAAAACCACTAAAAACAGTATAAAAACATATCCGAAGTGAAGAAAGTCAGAAATAAGATGGCGGGTGAGCTGAACTCCTTCTTAAAGGATTGGCAGTAGACCGGGAAAAGTGGAAAGAGGGAAGAGAGCCCCTTGCCCAGCAGTGGGACAACACAGGCTTATAATTAATTTCTTCGGTGTCAGTCGGATAACTTGCACCAATACGAACTCAAATATAGTTTACCATGCAATCTACTAATAATATTACTCCCACACTTAACCCCACTGCTGGACACTTGGCTTAGGCCCGTTCGATCAGTTCTATCTGGCTAGGCCGAGGAAAAAAAAATAAACTAAATAATAATAATAGTCAGATATTGCGAAGTAATAGCCATTACACAGCTGATGAAGTATGACAGTTGTGATTTTAATAAAAGGACAATTTAAATTGATAGTGACGTGATTTTCCATTTTGTAGTCATGACTCCTAATCATATGTAAGGAGAGTTGGCGTCGATAGTGACTGTAATTCCAAAAGACCAGTGAGTTGGAAAATTGAGAAGTGGATTAGCCAAATCACTTTTCATCCCATCCTATGGCCGACGAAGTTTGCCCTTTTAAATTTTATTATCTCGAAGGCACGCCGTCTGTTCATACCGGTCGGTACAGTGAAAGCGGGTAGCGAAACATTAAATTTGAATAATTAATTTTAATTTTTTTCTCCTTTTTTAGGGTTCCGTACCTCAAGACAAAAAAACGGAACCCTTATAGAATCACTTCGTTGTCTTCGTTGTTTGCCTGTCTGGTAGTCTGTCAAAAACTTTTTTCTCCGGAATGTGTGGAAGTATCAAGTTGAAATTAATATCAAATAGGTAGGTCTACGATCCTTTGGAGCTCTAAAAAATCAAGCTTCTAAGTGAAAGCAATATGGCCATTTATGCAACACGATTTGGGACTCGCAAATAAATCAAAACTTATATTATGGTACTTCCCGTTGACTTAGAATCGTGAAATTTGGCACGAAGCAAGATATTCCAGCACAAGCAAAGAAAAAGGTACGAAATTTATTAATTACAAACTTATATTTGCAGTTGAAGAATTGACCGTGACGTTCGTACTATGTATTGGAGAACATTTTGTTCTTGAGATAAATTCATCCCAGCTACGGAACCTTTCATTGTGCGTGGTCCGACACGCATTCGGCCGGTTTGTTAAATTACTGCGACAAAGTGGGCGAGTTTTAGAGAGATTGTCAAAAAAATTGGGGTTATATTATCGTAGAGCGATAACTCGATAAGTAATGAATCATGAATCTGTTTTATAAAATACGTAGGCAATTATAATATTTAAAGAAAGAAATAGAACAAAAAATAGGCTTTAAAAAGTTGTACCTATTCTAATCGAGATGTTACCTCGAGCCACTAATATCAGTTGTAAGTACGCTAAAAAATACAATTTACAAAAATCAGACTCGCTCAGACGCTTGTTGCGTTTCCCCATCCGATTTTTAATGAAATTGATTTCCATCGCGATCGAGTGCTCTCCGTCACTTAAGGGGTAAAAACAGTTTATTCGTCACCAATTTCACAACTTCTATTTCAATGTTTTTTGTTGCAAATTGGTCGGTTCTCGGCTTTGTTGAAGATTTACTATGAATTAATTGGGCCTAATTTAAATTGTTCCACGAGAACGACATTCTAATTTAGGTACTCATTCCGGTATCGGATATGGCGGTGTAGAATCTACGAGATGTTCTTGTATAGCATAAAATAAAGCTTTTCGTATCTGACTGCTTATTTCGTCTAAACTGCACAATGATTTTTGATGTGGTTTATACAATCATTTCATTAATATTTAACTTTTAAATTGCCTTAAATTGAATTCTAAAAGCATGGGCCGCACATATAATTAATTCAAAAGCACTCTACGCTTTTAGAATTTAATTTAAGGCAATTTAATTATTTTTAGTGCGTGAAAGTGTGTTGTTAAGTTTATTTTATTTTAATATGAGTTGACTTCTGAACGAACTCCTAGTTTTAAACGAAGACTGATTAACTCTCGTTTTTTTTTATTATTTAAGTCTATCTATCTACTTCAACATAAAAAATTGTTCAAATTTGATACCTACCTTTTTTCGAAGGTAATCTAGCTGTTCACATTAATAAAATAAGTGGTGTTTATAATGTGTCAGTTATTGTTATATTGCTTGAAATTACATACATGGTTGTTGCATATTATCGTTGTCAAATTGTTTTTTTTTTTTAAATAAAGAAAGCAGATAATGTCGTTTAAAAAAATTGGCCCAGAGAGATAACAATCGTTACACATTACTTGCTTAATTTATAGACCTAAAGAACTTGACATTGATATCAAAATTGACATTTATTCAAAATTATGATCAATCAGTATTATTGAGTCACATTAATTCTTGTTATCTCTTGTTTGTTGTGTAAAATTGGGACGCTTATCGGAAATTTAGCTTTCGTCTGATCTTTGCCAAAAGAAAAACGGAAAAAAGAAGCGGAAAACACTCATCTCTCATCATCTGTCTGGCTGTCATTTTTTAATAAATATTTCTGTTTTTGGATAATGCGTAATATTTATATTAAACTAGCTTTTGCCTGCGGCTTCGACTTATACCATGAGAACGTATTAGAGGTATAAACAGCATCCTATGTCCTAGCCTAGGTTATGATCTGGGTTAGGACATAGGATACTTTTCGGATTTCATCAATATCAGTTCAGACGTTTAGGCGTAAAAAGGTAACAGAGAGACATACAAACATACATGAGTTACGTTCGCATTTATGATATGAGTATGTATGTAATAAAATGGATTAATCCTGTCTTAAAGCCTTAACTGATTAGAGTACCTTATAATATTGGTTGGAGTAGCCCCAGTGGGTTTTAAATCACGTTAACTTAATTTACTTCGGGGCTTCCATGAAAATGTTCGACAAATTTCAAAAAGATGTTGAGTGGGGCTAAGTTAATTAATTCATTTGTGACCGGCGACCGTGTCTTTACTATTAAAATACTAAATTGTTGTTTGGTAATCTAGAGTATGGTAACTCGTGGGTTGCAGCTGAAAATCAGCGTCTGGTGGGGTACCACCTGACGCACAAGGTATTGTGTTGTCATCTGACAAAATTCTGAGCTGAGGCCCTTTTGGCAGTATAATCTTTGTTTTCTGTTTTTTTTATACATAATTTAAAGGTTTATTTTTTACACGACTACGGCGAAGCAAAAAGGAGGGTTATGATTTTGACCGGTATGTATGTATGTATGTTCATTTGTTCCTTCATAACTTCAAAGTACTTATAATAATTTGACAAATGAGGTATCGTTTGAAGCATCTTGACCTTCCGCTGGTATAGGCTATGTGACGTCACACTAAATTCAATCGAATTTCGATTTATAATGTGTCCAGTGTCGTGAGCTACATGTAAGATTATCTTAGTAGTATAAGAAGGAGGAGAACCACAGCTCTGCGATTGCCAAACGAGTAGATTACGGTATCTAATGATAGAAGAAGCGCCTGTCTGGATTCGAACCCAGAACATACAACTCGTAACTCAGGGCCGTTACCACTGGGGCACTACTGCTCTCGATAGGCGGAGTCATAATAAACGGATTCCATTGTACAGTGTACAGTCAACAAAAGAGATAAGTATGCAGGATCGTCGGATATAGTTGAAGTTTAGTAAGAAACCGATAGATGTTTTCGAATGAAATTTAATTTTATTAATAGAAAACAAACAGCTCATTTATCATATTAAATTTCAGTTGACAACATATATCGGTTTCTTACTAAACTTCAACTATATCCGACGATCCTGCATACTTATATCTTTTGTTGACTGTACATGAATGTATAATTCTCGAAAGTCTGATAAATTAAAAGGGCGAACCAGATTAAAAGTCCACCTTGAATCCCTTAATTAACATCAATTCGATGACCCCTGATTGCAAATGGACAAATGTAAAATGTTTGTACACAAAATAAATGCTGATGGCATTTAAATCGAAACCTTTGATGTAGCACTCTCCATACAGGGGTGAATTTATTTATGTTTTTAATTTAGGTATGTGTATGTATGTTACGCGTTGGCTATTAAACAAGGGTGATATTAAGAACCGTGTTTTGATTCATTTTTCTGGATGTAGTTTTGTTGTATTCTATGTAGGTATAATCATAATGAGGCATCATAGTTGACGTGGAAAAATGTCAACTAACTTTTGGAGGGCACTGTATACCTTACGTCCTTAAACCTCTACAAATATAGACGTAGATGTTTGCTGAAGAACATATTCTCAATTATGTTAAAACTAACTGCGCCCCACGGTTTCACCCGCATAAGTGTCGATCCCTTGGGAATATCGGGATAAAAAGTAGCCTATATGTTATTCCAGGGTGTCAGCTAGCTCTATACAAAATTTTATCAAAATTGGTTCAGCCGTTTGAGCGTGAAGAACTAACAAACATATAAACACGCACACTCACAAACTTTCGTCTTTATAATATTAGTGTGAAGTGTGATGTGACGGTGTGATTAGTGTGACTAGCTTCTGCCCGCGACTTCATCCGCGTGTCACTCTCCCCCCATTCACCCTCTTAGGGTTGGAATTACGAAAAACCCTTTCTTAGTAGATACCTACTCTTCTCAAAGAACACATCCCTCCGAATTTCATGTCTCTACGCCCAGCGGTTTAGGCTGTGCGTTAATATATCAGTCAGTCAGGACTTTGAATTTTATATAGGTACCCTGCGGTTTCACTCGCGTAAATGTGTTGATCCCGTGGGAATATCGGTATAAAAAGTAACCTATATGTTAATCCAGAGTATCAGCTACCTCCATGCAAAATTTTATCAAAATTGATCTCGCCGTTTGAGCGTGAAGAAGTAACAAACATATAAACACACCCTCACACTCACACTCACTCACAAACTTTATAATTTTAGTATGAAGATGCACTCATAACTACATTCAAAGGCACCTACAAAACTCGTTACGCCTTACCAGTTTAGTGGGAACAAGAGCAACATTATGGCATCATACCAAACTCCTATCCTCCGAGGGTCGAAAAGTAACCGATCCCACAAAAACATTCCGGAACTAAAAGTGTCGTATACAACATACTCGTAAATACAAACGTCAGTACTGTACCCTATCTGCTATAACGGAGGGAGATCCCATGCAAATTAGGTGGGCACCTATTTATTTTCAAATAACATCGTTCTGAGTATAGCGGTTTGACATGGGTCGGATATATCATACGGCAGTTCCATATTTCCACACTTTTTTTGTTGAGCTGACAGTCGTGGAC
The DNA here is from genome assembly GCA_947508005.1 of Amphipoea lucens. Lineage (NCBI taxonomy): Eukaryota > Metazoa > Arthropoda > Insecta > Lepidoptera > Noctuidae > Amphipoea > Amphipoea lucens. The sequence continues at coordinate 4,704,317 of OX382371.1, forward strand.
GCTAGAACGCGACCGCCATATATTACTTCAACACATATCGTTTTGTAATGAAGTGCCCGAAATTGGCAAGGGATGATTTATAATGATATACTTAGGCTCGTTTCGGGTGTGGACCTGGCAGGCTTTCTGCGTTAAGCCGCGAAATTCGCAATTCATATAGGTTCGGGAAAATGAAGCTTTATATCGATACTTATACATAGAAAATTCCACTATTTGGGTGACAACTTTTGCTGTACAATAGTACAAGCGTTTTCAATTTGAATTATCCTTTGTGGATGACGATACTCGACCACATTAAGCGCACCAACATAACCACAGATAATATAATACTACATAACTGAGCTAGCTGTTAGTGTTCAAGTACACGAGCGGCACGCGTCAACAGCAGAGGCCGTAGACAAGGTGCCGCTTGTGTATATGAGCATTAGGCCTATCGTTACACCACCTCGCGAATTAGTGTCATTTGTATGAAATGAAATTAAATTAAATGTCTATTTCTGTGAATAGATCTTTTAAGACACTTTTACACGTCAATATTTTCTTGTTGGTAAAAATTTTAAAACTAGATGGCGCCGGCATATCCTTGCTGATTGATCCCTGAGAAAAAACGCCGAAACAAACTCAGACGTTATGGTCTCTTTTAAAGTCTGAGCATTATATTATTAGAATTTTATGCGAGTCTAACAATGCAGGGCCTTCTGAAGAGAGCGGTGAATGCTTATGCGAATCCCGCACCCCCGGCTATAGGTAGAGGTGGAACACCGCGGTGGTTTTAGCCGGTAAGAGTCCGGCATGCCCCTCTGTCACCCCCACGATAGAGGAAGTCCATGATGATTTCCACCGCGAGAAAAAAAAAGGGCCTTGTCTGAAAGGGCCTTTTGGGGAATGAGCCATTGCAGCTTTGAGTTGACCTGTCCCAACAGACGGCATGCATGCATCCACGTAGCCACGACCTTGCCGCTATCAGCGGCAGCTTAGCGCGGGGCGGCAGGCGGTATAAACAAATATACAAAAATGTATGAACCATATGCCACGACGCAACGCTCGCAGCGTCAACGGTAGCAGTAAGACCACAGTAAGACACCGCGCCGCTTGCCGCGGTGCTTGCCGCTAAGCCAAAAGTCATGGCCGGGCGGTTAGGGAACTCAACGACCCGTCACTGGTCACACGACGCTACCAGAGGGGCAATTCTCGTAATTTTAAGAACGTTCACAGTCTGATCTCAGTCTCAATCTGTCAAAAATACCTCTAATTTCCCTACATTTTGACAAGTTTTTGACATTTGTTTGTCACCGAGATGAGACTGCGACTAGATTTTGAACGTTTTAAATTACGAGAATTGGCCTTCTGATCTGCAGGACATTTGCGTAAGCCATATAAAATACTCAAAACAGTTATAAAGTCATGTATTCAATCCTGCATGGTACTCACATTCACAGTCAGTTTTCTCTTTAGATCGTGTCAAAATAAAGCAGCTAATTGTACCACAAATATTTTTTTTTTTCATGACAACTATATATTTATTGTTTAACCATTTATCTTAATTAACAAAAATAACATAGTTAAAACCTAACTTAACTAAAACTATACAAAAACTAAAATATAGCGTCGAAAAATTCATCCGCATCGCTGTCGACTGGTAATGTACCCAAATGTACAAATAATTATAAACACTTAACTGATGTTAAATTGCTTAATATTGATTTTCTATCGACCTTTGCAACTAATAAGATTAACTTTAGTGGATAAATATCTTTATTAGAGTGCATATCGAAGTTGATGTGGTCCTTTAAAATAAGATCGTGTTCTGAGTTTCCAACATTCCAGCAAGCGTAGCATGACGACGATTTGTCGGCGGAAGGATAGACAAAATGACACATTGCTATGCTTAGAAGCGAAGAATGCGTACAAATATTTCTACAATCTGTCATTTTCTCTATTTTTCCGTCGACAAAACCCGTATCTACGACGGTCATGCTACGCGTACTGGTTGAGAAGATGCTGGCCTATATCTATGCTGTTAAGTGCTTGTTAAATATATTTAACACCTGCGAGATGAGACTCCAACGGTTATGAGAACCGTAAGCGTGAGTGCTTAAATTTCTACTTTCGAGTTTAAAGTGGGTCTTTGGGGTTATAGCCAAGAGTGAGAGATTAATGACCTTTCAGAAGAAATGGTCACGAATTTAAAGTTTTGTTTAAAAGAAATGTAAAATTAAAAATGTGAATGGATAATGACTATTCTTTTGAAGTTAAACCAACTCAACTGAAAGCTTCAGTTACTTTCTCAAATAAATTATTCAGATCTGTTTTTAACAAATCAATTTAACGCTCAATAATAACACTTTGTTTATGTAAATAAAAAAATACCTTCGTCTAAAAGTATTCCGAGCACAAATTGAAAAAAAACTTTTACTAGAAACGAAAAAACAAAGTTTTGCTTAGTCTACGGTTTAGTCCAGTATTGTCGATAGTCATAATAAAAATAATAAACAAATGAAGCAAACAGAGGCGAATAATAAAGAGGAATCATCAAATAAATATGGTTGTCAACTCGCTTCGTTTGCCAATGCTACATTAATAGTTTTCGAGAACCATAACAATAAATAGTGTTATTAAGATAAAAAAATGGCGAACGACAAACTCAATCGCCAGTATATTACGAAAAGAGCGGCTTGTTGTGTCGTGTTGGGCCACAATAAGCGTGGGCAGGGCTCGTAAACATTTGGTATAGACGCAATAAAGATATTAGTGGCAGCACTTGGGCCAGCGCGAACGGCCATGTATGCTCAAACATTTTTTATGTGCGTAATGAAAGAAACATTTTTATTCAAATAAAATTCCGACGAAGGAACGAAACGGAATATAGAAATTGCGTTCGAAAATGTGCTTGCTTTATTTTTATCACGGGAAATAAATTATGAAATGGGCCAAGGGTTATGTGCGTCTGCCATTAAGTTGAGTACATTCGCAGCGAAAGTCACGCAATTTTTTTTTCGTTTTCGACGTGCTGAAATACTACGGTTTATAAATGATAAGCATGCGCTAAACTACTAAAGAATTTTAGGGTGTCAAACGAAACGTGCGTAGTATATACTAATTCTGGAAAACGCCGTGAAATATATAACGAACGAAGTCGCATGCAAGACCTAGTATATCATAAAAACAAGTTACACAGCACTACGCTAATGAAGCAAGTTCGATGCCAAACGAGTACGAATTTATTTCCAGTCATCGCATTTTAAGTTACGGAACTTTAAAAGCTGCCTTTTGAGTAAGTGAAATGAATAATCCTTTCCACTGCGACCCGCACTTTCGCAAAACAATAGACTCCATCAAGTATAATGATGGTTTTAAACAAAACAGGCTATTTCTCAGCGAGGATCCATCTCCCCTCAAGGAATTGTGTGCTGATTTATCTAACGCTTCATGTCGAATTAATAACTTGAAGAGTGACTTAGAATAATCTTTTATGATTTGATGAGAGAGATACTATTGTTCGAAACGGATTGAGTCGCGAAGTAAGTATGTAAGATTGTGACTGTAATTAAATGTTTTGTTACAAATTACTCTTGGAACAGAAGTAAGATGTCTTGTTCAGGAATTTTGCCTTTGTTATAATTTTCTTGCGTAATGTGTGTCAGTGTCTTTTGGAGTTTCGAGACTTGGTAAAGGGCTAAAAGTTTTGATACGAGTCGTGCACCATTAGGAACTTCTAGGAAAGTCTTGGTAACGATAGAATTGAAGTGGGTTAGTGAACATATTAACAGACAAGAAAAAATAAAAACTTAAAAATAAGTACAAATGTAATGCTTATTTCTAAAGAAATCTCTTCCAGCATACCTGCTATAGGAAAGTAGATAATAATAAAGAGATGTGCTCAGCGTGTATAAAAGAGAAAAAAAAATGCATAAAATAAAAAATAACTATAATAATCTACACTAATATTATAAAGTGGAAAGATTTGTATTTTTGCATATAACGAATAAATTTAAAAACTACTAGAACGATTTCAAAAATACTTTTGCCGTTAGAAAGCTACATTATCACTGAGTAACATAGGCATTTTTTTTATATCGTTTGCCCTTACAATAAATAAATCCCAGGGACAAACTTTCTCGATGGTTGGCATCGACCTAAGGAAAGAGTGCTCAAAATTTAACAATATTATTACAGTTAATGTTACCTTTACTAAAATAAAACAAATAATATGACAAGACTTACATACATACAAATAAACATACATAATACATATATACTAATAATAAGTACTAATAATTTTATATAAGCAAAACTGTCCTAATTTTCATGCCTTATAATTTTCAATTTTCTTAATTATTTTTTAATATTCTTCTAAAATAAATACCACTAGAATATTAATAATTATTGTAAACACTATATACAAACGCAACTAGCAATAAGTCACACTACCTTCGTCTATATTTTTTTCGATCTATATAGTACACAGTTTAAATACTCCTACCTACTCTAGCATGCACTACGAATTAATACAGAAGTCAGTATTTATAATTATAGTCTTCCAGACTGAATTTCGGCCATGGTGACCAATCTCAGCGGAGACTATCCTGCGGCGCGGGAGATAATTATAGTGCAAAGTAAGCGCGCCTGCGCAGACATAGGGTGCACTCCCTCTTACCTTACTCTCATAGTTCGATGAGAAGGCAATCCGGCACAGGATCAGTATCAGGCGCAGGACCAACGGCTTAACGAAACTCCGGACTGTTAATAAGTAATCTCTAAAGGGAAATTAGATAACACTTTGCGGGGCCTGGGAATCGAAACCAGGGACCTACGGTCAGCAGTCGCGCTTGCAGCCACCAGATCAATGGGACAGTTTATTCATATGACTATATCAGGTTTATTAATTACTAGCAGCGCCGCGCGGTTTCACCCGCATAAGTGTCGATCCCGTGGAAATATCGAGATAAAAAGTATCCTGTCTTATTCTATATAGCTATAAGGTAAATGTACCAATACTCGTCGGGTTTTGATATTCACTGACTTTGAAGAACTGCTGCGTGAGAAGTATTTCATTTAGAATGAAACTTTTTGCACGACGAAATAGAATAATTATCCGTTATTCTAAATAAGTTGTTAATTTTTGTAATTTTTAGTGGTGATAAATACTTATTTAAGCAAATGTGAAAAAAGGGCGATTTGTACCAGTACTCGCCAGATTTGTACTATTACTCATCAAAAGGACCCAGTAGTCGTCAATTTTTGATGCTAATATGAACTTTCTGGCCTTGAACATAGAGTTCAAGATGATTACACATTAAAACATATTGTGACTGCCTTTCATATGAGTGGCAAGTCTAAGAAACAAAAGGTAGGTAGAAAACCAAATCGCAAGAAATTACTAAAGGTTGTGAGCTGTTAGCAGACTAGGTAGGTAAATTCTAATATATTTTAGCTTAAAAAAATAAGATGTCCGAATCACAGAATCAGTTTTTTTATCAGAATAAAGGAGCCCATATTAAGTGTTTAATGTTTTTTTTATGTTGTGTATTTTTGTGGAGTACAATAAAGTATATAAATAAATAAATAAATCAGCCATATTAGGCCCAAAACCCAAAATGGCCGGCCAACGAAAAAAATGTATTACCCTGGTCGAGGAAGACCTCCTTATAATTTTTTACTATTGCGCCGAATCTCTAAGACCATTCCTTCAGCTTTTTTAAAAGTTGAAAAATAAAGTTGTATACATTAAAAAAACCTGATTTTAGAACTATATAGGCAAAAAATAGGTATAGTAACACTCGTAGAGGTTTGTTGTCATTGTAGGTAATACTTGTTTAAGGTCACTTTTCTTTTATTTTTGCCGATCAGTAGTTAATATATTTTATTAAAGGGGTTTGAAGGTTTTGGCCCTAAAATCAGCCGCCATTTTGATTTTTTTTCAGAATCGCGGTGCATAACAAAAGTTATATATTTAGATAGAGGAAACTTATACGAACAAAAAATGTTACATAACATAATATCCTAAAGCGTCAGGTTTCGGAGTTATTCACCGAAATATAAGTCGAAAACATCAAGGATTTTTTTGTTTTTTTCCCTCCAGGTAAGCATATTGAACTATTGAGGTAATAGAAACGTTATGAAACCTTTATGGAGAAGAAACAAATGAAGAATAGACATTTTTTAAATAAATAATTAAACACGGCAATTTATAGTTCGTTTTATAATCCCAGAGACTAATCTGACAAGTGTAAAGTCAAACTTCTATACTAAAAAAAACGAAAACACAATAGACTTAAATGTCAGATTAGTCTCTGGGATTAAAAAACGAACTATAAATAGTCGTTTTTAATTATTTGTTTAAAAAATGTCTATTCATCATTTGTTTCTTCTCCATAAAGGTTTCATAACGTTTCTATTACCTCAATAGTTCAATATGCTTACCTGGAGGGAAAAAAACAAAAAAATCCTTGATGTTTTCGACTTATATTTCGGTGAATAACTCCGAAACCTGACGCTTTAGGATATTATGTTAATTACATTTTTTGTTTGTATTAGTGTCCTCTATCTAAATATATAACTTTTGTTGTACACCGCGATTCTGAAAAAAAATCAAAATGGCGGCCGACCTTAGGGCCACCCTCCATACAAAAATCTTCTAACCCCTTTATAAAACTAGATTTTTTTTAACTTTAAAAAACAGCTGAAGAAATGGTCGTAGAAGTTCTAAATAATAATACATTTTATTTCGCTGTCACTTTGTGTTTTGGGCCTGTTGACGTGAAAACATCGTTGCACTCTGTGGTAAATGCAATACGTCTGACCGACAATAACATGTAATATTTCAGCCGCTTATAACTACGAGAATGCTTGGGTAATGATTGAGCATACAATATATGGGTAATAATTGTACCAATTTTGAAGCAGGATCTAATTTGTGTTTGACGTCACATCGCAAGTGCAGTGGGTCCGACCCTCCTTTTTACTATGCGTCGAAATTTTAATTCGCAAACAAATGTTTAGGTACTAGATGCCATTGTCAAGAATTGACACAGCACTATTAGGGCCTAAAGAGAATCAACAGAAATATTGGCCGAGTTAAAAATGCATTTGAAGTTGACAATAGCAAAATTATTTCAAAATATGTCGTCTTATATCGGCCGTAAGTCTGGCCAAAAATGAAAAAAACTCTCAATAAAAGTAAGCTTGCATCATAAGGAATTCAATGAGCCTCAAAAGCCTAGTTCCAAGCAAATACAATAGCTACGGCAGTATCAGAAAACATAAGAAAATCTGCAGCAAGTAGCATAAAGTTAAAGATGTCGTCTCATATCGACCGCAAATCTGCTTAGAACTAAAAATATCACATACGGTGAAAGGTAATGCAATGAGCCTTTTTTTTCGTGGGGAAATCCTCATGGCTATCCTCAGTCTAGGAAGAACTGAGGGTTATCTCGGACTCCTACTGACTAAAACCCCACTGTTCCTTCTAGTACCATGAGTCCGGGGCTCGGGAGATACTTGTACATTCGCCACACCTCCGACTAGTATCAGCCCAGCCAAAAGCCAACCAAAGAAAGTTTTAAATCATAAGAAACACAATAAGCCTACAAAATCTACTTATGAGCGAATCCAAAAGCTAGGGTAGTACCTAAAACTTTTTAAGAAAAAAAAAACCGACTTCCAAAAAAACACTACAAAGTGAAAAATAACTTTATTTCGGAAGTCGGTGTCTTTGGATCTGTATTTTAGTTTTTTGCCACCGACTTCCGAAATAAAGTTATTTTTCACTTTGTAGTGTTTTTTTGGAAGTCGGTTTTTTTTTCTTAAAAAGTTTTTATTTCACGCTTTTTAGTGGGTCTGCTTTATCTAAGTTACAATAGCCTAGTGATTATCGCCTTTTACAAACAAAATATTGCTTTTCCCGATGCAGGGAAGTTAATTGTTGAGGAGTTCTCCAGGTCCACCATCAGCTCCATATCACCATTCACATTGTGACGAGCATAAATTGCTTAGCAACCATATTAAAGTACCTAATCGAATCGCAACCCGTGAAATACTTAGATATTATTGAGTACTTCCGATGGCCATCTGTGGTCTTCATCATCAGTTCCACTTCACCAAATAGTGCTTTCCGAGAGCAAATGCACGAGTTACTATAAAAAATACCCAAATCGCTATAGGTGTGCCTATAATATTTGAAGAGTTCCTTCGATTTCTCCAGGATCCCATCATCAAATCTTGACCTGATGCTTTTAGACTAGATGCTGATAATCCTAGCTGCAGCGTCAGGCCAGACTTATGTCAACATTACATTGAACTTAAAATTTAGTCCTGTTTAAAATGAGCCCAAACACGACTACGGTGCTGTAATTTCAAGGTTGGTACTTTTTCTGATGCTCCTGGCTTCAGCATCAGGTCTTTATGTACTTCGGTGTTCCTCATCAACAGTACGTTTATCCACACATCAAGCCCTTTTCAATGAGCCTAAACACGATATATCTGCTATTAGTTGTCGAGGAGTTAGGTACTCTGCAGACTATCCTGACTGCAGCATCAGATCATGACTTGATGATCATGAGACCAAATGTGGCAAATGCCCTATCAAACATCAAAACAATTTACTAAAACAGTCCTTGCCTGTTCGAGTAACTTCTTACTGTTAAGGAGTTGTACCTTCCATCATCAGCCCAGCTACCTGAGATGGTGACAACCATACGCAAATACACAAGATACTTCATAAAACATGCGAAAAACAATAAGTGAGCCTATAAAATTTGAGGGTTGCCCTCGATTTCTCTAAGATCCCATCATCAGATATTGAAATGGTGACAATGGGACCACACGGGAAGCACCAGCTTTCAAATAAAAAAAGAATCATGAAAATCGGTTCACCCAGTCGCAAGTTATGAGGTAACAAACATAAAAAAAAAAATAAAAAAAAAAAAATACAGTCGAATTGATAACCTCCTCCTTTTTTTGAAGTCGGTTAAAAATCATCGCCAATCGCCATGTTATTAATGGACGGCGCCCCGGCCTGTCATCGTGCAAGTATGTGTGAAGATTACGAGAACATTAGGAAGATTCAACGGCAGAAGACTTAGTAAGAAGATACCTCTATATACGTGAGGATTTGATTGGAACTGTAATATCCACACTCGATCTGAGTGAGGTACTGTTGAAAAACTACCATCAATTATCCAGGGCTTATTACAGCTCATTATTATACCTTTCCCAGTAAGGCAGTTTAGGTTAGAACTGAGAATACTTTTTACGGGCCGAGCGAGTGGAGCGCGCTTACGATACAGCATGCGAAGCGAGCTCTTCCTAGACACAAATAAGCAAAGCACGCTTAATTACACGATGAGCTCGCTTAATCAGAAGATGGACTTGCTTCTCTTAACAGCTTCTTAAACCAGCAAGCGAAGCGAGCCCATCTTCGACACGAGTGAGCCGAACGTACTTACACACGACAAGAGCGAGCGAAGCGAGCTCTATCACAAGTGAAGCGCGAGCACAGTTTCGTGTCGAGCTAGCGAAGCGAGCCCAATGACGCGACGACTAAGCAGAGCACGCTTACGCAAGCAATGAGTAAGCAAAGCGAAAACAGCTTAAGAGAAACCCAGTTTTATCGTCAAATGTAGCCCAAACCTTATTATATGTTTGTACAGACATCAGCACATCAAGCTACCCGAAACTGTCAAATTTTCCCAATCAACTTTGAACCTTATGCTTTAGCAATAAAGTTGAAATATTTACAATATGACGAGTTTAGAGGCAAGTATTAAGCGTGTCCCAGTAATAGTCAAAAAAGTACTTAAAATGACGAGATTTGGGTCAAGTAGTAATTTTTAGGTACCAATAGATGTCACGTTAAAAAATAAATACTTTTATGATAAAAGTGTTCCAAACTTCAAGTTATATCATTAGTAAATTAACTTAACTAATTCATCAAACAATCAGACTTACCACATACCCCACAGAAGGTTCGTAAATCAAAACACAAAACTACGTGCCGAGGTTGACATTTAGCAGCTAAACTTGCAAAAAGATGAAAAAATTGTGGGACACACTTTTTAAGTGAGATATCTCAGCCACCATTACAGTTAAAACTCAGTGTTTTATTTTAATTGTGCAATATGTTACCAAAAAATATGTTGCCATAAAAATGGGCCAGTTAAATGTTTATTAGAAAAAGATATTGATGTTTTTAGACAATTTGACGACTTCTGGGTCACTGTCGACTTCACCCGCGTTTACCTTACCTATTATTGTAAAGTTTCATCAAAATCCATCCAGTTGTTTTTGTGTGAAAGAGTAACAAACATCCTCACAAACTTTCGCCTTTGTAATATTAGTGTGACTAGCTGCGCCCCGCGGTTTCACCCGGAAAAGTCTCGATCCCGTGGGAATATCGGGATAAAAACTATGTTATGTCCTTTCACGGGACTCAAACTATCTCTATACCAAATTTCATCTAAGTCGGTTCAGCGGCTTAGGCGTGAAAAGGTAACATACAGACAGACCGACAGAGTTACTTTTGAATTCATAAAATTAGTATGGATAGTAGGAAGGAAGTAGGATTAGTAGGATGTAGGATTAGGATAACACCTAGGCCCACAGTTTATCAAAATGATAAATAATGTTCCTAGCAACACCTGCAGTGAATGTGGTTACCGTATTATAATGATCATATTAATAAACTTCGGTCAATATCGGGTAATGAATATTTATTTTACCAGAATAAATTAATCAGTTTTACGATTTTGCCAAACCTAATTAATAACACTTCATGATAAATTTTACATTGTGCGCAACATTTTGAATGCACTGAAAATATTATTTCGTTGTGACCCTTCACGTCAGAACGCTAAAGCCTGTCCAATACACAAGAGAAGCAATTTATAATAAACTTGGTAAAACTTATCAATCACATCTTTCCGCCATGATTTCACCGTGACTCGGCACAGAAGGACTGGACAATGCAAGGACGCTGGATTTTTGAGGTCGACCCTCTGACTTCTGACGGAGATTAATGGACCAACGGCTTCAAAGACCCTACCATACAAAACGATACATAACCCTCCCATTCTTCTCCACAATCCATTGATTTTTTGCGAAAATAAAACTAAAGGGATGTCGAAGAAAATCCGCAATGAATGCAATAAAAAGTGATGTTTCAGCTTTGATATTTTCATCCGGTCTCTATGACCCCGAGGGAATCTCGCGTGTTATGCAGGAAATGTGTGGTTTATTGATTGAAAATCGCTGCTACCTATGCGATTGAAAAAGAAAGGTTCACCGCTCGATGGTTACGGGGGTTCTCGAGTGGAAACACTTGATTTTTCACGCATTCCATCCTATTGAAGCGAACGAAATCGACGATTGTGATGATAAAAGAATATTTTATTATTGCGGTGCCGCAATTTTTGAGAAATGGTTTAACTTGTGTTGAGAGATCTCGTTTCTTTTCTTGTTTTTATTCATAGAATATTTTTCATTATTCCCCTTTGAGCACCACAGTAAAATATTGATTGGTGCTCAAATGGGAATATCTTTAGTGCTCAATGCATAAGTGGTAAAAAAATAGGTGCTCAAACGGGAATACTTCTAAAATCTTGCCTAAAAAAATTGCTTACTGCAACGCATTATGGCAAGCAGCTTTTAATTAACTATCATAATTTTAGCTTGAAAAATTGAGTTCGTTTTAACCGACTTCAAATAAGGAAGAGGTTCTTATTTCGTCTGTACATATATACATATATTTATCCATGTACTTGAATATCATATTAGTTTATGAAAAGATTTTAATATTTCTTCTTTGTTTGATAGGGTAGGTATATTTTTGAGAGGACTACGGGACCACCCATATAAATGATAAGTGGTTTTTGAGTAAGCTTCAATAATACGTATTTTTTACTTAGTGTCTATGTTAATGATGTTATAATAACTTTCTGTCTCTGTTATTTATATAACAAGTATACGAATTTATGTGGGTTCGGTACCACAACTTAAAAGTGAAAAATATAAAATTTTTTTTTTTTTTTTACTGGACCTAAGACCATACTGCGTAAAGAAACTAGAAGACTGACTTGCCAGTTAAAGGTTTAATATTTAATCAACTTAATTACCAACAATTCCAAGTTAACACTTCTTAAGCTTCCGTTACTAAGGAGACTTAATCCCAAGAATTATGAGCCATAACTTTATTTAATATAAAACGTATTCACTTATCTCACAACATCGTAGCTATATTAAAACCTTAATACTTTCGAACCTTCTTAAAAAAGCAATTATTTTTTTATTACACACCATTGCCAGTTAATACTGGCATAAAAGGCTGTCAGATTTATTTCCTTTGCCAAAAATTCTTAATTTAAAAAAGAGCCACCGCTTAACTTTTCATTGCCATTCACTTCACTTGCAGCTATAAGTAAATTTATCAAGGCGGTGAGGGCCCTCGACGTTAGCATAAAAGGCGAAACCCTTTGGCTGGAGTTTGGAACAATGGTGGCTCTAACAATGGTACACAACAGGCTCTTCATTGTACTACAGACATCTTGTGATACAAGGATCTTCTGCAACCAACAAAACCGGTCTTTAGTACGATGGTTTCATTGGGGTGCTTAATTGAGTGCAATTTAGATAGCACGTGAGACCGGTGATTATTCTAATTTTGAGGTGTTTTGTATCGATGATTTGGGTAGGTAATTATTATTTTTACCACGTAGCGTGACCATTGATGAGCATCACACTAATATTATAAAGGCGAAAGTTCGTGAGTGTGTGTGTGTGTGTGTGTGTTTATATGTTTGTTACTTCTTCACGCTCAAACGGCTGGACCAATTTTGATAAAACTTTGTATGGAGGTAGCTGACACTGGATTAACATTCAGGCTACTTTATATCCCGATATTCCCACGGGATCGACACTTATGTGGGTGCGGGTATATACATTGTATATTATAAAAAAAAATAAAGAAAAAGGCAGTAGCTTATAGGGCATCAAAAAATTCGTCCGCATCGCTGTCAATGAAATAAGTGCTAAAAAGGTTGGCAGCATTACCACGTTGGATGGCAATGCTGATTCTTTAGGCTAAAAATAGGCCAGCCCTCTGGTCACGTGAAGAGTCAAATAATTAACTAATAAATAACTTACCAAGAAGTTATCACCAACTTCATATTCAAGTGACCAATTTCACAATTAACAATACCATTAGCAACAATCGTCCCAATTAAAATGATTTTGTAAAATTAACCCAACGAATGAGGTTCGAACACCGATACTTATTAAAAAAAATCAACGCTTGAATTTATTCCATTGAAATCGGAAACAATAACCACTACATATTCTGTGTCAGTTTAAATGAATTGCATTAAAATTGGTGACAAGCGATATTCGACCGAAATGTCGCAGTTATTAATAATGTTTAATGGTGAATTTTGTTTAACAAATTAATTTTTCGGCGATGATTATTTTGTTGATTTTTAATGTGATTGAGGTGGACGGTTGGATTATTGAGGTTTTGGGATTCTCCTCATCATTATTCTTTTATGGTTTTCTGTGATATAATTATGTAGATAATGGTCATCCCAGATCTTTTTGAATATATTTGAAGGATTAAAGAGGTTCAGAAGGAGGTTAGTGTGAGGTCTTGTACCTATTCGATCGCGAAACCGAATAAGCGCCATCTGGTGACAAAATCAATATCAGAAGTCATTTATTCAAACTAGGCTGAGAATTAGCACTTTTCGAACGTCAAAATTACAAAAGACAGTCCGCCAAAACGCCCGCCCTTCGCCACTTCCTAGTGCTTTCGCTGGGAAGAAGAAGTGGCGGAACAAACTCCCCAGCAGCTTAGCTGTCTGTTCAGTTAGAAAATAATTGATTTTTTACAATACTAAGTATGCAAAGTAATTAACATAACAGGACACAGAACATTAAATTTAATTATTTGCCATGGGTTATACACCACCATAGGTTTGACAATAATGTGAAACGCTATTATTCCAAACAAATTGACGTAGGTATGTGAATGTTAACGTGACCTATAAATTCACACTAGGCCTACAGTTTCCTATGGTTGTATAGCATAATCAGCCTATAGTGTTCCCACTGCTGGGACACAGGCGTCCTCTCGGTAAAAGAGAGTGGGCTGTAATCTAGCACGCGGGCCCAGGGCTGTATGAGTTGCACGAATGCCTGTACAATATTAAATGACAAAGACATTAAAGTGTAAGAAAACAACCCTTGCCCTACAACCAGAATGAACTACAACAACAGTCAGTGGCGTGCATTGCATATAGGCATATAAGCAGTGCCTACCTCGATATATCAGCATAAGCCTGTCAATTACATTTTAGTGTGCATTATTGAGTTTCTTAATTGTAGGGCAATTAAAAAACTCACTAAATTATCATACCTAACAAAAAACAAAATCTTCATACAAACACGCGCGGCAGTAGGCAGTCGCAGGACGGCCTACTCGGCTCCCTTATCATTCGCACATTGTCATTGGTCTTACAAGTTACTCTGTGTTGGTCTTTACTCGTACAAGTTAATACGACATAATTAAAAATACGTACGTCTCACGCGTAATACCATGATGTTCGACCTTCGCAATTTATCACCCTTAAGTAGGCATGCCTACTCAAATAACCACACTTTTGACCTCACTTTTTTTCTGATTAGTGACCGCGTTTGCCTAGACTAGACCCGGCCTAGTGCCTACCTATTTTGAAAACCAATGCACGCCACTGACGACAGTACTTAAAATACACGAAATAATCAAAACTATACAGACAAAATTCTCAGAAAGCACAAAAACCACTACCAAAAAGTTTCTACAATCAACACAATCGCAGAATATCGTGATTCAAAACCATTCGATTGCACCATTTTAAGAAAAACGACTAAACTCAGTTCACGCTTTGGCTCGAGTAAAAGCAGCCATTGCATATTGTTGCGAGTTTTATTCGCTTTGACTAAGTTTCGATTGTACACCGCAATGCGCCGAGACCGCCTTAAAAGTATTAAGAGCAATCACAATAAAGCAGGGCTTAACTTCGCACAAACTTTCAACTGTGTAACCGATCCTTTTAGGAAGTTTAACATACTGAACGAAATAGGGAACAAATAGGGAACTTTTTTCATAATGCCAGTATGTGGAGCTTTTAATAACGTTGGAAGTTTTTTAATTAGATTTGGAAAGCTTGATATATTTACATTGTTGAGATGAGATCGTCAAGTGTCATGTTGTGGGTTTACTTGGGTGGGTACTTTCGAAATAAGTTTGTCGATGGGATTATGTGATGTTCAAAGGTCACGTGAGCTAAAGCGACGTAGGAAGTTATTATTGAACTTACTTTAAAACAACAAACAAACAATAAAAGTATATGACCGACTACAGTAAACAAAATCAAAAAAATATATGATATTCTTCAGGATATATGCTAGGTAAATAGTGTGTTAAAATACAATATTACAACTAATTTGATACCATAGTAAAAAATTATGAACATACCTCTAAAAAAATTCTTTTTACAATAAAAACCATACTAATATACATACAATAATTCAGATTTTTTGTCAGATTATTCTACAAGCAACATACTAAAGCACTAGTGTTTTAATTTTTTAGTCCAAACAGTAGATTTTTTGTAAATAGATAATTGCTTCATATTCTGCAATAAATTACCGGCGTTGTGTCATCGCGCTTCTCTTTCTTTTCTATACGGTCCGACAAAGACCGCGCTTTAGATCATGATGTCTTAAAGGAAACTCCATTATGAGGCGTTCTGTTCACACAGTCCCAGTTAATATCATAGTTTACCCAACTTACCTACCTAAGATTATGTAGGTTTAAGTTTATAATTAGACATACAATATTAATACGCTTGTTCATGTTACAACATCATGTATATTAGAGCTAGGTTCTTAACTAAAACAATAACTAGTGCCATTGTTTTAGCAAGATATCTTTGGAGATGATTAATGTTACCTACTAGGTGAATGTGTTCATCATATCTTGTCTTCTCGCTAATCTCACAGAGCGACAGAATTTAGTGACAAGCAAACGATGTTTTAAATTGCTGAAATGAGACGTTGGTTAATACTAGCTATGCCTTCAGGGTTCACTTAAATTGGCATTTTATTTTTAGAACTTGTTTCTGCCGCGACTTCGTTGAAATTTCTTGTTCCCCCGGCTTACCCTATCGCATTGCATCGCCTGCTCGTGCAATTACCTACTTCGTTTTGCGCTTAGTGTTCTTTCTGACTTTTTTTTATGTTCGGCTCCTAGTACTAAGGGTCCTAGCTTGATGTTCATATCCTAAGCCTTCTTCAAGGATTTGGGTATCAAATGCTATAATAATTTTTCAGATCCAACTGGAAGTTCCGGATATTAACGCGTTCAAACAATCAAATTTTTCGGGATGCATTAAGAAGCCTCCTCGTGTAGCGCAGTTTGTTTTGCCAGTTACTCAACTGAACCGAGCGCTCGGCGCATCCTGGACAGTCACACCCAACACCATATTTGACTGGCCATTTTTTTCCTTGCGGTGGTAGGGCTAACGCCCGCCTGGTTTGCGACCACCCTCCCACAGGCGTGATCGGGGTCAAGAGCGGGCCAATTCAGCATTAAAAAACAAACAAACTCTTCAGCTTTATTATTAGTATATACATATACATAGATTAGTATATGTGAAAAGTATTATGTCTTTTTGGTGTTTCAGTGATCGAATTAGAAATGAGGAGATCGACAGGAGAACCAAGGTAACCGACATAGCCCGAAGAATTGCCAAATTTATGTCGCAGTGGGCAGGGCACTTTGCTCGCAGAACAGATGGCCGATGGGGCTGAAAAGTTCTGGAGTGGTGACCGCGTACCGGAAGACGTAGCATTGGAAGGCCTCCCGCAAGGTGGACCGACGACCTTGTGAAGGCCGCAGGAACCCGTTGGATGCGAGAAGCACGGATCCGGTCGATGTGGAGGTGCTTGGGGGAGGCCTATGTCCAGCAGTGGACGTCTTTCGGCTAAAATGATACTGTTTCCGTGACTATACTTACTTATTCGTGATAAGACTTGTCGCCGAGCAGTCAGAAGTTATCAAATAGGCAGACGTAACGTCACATCATCACGCCTGAATTTTCTGAAGGGTTATGCAGAGTTATACCTATAATACACCCATTTTGCCAGTTTTGTTTAAGACCGGTGTAATAGGGCAAGCCTTTTGCCATCAGCCGGACATTAATTCAGACTCCGGACTGTTACTGAGAAATTCAAGATTAAAAAAAAAAAACATTTATTGCTGAATTTGTCCGCTCTTGACCTCGATCACGCCTGATGGATAGCGATGGACGAGGTCTATGGAGGAACGAGCGTGCCCAGAAGATGCCTAATGCACTGGAATTCCCACGCATCGACGAAACACAGCAGGCTGCTTGACGCCGGACTGCGGTGGGAGGGTGGTCGCAAACCAAGCGGGCGTACCTCTACCACTGTAAGAGAAGAATTGGCCAGTCAAATAAGGTATTGGGTGTGACTGTCCAGGATGCGCCGAGCGCTCGTTTCAGTTGAGTAACTGGCGGAACAAACTGCGCTACACGAGGAGGCTTATTCATGTATCCCAAAAAAAAAATGGAAAACGTAATAACACTCCCTGACCCGGGGATCGAAACCTGGACCGTTCAGCAGTAGCGCTTACCCTTAATTGTTTAAAAAATAAACCTATGGTGTTGCGTTCAAGAAAAAGTTATTACTTAGTTTCGTAAGATATAAAGTAGCAAAGAAAAATCCCGTATCAGGGATTTCCGTTTCCTGTAACGAACTTATCTGTAGGGGGTGTGTATGGTAATGAGTTATTAATGATGTTTGTAGAAGAGCAAACAACCTGAGTACTTAGCTACTAAGATAAGTAGGTAGTCGAACAGAAAAGGAAAAGAAAGAAAGAAAATATGTTTATTAAACAACGTTTATGATAATGCTAAGATATTACTTGGCTGATGATCGCACACGAGGTTTTCGGTGCCTAAGATTTCAGTTTCCATAGTTAATGTATTTTGCTATTACCACAAGATATGTAGGTATGCTTCTTCCTTACATCTTCACCGGTGTAACAGTATAGGGTAATTTAAACTTACTAAAAAAAAAAGAATTATCAAAATCGGACTGCTCTGTAAAAAGTTATGCGTGATCATACATAAAAAAAAAAAAAAAAAATATACGCGTCGAATTGATAACCTCCTCCGTTTTTTCGTCGGTTAAAAAATGAGTTTCATTCGTCTCTCAATTTTTTTTAATGATTTTAAAACGAATAGTTTTAGAATTATTTAAGAAAATAGATGAAAATTTACTATTCACCTTTTCTTTGAAACTACTAAGCTTAACATTTTCAAAGAAATACAACAAAAGTTCTATATTTGTAGATTACAGGAAAATCTTTAAGAAGTCTTTGATCTTAAAATAACATGGTAAATCTCTCAATATTGTGCGTACAAACGTACAATTAGAGCAGTGGTGGCCAAGTGGTACGAGTTGTTAGGTCGTAGGTTTGTACCTAGACAGGCGCTTTACTTTGTGTAAATTATTTCATCACCACTGCTCTCAAAACGGTGAAGGAAAACATCGAGGAAACCGGTATGTCCTAGAACCAAAAATTTGAAGACATGTGACATCTACCAACCCGCACTGGGCCCGCGTGGTGGATTACAGAACACTCCCTCTCACAGAGAGCAGGCCCGTGTCCCAGCAGTGGGAACATTATACGCTGATTATGTAAACTTACATTTGCAGTTGGAATTTGCGGGAGAATATTTTTTTTAACTACAACGTTAACTCTGTTCATCGAACGGAACCCTCTCCACGCGAGCTCAACTCGCCCTTGTCCGGTTTATTGTTGTTGTAGCTCCTGAACAAAAGATGCACCAACTTCTTTGTAAAGTAAAAAACCTCATTGTCTTGTCACTGCACCTTTTTGTTGATTAAGTTCCTTGCAAGTTGCAAGACAGCTTAGTGTTCCTTGGGACACGTCGAGTGTCAGTTTCTGTTATGTTTGTTTCGGTAAATTCTGAAGTAGAAGAGAATTCTCCAAGGGTATGGGGCTGAGTAAGGATGAATATTTACTGCATAAAGAGCCTCCACTAGAATAAATAGCCATTTATTAATAGCCATTTATTAGCTTAGTTTTTCAGCTATATCTTGGGCAGACTGCACCCACGTAATTCAACCAATGTTTACGCCACAGTATAGGTAGGTAAATCTGAAGTGGCAGTGGGCTGGCCATGTTTGTCGAAGGAAGGATGACCAGTGGAGCAGACGAGTCCTGGAGTGGAGACCGTGTATCGGCAAGTGTAGTGTGGGACGGCCCCCAGCTAATCTGCGATGGCGATTTATTTGCCAAAAATGAGAACAAATATGAATTGATGGAAAAATAACTTTAACTCCTACACAATAAAGTTCAGTTTACGCTAAAACTTCAAATATTTTCATAAATTTTTCAATAGTGCTAGTCACTGAAATAAACTTAATTGTCATTGAAATAAAGTTAATATTTGTTTAACTTGAATTATGGTGGGGGTGTGCAGCACTGCGCACTTTTATTATAGATGGACCGACGGGACAGACTGGATGAGAATGGCGGAGGATAGGGTGTTGTGGCGCAGCCTGGGAGAAACCTATGTCCAGCAGTGGACTGCGATAGGCTGAGATCTTCTTCTTCTTCTTCTTAGCGTGTCGATAGCAATCTAAATGTACTCGGCCCAGAATTCGGCTATTTGTTTGGCGCCATCACTAGCATCCATCAGTTCCTGTAACGTGCAGCTGACAGGACACGCAGGGTACGATATTAAGTGTCCCATCGTTTGTGGAACAGCACCACATTTACACTCCAAGGCGGAGTCGTCTATAAATCTCCACCTGAACAGGTTTTCCTTGCTTCGGCCAACCTGGGTCCGGAGTCTGTTTAAAGACTTCCAGGTTACCCAAGGTAACTCATGTCCAGGTGGGAGGTCTTCAGCGGGTGATAGGCTGAGTTGATTTATTGAGAAGTAGGTCTTATCAGAGATTAGATTTGAAAAGTTGTTAAAGTATTGTATCTTCATCAATGATGTTTTGAATACTAAGTATGAAGTTCAATCATTCTTATTGTTGTAATGATGTATTGATCGTAATTTATCTAAAACCTGCACGTCGCTTTAACAAACCCTTGTACCCTAAGATTTTTATAATAAAAATGAAGCATCGAAATTCGCCTTTAGTTCCCATGGGAATCGGTAACAAGATCGATCACTCTGACGTCAATATTTCCTCTACACAGTCAAAATATCAAGGCACTTCGTTTTCAATTTTTCCTTGTTATTACAATAAAGTCTAGAGTATTCAGAATATGGTTGGCAGTAAAATGAAAACAGCAACGCTCTGGCATTACGCCAGCAGTGTAATGTGGATAAAGTGATTCTATCCCCAAACACCAAGGAACTTTAACTATACTGCAAAAGTGACATTAGCTAGGTTTCCCTACACTGAGGTGCAGAAAAAATGGTGAAAATTGTCAAAAGTTAGATTAAATAAGTTTTCGAGTCGACGGTAATGCGAAATGGTTTCATTTGGTATTCTTACTTGTGTTTTGGTTAAGAAACTATAGTTTTGTGTAAGGGTTGGATGAAGGTAAATTATTTTGTATAAAACTGTAATGTTTTGCTATTGTTGGAAGGTTAGAACTTGCTTTACTTTAGTCTTCTGAATTCTTAACAAGCTAAGTTATTGAGAATTTGCTTATTAAATATTCTATGAACGAGTACTTAGAATTATAGAGATATAATAATATAAATGTTTAAATATTATATTAGATTCTAGGGATTTCTATATTTATGTAATCTAGGCTCGCCCTCTATTACAAGACTTCAGAAGAAGAAATCTGGCGAACAAGCAAATGTGGGTGTATTATTATGTACTTATACTACACCCACATTT
Organism: Amphipoea lucens; assembly: GCA_947508005.1. Taxonomy (NCBI): domain Eukaryota; kingdom Metazoa; phylum Arthropoda; class Insecta; order Lepidoptera; family Noctuidae; genus Amphipoea; species Amphipoea lucens. Next base: position 4,725,266 of record OX382371.1, read on the forward strand.
CCCAGAACGGGTAGGCAGAGATGTACCTTCGCCTACTCTTTTGAGGAATAAACAGTGTTTTGTTTATTACGAAAAAAAACTTTATGAAAAATAATATCGACGGTTCCCCGGCTATTTGAGCTAAGCGACATTTTTTGCGAAATTGAGTTATATACATAAATTGGAATCAGAAAAACTCGCTGATTCCATGTATACAGGGTGTTACAGAAAGGGTATATCAATACAAACGGGTTGAAGAGTGTATCTGGTCTAGAATCTCTGTACAAAATTTCAGCTCAAAAGCAGGAACTTTGAAAATGCTTAATATTTTTTTATTTCGATAGTTTATTAAATTGAAATCGTAACAAACGTGTCACCGCACTACGAGGGTCATTATCCATTATCTGTAGTGTGTCTGTGCGCCTAGTACACGCATATCACGCCGCCGCGCGCCAGTGCAGCGCCGTGATGTCGAAATAAAAAAATATTAAGCATTTTCAAAGTTATTGCTTTTTCGTGTGTGTTTATGTTACAGCGTGGCACGCGCATCCATGGATGGTGACGGCTGATGCCTCGACCGTCTGTGTAGTGGCCACACTGCTGTGTATTCGTAAAATTATTATAAAACAAAAAAATAGCTACTTTATTTTAATTGTCATGTTTGTGTACGATAGCGCAATAAATAAATATTGTATTCTACCACATAAATGATAGTACTTTTATACTGATAATTAAAGCAATTCGTGCAAAATTATTCCCTAACCATTCCAAAATATCAAAAATGCACAACGTTAATATTCAAGTTTTCGCAACTCGTGTTAAATACATGATGGCAGTTAATATTGATGTTATATAATCTATTCTAAATTTTATTTATGAAATATGGAGGTACCGTAGTGCCCCCAAGCTATCAGGGGTACTAACCTACCTTTTCTTGACGCGTTTTGTCGTATTTTCAAGATGTAAGGTTTGCAGAGTTAGGCGTTGTAGAGTAAAGGCTTGGCTACATTTAGATCTGATAACTTTTTTAACTTACTTTACATGACATGTTTTTGGTGGGATTGTATTATCCGAGGAGTTATAATAAATATCAAATTGAAATAGCGGTTTTTAATAAAAAAAGAGCTTAGAGAATTAGTTTTAGAGCAGAAAATGGCCGCTCAGGAACCCCCTAGTCAACAAAACTCGTCCACAAAACATTGTGCAGTTCCACAAAAAGTACTAATTAACGAAATTACTCACACTCCACTAGATATACGAATGAAAAAGCGAAAACAAAAAAGTAACAGGCGCCATTTTTTCCAATTTTGCTCGGTAAACCAGCGGTCAGTCGCTGTACTCAGGGGAAATCTGCTTCTGTTGATTCAATAGAATTTTTTTCTACCCCCCTTTCACATACTTCGGTAAGTTTAAATAACAATATAAATACTACAATCATAAATAAATACAATATAAGAACAAAAAAATCGATTCGTGAAGCGGAAAATGGGTTCTGTATATATTTTTTCAGTTGCAGATCATGGGATTAAAGACAAACACGGTGTTTCGCAGCTGTGGTTTGCGTTTTAATTATTTCATTATCTGCGGGAAATGTTCAGGTGGTTTTAGGCTTGAAGGCTGCTGCATTTGTTTGGTAATTTATCATTTGAGGCATTTTATTTTAGCTTTGAGGGGTTGCAATTAAACGTTTTTGATTTGGTGAAAAAAAAGTTATGGTAAACAAAAAAAAAAACCGACAAAAACCACTACTTTTAAGTAGTACCTACTTCACAAGAAATCATATAAATCTACTTGCTATGTAAATATCAGTGACAGGGAGTTATTAAAACATCATCAATATAAAGTAAGTGGAAAAAATCGTATTAATGTAGCTAATTCAAAAACTATCAGAGCAAAGTTAATAAAATTTATATGGTACCACCCCCTAAGGCTTACCTTATTTATTAAAAAAAAATTTTGGAGTCCGTCTATATATGACGAAGTTATGCCTGAAAATACATTAATCACCCCTCCTTTTTTTGAAGTCCGTTAAAAAATACACTTAACTGAAGTCTTTTAATTTATAAGTATTATGGAATCAACAAAGTAAGTAATATCTGTGACTAAAAAGTGGTCATAAGCAGTGGGATAATGTAACACATTAACAGTAGCAATGGCTTTTATTTTGGCAGTTCAACAACATTCATTGCTTACGTTGTTCAGCAGACAAATTTTTCGAACATAACATATGAAGCAATGGATTAGCAATATCCTTCAAATTCATTCAGATTGTTATTGATAGGGTGCTGGCTTTTATTATAAAAAAACTATTTATTTAAATCTTCAAGGTACAGTTTGTTTCTAACAAAGGGAACCCTAAAAGTAGAGCGCATAAAATAATTATGTATGCAACGAGAATTATGCTTGTCGGTTAATATTGACTACTCTATTTTCTCTACTCACATAAACTCAATATTTACACGATTCATTGGAAATAGAGGAAAACAATAACTTAAATACATAGAGGTATGAGGAACAGTATGTAAAGTTCACTCATACTCCATAGAAAAGGGAGGATCCTCCGACCAGACGGGTATTGCGTCTGACGGGCAACTGCCCGATGATTCATGTCGGGCCGTTTGTATTTATGCTAGTTGCGCGGTAAACAGTGCTTGCGAGATGCAGGATTTTGCGTGACGTCAGTATGACGCGTTGTTCGCATGTGGCGTTGTTGATACCGCTACAAATACAATACGAAGCCCAGCGGCCAGACTGGCAGGCAAACGGTCTTGAGTTCGAACCACGTCCACTACAAACGTCAAGAATACGCAACGCTACGCCAACCACAAAGCAAGCTGCGTCAACGTCAAAGTCACGTCCATCACTAGCATTAATATTTGTTTAGATATTGGGTTAACTGAAATACTAGCTGTGTTCAACCCGTATGTACAGTCACCAAAAGAGAAAAGTAACCAATGTGGTTGGACATAGTTGAAATAAGAACCGATACATGTTTTTGAATGTTTAATATGATAAATGAACTGTTTGTTTTCTATTAACTAAATTAAATTTTACTCGAAATTATCCATTGGTTTCTTACTAAACTTCAACTATATCCGATGATCCTGGTTACTTATCTCCTTTGTTTTAAGCCTTTTGTGTTTTAGTCATGAGGATATTGTTAAAGGCGTTTTGGCGAAATAATTACTTATTTATATATTAACCGGTGTGTGAACAGACCATAAGATATTAATTTAATAGTACATTCGCTGCGTGGTTCCGAGAATCATCTAATTACATCTCACGGGTGTCGTAAGTCGCAAAGGGATTATGGGAGGTGAAAGGGCTGCACTTAATTACTTGTGTTATCTAATCTATCCTTTTATTTCCTTTGGTATATTTTCCATTACTGTAGCCTTTATAGGGTTCCGTACCCAAACTTGTCAACGGGACCCTATTACTGAGGCTCCACTGTTCTTCCGTTTGTCCGTCACAGGGTTGTATCTTTTGAACCGTATTAGGTAGACACTTGAAATGTTCACAGAGTGTGTACTACTATGGCCGCTATAACAGCAAATAATAAAAATAAAATAAAGTTAAACATTAAAAATGTAGTGTTAAATATTATACATTGGTGCGGAACTCTTCGTGTGCGAGTCCGACTCGGACTTGACCGCCTTTTTAACTATTTCTCGATGTTTTGAGGGTTTCGTTCTGCGCTGCCTTATTAAATGTTTTTGATTCTTATCTAAAACAAATTAAAGTAAAAGTTCCACAAATTGTTGCTCGAGTTTTTACATGTGACATATTTTGTTAATTAAATGCACCCAAGGTACCGTAGCTAATCTAAAAATATATCAGTGCACACCACAACTACTTACCCAAAATTTCACAATAATCAGCATATAACATTCCCATTGCTGGGACTCAGGCCTCCCCTCGGTGTGAGGCAGTGGGCCGTAATCCACCACGCGGGCCTAGTGCGGCTTGTTTGAAAATTCAATTGTATCGTGAAGAATTAAGTCCTACAAACTGCAGATTGTAAGACTTAATTCTTCACGATACAATTCATATATAAGGTCCCATTAAAATAGATGGACAAACTTTTAGAAATCATTCAGATCACCAAAATAAGGACGATGCGATGGTAATAAATGTAAAAAAATACATAAGCAAAACGCATATATTCTTACAAGAAAAATTATTAGCTAACGAAAATACACTAATGTGCCGGCTATTTATTATTTTAGGTCAAAATAAAATCACTTTAATCAGTGTTTTTTGCTTGAATATCTTTGGTTAGACGTACTGAGCACTGTGTTAAAATTTGTCCATCTATTTTAATGGGACCCTGAATATTAACAATGTAAACGAATAAATTCTTATAACTCGCTGAAAGTATCTCTAACCACAACTATATTTCCTTCACTATAAACAGAGCAGGGACAAACCAATCTTAATTACACCACACACTTGCGTAAATTAAATAAAGGACGCGACACACTTGGGCGAGCTTAAGGGGTAGATTCTCACACATTAGTGGAAAAAATGTAATCTTACGTCATTGTTTTGATTTGATTAAATAAAAAAAGTTTTTTTTTTAATGCGAAATGTGACAGAGACAAAGTCGAAGATGCAGTGAGCTCACCCAGAAGAAGCCTGTTCACTCTCACTTTGAAGAGATTCGGGTTGTATGCGCTCGGAAACACAGAAGCAGGTATAGAGTTCCACTCTTTTGCTGTGCGCATTATAAAAGACATTTGAAAACGCTTAGTGCGAATTGGTGGAATAGCAACTAGGCAGGGATGGTAACTTGCAGTGCGTCTGGATGTCCGAAGATAGAAGGGAGCCGGTGGAATGAGGTCGTGGAGTTCTTGGGCACACTCACCGAAGTACAATCTGTAGAAGAGCGACAAATGAGAATGGAATAAAGTCACCCAAAAGGCAATGGAGAGGGCTATGAATCAGAAAAGAAGAGATCCGCAGGTGAACAACGGTAACCTGGGCTGTGCCTGTGTGGGCTATGTCTAGAAAAATTGCCAAACTTAAGTAGCACATTGGTCGCAGAACAGATGGCCGATGGGGCCGAAAGGTTCTGGAGTGGCGACCACGTACCTGAAGACGTAGCGTTGGAAAGCCTTCCACATGGTGGACGAATGACCTTGTGAAAGCTGCAGGAATCCCCTGGATGCGGCGAAGTGGTGGTGCTTGGGGGACGCCTATGTTCAGCAGTGACCGACTTTCGGCTGAAATTAATTAAATAAAATAAATTTTCGTAATTATAAGCCGCGTGTCCGATAGGATTTTCCATCGGCAAAATTGACGAACTTCCATAAGTACAACTTCTCACCCTTACTTAACCCTTTTAAGGGATTATTTTCAAAAACCCTTCCTTAGTGCTCACTTTCGTTATATATTATAAGAGACTCATCTGCCTTGCCTTTTCCCAACTATGTTGGGGTTGGCTTCCAGTCTATCCGGATGCAACTGAATACCAGTATTTTACATGGAGCGACTGCCTTTCTGACCGCCACAACCCAGTTACTGGGTAATACGATACCCCTTGGTAAGACTAATTGTCAGACTTTCAGGCTTCTGACTACCCGTAGTGACTGTCAAAGATCCACGAATGACAGCCGGGACCAACGGCTTAACGTGCTTTTCGAGGCACGGAGGGGTCTCGGTATGTAAAGATGGTCACCCAGCCACAGACAAACCGCGGCAAGCGTTGCTTAAACTGATCGATCGACCAGTCCGGCTGTTATCATTTAACGACAGGCCCCTCGTTATATAGAGAAAATTTTCTGGTGTTTCTAGAGCCAGCGTGCAGTGGTTTGTGCTGTGCGCAGTCTGTCAGTAAATTTAAGATTAATCGCTTAATCCCCGCTAGTATGACACAATTGATTTCTATTGTAATGGGCCGCCAGAGGCCCGCGCCTGGACGGGGCAAAAATCTAATGACTTAGAGTACCTAGTCATTTGAATTTTGCAAATCTGCTTAATCATAACTTCCTAACTAATCACACTAATATTATAAAGGTGAAAGTTTGTGAGTGTGTGTGTTTATATGTTTGTTACTTATTCACGCTCAAACGGCTGGACCAATTTTGATAAAATTTTGCATGGAGGTAGCTGACACCCTGGATTAACATATAGGCTACTTTTTATCCCGATATTCCTACGGGATCGAAACTTATGCGGGTGAAACCGCTGGGCGCAGCTAGTAATATTATAATTGCGAATGTACCTAAGTTTGTTTGTTACCTTTTCAAGCCTAAACCAATGAACCAATCATCCTGAAATTTTGCGTATACGTTTTCAGTTGTACAGGACCGGACATGGGGTACCTTTCATCCCGAAAAAAAGTGCTGTTCACGAGGAAAATAACAATAACGTTATTATGATAAAAGATGGCGCCACGTGTCTATTGAACTTTGTCACATTATTTATTTCTGAGGCGGTGCGAAGTTCGAGGGTCCAGCTAGTCTTAGATAAAGAAAAAAAAAATCAGAACCAATCTCCAATACTTTTACAAAGTAATTAATTATTTCATTCAAACATAGTTTCACTTAATTTTCATCAAATGGTCTTCTATTAATTTTATTGATAATCGCTTCATTCAATAAGAAACTGCTTTTGACATGTAATTACAAGTCGCTTCACCGACCATTATAACATAAATGGCGTGCCTTTGAGTATCGATTGCCAAAATAATTATAATAATGTTTTACTCAAAAATATTGGTATTCATATTCATATTCATATTCATATTTATTTATTTGCGTAAAACATGGTATAAAAAGGTGTTACATGAGTTAAGGATAAGATCATACATGTTTTGCTTAAGACTAAAGCATGCAAATTGGTTAACACAACTTATGTTCAAAGTATTCCTTATTGCTATAAAAATTATTATCATTTAGCCATTTAAACAAGTGAATTTTAAACAGTCTGCCATTTAGTAATTTAAGTTTACATGGTAATTTATTATATATACGTACAGCCATAGCTAAACAGCTTTTACTATATTTTGTTGATCGAGGGAATTCATCTAAAACAAGTCTAAATTTGTCACGCCGATTCCTAGAGCTTACATCTGCTGCTGTTCTGAATAGGTATTTGTGTTTCCGTACAAACATACATGTTTCATATACATATAGTGAGGGTAGTGGTAGCAGACCGAGTTTTTTAAATAATGGTCGACAAGATACGTCCGGTGGAATTCCCTGAATAGCTCGAACACATTTCTTTTGAGCGATAAATGCTCTATTATGGTCGGTACTATTTCCCCATACAATTAGTCCATATCGCAGCGAGGACTCCACATAAGCACGATAGGACATTATAGCCGTTTTAATATTTGTAACATTTTTAATCCTTCTAAGAGCGTATACGAATTTATTGATTTTATTACATATGCTATCGATATGAGCTTTCCAATCTAGATGTTCGTCTATGATCGTTCCCAAAAACTTAGTTTGTGCTACTTTTTGAAGTTTTGATATATTCATTGTGAAATTAAATTTATTATTATAAGATTTATTAAATTGTAAATATACTGATTTATTAAGGTTAATAACTAAATTATTTTTATTAAGCCAATTTATAAGATTTTCTATTGTATTATTAATATCTTTTTCATGATCAATTATTGATTTACTTTTTTTATCAGTAGCAACTATTATCGAAATGTCATCAGCAAACAGAAAGCATTTATGATTAGTCATGTCAACTATATCATTCACATAAAGGAGAAACAAAATCGGACCCAATATACTGCCCTGGGGAACGCCTCGTTTGGTGGTTTTAAATTCAGAGTGGTATGAAACCATATCTTTATTGGCATTCATATTAGTGATTGTAACACACTGCTGTCTGCCGGATATGTATGACATTAACCACTGTAGTGGAGGTCCTCTAATTCCCATAGACTCTAACTTCTGAAAAAGAATGTTATGCGAGACCAGGTCGAACGCCTTAGATAGATCAAGAAATAAGCCCGTCGTTAATTGATTGTTATTAATATTAGTTATTACTGCTTTCAAGAGTGAAAAGATAGCTAAAGTTGTTGATTTATCTTTTTGAAAACCGAACTGCTCTTTCTTTATAATATGAAATTTCTCGCAGTAATTAATAAGCCTTTTATACATGCACTTTTCGTAGATTTTTGACAAAATTGGTATTAAAGTTATTGGGCGGTAGTTGTTAACATCATATTTTTCACCTTTTTTAAAAAGTGGTTTTACAATTGACATTTTTAATTTATCTGGAAACACTCCTTGAACAAAAGACAAGTTTATAAGATGCGTTAGAACGCCGCGTATTTCCTTAGCACATTTCTTAACAATTCTAGTGCTAAGTTCGTCGTAGCCTTCGGAGGTAGTATTATTTAATAACATAATTTGTTGTTCTACTTCGCTTTCTGACATTGGAACGAGGAACATTGAGTGTATTAGGTTTTCACTACCATGACTGTTTGTGTTTTGCTGTGTGGGTTTATAATTTAGATAGAAGTCATTGAAAGTGGAGGCTATTTCTGTCGGTTCCGTGAGTATGGTATTATTAATTTTAATGGATTCTATGTTATTTTTAGGACTAGGATTATGTAATTCATTTTTTATTACGGTCCATGTAGCCTTGCAAGTGTTCTGATGTGTATGCATAAATTTTATATTAGCATTTCGTTTGGAGTTATAGATACATTTTTGTAACAAATTTGAGTATTTAATGTATCTGGTTTTGTGGGGTTGAGTTTTCTTCTTATAATATTGATAACGCAAAAACCTCTTAGTTTTACAACTCTGCTTAAGACCTTTAGTTATCCATGTTCTTTTTACTGTTTTGTTTCGATTTATCTTTATCTTTACTTTAGGAAAACACAAATAATAAAAAAGGCATATTAACTCGTGAAAACGGTTAAATGCTATATTTGCATCTTTTTCTATATATGCTTCTGACCAAGTTAAACTTTGCAGACATTTTCGGAACTTGTTAACATTATGGACATTATAATCTCTTTTGTAAACGTAGTAAATTGCATCTTTTATAGATTGGCGTTTTAAGGGGAAGCCTATCATTTGTGCTGTTTCGTGGTCCGAGAGGTAGAGTGATAGTACTGTCGTAGATGCATCTGGGATATTACTCAATATATGGTCAATACAAGAGGCTTTGCGAGTAGCTTCATTAATATGAATTTTTAAATTATAGTTGTTTGCTAGATCTTGGAATTCGTTAGTGATTTTACCTTTTTTTAGTGTGTTTATGTTCAAGTCTCCTGCTAGAACTATGCGTGTTGAAGGTTTGTATTTTTTGAAAATATCATGTAAGAGACTATCTAGATTCGTTAAAAATAGGTTGGGGTCGGACTGGGGTGTTCTGTATATGCATATTATCAATAGTTTTTCGTTAGTTACCTCAATGCCACAAATTTCGAATGTGTTAACTGTTGCATATTTTTTAACCATAGATAATTCATTGAAAATAAGATCCTTCTTAACTAGAATACAAGTTCCACCTCGGTTTTTTTCTCTACAAAAATTAGCTGCCATTATGTAATCTGATATCTTAAGATAGCTCTCATGGCCTTTCTTAATAAATGTTTCAGAAAGGCAGATTACATGTGGGTCATTATATGAATCTCGCATCTCTTGTAATGTTATATCTAATAATTCTTGCTTGGATAGAATGCTTGCGATGTTTTGATGTAATATCCTAAAGTGGTGAAACGAGGATGTTGTTGATGACGTATTTTTAGAGTCGAAAAAAAATATTAGAGGATTTTAATGGTTGAAAATAGTATGGTATGGTACCCTTTTTTATGTGTTCAATTTTTTTAGCGGGAGCGCAAGTATCTTTAATTTCCAGTTCTTTATTTGCGGAACTTTTAAAGGTACTGAGATATTGAGATTATTCTAAAACTAAATCTGTGTATTTCTATGTTTTACTCCAATTTCAAGGAAGGCGGTGGCTTAGGTACAGTCAAATAGAAGATAATAAAAAGAGAGAGATAGAGAGAGTGAGTTGGAAGATTTCAACAAATAAATAAATCAATTCATATCAGCCCCTTTAATATTTCCATTGCAATATTTTTGGTTCTAGGACATGCTGGTTTCCTCACGATGTTTACCTTCACCGGGTTGCGAGCAGTGGTGATGAAATAATTTACACCAAGTTGGTGGGTTCGAACCTACGACCTCGTAAGTCGTGGCCGTTACTACTGGGCCATCACTACTTTAATAAATAAATTAATCTATATTTACGTAATAGTTTATCGTCTAGGTCTGCCGATGTTTCATCTGTATGTTTAACCATAATCCTATAGATACTATCGGCTTCTCTTTCTTCTTTTATCAGAGGGAAAAGAAAAGCAATAATTTAAATGAAATTAGATAGAACCAGTGCAATTACATTGTCTTTGGAACACAAGTGTGACAAAACATAACCATCACCTTAATATAAATTATACAGTAAGAATTCTCCAATTAATTATATTAAGGCGGAGTTGCGTTGGAGCTAAATAATGGCGTAAATCTGCGTGTTATCCCCTTGGGCTGCTGACGGGGTAGAACCTACTGTTTGCCGCGTTTAGATTGTCTAGTGCGGACTCACGGGTGGGAAAGATATTGAGCTGTTACTATGCAGTTGGTTGTTAGGTTTGTGATTTTTTTATGGGAAAAATTAGACGCCCGACAGTCGTTCATAAGCTCATGTGCCATGACCAATTTTGTCATGTATGTGCTTGAATGATGGAATTTATTTACGTTCCAAAAGTGATACTTACATAAATAAACCTAGTGCACCTTGAGCAGCTTGCCCACAGTCAGTTTGCTGACTGGCTTATCCAGGATGTCCCTAGAAGTATGGATTAAATCAAATTGGAGCGTGGGCAAGGACCTTACCCTGAGAATGTCGGTGAATTTTTTTAAGGTTCAAAGTTATGGACAATTTTAGTTTTTTTCAATCACATCGCATAGTCTTTAAAAAAAAATCATTAAAAAAAAACTACCAGGGCTATCTAAAAAAAAAAAATTAAATTGACAGCCCTGATAGTTTTTTTTAATGATGATTTTTTTCTTTCAGCACTATGTGTTGTGAAGTGATTGAAAAAAAAAACAAAAATTGGTCATAACTTTTGAACCGTAAAAAAATTCACCGACATTCTCAGGGTCAAAAAGTTTGGAAAAAATGACATTGCCCACGCCCCTATACGATTTTATCCATACTTGGTACATCCAGGGACACCCTGTATTTTTACCAGTGTATTTGTATTTGTGCCTATATCAAAGAAGAAACAATCATGGTAATATTAAAACGATTCACTTGCCGCTTTTACATTCCGTATGTATTAAGAACAAGGTTGCGAATTCTATTTAATTCGCGTTATAATGAGAAGCGAAGCTGAAAATTATCTAAACAAACAGATAAATTATATGTTAGTTTGACTTATTAGAGTATAACTAAAACTCATTATGTGGTATAATAGTGTTAAATGTTTTGCGCGAGCGTTACATGCCGCAGAGTAATTGGCAACTTGTGTACACTGTAACTTCCACTAATAGTGTAATATGAATTCCAGTAATAGTGACACACACACTACACACACACGCTACACACTACACTACACACGCTTCAAACACTTATTTCATGCCTGTAGTCCGCGCGGAACTATTTGGCCGCTGAGGTGGACAGGGGTGAGGCAGCGGATCGCAATGCACGTACTGAGTAATGCGCCCCCGCCCCTCCGTCCCACCGCTCACATGCCTAAAGCGCGGCCAACTAGTTCCGCGCGGACTATATATGTGATTTTCACGTAAAATCCCGAAAATTTAGTGATTGCAAGTTTAGTTAAAAAAAATGCTCATATACTCAGCCTATTGCGATCACTGGATATCAGTCCACGTAGTCTACGAATAATGTTGCGGAGCTACGCCGTAGCCGCTTAGCTACGACGTAGCGTAGTAACAGTTGCCTAGTTGGTTGACTGGAGCTGTGATACTACTCGAGCCACACTTGCCACTCGACTAGTTCTAAGCAGAAGCGGCCGAATAAAGTGAAAACCGTTTATTGATCCAAAAAATTCTCTGGACTCGAAGTCTCAGACAGCAAAATCGACACATTAATTGCGTAATATACCAGCAATGACAATCGCCTCCACTTTAAAAATATCGATTTTTATTGCGTTCATGTGGTTTTCTAAAATAGTAATATTTTAAAATATACAGGTAGGTATTTTTTATAATTATAAAATTATGAAACATTCAAAAATAAAAACAGTACAAACGTGTTAAACTAATTTAACCGGAGAGTCCATGTCTTTTATAAGAAGGCGTTCGGAAGTTTCGTTTTTATTTGCAAAAATGCGACTGTTTCGCACCCATACAAACTTGTAGTTCTTCTCTTTGACCACCATCCTCGTAGCGTGGTGTCAAGATCTATTTTGTGGGGCTAAGTGTTCAGCTACATAGACAGGCTTTTTCTCGCCCTCTATGCCCAAGTGGGCAATATTAAGTTTATCTATATTATTAGCTTGATACAATTTAATCACTGCAGCTATAATTTCATAACGTACTGCAGAAGAAGTAAATTTAACAATATAGATCTTCGACGCGTTCCCTTTTTGTTTTGTTTAGCAATCCTTGTAGACATAACGATATCATTTTCTTCTAAATTTCATGATACCACTTTACTGCAGCATTGTAACATTTAGATTTTCAGACTTGTTCTCAGTCATGGATAGAATTTCTTTTTTACAAGATCGTCCCATGTTGTTCCATCTGAGTTAACTTAAAAGTTAGGTCCTTTATAAAAGGTTTCATACTGTTATTTTCTTTTTGTAGATGATCTGCATTGACTTTTATTTAAAAAAATAAGCGCATATCACCATATTGCTTGTTAGCGAACTCCAGGGAGCCTTTCATCTGGCTTAGTTCCGAGCTGATATCCTTTAGTTCGGCTCTCACGCTCTCCTGCACAATATTTCGGATATCGGTAGTTAGAAGGCTACGCAGTTCGGTGCGTATGATGTCTCGAATTAGTTCTGGTGTAATAGACAGCTGATGCGATGCTTCGTTGTTGAATTTATCGGGCGATGGTTCAATGAGTTGATGTGACTACTAGTTGTTCCAGGTCGTTTATAACGCGTAGTTCCGTGAGTCCTCGTCCCCGCCCGCGTCGTCAGGACTTTATTTATTATGTGATAAAGTAATCATGTCCCTAGTGAACAACTCAGTTCAGTTGCAGACTGAATTGCCTCTATACATATCAGACACCAATCAAATATGTATAATGAACCTCATTGGTAAATTTACTGCAAATTAAAGTAGAAGCATCTCATATTTCCATAATGATTCATATTTCTGGCAAATGAGGTGTCATTCCCATAATCTCAATTAAAATTTTAATGAAAAATTCTGAAGCCACGCGGTTATTAGTACTCGCTTAATTATGATTTTTGGGAGGCCTTATAATAAGGTTTTTCATGTTTTTTTTTCCAAATATCATCAAAAATATTCAATGTCTAAATCAATTCAGGAATCATGACTGGAGTAACATCTGACATTTATTACAGGTTGATTCAATATCGGAAAATTATTGAATCGGAAACTGAACAGAACGCAAATACTATCAAAAATATGCCTTTGACGTAGCTAAATAACTTATTAAGTTACAGACTTTTACAATGTTAGTAAATTCCTAGAAGTAAATTATTGTTCTGACACTCACTTGTGAATAACTTGTCAGCAAGAAAGAATGCTGTAAGCTTGTAACATACCCAAAGCATTCATTTGTTTCAAAACTCACCTTGACATCTAATCCTACAAACAATTTCCTCTGTTTTTAGCTGTTTAATCTGTCAAGCTCCGCTAATGAGACACAATTGTATTTCTATTGTTTCGTCGCCGATCGGCGACGCGCGCCGCTTGTCAAAACTCCTAGACTAAGGAAAATAAAATACAAAAGAAAAAACTACACTATATTCTATTTTCTAGAAGTTTGAAATGATATTGGAGTGTATTACTGCTCTTAAAACGGTGAAGGAAACCGGCATGTCTTAGAACCCGCATTGGGTCTGCGTGGTGGATTACGGCCCACTGCCTCTCACTGAGAGGAGGTCTTTGTTCCAGCATTGGGAAAAATATAAGCTGATAGAGAGTATTAATTTAAATATAGATGAAAATTATTTTTTTTTTCTTTATTTTCGGAAGGCTTACAGACTAATAACATTGTAATAACAATAATAATATATATCTAAATTGCAAATTACGATCCTCCACAGATAAATACAAAAATTATTATTCCTTCATAATCTAAGTTACATCTTATCTATTCTATTCCATTTAGTTATGCCCCAAATCTTAAGAGAATTTGTACAAATTTTAAGCCAATCTTAATCAAATCAAATCATATTTATTCGTACATGTAGGTTTCATTACAATAGGATGTTATAATAATATGGTCAGTTCGCTACATTTTACTCGAGAGTATACAAATAATAATAAAGTTAGTGGTGTCGAAACCACAGACACACATTCAAAATGAAATAATTACTTAGTGTCAACATAATAATAATCTAAATATACGAACAAGAAAATAAGAAAGTGTAACTTAGAATATACTTAAATCTACATTGAAAACAAAAGAAACAGCCATTTCAACAACGTCCAAATCAATGAGGAGAATAAAATCATTAAATTAAATGTAATATTATATCAATCTAAATGTCAGTGGTGTCCTCCATAAACTCAGTTGTGGAGTAATAACATTTATGAACTTATTAAAACGTTATTGTCCACTTCGAACGATCAACAGAAATATGATGAGTGTTTATCGAAAGTTTAGCGCTAATCTTTAAGTGATAAGAGTCTTGGAGCTCCTACCCAGGTCACTACCTGGGTAGGAGCTCAAAAAAAGACGAAAAAAGGACGAAAAAAACTCAGAAGTCTAAATAATCTTGGTCAGATCATGTGAGGATCATTTATTAGTGTCTGAAACTGTCTTTCACTACACAGATATGACTGGACCCGCCTGGACGGATCCAGTCAAATCTGTGTGGTTCTTTCCTCAAAAGACAGTGTCCAGGATACGCCGACCATTAGGTTCAGTTGAGTAACGGGCGGAACAAACGAAATAACACTAAGCATAAATTATCAACAAAACATAATAGTACATTATGATACATGTGTGCTATGTTGATCATTAAACTCGAGGCGGTATTATTCGCGCGAGCCGTAGGCGAGCGCGATAAGGTAGCCGAGAGTTTAATTATCAATGCACACGCGTATCATACGACGTTTTTCAACACACTTGTGAGGAAAAAAACAGACTTGTATTCTTAAATATTAACTTTTATGGAAAATGGCGGGCTTGGTTTGTCATTCCGCGCGCCGCGCTGACGTGCGCGCGCAGGTTTACCCATAGAGTAAGTAATGGTCATTCCTACACCTGCGCGCGCATTGCTAGCGCGGCGCGCGTTTTTTTTCTTAAAGGCAAACACAAAACCGATATACAGCCTATAGAAAAAATATAATAAACACAAAATAATGTTAAGACTGATCGTAGTGTTGTCGTATGTCAAATTGTAGTTTAGTTAGTATGGAATTAGAAAGTACTATTTGCATAGAGAAATATACATTAATTCAGTGAGAATCCGCAATAATAGAACGCCAGTGGTCTTTTCCGTTTGGTTACGGGAGGGACGACGGAAAATTATAAGGTGCATCCAGACAGAGCGAGCCATGCACCGCAAGTGCTTTTTTTTGTATGTTAGATGCCTCAGCCTGAGGCAACCATACATATAAAAAATCATTTGCGGCACATGCCTCGCTATGTGTGGATGCACCCTTAGGTGAATGCGCAGTGGTAGACCGCGAAATTTTATTTTTTTTAAGTTTTTTAGAATTCGCAGGTCAGTATCAGGTTGAATCTTGATCAAAATGTATATTTATATAATAGATATGTATTTAAAGAATTATAGTCATTAGAATCATTAATATATAAATTTAAGTTAGATTTGTTCCCTAAGAACTTTTCCATAAGAGATTTGTTGTTATGGAACAAATCTAACTTAGAAAGATGTATTTAATGATTCTAATGATTATAATTCTGTAAATACGTATCTGTTATAGTCGCGAATCATATTTTAATCAAGATACAACCTGACACTGACCTGAAAATTGCAAAAAACGTTAGAAAAATTTAATTTCGTGGGCTACAACTGCGCATTCATCTTAAGGTAAATAAATTTTAGTTCATCTTGGGACCAAGGACAATTCAGACTATTTAAAAAAAAAGTAAAATAGGCTCGCGGATTCTTTTTGGCATGAAGTCTCTTTGAAGAGATTAAAAAAAAAACGCACTTCTCCGACCTCCGAATAGTAAATTAAATAGTTATCTGTGGAAATAAAGCACAAGTACCGTAACGTAAAGAAAAAGCACGCGTTTGTAATACACTGCATTATGGATCTAAAAGCTGTGCATTAAGAGCCATTTTACGAGCAAGTGTGTTGAAAAAGATAAAAACGCCATACAACTTAGTAATTGCTGCTTTACTTATAACTCATGCTCAGATTACGAGAATTTTGGGTTTAAATTTGTTTTGAAAACAACAGAGGAAAGTGCCTTAAGTTAAAGGTAGAAGAGGAGTATAATAATTTATGTCTATACTCCATTTATTAGAAAAATAACGGCCAAATATTGTTGGCCAGTATTGTGTAATACTACCGAAATGAATAAACTTATTTTTATGTAAATGATCAATAGATTACATTGCTTTGTATTTACCATGAAATATGAAAGGGTAATAACCGTTATTTTTGTAATGTTATAATAAATATAAGGAGACCTTCAAATATCAAAAGACTTTTTAAAGAGATCATTTTATTATTCTCGCACAGACATAGTCGTATGCCGTAGCTAGCGTAATCACATAATATAGTAAAAGTACGCAGTGCTGCACACCCCCACCCTATTTTTAAGTTAAACAAATATCAACTTTATTTCAATGACTATTAAGTTGATTTCAGAATGACTAGCACTATTGAAAAAGTTATAAAAATGTTTGCAGTTGTAGCGTAAATTGAACTCTATTGTGTAGGAATTAAAGTTATTTTTCCATTAACTCATATTTGTTCACATTTTTGCCAAATAAATCGCGATCGCGGATTAGTTTTGTTGTATTGTTCAGAATTCTCAATGAAAAATCAGAAGGCACCGGCACCAGCACCCTTTCACTTTCAGTCACAATCCGAAGGGTTCTGAAGGAAATTCCTAATTCACGCCACAGGCGCTTTAGCTTCACAGGTTTGAAAATTTCTTCAGCTTACCAACGTAAATAACGCAGTTAATATTTCTGAACTGTCAAAAAAGGAAGTGCCAATAATTGCAATTGTAAGCGTCTTACGCAATTACCCCATAGGTGTTTAAATGATATGTATCAAAAACATGGCATGCGCACACTCCTGAATACTGAGTATATACATAGCTTTACTACGACCACCAACTTGGACACCAATAGCATAATCCATACTTCCATACCAATATTATAAATGCGAAAGTGTGTCTGTCTGTTACCTCTTCACGCTTAAACCGCTGAACCGATTTAGCTGAAATTTGGTATAGTTTTTTTTTTAATAATAAAAAAATATTTATTGCATAAAGGGTATTTGTGGTATGTACATATTCAAGTTAAAAAATTAAGCAAGCGTAGAACTTATACTAAGAAATATTTGTATGGGTGAACTACTGTTCTCCTAGCTAGGTAGCTGTGCAACCTGTATTAAGGAGAAAGTTTAAAAATTATCCTATATCCTTTCCCGGGAAAGGATATATGATAGTTTTTAACCCGATAATCCCACGGGATCGAGATTTATGCGGGTGAAACCGCGGGACGCTGCTAGTCAGCTTATAACGTTCTCAATGCTGGGATACAGGCCTACTTAATTCGAGAGGGAGTGGGCCGTAATCTACCACGCAGGCCCAGTGCGGGTTGGTAGATGTCACATGTCTTTGAATTCTTGATTCTAGGACATGCCGGTTTCCTCACGATATTTTCCTTTACTGTTTTGAAAGTAGTGGTGCCTGTCTGGGTTCGAACTGAAGACCTACAACTCATAAGTCAGGGCCAATACCACTTGGACACCAAAAAGTAAATATAAAAAGACGGGTTGCACTCCGGGAGTGCCGGCAGAAGTGAAAACTTGAATATTAACGTTGAAATAAATCAATTATTAATTGAATTAATATAACTCATTTTTTTTCATTATTTCTGCGTCACTTTTTTCATTAATAGATGCACTTTGTTCAATTTCCATATTTTAAACACTTTATATACACGAATTTTACGAATACACAGCAGTGTGGTGGCTAGTACACAGACCTTCAAGCCATCAGCTGTCCATCCATCCATCCAAATCCACATCCACATCCACACCCACATCCACATCCACATCCACATCCACAACCACAACCACAACCACATCCACATCCACATCCACATCCATCCATCCATCCATCCATCTATCCATCCATCCATCCATCCATCCATTGTCGTGTGTCACTTGGTTCACTTCGGTTGGCGCCGCCGTAGAAAGAGAGGGGGATACTTAGTAGTTAGGAGTAGTAGTTCTCCCCTGTGTAGCCTCCTGACGGTCACGTGTCCTGACGCGATGTCCTGACGCGAGTTTAACATTTTTAACCCATTACAAAAAGTGTGCAACGCCGCTAAAGAAGTTTTCACTTCAAAAAAATTAAACAAATAATTTACTATTCCAAGTAAGATAAGATTGAAACTTAATCCTAACTAAAAGGATTACAGTTCCGAACACAATAAATCAATGCATTTATATAGGATACCAGTTTGATCTATTACGGAGTCGCCTTCAAATTACGATAGATACCCCACTTCACAATTTATGGTAGCGCTAGTTAACTTTCACCAAAGTATATTTGACTAAAGTTACTAACTATTTCCATCGGCTTGAGGACATCAAGCTGTTTATCCTCGTGGATACAGACTCAATATAACTTGCTGAATATATTAGTTTAAGATAAAGGTAGAATGACTTTAGATGACGACATTGCTTAATGACGCTTAAGAAAGGTTCGAAAATAGTTTGTTTTGTCTGATATTCTCTGTATATTTTTTTTATAAATATTAGAAGGAGCGAATCTATCTATACTATAGAGATAATATAAGCTGAAGAGTTTTTGAAGTGAAACTTCTTTACGCACGCTTAACTTGGGGAGTAAGCTGGCGAACGCGTGACGTAAGCGTTACGAAAAGTGTGATCGGGCGAGGCGAACGGGAGTTGAGTGGGGATATAAGCAAGAGAAAGCAGTGCGCGCGCACGTTTTCTTTCTCTCTTCCTCTCATAGCCAAATACGTTTGAAGTTTCACTTCAGTCGTGTGGTCATAAGCATGCTCGGTTTTTTTTTTTTGTTTGAACGCGCTAACCTAACTATCAGTCGGATTTAAAAAATCTTTTTGTATTTGCTAGCCCAATTCTCGAGTTAGGTTATAGGTTACCATCACGCTAGGACCATTAGGAGCCGATCAAAAAGAAAAAAGCCCCAAAGAAACCTAAGCGACAATGAAGTAATAGCAGGCGGTGCGATGCGAAGGAGTGGATCAGGGGAACAAAAAACTTCACGCGGACGAAGTCGCGAGCAGAAGCTAGTTCAAAAATAAGCTCGCATTGATTAGTAGGATCTCTTATGGCATTCATTATTAAGGACGTTGACTAAAAAAAAATCACAAAAATATGAACGGTAAAATGATAAAAAAAAAAAAGATAAATATGTGGTGTTTGTGTCAACACACACACACCACAACGCCACGACTTACAAATTATAGGCTGATTATGCTATTCAAGCAATGCATAAAATGTAATGGCTTAAGATAAAAAAAAAAAAAATTAAAATGACAAATTCGTAAGATAGCTTACAAGATTTCATAGTCTCTTACAAAATAAAAGTAAATGCAAAATCCTATCTGCATCTGTTTGAAAACGAATGGCTTTGTGGTCATAAAACAAGGCATACAAGACAATGACTTACTAAATCAAAATCACAAAGGCGTCATAAGGCCTGTCTTATCAGTCGCTTGTGTCTTAAGCCATACACCGAGATAACAAGAGTCTAAAGTCCCTCTCTCTCCCTCAAAATGTTTTACGAACAATTTAATCAAGATCTCAGCGAGATATCGCTTATCTTGTTTATAACTAAAATTAACCAAAAAATATAATGGACAGACTCATAATTTTTATCCAAGTTATTACACTTTTTAAAGTTATTGGGATGAGCGAACTTCTTTTATACTCCCAATTTATATTTATTTTGAAACTATTTTATTTATACTTTCAGCGTTGCTTACTTTTTGAATATAATAGATAATTTTGTTTACGTTTTTTTTATTGCTACCAGTTTTGCACGAAGGGGCTCGTGCAAAAATTAATAATAACAGGGTCAAGCTACGCTTGTAGAGTTCAGTTCGTGGATGGGTGACCATCCATTACTTAACGAGACCCGTCGTGCCTCAGAACTCACGTTAAACCATTGGTCCCGGCTGTCATTTGTAATCTTTGACAGTCGTTACAGGTAGTCAGAAGCCCGAAAGTCTGACAACTAGTCTTACTAAAGGGTATCGTATTGCCCAGTACCTAGCTACTAGGCCGTGGAGGTCAGATAGATAGGTAGTCGCTCCATGTAGAAGTACTGATATTCAGCTGCGTCCGGTTAGACTGGAAGCCAATCCAACATAGTTGGGAAAAGGCTAGGCAGATGATGACTGGTTTTGCTCGCGACTTTGTCCAGGTTGCCTTTTAATTTCCTGGTAACCTCTTATTGAAACACAATATTCCTACCCCTGTTTATCTCTGCATCACCCAAAGGTTGACTGGTAGAAAATGCCTATGGCATTTAGTCCGCAACTGTATATTTATGTGCTTGAAGTATTAAATAAATAAATATACCTACCCATGAAATACATTATACAATTGTATTTGAACTGAAAACTTACTAAGAATCTGATTTTAAATTATACAAACGCGACCAGTGTCTTGTATTTTTGAGACGAAAACTTCTTAAGGCGCGTTGCGCATTTTTTGAGATGGGAAAAACTATTGAACTCGTGCCACTATTACCGTAATCGACATCGCTTCGGATGTATTTGGTTGTCCTCGGTTTTAATGTATATCCGATATGTCAGTGAGTGGCAAAGTATTATGTTTGTGTTTTGTTTTCACTTCTGTCGGCACTCCCGGAGTGCCACTATTTTTTTTTTAAGCTGTGATTATGTTTTATATTGTAAAAATGAAAATATGTTTTACCCAGTCTGTAAAAGCTGGCTTTAAGTAGTCCCTAAGTGGTAAAAGCTGTACAAGATAGAATTATGTGTACTAAGGAACTTGTTTTGAAATTTTTTTTAAGGCTTTAGTAAGGATGATACATTAGGTAACATGTCTTTGAGTAAAATACGAAAATGTAGTCGTAACAGACTCACTATTTATACGTTTATGTTTTATTTTTATAGTTCAATAAGAAAAAAATCTCGGAAAAATAAAATGCTCTTAATAACATTCTCTCGGTTTCCTAGAAAAACGGTGACCGCACATAACAGCCGCAGTGACAGCTGTCATGAAAACGATGACAGCGGCAATGATTTAAATTGTTAGATAAGGAACTTAAATAATATTAAATTGTGGTTTGGTGTGTAGTAATAACTTTGTAAATACATATTATGTAGATTTGTGATGTTTTAAATGTATATGTATATAATAATATATATTCTTCTTTTTCTTCGTCTTTTAAGCTACTATTTCTTGTAACTAGCAAAACACGGAGTGCAAAGTTCGACGGCTCACCTCGCTGTACTGCCGTCACCACATGACGTTGGCAGAATAGTCGACATCGGCTCCGTTGCCAGAAAAAAAAAACAAAAAAAAAATACGCCTTACCACGTCAAAATAAAAAATGACGCAGTGAATAGACTTGATTGTCATGGAAATGCTATATAATAATATGTCAGGTCAGCTCAATTTTCTCAGTATGGACACTTTTTTGCGTGACTAAGTACGGTGAGGGCAAATCTAGCGATTTAAATCTTTGGGCAGCGGGATTCGACTTTACGGTCTCAAAAACCCTCTCTTGGAAAACACACTAACTTACTTTCATAAACAACGTTTTAGTGACGTCATTCACCGGTAAATTGCGGACACTATGTGGGCGGTCACCGCTTTTTTAGGAAAACGTAGCTTTAGCGACTATTTGGACCACATTCAAAAGCAAATATTTTGCTGATCCCACGAAATTATTCTCATTGTCGGGAAAATATTGTGCCCGTACAACATTAACATCAATAAAGAAGACATCTAAGCAAAGAGTTGAATAAAAATTGATAGGACGCTACACACGCTAGTATTGGTACTAAATAACAGCAGCCGCCATTGAAATTGCGACTCTAGCTAGAGAAATTTAGGGTAGGCTATCCAATAAAGGTGAAGCCCCAAATATACTTGTGTACGTAAATAAAATGTGTCAGACCGGGCCGCGTGTTCGCTAGTAAGGTTTAATAACGTCGGTTTAATCTCACGGACTTCAATATACTGGATAGTATACTCATATACTCTCATACTGGGTGATTTAGTGCACTGGCTGTTTTTTGGGATGAGAATTAGGTTTTTGCACGCTCATCTTACTGGGAGTTAATTAACTTCGACTTTTGTGTTGAGAAGTTTTTAATTATGATTCCTGAGATTATTAGTAGAACAAATACCTACATGAGACTTCATATCATCACGCTTATTTACCTCGAAGGTTTAGGCAGATGTGTACCTATAATCCGCCCACATTTCGCTAGTTATGTGTAAGTATATTGCCATCACTGGGTAATATTACTATGTAGTTAATGAGAGACTGGATAATATTAGCTTGTAATATTATTGTATTATGAATGTGTGTTTATAATTTTAATGATTTCAAGCACAAAGTAAATAAAAAAAGAGTAAATTGAATTGAATTGAATCAATTGGGTACAAATCCAGATCCCAGTCTAAGGAATTCCTGATGGAAAAACCCAAAACACTCTGCCCGTCCTGGCCAATCGAATCCAGCACCTTACAGTCAGCAGTCACGCTTGCGACCACTAGTCAACGAGGCAGTCGTATTAATAGCAATTATTATAACAAAACAAAAGCATCACAAAAGGAATGACAACATGTACAGTCAACAAAAGAGATAAGTATTCAGGATCGTCGGATATAGTTGAAGTTTAGTAAGAAACCGATGGATGAGCTCAAATAAAATTTAATTTTATTAATAGAAAACAAACAGCTTATTTATCAAATTAAATTTTAGTCTCCAACATCCATCAGTTTCTTACTAAACTTCAGCTATATAAGACGATCCTGCATACTTATATCTTTTGCTGAATGTACTTTCATTCTATCATAAAGTAATTTAAATATTTTTCTTCAGTTTTGTCACTATATACAAGCAAGAAGTAGGTATCGTAGGACATTGTCACTTGTTGGCAAGATATTCTCCTATGTGGTGAGACGGGTACCTACAGTAAGCGGTCAACGTGATGACATGTTGGAAATGAGACGCTACCAATCAAGAAGGTACCAAAGCGTTGAGTTGGTGATAAGCTTCAGCGTTCCAGTGGAAGGGATTGTTGTATTGCGATAAAGTATTTCATTCTCATCAGCTTCCCGAAAACAAAAACTATTTTGTAAATCGCTTCTGGATTTTATAAACATGAAACTATCAACATTTGCAGCGCTTTGAAGTACACCAAAAACCGACGTCTTATTTTGCGTATTAGACTAGGAAACAGGAGAAGTGGCCCAATTCTGTACAGTTGTTTCTATAATCTGTAGATTATGAAAAAGGAGATCCGAATGACCTTGTTTTCAATTATCATTTACGGTCAGGCACACACAATAGCCCTCTCCCGTTCCTATCTTTCGGCTGCGACACAACATCGGTCCATTCATTAGGCAGATTGGTTCCATTGATAGATCAATTCGAACCGCAGCATCCAAAACCAATTAATTATCCCATCAAATGAACTAACCATAAAAGGGACTAATCCTCGGACATAAAGTTATACCAATTTGCTAACGCAGCATTAAATTGAAAATCATGGTTACTCTAGCACAGTATAAAGACGAACAGTGCCTCAACTGAGTCCTTTATGTGAAAACAAAAGCAACGCTCTAGCGGCTATGCAATCTATAGTTTTATATAATTTAGAAGCATTTTTTTCAATTTTGTAAATGTGATGGTGCTCCCACACTGCTATTATAAAATGTTTCCTAACATTACCTAACATGAAAACCTTTCTGATTTCTGAAAACCTTTTTGTCTAAATGTATTAGATCACAATGTTAGAAAATGTTCGTAAACATTTTATAACAGCAGTGTGGGAGCACCATAAGAACCATGGATCCGTTTATTATGATTTTTTGATGTTGACTTAAAAGAACACGGCAGTTGAGAATGTGTCATGCTCACATTAATGTCTCTCTGATGGTAGCGCGTGTGTTGGATCATTCGGTTCCCTGCAAAATGGTTGAGCTGGATGGTGCTGATCCACGCGTCATGTTTGTGAACGGGTGCAGTCGGTTGAGACTGGTCATCTCTTAATTGCCAAGGCTTATTTTTAATCTTATTTTTTTAATTGTTTCTTCATTTGTGTTTTTTTACATTGTGCTCACATTTAGAAGCAATAAGAATAATATACCCTGGATTTAGTAAAATTCTTGATTTAAAAGAGTGTCCATGGAGTTTCTTGCCCGTTCTTCTCCATAGAGATCTACGCTTTGGAATGGGCAACTAGCTTCAACTTTCTAACTGACCGACTATTTAATTTTGACAATTCAAAAGTGCCTGTACAGGCACTTTTGAATTGTCAAAATTAAATAGTCGGTCAGTTCACACACATTCACACACATGCAAACATAGTATTCTTTAGGTGACAGATTAGTCATGAGGTAGTCGGAGCTGTTGCATCGAGATAAGCGGTTACATTTTATTGGTGTACTCAAACCATTTATTTCAATTAAACCATGTGGTTTAATTGAAATAAATGGTTTGAGTTTGAGCTACTAGGGTTGTTAACCAAACTTTTCAATTTGAAGGCACTTCACCAATAAAACGTAACCGCTTATCTCGATGCAACAGCCCCGACTACCTCATGACTAATCTGTCACCTAAAGAATACTATGTTTGCATGTGTGTGAATGAGTTTATTCGACCGAATGTTCCAAATTGAAAGACTGTATGATAATAATCCTAATATGTCTGCTGCACAGATATAGATATACCTAGATAACGCAAGAGCAACTACTTCGCGTGCCCAGCTTACGTACAAAATCGTAAGCCGCCACTTTCGCGCTCAGCCCTGAGTACTGTTGACTGGGTGAGCGTGAGCGCTGACCCTAGGACCCGGGGGGGGTGGGGCGACACGGGTGCCGCACGTGGCGAAGTCTTTGAATCGATTTGATTTTCCCATCACTAAATAGTGCTTGTGAAATCATAGTAGGTAGGTAGTCAAAAAATGTCACGCTTGGTTTTCATCTGTGATACTTGCGTTATCTAGGTCTATCTATATCTGTGGTCTACTGTGACTAAGCTGTCATTTCCTATGATAGGTAGCCACTAAATTTGAGCTGGTTTGAACATGTTTGTACGATAAATTAGCTAAATAGTCGTATTAAAGGTTCGTGTTACAGATCAACGCATGTCTGGGCGTGACATGTTGGAACGGAAACTGACGGGTGCAAATCAAATGGCGTAATTGTGTTTTGGCTTTAACTGGGTGTATTGTAGTTATCTTTTGTGTAGATTTCACTATGGTTTCCTCATTTCATGATGTTCTGTTAGGTAGGGGTTGCAGTTTGAACTTTACGGTTAATATTTTGCAAATTTTACATTCATGTGGATAGCGTTCTTAGAACTCATACTAGGACTCCCTGTGTTGAGAGATCCAGGCTCCTCCGTTCTGTTAACAATTTTATTTAACCTTTTGAACGCCAGAGTATAAACGTATCGCCGTACCCCTGACGCCAGGCCACTTTAACAAAACAACACACACACTTAAAACAACAAATTTCTCGATATTGGTGGTTTATTTATATTAGTTTCATGCAATACAATATAGACGGAAGCTTAAACTTTTAAATTATATAAATAAAAACACACAAAAGTAATGATTAAATTGTTTATTTCATAATATGGTGCGACCCGTGCGACGTGTATTTTGTCATATATTTTTGACGTTGGCGTTCAGGGTAAGATTTCGTTTGTCACATACTATATGTGACAATGGCGTTCAAAAGGTTAAAGAGGAACATTTTTTAAACTT
Source organism: Amphipoea lucens (assembly GCA_947508005.1). Classification (NCBI taxonomy): domain Eukaryota; kingdom Metazoa; phylum Arthropoda; class Insecta; order Lepidoptera; family Noctuidae; genus Amphipoea; species Amphipoea lucens. Next base: position 4,751,586 of record OX382371.1, read on the forward strand.
AAATTAGGTATATGAAGAGTATGCACGGTGGTGTGATGTGTGTTGGTGTTGTATTAATTTGTGAATTGTCAATGTGTGTATTGTGAGTTTTTATTTAGGTAAACTAAGAAACTTCCTGTCATGTCATAGTTCAGTGTAAGAAGCCAGTTTGTAACCGTCACTCAGCATTTTTTTGACGGCAATTACAAGGCTTCGTAAAATACTTTTTTAACATATTGTGATAAGGAGGACAAGCGACATGTTGCACGAGGAAAGTTTTTAGTATGACTGGAATTGTGGATAAGTATAAAGAAAGACGAAATAAACAATTGATAGTTTATGTGAACGATGATATAGCCATAAACAGGCGGCTAAGATGATGGCAGATAGATAAGTAGATATGGAACAAGAAGACATGCTCTGCCGATCCCAACTAAATTAGGATAAAGGCGGCGTGATGATTATATAATTATCCATCTATATAATTATATAAAATATTAAAATTCAAAGTCCTGACTGACTGATATATCAACGCTCAGCCTAAACCGCTGGTCCTAGAGACATGAAACTTGGAGAGTGTGTTCTTTGTGAAGAGTAGGTATCCACTAAGAAAGGGTTTTTCGAAATTGCACCCCTAAGAGGGTGAATGGGGGGGGGTGAAATTTCATGCGAAAAAAGTCGCGGGCAGAAGCTAGTATATATACTAACTCAAAGTCAAAGCATTTATTTCAAATAGGCACATAAAAGGCACTTTTGAACGTCAAAAAATATCTTAAAATAGAATTGATTCTAGTCGCCCATTCCAAAAGGTAGTTTTCGTATGGAGAAGAATGGGCAAGAAACTCCACCGTTACTCTTTTAAAATGTTTTAGGTACAATATTTTGCATGGGTACATTAATTAACTGTAACCATAAATTCACCACAAATTCTAGAGTCGTAGAAATTAGTCGGTAATAAAAAAAAACCTGCTGTTTCATCGAAAAGTGCAATACTTACGCGGTAAAAATGTACTGAAAGGCATTTTTTTTTAATACCGTCGATATAGTTTAACTCTGGGGCGTTCAGAATCATGTACCTACTGAATCCATAGTAACAGGTAGCGCGTCGATATCTTTGTAAATCTGAGGGGTAATTGCGTAACACACTATCAGTAGCAACGGTTTTCGTTTCGACAGTTCAACAACATACATTGCGTTATTTAAGTTGTTGAGCAAACACATTTTTCGAACATATGAAGCAATGGATTAGCAATATCCTTCAAAATGATTCAGATTTAGACTGATTGTGTTACGCAATTAGGGTGCTGGTTGGCTTCCAATGTAAACGAATGCAGCTTAATACCAGATATTGACACTACCATTGGTTTATTGGTAATCGTGGTAAGATAGATCTAAGTCTTATTGACCAGATTGGTCAGATAAAGCAAACCACTAAACGTAATTAGCAAAAACTTCTCAGTGTTGTTAGAGCAAAGTAATAATTACTGTAAAAATACCTGTACATGAATTTTTAATCTCGTGAGTGGCCAGGCTGAGCTATTATTTTTACTTTTAGGTTGAACCCATTCTTTTTCGTCAACATAATTTTTTACGTCAAAAAAATCCTTTCATGTTATTGTACGGATTCGGATTTTTGTACAAATTTTAATTGGACTCCTTTGCTTACCTAAGCAGTTGGTAGGTGTGAGTAATATTACATGCGACGGTGTTAAACGCCGCGCGCCGTGCATTTATGCATTGTATACTATTTATTTTATAGCACTTGTGACCTAAACGCGTCACGCTTTTCTATGTAAAAATGGACTACTTAATTCATAGAAAAACGTGACTTAAGTGCGGGTTTAATAAGTGTTATTAGTTCATTAAAACAAAAAACTATTATTGTTTTAAGGCTATAACTTTAAGGTTTCCCAGAACAGCAATCATAATTATTTTCAAAGCGACGTGCTCCAGTGACAAGGCGGGGGGGGGGGGGGGGGCATTTATTCAATTATTTTAATTGAACAATCAAGTTATTAAATATTTACCTGAATTTATATTGTACATAATTACTCCATCAGTACTATCCTGCTGTGTTATCATATCTTTTGAAGGTATTGTTTCAGAACGAAATCTTTTCAAAGGCGTTGAAGTTGGGAAAATTATTCTGGTCCTTTTTCTCATTCAATACTCAATTCTTTACTGCATTCCACAATGTAGGCTTAGGTGGTAAATATTTGCCAAAAGAAACAATCATGGACCCTGTCGGGCACAGCAAAAGAAAGATATGTGGAGAAGAGGACTTATCATTTACATATTTTATAATCTAACTTATTCTAAACACCAGTGGCAAAGGGTGAATTTATGACAGAGGTAAGCCGGAGCAAAAAAGAATGCCAAAAAAATATTCAATTATGAATTGACTATAGTGTGGTTATGTTCTGAATTTTCAAAGGGAAGCTGGTGGGAATCAAGTTGTATGGTACCTTCGCCACTGCTAAACACACTTTTACAAAATAATTTATTTATAATAATAATAACATTTTTCTTATTATATACTTATGTATTTCAAGGATTTATCATTTAGATATTAGTTGACACTATAATAACATTTGCTTATAATTAATAGCTCTTGTAATATGCCTTTTTTTCATTTAACTATTCTTCCAGTTTATCAATTCATCTTCTTAGCTTGTCAATAGCAATCTAAATGGACTCGGCCCAGGTTTTTTTTTAATTAATATTTGAAATGTGTATCGCATAGTTTAAATTACAATATACTAAAACCACAGAAGCCTTTGATGGCTTATATATGGCTAGTGAGTTAATTCTGCTACGTGTTTGGCGCCATTACTAATCCTCCAGTTCCTGTGATGCTGACAGGACACGCAGGACATGATATTAAGTGTCCCATCGGTTGTAGAACAGCACCACATTTACATTCTAAGGTTTGTCAATTTAGTAACGTTATTATCGTAATGCTTACTATAGAAATAAATTGGCAAAAAGTAAGTAATAAACCTGCCACATTTTCATTGGGTACGTAGTATTAATTGGCATACAATTTGCCGAAACATCAGCTCAAATACAATACGTGCCAAAATTCATAATCTCACGGGCACATTTTCAAATTAATCTTCTCAATTACACTGTAGTGCCGAAAAAGAGCTGTTCTATACCACCATTCGCCAATTATATTTGGCAAATAGCGTTAAATTGGCCATTTGCGGCACAATACCTTCCGATTTATAGTTAAATGAGTTTTTTCGAAGCTGTATATTTTGATAAAGGTTTTAATGAGCTTGGAGCAAATACAATTAGCGGTATGTCGATTACGTGTCTGTGTTTTTTTGTGCGAAACTTAATTAGTGTTCAGTTTTAATTATAATCATGATACCCAGAGTAATGGAATAATATTGTAAACTAGCGGTCCGCCCCAGCTTCGCACGGGTGCATTTTTTTTTCGAATTTCCGAAATTTTCTTTCATACAAACCTTGTCCTGGTAATACCGAACACAACAAAAAAAAAATTATCCAATTTAGTGCAGTCGTTTGAAAGTTTGCGCGTAAGTACATACATTTCGGCGATTCATTTTTATTTATATAGAATAGATAATTAATAAAAGTAAATAATAATAATGGGCAGTTGGATCCAGGGCTTGATTCAGAAAGCAGTACTTGTGGACACGGCTCGCATCGTCAGGAGGTTCCTCTCTCTGGAGCCCTGGCCGCCGGTAGCTTGGACCCTATTCCCGATACCGGTGGGCTACTATTTTTCATATTTTTAAATGTTTTTATATTTCATTTATATTCTAATATTTAAAAATATAATTAATGTGTAAATAGATAAATAAACGTCATAATAACATTTTAATTTTTTTTCCCCTCCTTTTTATATGTATACTTGTACAGCTTTATAGCTATAGCTATTGGTACGTAGTACCTCAATATAGTTGATTCAGTAGGTATATATCCTGCTGTAACAATATCAGCGTATTTAGCAATTGGAGACCACAACGTGTGCTCTTTAATGTAACCACACCGATTAGAACGCCACTCTATTCCCCACAGATATAGATAGACCTAGATAACGCAAGTATCACGATTTGTATGAAAATCAAGCGTGCCATTTTTTTGACTACCTACTATGACGTCACAAGCACTATTTAATGATGGGAAAATCTAATCCATTCAAAGAGGCCGTCGCGTGCGGCATCCGTCTTGCCAGCAACCTGGGGCCTAGCACCAGCGCTCACGCTCACCCAGCCAGCAGTACCTACACAGGACTAAGTGCGAAAGTGACAGCTTACGATTTTTGAACGTAAGCTGGTGCGAATGTTGGCACGCGAAGTAGTTGCTCTTGCGTTATCTAGGTGTATCTATATCTGTGCTATTCCCGATCCGCAGTTTAATTGCGTAACACAGTGGTAATGACGCCATTTTAACGATGTAGGAACGATGTAGGAATTTGCGTTTATCTAGTTGCTAAACTGACCAATTTTTCATTCAAAAATTTTAATCATTGGGTTTGGTTGTAGGTAATGTCGACATCATCTTCATCTGCCTAACCTTTTCCCAACTATATTGGGGGTCGGCTTCCAGTCTAACCGGAGGACAGTAAACGTATTTTACGTGGGGCGACTGCCTATCTGACCTCCACAACTCAGTTACTGAGTAATACGATATCCCTAGGTAGGGCTGCGATTATTATTTCCTTTACCTATGTTTGTTTAAAACAAGTAAAACATACTTATTTAATTAACCGGTCAAGCACCGCGCGTCGCCTATTAGCGACGAAACAATAGAAAATCAATTGTGTCTCATTAGCGGAGCTCGACAGATTAAGTTATGGAAGAGCGGAGTCTCTAATCATTAGTTGTTAACGTTTATTTGTTAAATTGATAAGACATTTTTCATTTACATTCTTCAAGACTGGTTGACAGACTTTCGGGCTTCTGACGTCTCGTAACGACTGTCAAAGATCCACGAATGACAGCCGGGACCAAGCGCTTAACACGCGTTCCGAGGCACGGGGATCTTGGTACGCAAAGATGTTCGTCCATCCACAGACCAGCCGCGGCAAGCGTAGCTTAACCTAATCGATCGACCTTTGCGAATGTTATTACTTAGCCACAAGCCCCTCACACTAAAAATGGTATTCTTCGTATAAATTGCAATCGAGTGACAACTGTACTGTTTACAATGAAACGGATTGTCATTATGTGTGAGTTACACAATAACGTTGCTGGTCAGTGAGTTATGTACGGCCACGGTCATAAGTGGAGTGGTAATTTCACAAAGCAATAGATTGACACTGGTTTTACTTACGACCTTCTTTTAATTAGCTATTTCTCTACTGTAGACACACACACTCACATTCATTTGCAACTGATTGTATTTCATTAATTCAACCACTACGGTATGTGGCATGATAGCTTAGCGGTTATCACATTTGGGTAAGCGCGTCCTGCGTAGCGAGCCGTGGGTTCGAATCTCACGCGCGGTGATAGTTTTTTTAAATGTTTATTTAATAATTACTTCGAATAATGACGCTTATGACTATAATAATATATTTCCTTGCCATGTTCGTCTTGTGCGCTTAATTCGTAAAACTTTATGATTATACCCACAGTTAAATAAATTACTTATAAGGTAGATACAGTTAAGTTACGAGTCATTCACCGCGATTAAATAGAACGTTGTTTGGTGGTTGTTAATTATTGTGGGTTAGCGACGCGCGACGTGTGTTCTATTAGCCGTGTTGTAGTTCCTTTTAAAATGCAGAATATTGAAATGAAAGCGAATGTGATTGCGCTGCGTAAAAGTGGATTTAATATAACACAAATATCTTATGAAACTGAACTGAATGTGAGTATTATGAATATGATTTATTTATTTTTTCAAACATTTATTTTATTAAAATAGAACTGCTGATCCTTGTAGTTATTTTTATAAACGTATTATAAGGTCTAAATAGAAGAAAAAATTATAATTTCGAAGTCCTAGATTTTAAATGATGAATATAACATTATATTATCCTTATATGTAACATTTCTATTTTCATTATAATTTTGTTTCTCAATAGTATTCGTATTTTGCTAGTAGACTAACAGTACTCTTTTTTTGTTTTAGAGAAATTACCTACTGTGACTCGGAGGGTCACTAAATAAGAAAGAGGGTAGCCTTGCTGCGTGGAATGCCCCAGCTGGTCAGTGAATATGAAACAATTGGTTATATACCAACAAGATATTTTGCCGAATTATTCAACACGTCTTTACGAACCGTTCGCCGTGCAAACGAAAACCAGCTCAAAAACCTATGCAATATTGTAGGGCCCATGCGCCAGCGTTTACAAGATTGCATTGATAATAATGGGTATTATACTAAGGATTAAATTATAAATTGATTATACCTAGTAATAATAAAATTATACTGTAGCATATTCGTAAGAAGGATTATTTTGAGGTTTAGTTTCAATCTTCTTTTCGTAATGAAAATGAATACTTAAGCTATAACCACAATAAGTCCTAAACTGGAAGTTTATTTATTCTTTATAAAATTATAACGAATAAACATTTTGTAATCACTTATAAAACATTTTTATTCTTTACCCCATATTTCACAACTATATAATAATAAAAACAATTATTACATTATTATTCTCGTTTATTAATTTATCGAATATTAAATAAAAGAACAGATGAAGATAATTGATGAAAAGAAAGAAAATCTCATTTCGAGATTGGAACTTGGGCCTATATGTTTGCTAATCCGATGCGTTACACTATCAGCTATCGGGCCTTATAACAATGTTGTCAATTTTAGCAATGGTTTGAGCCGACCAAGGTCATACTTAGTTACATACGCTGCGTGTGTGAAAAAGCGATATGTTTTTGTTTCGCTGACTTCGCTCGACACCAGTGTATAAATTCTGAGGTGTGCGTTCTGTGTTAATACATCACTTATACACACATACGTATATACGGCCTGTACCGCGCGTGTTCACAGCAAAACAATCCTTACGGTGGTAATGCAGTACTGACCGTTACCGTACTTAGGTCGAGTCAATATATTCTACACGTGTAAGGTTTTCGTCAATATTTTGGATAAATACGGAAGTGAATACCTAACTACGCAATCAAAATATTAATATTGATTTAAATAACAAACCATTACTTAGATTATTTTTGGAAATCGAGCCCAACACAATACCTTGCGCGCGGCCTGCACGCGCATAATGTAGCTTTCCATTAGTGAAATAATCGGATTAGGTAGTGGTTCCGAAGATTACCCCCACATAAAAGCTCACTACCTCTTTATAATATTAAGTATAGATTATACCTACTTACCATTCATTTGAGAAATAGTAAGACTAAATATAATTTAGTTTACGATATTTTTAAGGCCAAGATTTTCTCAATAGAAAGTGCATTGTTTTTTTACTTTAGTCCGCGCGGAACTAGTTGGCCGCACCTTAGGCATGTGAGCGGTGGGACGGACGGAGGGGCGGGGGCGCATTACTCAGTACGTGCGTTGCGAACCGCCGCCGCCTCACCCCTGTCCTCACCTCAGCGGCCAACTAGGTTCGCGCGGACTATACTAGGTACATTTTTAATGAGTAATCCGAGTTTATCAGAATATCAACCAGTATAAATTATTTATAACAAAACGTCTCGCCTCGTTCAGACGTTCGTAACAGAAAACAAAAGTTAAAAAATTATTAAAACTCGTGTATTTTAAATTAAACATACATTTTTGAGTATGAAAATTCTGAATTAATAATCGTGTTACGCAGTTAGGGCTACGGTTGAAATAATACAAGTACAAGCAGTAGATACCTCCGTACTGTAATTTTAAATACTTATTTTACCTTTATTTTTAATTACGGAGCCTTGTTGCCGAAATTTTAAACGTGTAGGCCAGATGACCGGAAAGCGTCCTCCCTTAATGTAGGCTAAATGGGTATTTTATTTTTGTAAAATTTTAATCGCAAATCAGCTCACACCGCGACCATGGGAACGTAAACTGTGGAATAATTTTTAACAACAAAATGCGTAACAGAGTGGAGGATTTTTTCATTAAATTTTAATTAAAAAGGAATTGACGACTTAACCGTGATGTAGCCGTTGGAAAATGTGGCTTAATTAAGCCCAACCTGTACTTTTAAATCGGCTTCATAAGTTCTGATATCCCTAACAGGAAAACGCAGGAGGGGGCTTATGGCTAAGTAATAACAGCCGCACAGGTCGATCGATCAGGTTAAGCTACGCTTTCCGCGGTTGGTCTGTGGATGGGTGACCATCTTTACACACCGAGACCCCTTCGTGCCTCAAAAAGCACGTTAAGCCGTTGGTCCCGGCTGTCATCCATTGATCTTTGACAGTCGTTACGGGTCGTCAGAAACTCGAAAATCTGACAACCAGTCTTATCACACAGTAACAGAATTACACAGTAACTGGGTTGCGGAGGTCGTATAGGCAGTCGCTCCATGTGAAATACTTGTATTCCGCTGGAAGCCGACCCTAACATAGTTGGGAAAAGCCTAGGCAGATGATAATGATACCTGACAGGAATACACGATGGGATCGTTTTCATGATGATCATCATAATTGTAGGTACGTACTTGTAGCTTAGTCTGTTTTTGTCTCTTTAATGACATTAATCTTCTTTGGTCTCATTTCAGCACTCGTCTCTCTTGTGTCAATCTCTTTGATCTGAGGGCCATTTCCCGTAATTAAAAACGTTCAAAATCTAGTCGTAATCTCATCTCGGCGACAATCAATATGTCAAAAAGTTGTCAATGTAGTAAAATCAAAGGTATTTTTGGCAAATTGAGACTGAGATCAGACTGTGAAAGTTCTTAAAATTATGAGAATTGCCCCTCTTTTCAATAGCGTCACTACAATCATTTCAATGACGTCGACAACTCGACATGTCTAAGACCTATATCGTTAGTTTAACCAGAAATAGCAATGCCTACTCTGAGAATTCGGGTGTTAAATTGTTAATTCGGGAGCCTTTGAAACGTTCGTGTTTAACATGTGAAGCTGATTGATTGATTGGTCGAATAACCGACGGAATATCGACTAAAGCGACTGACAAGGTGCTCAGAGTGTTAAAGTTTGCCGTGTATTTGAACCCCAACCTTTGCCTTTCTGAGAATCAACTCCTAACTTATGCGTTTGAAACTTCGTGGGTTAACCGTAATAGTACCTATTTACACTGTGTGAACTACAATATATTCAAGTAGTACATGGTAATTCACTATGTTTAATTGAATACAAAGTACAAGAAACTCATTTTAGTGAAAGATTATAGATTTGTTTATCTACTTTTTTAAATGTTGAAAGAATGAGTTCTCTTAAAAAAATATGTAGGTACGTATAATTCAAAAAAACAGAAAACCCATTCATCCATTTTGGGTGGAATAAAATGAAGCGAGAAAATTTGAATAGTCACATTTAGCGCCGATAAATGTTTAAAATAAAGTCTCGAATTTGGGTGCAATGGTGCGTCTACTTCGCTTCACCAAAATGTAGATTAAATATTCCGCTATATTTGGAGAGGGAAATAATGATGATATATTATTTAAAATATATCCTGAAAACAGATCAGCATTTTAGACTATATAATTTGATCCAGAATTCTTTTCGTTCAATAAAAAAAGCTGTGTTTTCTGAAATATACCGGTAAGTCTCATTAAGAGAACACTTTTCAACAAACGTAAACTTTAATTACAAGCAATAAAGATGATTTTCCTTAAGCCAGATGCGGTATAGCATTATCGAAAATATCGTTTTACTAACAAACTAGGAGATCGTGATATTATTAGACACGACAGACATCGACAGTCCATTAATGAAATCGGAGCGGAAATTCCGCTGTAATTAATGAAAGCCCATTTGAGTACGGTTTCAATGATGCTTCCAGAGAAGCGTGAACGAATGCTGTGAAAGGTTAGATAGCCATAGTATGAAGGATGACGTAATGTGTTTTGTAAAGCGATTACAGCGCTACAGGTTTAGCGTTACACCGGTGTTTTTGCATACATACTCGTACCTACCTAGGTTTGTTTGTTTGTCGATCAAGTGATGATTTTCTATACGAACTGTGATCACCACAATAGCCGCAGTGCCTGCTCTCATGAAAAACGATGGCAGTGGGGTTTGATTATACGGTGTTAAAAAACTTCTCTACAAAAACAAACCAACTTACTTTAACTTACTGTTATACATATAGAGGGTGGCAGGAACATCGATGCGCAACCTGTTCATAGGAAATGTGGGTGGTTTTTTCTCCATGGAAACACTCTCGCCTGTTTTCTTTCTGGTTAATGACCATAAAGCAAGGATTTTTTTTACAGAATAATAAATATTAACTACTTGAGAAAGAAACTCCGTGGATACTCTTTTATATTACTTATATTTTTACAAAAAAATATTAGTTACATCATGAATGTATAGTAGGTATACATCTACACTCTATTGGAAGATTTTTCTGTAATTAACTAAATCGATTAGTGGCTGTGTATACTTACTATACCCTATTATGTATAGTGTAATCGCGGCTTCCGTTTGTGGCCAAATTTCATGTAAGCTGCATTAGATGGATCGCGGAGTATGGCCGCGCGGCACGCCGAACGGGATGCGGTGTTAAACTATTGGGTGTCGTATCACACCATGCCGTACCACACTAAACCTGTGATCCGTTTGTAGCGGTATCTACAACGCCACATACGAACAACGCGTCATACTGACGTCAAGCAAAAATCCTGCATCTCGCAAGCAGAGTTTACCGCGCAACTATCATAGATACAAACGGCCCTACATGAGTCATCGGGCAATTGCCCGCCGCAAGCAGAGTTTACCGCGCATTCATTACCACACGAAGTTGTAGAGGATAGAAGAGGAAAACCTTTTCTTTGTGTTTTTATTTTCATTGTCTTTGGCATAGCTGGCCAGCTTATACGGCTTTTTTTCCTGTGTCGCGTGGTCGACTGTTCAGTTAAAAATGGTATTAGATTTTTAGAAGGAGGCTGTCACATAGGCGTGCGTGATAAAGATGACGCTACAAAACTGATTTTTTTCCAAAAATCGTTAAAAAAAACAGGCAGTGTTTGTCAACTTGACACATTTCACCTAAGGTGTTTGAGATCTATCTTGACAAATCACCTCTTAAACAAGCTACGATGACAGAGCCGTCATCTACCCCGGTCGCAACGGGGAGTGGAACCGGCGAGAGATGTCGTGCGGTGTCCCACAGGGATCGGTTCTGGGGCCGCTCCTGTGGGACATCGGTTACGACTGGGTGCTGCGGGCCGACCTCCCTGATGGCGTCAGCGTGGTTTGCTACGCTGACGACACGCTGGTCCTGGCGCAAGGGAGGTCGCATCAGGCGGCGGCCGACGCGATGACACGCGGGGTTGCGATAGTCGTGGAAAGAATCCGGCGGTTGGGTCTCGAGGTAGCATTGCACAAGTCCGAGGCCATGTCTTTCCATGGGCCTCGGAACGGGCCACCATCGGGATCCCAACTAACGGTGGGAGGGGTTCACATCGGCGTCGAGGCAACGTTGAGATACCTGGGTCTCGTCCTCGACAGCCGGTGGAACTTCGTCGAACACTTCCGACGCTTGGCCCCCAAACTGGAAAGGACCGGGGCCGCCTTCAAGCGGCTCCTGCCCAACCTGGGGGGGCCAAACACCTCCTGCCGGAGGCTTTACGCGGGGGTCGTGCGGTCCATGGCCCTATACGGGGCCCCGGTGTGGGCGCGTTCTCTGCGGCGGCGAGCCGCCCACTATCTGAACGCGCCCCAAAAGGTGGTAGCCGTAAGGCTGATCCGGGGGTACCGCACGATCTCGGGCGAGGCGGCAAGCCTCCTTGCCGGACTGCCGCCATGGGATCTGGAGGCGATAGTCCTAGCGCGCCTGTATGAGTGGCGCGCGGAGGCACTGAGCCGGGGGGAAACTCCGCTTCCGCGGCAAATCGTGGCGGAGCGGACAGACCTCCGGCGCGATCTCATGGTGGCATGGAAGGAGCGACTTTCGCAACCCAGCGCAGGGCACGCCACGATAGTGGCGATAAGACCCCTCTTTGAGGAGTGGCTAGAGAGGCGTCACGGCGTCCTCACCTATCGCCTGACGCAGGTCCTCACCGGACACGGATGTTTTGGGAGGTTCCTGCACATCATCAGGCGGGAGGAGACGCCCGGGTGTCACCACTGCGAGGATCGCCCAGAGGACACGGTGGAGCATACGGTGGAGGTCTGCCCCGCATGGGCGGAGCACCGCCGTGCCCTCGTAGAGGCGATAGACAGCGGCGGCGACCTCTCGCGTCCGGCCCTGGTTCAAGCCATGGTCCGGGGCGAGAGGGAGTGGGAGGCGGTCACCTCCTTCTGCGAAGCAGTCATGCTAGCGAAGGAGGTGGCTGAACGGCTGAGGGAGAGAGCCTCACACCACAGCCGCCGCGGGAGACGCTCCGGGCGTCGGGAGCCGCGTGACGACTCCCGGCCACCGTAGGCGCGGGCCTGCGGACGGAGAGTAATGGGTAGCTCACCGTCCGATCAGGACCAGGCCCGTGCCGGACGGCGCGTTGTGTTCCACGCGCGCCTCAAAGAGATGTCAGCAGAAAGGAAGGGGCCTGCCAGGGCCGAAGCCTGCCGGGGGTGCGGGATTGTCCGAAAGGGTTACCGCTACCCCGGAACATAAAGGGCTAAGGAAGGAACACGGATGGGTTTTAGTCAGTAAGAGTCTGACACTCCCTTCGCTCCACCCAGAGCGGGAGGGGTCATTTGATGATTTCCCATCCATAAAAAAAAAAAAAAAAAAAAAGGCACACATATACAGGTCGTTACGAAAAGGGTATAACAATACAAACGGGTTGAAGAGTGTATCTGGTCTAGAATCTCTGTACAAAATTTCAGCTCAAAAGCAGTAACTTTGAAAATGCTTAATTTTTTTTTATTTCGATAGTTTATTAAATTGAAATCATAACAAACGTGTCAACGCACTACGAGGGTCATTATCCATTATCTGTAGTGTGTCTGTGCGCCTAGTACACGCACATCACGCCGCCGCACGCCAGTGCAGCGCCGTGATGTCGAAATAAAAAAATATTAAGCATTTTCAAAGTTAATGCTTATGAGCTGAAATTTTGTACAGAGATTCCAGACCAGATACACTTGTAGCGGTATCTACAACGCCACATGCGAACAACGCGTCATACTGACGTCACGCAAATCCTGCATCGCGCAAGCAGAGTTTACCACGCAACTAGCATATATACAACAGCCTGACATGACTCATTGGGCAGTTGCCCGCCAGACACAACACCCGTCTGGTCGGAGGATCCTCCCTTTTCTATGGAGGTTGAGTGAACTTTACACCCTGTTTCTCATATCTCTATACTGGTGACCCCGAACATGAACGTCAGCGCAGCCTTCGTGCAAACACTTCAGCGTGACGTCATCATCATCACTCCCGCAAGCTTTAGAGCGGCGAGTCACCCAGCCAGCCAGCACCCACGGCTTCAACGGGTATCCTGACCACCAGCATGCAGCGACCGCGCATACCTGGTCATCACCCTCAGCCTCATCAGCAAACTCGGCACAGCACACTGCACTTTCGGCCGGTCTACAAGCAGAGCCCTTCTCTCCTGGTCGACGCCAGCAGTCAGCCTCAACCCGGCACTGTACCACATCCGACGCACTGGAGCATAATGCAGCGCCACCCCGACTCACCGGGGACACCTTCGCAGACAGTTCCGACTCACCGTGAACTATGCGGCAACCGGTTCCGACTCACTGGAACCTCAACTGGCCTGGCAAGCATCGCAAGATACAAGACTCAGCCCACTATCGACCTCCGGTCTCCGGGGGGGAGTGATGTAGCGGTATCTACAACGCCACATGCGAACAACGCGTCATACTGACGTCACGCAAATCCTGCATCGCGCAAGCAGAGTTTACCACGCAACTAGCATATATACAACAGCCTGACATGACTCATTGGGCAGTTACCCGCCAGACACAACACCCGTCTGGTCGGAGGATCCTCCCTTTTCTATGGAGGTTGAGTGAACTTTACACCCTGTTCCTCATATCTCTATACACTCTTCAACCCGTTTGTATTGATATACCCTTTCCGTAACAACCTGTACACAGATACAAATATACACAGATACCCCCCTGTTTCCGTCGGAGGTTAAAAATTAAATAACAGGACCGCGTTCCTAATACGGAGGTCCTGCGTCGTTCTGACGTGTAGGACATGGTGTCTTTACTTATGCAGCGTCAAGTCAGTTAGTGTGAACAGGTCCTTCGCAGGAAGGGCAAATGTTTACCAAAGTGGTCTTCTACTCTGAGATGGCGGAAGGTAAACGGAAGCATGGCGGTCAACATCTCCGCTATAAGGATGTGTTCAAGAGGCATCTGAGCGCTTGCGCTATTGATAAAAAAGGTTGGGAAAGGCTCGCTTCACATAGGTCGTCTTGGAGCTCTCCTGTCAACAAAAATGGAAAAAATAAAATAAAAATTCACCTCGTTACACTAACCGAAAAACGCCAAATCTATACAGGGTGTTACAGAAAGGGTATATCAATACAAACGGGTTGAAGAGTGTATCTGGTCTAGAATCTCTGTACAAAATTTCAGCTCAAAAGCATTAACTTTGAAAATGCTTAATATTTTTTTATTTGTATAAATTATTTGTATAAATATATATGTAGGTTAAACACAGGTTGAGATAACACGAGTAACTTACAATACTACCAACAGTTAGGTTACAAAGTACTGCTTTTTATATGTTGTCTATATCTTAGGAATAGTGGTTGATCACTAGACAAGTTTGCCATGTTAATTATTTACACTCTATCTAAATATAACTGAATTTTGACAAAACATAATCGACATAATTGGTGAATAGAAAATTTAGATAATCCAGCAGCTTATATCTCCAACACAAAAATGTCCGCTGTGCCTACATTATATAACAAAACATCCATTTAAAAGGTATAATTAATCCAACTCAATCACCCTTGTGATCGGGAGCAAAGGCTGTTTTGTTAGAGGCTTAGCGGGAGAGCATCAATGTGCCGTTTGTAAAGACGTATCAATTATGTGCTTAAAATACTTCGTCCTAAGCTTATTCGCTTTAGAAACCTTTTCCTGTTAAGACTGGCAGATAAGGGTTCGTTATTGTCTTTGGTTGGTAAAAGGTTTTCTTTTTTTGAAATGTTGGTGACCTAATTGCAATTGAAGGGCAAGGCAATTTAGGATTAGAAATAACTACAAGTTCCTTTAACACACGAGCAATTATTTATAAAAATCTCGCTTATCACTGATTAGCCACTGGTTAGCTTACCAATTAGTTAGTTTTATAACGAGAAAAAAACGTAAATTGTAAATAAACAACATAATTATATTTTGCGCGCAAAAATGGCGGAGCACTAAAATGTGAATGAAGCATTGACAGCAAACTGACAGCGAGAATAAGGCATCCGTGTTAAGAAAAAAACCTTAAGGAGTTTTAAACTAAAGTGCATAAATAGGCGACATTATATGTGCTTCTACAAGTGTACAATGCTAATCTCTTCGGACGAGGCTATCATATAATTATGATAGAACTTCACTTACAGGTAAGTTCGTTTAATCACTAATTAGTTGGCTTTTAATCAATGCTTAACTTTTCTTTATTTATAAATTCTAGGTAGCTGGTGATTAGTAGCGAAACGAAATAGATGTGAAATTATGTGTTCTGCACAGATTATAATAAAGTTAGGTTAGTCGATTGAAAAACTGAATTTTGAGAATAAAGTTCCCAAAACAACGATTTTTGTAACTGTCGCAACTTTGACAGACAAAGTCAACAATTTCATCGGAACATTTTAATTTGGATAAATTAAAATTAATTATGTTTATTTCATTGTGTTTGCAATGGTAGCAATGAATATAATACGCTCCAATAATTAAAATAACAGAAAAAAGTATTTATCTCAGAATTTATATCTACTTGCTAATATTAGGTCCTTACATATGAAATTGGCGTTTTGTATGGAAGGAACAAAAAGTCGAATATTTTTTAATATAATATATTTAATTAATCAAAGTATGAACCATTGTTTTCAATGCACTTTTGCCATCTTATAGGTAGTTCATTGATCCCTTTACTAAAAAAACCAGTCGGACGGGAATCAATAAAATCTTTGAAGGCGATTTGGACTGCCCCATCGGAGTTGAATTTTTTCCCTTGCAAAAAGTTATCCAAATTGCGAAAAAAATGGTAATCTGTTGGAGCAAGGTCCGGGGAGTACGGAGGATGTCTAAGACATTCCAATTTCAGTAATGTAACGCAGCAGTCGACGCGCGTTTGCCGGTTTGCTTCAGTCAATTCGTGAGGTACCCACCTTTCAAGCTTTTTAATCTTCCCAATTTGCTTCAAGTGAATTAAAACAGTTTTATCACTAACATCGAAGCCTGCAGCTAACTCGGACGTGGTTTGCGATGGGTCCGCTTCCACAATAGCCTTCAATTCTCCATTATCAACTTGGGTCTCAGGCCGTCCACGGGGCTTGTTCTGCAGGTCGAAATTTCCAGAACGAAAACGTTGGAACCAAAAACGAACTGTGTTTTCTTTTGCAACATGACCGCCATACACATCATTCACCCTTCGAGTCGTTTCCGCAGCACTAGTGCCACGGCGGAACTCGTACTCGTAAATAATGCGATATTTTAAATTTTCCATTTTGTAAAATGAGTGACGCAAACAGAAAAAAACAGAAGAAAAAAAACAAATGAATGACGGTCATCGAAGCACAAATACATGAGTAAATAGCTGTACAAATTTGAATTTGGAATTCCTTACCAAAGAGGAGAAATTCGTGATTAAAGTGGCCAGTACGAAAAACGCCAATTTCATATGTAAGGACCTAATATAAACTGACCAAATTAATGTTAAAGCAGTAGCCGATAATAGCTATGTATTTGTATGTTCTTTATGCTTGTTCACGTGAACATACTATTCTAGAAGTGTATTAAGTAAATATAGGTCTATTTTATATTACTTCCTATTGCTTTTGTACCGGGGTTTCAGTGTCTTTTAATAAAAATTATTAGCTGCACCTAGCACCAATACTATTCAACCTCCCAAATACGGCGAGCCGTGTTTGGGAGGTTGACTTCCCGAGGTTGACCCTCGGGAGGAGACCATGCTACGTGATAAAGATGAGGAATGAGAGGGGCATAAGAAAAAATGGCACCCATGTCTTTGAAGGAAGAATATTGGAAATAAAAAATAATGAATGTATAACAAAAACGTACCTTTATGTATGAAAATAAATGGATTTCTATAAAATGCCTCTTATTATTTGTTTGTAGTATGTGACTGTCGCAACGTGGCTTTACCTTAGTTCTGGGCGTTAGACCTGTCGTTATGAGATGAGGGTACATGGGATTACAGATTGGAAATCACTATCTCCGATGAGCTTCCTCACGAACTCTCTTCAAACCTCCTGAGCATCTACTGAGCCAAAAGTATTAAATAGAGAGAGAATTTACTAAAAAAATTATTCAAACAAAGCAATCAATTAAATCATTCTCTTTTTAGCAAAGATAAAGATGTCCTAAATACTGAACATTAATAAAGATGAGTTTACTTAATCTTGAGAGTTAGTGAACATAGAAAAAATTCTATTTTAGGCTCGGTCTTTGAATTTCAATACTGTGCTTAATTTTTATTGAACCAAATTATTGAAATGATTGGGTCCTTAGGTATACTAAAAAAATGTTTCTATAAAATAGTAGATATGCGAAGTAGTTACTCGTAACATTACGAGACACAGAACATTAAATTAAACTATTTGACATATGCCAGCTAGCCAATCACTGTTACAATAGTTCGTAGATGAGGATATTGTTTTGCCCATATTTGCTAGATTACGCGGAAGTAATCCACCCGTAGCCATCATCACAAGGATACGCCCCATTGTCCCAAAAATAAAATAGAAACAAACTCCACGACGCACAACATGTCGGTTCAAAGCCGAATTGTGGGCAACTTTTATTGGTTTTATTCCAACTACCAGCCAACTTTTCAGTTTCACATATCTATTGGACCAACCAACTATTGCCCGAGTTGAATTGTGTACAGTAAATAGCTTGTTTTACTGGAAAACATCGAATTTCCTTCAGTGTTTTATTGGATTCCCCGTTATAACAAGTTTGTAAAGAAATTTTCTCGGTTTTGGGTACCGTTATTGTGTGGCGAAGTCTTTCTAAAGGGTACAGGTACATGCGAAATTGTTTTTGTTAGCACAGAAAACATTGAGTCGGAACAATAGATGGAATATTTCTATGAAATTGAAGGAAGTTATTTTGTAATAACATAGTGTGCTTTTGAAATACTCTCAGTGAGTACAAGTACGACAGAATTCACCGAATTCCAATGTTGTGCAATTTTAAGAAAAGCTATGTATTATCGTGGGAACAAGACTCGTGTAATACCCGAGCAATATATTCATAAATCAGTGTAACATAACAACATAACTTAATCAGCCTATAATGTTCCCAATGCTGGGACACAGGCCTCCTCTCAGTGTGAGGAAGTGGGCCGTAATCCACCACGCGGGCCCGGTGCGGGTTGGCAGATGTCATGTCTTCGAATTTTTGGTTCTAGGACATGCCGGTTTCCTCACGATGTTTTCCTTCACCGTTTTGAGAGTAGTGGTGATGAAATAATTTACACAAAGTAAAACGCCTGTCTGGATTCGAACATATGACCTACAACTCTTAAGTCGCGGCCGTTACCACTTGGCCACCACTGCTCTACAAATCAGTGTACAACAATAGAAAAGATAAAACATTTTCATTGTTCTTGGGAAAATAGGTGCAGATGTTATTGTTATTAACATAGCATCGCGCCCGTATACCCCCAAAGGGAAAGGCAGAGATGTACCCCTATTTATTGTAGATGTAAAAGCAGTTCTAAATTAACTTAGACAATGTTAATGAGCAGGTACTTGAAGTTGCAAGGATCGCAGGTTTGTTTTTATTAACTGCACCTTTGTACTACAACGTTTTCCACGAATATACAAAAACCCTTAATAAGTGCTTAACTTTGCTATTTAACTCTTGTGCATATTTCGTGCTTTAGGAATCAGCGGTTGTGCGTGGTCTGTCAGTGAGTGAGCGATTTAATAATTTCATTGAGTAGATTATAGATCTTTTAATTTTCTAAATACATAAAAAAAATCTTCAATTTTCTTTTCTTTAATCTTCTTTTTTTTAACGAAATCAAAACCATAGATTTTGCACAGAACCCTTATCTTAAAACCATCTATATTAATATAGTATTCGGTGACTTCCTTTAGAAAGTTAAACGTACCCAAGATGGTATGAAATTTGTCACTTTAAAACGACTTTTATACCAAGCCATTGTAAATAAACACAAAGGACTTTCCCTATTAAAAAGATATTGAAGTTATTTTCTATTTTACTGACGGAGGGTTGAAAGGGGTTTGAAGGTTTTGGCCCTAAAATCAGCCGCCATTTTGATTTTTTTTCAAAATCGCGGTGCACAACAAAAGTTATATATTTAGATAGAGGACACTTATACAAACAAAAAAAGTTATATAACATAATATCCTAAAGCGTCAGGTTTCGGAGTTATTCACCGAAATATAAGTCGAAAACAAAAAGGATTTTTTTGTTTTTTTCCCTCCAGTAGGCTTATTCACAAAGCTACGATACGGCTTGGTACCGTATCGAACGTCAATGTTATCGACGAAGTCCTATAATCGCTATTCACAAATCGGAAACCGTACAATTTTGACAGTTCATATACGGTATGAACACATCAATTCTTCCGACAGATATTTGCTGTCGGAAACGTTATCGAAACGAAGAATTATTGTTTATTAAAAAGTAATTAGCAGTTAAAGGTATAGTTTTGACCGCTGCATACCCAAGTTAGTATATTTATATAATTTTAAGTGGTTACATACGTATCTACGAAACACTTAAACTCGTTCTAGACATTTTTTAATTATTTGGTAGATGGAGTACGTGATTTTAATATCAAGAGATATTTTTATAACACGCACTCATCAGCCGCAATCCCAGTAGAATTAAAAGTAAGTATCTAAGCAAAATTACTTCTTAAGTACTTGCCATCATCAAAACATCACTCTTGAGAAGAGTTACGAAGAGGTGGTTTAATACACCCACTATTACATATACTATTGCCATCAACCAGGCACAAATTCAAATAGGTACTATTCTAACCTTTTATGCTATCTTTAATTTTTATGTGTGATAGAGAGGATCTAGGTAAACCTTCAATAATTAACAATAGGTACCTACCTAGCAGCGTTTATTCACTTCACAATAATATCTTTTTAGTTCAAACCAAAATTTCGGAAAAACAATTATTATTCCCGATTTCCAGGTTTGACAGAAACTTAAGTTTACGAAGCAAGTTTAATAGAAATCAGATAAATTTTATTTATTAATAAAATCATTGTTTACTATATTTTATTTGATAAAAGTTACTCAATGCATAATTTATAGTCGACCTTAATGAAATACTCGAAAAAAATCATTTATGTACCACTTAAAATTTTCTACCACGAATATCTATTTACTACCATTTTGTAGCGTTCCCCGTACACACACCTATAATCGGTTGGAAATAAACCCTGCCACACGGATCTCTGAATAGCGTTTTGCCAGTCCTTCGGTTCAGAAATCAGGTTATCGAATAAGTGTCATTGTCGATACGATAGTGAATCGTATGCTTGTGAATAGGGGGGCAGGTAAGCATATTGAACTATTGAGGTAATAGAAACGTTATGAAACCTTTATGGCGAAGAAACAAATGAAGAATAGACATTTTTTAAATAAATAATTAAACACGGCAATTTATAGTTCGTTTTTTAATCCCAGAGACTAATCTGACAAGTGTAATGTCAAACTTCTATACTAAAAAAAAACGAAAACACAAAAGACTCAAATGTTGACAGATTAGTCTCTGGGATTAAAAAACGAACTATAAATAGCCGTTTTTAATTATTTATTTAAAAAATGTCTATTCTTCATTTGCTTCTTCTCCATAAAGGTTTCATAACGTTTCTATTACCTCAATAGTTCAATATGCTTACTTGGAGGGAAAAAAAACAAATAAATCCTTGTTGTTTTCGAATTATATTTCGGTGAATAACTCCGAAACCTGACGCTTTAGGATATTATGTTATGTAACATTTTTTGTTTGTATAAGCGTCCTCTATCTAAATATATAACTTTTGTTGTGCACCGCGATTCTGAAAAAAAATCAAAATGGCGACCGACCTTAGGGCCACCCTCCATACAAAAATCTTCTAACCCCTTTGCGGTCAATTGATAACTTTTGTTAGAAATAAATATGCCTAGATGGATTATTACTTTTGGTCTAGATTAAGATTTTTTATAACAAGGTTCTTCGCTACGAACGCGATTTTTTTATAGTCTCTATGTCTACGTTAAAGCAAACCAAGGAACTGCTACCAATTTTTTATGAAACTATCCTGAAGCCATGAATGAAAATATGGGGACGGACCCGTGCTTCACCTATTTTCTCCACCTGGGTGAAGCACGGGGTCTACTGATTCTTGGTCGGGTCCCGTGCTCCACCTGATGATCAAGTACAGTCAAGTAATTAAGAAAAATACATAATTTAATAATATACTACTCTGTCAACTCTGTCATTTAATAAAAAAGTACCTGCCGGGAAAAGATCAAAAATGTTAGTTATTCATTTATTAACTTGTGCTAGCGACCATTTTCGGGGGCCCATTATTGAGTGTGCAAGTCAGTCATAGAATTTATTTTAACTCATTTTTTCCAAAAAATGACCCACAGAAATTTCATTATTAATAAATTCACTTTTATTAAATAATTGTTCTATTAGCGGTAACGTTGATTGGTCTCAATGTACATAATTATGTTGATACTTAAGAGGGAGTAACCAAAATGGCCTGCCTTTAATTTAATTTATCATGAAATTGATAAGACTTAGGTAGAAAGTAAAAATAATATGAGTATTTCAATTAAACCATTTACCTTAATTAACAAAAATAACAAAATTAAAACTTAACTTAACTAAAACTATACAAAAACTAAAATATAGCGTCGAAAAATTCATCCGCATCGCTGTCGACTGGTAATGTACCCAAGAGACTGGCGGCATTGCCACGTTGTATGGCAATGCTTAGCCTTTGGCCAAAGTAAAAGCCAGCCCTTGGGTCACGGGAAGTGTCAACCAGCCGTTTTGTTTCTTTAAAAAGACCATGAGCACTCGGACTCCACGGCCCGAGGGTTTCAACCCCAAACGGCTCGAAAATATAATTTCCGATAAGGTTATTATATTTTCGCCGCTTGAGGTTTTCCGCAGCCGCAGCAGCAGCGCCAGCACAGCATGCCGACCCAGGAAAGTGGGATGGCGCAAGAGTATCGACACAAGTTGCATCCCACACTAAAGGCCTACCCACCTTCCAAGGAAATAGTGACATACCGTCCTTTCTCTTGCCATCGTCGCGTACCAAGCCATTGGGTTCTAATACAGCTGGAACGCCGACGGTAACAAGAGCTCGTCGGATGATGTCATTAATGTTCGCGTGGCGCGCTAAGCGGGTCGCTTGCGGTGTCCGGGGCTGTTGACATCTTCGCCACAGTGACAGCGATGAGGGGAACAGCAAGCAGTACCTAGTCGCAGGGAAGCAGCGAGGCGAAAAGTAGTGTCGTCGAACAAAGTGCCTATGTTCGACGAAGGTAGTGCATGAAGCCAAAGTCCCGCGTCCATCTACCCACAGCCAGCAGGCGCGCACGTTCCGCAGAAGTAGCAGACGAGTCAAGTAAATTGTTCTGTACTACTCTGCAGAGCGGCTCATCCCACCGTCTCTGGGAAGATGGATTGTCGGGTGGATCTGTATTCGGGCAAGCGAGTCTCCAGGCATCCATAGCCTCGGTGAAACACGGCACATCAAAATTAATCAGTGTGGAGGCTAAGATTTTCCTGATTAATTTATCAATGCCGTGGACAGAGGATATGAAAGCCGGTAGCCGAAATAATTGTTTAGATCTTTTGATTCATATAGGAAAGACAATTTACTGCATCACTGTACAATAACGTCATCAGTTGGAGCACGGGACCCGACCAAGAATCAGTAGACCCCGTGCTTCACCCAGGTGGAGAAAATAGGTGAAGCACGGGTCCGTCCCGAAAATATCATTTGTGGATCATCCAGAGACGACCTTTAAAAGTTTATGTGACTATCACCCCCGTGTAGCGCAGATGATAGTGGTAGTATTTTATGGTCGAACTTTCACGTAGGAAGCTTTATTACAATGCTAGGAAGATTTTCTTCTCGACGAGGCATTCTCCTTTGACAAACATTTTTAGGGTTCCGTACTCAAAGGATGCCAACGGGACCCTATTACTAAGCCTCTGCTGTCCATCCATCCGTCCGTCCATCCGTCCGCCCGTAAATCCGCCTGTTTGTCAGCGGACTTTATGTCATAAATCGTTACCGGAAGATAGTCATCAATAATAGTGTATTTCTATTGCCGCAATAACAAAAAAAAAGTTAAAACTTAAAGGTGGGTTGAATATTGTACGGTGACGCGCACTTGGCCGGGTTTTTTTTATATCTGCATGTTTTGTCGCTTACCATCTACGAGAAAATATGAAGACATCATATTTTAATAAGATTCTACAAAATATTGGAAACAATATCGGATATTTATTTCCGATTCCACTTTGATCTCGGTACAAAAGGAAATGGATCTGTTTGTCCAGCCCCCTATCCGCTCAAGTCTTAGAACTACTCAGGTTGAATTGATATGATGTTTGTAGAAGGGCCGCCAACCTGTTGCATTTTGTGCACTTTTGTGTTGTAACAGAAGAAAATAGTCATGTTTTTTTTGTATAGTTCTGACTCTTTCATCGTCAAAAAGTTTTTTTCTTGTACCTATATTTTTGATCATTATCAATCAAAAAGTAGGTAAAAGAAAATTCTTAAAAGTGGGTTTCTGGTATAACTACTAAACTAAACTGCACACACACAGCATTTGAGAGAGCCAAAATAAAATAAAAAAGTTAAAACTGTTTTATATTTTTATCAGGTTAAAATACCTACTTTAAGTTTAGCATGTAAATTCGCATCTCCAAACTTATCAAAATACTTCAATAATATCCCACGAAAGTACGATGCTTCCATCGAAAATAACATTATGAATAGAATAGAATACTCTTTACTATGTACAGTCACGTCTAAAAGTATGTATACACTTGGCTTTATTCAAAGGCGATTTTCTCCTTTATTTTTTAATGAAATTTTATGTTATTACGAAAATAGTATTTTCGAACCCATAGGTTTATATTAAGTGTCGTATTTCAACGTTGCATTCGTTATTTCACGAAAAAATCGCAATTGAAAATTGCCAAGTGTATACATACTTTTAGACGTGACTGTACACCATATAAATTACATATGATCACCATTTTATTTACCATATTACCATTTTTATGATTACTTACAGTAAGGAGTCCATGCTATCAAATATCCAGCTTTAATCAACTTAATACAATACAAACGGTATTACCGGAAAATGACTGTGAAAAGCAACCAATTAGCCACTTTCGTCACACCGACGCCTTTTTGTAAGCCCCTGTAATTGTCTCAAATTAAAGCTTATATTTTCCAATTACCTTTTGTTACTTTATCCTGTCATGGCAGTCTCTGGGAAGCCAGCATTTAGTAGCAATATGTTGATAAATAATAAAATGCACAGCCCCATTTTATGTCCAGGGAAATCACTGTCCATTCCAAGGTTGCCTGGAAGAGATCGCAGAAAGCGATAAGGCCGCCCATTGTATATTTTGTAGTGTTTAATGTGTTTATTTCATGTTATGTATTTTTGTGGTGTACAATAAAGTATATATAAATAAATATAAATAAATAAATAAATAAAATGCGAAGATAGGTACAGTCCGATTTAAACTTTATGGCGTCTCGGAACATGAGGCGAGTCGCTGCGCAGTAACAAATTCACGTGTCAGCGGGGGTGAGGGGTGAGGTACTGCGCAGCGAGTAGCGCACTTCAGAGCCGCCATAAACTTTGAATCGGACTGTATTGAAACACAAAGTACACTTTTCTTACATTGATGTCGTTAAATTCTATTATTAAACAGTTTTGTTAATATTCAGAAACAGCAAGGCAACGGTTTCTTGAATTGAAGCATTCTGAAAAGGAAATTAAAAATTACATACACTCACGCCTTTTTCTCTTTCTTTCTTTCATTTTCATAGCTTGAGCTAAGCTAGTTTTGTTATTGGTTAGTTTTACGCACATCTCTCGCTACGCATCCTCGCTCATTTCTGGTGAAAACGCAGCCTTACGCCCATACATCTGCAAGATAATTCCATAACACACTATCAGTAGCAATGGCTTTTATTTGTTCAACAACTTTCATTGCGATATTTACGTTGTTGAGCAGACAAATTTTTTGAACATCTAAAGCAATGGATTAGCAATATCCTGTAAAATGATTCAGATTGTGATTGACAGTGTGTAATGCAATTAGGGTGCTAGTCATACTTACGAGTACATACATGCACGCCGGTTGCGAGCACTATGCAGCTGACCTTTCTGAAGAACAATGAAAGATATGAGTATAATATTTTATTTAAGATTCAAATATTTACATAATTTAAAAAGCTAACAGTCTTAAAATAATAAATATGTACAAGTATGTAAAAAGGGAGGGGAAATAATCAAAGGGCATCAAAAAATTCGTCCGCATCGCTGTCAACAGGAAACGTGCCCAAAAGGCTGGCAGCATTGCCATGTTAAATTGATTCAATTTATCAAGAATTGCTTTGTGACAGCTGTGCGCACAGATTATTAAAGGTCGGCCACAGAGCATGTAACCTTAGGCAGGCGACGCGTAAGTCGTTGCCCGCAATGTTACCATTTTATAAATATGTTTATACCAACATTTAAGAACTAGGTAAGTATTGTAAATTTATTTAATTTCTTATTTTTATCTTATCGTATGCTGCACTGGTTGACGTCATCAGGTCAACGCCGGATGACACTGAAAACTAGCACTGGGGCTCTGTCTCGCATAGGGCCTTAGCATTATGCTGAGCGATGGACGTTTTGCGTGGATGTAACGCATATTTCCCCCAACTTGTTACTTTTTTTGTGTCTGTGTTCTTTTTCTTTGTTTGTGTTTTCTTTCTTTCTTTCTATTCAGAATGTACCAATATCAAACTAGCCTACAAACTTGAAAATGTCATTCAAATTGTGTCACCTCATTATATTTACTATAATATATCCATAGTGCAATTTAGAAAGAAAAATGAAATGTTTCGCCTTTGTTCTGACAATATAGCAGACCTCAATATTGATGATTTATAGTTGAAACAGAAATATAAAACAAGTATCCACAATCTCTTTGACTTGAAGAGCTGGGGTCAATGATTAATGGTCCAAGATGTCAGCTAGACACCAGATTGTCAGCCTCACTTAGGTCCCAAGCAATTTGTCTTAAGTATAGGAAAATGATCGGAACAATAATTTTTTAAATTATCCTTAACACAGGAACGAAACAGGTCCCAAAATTATAGGACAAGATATTCTGGGCCTAATTTTTTTTGTCCTAAAAATTTAGTCCTAGCCATTTTTCATATTTTTACAGCGTATCAAGCAACGGCACTGCCCTAAAATTCTTTCAGCTCACGAGGAAAAAGAAAAAGGAATTCAAATTCGGAATTTTATCCACGTTTCACCAAATATTTTTTAAACTTTATTATTCCTTTCCTGCCAGCCCTTTGTGTCGGTTATTAAATGACCTTCTTTCAACGCAAACTCTTCGCAATCCTCGGCCAATTTTGTCCATTGTTCCCGAACCTCCCCATCCCTTCTAACGATGACACGATTAAAATTGTTTAAATGTTCCACATTCTTTTGCCTTACCTGTATCAGTTACACGTTACCCGACCTTCCCTTCGTACTTTATTTTTCGGATATTGATGGGATTTTAGGGACGGGGATATTTTATTTTGGTATGGATATATACCAAAATATCTCCGTCGGTCGTCGTGGGTTTATTTACATTTATATTGTAATTTGAGTTGGGATGCCGTTACATATATAAATGATGTCGGCTTATTCCTTGATTTTACCGAGACCATTCTGGTTGTTTAGTTTCTTGTAATTATCTATACTAATAATAAATCTGAAGAGTTTGTTTATTTTTTGAAGTGAAACTTCTTTACGCACGCTTGACTTGGGGAGTAAGCTGGCGAACGCGTGACGTAAGCGTTACGAAAAGTGTGATCGGGCGAGGCGAACGGGAGTTGGGTGGGGGATATAAGCAAGAGAAAGCAGTGCGCGCGCACATTTTCTTTCTCTCTTCCTCACATAGCCAAATACGTTTGAAGTTTCACTTCACTCGTGTGGTCATAAGCACACTCGGTTTTTTGTTTAAACGCGCTAATCTTTGCCATCATCACGCTATCACACTTAGGGGCCGAGCAATAAAAAAAAAGTCAGAAAGATTGCTACACATAAACGAAGTGACAGCGCGGGTAGGTGATGCGATGCGACGCGACGGGGTTGGTCGGGGGAGCATAAAATTTCACGCGGATGAAATAGCGGGCAGAAGCTAGTATTTTATATTTGACTAGCTGCGCCCCGCGGTTTCTCTCGCGTAAATGTCGACCCCGTGAAAATATCGGGATAAAAAGTAGCCTATATGTTAATCCAGGGTGTCAGCTACCTCCATACAAAATTTTATCAAAATTTGTCCAGCCGTTTGAGCGTGAAGAAGCATATAAACACGAAAATAAAGGCGAAAGTCAGTGAGTGTGTGTGTGTACTTTCGCCTTTTTATTATTAGTGTGATGCGATTAGTGTGATTATTAGTTTATTTATTTATTTGTAAGTATAAAAATTATATAAGTATTACGTATTTTGAAATTTTTTGTACTCCCCTTCACATGTCTCTAAAGGTTCATTAGAAAACCAGCGACAGACAGCATTTTTGTCTTTCATTAATGCTGAAATGCATTATTTTTGGCGCAGCCGTGAGGTACACACTCTTGTTGTTAAAACATTACTTTCACTTTATTATTTTCTTACCTATTTGTATTTTGTGTTTTACGAACTGCGTCCGAATAAACTTTATTCTTTCTTTCTTTCGTTGTGAATATATTTTAGCGACTAGGTATGAACTTGATATTCTTGAATGTGATTGCTGACAGCTTGATGTGAGACCGGTTGCTAGGCTACTGATTCCTATTTCTGTTGGGTAGATAGGTATGGGGGAAATATTAACCGGGCGAATAAATAATATGTGAATGAGATACTTTAATACTAAACAGTCGAAGAAATGCATTGTTAACAAAATTGACACTATAGAGGTATGAGGAACAGGGTGTAAAGTTCACTCATACCCTTTATTTATTTATTTATATATACTTTATTGTACACCGCAAAAATACATAACATGAAATAAACAAATCAAACACTACAAATATAATATACAATGGGCGGCCTTATCGCCTTTAGAAAAGGGAGGACACTCCGTCAAGACGGGTGTTGTGTCTGGCGAGCAACTGCCCGATGATTCATGTCGGGCTGTTGTATCTATGCTAGTTGCGCGGTAAACTCTGCTTGCGAGATGCAGGATTTGTGTGACGTCAGTATGACGCATAAGTTGTTCGCATGTGGCGTTGTAGATACCGCTACAACACTGTACGCTTGGTTTAAATATACGACTAATTTAACTCGGTAGTCAAATTGCTTACCAATTACTTTTCATTGAAATAGGCATATTTACTTTGAATAAAAAAAAAACTACATAATGAGAAATACCCACTTGTAACGTATTTGGGGTGGTTATAATATGACTATTGTTGAACTTACTAAGTACCCTTTGCAATATTGAGTAAGTCCCAAGGAAGAAGCATTGTTAAAACTTTTAAATTGGACCCCTTGTATCTTGTTTCCATTCTTATTTTACTCTACGTAAGTTATTGAAAATAATTACGTTACATTCTTCCTTTCTTTTGATAAGTCTTAAGGGTACTTTTGAACGAGAAAATTTTCAGGGTACTTGCCGCAAAATACCTAAAAAAACGTTAAAACAAAATGGTGAAGATACACAAAGCTTACTGACGGTAGGCTTTATAATTATCCCGAAAATTAATTTATATTTAGCAAATGTTAATTTTTCTTCGAACTGTTTTCGGTTCGCAGTTATCTTTTGTTTCAAACCTTGAAAGGAATAATTAGTTTCTTTGTATATAGAAGCTTTTTGTTCTTTTCCTGGTATTTTCTCTTCAAAAATATCCAGTCGTAAACAGGCCTACTCTGAGATAATCGATGCTTCCAGGAAATGTTTCCGAAAAGCCGACCCAACTTACTTAAAAAGGGCAAATTGAAGTTTTGTTTTAATTAGGAAATAAGTACTATATTCACTGAATAGACAGCTGTGCTGCTAGGGTGTTTGTTTATCGACTTCTTCTTCTCAGCTTTAGCGCTGGGAAGTGGTGAAGGGCGGGCGTTTTGGGGGACTGTCTTATGTAATTTTACCGTTCAATAAGTGCGAATTTTCAGCCGTCCTAATAAATAACTTTTAATTCAATTGCCAAAGACGACAGAAGCTTTCCTATTTGTATCTGTTTTTAACCGACTTCAAAAAGGAGGAGGTTCTCAATTCGACTGTATGTTGTTTCTTTTTTTTTGGAATGTATATTTGTTACGCTCCAGTAATTGTGAATCGATTTCAAAAATTATTTTTTTAGTGGATAGGGTTATACCTCAGGGGAAAATTTAATAAAATTTATATGGGACCATATAATTTTTTTTAACTTTTCTTGGGTACCTAGTTTTTAGTTAGCTTCAATAATACGTATTTTTGCCACTTTGTTTATATTGATAATGTTATGATGACTTCCTATCACTGATAATTATTTACATAGCAAGTAGTGTATACGAATGGTAGAATAGTACCTATACGAATTTATGTGGGATAAGTACAACTTAAAAGTGAAAAAATTTTTTTTAAAAACAAATAGTGAAAAATAAAAACTTTTGAGTAGTCGGTTTTTTTTTGTAAAAAGTTTTTATTCTTATTTTTGGTATTATAGGTCGACCACTGAACTGAGACGTTGCCTGAGGTAGTTGCGCGGTGCGAGAGGTTGATTGTTGTCACAAGTTGACGAATTACTGAGCTCTCGCATCACGTCACCACAACCCTGCCGCACCGCGCTGCTAGCTCAAGTAACGTCTCAGTTAAGCGTTCGGCATATAGTACAAGCTATTTGGGAAATGGCACTGTGAAAAGGCAAGCGTACCAGTAACTTCAATAACACTGAGTCCGTCACCAGAATACAACAGACATAAATAACAATCATCATCTGCCTAGCCTTTTCTCAACTATTTTGGGGTCGGCTTCCAATCTAACCAGATGCAGCTGAATACCAGTATTTTACATGGAGCGACTGCCTATCTGACCTCCACAACCCAGTTACTGGGTAATACGATAACCCTTGGTAAGACTGGTTGTCAGATTTTCGGGCTTCTGACGACACGACTGTCAAAGATGCACAAATGAGAGCCGGGACCAACGGCTTAACGTGCTTTCTGAGGCACGGGGGGTCTTGGTATGTAAAGATGGTCACCCATCCACGGACCAACCGCGGCAAATGTAGCTTAACCTGATCGATCGATCCGTGAGGCTGATGTTACTTAGCCACAAGCCCCTCGTAAATAATAATACCAGTCTATTATTGTCCTAGTGCAGGAAAGAGGCCTCTTCTAACACAGAGACGGTACAAGCATTGATCATTACTTCCGAAAAACCCTCAAAACATCACAAAATCCCTAAGTTTTCCAATCATTATTAAAAAAAA
This sequence comes from Amphipoea lucens, assembly GCA_947508005.1. NCBI lineage: Eukaryota > Metazoa > Arthropoda > Insecta > Lepidoptera > Noctuidae > Amphipoea > Amphipoea lucens. Next base: position 4,782,493 of record OX382371.1, read on the forward strand.
ATACTCCGACACAAGATTAAAAACATTGACGAGTATGACGTATTGCCGTCGCAACATTCATTAATTCTGAACGAGAGGACTCCATTAATTAAAATGCTACGGCCCAGTAAAATCTCTAATGAAATATTGTCTATAAACTGAACAGGGTGAGAACAATTTTGTAGAGATTAATTTGAATATAAACCCTTATCAAGATTACTATTAATCCTGCCTCTTAGTTTAAAGATTAAAACGAACGTTTTTAATTTGGGACGGTAAACGTTCATTGTTTGGGTCTCTAGGTTAATATTCTTTTTTTTTATTTTTTTTTGTTAGCCTATTTTGTGTCCCACTGCTGGGCAAAGGCCTCCCCTTTTTCCTTCCAAACCTCCCTGTCTTGTGCGATCTCTGGCCATGTTGGCCCTGCGAATGATATTAGATCGTCACACCACCTTCGCCTTGGTCTACCTCGATGGCGATGTCCTGCCTCAGGCGTCCAGTGAGGACCAGCTTCCCCGTCTTCCAACGGAGTGGAAATTGGCCGAAGCCTGCCGGGGTAGCGGGATAGTCCGAAAGGGTTACCGCTACCTCGGAACATAAAGGGCTAAGGAAGGAACACGGGCGGGAGATCCATTTGATGATTTCCCATCCAAAAAAAAAAAAATGGCGTCCAGTGAGTGACGATCTTACCCCATCTCTCCGGGTGCATTTGTGAGATGTGTCCGGCCCACTCCCATTTCAGCCTGGCTGTTTTTTTTCCAACATTCGCTACTTGAATAAATAGTAATATTCTTTTATAAAAAGGTTTATTGAGGGCAATGAATGAGCAAGACTGATTTTTTTACGCAGATGAAGGAGTAGGTTTTCGACGTTTTTATCATCATTCTCTTGTCTTTATCCCAATTTATTTGGAGTCGTCGCAATATGTCCTTTTCTTCCCTACTTCTATATTAGTTGTCTTTTGGATAGTCTTTCTATCCATGTCATCTTTCACACAGTCCGTCCATCGTTTTTTTGGTCTTCCCCCATTCTCATAGCCATCCTAATTCAAATTTATAGCAGGGTTTTCGACCCTATATTTGATTAAAAGTGATATCGTTTTGAAAGTACAAAGGAGATAAGTAGAAAACGCATGAATTTTGTGAAACTTCAAAGGATTGTCTGCTTCGTTGGTCTAGTGTTGCTCGGAACAGGATGCCCTGGGTTCGATTCTCAGGTTGGGCAAAGGGTTTATCTATCAGAAATTTATCAGTAGCACTAGCAGCCCGGAGTCTGAATTTTTTCCAGTTTGATGACAATAGGCTCATCGAATAATATATTATGGCATTTAAACCTAGACCTCTGTCTAACCTTTAGGGTATTACAGGCGTGATGTTATTTGTTCAAAGGTTTTTGCTGACTTCTAGGTAGGTCACCTGTAAAAATTCATTTATTTACATTAAATTAAAACATAAAATTCAGACTTACACAATAAAATAATACGCAAATATTAAAATCAAATAAAATTATTGTAATGATACTATTATTAATTTATTATAACAATAATAAACCAGCTCATTTTTATAACTTCGGATAGTTCACACTATGTTTCATGTTCACATTCTGTCCGCTGACTAGAATTAATTAATATAAAATTTTATCAATATTTATCAAGCGTCATTGAAATACTGCAGCACACTGCTTTGACCGGTAAACTACGTCCATTCAAGCGGAGTAGTGAGCATAAACATGTTTATTATAGAAGCTCCAAGCAGGATAAACAAATTTCATTCATAGCTATAAAGAAAACTAGCAGCGCCCCGCGGTTTCATCCGCATAAGTTTCGATCCCGTGGGAATATCGGGATAAAAACTATCCGATGTCCTTTCCCGGGACACAAACTATCTCTACACCTTCATCTAAATCGGTTCAGCGGTTTAAGCATGAAGAGATAACAGACAGACAGACACACTTTCGCATTTATAATATTACGTAATTAAATTCATCAAGGCTACAAAGCAACTGGAGCAGTGGTGGCCCAATGGTAACGTCCGCGACTTACGAGTAGGTCCAACAGTAGTCCGTAGGTCGTAGGTTCGAACCTAGACAGGCGCATCACCACTGCTCTCAAAACGGTGAAGGAAAACATCGTGAGGAAACCGGCGTGTCCTAGAACCAATAATCCGAAGACATGTGACATATACCAACTAAGACCGCGTCCTACTCAATACTCAATACTTTATTGCATTCCATAATGTGTACATATATAACAGTTGGTATGTTAAAAACATCGAATCTATTATGGACCCTGTCGGGCACTCAGCCTACTCCCTCTCACATAAAGGATGCCTGTGACCCAGCAAAGATTATGCTAAGGCTACAAATGACAACCAAAATACCTATAATTATACCATCGCGGTCAGAATAGAAAAAAAAAAAACAGGAAAGAATGTTCAGAAATATCATCATCATCATCATCAGCCTATAATGTTCCCACTGCTGGGACACAGGCCTCCTCTCTGTGAGAGGGAGTGGGCCGTAATCCACCACGCGGGCCCAGTGCGGGTTGGTAGATGTCACATGTCTTTGAATTTTTGGTTCTAGGACATGCCGGTTTCCTCACGATGTTTTCCTTCACCGTTTTGAGAGCAGTGGTGATGAAATAATTTTACACAAAGTAAAGCGCCTGTCTGGGTTCGAACCTACGACCTACAACTCGTAAGTCGCGGCCGATACCACTGGGCCACCACTGCTCTCCCAGAAATATGATACCTATAAATACAGTAATGCACAGACAACAAGTCAAGATCAACACAGTGCGCAAACACATACATATTCATTGTTTATGTGTGTCCCCAAACATATGTTAAAATTAACCAAACACACAGGCTAAAACAGACATTTTCATAATCAGAACTGCACACTCAAAGGTTTACGTCACACATGTCCTTATCATGACGTCATCCAGACCCTGCTACGACGTACCCAAAAAACTGGCCAAGCGTAAACCGGACCTGCGGACTTTGGGTTCTGTTGCGTAAGATATGAGTAGAAAGAAACACGAAATAATAGTAAAAAATACATATTTGTGCAAGGCTTCTAGTTTTGCAGGAGGATATCTTGGGAAGTGGCTTCAATCAGCTGTAGCCATACAATAAGTGACACAGTCTCTCGAAAACATTAGCCACCTATGACATACATTAATATGTACATGTGTATGAAAAAAGAAGCAAAAGAATCCATAGGGCATAATATAAGGTCCCATTAAAATAGATGGACAAACTTTTAGAAATCATTCAGACCACCAGGAGGATGGTAAAAAAATGTCTTAAGAAAAACGCATTAGATACTTACAAGAAAAATAATCAGCTGACGAAAATAGACTAACGTGGCCGGCAATTTATTATTTTAAGTCAAAATAAAATCACTTTAGTCAGTTTTTTTTTTGCTTGAATATCTTTGGTTAGACGTACTGAGCGCTGTGTTAAAATGTGTCCCTCTATTTTAATGGGACCCTGTATATTCGTCTGCATCGCTGTCAAGAGGAACAGTGCCCAAAAGGCAGGCAGCATTGCCACGTTGTATGGCGATGCTAATTCTTTGACAATGAAATAGGCCAGCCCTCTGGTCACGTGAACAGTCGAGTAACCGTTTGGCGATCTCGAAAAAAAAAATCCTATCTAAACCAATAATAGTATTATTAGTTTAGATATTATATTAGATAGATTTTTTTTTACTGTTAAAAAGTTAATTATAGCCCTTTGACAGACAGACGATGGTTATCTTAATAACAGGGTCTTGTTGACACCCACTGGGTACGGTACCCCAATAAAAACGAGTTCATTTATCACGGCGCCATTTTGTTTGGGTCTTTCTGCATAAACTCGTGTTTTTGGCACCGACAGACTTTGAAGCTCACAGATAATAAAAAAAAAGGCAAAAAACGAACAAAAATTATCAGAACGCTCTGAAACGGATTCGCGCGCCAAAACTCTTGTTGACACTTATTTTGATTTCGACGTCTGTATTTTGCTCGTTTGTTCAAAAAAATATGTATTTCGTGCAGTTTCCACTTTATGGACGAACGTAGGTATTGGCTTTAATTGATTTGTTGTATCACTAACATCATTTAATTTCTTTATTATTATTTAACGTCACTGCCTCGTTGGTGTAGTGGTTGCAAGCGTGACTACTGAGTATGAGGTCCTGGGTTCAATTCCCGGGTCAGACAAAGTGTAATTGGGTTTTCACTACGATATGTGCCCGGTTGATGGCAATAGGCTCGCCTCCTATTACTTGGAACCTACACCTCTACACCTCTCTTTTATTTGTACCTCTGTGTAAGGAAAGCGGACGTCAATGCAATCATGCTTAATGGGTGAAACACATTTCTTGTACTTATGGGATGGGGAAATTTATTTAATTTTTAAAGTGGCCATAGGACTTGCGGCTAAGTAATAACAGCCGCACGGGTCGATCTATCAGGTTAAGCTACGCTTGCCGCGGTTGAACCGTGGATGGGTGACCATCTTTACATAGGGGTCTTGGACCCCTCTGTGCCTCGGAAAGCACGTTAAGCCGTTGGTCCCGGCTGTCATTCATGGATCTTTGACAGTCGTCACGGGTAGTTAGAAGCCCGAAAGTCTGACATCCAATCTTACCAAGAGGTATCGTATTATCCAGTAGCTGGTTTGTGGAGGTCAGATAGGCAATCACTCCATGTAAAATACTGGTATTCAGCTGCATCCGGTTAGACTGGAAGCCGACCCCAACATAGTTGGGAAAAGGCTAGGCAGATGATGAGCTATAAAAAAAATTTATAAAAATTCTCACATAGTGTGTACGCACTCTGTAAAAATTTCAAGTATCTACCTAATACGGTTTAAAAGATATAGCCCTGTGACAGACGGATGGACGTCGGAGACTTAGTGATAGAGTCCCTTTGGCACTCTTTGGGTACGGAACCCTAAAACCTGCCATATTCTTTCACCTAAAAGTTAATGACACGACTCTATGAAAATTTAATTTATACTTAGGTATTAAAAGTTGCAGGAAAATGTAAAACGCTATGTCGTGAATATAAAAAGAACAGTTAATACCAGAATACCTCACTGAGAGCGTTAAGGCATGAGTTACACCTCGCCGATAACACTATCTTCAAAAAGTTTATGTCAAAGTTGGCTTAGGGTAGGCGTAGGTAACAAACTGTACATCGGCGGGAGCGATAAAAGTTAGATTTTGTTTATTTTTTGTAACCTTGGTAATTTTGTGATGGGATGTATTTGATAGCACTTTAAATTTTGATGAAAACAACTATAAAATTGTATATCAGCAATTTTAAATAATACACAAACAAAACAAATTTACAAAATAAATATACACTATAGAGTAAAGTAAAGGATTTAAAGGAACCTAACACGAAGGAGATGACGGGGGCTCGTTCGCACGCTTTGCTCGCTTTCTTGAGCCCCGTCATCCCCTTCTAACCTAATCTGTCCGAGACTCCGAGTCGGCATGCGTGCCCCAAGTACCGAGCTCGCTTCGCTCGCTCTTGCATCCTAAGTTCTCCTAGTAACAGTAGTAACATTGCCTTTTGTACACACATACGATCCCGTACAATAACTTTATTTTTATAGATTACTAGCTGCTGCCCGCGACGTCGTCTGCCTGAAGGCTCTACAGCACCAAAAATACCTAAAATGCCAGTGTCGCTATAGCATTATAAGTAAACAACTTTAAAAATAGCATTAAAATATAAGTTTTTTTTGCAAGCGAAGCAAGTGAAGAGAGTTATATGGGAGTCCTGCTGAGTTCAGTGTGGTGTGGGGGATGTGACTGAAGGAAATAGAGAAAACAATGCAGGAATACATTCCAGGACACAAAAGAGTAAAAATACGTACAAAGGCATCATACCTTAAAACACTTCCCTATAAACAACGTTGGTAGTTATGCTGCCAGGAGCCAAAATGTAAAGAGAGTCAGGACTGGTGACGCGGGAGCAAGCGACGTACAGTTGTCCGTGTGAGAAGCAACTCGTCCTGAGGTTGACACCCGCTGCCCTCAGTGTCTGCCTCTATTGATGGTTATCGCGAAGCAAACACTCACGGGGAACTGTACGCGCTTGAACTGGAACGGGAAGATATGAGGTATGAGGGGAATGCGTGGTATAAATACTGCCTCGCCAACGCCACAACCCGTAAGAATTTCCGCCTCAATGGTGGGTCTGTAGAGCGAAATGACTTTAGGGTGGGTCCCGTTACACAACTTCAGAGGAGATAGGTTCCGAAGAAGCATAATCGGGACACCGACCTTCAGCTTGATGGTATGCGCTGGAAGTCCACTTGCTGACAGGGAGTTCAGAAATTCCACGGGATAATGTGTGGCGTCATCTTGCTCGACAACAGTGTTTATCGAGGTGTAGACCACTTCATTCCCCTCAATTTCCGAGAGAATGCATTCGTTAATTGCTGCAGCCTGATCATTTTTGGACGTCAAAATGGCCCGCTCACACACCCAAGAATTCTGCAGGTGCAGTATACGACTGATGTCCCCGTACACACAGCAAATGAGTTCTTCTAAGCTGGATACCACTCTACCGAGAGACTGGAAGCACCACCTGTCCACCTCTCTCTTCTGGTAACTCTACCAGAAGAGAGAGGTGGACAGGTGGTCCAATGTCCTTCTAAATCTTGGCGAAGGCACTCGCCTTCGCCAAGATTTAGAAGGACATTGGAGAATTCTTGAGCACGTGCATTGCTGCCGAGCCGAGCTCTCATATTAATGGTCAAGCGCAGCGTACGAACTCGTGACCACAACGAAGATAGTTTCAACGAAGCATTCACCTCGTCAGCCCTCGATCCCCGTGTCACCACGGGAAGCGTTTGCCGGAAATCGCCACTGAACAGAACAGCTGTGATACGACGCATCAAATGTTCGTTCCTGCGGATGTCCTGCAGGGTTCCGTCCACGGCCTCAACTGCCTTCCTATTGGCCATCGTACACTCATCCCATACGATCAAAGAGCAATCCTTGAGCACGTGTCCCTTATCGCTGTTACGTGACACACCACAAACAGGCGTTTCGGCGCTCTCTAAATCGATAGGAATTTTAAACATGGCATGTGCTGTCTTGCCACTCGGAAGCAGTGTGGCAGCGATTCCCGACGACGCTACAGCAATAGCAATTTTGCCTTGCCTGCTGACCTCTGCAAGTATGCAAGTGGTAACAAATGTTTTTCCTGTTCCACCAGACGCATTCCAAGAAAAACATTTGACCCTGGTTTTTTCCCAACGCTTTCAAGGACGGTGTCATAAATTTGTTTTTGCTCTGAAGAGAACAAAGCGACATGGTCATTTCGCCCGGATCGTAATTTGTCTCAGCGTCATACTCCCGATTTACACGGTCTTGATGCGGTGATGATTGGGGAGCTGGTAACCCATATTCGATCAGTGGATTGCCGCCGATAGAAATGACCACATCTTGAAGTGAACTGAGACAGGTGTTCAGCACGCGTTCATCAGTTACTCCGACTTCGTCTCCAGTAGAAACATAACTTTTTTGTAATACTTAACACCGCATTTTTTTTTTAATTGTCGTCCTCAACTCTGTTCAAGATTTTAAGGGTTTTGTTGGAACTTGAATTTGTCAAAACGAACTATACGATACATTTTTTATGAAGAAAATGCACATTGCCATCTATGAATTTTAAGAATAAACTACTAACCTCGCCAACATGATCAAATTTAAATTATTAATTTCCAAAAAGTGTCAACATGTAACTTGATTTGATTTTTATGAAATCTCATAGATGGCGCTGCTTCAAAATTTTCTTTTACTACTAAAATTCATTAAACTATGTTTTTTCTGCCCAAGTTACTTAAATGGCGTAGTTTTTATAGTGTAAAGCTAGATAATAGCATGGCTTACTGAAAAACAACATTTAAATAACCGTTGTTAGATTACACGCTGTCACAGAATGCGTAAGAAAAATAAAGATTCACAGCTCCTCCCCCATAGGTGATAGCGTGATAATATGTAGCCTATATGTTGACCCGACCTCTTAGTAATATTCATGCAAAATTTGAAGTAAATCCATGCAGTACTTTTTGAGTTTATCCCGGACATACATCCAGACAAACAGACAAACAGAAAAACAGACAAACAGACAAAAATTCTAAAAACTATATTTTTGGCTTCGATATCGATTGTAGATCACGCCCCAAGTATTCTTTAAAAAAAAATATTCAATGTACCGTTTTGACTTTCCTACGATTTTATTATATGTATAGACTAGCTGCGCCCTGCGGTTTCACCCACATAAGTATTGATCCCGTGGGAATATCGGGATAAAAACTATCTTATGTCCTTTCCCGAGGCTCAAACTATATCTATACCAAATTTCATCTAAATCGGTTCAGTGGTTTAGGTGTGAAAAGGTAACATACAGACAGACAGACAGAGTTACTTTCGAATTTATAATATTATATAGTATATAGTATGGACTAGCTGCGCCCCGCGGTTGCACCCGCATAAGTCTCGACCCTGTAAAAATATCGGGATAAAAAATATCCTATGTCCTTTAACGGGACTCAAATTATCTTAATACCAAATTTCATCTAAATCAGTTCAGCGGTTTAGGCGTGAAAAGGTAACATACAGACAGACAGACAGAGTTACTTTCGAATTAATAATATTAGTATGGATAGTATGGACTATAGAAACCATTATTTTTATAGTTCATTCAATAAATTTTAAAGTTAAACATTAAAGTGTAAAACATTATTTTTAAAATGCGTTTATATATTCCCCTTTTGTGATTAGAGGGTAAAGATCGCCAAAAAATGGCCACACCCCCAAACACCCCAATTATATAAGGTGTAAAAAAATTAACCTTAAAAACTTTAAGAGGTGCTTTAGACCATCGAACTGAACAACTTTCACTATGGGACCAACTCTGAAATTACGAAAAAAAATGAGCCGAGTAGGTACCTATTGAACTTTTGTATGAAACAGCTGATTTTCTTTTCGTGATTTCGGAGTTGGTCCCATAGTGAAAGTTGTTCAGTTCGATGGTCTAAAGCACCTCTTAAAGTTTTTAAGGTTATTTTTTTTACACTTTGTATAACACACTTTTAATCACAACCCGAAGGACTTTGAAGAAAATGCTTAATCCATTGCTTCATAGGTTTGGGAAATTCGTCTGCTAATCAACGTAAATAAAGTAAAACAAATATTACAGGCAAAATTTTCAGAGCTTATGGAAATGCGTTTCTCTAAGTTGGAATTGACCTAAAATGTCAAGATTTAATGTAATAGTCATTCAATAGGGCAATTTTTTACGGTCGTGAAACATATTCTGATCACCATTCATAGGTACAACTTCCCTACGAATTTTAAAAAGACCTAAGAACTTTCTTAGTTACCTTTCTTAGTAAGTTCTTTGCCATAGGCTCAATATTTATTTATACCGCCGCGGAACGGAGTGGAATCAAGTTTTCGTAATAGCAAAATGAACTTTATGTCAATTGTCTAACGTACTGTAGCGGTATCTACAACGCCACATGCGAACAACGCGTCATACTGACGTCACGCAAATCCTGCATCGCGCAAGCAGAGTTTACCACGCAACTAGCATATATACAACGGCCCGACATGACTCATTGGGCAGTTGCCCGCCAGACACAACACCCGTCTGGTTGGAGGATCCTCCCTTTTCTATGGAGGTTGAGTGAACTTTAAACCCTGTTCCTCATACCTCTATACTGGTGACCCCGAACATGAACGTCAGCGCAGCCTTCGTGCACCTACTTCAGCGTGACGTCATCATCACTCCCGCAAGCTTTAGAGCGGCGAGTCACCCAGCCAGCCAGCACGCACGGCTTCAACGGGTATCCTGATCACCAGCATGCAGCAACCGCGCATACCTGGTCATCACCCTCAGCCTCATCAGCAACCTTGGCACAGCACACTGCACTTTCGGCCGGTCTACAAGCAGAGCCCTTCTCTCCTGGTCGACGCCAGCAGTCAGCCTCAACCCGGCGCTGTACCACATCCGACGCACTGGAGCATAACGCAGCGCCACCCCGACTCACTGGGGACATCTTCGCAGACAGTTCCGACTCACCGTGAACTATGCGGCAACCGGTTCCGACTCACTGGAACCTCAGCTGGCCTGGCAAGCATCGCAAGATACAAGACTCAGCCCACTATCGACCTCCGGTCTCCGGGGGGGAGTGATGTAGCGGTATCTACAACGCCACATGCGAACAACGCGTCATACTGACGTCACGCAAATCCTGCATCGCGCAAGCAGAGTTTACCACGCAACTAGCATATATACAACGGCCCGACATGACTCATTGGGCAGTTGCCCGCCAGACACAACACCCGTCTGGTTGGAGGATCCTCCCTTTTCTATGGAGGTTGAGTGAACTTTACACCCTGTTCCTCATACCTCTATAGTACAAACTAGATACGAGCTTGTTACTGCGGAAATTCCCGAGAATGCGCGATAATTCTCCAGGAGATGCGTTATCTGTGCGTATGGGTGTATCTAATTTGTGCGTTACAGTACTGACATAAAGTTCATAATACTTTGTACAAAAAAAGTCGCTTCCATTCCGTTCCGCGGCGGTGTAAATGCGTAAGAAAACTTCTGTCGCTTTCGCCTATCCGAAGTCGCGGCCTTATAACCCCGAATTTCGACAAGGGACCGCGAAATACAACCCCGTTGCCATAATTAAAGTTATAACAACTCGATATTGTAATTAGTTATCCGAGTTTGTATGTCATAAAAGTTTTAACACAGTTGATATAACTAATTTAATACGTTCGAATGTTGTGTACCAATTGTTTTAACAGCCAGAATTAGTTCTGCATGTGAATTTACACGTTATAACGATTCGAATGGATGTATGTTGACACTTGGGAACTAAATATGCAAAATGTCTGGCATCGAATTTATTATATCATAGCATTTGAATATTCTGTTGGAGCTGCTTTGAAGATTAAAAAATATATTTTTGCATTATATAAATTCAATCTCCTAGTATTGTATTTGCATAGAATATGTGTGAGTGCTATATACATACTATAAAGCTACCATTTACTGGGTACGTCTTTCATTGACTTGAATGTCCCTTGGCGGCTGAGACTATGTAATAGGTTTATTTGAAACAAATGCTTTGAGTTTGAGTATCATATTAAAGATAAATTACTATGATTATCATCATAGCCTATAATGTTCCCACTGCTGGTAAACAGGCCTCCTCTCGGTGAGAGGGAGTGTAATCCACCACACGGGGCCAGTGCAGGTTAATAGATGTCACAAGTCTTCGAATTTTTGTTTCTAGGTCATGCCGGTTAGTATACTTAGTACACCTGGGTGACTAATATTTACAAAAAGTATGGTTAATGCACCTAGGTGAATTAGCCCAGGTGAATTAAGTAAACTCCAGAGGTTTCCTCACGATAATCTTCTTCACCCTTTAGAGAACAGTGGCGATGAAATAGTTTACACAAAGTAAAACGATGGACCATTATGCCTAGGGTCAGTTTCCAGTCTAACTGAATGCAGCTGAATACTAGTATTTTACGTAGAGCGACTGCCTATCTGACCTCTACAATCCAGTTACACGAGACCTCTTGGTAAGACTGTTTGTCAGACTTTTTTAGTCTTCCAACTACCCGAAACGAATGTCAAAGCTTTACGAAGTTACGAAGCATGGAGTAGTCTCAATATGTGCTGGATGGTTTCCCATCCTCGAACCGACCGCGGCATGCGTAGCTTATCCTTAGATCGACCCGTGCAGCTGTTACTATTTAGCCACTTATTTTAAAACAAACCCATGCAAAAACCAACACAAATAGTAGGCAAGTGCTTCCTTATCCTCTCGATAGCCCATTTCACATAGTTCTAGCCCTGTAATATACCAACCCCCTAAATGTGGCTGGCCACTAAAAATACCTCCGACCTTTTGCTACACAAGGTGATTTAATGTGTAATTTAAAAGTAAAGCATCTCATTTTGATCATATTAAATGCTTTGGGACAACTTAATTTTATTCAGCCCCTGCTAGAGAAATTTAATTATCTCCATGTCCGGATTTGTCGTCGTCTACGTCAAAACATCAAAGGTCTGATTCAATTTCATAAAAAAAAATATATATTAACGAGATTATACGGTGTTGTATTTTTTTTAAATTTAATGTTGCGGAAAAAGGTCCCATCTCATTTCGTGTTTAGTTGACTTCCACTGCAAGAATACAGTTTTTAAGTTAGTGTTTATCTACGAATGTGTTCACAATTAAATCGTTTTCAGTTTAAAAACCACGCACAATGAAGGGTTCTGTATTTGGGATGAATTTATTCCAAAACAAACTTAACTATGTAGTTGAAAAAATGTTCATCCTTACACCGATATACGTCAAGGTCAATTCTCCAACTGCAAATGTAAGTTTGTAATTGCAAAAAAAAACTTGATAAAACTAGTAATTAACGATTTTCGGACTTTTTCCTTTACTTGTGCTGCTTACCTTGCTTTTTACCAAATTTCATGATTCTATATCAACGAGAAGTACCCTATAGGTTTTGATTTATTTGCGAATATCAAAATAATATGTCGATTAATGATCGTATTTTTTATTGTATTGACATAGAAGCTTGATTTTTTTGAAGCTCCAATCGACTGTAGAGCTACGTATTTAATATTTGTTTAAACTTGATACTTCCACACATTCCTGAGAAAAAGGGTCTTGACAGACAGACGGGCCGGACGGACAACGAAGTGATCCCATAAGGGTTCTGATTTACGGAACCCTAAAAAATAAAAAATTAATCCTCCTAGTGTTTTTACAACTAGTTTACAAACTACTTACTTAGCCGAAAAAACACAACCAATTTGATTACTAATCACTGAATTAGTCGATAAAGACGCTGAAACTCACAATAAACCGAAGACTGGAGGTGTTAACATAAGCCGCAAACAAGCAAAGCATTCTTCTGATTTTATTCTTTATTCAAAGAAGATATCTCCATTGTGATAAGTAAGCCTGGTTCGAAATGAAGGAATAAATCATTTTTCCAGATCTTTTGAATCTCGCTAACATGATAGTGACGGAAAGACGTCGTCCGCTATATGCTTCATATCCATTCCATTTTCGGTTCCTTTGTTAATAAAAATCCATCCATATTTTGTTCTGGGAAAAAAATGGATACCTATTCGAGGATATTTTTGGACTGGAAATATTTTAACACTGTTCGGAATGCTTTAGGCGCTCCCCGTCGACGTCGTCGTCGTTCCGGCGGCTTCCGGAGGCTTTAACTTATTGAAAAATTTAGCATGCGGTTATCTAAATGATTTTGATTGTAAATTGCGTCACCGCTAAAAGCAATGGATTGTTGTGCTAGCAATCTGCCATTATCAAACAGTACCTGCAAAATAATTGCAACTAGTAACTCTGCTTTGCTTCGTAGTACTTTTTAATTTCTGTTTTAACTATAACACTGTTTATTTGATTATTTACATATGTACACACAAACTAAAATATATGTATACTATATACAAATAAAAACAAAGACAGGAGCTCATTGGGTATCAAAAAATTCGTCCGCATCACTGTCAATGGGATAAGTGCCCAAAAGGCTGGCAGCATTACTATAACACTAGTGGAATCAATTACAAAAACCAATAAAGGAGCCTTTTCGCTTTTGACACTATTTGAAAGAAAGAATATAGGTACGTTAATTTGCGGCAAATATAACGCAGATAAAGAACACAAACGCAAAAAAAGTCACATCCACACAAAACGGCCATCACTCATCATAATGCTGCAACCCTATACGATACAGAGCCTCAGCGCTGGTTTTCAGCGACTGTATTATGTCTCACCACGCGCGATTTCTCGATAAAAAAACCCACCCATGATATAGCCAGCTCAATGCTTACTCTAAAGAATGGCTTTTATAAAAAGACTCCACATTTTATTTGCCTATCACCTGCCAGCACCTTCAAATGTTTTTCTTCAAGTCTTAAACATAAAATATATTTTTCTTTCATCTTAGCGTCAGTAAAGGTACAAATGAATAGTTTGCAAATATTCTACTAGAAGTAAAATTTTATTTTGCACTCTGTCAAATTCGATTGTTGTACGCACCTGTACCCAGGCCGGAATAAATCCCTATTTCATACAAAAACTATTCACTGAGATGCTCCTTCTGTTTTATTTCATGGAAAACTGGCATGAAATATCACAAAGCCTGAAGGCCAATTCTACTAATTAATGTGCAATGTGAAAAACACGAGACTGGAATGCGATGACACTGTGAATAGACCAAAAAATGGCATTCTGCTACCCTTAAAATTCGGTTTGTTCACATTCCGGTCGCAATATCATCGCAGTCTAGTCTCATAGCAGTCAACTTTGTTCTCGTTTACAAAATTAAACATATTTTCATATTGGTTCAATGTACGCAGACGCTATTGTGATACTTTAATTTTTAGCAGACTTATTTTCTAATTTTTTTAATGTATTTATTAGTTTGCTTGATTAAGTGCATACTCGTAGTATTTTCATTTCTTGTTTGTTATTATATATCTTTGAAAATACAAAATCATTAAAATAAATAATCGGCTAGAAAGTTAAAATGGAACGTATTCGTAAACGCTACGCGCAAGCGCGACGCAAATGATTAAAGATGTCAAAAAGAGACGTCATTATATTTTACATTTGAGTGAGTTTATATCGAACGTTAAGGAATGAGAAAGACTAAAACTAGAACCTTTTCTATTATGGCCCGCCAAATAACGCCTCGCCAATTGGAGCTCCTCCTAGATTTTCTGGAGGAGCACGAGTCATTGGCGTTGGGCAAGGTGAGAGGCAGGGAGGGCAATGCCCTGTCCAAAAGGCTTTGGAGACATTTGTTGTTTTGTAAATAAAACGCTGAGTATAAAACAAAATCTTAGTTAATAATAATATTATGTGCAAAATGAAAAATTAAATTGTGTTTTCTTTTAGGGCTTTGTTGACGCTGCCGCGCCGTGCTCCACGCAAGCGATGCGCCACGGGCCATTGTGTTTATTACCTTTTTAAGTTACTTACTTAATAAACAATATTAATTATACTCAATCTTATTTATTGAACAATACCTATAAGGGGTTCGAGGCTAAGTAACAGCCACATGGGTCCATCGATCAAAGTTACGCATGTCACGCGCAGTCGGTCCGTGGATAAGTATCATCTGAATCCAACTGCTGGCACTTAGCTGAATCCAACTGGTCGCCAACCTCAACATAGTTGGTAATCAAAGAAAACATACATAAACTCACGCCATTTTCCCATGGGGTAAGCAGAAACTAAAGACAGATCTTTGCACACACTTTTTGCTTCGGCCACGTTCATACAGTCATACACGCACACTGGCTGCTAGAATATTTTTATAGGATGCATGTATTTCATCCATCCAGTCCTTCATTTTGCTTATCGCGGTAGGTGTAGGCGAGTGACAGAGGCCTGTCTAAATATCGAGTATCGGACGACCATCACCATCGGTACATAAGCACTGTAATATTATATAGATAGGTACTATTACCGGGTACATAAGCACTGTAATATTATATAGATAGGTACTATTACCGTGACATAAGTTAGACAGACAAGTTACCTACTCGACTCGGCAATGCATCACATTCACTAACACTCATACAACTAAGTACATAAATATTTATGTAATAAATAAATAATGTTGTATGGGTAAGGTACATTTAAATGATAAACTGATAAATCTTCGACTTGTGCATAAAAAGTAAGGTAAAAAGAAAGCACAAATGTCCAAAAACTGATAAAATGAATGGATAACCCGCAGCGAATGAGTCAATTGATACTATGCAAGTACTAATATTGCTAACTCAAACATGTATATTTGATTCATTTGCTGCGCATCGGTGTCAGCACAACATACAAATGATAAGTCTGCCTATGTACATTTAAGTGCTTGAAGTATTAAATAAATAAATAATAATGATTGAGAAGCCCTAAACAATTTTAGAAAACCTTTATCAGTGTGTGGGTTGGTTCCTTCTTAATTTATTACCATGTCACAGTTTTAAAGAAAAAATAAAAAACCTCATTATTTCTTTTAAACATTTTACTGAATAATAAAAATAAGTAAATCTTAAATTCTTATTTATACTTGTTATGAAAACTTGTAATAAACGAAACCAATACATGTACATAAGATGAAAAAATTAAGATTTCTTGTCATCATTGAACTTATTTTTTTAATGCATTTCTTTTTTTATTACAATTTAAATGTTAATGATGTTCTTCAATATTATACTTGTATGTTACATAGAACAAATTATATTGTACATTACTGTAAATAAACTTTATTCAAAATAACAAATAATTACAATACAATTTAACTATTATTGTAGGTACCTACACAAAATTTTGTCAAAATCTGCTTTTTCTCAAAACTATCATTGTGTGGGTTTATTCCAATTTGCCTAAGTAGGTCGAAGTAATTTTATTAAGAAGTTTATTAAACAACACAGATTCAAAGACTTCTTAGATATTGAAAATAGAGTTATATCAACACGGAACCAAGTAATTCTTTGTAAAAATATAGGATTATGCCATTATTCATAATATGCAAACAAGAACCAACCCACCTGGTTCTACATAATTGATTAAAAATATTTTAAAAACAACCATGTATTGTGGAATGAAACATTTTTTAGATTGTCGGGTTACCTGGGACGTGGATCTTGTTAGTTTATTGAACAGCAGTGTTACATGGGTTGATATCCTTGTCATAGAAGTGTTTTGTTCTGTTAAAATTGTCAGATCATTTAGATCTTTACAGGGTCGATAGAAGTTACATTTTTTAAAGCTTTCTATATCTCATCTTGATTTTGGCATGTGTGTGGATTGGTTGCTGTTTGCATAAGTAGCTCCTACTGACATAAAGTTACACTTAAAACAATAATTGTGTGAAACAACATTACGGCTATCAGTGTTATCAAAAATCTTATCATGGTCTAACATGTTAATATTGAGAACAGAAAATGATTCCTTAGTACTATTTACACTATATACGGACATTTAGGGCAATTAGATCGTATGACACGTTAGCTCCGATACCATATCACTTCACTGAACTTTTATCGGTTATATCTTTAATATTTTTGCAAGAGTTGCGAGTATGTCCGACTTCACGTTAATAAACTTTACACAAAATAGCCATTTCCATTTTCCAGACGAGTTTTTGCTATTGTTTACACAGTCCGCAGGGGCTAAGCACTATGTACTCATAGCGCTCGACGACGCAGTAGGTATGTCTGCCGGCGCACTCGTCGCGGAGGCCGTGATGCGAAAGCGCGCGCGGGCGGCGCGGGCGACACAGGCCGGAGCAGCGCTAGCGGCGCGGCCGTGCGCGTCTTTCTAGTTTTCTTTTCTACACTTCGGACAGTGACTCCTTTATGTTTAGCGCCTTCTCAACGAACATAGATCTAGGTTGTAAAAGGATCCACGGGTCAACGTTTCCATATGCGTCGATGAGACGTCGACGTTGTTGGCCGACGCCGCGACGTAGCCAACAGGCTCTGAACCAATTGACGGTTCGATTCCACTTGAACCTTGGCGACCGGCGCGGCGACCGCTTCCAGAAACGACGCAGCGTCCCTTCCGATAGAGGCGCGGACGTCGGAGACGCCGGCGCGCCTCTCATGGTGTTGTCATCGTTGCCTGCTACTTTTACGGCGCGGCGGCGAGGCAATATTGTTTCACAATAGTCAACTAAACACGAGGAAACACTATTTATTTACGTTACGATGTGCACTAAAGTTCGTTGTGTCCACTAAGAAAACCGTTTCTTTGTAAATAGGTACTTTGAGTTCGCGTCGTATCGATCGGTCGCGTTGAAGCGCCCGCGCCAGTTGTACTTTGTACGGTGAATCAAATGAAATAAAGTTTTGTGGCATATTGATACACTATTAATCGTTCACACATTATAAAACACAGAAAATTCGAGTGAAACACTGAGACAGTGCAAAACTCGAGCCGTTTGCGATCGTTATTTCAGCCGGACTGACGGGCGCGGAGAGGGATGCGGGGAGCGACATGTGACAGGCCTGGGCAGCGAGGGGCGCGCGCGGGAAGCGGGCGCGTGGATAGTTGGATACACGTGCCACGTGTACAATATTTATTTTGTTATTAGCTCAGAAGAATAATTATAATTAATTGTCCCGAGGTTATTAGGTAGTTATTGACTTGACGAGCTAATAGAGGCCCGCCCTGACAGAATATGCGTCGCACCAAATAGGAACACGATATTAAAAAAGCTATTTTATTCGAGGATCCGATAAACGGCGAGTTTACCCCGCCGCGGGGCAATTACGACGATTACTTATATCTTAATTATTAAAAAAGTTACAAATCTGAAACACAGTGCAAGATAAAGTTTGAAATAGTATGCATGCTATATAATTTTATACGCATAAAACTATACAGAAGCTAAAATTATTAGTCACAGTTCGGTCTACAAATAATCTCATGCTGGCGTCAGTTTTAACGTTTTTATATTTAGTGGAATACTCTATATGTTTTTAGATGTCAATGATGTCATGGCGAAATTTTAGCAGAATACTCTATTGGTACATTTTTTGTTTTCGGTCTAGTCGCAATCTCATTGCAGTAAACGTCACATTTGACTACTTTTTTTGGTTTAGTAGAATACCTTTTGTGACATTTTGGAACTTTTGAGGCACTGCGACTTGAATGTGAACGTTTTTTAGTTAGTAGAATTGGCCTTCTGATTTCTTCGATAGCCAATGCACAAGCTTTTAAAATCTAGTCAGTGCTTTTTTGGGAGTACTGTGTTACCCAGCTTTGTTAGGAGGTCAGATAGACCATAGCTTCAAGTAAAATCCTCCTGGTATTCTACTATAGAAAAGGCTAAGTAGATAATGATGATAGCTTTTTGATCGACTTCAAAGTATCAAGGACTAAACCTAACCATGTCCTTGACGGATCTCGTCTAGAAAACTGTGTGCACCTAAAACCTTACATCAAATGTTTCTATGAATGATTCATGAATTCAGCACATGATTCTAGACACCCAAGCTATCAAAAATGGTTATCAAAAAATAAATTTGCTGTTTCATAGAAAAGTGCAGTCAAAATGTATGGAACAGACAATTTTGTTTTCTTTATAAGTGACGAAAAATTTGCTTTGTTCAGTATCATGTATTGAATCCATGGTAACAGTCTGTGCATCGATGTACAGACGCCAATACATCAAGCTACTACAATCTGTCAAATTTCTTTAATAGATTTTCAACTTTACTGCTAAAGCATTAAGTTCAAGGTTGATTGGGAAAATTTGACAATTTAGGGTTCCTGTTCTGTACCTGCCACCCTGTATGGTATGGTGTGGTATTATTTATCTAACGCCTTCTTTCATCGTATATTTTTAAATGCCCAGCTTAATACTCTTCTGATTGGCTAGAAGATGTCTTGGCCAAAAATAATCTAAACTTATCACCCTCAGACCAAATAAAAAACCAAGACAGAGGGCTGTCAACAGTAAAGTGAAGTCAGTTTCGTAAACATGTGTGCACTTAGTGAGGTGTAGTTTGATTGTAAATGTGTGCGTGTGAGCGTGTATGTACAGAGCGGAGGTGCAGTTTTGGCATGCTTCACTGTATTGTTCGCAGCGCTATGTCTTGACTTTTTTATTTGGTCTGAGTTATCACCCAGTCTTTTCATGCTAACAACATACTCACATTCAAGACACCTCATAGGGAATGTAAAATTTTATTCCGTGTCCCAGATACGTCTAACCAAATTCGATAGCTGTACACACCTGCACCCGTATAACAGATAACAAAAAAGGAACTATTGAGATGCTCCAAAGATATAGGGTTACCTGTTAAAGTTCCATAAGGTTACCCGTTTAAGTTTCAGAAAGAGGGTAGCCGGTATCTCCTCGAGTCGTTACAAGGGTGCTGCTACAAAAGGAGCGGGGCTGTGTAAAAGTCAATCAATGACACTTATCTGCACACCCCTTTTCCGAAGGAGACCTGTAATATGAGGATGCAATTTAAAAGGCGTGCTTTCTTGCTAATATCTCGCTCGCCATTACCAAAATGTGATCTTATGAAGTGTCAATATCAACATAAATAAATGTCAGAAAATATCAACATAATTAATAAATGTCAAAAAATATTAACATGAATAAATGTCAGCCAAGTGCGTGTCGGACCACGAACAATGAAGGGTTCCTTAGTTGGGATGACTTTATCCCAAAAACAAACTTAATATTGTAGTTGAAAAACATGTTCTCCGGAACATACCAACTGCAAATGTAAGTTTGTACGCACAATATTGAGATATTTTCCATGTTTTTTTTAGACTTTAGACTTGCAATAAGTTTTCCTGCATTCTAGAACTATTTTTTTTTTCTTTTTGATCTCTGTGATTTCGGAAATAAAGTGGGAGGAATGGTCAATATTCATATATTTGATTTTTTTATATAATAAAAAATATTTGAGACCCTCACAGTAAAGCCCTTTCATTTCATGTCACACGGTATTGTTTACAAATCTTTTTTTATTGTCTTATTTGCCTCCTAGAAGTGACCATATCCAAAATTAATTTATTTGCGTTACACGTTCGTGTTTGGGTCACCGATTGAGTTGAAATGTGGTACATATATGAATAGAAATTCATATGTGTATTAATTTCAACTCAATCGGTCCATTAGATTCGGAGAAAAAGTTATTTGGCTTTGACAGACGGACATACACACGAGAGATCCTATAAGTGTTCCGTTTTTTTATTTAGGCGTACGGAACCCTAAAAAAGAGCGATAACAAAATAGTATGAAATGTGACACGGCACGATATTTTGAATAACTTATCCCCTTTCTCCACAGTTTGAGTACAAGTATGTAATTTATTATTCAGTTCATTTTATGTTCCGTCACGTTGAGTGACACTATAGATAGATCTTGTTAGTGTAGTGTTTGATCAATGTGCATTTTGAATGTAGTGTTGAAGGAGTGAGCAGTGGCTGCCATGTGGTAACGGCTGCGACTTACAGCAGACAGGCGCTTTACTTTGTGTAAATTATTTCATCACCACTGCGCTTAAAACGGTGAAGGAAAACATCGTGAGAAAACCAGCAAGTCCTTGAACTAAAAAATTCGAAGACATGTGACATCTACCAACTCGCACGCGCCGGCTTGGTGAATTACTGCCCACTCCCTCTCAACGAGAAGAGGCCTGTGGCCCAGCAGTGGGAACATTACAGGCTCATTATGCTATATTGAAGGAGTTGCAATGGATTGAGCTCTGCCTTTATTGTTTTAAAGCTTATTATTGAAGGCACTTAAATTAAATTAGAACAGTGCGGTGATACCCAATCTATTCCTTATCCAGAGATAAAACTGACGACCCAACGCCAAAAAATCCTGCTTCGGGCGCAATCAATAAGGTAATCTCATCATTAACGTATTGAGAAATACAAAAATCGTCATCTGTGTATCAAACGTCCCTAAATATCATCCAATTATTTGATAAAGAAATGTCTAAGAAAGGGTTCTCAATATGTTCTTCAAAAACAGATGATTTAGGGGTCTTGGCACAGCAGATAGCAAATCTGATGGGTCAACTAAAGAGAATGGAACATAAAATCGAATCTCAGCAGTTTTGCGTGTGCTCTGCAAACATTAGCTGAGGCCTGATCCAATAAGATTGTATGCTTTGAAGGGACTTGGCGAGGCCATAGAGAATGGCTAGAAGTGATACTATTATTAATAACTTAAATTTGTTATTAGTTTCTTCGTAAATGAAGCTTTTAAAACTGGCTTTGCGTTAGTCTAAAAAACTTTCTAAGTGTTTTTCCTCTTTTCAAGATTTTCATTTGGGTAAAACCAACACGATTTTTCACGAGATCTAATGTTTCAAATTATATTTATGTGATGATAAATTTAATTTAATAGATATTATTAGCCCAAACTATTATAGGCCAATAATTTTTTGCCCAAAAAATCAGTATTGCCATCCGACGTGGCAATGCTGCCAGCCTTTTGGGAACCTTTTCCATTGACAGCGAATTTTTTGGTGCCCAATGCGCTCACATATTTTAGTGTTGGCTTGTAATTTAGATTTATCAATAATGGAAGTAAACATTCTCATAGTCAGAATAGTCAGTTTTTTTTCTGACTGTGAGAATTTTGATTTAGTCTTTCATAACGTTCATTTTATAGATTCAATCATTCACAAGTTTTTGAATGTTATACGATTCACCAAAGCCGTTTTTTCTGTATTATCTAATCCAGAAAAAACGGCGATGGTGAATGTCAAGGTTTTTTTTATAAAATTTTGCCTATAGAGACAAAAATCTTATAAGAAAACCTTGACTCTTCCATAAATACCAACATCTCACCCAACAGCATGTTTGGTTAAAACTAACTCATACGAAATTACCCTTACGGGCTTTGTAATCTTCTCAGATTGCGGTTAATATGAATACTAAACCTGGTTTGAAGTCAGGTTTGTCAAACTCTTGGCCCAACTCTTGGTGTGTTTGTTTCGTGCGTACTCCAACTGTTGGCACAAAGTTTGTGAATTGAATCTGGATGAAGTTACGTCGAGTTTTGTGACCCCAATCTGTGTGCTGAGGCATTGTTTTATGCTTGTGTGTCTTGGTTTCTATACTTGAGAATTTATTGAAATTGCTTCAGTGAGTATTATTTGATTTCTCTGAAGAAATTATAATCATCGATTCTTTTATCAATTGATTCAATTGCATAGTCTAAGATGTCTTCAGAAGGCTAATTTTCTGTAATTAAAAACGTACAAAATCTAGTTGCAATCTCATATCAGCGACAATCAATGTCAAAAACTCGTCAAAAATGTAGGGATTTTAGATTTATTTTTGACAGATTAAGACTGAGATCAGTATATTGTGAACGTTCTTAAAATTACGAGAATTGCCCATCAGATGTTTCAGAAGACGCAATGGACAAGAACTATGATCAATTACATAAGGTTTTATTTTAGGGCTTGGAACGTCAAAAACCACCCGCGACTTAATTCTAAAATAATATACTTACTTGCAGGAGGTAACAGAAATTCCAACACAATGGAAGATAAAATCAAATATTTTACACGTAGCAGAAATTATAAGAATATATACATAGTTGTTGTATCCTTTTCAAAAAAACAAATGACAACGAACAAAAGACTGGAGGGTAACCATATGATTTAAACATCAAACTCCAGCGTTCTTTTACACCGCATTAGGCTTCGATTCAAGACAGCCCCTAAAACTCTCACAAAACGGAAACTAAAGGTGACTAAAGCAAGCAACAAGAAATCGCGTGCATCAGTGTTTGTAGCTCAAGATGCGGCCGTAACAAAGACATCAGTGGAGCCATTGAGGACATAAATCCATCAGACACCATGAATGCGACATATCACGTCCGAGCCCGCGCATTGCGACTTGTGTCGACTTTACGACGAGCCTTGGTTCATAAAACTTGGGGGGTTCAAGTTGTAAAGAACAGCGATTGCTGAAAAAAACACGTGAAGATTTGGGAGCCGATAGATATTATTATTGGGTTAGACACACTACCAGCTAATTAGCTGATGCGTGTGTATCAAATAGTTTGGAGAAATTTAATTTGTGTCTGAGCAAACGTAGCCTGTACGGTCCCACAGTCCCGTATCAAACTTATATTTTCTAGGCTTTCAACAGTAATAACCATGGTGTCGCAGACTTGCGCCTGATCACGTTGGACCGTATACCTACCATCATCGCTACGGATGGATATTAAAAAAAAAACCAGTCCTGTTCAAGCTAGTAGTCGTCCAGTACTCCAGTTTCAAGCCTTATTCAATAAATATCTGTGGTGACATTACCAAAGTGGATTATTCATTGGCCTTTAAATGTTTTTTAAAGTAACTCAAACGCTGCCTCTGTCAACTTGCACCAACCGTTATAATTCTATCAACGAGACTTCGTGACGTACATCGTTCGGCCCGTATGTTCATATGACTCTCGAAATATCTTAGTTACGACCCCGTCGGTTCAGCCCTTTTGTCGAGGTAAAGGCGCAGACATAGCCCAGCTTTGGTAATGTGTGTGAATTATAATTATGATGAATGAGCTCCGGTGGTTGGTTGCTAAGGAGTTAAAAGGGGATAGAAAGTGAAAAGTATGTTTTAGGTTGGTTGTCTTTATGGACTAGGGGTATAGTACCTGATTGTGTATATTAATATAATAATATACAATATGGTACCTTATTATAATATAGTCTTCCAGACCGTATTTCGGCCTCGGCAGCTAATCTCAACGGAGGCTAGTCTTCGGTGCGAGAAATATTATAGTGCACAAGTGCGTTCGTGAGAACGCACTTGAGAAGCCGTTAGTCCTGCGTCTCATCGGACTATGACAGTGTAGAAAGAGAGAGTGATCTCTCTTTCTACACTGTCATAGTCCGATGAGACGCAGGACCAACGGCTTTCTGAGGCACGGGGGTATCACACCGCCAACATTCAAACTCCAGGCTGTTACTAAGTTTCTAATCGAAAAACCCAATAACACTTTTCTCGACCTGGGAATCGAACCCAGGGCCACACTCAGCAGTCGCCCTTGCGACCACAAGACCAACGGGGCACCGAGCGGGGCGGGGCCTTATTATGGATGTTTTAGAACGTTTCCGGCAGCCACGGTGATCATTATTAAACCTGTGGAGTATTACAGTAATCATAGCATATATCATTATCATTATCATCATTTCTATTTGACAGGATGTTCTACAACCATATTTCATTAGCGTCAATTTACAGAAGTTCAATTAATCATCAAAGGCATCAATTAATCCATTACACATATTAGTACTCGAACCCTTAGTCAAATATGATCAAATCTATACTTATAATAAATCTGTAGAAGTGAAAATTCTGTACATTGAAAATATCAAAAAAATAAATGGCACTGTTAGACCGACACCGAACCCAAAAATGTGATTAAAAAAATGTTTGTCTGTCTGTCTGTTTGTTCAGGCATCACGCAAAAACTACCGGTTCGATTACGATGAAACTTGGTGTAATTATTCTTTAATATCCTGGGCACCACACTAGGTACTTTTTATCCCGGAAAAGTATATACAATAAAAAACAAACTTAATTTTGCGGTTCGATCCCTAGACCCGATTACTGTACCAACCGCAAATAATAAGTTTGTCGTAGGTTACGAAAGTGTTTTTCGAAATTCCAACCCTAAGAGGGTGAATGGAGGGAGGGTGAAATTTCAAACGGACGAAGTCGCGAGCAGAAGCTAGTCAAAAATAAATATGTCCGAACAGCAAATAAAATGAATCAGTAACTACGTTAAGGGGGACAGGGGGATACTACAAACATTTCCTGGCAAATTAACAGGGGCTTGATCAGATTTCCGAAGCAAACGTGGCGCGAAGTCCATCGCAATGCCAATCAGAGGGGTTGCTCTCTTTACTCCCAACCCACTTTGTAATTTGCTGTTTGGATGCACGCAATAATATCAGACATGTCTCGTAGGTTTGGTAATTATCAAGCCCCAGCTTGGTAATTTGCAAATGAAAGGCGTATTGGGAAGTGAAGTGAGGAGGCTTATTTGGAATGTTCCGATTAGCTCCTTAAGGGTGTTTGTTGATGTTTGTAGTTTGGACATATTGAGGGGTTAATCCCTCATTCCACTTTCCCCGGCATACTGCGATTGTGGGCCATTCCATTAAGAAGGAGTCCAGCTCATCCCGCCATCTCTTTCTGAGCCTGCCGCGTAGTTATTTCCTGCTATCTGGGATCCAATGAGTGTTGGTTTTATGCGTAATGCTGCTGTGACATGCGGCAGATATGGCCAGACCAGTTTCACTTTAGCCCAGCAGCTGTGTGGCCAGCTTCCGTTATTTGTGTTTTGGAACGAAGTATAGAGTTCCTTCTGCGGTCTGTGAGTTGACACCTAGTATACTTCGTTCCATCGCCCGAGGCCTTTGCCCTGCAGTGGGACAACACAGGCTTATAATAAAAATGGGTTATTATAATTTAGATGATAAGTTAAACAAACTTAATGATAAAGTATCATGATGAAAATAATGTTTGATACTATCTTAGGGTCAATTCTCACTGAAAGAGCAGTGGTCATTATCCATAGTCATTTGAAGGCAAATGACGAGCAGCGCGGCGCCGCGAGGCTGCACGAGCCTTCTCGCGACTAGTCAAAAGAGGAAAGTCACTTGCTCTTACGACCGCTGCGCGCCGCTGCTCTTTCAGTGGGGATTAACCCTTACTCTTTTTCAGTCTCTTGGTTAGCTGTTACGTCATAAACTAGTTGTTTTGCAAGTAGTTTATTTTGTAGGGACCACGTCACAATTATGACAAGTTTTAGGGGAACTTTAATTTAATACGACTGGGTGCTGTAATTTACCAACAAAACTCGAGACACCTACTTGACACACGGCAGTTTCACCGACTAAAGCCTAATGAAAAAGCAAATAATTTTCGTTTACAGCATTAACATTAACAACAGAAAAGCAATAAACTTGTGCTCTCACAAGGCACGTTTGCGTCGTCAAATTGTACTTACATAGTTAATTGTACAACATTTCCTTTGCACACAAAAACTTCACCACAACATGAAACTAGGAATAGTACCCTTCAGGGAGACACCAACGTTTTACAACTCCGACCAACAAAAAGTATACACTGGCCTATCCGAGGTGCTAGTCGGGGACTCGCTAAGCGGTTTTTGATGTCACTCGCCCGCAAAGGCGTCGTAAACGCGCGTGTTTGGGCCTCAGAATGTGCCCTGTCGCGGACCAAAATGTTTTTGTGTTCTCGTTCGAGCTCAAAGTTGATGTTTACTCCGAAACAAATGAAGGTGCAACGGTCTCCTAAGTGGAATGTAACGGATATACAACACGGACAAGTTACAGTTCTCATGACAAGTTTAGAAGGAGAATTTGTATGCAAAGTGTCCTATTTCCAACTTAAATGGAAAACTAAATTATATTTCTGATGTTCCGCAGTTGGGGACAGACTTCGCAAGTTCCCGGAGTAAGATTAATACGTCCATGGATAACCTACATAATTCTGGGAAGTTTTGTTAGCAAATTAATGTTGGAATTGCTATTTAATTTGGTTGAAACATTTTAATGTCAAAGTTTATTTCGGCAGTTCCAATAATATCTTATGTAGGTACTTACTTGTTTGTTTCGCTCTGCTGTTTTCAATTTAAATTCAATCAATGTTCGTGCTGAAAAATAAAATGTAATAATTTTAATATTGATCGAATTGAAATGTAGTCTATCAGACTCAATATGGAATACTGAATAATTAATTATATTTATCCATTTTATATATTTTTCATCAAACAATCTGCAGGATAAAATAAATAAAAGTTAAATTAAGGGTAACGCGATAGGCCTCAGCAGTTAATAAATAATTGATTTTTTGTGAATATAAAATGTATGATACTTACCAACATGAAAGACATAAAAAAAAAGTGTGAGGTCGAGGGACCCCGGGCAGGAACGAAGTTTAAAATGAAAATCCAAGATGGCGGCTGCGAAAATTTCAAAATGACAAAAAATTTACATTTTTCCAACCATCATCTTGGATTTTAATTTTGACCTCACTATCAGCTTCAGCACCGATTGAAAACCATGAAAAATATATCTCTCGCTCTCTTTCTCTGTCTCTCTAAAAGTCGCATGGACGGGCATAACGCTTTTTCGTTAAGTGACGATTTCTACCAGTTTACTCCTACCGCAAGCTCCGTTAAAGAAGTTCGTTCCAATAAAGAGACAGAGAGAGAAAGAAAGTCGCATGGAGGATTAAATAACGCCTTTTTGTTACGTGACGATTTCTATACCAGTTTATCCCTATCGCAAGACGTGTTAAAGAATTTTGTTTCAAAAACTTGGATCAAAATGAAAATTCATCATTGTCAACCCGCGGCCATTGACAATATTAATAAATATCACCATAGTTTGACTTTAAAATAAATATTTATTTATTAACTTCAGTGAGTGGATTTTTTTTTGAGAATAATATAATATTATTTATCTAAAGTAAAACATAGATACATATACAGGTTGAGACAGTGGTCGTCAATTTTTTTTAACTAATTTAATATTTTTTATTTTTCTAGCTACGGAGAAAAATTAATTAAGTCCCTTATTCATTTTGGCATTCACGTTTTCATAAAGTTTTAATGAGTAAGATTTTGTCATTAACCATTGTCGTTAAAATCTGGCTCTTCTTAGCTTTACTCAAAATTATTTCTTTAATCTTGAAAGTGAAGTAAAAAACATGCTTACTGTTCAAGGGGTCTTCTATCAGATTTTACATCCAAATATTTTAAGTTAGTTTGGTACTTCAGCATATTGCATGCAAACATTGGACAGGGAGACACACACTATTCCCAGTATTTATGTTTGAACTGCAATCTACCCTAAATCTGCATGTAAAAAAATTAGTTCCCTCTAGTGCAGTTGGGTAAATACAGTATGAATCAGCGTAAAATTCAAATTCTAAATAAACACATTACTATTCTTAATGACACAAACATTACATTTTGTTTACCAATATTTATTTCAAAGAAAGCAAACATACGTTCTTCATTCTCCAGATTAAACATGTCGTTTGAATATTGAAAGTAAATGTTTGCTGTATACTTTTTTAGGCCGCCCGTGTACGAATATTTACGACTGAAGACGAAACGGGCGCAAAGCGAGGCGTCGATTAACCAACCGTGTTCGTCTAGTCGCGTGGCATCGTCAAACGCGATATGCTAATACCGAGTTTTTGCAAAAGCATTAAGTACAGCAGAAGTAATTTTAATAGGTTTTTTACGTACCACCAACTGATGAATACTGATGCGCGTAATAAATTTGGATCAGACTGTAAATTAAATTTTAAGTTCGGTCATATTGTGTTTACAGTACATTAGTAAGGTTGATGGCTTGTAAAAGTCAATAGAGACAATGTTTGAAAAATACGGGAGAGAGATGTTTGTTTTAGTGTAGACATGAAGTGCACATGTGCATCTTGAAATTGTAAAACTACTTAATTTACTTAGGTTGAAAAGCTTAAGTAACTATGTATAGTCAATCTCAAACAGATGTATTCACAACAATTATACAACAATTCATTTTGAAATTTTTCGTCAGTTATCAAAATAAAAAAAAAATATGTTTCATAGAAAATTGCAATACCTTCGCGGAAAAATGTATAATGCTATTGTTTTTTTTAAACTGACGAAAAATGGCAACTCTGTGGGGTTTAGAATCATTGTACTAAATCCATGGTAACAGGATGCGCATCGATGTCATTGCCACCCTGTATAACCTATTGTGATGTACAGACGCCAGCCAGCACATCAAGCTACTATAATCTGTCAAATTTCTTTAATAGATTTTCAACTTTATCGCTAAAGCACAAGGTTCAAAGTTGATTGGGAAAATTTTAAAGTTTCGGGTAGATTGTTGTGCTAGCGTCTGTACCCAATTGTAGCAACACATCTTTTTGAGGCTGACTTAAACTTGTGTATCTAAAATACAATAATCTGAGTTATTATGTATAGCATAAAATCAGCCTATAATGTTCCCACTGCTAGGACACAGGCCTCCTCTCTGTAAGAGGGAGTGGGCCATAATTCACCACGCGGGCCCAGTGCGTTCTCGCGTAGATTAAGATACACGAGAATTCATAAAAAATTTCTTACACAACATCAAAATCGTACTTTTCTTCAACGAATCTCTTTACCGGTTTCTAGTAACAAAACCGGTTCCGTGAAGCGTATTAGTGATTTATGCTAGCATTTTACAAGGATCGTTACGGCTAATAAATCTTGGTTAACTTGTTGCGAATTAGGCTTCCCTTATAAACGCATGTTACGCGCGGTTTTTTCTTTCGCGCGTAATTTATACTCTGTGGCACGGGATTTGGGATCGTGTAATAGAGTAATATTTTGAGCAAAGTGACGTAGTGAGTGGATTATGTTTACGTTTGTTTTAGATTATGCTTGTAATAGTAGTTGTTACATTAAAGCAAAAGCGTCAGGGCAGCCCGCGAAAGAAGGAGGCGGAGTGCGTGAGGGAGAGGCAATCTTTGCGCCCCTAGTCGTCGCAAGAGACGCCCTGGGCGTCGGGATACGAGATCCGATTCCCGGCCACCTTAGGCGCGGGCTTGCGGACGGCGAGCAATGGGTAGCTCGCCGTCTGGTAAGGACCAGGCCTGGGTCAACGGCGCATTGTGTTCCACGCGCGCCTCAAAGAGATGTCAGCACTGATTGTTGGGGTCCGTTAGGGCCGATACCTGCCAGGTCGCGGGTTGTTTGAAAGAGTTGCCGTGGCCCCTGGCACAGGCAACTAAAGGAGCATGGGTGGGTTTTAGTCGGTAAAAGTTTGACATGCCCTCCCCGCCCCGCCCAGAGCGGGAGATGGTATTTTTAAAAGAATTATAATCACAAAAGTTATCGGTGTATCTCGTTCATATTACCCTATTGATTGACATTTGAGGCCAATGCTAATTGAATGATTTGTATTGCTGTTTCTAATAATTATAATCGTATTCTAATCAACATAAAACCTGACACTTACCTGCAAATTGCAAAAAACGTAATAAATTGTTTTCACGGGCCAATTAAAAATTAAATAGCGCATCCCCCTTAAATACTTGTAAATCGTATTTATTAATTTAATTTATGTGTTCTCTTGACACCTGAAATAAACGTCCAGATAGCGGCAAACGATTATTTCTGACGCGCACTCTAGTTTCTATATTTTGTATCGGTGTTTTAAATGTGTTTGCAGCCTACTTCGGCTATAATTTTGGGCATATCGAGCCTTTTCAGGAAGAAGATCTTAACCGCCATTTTGCATATTTTACAGGAGAAGGTTTTTTTTAAACATTTTCAAAATATTTATAGCATCAATATGAAATTTTTACTTAGTGTTTTAAGGGCACCTCCCTATTAATTCAAATGTTAAGATCTGGCGGTTAATATATATATATATAATCAGTTGATCTGGCTGTAAATATGAAAACAGTTTTTTTGGGATTTTTGGCGCTTACGATGTTCTTCCTGAAAAGGCTCGATATATTTGAGATCAATCTATGATTGACTTTGAAGACAAATTGCAAAAAAGCACTTGAAGCCGTTTCACGTTGTTCCATATTAGTAGTGTCCGACCGAAGGTGCAATTCTGGCCGAAGCCGAAGCCGAAGCCGATTAATCGGTATTCACCAAAACCTTCGGCCGAAGCCGAAGCCGAAGCCGAAGGTGTCATTGACCTTGAGAAATACGATAGTTAATTTGATCTCAGAATATACTAGATACATATTGTGAGAGCTTTAGAGATTTAGCCCAATAACGAGCCGAGTGACCAACATATACAAGTAGGTAATAAAATATTGTCTAAAATAAAAGTTTCAAATATACAATGTTAATTAAATATTTATTTACTTAAAGTAATTTTAACAAAAATAATCAAATAATCAGTCACATTTTTAACCGACTTTAAAAAAGGAGGTTCTGTATTCGACCCGTATGTAGGTATGTATGTATGTATCTATGTTTGTATGTCCGCGATTATCTCAAAAACTACTGAACCGATTTTGATAATTCTTTTATTAGTGTGATCTACATACTTTCAGGAAGGTTTTAGTATATAATACATTAGGTAATTATTCTTATGTACGAAGTTATATGCATAAATGTACTGCATCTCCGGCATTTCTATGCGAATTTCGATGATTCTTCGAGTTGTGTCTTCAATTCTTCAATGCACTAGTGTTAATTGAATTTATGTGGGGTGGGTACAACTAAAAAGTGAAAAATAAAAACTTTTTTACAAAAAAAACAACCGACTTCAAAAAAAAAACACTACAAAGTGAAAAATAACTTTAATTTCGGAAGTCGGTGTCAAAAAACGAAAATGCGGAACCAACGACACCGACTTCCGAAATTAAAGTTATTTTTCACTTTGTAGTGTTTTTTTTTTGAAGTCGGTTGTTTTGTTTGTAAAAAAGTTTTTTTAATTATCAGACGAACACAAAATATTTCTATAAAATAATTGAGCAAAGTTTAACGCTTTTTTAATATCTATTTTTTACATATATTTTTTTGGAATTTTTGAGAAAATTAAATACTTATAAGTAATTTCTTAGGATAATTAAGTTAAACATTTTTGGTAACAATTGGAGAAAATAAAAACTTAACAAGTTTTGGTAACAATTTGATGCACGTATCACCACAGGTACTACTCACAGTAATAAATAAAATAATTTGTAATAACAAATATGAAATATTTAAAAACAAAACACTTATTAGAATTTTAAGACGCGCTCTCAAACTTGTTTTGACTCGTTTAGTTTACTAACTGCGATTCGTTTGGTCCGGTGCGGCGGCGCGGCGAAACTCTGCTGCTCTGCACACTCTCCGTCTCGCTCTAGCATCGTTCAGTAAATTTCAAATTTTGACAACTAGCAAACCTTCGGCTTCGGCCAAACCTTCGGCAAATTTTTGGCCGAAGCCGAAGATTTGGCCGAAGGTGCTTTTTTGGCCGAAGGTGGCCGAAGCCGAAGCCGAAGCCGAAGCTTCGGTCGGACACTACATATTAGATCTAGATGCTGTTTTGATACTTTATTCTTTGTAAATTCAATTTCCTCTTCCAAATTATGTATGTTATCCCTAATATTTTACATTTATACGTTGTTTATATTTCCACGGCAAAATACTTTTGTTTTTATCTCTACCCATAATCAGCGCAACATGTTCACCTACAAACCTATTACTCCACCTCACTGCCCTAACAACGAAACGAGCAATACAAAACCCTTACACATCGGGCCAAAATTACCGACATACCTTACAAATAAGGATCGTAAAAACTTCCACGTTTTATACCAAGTAATGTCGTGTCAATACAAAAGTATGTTCGTCAAGATAGTTGCAAAAGTTTGATAAAATAGCCCGTTTACGGCGACAGTGAACAGTTCTCATGTTGTTTTATTTACATTTGATGGGGCAAATAAATAGAAATCGCTTCCGGAATGAGGGAATTAATGTGTGTTTATGTTGCTGTACAAATACCTCTTTTTGTTTGGTTTGGTAAATATTAACTAACTTTGTATGCCTTTCGTCGAGTTTGCAGTAATTAAGGGTAATTATACACCGAAGATGCAGGTCACTGCGATACCTCGCGGCCGCGGTTTCGCTCACTACTTCGATATCACCTCCAAACAAAGAAATGTATGCTAATACACACGCACGCACATAGCAAAAGATACCTCACGGCAGTACATCGCAGGCTGTTTGGGGATTTACCCCTATGCCTGGCATGTGCGTGCGTGTTTATATTAGCTTGCATTTGTTTTACAGGGAGGTGACATCCAGGTAGCGAGGTAAAACCGCGACCGCGAGGTATCGGAGTGAGACATCTTTGGCATGTATTTACTCTGAGTAAGTAGGACATGGTTTCGGCTGATCATCCCATCGGGTACCTACTACCAAAGAAGGCGTTACTGAATTTTTAAGAAAACATAAGCATTAATCCAGTCCAGGAAGAGGTGGCAAGATAACCTTTTTTTGAAGTGAAAACTTCTTTATTCGCGTTGGGCATTTTTTGAGATGGGAAAAACCATTGAATTCGCGCCACTGTTACCGTAACCGACACAGCTTCGGATGTGTTCGGCTGTCCTCGGGATGTACTCGGTTTTAATGTATATCCGATATGTCGGTGAGTGATGGCAAAGTATTCTGTTTGTGTTTTGTTTTCACTTCTGTTGTCACTCCCGGTGTGCCACTGTTTTTTTTTTTTGTTTTTTGATAGATAGATATATTTTGATAGATAGATATATTTATTTCTGAGTATATGGTACATTGAGATCTTAATATTAAACAGTTTCACATACACTACCGTTGCCGGTGTAGAAATATTAAAATTACTTAAAAATTCAAAGTGGCCAAGTTTTAGGCCGCAACAATATAATCATAGGACCTAGTTAGTTTGTCATCGAAACCCTAAGATGAAAATTGGTAATTTTTATACAATTTTACTCATAAGACGACATATCGGCTATACATTTCCAGTTTTAGCTGACCTCGCATTGTACAAGCTTTTCGTACAATGATAAGTCAGCTTTTACTGGAAATGTATAGCCGATATGTCGTCGTACGTACAGACGCCAGCACATCAAGCTACTTTTAACTTAGCTACTTTTAACTTAGTTTAGCAGTAAAGTTGAAAATCTATTAAAGAAATATGACAGATTGTAGTAACTTGATGTCTGTAAATGAAACATTAAATAAAAAAAAAAAGACGGGTTGCACTCCGGGAGTGCCGGCAGAAGTGAAAACTTGAATATTAACGTTGAAATAAATCAATTATTAATTGAATTAATATAACTCATTTTTTTTCACTATTTCTGCGTCCCTTTTTACCCGACTGCGCGACGCAAAGGAGTGGTAATGTTTTCATTAATAGATGCACTTTGTTCAATTTCCATATTTTAAACACTTTATATTAGGTCCTTACATATGAAATTGGCGTTTTTCGTACTGGCCACTTTAATCACGAATTTCTCCTCTTTGGTAAGGAATTCCAAATTCAAATTTGTACAGCTATTTACTCATGTATTTGTGCTTCGATGACCGTCATTCATTTGTTTTTTTTCTTCTGTTTTTTCTGTTTGCGTCACTCATTTTACAAAATGGAAAATTTAAAATATCGCATTATTTACGAGTACGAGTTCCGCCGTGGCACTAGTGCTGCGGAAACGACTCGAAGGGTGAATGATGTGTATGGCGGTCATGTTGCAAAAGAAAACACAGTTCGTTTTTGGTTCCAACGTTTTCGTTCTGGAAATTTCGACCTGCAGAACAAGCCCCGTGGACGGCCTGAGACCCAAGTTGATAATGGAGAATTGAAGGCTATTGTGGAAGCGGACCCATCGCAAACCACGTCCGAGTTAGCTGCAGGCTTCGATGTTAGTGATAAAACTGTTTTAATTCACTTGAAGCAAATTGGGAAGATTAAAAAGCTCCACGCCACTGCTGCTTCACGACAACGCCAGACCACACACTGCGCAACGGACGGCTACCAAATTAGAAGAGCTTGAATTGGAATGTCTTAGACATCCTCCGTACTCCCCGGACCTTGCTCCAACAGATTACCATTTTTTTCGCAATTTGGATAACTTTTTGCAAGGGAAAAAATTCAACTCCGATGGGGCAGTCCAAATCGCCTTCAAAGATTTTATTGATTCCCGTCCGACTGGTTTTTTTAGTAAAGGGATCAATGAACTACCTATAAGATGGCAAAAGTGCATTGAAAACAATGGTTCATACTTTGATTAATTAAATATATTATATTAAAAAATATTCGACTTTTTGTTCCTTCCATACAAAACGCCAATTTCATATGTAAGGACCTAATATACACGAATGTTACGAATACACAGCAGTGTGTCCACGTCCACTTCCACTTCGACTTCGACTTCGACTTCGACTTCGACTCCGACTTTGACTTTGACTTTGACTTTGACTTTGACTTTGACTTTGACTTTGACTTTGACTTCGACTTTGACTCCGACTTTGACTTTGACTTTGACTTCGACTTCGACTTTGACTTTGACTTTGACTTTGACTTTGACTTTGACTTCGACTTCGACTTCGACTTTGACTTTGACTTTGACTTCGACTTCGACTTCGACTTCGACTTCGACTTTGACTTTGACTTCGACTTCGACTTTGACTTCGACTTCGACTTCCACTTCCACTTCCGCTTCCACTTCCGCTTCCACTTCCACTCCATCCAATCCATCCATCCATCCATCCATCCATTGTCGTGTGTCACTAAACTTGGTTCACTTCGGTTGGCGCCGCCGTAGAAAGAGAGGCGGGGGGGGGGGGGGGGGGAAATCTCTCCTGACGGTCACGTGTCCTGACGCGAGTTTAACATTTTTTACCCATTACAAAAAGTGCTCAACGCCGCTAAAGAAGTTTTCACTTCAAAAACTGCTGCAGAGCTGTCTAAACTGACAGCAAGTAAAAATATATCAAATCCCTGCAGACTAAATAACAATATTGACAGGTTATCAATTAATTTTGAAATATTGTATCGACTAAGTTCAAAAGACATTTATTTATTACTAGCTTCTGCCCGCGACTTCGTCCACGTGAAATTTCCTAACTCCCCCGACCCACCCTTTTACATCGCATCGTCTGCCCGCGCTAACACTTCAAATATTTCTTCGATTTTGGTTGGTGCGAGAACCGGAGGTGTTTCGTGCATGGATTCGCCAAAGATCGACCAAACACCATAAAAGCAGATGGTCACGGGTAACAGACTGTAGACAGTCAAAATTGGCTTTACCAATGGTACACCCGCGATTAACTAAAAAACTTCTTAGCCTAAGTAGAAATAACCTCGGAATAATAATAGGTATAATTACGGGCCATAACCCTCTTAACAAACATCTTTTTAACATAGGCGCCACGGACAGCCCCCTTTACAGGGGCTGCCTTGACGCCGAGGAATCAGCCGCCCACGTTATCCTGGAATGCGAGGCTGTGGCTTCTCAACGTGAAGAAATCTTCGGAACAGTGAGGTCGCTCCGTGAAGCCTGCGAAGCTCCCAGGAAGCTTCTGTGCTTCTGGATGGAGCTAGGATGACTTTGTTAGCCAGAATCCCCACGCACAACGGACCAAATGGGAGTTTAAGTGCGGAAAAGGGAGCCCCATCATCATCATCATCGATCCGGAGGTGGTGTACAAGTAGATAGATATTAAAAGTGACAGAATAATCTTAATAGGTACTAAGGTGATAGATTTCTAGCTTATGTCCGCTACATCGTCCGCGTAAAATTTCTTGTTTCCCCGACCCACCCCGTTGTGTCCCATCACCTGCCCGCGACAATATTTCGTTTTCGCTTAGCGTACTTTCTGAGTTTCTTCTTGCTCGGCTACTTAAGGGCCCTTTTTTATGGATGGGAAATCATCAAATCCCTCCCGCTCTGGGTGGAGCGGAAGGGAGTGTCAGACTCTTACTGACTAAAACCCATCCGTGATCCTTCCTTAGCCCTTTATTTTCCGGGGTAGCGGTAACCCTTTCGGACAATCCCGCACCCCCGGCAGGCTTCGGCCCTGGCAGGCCTCTTCCTCTTTGCTGACATCTCTTTGAGGTGTGCGTGGTTCACGTACGCGCCGTCCGGCACGGGCCTGGTCCTGATCGGACGGTGAACTAACTAAGGGCCCTAGCGTGATGTCTTATAGCCTTCCTCAAGAATTGGGCTATCAAACGCATTTTTTTTTAAACAAACAAACTCTTCATCTCAAGTTATCTGTATTAATAATAATATAGAGATATATATTATTTGAGATCATAATCTTGAAGAAATGCTATATTTAGATAGGTCTCTTTCATCTCATTATTCAGTCTAGCCCTAGGTATCAGATTGACAGCTCTTTTCATCAGCATAGACTGTAATATTAAAATATGAGTACCTATCATCACTTTTGTATTGGATTATTTATTAATGCATTATGAAAATTTTCTTTCTCGGTCAAGTTTCGAGCATAATTAATGTGTCGAGTTCAATCATATTGAAAATGTTGCTTTTTTGAACGTATTTTTTTACAGAAAGCTAAATGTATTCTTATAAATCTTATTAATGAGAATCCACTTAGCTGTTTTTGAATTCTCGGTGTATTCGCAGATCAGTGGGATTCGGCGATGTTGCGGAGGTGGAAACAGCTCCACCCTGAATTTTAATTGTGTATGTGTATGTTAACCTGTCTGTAACCTACTAACACTAGAAGTTAAGTAAAGTTGTTACTAATCCATCAGCTATGGACTCCTGTCTGAATTAAAAGTTTTCTATTCTATTCTTTAAAGAAAAAAAAGTCATTGAATCTTTGTATATCGCACTATAATCCATAACTACTAATATTATAAATGCGAAAGTGTGTCTGTTCTAATTACCTCTTTACGCTTAAACCGCTTAACCGATTTAGATGAAATTTGGTATAGAGATATTTTGAGTCCCGGGAAAGGACATAGGATAGTTTTTGTCTCGATATTCCCACGGGATCGACACTTATGCGGGTGAAACGTCGGTTCGCTGCTAGTAATACCATAAAGTAAGTATTAAAAGAAGAAAAAATAGAGTGCAATGCATAAAAATAAAGGTCAAATAAAAGGGATTGAAAGACAAAACAAAAACATAGTTAATAATTGGTATTTTGAGTCGCAACAGTCTCTCTCACACACAAAAACACAGCAAGGTACACATAAATAATTACATGCCCGCTAACATCCATATTTAACACACAACGTCATTAGCACGGCCGCTATTGCGTCATCAAACTCAATTATCCAGTAAAGCCCAAAAAACAACAAAATACATGACGTCACTAAAACAAATGCCTGCCATATATTATAACTCCGCCCTACATAGCCGGGTCATCTAAGTGTTTTTGTCTCGGCTACATAGTGTTAATTTCCCTGGAGCAGTCAATTCTGCTGAGCCATCAATCTCCGTCAGTGTCGCAGTAAGTAAAGCTTTTTAGACGTGCGTGTATCTAGGTATATTTATATTCATGTGTATTTGGTTTGTGGTTTCTTCTGTGAAGGAAAAATGTAAGCAGTCTTTTAGATTTACCTCCGGTTTCTGAATAATTGATGCAAATCATATTTGCATTACATTTGTAGATATATATTTTTTAACCGACTTCAAAAAAAGGAGGAGGTTCTCAATTCGTCGGAATCTTTTTTTTTTTATGTATGTTCCCCGATTTCTCGAAGACGCCTGGACCGATTTGGAAAATTTATCTTTTGTTGGAAAGGGTATAGTTCCCAAATGGTCCCATGAAAATTTCATCGAAATCGGACAAGCGGTTTTTGAAAAATCAACAAAAATCTAAAAATGTATCTACATTGTCTACATTAACGATCTTTTTGTTTACTTTTTTGTGGGGTAGTTACAACTAAAAAGTGAAAAATAAAAACTTTTTTACAAAAAAAAACAACCGACTTAAAAAAAAAACACTACAAAGTGATAAATAACTTTAATTTCGGAAGTCGGTGTCAAAAAACGAAAATGCGGAATCAACGACACCGACTTCCGAAATTTAAGTTATTTATCACTTTGTAGTGTTTTTTTTTAAGTCGGTTGTTTTTTTTTTTCGTTTAGAAATGTTGTTAAGAAATATTCCTTTGGCAAATTATATACATGCGTTACTTTCGCAAAAACTCGTAAATGGCTGGGCCGATCGTGATGAAACTTTGGTAAGTAGTTGTACACGCGCCGGAGAAGGTTCTTAACAAAAACAAATGAAACCGATATTGCAGCGCATGGCATTAGCTAGTCCTACTATAGTCCACTTAAAAAATATGTATTATAAATGCGAAAGTTTGTTGGATGAATGGATGTTTGTCACTCTTTAACGCAAAAACTACTGAACGGATTTAAATGAAATTTGGAATACAGATAGCTTATAACCAGGTTTAACACATAGGATACTTTTTATCCCAATATTCCCACGGGATCGAAACTTATGCGGGTAAAACCGCGGGGCGTGGCTAGTATTTCATAAAAACTTACATCAGTAAGTGTTGGTGCTTCACTCCCGTACTTATTTATTTCGGTTTGTCCAACTATTTTCGAGATTGAGCGGTGAGGTCACATAACGGTGTTGTATCTACTAACTGTAAAATATTAATAATTATGTTGCTAAAGGTATAATGTAAACAATAACGGTAGAATAACGTGTGTACGGATGTTATTGAAAACAAAGTTATGAAACAAGATCTCATGATAAAGTAAATTCAAAGAGAATCTATGTGAACTATAGTAAATAAAGATATCCTATGTCACTTATTTCACCCTTTGCAGGTATCGCCTTTTCCCCTAGGAGGGTAGAAAGCGCATAGTGTGCCGCACGAAGCCGTTTGAAGTCAAAGCAATGGTGCAGGTGCACAATATACCTACATTGTGAAAAATTTCAATATGGCACTGCAATTTTAATAAAATTCTTCATAAAATATTTTGCTATACTCGTACATCTGCGATTGTATAAGCAAGTACTTTGTTATATTACACATAATAATAATCTATCTATTTATCTATATCACACTAATATTATAAAGGCGAAAGTTTGTGGGGGTGTGTGTGCGTGTGTGTGAGGGTGTGGGGGTGTGTTTATATGTTTGTTACTTCTTCACACTCAAACGGCTGGACCAATTTTGATAAAATTTTGCATGGAGGTAGCTGATACCCTGGATTAACATATAGGCTACTTTTTATCCCGATATTTGGATTTATTTTCGTTGGATCCCGCTTTTGAATCCCAGTTTAATATTTTTGGCGTTGGATCCCGCAAAACATTATTATGTATTTCCGTTGGATCCCAAATTTAAAAAATGCAAGATAATTACGTTTTATTGTCGTTGAATCCCGAAAAGTATTTCCGTTGGATCCCGAATGCTTAAAAAAATCTGAATGCGGGTACTTTCAACAACAAAATTGTTTATAATAAAATGAGCGGGATCGACATTTATGCGGGTGAAACCGCGGGGCGCAGCTAGTATTTATCTATATACTTATTATAAGTTGCTGAAGAGTTTTTTTGAACGCGTTAATCTCTGGAAGTATCGGTCGGATTTGAAATATTATTTTTGCATTTGATAGCCCAATTTTCGAGGAAGGCTATAGGCTGCTTAACATCACGCTAGAACCCTTAGGGGTCGAGCAAAAACCAGAAAAGTCACAAAGAACGCTAAGTGATAACGAAGTAACAGGCGCGGGTAGGCGATGCGATGCGACTGGGTGGGTCAGGGGAGCAAAGTCGCACAGTCGCGGGCAGAATCTAGTCATTAATCATTTCAAACTTATACAACCAACAGTCAGAGAAATTAATTGTAAACTAAACTGACATTGACACCTTACGTCAATTTGCTGTGTTTTACTCATTTCATACAATTGTGATTACAATCTACGGACAATTTAAGTTGTAGTTAATTTGCTTAATAATTACTGACTTTACCAGCTTTGTCTTTCTAACTAAATATCAAAACACGTCTGCCTGCTGGGGTGCGGGATTTTCCGAAAGGGTTACCGCTACCCCGGAACATGAAGGGCTAAGGAAGGTACACGGGTGGGTTTTAGTCAGTAAGAGTCTGACACTCCCTTCCGCTCCACCCAGAGCGGGAGGGGTCATTTGATGATTTCCCATCCAAAAAAAAGGGGTCATTTGCCGGGGGCATGGATCACAACATCGCATCAACGAAATTAAAACGAATAACGTGCAAAGAGTAGGCGAATGAGAGAGAGAGAGAGAGCCCTATGTCGGCGAGCGGTTCCGGCGATAATTTTGAAATTACGAATTATTTTATGTTGTTATAATTTTTATGATGACTGGTTACTAGCCCTACCCGTGTGTTAAATTAATGTTGCCATTGTGGCGGCACGTTCGCGTTGTATATTAGTGTCAGTTTCCAGTCTTGTTTAAATTTATCTGCCGTTGTAAATAAATAGGAAGTCGGCAAGCTAAACACCTACCAATTACTTAAAATGTCTTTATTAGTATGTTCTTTTTATTTTTTTTAACATGGTTAAATCCAAAATGATGAGGGGCCCGTGGCTAAATAATAACAACCGCACAGTCCATCAGGTTAAGCTACGCTTGCCGCAGTTGGTCTGTGGATGGGTGACTATCTTTACATACCGAGATCCCTCCGTGTCTCGGAGGGCACGTTAAGCCGTTGGTCCCGGCTGTCATTCGTGAATCTTTGACAGTCGTTACAGGTAGTCAGAGGCCCGAAAGTCTGACAACCAGTCTTACCAAGGGGTATCGTATTACCCAGTAACTGGGTTGTGGAGGTCAGATAGGCAGTCGCTCCATGTAAAATACTGGTATTAAGCTGCATCCGGTTAGACTGGAAGCCGACCCCAACATATTTGGGAAAAGGCTAGGCAGATGATGTTAAATCCAAAATGATGCTCGATTTGTAAATCTTAAATAAAAACTCTTAGTCAATTCCCACTGTTTCCGTTCAACGAATTGTTTAGTAAGTCCACAGTCAGAGTTGTTCTTAGGGTAGACAAATTAAATCAATGTTTTAATTTGACGACTCTAACGGGCCAATCTGAATAATTCGATTACTCCCCTCTTTCCCCCATAACTGAGTTAAGAGCGATGCGATTTATTAAAAAAATCAAATATTCATCATTCAAAAGTTAGACTGGAGTTGAAATTCCAATTTTATTTGAGTTTTAAAGTTAACTTATGTTTAATTTAAAAATAGATTGAAGTCAATTTGTTTGTTTAGATTTTTGAAGTGAAACTTCTTTACGCACGCTTGACTTGGGGAGTAAGCTGGCGA
The DNA here is from genome assembly GCA_947508005.1 of Amphipoea lucens. NCBI lineage: Eukaryota > Metazoa > Arthropoda > Insecta > Lepidoptera > Noctuidae > Amphipoea > Amphipoea lucens. Next base: position 4,824,886 of record OX382371.1, read on the forward strand.
ACGCGTGACGTAAGCGTTACGAAAAGTGTGATCGGGCGAGGCGAACGGGAGTTGAGTGGGGGATATAAGCAAGAGAAAGCAGTGCGCGCGTACATTTTCTTTCTCTCTTCCTCTCATAGCCAAATACGTTTGAAGTTTCACTTCAGTCGTGTGGTCATAGCACACTCGGTTTTTTTTATTAAATGATTTAACCTAATTTTATGATTGTATGACATGGTGGATATTGACTAATAACTTGTTTGTGGTGCAAACTGTCAATATAAGTTGGTTATTAATAAATAAATAAATAAAATAATAAATTTGTGGTTGAGAGAGTTCATAATAGATTTTATTCAACTAAGTGGTCTTGTAATTGATGTCTGGTCTATTTGAAACTGAGAAAGAAAAATATTAAAAGCAAACAAGATGATTTCCATTATGTTTGTATTAACGAGCAATGTCCTTAGGCCACTCCTGGCTCTATTGTGGCGTATTTTCTTTCTTTTCTTTCTTTTGGCTAAACTACGGTTACGCAAAATAAGTACGCATTAGGTTTTAACGGGTAATTTATGACGAACAGATCGGGTAAAGAGTCACCTTGTACTATATTGAACAAGGTGACTTTTCACCCAGTCTGGAGCGAAAATGTAATAACTTACGACAAATAGGTAAAGACCGATTCAACATGAGGAGAGTCGCTGCGCAGTAACGAATTCACCTGTCAGCGGGGGTGAGGGGTAAGGTGATGCTCAGCGAGCCGCCATGAAGTTTAAATCAGGCCGTGTCTATGTACAGCCAGCACATCAAGCTACCCGAAACTGTCAAATTTTCACAATCAACATTGAACCTTATGCTTTAGCGATAAAGTTGAAAATATACTAAAAAAAATTGACAGATTGTAGTAGTTTGAATCTTGATGTGCTGGCGTCTGTACCTAGGTAGTTACGGTTGGCATAAACACAATCATGCATTTTGTAAATTAAATAAAATGTCTATCGGGGGCAACAGTGCGGGTACCAACATCTGTGGTCTTCTCAGGTTTTGCGTAAGTTTTTAAAATTATAGACTGTACAAACTTTTGCTTTATATAGAACTAGCTGCCCGGCGCGACTTCGTTCGCGTGGTGTCCTACCTTACTCCTACCCCTACCCTTCTCCTACCTTACTTGCACACTTCCCCTTCCCGACTCCTACCCTACTCCTACCGTACCCCTACCCTACTCTTACCCTACCCCTACTCCTACCTTACCCCAATCCTACTCCTACCCTACTCCTACCGTACCCCTTCCCTAATACTACCCTACCCCGACCTTACTCCTACCCTACCCCTACCCTACACGAACAATAGTAGCAGTTAAAATAAAATAAAAAATAGTTTACGTCCTATTCTTGGACCTACTGAATATACACACAAAATTTCATAAGAATCGGTCAAGCCATTTCAGAGGAGTTTTGTTACAAACACTGTGGACACGAGAATTTTATCGCTGCGCTACGTCGTATTCTGTGGCTGCGTGGAGCAACACGCACCGGCGCGGCGCGTCGTCGGCGTGTATTTTTTTTTCTACTGACATTTTTAATTTCGTAATATCTTTTGAATGGAATGTCCGATTTCAATAATTCAAAAAGTAATCAACAGGTATTGAAACAGTCTTGAATACAAAATAATTTATTTGGATAAGAATTAATACAAAGGTATACATAACATGGTCTGATTTTGATCGGCATTTCTATCAACTTTTAAAATGTAAGAAAGTAGTTATAGTGACATAACTACAATAGTTGGACATATGGTATCGCGAAGTTTTTTGTAGATATTGATATGTTCTATAATATTGTAGAACATTTTTTTGTTCTATCATCAATACTTTCCGCAGCGCATGCGATGAAAGACATTTTATGGCAATTTTTTTTACAACTTGGGTTGGTTTTAGTAGGAATTTCTAAGGATCCCTAATTTTTTTTAATAATAAATATAGCCTATGTTACTCAGTGATAATGTAGCTTTATAACGGTAAAAGAATTTTTGAAATCGGTCAAGTAGTTTTTACGTTTATTCGTAACATACAAAAATACAAACATACAAAAATACAAATCTTTCCTCTTTATAATATTAGTGTAGATCATAGATATATGAAAGTAGTAGATGTAGATGAATTTTATTTGTTTTTTAAATTTTATTTTCGCTGCCAGCGTCTTTGTTCCCTTCCATGTTTAACCCGTCAGCCTTCAAAGCAAGAGTGTAGTGTCTTAAAGGCTTGCTCGTTCCATGATGGACATCATTACATCGCTTTCCACCAGGCGAGGTCGACGAAAAAAAAAGCATTTTCATAATTTTATTGAAATACTGTCGCTTCACCACTGACATTTAGATTAACACAATATTACATTTAATTTAATGATTTTGTTCTCCTCATTGGTTTGGATGTTATTGAAATGGCTGTTTCTTTTGTCTTCAATGTAGATTTAAGTACCTATATTCTAAGTTATACTTTCTTATTTTCTTGTTCATATATTTACATTATTATTATGTTGACACTAATTATTTTATTTTAAATGTGTGTCTGTGGTTTCGACACCACTAACTTTATTAATATTTGTATACTCTCGAGTAAAATGTAGCGAAAACTGACCATCTTATTATAACATCCTATTGTAATGAAACCTACATTTACGAATAAATTTGATTTAATTTGATGTCAATTCCAAAAATATTCCAAAGTCACAATGTATAGAACAACCAGCAAAACTCATCCTTACAAAAACACACACGAAATATCCTCAAACAAATCAAACTGACCCAACCCGTCAGTTCCACCAACTTAAAAACGCGAAAAACTGCTAAATGCGGGTACATTTTAAAAGGCCTGGATGACGTCAAAGTGGGTATAGATAAGCGCAGACTGCGCAATCTATCTTCCTCGGCGAGACGTGTGTGATACGGGCACCCACATGATATAATCGAAAATCGCTTACCGCGATCCATCTACATATTCCTTCTGACATGACTCAAATTGGCTTGAGGCTTTGTTGAAGTTTCATCAAGCATGATCTGGTTTTTGCGGTAAAATTTAATAGGGTAGTTTTTTGTAGTTTCGAAGGCAGTGGCATGTTGATAAACAGTTTTTTTTTTAACATATGCAGGGTGTCCCTCTAAGTATGGATCAAATCGAATAGGGGCGTGGGCAAGGTCATTTCCAAACTTTTTAACCCTGAGAATGTCAGTGAATTTTTTTACGGTTCAAAAGTTATGACCGATTTTAATTTTTTTTTTCAATCACTTCGCTTAGTGTTCAAAGAAATTAATAATAAAAAAGTACTATCAGGGCTATCAAAAAAAAAATTGATGGCCCTGATAGTTTTCACGAATTCGATCTTTCTTCTCTTTTTTTTATTATTTTTTTAGTAGGTATTTTTTTTTGCTAAAACGTTTGGAAATGACCTTGCCCACGTCCCTATTCGATTTAATCCATACTTCCAGGGACACCCTGTATATATAGTTTGTAAACCCACCTTAAATTACACAATAGGTATTTCGGATCTCAGCACACTGGATTAAAACTGACTCAACACAAAATAATGATCAATTTCAGTCACAATTATATTGTTTTCCCGAATCATTTTGAGCGACGCAGACGCCTGTGTTTACGTCGATTTATAAAAATACACGCAGACAGCAAGCGTTGATTGCGTTGTACTTGAACCGAGCAAAATATTTTTGATATCAATTAAAAATGTGGAACACATTTTTTAGGATTCCGTACCTTAAAAGGAAAACGGAACCCTTATAAGATCACATCGTTGTCCGTGTGTCAAGACCCTTTTTCTCAGGAACGCGTGGAGTTATCAAGTTGAAATTAATATCTAATACTCAAAGCTGCAATACCTTGAAGCATTAAAAAATAATCAAACTTCTAAGTCAACGCAATCAAAAGATTCGGGCATTTATGTTTAAGCCGCACAATTTGACTCTCGTAAGGGAATCGAAACCTATAGCGTACTTCCCGTTGACCTACAATCTCGAAATTTGGCAAGAAGCAATGTCACGTAACACAAGTAAAGGAAAAAAAACCGAAATCCGTAAATTTGTAGCTACAAATTTGTAAGGAACCCTCGGTGCGCGAGTCCCACTCGCACTTTTTTTTATACACAAGTAGGTATAGACGCCAGCACATCAAGCTACCCGAAACTGTCAAATTTTCCCAATCAACTTTGAACCTTATGGTTTAGTGATAAAGTTGAAAATCTATTAAAGTTTGATAGATTGATGTGCGTACAAAATATTTACTCAGCACCCACTAAAGCGTAAATGGAAAATTGATTGTTAAAAAATCACAGTACAACCTTGTAGGTATGTATGTGAAAAAATTATTTCAATAAAGGTATATGAATATCGCCGAGTGAATAGTGGATACCAATTAGC